>JBAIAC010000030.1:30175000-31425000 GCA_037349315.1 Chelydra serpentina
AATCAACCCTCCTTTATCTTGTGCATTCACATCAGCTCCATGCTGTAAGAGGTACTCTGCAACCTCCAAATTGTTGTAACCAGCTAACGGGCAGCGAAGGAAGGAAGGAAGGAGGGAAGAGAAAAACTGTCACCAAACTAATTATTATGATTAAATACAACCTTTTTATTTTTAAATCACATCTGAGGGAAAAAAGTCTGCAAATAAATAGCCAAATTGTGCTATGCTGTGTGAAACCATTTACTAAAGCTATGGAACAAATTCATCTTGTGTATTCAACTCCACAATAAGTGTCACTTAATCAATTTGCAAAGAGTACTCCAGTGCTATATTTTTTTTAATATTTCAAATATTTAAGCAAGCACATACTTAAATTCAACATCTTTACTTGAAAATAAAGGTATTAACTGTCTGCACCTAGACCAAGGGTCGGCAACCTTTCAGAAGTGGTGTGCCAAGTCTTAATTTATTCACTCTAATTTAAGGTTTCGCGTGCCAGTAATACATTTTACCGTTTTTAGAAGGTCTCTTTCTATACGTCTATATATTATATAACTGAACTACTGTTGTATGTAAAGTAAACAAGGTTTTCAAAATGTTTAAGAAGCTTCATTTAAAATTAAATTAAAATGCTGATCTTACGCCGCCAGCCCCACTCAGCCCGCTGCTGGCCTGGGGTCCTGTTCACCTAGGCCGGCAGCAGGCTGAGCGGGGCCTGCGGCCGGGACCCCAGCTGGCAAGGGGCCGGCAGCGGGTTGAGCAGGGTCGGGGGCCGGGACCCCAGACTGGCAGCAGGCTGAGTGGCTCAGTCCGCTGTCAGTCTGGGGTTCCGTCCGCTGGCTCCTGCCAGCCGGGGTCCCGGCTGCAGGCCCTGCTCAGCCCACTGCCAGTCTGGGGTTCCGGCCCTTCCCACATAGAGTGGGTACCTACCTTCTCCCTGGTTCACCCATTCTCTTTGTCTCTCTCTGCACTGAGCTGAGGATGGGGGTGCACTGAGCACAGGGCTTGGGGTGAAGGAGCAGGCTGGGGGTTGGGGTGCAGGGTCTGGCCAGGAGCTAGAATGAGGGAGGGGGCTCAGGGTTGGGGCAGGAGGTTTGGGTGTGGAGCGCTTACCTGGACAGCACTCATTTGGTGCAAGGGGTGCAGGTGGAAATGTGGGGGGGAGGGAGAGGTGCAGGAGCTCCCGTTTGGTGCTCAGGGTGGGGGTGAGGATGTGGGGGGGTGCAAGAGTCAGGATGGGGGTCTGGAGGTGTGTGAGGGGGTGCAGGGCAGAGGGCTGGGGGTGTGGTCTCGGCTCATGGGGGTGCTCCCAGCCCCCTGCTCTGAACGGCTCACGGCAGGGGTCTGGAGGGGATATGCCCCGATTCCACCCCCATCCCCAAGGCCCTGTCCTCACCTCTTCCCCAGAGCAGCGAGTGCGCTGCGGCTCCGTTTCTCCCCCTCTCTCACTGGTCGACAGGGAGAGAGAGGAGGAGGGGCGGGAACCCAGCATGGCGCAGAGAAGCAGCGGGGGGGGGGGGGGGGGGAGAGAGAGAGAGGAGGCAGGGGGGAGAAGAGCGGGCCGGCCAGGCAGGATTTTTAATAGCACGCTGCTCCCTGCTGGGGTCCCGGCAGGCAGCAGCGTGCTATTAAAAATCGGCTCACGTGCCGTCTTTGGCACACGTACCGTAGGTTGCCGACCCCTGACCTAGACATTTGGCGTTGAGTATTAAGATTTTCCAAAATAAAAATTACTGGATTTCAAATCAGCACTGATGTTGGAAAATCTAAATCCTCCATTTACCAAGAGTTATATTTCTAAAGGATTTAGCAATGCACCGGGGGTATGTATACCACAGCGCAGTGTTGTGGGAAGGAAGAGCTGATCACTGCGCATCTTGGGATTCTCTCAGAGTTCTCCCACAGTCCCCATAGCGGCCGAGAGCAGTACCATGAGTAGCTATGTGAGCTTTCCATGTTGAGGAATGGCAAAGCAGCACAGCAGTCTGTCCCCTTGTTCTGCTGCGGCGGGGGAGGAGCATTCCGATTATTTGCTCTTTGTTCCCCAAACAGAGTAGCTCACAAATACTTCCGGGAGCATTGAAAGGGGAGGGGCGCATGCCTGCAGGGCAGCAGGGATCAAAACACGGAGCAGAGCAATCAGGGAAGGCATTGTGGGATACTGGGAAAGCCAGTTCTGTCGACAAAACCATCAGCAGTGTCTACACTGGCTCTTTGTCGACAATAAAGGGAGGGGAAAAAACAAAAGTCTCTGGAAGCTTTTTGTCACCAGAACTGGGCGTTGCTCGTGACAAAAGTCCCATTGTAGTGTGTACGTTCTTGCTGTTTTGTCGCCAAAAGGCAGTTTTTGGCGACAAAACTTGGTAGTGTAGACAAGGTCCAAGTCAACTTAGGGCACGTCTACACTAAAAACGTAAGTCAACCTACGTTAGGTCAATTTACGGCCATCACATTAATTATGGTAGCTCATGTTCACACTACACCTCACCAGCAGCTCTTCCACTGACCGAAGAGGGGCAATGTAGGGCACTGAGATTCTGGGAGCCCAGCTGCTCCCCAAGGCTCTCAGCTCCCTGCTGTGAGCCTGGCTGCCCCCACTCTCCGCTGGGAGCAAGGTAGTTACCTTGGGCTCCCAGTGAGGGAGCTCTGCACCCAAAGCTCGAGCGGCTGCTGTGTCGGTGCAGCCAGGCTCCCAGGGGGAAGCCAGGACCCTGAGGTCAGCTGGGCTCTAGCTGGGCCTCCCCCCCGCCCACCCACCCCAGGGTGACAGCCCAAGCTGTGAGCAGCTTTTTTGTTAATTTCATGGCTCCAGCATGGAGCCATGAAATTGCCAACAGCCGATGTAAGTAACCCACGGTGTCTACACGGACATTGCATCACCCTAACTACACCGACATAAGCCCCACACCTCTCATGGTGGTGGAGTTATGATGTCAGTGTAGTGGGGCACTTACATCGGTGGCAGCAAGGTTGTAGTGCGTACATTGACATAATTAGGGTGACCTAAGGTGTCATATGTCGACCTAAGTATGCACTAGGGCTAATTGTTTAGTATTTAACAGCACTAACCTGCTAAATGTAGTGGTGTTGAATGTCTTCCTTGTGTGTCACGACAATTTACATTGTCAGGTGAACAAAGCTTCTTTACTCGGGCCAAACAACCCTTCTTGGCAGCATCTAGCAAAGCTGCATCTCCTCTAAGTAGGTCTTGAATATCAGTATCACCATCTTTAACAAGATCCAAAGCAGTATTTCCATCTCTGTTCTTCTTTGTGGAGTCAGCACCATGCTGTAGCATATAAAAAGCCCAGAAGAAATTAAGTACTCATCTCACTTTAACAATTGTCAAAAATGGAAATAATCAGAGTAAGTATTTCTAGCTCTTAGATATCTTATATACCCCATTGGTAATTTATTTCCATTCACATTCAGCTTGTGTAGAGAAAAGCTATCATGTATTCAAAAGAATAAAAGTCCACACATTGTGAGAGAAAGGACAGTGTACCCTTGAAACGTATTTCTTAATTTAAAAATTCATATGTTTAATAACCATTGATTGGAAACCCGACCCGAATAAAATCCAATTTCTTACAGAAACCTTACCCCACACTTCAGATTAAACATGACGTACTTATTTCCATCAATTAACCTCCTATCAACCTGTAGAGTACCTGTAATAGAAGTTTGCAGATCTCATATTTTCCTTTTGCTGCAGCTTCATGTAAGGGAGTGAACTTCCACAAATCAGCTACATTTACAACCGCACCATGTTTAACAAGCAGTTCTGCTACTTCATAGTGACCATAGGAACAAGCATTGTGCAAAGGGACAAGACCTCTGAAAACAAGATTAAGCAAACTTCTCTTAATACATGCTACATTTTAGGTTTACATCATTCTGTCAAAAACAGCTCTAAATTTATTACACCATGAATATTCTACAACTTTTCTGAAAACAATCGGATGTTCTGAACTTCTGAAGAGAAATCAAGCCATTAAAGTATGAAAAATAGGTCGTTACCTATATACTTAGAGATACTGTAAGATTCATTTATTTTCGCCATTGTGTACAGGTTTCCCTTGTGAATGCATGTTTGTCTTCCAATGGCTTTCAATCTTTAAAAATCCAATGCTAAAAAATTCTAATTACTTCTTTTGTCAACTAAAGTGGCTTTAATTTTATCAGTGAGGATAACTGTGAACATATGATCATAAGAAAGGCTATACTAGGTCAGACCAATGGTCCATCTAGCTCAGTATCCTGTCTTCCGACAATGGCAAAGGCCAGGTGCTTCAGAGGGAATGAACAGAACAGGTAATCATCAAGTGATCCATCCTGTTGCCCATTCCCAGCTTCTGGCAAACAGAGGCTAGGGACACTTCAGAGCATGGTTTTGCATCCCTGCCCATCCTGGCTAATAGCTATTGATGGATCTATCCTCCATGAACTTATCTAGTTCTTTTTTGAACCTTGTTATAGTCTTGGCCTTCACAACATCCTCCGGCAAAGAGTTTCACAGGTTGATTTGTGTGTTGTGTAAAGAAATACTTCCTTTTGTTTGTTTTAAATCTGCTGCCTATTAATTTCATTTGCTGACCTCTAGTTTGTGTGGTACTACAGTAAATAACACTTCCTTATTTACTTTCTCCACACCTGTCATGATTTTATAGACCTCTATCATATCTCCCCCAGTCGTCTCTTTTCCAAGCTGAAAAGTCCCCATTTTATTAATCTGTCTCATATGGAAGCTGTTCCATACCCCTAATCATTTTTGTTGCCCTTTTTGATTCCAATGTATTTTTTTTAGATGGGGCAACTAGATCAGTACACAGTATTCAAGATGTGGGCGTACCATAGATTTATATAGGGGCAATATGATATTTTTTGTCTTATTATCTAACAATGTTGGGAATCATTAGTAAAGGGATAGCTTTTTTGACTGCTGTTGCACACTGAGTGAATGTTTTCAGACAACTATCCACAATGACTCCAAGATCTCTTTCTGGAGTGGTAACAGCTAATTTAGACCCCATCATTTTATATGTATAGTTGGGATTATGTTTTCCACTGTGCATTACTTTGCATCAACACTGAATTTCATCTGCCATTTTGTTGCCCAGTCACCCAAAATTGTGAGATCCCTTTGTAACTCTTCGCATTCTGCCTGCGATTTACCTATCTTGAGTAGTTTTGTATCATCTGCAAATTTTGCCACCTCACTGTTTACCCCTTCTTCCAGATAATTTATGAATATGCTGAACAGTACTGGTCCCAATACTAATCCCTGGGGGACACCACTATTTACCTGTCTCCATTCTGAAAACTGACCATTTATTCCTACCCTTTGTTTCCTATCTTTTAACCAGTTACTGATCCAGGAGAGGACCTTCTCTTTTATCCCATAACCATTTACTTTGCTTAAGAGCCCTAGGTGAGGGCCTTGTCAAAAGCTTCCTGAAAATCTAAGTACACTGGCTCGCCCTTGTCCGCATGCTTGTTGATCCCCCTCAAAGAATTCTAGTAGATTGGTAAGGCATGATTTCCCTTTCCAAAAACCATGTTGATTCTTCACCAACAAGAATCATCTACATGTCTGATAATTCTGTTCTTTACTATAGCTTTACTATAGTGTGATACTTATGCTGGTGTTTAAAATGCATATTCTGTACTATATATACACATTCCTCACTTGTGTGTTCTGACTGGCCTAAATTACATGATTCAGGTCTTGTAGACCACATAGTGGGTATATTTTAAAGTCCTACAGCACTAGAGTGAGTGAGAATTTCTTATAGCATTATATAGGAAGGATTTTCCAAAGAAATATAAAGTATCTGAAGTAAGACAGAACACGAATCAGTCAGCAAAATTCAAGGGCTCAGAACTACCACAAAACACAGACAACATCTTTCAAGTACTTGTATAATAAGTACCGGGAAGAGTACTCACCCTTTATCTTTTGCATGAACATCAGCTCCATGCTGAAGAAGATACTCAACCACAGACACTCTGTTATATCCTGCTGCAAAGTGAAGTGGTGTGGACTGACGCCCTTCAATATCTCTGCAGTTCACACTCTGAATTGTACATAACTTCTGTGAAACAGACAAAACATACATTACTATACATATAACAAAAAACAAGCATGTAGTAGACACTGGTCATAAAATACTATTCTCCGTATCTGATTTGAAAAATTACTTCTATTTATCATAACCAGAAGATTTAATAATACTCATAAATGTATGTGACATCTGATTTGCCAATGAGTTTTTACATAAAGGCTTTACTTTTCAGGGATCCTGTATCCCTGACGGAGCAAAGAGAATCACCTGTTTCCCTCTCTTTAAACCTGTAACTATTGTCAGTACAATTTCTTTTCAATGAAGAACTGAATGGGACTCTTCAGAAAAATGGTCACTATTACTCTTTAAATCTGAACAGGGGATTTTTGCGCAGTATGAGGGGAATCAGGACCAGGATCATGAGTCTACAACACTCAGACAGAGAAAGGCTCTCCCTCTTTTTAAGCAACATAAATATAGCTTGACAAAATATGCACTCTAGTAAATATTAAAACTGCGTATTCTTACTTTTACAGTATCCACATCTCCTGCCTTTGCAGCTTCCAGCAACTGTCGATCTGCATCTGAATTACCTAATGGGATGCCTTCTACAAAAGAAAATAGGGCTATAAAGAAAGTAATTGTTTGTATTTTTAGAGTTTATTTAACTAGAGGAACATTTAAGATCAGACTACTATATAGTACAGGGGTCGGCAACCTTTCAGAAGTGGTGTGCCGACTCTTCATTTATTCACTCTAATTTAAGGCTTTGCGTGCCACTATAAGGCCAGCAGCGGGTGCTGAGTGAGGCTGGCGGTGGGACCCCGACTGGCAAGAGGCCAGCAGCCGGAACCCCAGAGCTGCGGCAGGCTGAGCGGCTCAGCCCGCCACCGTGTGCCATCAAAGATTGGCTCGTGTGCCATCTTTGGCACGTGTGCCGTAGGTTGCCGACCCCTGATATAGTACTTCAAGGGCTGCTCTTAAATAAATCAGGAAATTCTAGTCAATGTATGTCTTTTCATATAATCCCCAAAATTCAACTTGTGGTTATACCCTCGAATTCACAGGTTTCCAAAATGGTGTTAATTTGCCCCTTGCAATGTCCTCAACTTTGGAATATTGCAGAAGCAGTCAAACTTCCCAATTCAGTCTTCGTATTTCAATTATTCTAAAAAGCTTATATGTTTAGCTTATAAATGTATTATTCGTAGGTTTTTTTCACTGAAAAAAATCTCCAAGCTATGTATATACGCTCTTACCTCTGGTCACAAAGGCAAAACAAAAATAGCTAATATTGATCCTCACTTTTAGCCTAAGAGATTTCTTTTCAGTGTTTCTCCAAACTGATTGAAAGTGGAAGTCTACTAAATATACCAAGAAGCAGTTAACAGATGACACAAGCATATAAAATAGTTTTTTGCTTGAGCTCAGTGCTATTCCTTAATGGCTGATGATGCATCAAATGAAACAAAATATGACACCATTTTTTAAATGGACGTATTTCCTAAAACAAACATAGTACCTTGTAGTAATTGTTGCACACTTTCATTCCCCATTTGTAAAGCTGTGAAACCCTGCAGTGACACAATTGAGGGATCACATCCAGAGCTCAACAACAATCTGCATGTCTGCAGATGGCCACAATGTGCAGCTCTGTGTAGAGAAGTCTGACCAAGATTGTCCAATGCATTAACCTAAAGAGAACATAGAATCTTAAGAATGTAGTTTTACAGGATTTAATATCAAGGACCTTATTTTCGCAAATGACCAGGTAGAAGTTCACAATGAGCACTTATGTCAACAGATCTGACCCCTGGACCCGTGAAGGAGAATCTTGATTTTTACTTTAAAAAAAACAAGTTTGTAACTCATTTCCATGCAAAGGTAACCTAGAAAATATGAAAAATGAAAGCCAGTCGCTAATGTTGAATACAACAAGCAGCTGGGCTTTTATTTTACAGGAAAAGAGTAGCAGAGACCTAAGGATCCCGTAGCCCTTAACTTCCAGTACATTTATTTAAAATGAATCAGTAAAGTTGGGGTTTTATCCAGAAAATTATTTACTACCCTCTCCAAAATCCTTAGGCAGTGCCTGTGCAAAGCAGTCAGAGAATGATGGACAGGAATAATTGGTAGCTGGAAGTGTTGGCACAAGTTATTTTGCTGACCCTTCACCAAATCTTAAGGGCAGCTATGCTTAACAATTTTAGCCCTCACTTAAGTTGGTACTGAGCCTGCTGCTAACCCAGGCAGCTGTTCGGCTAAAGGTGTGTCTGCCATTGCCACAGCAGCTGATGTAAGAGGAACTCCACTCCTGCATCTTACACCAGTACTGCCAGGAGCATGTGGAGAACACACTACTCAGTCTCCATATGTTCCGCCCCCACACCAGCCACTCCAGTAGCACACAAGGATGATTGATCAAGCTGCCACTGCACTGAGTGGGGGGCCCAGCTACTGCAACCTGTCAGTCCTCTCAGGGTATGTCTACCCAGCAATGTAAGCCCAGGCCTGAGCCTGGGCTCAAGCTCGACTACCCTTGTGTCCACACACCAATTGTGCTAACCTAGGATTCGGATCTAGGATCCCAGGACCCTGCAGGATTGGAGGGTCCTAGACCTATTGCTTTCCTGTGTGCATGTGACCCTGGCTTAACTCGGGTCCTGGAAGTCCTCCACAGGTATCCCGGAGTTCCCAGTGGCAGAAGAGCTATTACTGCATGGCCAAGTGCACTCCCAATTCCTGCTCCAGCTCCTCCTTGTTGTTGCGTGGAACATGCTCAGAGCAGGAAGCAAAGCTGACAGGCAGGAGGCGGATCCTGGCTGTTGGGGGTCATCCCTCCCCTGGCCTGTGGCCATGCTAAACCAGATCTGCCGCTCTGCCTCCCTGTAGGGCAGTCCCCGCTCCACTCTCTGGCCCTTGCTCCTGGGTTCCTGGGCCCCCCAGCCCTCCCTGTGCAGGGGTGCCTGGGAAGCATGTGCTGTGAGGGCAGTGAGTGGAAGCCAGCCTCAAAAACTCCCCCACACCCACCCAGGAATCCTTTATCCCTGCCTCCCAGGGTGTGGCAGGGGCAGGGATCTCAGGGGGGTGCTGGAGCACACTCCACCCCACACCCTGGGGATGCACTTCACCACTTTGCAGTTGGCAGCAGCCAGGCTGGGGTATGCGTGCATTTTTCATTTGAAAACCTACTTTTTAGGTCAAATATCAAAACAAACAAAAACACCTTCGCTGAACATCTCATTTTAAAAATTAAGAATTTCAAAGTTTCATTTTGAAAGCCCTGGGCACTGATGTCCTAAGTATCCTGAGAAGGTGCACACGAGCATTTTCCTGCCAATGTGACTCAGCTTAGAGGTGGAGAGCCCAATTCTCAGATTAGATGGTAGTTCAGTATAAAGCTGTCTCAAACTACAGTCATTCTCCTGAGACAGTCATCAAAGGAGCTAGTTATGAAGTTTATGTACTCATGCGCTCCTTATGGGCACCTGAGTCCCATCAATGGCACCATTACAGTTAGGAAACAGGGTGGGCAGTAGTGTTTTCCCACAGTGCAACACATTCGTAGGGCTAGAGTGTCAATACTGGGGAGTGGGGTGCTAGGCACTCTGGGATAGGATTACTTGGACTCAGATCTATGCACTGCAGTATGGATGCCAGAGCCCTAGGTTTGAGCACAGGTCAGAAAATTCTAAGCCTAGGGTTAAAATACAGTGTTAACACTCAAGCCAGGGTTCTCTAACATGGGTCAGCTGACTCTAGTCCCACTAACCCTAGGCTTACGTTGCTATGTAGACATACCCTTAGCTTCAACATGGAGTTTAAAGAGCCAGTACCAGGAGTTTAAAGAGCCAGTCTGGAGCTCTGCTTCAATCAACATCATGCAAGAGAAGCCTGTTTTCCTTCCCTTCCATATCAGCCAAAGTAGACCAGACAACCTCAAGATACAAAAGGCACACATTCCCTGAATGAGTACCCTGTCCACCACAAAGGAGGACCCACTCTTCACCTGTTTAACCCATAGCTAGAAGCTTCGATATGACACACTGCTTCCGGGTAGGGGAGCCACACAGAGAGTGCTCTGTGAAGTGCTAGGGAGAAATAAACATGGTAGGTTGAGAGTTATTAGGGAAGATGACGTAGAGTAGCAATTTCCACTCCACATGGCAAATAGTTCATTTAACTGAGAATGGTAATGCTAAGAGTTAAAAAAGGTAGTCTGCTCTTGAACACAGCATCCAAGCTAGAAGAGGATGCATTTTTCTTTGAAGTTCAGCATTTAACAACAGCTCTTGGCAAGTACCACAGCTTCAAAAGGAAAATCTTACTGCTTTATTAATACAAGTCCAGTGAAGCAGAAGGTATGTTAGACCACTAAAACATGGCTTAGAATGCATTAGAAATGACTTGAAAAAGGGAACTGTGAAAATTCTCAACTGCAGTGATACTGCGTGAGCCAAACGTTCATTTCTATTACCAGGGATTTGGAGCAATCAAATTTTTGAATTGCTCCTCTCCGGCTCCGGGCAGAAACCTACTGCTCCACACTCCAGCTCCGGGCTCTGCAGGGCCTGTGGCAGAGCCAGGGGTTGAGCAGTGAGCACCCCCCGGCACATTGGAAAGTTAGCACCTGTAGCTCCAGCCCCGGAGTCGGTGCCTGTACAAGGAGCCACATATTTTCTGAAGAGCCGCATGTGGCTCCAGAGCTACAGGTTGGCCACCCCTGGTGTATATCATCTCTCTGTCTTGCATATGTAAACATGTATACTTACAAAAACTAATTCTATAAACAATGTTGAATTTACAACTGCAGTCTGTCAACTTTGTACTACAATGTTACATCTTATAGATAATTCTAGCCAAAGAAATACAGGAAGTAATTCATACCTTAGCTTCATGCTTCACAACAACTTCAACGACATCATTATGAGCTTTTTCTGATGCCACATGGAGAGGTGTCAAGAAGCTTTATTAAAAAATAAATATTACAATTAAGTTGTATGCTATAAAATTATCCTGAACAATTAATAGCATCCATCAGTAGCACTCACTCTTTTGTCTTTTCATTGATGTTGGCTCCTTTTCTCAAAAGTAATTCACAGACTTGCTTTCTCTTGGGATATGGAGATGCAGCAGCACAGTGCTAAATATTTCAAAATTGAGGCATTAATAATGCTCCTTATATACAGCATTTTATTAGTTGCTAATGAACAGCAAACTAAAGCAAGATCATGTGTCAGGAATTGCTAGAACAGACTCATGCAGAGTACTATTAATTTCAATGGGACCTACATATGGGTTCAGAGATTTGCACTATGGTTTTCCAACACAACATTTAACTAAATTTCTAACACGAAGTCATAGATTCCAAGGCCAAAAGGTGCTATCTACTCTGACCTCCAATATAATATAATAATGTTGGGGAAATTAATGAAAACAGAACCAGTAAATTGAAAAACAGGTAGCTAACGTTCTATATTTCCTTTCTTAGCTTAATACAACTGCAGTTAGACAAACTGGGTAACAAGAAGATACATTTGAGTAGAGAAAATATCTTAAGGGCAGAGTCCTCTCTCACCAGTGGAAAACATGTGATACTGCAAATCTACTGTTGATACATGAGTTCGAGAGAAACACTTTTAAAGTGGGAGACATTATCCTGTAACAATGTGCTATTACAATGCCATGATTTCTGTCCAACTAAACGGCTGATGAAGACTGTCACTGTACCTCGAGGATGTTGCTGCAATAATAGAACAATTATTATTATACAATTGTCTTTTTAAGCTTAGATTAGCTTGGAGAACAGTCCTACTGATTACTTCAACCACAGAGCAGACTTCAATACTTTTAAGCTTAAATAGTATCTTACTCCTGAGGGATTTAGTAATCAATATATTAATAACTAGAGGCATAGGTTCTAGAAATGGCACATAAATACATGAAAGCATATGAGCACTTAGATGAAACTGATATCAAAGTGCTTTAAAACATGGAATTTAGTCCCAGATTCTTAAAGGTATCCAGATGTTGCTGTGCTCAGAGTTGCAACATCTCACTGATCTAGGAGCCTAAGTCTCATCTTCAAAAGAGATTTAGGAGCCAAAACCCCATTGACAGCCAAAGAGATTTTGGCTCCTAAGTGACTAAATCCCTTTTGAACATGAGACTTAGGTGCTGCAATGCTGAGCACAGCAATGTCTAAATATCTGGGCTTTAGTCTCAATATTCATGGTAAAGCAAATACCTCCATTTGACAGATGAGGAAATAGGCAGAGTGTGATTAAGTGACTTGTTTAATGTCACATGGGCATCTGGACCAGAGGGAACAGAACAAAGATTGCTGGACTTCCCACCCTACATCTTACCCTAACTCTAACCCTAAGGGTAGTGTAGATACCAGTCTAATAGGTGAACTGGCTGTAGAATGTCCGTGCCTAACGAGGTAAAGAATGTGAGCGAGGCCAAACAGTAAAAATTAAGATGTTTGTACACCAATGCGAGAAGCCTAGGTAACAAAATGGAGGAAACTAGAGCTACTGGTGCAGCAAGTGAAACCAGATATTATAGGGATAACAGAAACATGGTGGAATAGTAGTCATGACTGGAGTACAGGTATTGAAGAGTATGTGCTGTTTAGGAAAGACAGAAATAAAGTTAAAGGTGGTGGAGTAGCATTGTATATCAATGATGAGAGACTGTAAAGAAGTAAGAAGTGATGGAATGGATAAGACCGAGTCTGTCTGAGCAAAAATCATATTGGGGAAGAAAGCTACTAGAGCATCCCCTGGGATAGTGCTTCGGGTGTGCTATAGACCACCGGGATCTGATCTGGATATGGATAGAGACCTCTTTAATGTTTTTAATGAAGTAAATACTAATGGGAATTGTGTGATCATGGGAGACTTTAACTTCCCAGATATAGACTGGAGAACAAGTGCTAGTAATAATAATAGGGCTCAGATTTTCCTAGATGTGATAGCTGATGGATTCCTTCACCAAGTAGTTGCTGAACCAACAAGAGGGGATGCCATTTTAGATTTGGTTTTGGTGAGTAGTGAGGACCTCATAGAAGAAATGGTTGTAGGGGACAACCTTGGTTTGAAGGATCACGAGCTAATTCAGTTCAAACTGAATGGAAGGATAAACAAAAATAGGTCTGTGACTGTGACTAGACTATTTTGATTTCAAAGGGCTAACTTTAAAAAATTAAGGAAATTAGTTAGGGAAGTTGATTGGACTGAAGAACTTCTGAATCCAAAGGCGGAGGAGGCCTGCAATTACTTCAAGTCAAAGTTACAGAAACTATCAGAAGCCTGCATCCCAAGAAAGGGGGAAAAAAATTCACAGGCAGGAGCTGTAGACCAAGCTGAATGAGCAAGCATCTCAGAGAGGTGATTAAGAAAAAGCAGAAAGCCTACAAGGAGTGGACGATGGAAGGGATCAGCAAGGAAAGCTACCTTATTGAGGTCAGAACATGTAGGGATAAAGTGAGAAAGGCTAAAAGTCATGTAGAGTTGGACCTTGCAAAGGGAATTAAAATCAGTAGTAAAAGGTTCTATAGCCATATAAATAAGAAGAAAACAAAGAAAGAAGAAGTGGGACCACTAAAAACGGAGGATGGGAATGAGGATATGGAGGTAGATGTTACCACACCCAAGGTAGAAGCCAAACTCGAACAGCTTAATGGGACGAAATCGGGGGGCCCAGATAATCTTCATCCAAGAAAATTAAAGGAACTGGCACATGAAATTGCAAACCCATTAGCAAGAATTTTTAACGAATCCATAAACTCAGGGGTTGTACTGTATGACTGGAGAATTGCTAACATAGTTCCTATGTTTAAGAAAGGGAAAAAAAGTGATCCGGGTAACTACAGGCCTGTTAGACAGACATCTATAGTACGCAAGGTCTTGGAAAAAAATTTGAAGGAGAAAGTAGTTAAGGACATTGAGGTCAATGGTAATTGGGACAAATTACAACATGGTTTTACAAAAGGTAGATCGTGCCAAACCAACCTGATCTCCTTCTTTGAGAAAGTAACAGATTTTTTAGATCAAGGTAGATTAGATCCACTGCGTTTCCTTTATTTCAGTAAGGCATTTGATACGGTTCCACATGGGGAATTAGTTAAATTGGAAAGGATGTGGATCAATATGAAAACTGAAAGGTGGATAAGGAACTGGTTAAAGGGTCATACTGAAAGGTGAACTGTCAGGCTGGAGGGAGGTTATTAGTGGAGTTCCTCAGGGATAGGTTTGGGGACCAATCTTATTTAATCTTTTTATTACTCATCTCGGCACAAAAAGTGGGAGTGTACTAATAAAGTCTGCGGATGACACAAAGCTGGGAGGTATTGCCAATACAGAGAAGGACCGGGATATCATACAGGAAGATCTGGATGACCTTGTTAACTGGACTAATAGTAATAGAATGAAATTTAATAATGAAAAGTGCAAGGTCATGCATTTAGGGATTAATAACAAGAATTTTTGTTATAAACTGGGGACATGTCAGTTGGAAGTAACAGAGGAGAAGGTGGTTGATCACAGGATGACTATGAGCCGCCAATGTGATATGGCCATGAAAAAAACTAATGCGGTTTTGGGATGCATCAGACAAGGTATTTCCAGTAGAGATAAGGTGTTAATACCATTATACAAAGCACTGTTGAGACCTCATCTGGAATACGGTGTGCAGTTCTGGTCTCCCATGTTTAAGAAGTATGAATTCAAACTGGAACAGGTACAGAGAAGGGCAACTAGGATGAACCGAGGAATGGAAAACCTGTCTTACGAAAGGAGACTCAAAGAGCTTGGCTTGTTTAGCCTTACCAAAAGAATGAGGGGAGATATGATTGCTGTCTATAAATATATCAAAGGGCTAAATACCAGGGAGGGAGAGGAATTATTTCAGCTCAGTACCAATGTGGACACAAGAACAAATGGATATAAACTTGAAATTAGACAAAGGTTTCTAACCATCAGAGGAGTGAAGTTCTGGAACAGCCTTCCAAGGGGAGTACTGGGGGCAAAAGACATAACTGGCTTCAAGACTAAGCTTGATAAGTTTATGGAGGGGATGGTATGATGAGATAGCCTAATTTTGGCAATTAATTGATCTTTGACTATTAGCGGTAAATATGCCCAATGGCCTGTGATGGGATGTTAGATGGGGTGGGATCTGAGTTACTGTAGAGAATTCTTTCCTGGGTGTCTGGCTGGTGAGTCTTGCCCACATGCTCAGGTTTTAGCTGATCGCCATTTTTGGGGTCGGGAAGGAATTTTCCTCCAGGGCAGATTGGCAGAGGCCCTGGTTTTTTTTTGCCTTCCTCGGTAGCATGGGGCACGGGTCACTTGCTGGAGGATTCTCTGGATGATTCTCTGCACTTTGAAGTCTTTAAACCATGATTTGAGGACTTCAATAGCTCAGACATAGGTTGGAGGTTTATTACAGGAGTGGGTGGGTGAGATTCTGTGGCCTGCATTGTGCTTAAAGTCTACTTAAAGTCTATGACTCTTTAGATCACCTGTACTCCTACACCCCAACAATTAACCACAAGCTGATCTGTCTCCATTTTAACAGTTCCAGGATAGAAAATTTCAACTACCAACCCAGGGTTGAGGTGTGTGTGGTCTATAACTATCAAAGAGCTTTGTTTGTATGTCTGATTGATAACCTATAAAAAGGATACCGAGGTTGATACCAAGCGAAAGAAAAACAAACTAAAAACTCTAATATTAGTGTATGGGAGAAGATTCTCAGTATAGCCCACTTAATTTAGGCGGACAAAAATTGGTATAACAGTACCTAGGACTTTGAGAATCTTGAAGTCTCAAATTACAGGGATGGATCAATAATTTGTACATATTGGATGAAATTCTGGCCCCAGTGAAGTCAATGAGAGTTTTGCCATTGACTTCAATCGAGCCAGGATTTTACCCATTTTATTTCTTTGATTTGAGAATCAGTACAGTAAGAGCAGTTTTAGGTTTGGAGGTTGAATTTATAAAATTACTCAAATAGCTAGCAACAAAATTTAACTTTTATTTATATAAATATATTAGGAAATCTAGTTTCAGGCTCTTAATATTTGCATAGATTTACTAGACTAAATTCATCCCTGGTACAAGAAAAAGGCAAGGGAGTTGCATTGGCTGAATCTGGACCATGTAATCCAGTATTTCTGGAAACAACTATTTTCAGGAACTGTAACTAGGTCATACCTAGGGCCCTACTAAATTTCAAATGTCATGGTCATACGATTTTAAAAATCGTTAAGTTCTTGATTTCAGATATTTATACAGTGAAACCTCGCGATAACACGCCCCGCGGTAACGTGAATTCGGACATAATGCGATCGTACGTTGACTCCCCTTTAAGGCCATGGAGACGCCAGTTCGCAAACGCAAGTCATTTTCTTCCCAAGAGAAATTGTACGCCCTGGATCAACTAAAGAAGGGCAAACAACAAACTCAGCTTGCTAGAGATCTAGGAATTAACGAGTCCACTCTGCAAGGGTGGAAAAAAGAAGAAAAGCTCCGTAGCCTACCCCGCATTCTTGAAAATGCAACTGGTTTACAGCGTAAAAAGGTCAAGTTTGCTAATGACGAAAGGCTAGATTCAGCCTTGTACCAATGGTTTGTCCACGCTCACTCAGAAGGAGTTCCCATTTCTGGCCCTATTCTGAAAGCTCAAGCAGAGAAATTTGATCGCCTTATCAATGGAAATGATTCAAAATTTAAGGCGAGTAACGGCTGGCTGGACAGATTCAAGAAAAGGCACGCTATAAGTCAAGTTCTTGTGTCTGGGGAAATCCGCTCAGCTGATAAAGAGGCTGCCAATTCCTACCCAATTGAGCTTAACAAGTTGCTGGAGGAAGGTTGCTACACAGCCGATCAAGTTTACAATTGCGACGAGACTGGTTTATGCTTTAAAATGTTACCCGATCGCACCCTCGCAACCAAGACTGATAGTCACAAACGAGAAGGCGTTAAGCAGAGGAAGGACCGAGTCACTCTCTTGCTTTGCGTCAACAAGTCTGGCAGCCACAAACTCAGACCTCTGATGATTGGAAAAGCGAGGTCTCCCAGATGTTTTCATCATGTTAATATGAAGGCCCTTCCCTTTGAATACACCAACAGCAAGAATGCATGGATGAATAGATCCATATTTGAAGACTGGTTCCATAAAACTTTTGTGCCAGCCGTTCAGGCTCATTTGCGAAAACTCAAGCAGGAGGGAAAAGCTTTCCTCCTGCTGGATAATTGCCCTGCCCACCCCCCAGCAGAAAATCTTTTCAGTCGTGATGGCAAGATTAAAGTCTGTTATCTCCCAAAGAACACTACGTCAGAAATCCAGCCACTGGACCAAGGCATCATATTGGTATTTAAGCAAAACTATCGTCGTGAAATGATCAAGCGGATGGTAGCGGATAACAACTCCTCCGTCGACACATCACTGGCGTCACTCAACTTGAAAGAAGTCTGTCACCTTGGTGGGAAAGCCTGGGATGCTATCTGCACGTTGCATTGAACGATGCTGGATAAAGGGTCTTGGTCCAGCTTTTCTGTCATCTACACACGATGATGGTTACGACGAGGAGCCTGAATTTACAAGATTAATAGAAGATGATGTACTTTTAGCTGAAGAAGCACTCAGAGAATATGAGCACAGTCATCATGATATCCTCAACTGGTTTTCAGCAGATGACATTTGACCCATATACAAACACGTCAGATGATGAAATAATTGCAAATGTCAGCGGGAAGAATGAAGCTGCACCATCAGAGCCCGAAACCAGTGGCGCTAATGATGACGACGACGACGGCACCTCAACTCCCCCACCAAAAGTGTCTGAGGCAGTAAAGCACCTAGAAGCCAGTTTGAGGTGGCTGGAACCTCAAGACGTGGACAGCATCAAAATCCTCCAACTCAGAAGCATTCTTGCCTTTGCTAGAAGTCAACAGTCCGCAGCAAATAAGCAAATCACACTAGATAGCTTTTTAAAGAAATGACGACATTTAAAATTACTGTATGGAGTCATGCAACCAGATTGACTTTGCACACTGTGCAATGATTACAGTAGTACTACCTGTATAGTCAATTTCATGTTTCTTTCATGTACTGTACATGTAATTAAATTACTACTTTTGTGTTTAAAACACGCTGAGATAACCGTTTTTTTTTTTTTTTTTTACAAGACTTAAACTGACCAGCTTGAAATGGTAAAGTAAATTTTTGTAACCCCGCTATAAAGCGACCCCGCATTTACCGCGATCGATTTTCTTGGACCACAATTATTGCGTTATAGCGGGGTTTCACTGTATCTGAAATTTCATAATGTTGTCATTGTAATGGTCCTGTCCCAAAAAGGAGTTGGGGGGGGGGGGGGGTCGCAAGGTTATTGTAGGGGAGTTTGTGTTACTGCTACCCTTACTTCTCCTGGCAGTGGTGCTGCCTTTAGAGCTGGGCGGCCAGAGAGTGGTGGCTGCTTCCCAGGAACCCAGCTCTGAAAGCAGAACCACTGCTAGCAGCAGTGCAGAAGTAAGGATGGCATGGTACCGTATTGCCACCCTTACTTCAACGCTGCTGCCTGCAGAGCTAGGCCCTCAGTCAGCAGCCACACTCTCCGGCCGCCCATCTCTGAAGGCAGCAATGCAGAAGTAAGGGTGGCATCGTATGGTATTGCCACCCTTACTTCTGCGCTGCTGCTGGCCGGGTGCTGCCTTCAGAGCTGGTTGCCTGGCCAACAGCCGCCGCCCCACAGCCACCCAGCTCTAAAGGCAGTGCAAAAGTAAGGGTGGCAATACCACGCCCCCCCCAAAAATAATCTTGTGACCCACCCCGCCCCGCCCCCCTTTTTAGGTCAGGACCCCTTTGAGAAACATTGGTCTCCCCTGTGAAATCTGTATAGTATAAGGTAAAAGCACACAAAAGACCAGATTTCATGGTCCATGACGCATTTTTCATGGCCGTGAATTTTGTACTATGGGCCATATAAAGGATATTACACAATACCATATTCTGTTCTCTTTCCTCATCTCTCTTTCCTTTTACTGTGTTTGCCATTTCCTCTCTATCTCCCTCAACATATAGTAACTATCAGAATACAGTAATCAAGAGCAAGAGAGTGGAAATCAAGCATGAGTTTATAATGATCAAGACACACAAATCTGATTTTAACAATTACTAAAATTACTAGATGAAGATGCCAAACACTTTTCATATGGATTGAAAACTGGCTGGATTCTAAGCAAAAAAAATTAGGATAAATGGCTGCGTCAGGAATACAGGCAGACAAAGCTGCCTACTGCAGTGCTGCAGCAGTTGGCATTAGACTGAGCTTATCTTTATGCTTTCAATTCACTGATGAAACATGCATATGAAATTACATTGAAAAGTGAAACAAACACCTACAAGGATAGAACTACAAAAGCCATTTGAAGAGATTAGAAATAGGAGCAAACAGTAAGTGTGCTTCAACCTGAAAAAAATGCAAGCTAATATATGTAGAAGAAAACTTAGAAACTCAAGTATTCAGTGGATTGAGAAAGATGACAAACAGTGGTAGAGAAGACAGAGAAAATAGACAAATTGGGTACAACCTTTCACCGATATAGTAGCAGCGAATTATCCTGCAAGACTTGACAGGAATGTGAAAAGTTTAAATTACAAAAGATACTCTAGATGTGTTATCTTAACTTATTATACACTAGAGTTGACTTGCCAGTCTTTATTGAAGTCAGGTTCTCAGAAATTGGAATTTGTCTGTTTTAAAGCATTGCCCAACATATTTAGTTTAGCCACAACACATCTTAAATCACTAATACATTTGAAATATTACCAATGCTGTTTCATGAGTTTGAGGATGCTTGAAATTCACTGTTTCCAAAGAAAGATATTTTTTGATGCGAGCTACATCTGATTCTCGTGCCGCCTGTAGCAAGGAGTGACCTTTGAATTCATCTAGAAAAGAAAGATTATATTCTTAATCTGGTCTGGAAAGTATTAAAAGGATTGTTTGCTTCTAGTAGGACAAATGCTCCTCTTAGTGCATGGTAGAGAACTTAGAAAGCCATTTCTAGTAATTTATTGTACACGGGCTCATTATATGGATGTAGCCCAGGACTCTATGCACTCCAGAAAATTGCTACTTTGTCCACGCAGAGGCTGAGCATGAGTATTCCTTAGCTATGCCAGATAGAACTCATGTCTCAATTCTCCACTTTAGAAGCTGAGAGAAAGTGACAGCATTTCATCTTCAGAACAAATGTATTCAGAGTTCTAAGTAATTATGCTGGTGGGGTTTTTTTTGTTCAAATGATCTTTGCTGAAGAGAAAAATGGTGTTGCTGTGAAAATGTTTTTGGAAAGATCATAGAGAGAAGTGAGGAAGCAGCAGGAAGAAAACAGGATTCCAGGAAAGAAAAATCTACACAAGCCATTACAGCCACAAGATTGAACAGTAACTAAACTCAGTTTTTAAATCTAGGTTCAAAAGGGCCTGTTAGTTGTATATATTTGAGACTATTTCATGTTTTAGGATAATACAATCTTCAGGCAGGCATTACACAATTGTTTGCAAAATGTAAACACTTTCTCCCAAACTTATCAGTGTGATACTGTTTATGAAACTTAAGGCACATATTACAAAGAAAAACAACTGATCAATTGGAGATGAGCTATGAAATGTCATCTATCCTATTCAGTTTCACATTCACTTTATACTCACATGCCAATCGTTCTTTTAATTGAGGTGTTGGGGCTAAATCAATGGTGCTTTTATTGTGACAGTTCAACAGTGTTGGATCAGCACCATAACTTAACAAGAGAGAACACACTTCCACCCTGTTCTTAGAAGCTGCTTCATGCAGAGGAGTGAACTGCCACAGATCCATAGCATTCACACATGCTCCATGCTGGGAAAGTTACAAAAACAAAGCAGACTATTAAAGAAAAATTGCAATTATTAACTGCAACAAAGCAGACAGCAAGATAAATATATAACTATATATATGCACAGATTCCAAGATATTTTTTCAGAAATATCTATTGTAAGTCCTTATACAGACCCCATTACCATACTATCAGAGTGCCTCAGAATCTTTAATGAATTTATCCTTACAACACACCTGTGAGGTAGGGCAGTATTACTATCCCCATTTTATAGATGGGGAAGTGAGGTACAAAGAAACTAAAGGCTTAGTCTACTCTAGAAAATTAGGTCAGCATAAAGACATCACTCAGGGGTGTGAAAAATCCAAACCCGAGTGGTGCAGTTAGGATGACTTAAGTCCCAGTGCAGACAGCGCTAGGTCGACAGAAGAATTCCAGCTCTTGGGTAGGTGAATTATCTATGACAACAGAACCCCTCCAGTCGGCATAGGTAGTGTCTACACCAGGGGTCGGCAAACTTCGTCACGTGCCCCAAAAGAGTAATCTGCTGGCAGGCCGCGAGACATTGTGTTTAGGTTGACTGTCCACAGGCACGGCCCCCCGCAGCTCCCAGTGGCCAGGAACGGCGAACCGTAGCCACTAGGAGTTGCGGGGGGCCGTGCCTGTGGACGGTCAACCTAAACACAATGTCTCGCGGCCCACCAGTGGATTACCCTGATGGTCCGCATGCTGAAGGTTACTGACCCCTGGTCTACACTGAAGCGCTGTGCCGCTGTAGCATTTAAGTGTAGACAAGCCCTAAGTGATGTGCCCAAGGTCACAAAGAAAGCCAGCATCGGAGCAAGGAATTGAGCCTATGTCTCCCAAACTCTAGGCTAGCTCTAGCCACTGGATCATCCGTCCTCTCACTATGATTACCACTATATTATCATCCTCCCATCATTATTCTCTACATAACTGAATGGTTCTTTATGGTAAGAGCTACCATTTCCCAAGAGGAAGTTGACAGTTTTTGACAAAATGATAAATCAGTCTGTTAATACAAGAAAAATGTTTAGAAACTCAGTTGCTTCAAGGCAACTTCTATTTACTCCAAGAGTCACATTTTTTTAAAAGTTAGTATTTTGTTATGTAACAAAAAATGTTAACAAAAAGTTTATTCCAACACTAATCCTCATCCTGTTACTTGCCTTCAAATGCTGAGAAGCACTTCCTTTGTCACAAATTGTCAGTCAACATAAATTTGCTAATGCAGCAAGAAAACTTTTATTTAATATTTGAAGTTTTAACTAGTTTTAAAATACACATATTTCAAAATGAGTTGTAGATTCTTTCCCCCACAAATCATCAAAATGTAGTAGTTTGGGATTAGAAATAAATTTGTGACACAAAATAGTCTGTATTTTGTATCTACCTGAGTTACCTATTTTTCTCCTAAAAATTTAGTCATTTTGTACATACTTCTATATTTACCTGCAATTTTACACTATAAAAAAAATCTCCAGGTAAAAATCTAAGCTAAATTAAGGTTTTAAATAGTTATCAGTTACTTAAGGCAAAAAAAATATTTTAAATATTGAATTTAAAAAATCCTGTGTCAAGTTAATGTTAAACCTAAAAATCTTAAACATGCAAATGCAGTTTTAGTCATCCAGTAAGACTTAAATCGGATGCCATGCCTGTGCCTTCCATTATGGAGAACTGTAACATCTGTGTCTAAGACAGAGACATTTCAATGTAATTTTTTATAAGAACACTTCAAAAATCCTCTTTATATTGCTTGCCTGTGAAGTCAAGGAATTTTTGAAATGTCTGGTTTTTTAACATGTATATACAGTAGAACCTCAGTTACAAAAGCCTTGAGAATGGAGGTTGTTTGTAACTCTGAAATGTTTGTAACTCTGAAAAAAACGTTATGATTGTTCTTTCAAAAAATTACAATTGAACATTGACTTCGTACAGCTTTGAAACTTTACTATGAAGAAAAAAATGCTGCTTTCCCTTTGTTATTTTTAGTAGTTTACATTCAACACAGTACTATACTGTATTTGCTTTTTTTGAGGGTACGTCTACACTACGGAATTAGGTCGAATTTATAGAAGTCAATCTTTTAAAACCCGATTTTATGGAATCGATTGTGTGTGTCCCCACTAAAGACCATTAAAGCCATTAGGTCAACGGACCGTGTCCACAGTATCGGGGCTAGCGTCGACTTTAGGAGTGTTGCATTGCGGGTAGCTATCCCACAGTTCCCGCAGTCTCCGCCGCCCATTGGAATTCTGGGTTGCGATCCCAAAGCCTGATGGGGCAGAAAACATTGTCGCTGGTGGTTCTGGGTACATGTCGTCAAGCCATCCCCTCTCCCTCCCTCCATGAAAGCAACCTTTTTCGCGCCTTTTTTCCAGGGTTTCCGGGTTTGCTACGGCAAGCATGGAGCCTGCTTAGCTCACAATGACCGTACGTCTCCAGCATACGCCTGGACATTAGGTCTAGTGGGGATTCAGTCCCTCTGTAATACGGGCAGAGGGATAGCTCAGCGGTCTGAGCATTGGCCTGCTAAACCCGGGGTTGCGAGTTCAATCCTCGAGGGGGCCATTCTGCCTGAGGCCGGTAGGCGCGGGACTACACAGCAGAAGCTCCTTGCCTTCTAGCAGCAGATGGTACAATAGGCCTTAAATCAGCATCATCCCCCGTGTGCAGCAGACGGTGCAATATGCTTGCAAGCCATCATCATCGTCCCCTGTGTGCTCCTGGCTGGCCTATGGTGTGACTGGCTGGGGGCGCTTGGACATAAATGGGAGTGCCTCTGGTCATTCTCTTTTTTACATTTTGTTTAATGGAGATTCAGTACTGCCTGGAACACGGGCAGAGTGATAGCTCAGCAGTCTGAGCGTTGGCCTGCTAAACCCAGGGTTGTGAGTTCAATCCTTGAGGGGGCCAGATGATGACCGATAACAAGCATATTGCACTGTCTACTGCCGAGCACCCAGGAGATGACGGCTAGCAAGCATACTGCACCGTCTGCTGTCAGCCTACCCCTTGCTCCCCCCTCCCTCCGTGAAAGCAACTGAGGGGGGGGGAGCAAAAAATCCTTTCGCACCTTTTTTCATGCAGGCGCCATATTGCTGACACCATTGTTATCCACCCGCCGCTTCCACTGCCACTCTGCTGTCCTGCAGACGCCATACCAAGGAAAGCATGGAGCCCACTCAGATCGCCACGGCTGTTATCGCCGTTAGGAACACCGCACGCATTGTCCAGCAGTATATGGAAAACAAGAACCAGGACCTGCTACAGCTACAGCAGGCGAGGAGGCAACAGCAGCGCCCTGAGGACAGTGATGAGAACATGGACACAGACCTCTCTCAAAGAAGGCCCCCCCGCAAGGTGGACATCATGGTGTTAATGAGGCAGGTTCATGCCGTGGAAGGCCGATTCTGGGCCCGGGAAACAAGCACAGACTGGCGGGACCGCATAGTGTTGAAGATGTGGGACAATCAGCAATGGCTACGAAACTTTCGCATGCGTAAGGGCACTTTCATGGAACTTTGTGAGTTGCTTTCCCCTGCCCTGAAGCGCCAGAACACCAAGATGAGAGCAGCCCTCCCAGTAGAGAAGCGAATGGCGATAGCCCTGTGAAAGCTTGCAACACCAGACAGCTACCGGTCAGTCGCAAATCAATTTGGAGTGGGCAAATCTACAGTGGGGGCTGTTGTGATATAAGTAGCGAACGCGATCACCGAGCTGCTGCTACCAAGGGTTGTGACTCTGGGAAATGTGCAGGTCATAGTGGATGGCTTTGCAGCAATGGGGTTCCCGAACTGTGGTGGGGCGATAGACGGAACCCATATCCCTATCTTGGCACCGGACCACCAAGCCAGCGAGTATATAAACCGAAACGGTTACTTTTCAATAGTGCTACAAGCACTGGTGAATCACAAGGGACGTTTCACCAACATCAACGTGGGATGGCCGGGAAAGGTACATGACGCTCGCATCTTCAGGAACTCTGGTCTGTTTCAGCTGCTGCACCAAGGGACTGTCTTCCCAGACCAGAAAATAACCGCTGGGGATATTGAGATGCCTATAGTTATCCTTGGGGACCCAGCTTACCCCTTAATGCCATGGCTCATGAAGCCATACACAGGAAGCCTGGACAGTAGTCAGGACCTTTTCAACTATAGGCTGAGCAAGTGCAGAATGGTGGTGGAATGTGCATTTGGATGTTTAAAGGTACGCTGGCGCAGTTTACTGACTAGGTTACACCCCAGCAAAACCAATATTCCCATTATTATTACTGCTTGCTGTGCGCTCCACAATATCTGTGAGAGTAAGGGGGAGATGTTTATGGTGGGGTGGGAGGTTGAGGCAAATCACCTGGCCGCTGGTTATGCGCAGCCAGACACCAGGGCGATTACAAGAGTACAGCAGGGTGCGTTGCGCATCAGGGAAGCTTTGAAAACCAGTTTCATGAATGGCCAGGATTCTGTGTGAAAGTTCTGTTTTTTCCCCTTAATGAAAAGCCCCGCCCCTTGATTCACTCTACTTCCCTGTAACCTAACCACCCTCCCCCCCCCCCCCCCCTCGGTCACCACTTTGAGAGGCAATAAAGTCATTGTTGCTTAAAATTCATGCATTCTTTATTAATTCGTCAAACAAATAGGGGGATAACTGCAAAGGTCGCCCGGGATGGGTGGTGGAGGAAGGGAAGCACCAGGATGGGTGGTGGAGGAAGGGAATTAGGGAAGGACAAGGACACACTGCACTTTAAAACTTATTGAATGCCAGCCTTTTGTTGCTTGGACAGTTCTCTTGCCTTGAGTGGTTGGGCGCATGGAGGCCGCCCAAACGCGTTCTTGGGAGTCTCGGTGATGAGGTTATGGGACTCGGAGAGGAGGGCTGTTGGTTACACAGGGGCTGTAGCGGCGGTCTGGGCTCAGGCTGTCTTTCCTGAACCATACGCCTTTCCTCAGCCATAAGCCAGAGGATTTCCGTTTGATCCTCCAGTAGCCTCAGAATGCATCCTGCCTTCTCTCAGCATGCTGACGCCACCTACTCTCTTCAGCCCGCCGCTCACTGTCTTCAGCACACCACCTGTCCTCGTGATCAAATTGTGCCTTTCTGGACTCCGACAGTGTCTGCCTCCACGCATTCTGCTGGGCAGTTTCAGTGTGGGAGGACTACATGAGCTCTGAGAACATATCGTCTCGATTCCTTTTTTTTTTTACTTCTAACCTTCGCTAGCCTCTGGGACGGTGATGTAAGGGGGAGCGTTGAAACATCTGCAGCTGCGCGAGGAAACAAACGGGAGAGGAGTAGTTTAAAAGACACATATTAGAGAACAATGCTCCAAACATTACATAGCACATGTGCATTTGGTCCAAGGTTGCACTTTGCCTGTTATATTGAGGGTCTGCCGGTTTGGTGTGAGAGATCACACAAGCAGGGCTGGCGGGCAACAGAATTCAGCTTGCAGGCAGCCATGGTAAGCCACAGTCTATTGGCTTCTTTAACCTTCATAACATGTGGGAATGGTTTCAAACAGCAACCCCCCTCGTTTCCCATAACAAACAGCCGTTGGGTTGGCCATTTAAAACAGGTTGGCAATTGAAAAGGGAGGGGCGGCGGTTTTCGGGTTAACGTGCAGCGCGAACCTAATCGACCCCCCCACACACACACACATCCAAGATGATCGCTGTTCCCCCTCCCCCAACCTCGTGGGTAACAGCGGGGAAGATTTCCGTTCAGCCACAGGCAAACAGCCCAGCAGGGACGGACCTCTCTGAATGCCCCCTTAATAAAATTCCCCTATTTCACCCAGGTGACCATGAATGATATCACTCTTCTGAGGATAACACAGAGAGATAAAGAACGGATGTTGCTTGAATGCCAGCAAACACCGGGACCATACGCCGCCATGCTTTGCAATGCAATGATTCCAGACGTGGTAAGTGTCTTACCACGGAGCACGAGATAAGGCTGCCCTCCCCAGAAACCTTTTGCAAAGGCTTTGGGAGTACATCCAGGAGATGTACTTTCTGGAGATGTCCCTGGAGGATTTCCGCTCCATCCCCGGACATGTTAACAGACTTTTCCAGTAGCTGTAGCTGTACTGGCTGCAAATTAATCATTAAACACGCTTGTTTATAAAACATGTATTAATTTAACAGAGGTACACTCACCAGAGGTCCCTTCTCCGCCTTCAAGGTCTGGGAGCATGCCTTGGGTGGGTTCGTAGGGTACTGGCTCCAGGGTGACAAAGAGTTCCTGGCTGTCAGGGAAAAGGGCTTCTCCGCTTCCTTGCTGTGTCTGTGCGCTATTTTCAGCATCATTATCATCATCTTCCTCTTCTCGAAAATGCTCCCGGTTTCTGATGATCCACATACGGAGTCAAACCACATGGGTGGGTTAGTGCTGGCTGCACCCCCTAGAATGGCATGCAGTTCATCATAGAAGCGGCATGTCTGGGGCTCTGACCCAGAGCAGCCGTTTGCATCTCTGGTTCTTTGGTAGGCTTGCCTGAGCTCCTTAATTTTAACGCGGCACTGTTGCACGTCCCTGTTGTAGCCTCTGTCCTGCATGCCTTTGGAGACTTTGGCATATGTATTGGCATTTCTTCTTTTGTAGTTCTGCTAGCACGGTTTCGTCTCCCCATACAGCGATCAGATCGCGTACCTCACGCTTGGTCCACACTGGAGCTCGTCTTTGGTTCTGGGATTCCATCATGGTCTGCTGATGAGATCTGCACTCACCTGCAGCTCGCCACGCTGGCCAAACAGGAAATGAAATTCAAAAGTTCGCGAGGCTTTTCCTGTCTACCTGGGCAGAGCATTCAAGTTCAGACTGCTGTCCAGAGCGGTCAAATGGTGCATTGTGGGATAGATCCAGGAGGCCAATACCGTCGAATTGCGTCCACACTAACCCTAATTCGATTCGGCAATATCGATTTTAGCGCTAATCCCCTCGTTGGGGGTAGAATGGAGAAATCGATTTTAAGAGCCCTAGAAGTTGATGTGAATGGCTTCATCGTGTGGACGGGTGCATGGATCAATCGATATAACGCTAATAAATTCGACCTAAACTCGTAGTGTAGACCAGGGCTGAGTCTCTGCTGCTGCCTGATTGCGTACTTTCAGTTCCAAATAAGGTGTGTGGTTGACTGGTCAGTTCATAACTCTGATGTTTGAAACTCTAAGGTTCTACTGTATTATGTAAGCATTATTACCACCATCTGGTATGACCCTAAATATTGGTTTGGTTCTTAAAAGGTTTGTACTCCCAGATGTAGGCATCCATGTTAAGTCTTACAATACAACAACACATTTGATACACCAAATGGTGTATTCTGGAAAAGGTGTGGAAACCTATCTTTTCATAGTGGTCTAATTACATTCTTAAAGAAGGCAAGAAAGGTTTGCTATAATGTAAACACAGGTGCACACCTGCATAAGTGTATTTTGAACTATTGAATGCCGTTTAAATGTTTCAGTTTACAATTTAGCAGCAGACGATAACCCTAACAACAAGAGCAAGATAATCCAGTTAAACCACTTCAAGTTTTGGCAAGGCTGACTATTTCCTGGGAAAAAATGGTTTAGGACAGGGCACTGGTAAATATTATCTTAAACTTAGTTTAAACTGGGAAACTGAGAAAAATAATTGCATCAGTGTCCAGCAAGCTTCAGCAAGCACAGAACAAATCTTTTCAAAGTTTGGGCACATCCATTCAAATTTGAGGAATAGGCTCCATCTATCCATTACATCAAAGTTGGTTTTCTGCTACAGAATGCAGCATGATCTAATGGACCTGTATTGGGAGTCTGCAATTCTGCATGCTTCTGATTGCTTAATGCTTCAAGCCTACATTACTGTCGTTTCATATAATCAAATGTTTTCAATGTTTATATAACACTGAAAACTGAAATATGAATCATGACATCTATAACTTACTTGAGAAAATACCAAACCAAAATATAGACAGACATTCTGATGTTCAGTATTATAATTACACGACACCTATTGCAATTTTACTTATTTGTACAACCCTACTTTATTAACAACTTGAATATGTAGCTGAAACGAAGTGCAATTATGAAGCCATTTTTAAAACAGAAAATGCCTTAAACTGGGACTAATTAGTTTTCCCGGGGGTGGAAACCAGTAGCGTAGGCAGGTCTGGAGCACAGGGGGAGCGGCGCTATAAAAAGGCGCCTCCCAGCTCCCCCTGTACTCACCCCGTGGTGCTTTAAAGCGCTGCCGGGGCTCCGGCAGCGCTTTAAAAAGCCCGCTGCTCCCCACGGCTGCAGAAGCCGCAGGCCGTTTAAAGCGTCCCCCCGCCCCCCCAGCCTGGCTCTGGCAGCGGGGCTCGGGCGGGGATTTAAAAGGCCCGCGGTTCTTGCAGCCGCAGGGAGCCACCCGCGGGCCTTTTAAAGCGCCGCCCGAGCCTGGCTCAGGCAGCGGGGATCGGGCAGCGCTTTTTAAGGCGCCGCTTCTCCTCACAGGGGGAGCGGCTGCTCCCCCTGCTCCCCCCCCCCCCGGCTACGCTACTGGTGGAAACAACCACAATTTTACTGGTAAAAACCACCTCTGGTAAATACCATGCCACCCCTGATATTTTGAGTCACCGATGCAATGAAAGTAGATTGCAATGAAAGTAGATACACTTATCTCCTAGTTGGGGGGGCGGGGGTGATTTGTGAGCAATGACACAGGGTCAGAATGAAGGTGGTACTGTTCATTTCCACATGAGACGGATGACTTTTTCAGGGGTTCAACATTAATTAAATATTTGCAATCTCAAGTACAACTTGAATTTTTTAATGGGCCCTTCATGCTCTTTCTCCTGGAAGAAAGAGGGTTTGTGTGTGTGCAGAAGTGTCTTGTCAGCACTTCTAGGATGCGCTTCTCTCATTTTACTGAAGAAAGGGGAAGTGCCTATAAACATTCGATATAGGGTACAAAAGAGGACGGCAGGGAGGGAAAGTATGTTTGTAAGGATAAAGTTTCCATGCAAGCAGATAATACACAAGGGGTTGAGTAAGGATTCTGTAGTTAGGCTCCAACTCTGCACCACTGAACTGGAGACCAAAAGGATGTTTTTAATAACCCTGAAAACAAATCAGTGGCTGAAGTGAGGCAAAAAGTTCAAAATATCAGAACTGTTGCAAATATAGAGCCATCTCTCAACATTTTAGTTCATGAAAATTTTATATTCTCTAGATATAATAAAATGTCTAAAGATTGCTAATTGTTTAAATGTTATATCTGGAGTACATACAGAATATATATACACAAGTATTAGGGTTAATCTTTTTTTCTATGTATTTTTTTCTTTTTTCTTCCGTCTGATTGATAGTTGCTGTAACAAATCTAGTTTTAGGCTCTGAGGAAATATTTTCCAAACTCAGAGACTATTATAAATAATAAATATTTACATTAAGTCAAATATTTTTGCAAGTGAACTGACAATGTCATTTCATTTATTAGTAATACATGTGTCTGAGATGGACGAACTTCACTCTTTTCAAGACCCAATTCTGCAAATTTGTGTGTGCACACTGCTGTGTCAATGCAGAGCCCAGTGGCTTCAATGGGACTCCACAGATATATGCACTGTTGTGCCTGCATGCAAACAGTTGCAGGATTGGTGCCTTAATTTGTACAGGGCTGGAACAAGGCTTACAAATTATCTCTTAGGATGACAATGTTTTAAAAAGCTTTGCTAAATCTTTTTTTACATCTAGAGTGCTAGAACTATTGGGTTGGTATTTCTACAATATTTTAAAACCCTAACAATCCTAGCCCTACACTAATCATACAAGCCATCATGACACCTCCACAACTTGAAAGTGAAATGTATTTACCTAGCCAAATGCTGACTTCCACTGCAACTCCATCTTGATACAAAAAGTTCAAGTTTTAAAGTGGCAGTGCATTTCTATAACCAGCTTTATAAGGCATGCTTCTAACTTGGTCTGGGCAGGAGAGTAAAGTTAGTGTACATATATCAAATTAATCTACCAACCCTGACTGTCTTTTTTAAATGATTTTAAATACAAGAAGATAAGTGACACTCAAAAACCAGGAAAAATTCACAACAGAAGAATCTCACCCAGTTTGAAATAGAATGAAATTAAATACCAACCTTTACTAGAAGTTCTGTTACTTCATAATGACCATAGGAACAGGCATTGTGAAGCGGCACCAAATCTCTAAGAAGTTGGGGGGTGGGGGGGAACATAATTATATATGCTTGAATTAGAAGTATGTAAACTCAGTAAATTACAAATAAAAATATGTAGCATTCTAACAATTCTAAAAATTAAAAAAAACCAGCTATCCCACTGAAAAGGGATGGGGAAAACAGATATGAGAAAATAACCTCCAAAGTTACTGAAATCAATGTCTGCTTAACATAATCACAATAAATTGCACAATGAATTCCATAATCACATGGAAATTGCATTGTATTTGTTTCAGTGTAGTAGCCGTGTTAGTCTGTGTCAGCAAAAAAAATAAGAAAGGAATACTTGTGGCACCTTAGAGACTAACAAATTTATTTCAGCATAAGTTTTCGTGGACTACAGTCCGCTTCGTCGACATGGTTCCAGAGATTTTATGAAATTAAACAGTAATTACACTAAGTGGAAAGCACTGTATTGGGAGAAGTTATTTCAAGGAAGACAGTAATTTTTCCTTTAGCCCTAAAAAGTTTTGTTGCACAATCTCTTTTCTTTAGCATTCTAAAGAAGTCTGATTGGTTTAGTGTTAATATCACAGAGCAAGATTCTATATTATACATCTAAGAACACAGCACAGAGAGGGAAAACTAAGGTGGTTTAAGCCACCTCTGCTCCCTCCTGATTCTGAGTTGTTCTGGTGACTGGAGAGGCACCTAGTGCAATTTAGACAGACAGGAGACTCAATCTCATTGCAAGGGTAACAAGGGAGGACTGACAAAGGTTTCAAGTTTACAAGGGCCTTGCAACCCTTTGATCAGGCAGCTGTTCTATGCACCCTGAAGTGACATATTGGGAATAAAGACTTAAGAATCTATTTTCTATAATTTCTGCATATTTATTCACAATGTTTAAAAAAAGGTTTCTAGAGATTAAATATTTTCTGTAATTTTGTATGAATTTACCATGTTTCAATTAGCATTTCTATATTTAGCAATAGCAAAAGTCCCTTGTATGCTAAGTGAATGTTTAGAAATATAGTACTCCTGTGGGAATTCTGTGCCACTGCGTGTGGGCAGAATTCATGTCCCCCGCAGATTTCTTTGCTTTCCTGCAGAAAAATGACTCTCTGACAGGGAAGCAAGGGGAAGCTGCAAGACAGTCAGGCACCACTCCCTAGCAGCGCAGGTACAACGTTTCAGGCACCTGGCAGAGAGGTAAATCACTGCGGGGCTGGGGATCAGCTGCTAGAATTGGCTGGGCTGGAGGCAGGAGAGGACGGAACCTCCTCCAGCTGCAGGAAGCTCAGCATCCTCCCCGGCTTCCTGCCCCCATCACTCCTCAGATGGGGGGGGAAGGGGTCACTGTACGGGGAGCTGCTTCCCCATCCACCCAACTCCTGTGTATCCAGACCTTTCATACCCAGACACCCCTGCCAAGCCTTACCTGGTACATCCAGAAACCCCCTAGCCCTCCATACCTGAACCACACCGCACTGAATCTTAACCCCTGCATCTGGAGCCCCTTGCACCCAGACCCCCTGCCTCTGGACCCCCATCCTTGCACCCAGACCACCCCCCACTGAGCTCTCTGCACTCAAACTCCCACTCTGATGCCCCAATCTCTGTACCACCCTGAGCCCCCACATCCAGACCCCACACCACTGACCAACAATTAGCTGCACCCAGATCTCCAGCCCAAGCCTCACTCCACCAGCACCCAGACCCCTGTCACTGAGATCCCCACACCAAGACCCCTCCACTGAGCTCCAACAACCTTCACCTGGAAGCCCCTGCAGAGTCCCATTGCCCCTGCACCCCCCCAAAAATGAGCCTCTGTGCATCCAGATCCCCCCACACCTAGACCCCCCTGCACCCAGATTGTCCCATACAGAATCCTCTCACCCCACACCTGGATACCCCCACACTTGGATACTGCCTGGTTGAGCCGACCTGCCCCGCACCTGGTGCACCGGACGCCGAGGGGCATGGCCCTAGGGTATTTCTGAGGCAGGCCCAGGCCTTGTGCTGTGTCAGTGTCGGGTGCAGCCTCACTGCTTTGTCCGTGTTCTGGGGGTGGGAGTGCTGCAGGGTGATCTTCCACCTTCGTGCAGCCAGTGGCCTGTGCTCCCCACTGCCATGCTGGAGCCTCTACATTTATTTATTGACAAATAAAACTTGCAGAATTTTGCAGATTTTTAAAATACTGTGTGTAGAATTTTTAATTTTTTGTGCAGAATTTTTTAGTTTTTGGTACACAATGCCCTCAGGACTAATCTATTATCCAAATTCAGTGGTTGGGAAACAAAAGTGATGTTTATTCTTTTGAGTGTAACCTTTTAAAAATGAGAAATCATGGGAATCCAATCAGAAAACCATTTTTAAAGTGAAAGGGGGTCTTCAAAGGAAAATGAAAACTGAACCAACCACTGAATTTTGATAGGTATGGCATGAAAGCATTTTTTAAAAATGTAAACCTTTTAAAGTCTTTTGGACATATACAGGTTGGCAGTTCACCTCTTAGAATGAATATGTTTTATGGATGAGTTGGTATTAGTTTTATTGCTTTGCAGGTTTCTCATAAAGTTGTGACCAAAAATTAGAAGGTCACAATTATAAAGTTAGAGATGGTACATCTGCCTCAACTTTGAGTTTTCTGGCATTTGATCCATGTCAAGTTTTTTTTTTTTACATTAGAATTCTTTATTACACGTAAAAGTGCATTATTGATGCATTCTAAACACAAGTGAAAGAAAACTCACCCTTTATCCTTGGCATGTACATCAGCTCCATGCTGTAGTAACAGCTGCACAATCTTAACCCGGTTATACCCAGCTGCTAAGTGTAATGGAGTTGACTGGAAAGATAGAATGAATTTAGAATGAATCAAAATTAGAAGTTCAATTATTAACTAATAAAGCATTGTGAAATGTGAAAGGAATACAACTAATAAAGTTATCTGAGTCCTCAAAATATTTGTACCATCAGTAGAGAGAGAAAGTTTGAACAGTTATTTAATAAGTATTTGTGCAAAGGACATTTTTTCCTTACCTGCTCACTTTTTGTTCCCTCTGTGATCTAGTTGCCATCAATACACATTGCAAGGTTTTACTCTTCACTAATACATTCAGGCAAACGACAACCACTGTGACAGATTTTTGGGCTCTGCAGTCAGCTCCCACTTCCTTTCAGTTTAGTCCTTCCCCAGATATGCCAAAATCCTCCCCCCGAGGCTCCCACTGTGACTTGGCTGTTACCAGCATACATTGCCAGATTGCGAACAGTTCTCTTTACCAAGTAACAAGCTAAGTTTAAAAATAAGCCACAGTGACGGTTAACTGTGCTGGAGAGAAGAGTGTGATTACATGCAGAACAAACAGAAAAACTTCACCTTATCCTCCACCTGAACTCCCAAGGCAGACGACTGCTCTATGATCTGTCCAGTCAAAAGGCATGAGAATGTTTAGTGAGGAGTACCCAGCAAAAGGCCTGAAGCAACAGGATTTGCACAGAGATCTTATCTTCTTCATTCAGGAGGTGGACAGGTTCATCAACTTGAGGGGTTTGCACAGTTGGACCAGATTCACCCTCCACCGAGAGGGGGAAGTTGTAGTACTGATGCTCGGACACTTAAAAGCTTTGGAGAGCTTCAAATATCCAACTGCAGGGTGTAACACATAAGACACTGGTTTGGGAAAAACCTAGAAATGTAGGGGAATGAGCCCATGCAAATATCTAATGGGAACCATGACAGGGCCGTAGATAGTGACTTGAACCTTCAGGAAAGCTATGGGCTCAAACTGAAGAAATTTCAAAAAAATGTGGATGGGAATTTTGGCATTTTTAGCCAAGATACCCTTACCCTGCCAGCAATAAGTCCATATCCTGGAAATGTAGCATTAACTCTAGTGTAAGAAGAGACTGTCAGAGCCAGTGCCAAGTCCTGGGGACACAGGATAGAGGTTGTGCAAAAGAAGAGCATGGATACAACTCTTCAACTCTGCAACTATTAGGATCAAAGAGGGAAAACTTTTGTTGTAACTTTGACATCAGCGCAGCCGCAGAGGTGGTCCGTCAGCATAAGAAAGTTGTTCTGACACTACTCCTTGATCCAGATGACAAATGCAAAAAGTAGTGGATACATTTCTTTTTAAGCAAATAAGAAAAATATCTGATACTTGCCACATAGGTACATTCTGTCTTCACACACAATTTTTTAAGTACAAGCTGAATATACCAAAACTCTGACTGAAATGGTAGTTTTAAATGTAAACAATTAAATCTAAATGTTAACATTTCAAAACAAAATGTCTTTAAATGTGGCTTTGAGCTAAAATACCTTTCTGCCATCACTTGCATGACAGTTGACATTTAATGGTGTAAGAAGAGCCATCATCTTTTCTTCATTACCACCCCTAGGAAAAAAAGATAGTTTAAACACACATGGGACATTTTGGCCAATTGATACTGCATATAAAAACAACTTTAGTTGCTTTCAATATTTACAGTGCTGCACAAATAGCAGAACCAACAACTATTTGGAATGTTTCAAACCTACTAAAAACAACTTCTACAAAGGATTTCAAATTATACAATATGAACATTGACATATTACAAGCCAGTAGCTACTGTGCATCATATCTTGTCTAACATTAATTATCAATTTTCATCAGCACTGCCCAACAAGGAACCCTATGGTTCTTCACTGTAAGTAGAGCCTGTGACAGGGTATACCAGACCCTCTGAGGCCCCCTGCTGGAGGCCTCGAGGCCCTGCCATACCCCACCCCCAAAAAAGGCAGTGGAGAGGGTCCTCCAAGCTGCCTAGAGTGGCTCTGTGGGACACAGCCAATCAGGGCCCAGCCACCTAGTATAAGAACAGCTCCAGGGGCAGAGTGTGTTTAGTTCCTTTCTGGAGCTGTAGGAGTGTGGTGGCTAATAGAGCGACAGGACAATGCAGTCAGAAGCCGGGGACAGTGAAAAGGAGCACTGAGCTAGTTGCTGGGACTTCATTAGAACAAGGCCCTGAGGTAAAGGTGCCATAATTGTTTTATTAATTTCACCCAAAAATGAATGCCCAAGGCCTAGTATGTACTCAGAAAGCAATCTTAAAGTTAATTTGTATGTGTTGTTAAAAAGTGGGTTATTCTCAAAATATTGCCATATGCAAATTGTTTTCTACATTTAATACATACCTGGCACTTTCTAAGAGTTCATCCTTCTTGTATTCACCTGAAAGTGAAGAGAAAATTATTTCTTTACATATCAAAAACATACAATCCATGGATAAAAGTTATGATCTAGTTTTCAGTTTATCCTCTTCTTTCAGTATTTAGAGAGCACAAAGTCTCCAGCTATTTCCCCTCTTTAAAACAATTAGCACCTTGTGCTCTCGAAATTCTGATAGGTTCTGTCATTTAAACTTGGGGTCTGGCCACAAATAAATAGAAATTAAACTAATATTTAAGAAAAATCCAGAACAGCATATTACTTTTGAAAAAAAGAGCACTGGTAGCCATAATCTATCCATTACAGATTAAAAAAACACCACTTACCAGTCAGCACTGCTTTTGCAGATGGGTCTGCTAAATCCAAAGCTGTCCTTCCATCTGTATTACGGATGGCTGGTTCAGCACCATGCTGCAGCAGTACTATAAAATAGCAAAATCTTTTATGTGAAACAACTCTGATAGAAACTAGGCTTTTGACATATGGCTTGTCATCCCACCAAGACCCATCAACAGAATGGCCCAGTTGGGGAGTCTCTTGATTCTCTTGCCCAAACCTTACATATGTTGAGGCCACCTAATTCGGCTCTGTTGATTAACTAGACCTAACTAATATCCCTGAAATGTCAGACATGCTCTTATGCCAAGGTAAACTTACCAAAACCACCTCTTGCAAATTCAACAAGACAACTGGAAGATAAGGGCTCAAATACATATTTAACTTCTTGACCACTTTACGAATTGTTAAATACTTTTCTTAGCTCTCATAACTTCCTAGTTAAAACACACATTCAATTTAATCTGTTGGTTTTGGTGAAGACTGATGCCTCTGACTAATTTGGGGGGGGAGGGGGCACAAAAGACCAGAACTAAGTCATTATGTTAAAATTTCTGTTGCTTCCATGTGTTATGAGGACCAGCAGCAGAGCAAGATAGATGGGTCTAAGACAGAGTGTTGGAAGAGAGGAAGACCACTCAGTAGTCAAAATACTACTCCTAAAATAAATCCACTTTACATGACTACTTTTCCCCTCCTCCCCACCATGTAGTTCTCTCCACCTGAGAGAGAACCATATAAGGTAGCAGGGGGATTTTTGCATTTCTGTAATGTGTAGTATGTGTCAACAGATTTGTATACGTCAAGTTTCAGCTCATAGTAAATTTTTCGTTTCTATGAGTGTTCACCTGACAAACTAGAATTTAGTGATGGGCAGAGATTGATTTTTAAAAAATGAAGAATTGGGCTTTGCAGGGTTTTAATCTGTCACACACAAGTCAGTTGAGGGGAAAATCTGATAGTTACCTATGCAGACATCAATCTTGCCCTTAATGGCAGCTTCATGAAGAGGAGTATAGTTCCAATTATCCCGAGCATTAGGATCTGCACCATGACGCAAAAGAAGATTGACAACTTCAGCGTGACCGAAAGAGCAGGCATTATGAAGAGGAATGAGGCCACCATCATCTTGTGCATGGACATTGGCACCACTCTGAAGCAAATATTCAACTACATCCTTCCGACCAAAACCTAAAACAAAAAGATGACTCTGTATTAACCACTAGGCATTAAAAGGAACAGAAAGGCCAAGATTAAATTTAGAAAAGCAAGACACTTAAAGAGGGAAACTGCTATAGAAGAAACCACAACTGAGTTCTCTGCTACAGCAATAATTTTATTGATATTTGTATTAAATACAATGTATTAAACCCTACATGTAATGCTAAAGAGTATACTGATAGTGTAACTACAGCTGTCTTGATTAGAAATGCTAGAATAAACAGTAGTAACCTGAAAATATCAGCTAACATTAGTGCAGGACATTCCTCCCTATGCTTGTCAAAGACGGTTGAGTGCTTAAGGTGTTCCTAGCTCTCAGGAAAACTAGGTTCAATTCTCTGCCCTGCTACAGACTTCCTCTGACCGTAGGCAAGTCACTAAGGGCTGGTTCACACTAAACCCCCAGTTCAAACTAAGATACGCAACTTCAGCTACGTGAATAACGTAGCTGAAGTCGAAGTATCTTAGTTCGAACGACAAGGTACTTACAACAGGTCCACACGCGGCAGGCAGGCTCCCCTGTCGACTCCACGTACTCCTCTTGCGGAGCAGGAGTACCGGTGTCGATGGCGAGCACTTCCAGGATCGCTTTATCGTGTCTAGACAAAATGTGATAAATCGATCCCAGAAGATCGATTGCTTACTGCCGAACCCGGAGGTAAGTATAGATGTACCCTAAGAGCTTGTCTATACACCCAACTACAATTATATCATTACAAGCCCCATAGTGTGGACTCTCCACTCCAGTTCCTGCTTCTCCCCCTAAAAACTCTCTAAGGCTCATTTTTTTGGTAGAGCCCAGGCTACGGACCATGATCTCCATGCAGCAAGTTAGTTAAGTTGCTACCTCTGAGAGGTGCAAGCAGCATCAGGGGGGAGCAGAGTGATTTCCTCTGGGTGCCCTGATTTTCCAGTGATTCACGCTTTTCTGGTGTTTCAATTTACACATACACTATTGAGCTGCATATTAGACCATGCTTCACTTGGTCAATGAATAGTAAGAACATTCATAGTCACCAGAGAATCAGAAATATATAAAGAATATATACCTCATTAGGGTTGAGCCTTTGACTGGTCAAGAAATAACAGTCAATTGACCAGCCAAACACTGCCAAATGATGTAAAATATGATCCTATTTTACAGCACTAATTTAATGGAACAGTAACAAAAAAAGAATAAAACTTTATGGTCTCCAGTAGGCATTATGGTCTCCAGTAGGTATACCTAGACTTTAGTAAGGCATTTGATACGGTCTCACATGATATTCTTATCAATAAACTAGGGAAATACAACTTAGATGGGGCTACTATAAGCTGGGTGCGCAACTGGCTGGATAACCATACTCAGAGAGTAGTTATTAATGGTTCCCAATCCCGCTGGAAAGGTATAACGAGTGGGGTTCCACAAGGGTCTGTTTTGGGACTGGCTCTGTTCAATATCCTCATCAACGACTTGGATATTGGCATAGAAAGTACGCTTATTAAGTTTGCAGATACCACCAAACTGGGAGGGATTGCAACTGCTTTGGAGGATAGGGTCATAATTCAAAATGATCTGGACAAATTGGAGAAATGGTCAGAGGTAAACAGGATGAAGTTTAATAAGGACAAATGCAAAGTGCTCCACTTAGGTAGGAACAATCAGTTTCACACATACAGAATGGGAGGAGACTGTCTAGGAAGGAGTACGGCAGAAAGGGATCTAGGGGTTATAGTGGACCACAAGCTAAATATGAGTCAACAGTGTGATGCTGTTGTAAAAAAAGCAAACTTGATTCTGGGCTGCATTAACAGATGTATTGTGAGCAAGAAAGATGTGGAGAAATTGGAGAGGGTCCAGAGAAGAGCAACAAGAATGATTAAGGATCTAGAGAACATGACCCATGAAGGAAGGCTGAAGGAATTGGGTTTGTTTAGTTTGGAAAAGAGAAGACTGAGAGGGGACATGATAGCGGTCTTCAGGTATCTAAAAGGGTGTCATAAGGAGGAGGGAGAAAACTTGTTCATCTTAGCATCTGAGGATAGAACAAGAAGCAATGGGCTTAAACTGCAGCAAGGGAGGTTTAGGTTGGACATTAGGAAAAAGTTCCTAACTGTCAGGGTGGTTAAACACTGGAATAAACTGCCCAGGGCGGTTGTGGAATCTCCATCTCTGGAGATATTTAAGAGTAGGTTAGATAAATGTCTATCAGGGATGGTCTAGACAGTAATTGGTCCTGCCATGAGGGCAGGGGGCTGGACTCGATGACCTCTCGAGGTCCCTTCCAGCCCTAGAATCTATGAATCTATGAATAGCCTTAGATCAGTGGTCTCCAATCTTTTTATGCACAAGATCACTTTTTGAATTTAAGTGCAACCCAGGATCTGCTCCACCCCTTCCCTGAGGCCCTGCCCTGCTCACTCCATCCCCCCCCCACCCCGCCGTCACTCGCTCTCCCCAACCCTCACTCACTTTCACCAGGATGGGGCAGGGGGTTGAGGTGTGAGAGGGGGTGAAGGGTGCAAGCTCTGGGAGAGAGTTGGGGTGCAGGAGGGGGATCTGGGCAGGGGGGTTGGGGTGCAGGAGGGAGTTTGGGGTGCAAGCTCCTGCCAGGCAGCACTTAGCCCTGCTGCGCCGCCGCCTGAGGTAGGCAGACTCCCTGCCTGCCCCAGCCCCATACCGTTCCTGGAAGTGACCATCACGCCCCTACGGCCCCTGGGGAGGCGGAGGGCACGTGGCTCCATGCGCTGCCCCTCTGTGCAAGCACTGCCCCCGCAGCTCCCATTGGCTGGTTCCCCGTTCCCAGCCAATGGGAGCTGTGGGGGCTGTGCTTACAGGCAGGAGCAGTGCATGGAGACCCCTACCCTGCCCCCCCATTCTCCCGGGGCCTCAGGGGCGTGCTGGCCGCTTCCGGGAGCAGCACAGGGCCAGAGCAGGCAGGGAGCCTGCCTTAGCCCCGCTGTGCCACCGACTTTTAGTGGCCAGAGATTGCGATCGACTGGCAGAGGATCCAGGATCAACCAGTTGATCACGATCTACAGGTTGGTGACCACTGCCTTAGGATAGGTCTACACTTACCCACTGCGTCCAATCGATCTTCTGGGTTCGATTTATCGCGTCTTGTCTAGACGCGATCAATTGAACGAGGAAGTGCTCCCCGTCAACACCGGTACTCCTGCTCCACGAACGGAGCAGGCGGAGTCGACGGGGGAGCCTGCGCGCCGCCGTGTGAACCAGTGGTAAGTACTTTTAAGTTCAAAATAAGATACTTCGACTTCAGCTACGTTATTCACGTAGCTGAAGTTGCGTATCTTACTTCGAACTTGGGGGGTAGTGTAGACCAGCCCTTAGATACATACTTATGCCTAATTACAAAAAAAAGTTACTTTACTGAGTTGTTTTAACTCAGAAAAATTGCAAAAACACAATTATATGAAATTCTAAAAAAGACTAATTACTACCTTTTAGCAATTAGATGTGCATGTTATTCCAGACTCAACAGTTACAAATGAAATTAGAAATAAAACTATAAAAGGAGTCATTTTTAAATACATGAATGCTAGATAGGCAGCAGGCCAGCTCCTCAAACATCTTGCTTTCATCATCTGCTTCATCTATATCTGTCATCAAACACAGCAGTATTGCCTTCTTCTTTGTCTGATAAATACTGAGTCAACTCTTCATCTGCCATTTTCTTCTCTAATCTTAAACTGATACATGCTCACCATCTTCCCATTAGAGCTCTTCAGTCTACTTCTGGTTTTTGAAAGGATTTCTCCTTAAACCTATCAATTTCATTCCACACATGTAGTAGTACACATAAGTACTAAAATAATTTCTGCCACTTTAGCTAGAGTGCAAAGAGGACACAACCCTTACCACCATGATGGAGCAAGCTGTTTTGATTCAACTGCTGGGATTGTACACCACATTGTTTTAAGACTGAACTGGATGCTTCTTGCTTTATAATTTTCTACCTCCATCCAAACTGTTTATATATCCTTTTAGATTTGCAACAGCCACTATGAGATTAATCAAATTCATCATCAGAAAAGTCTTGGCCCAGGAAGTGTGGCTCAAGAAGGTAGGTAGCATTACAAGAAGGTAGGTAGCATTATGGGCGGGAGAGATCACTTGATTTTTTTTTTGTGATACTTTGTATATTTGTTTTCTCTTGAGCTTTTATAAGTAGACTGTATTCAGTATTCTCACAAATAAGTTTCTTAATGCTCAGGTACTCTTTCTTGGCATCAGACAATGCAGAACTATCATTTTCCATATTTTGAATAGCTATGGCTTAAATGTTGAGTTTTGCATCCAAAAATATATTGTCAATGTCAGTAAGAATTACTTTTCTACTCCTTTTAACAGCAGCTGTTTGAAGAACCCTCTCGCCTATTTGAAGATCAGACATTTAATAGAAGATGCCCATTGAGTATGACAAGGCTTACTCAGTACAGATGAAACTGAGAGCTGTACTAAATTATGCTATAAAATGGCTGCTAGGAATTTGATTTTGAAAAATCTGATGATGCTTTTCTCTTTTGGTGTATGTGATGAGAAAGCTGACAGATTTTCAACATCACCAGTGAAAAATTGCATCATATGGGCAGCACATACGTAACACAGAAGATGTGGATATTAATTTTTCAACAAATCCCAAGCAGCTTTCATATTACCCTTGCTGTTGGTCACAACCAAAATAACATTTTGTAGACCCAATGCATTGCTTATATAACTGGTCAGCAATATATTGGGCAATGTGGTGATGCTCAGTTGTGCACTGAATGAGTAAAACACTGTTTGCTGAATTGTCACTATGAAGTTGATGACGCACTCGTTGCAAATTTACTCCATCCAAACACTTGAGACATGTGAGGAGCTTGCACAATACGAACAACTCTTTTTCAAGTTGCCTTCTTTGGCATTCAAAGGACTTCAGGCAAATATTTGGTACTTTTGTAAAGTGGATGCAACCTATGAAAAAATTCTAGCATACGAGGATTTTCAAGTACATGAAATGGTGTACTCCTGACATAAATACATCCGAACACACAGTCAAGGTCAGGGATCTCAAACTCAAATCACCACGAGGGCCACATGAGAACTAGTAAATTGGCCTGAGGGCCAAATCACTGAAACCTTTTCATACAATGATACAAAAGTATAGTGAAAAATGAAGAGTAATACAGTATTCTATTAAAAGTCAATGTATTAACTTTTAAAAAACTGTAATGCAAAGAGGGGTTTTAATAAAATATAAACACTCAGGAATGTTTGGAGCTTGGCTGCTAGTGGAGTCGGCGCCTATAGCAGGCCGCAGGAAATAACTCGGCCCACGGGCTTGAGACCCCTGGTCAAGGTCATTTTTCTGGTCATGAGCAGTTCTATCCAAAAACCTCTTAATATCAATTTGATGAACATCTGAAGACTTTCCCGGAGTAGGAGTTCTGATGCTGAAGCTGACAAAGTAGAAAAATTTTTATTAGAAGGTGAAGAAATGGAATTAGCTTCACTTTCACTGTCACGCGCATCTCTTCATCAAAAGGCTCTATGCTTCATAATGCTGCTGTTGAAGATTACGTAGAAAGATAATGCACAGGAGAATCTCCTCTCTCTTCTTCCCCCCTCACCCCCCATACACACACAAAAAGTGACTGCAATAATCTAACAGTGGCTAGACACATCACAAGAATTCAAGAAGTTTCTGTATTCTATCTACATGTGTTGCATACTCAGAACAAAACTTGCACTCCACTTTAACAACTTTTTCATATTGACCTCTAGTAAAAAAAATGTTCATAAAAATGATTTTGGCTTTCCCTGACCCTGTCGTCACTATTATAAATGCATCACTATTTCTAAAATGCCTTCTTGATTAAGAAATATCTCTTATATTTAAATCAAACAGTACCCATTCAGTTCTATTTCTAACTACTGCCGTTCCAGAACATTTAAGACAATAACAATATCTTCAGGCATGCCACCCCCCTCCCTCCCTCCGAAGACCCTTAAGGTGAAGACATGCTGGTAGACTGACTTATGCTAATGGGTACTGTGCTAGCCAGGTGTATGAACATTGCAGCACTAGCTGGGGCTTGGGCTAGACTCCTGAGCTCAGACCCGGAGGACAGGGTAGGCTAAAGCTGGGGTAGCTAGCCCAAGTCTCTGCTGCTGCCGCAACATCAATAGTTATTTTTAGCACACTAGTGCAAGCCCCTCCAACACAAATCCCACTGACATATCCTTACAGATTCTCAGAGTGAGGGCAACCCCTTTTCCCTGCAGTAAACACAATGGACTCAAAAGCAGCAGGAGGAACAGAACAGGAAGGGAGTAGTAGCCTCTACAGAGATGCAATGTCACATCTCCTTCATTAGCACAGAACTTTTTCATAGGATCAACATGGCATAGCTGGGGGTATGTGAAGGGATTTTTGTTGAGGGGGAGGAATGAGGGCTTATTTACATGATCTCTTAATGTAGATTGTTTTTGCTTTGCTGAAGATCAGAAAGGTGTTGGGGGTTTTCTTTAAACTGATTTCTGTTAAGAGACAGGCTTAGGGCTAGTCTACACTGGCAATGCTAAAGCACTTTAATATGGCTTGTGTGGTTGCGGCGCAGCGCTGGGAGAGAGCTCTCCCGGCGCTCTAAAAAACCACCTCCACAAGGGGCGTGGCTCCCAGCGCTGGTGCACTGTCCACACTGGTGCTTTGCAGCGCTGAAACCTGCTGAGCTCAGGGGGGTATTTTTTCACACCCATGAGCAAGAAAGTTGCAACGCTGTAAATTGCCCGTGTAGACAAGCACTTAATGGCTGTGCCTCTTTGCTCCTTGTGTTGGGGGAGGAGGTTTAATAACTGAACAATCCTATAACTACCTCACTCCTTTCTGAGTTAATTTCTGTATGTTTGTCTAGTAAATTTAGATTGTAAGATATTTGGGGCAGGGACCATGTCTTTTGTCTTGTTTAATGTGCTTTGCAAACCACCATGTACTCCGATGCCTTAGTATACAAATAAAGATCATACAATGTTTTTCTTGAAGATTCCAGACAATCAAGATGCTCATCTTTCCATTAGTTCACATCTTTCCCCAACCATTAGCACGTAATAAAATTAATGATTAAGACATTTAAGTAAGCTTGCTAACCGATGGCACTATGATGCAATCAAAAAGGTAGGCCCAGGCTTCACCTACACTAGAGCATTCCTGCTGAAATATCTGACCATGTTTGACTGTGGTCAAATAACTGGCTTGCCAAGTCAAAACCTCATCCTTAAGAGCATAACCCAACCATTAAAACAGGGTCTACACATAGCTTTTATAGTGGTATAACTATTTTGGTTAGGGGTATTTTTTTTTAAACTGAGTAGTTATGATCAGGTACAACTCCCAGCATGGATGCAGTTATGCCAGTATAACAGCATCTTATAATAGTACAGTTTCTTTCTCTTCCTGTACAGGAATAGCTATACTGGTATAAGGCACCTCTATATCCGTATAACCAAATATCCACTGGGAAGTGCACAGGGGGCTGTTGTACCACTTTTCACTATACCAGTGTAGTTAATAAAGTACAACTTTTGTGTTTAGTCAAGACTTAACTTCCTGGAATTAGGAAGAAATATGATACCAGAATACGTGGACTACTGCTCTGATTTGGTATGAAAATTCTTATGAGCTTCCTAGTACACTGCAACACCTCTGAGGATGTCAGTAGCAGCAGGGTTTAAACCTGGGATCTCTGAATCTAAAACCATGACCATCTCTATTTCCTGAGTTAAGATCCAGTTAGCTTAAAGGCTGTGAAGCAAAAAAGTCCTTGTAGTCCCAGCCACTAGTGGGGGGAACAGATGGTCACAGTGCAATATGGGATACACAGCTATTTTAAAAATAGTGATAATGGAAGGATGAAGTTTCTATAAGGACACTTAAGACCTCAACAGCAGCAGCTTCCTTCAAAAAACATCTGTTGGATAGAGGCTAGATTTTTACAGTAGAGTACCTATATTTAAGTTTCATAGGAAAAATGTTGAAACCTAAATTGTGTCTAAACATTAAACAAATAAAAAAATTAGTTGTGAATATGCTGGCACTTAGCCTATTTTTAACATACTTGTACTTTCTTGGTTTGAAAGCAAACTGGGTTCTGTATTCTTCTAATTCACTGATCACATTTTGCTGCAGCAAAAACTTGGGTTTTGAGTTGGTTTTTGTTTTAAAGATATAGAATATTGGCTCTTCTCAAGAGACCTGTCTCATTTCTCTAGTCAGTCCTTTTTCAGAGCAGAGAAAAAAACACCCACAAGCTTTTATTACTTACCATTGTAGGGAACGGGGACATAATCTTCCATCTACCAAAAATCTTCCAACATACAACATATTCAAGTCTGTAAAGGTCAACATTACAAATGGAAGATCCTGATTGAAGGCAAGTTGATTTCTTACCAATTTAAAGTTTTCACTGTCTCCCCATTCATTGGCTCAAAACAATCTGAATGTCCCTCACTTATAAAACAAGTGTAGTTTAATTCTGAAATTGTACACTGGGGGGAAATAGCCTATAAAGTAATTTATCATAGTGACTTTGCACAGCTACAATTTAAGGAAGGTCACCACTTCTATATTCAGTGATCCCTAATACAATTATATATATATGATCAAAAGTGAAGCATGAACAGATTTTTTTTAAATAAACACTTAGGTGAGGCTTTACATTCCAATTAAGTAGTTACTGGAAAGCAAAAAATGTAACCAATTTAACAAAGCACTGAAAAATTCTACTTGCCTGTGCATGTAGAGCAAGTAATATTTTTAAGTAAAATATCAATTTTTGTCCATCATAGAGTGAACAAGGAAACTATTCATTGGCTGGCAAGTGACAATTATGCAAGCCTGGTTTAATGTCATCTTGCACTAACACAAGCCTACATTTATATAAAGCAGTTTTGTAATGGTGTTAGTCCAATGCTGGCTTCATCTTAACTATTTCTCTAATTGAAAATGCACCAACACTGCAAATCTTGTCCATTTATATTAAGTTTTGACAGCTCTCTCTTTTCAAGAAGTTCTATGACTTAGGGCACTTGCTCATGCATATCCTACTCATAGAACTAAACCTTACAGGATGTGATTGATGCCTATGAAGGTCCTTGGGGCACTTCAGAATCACCTTTATCTTTAAAGAAGAGGTGCAAGTTTTTCTTTCTGGAGAAACCAAAAACCCTAGTGAGGAAAGTAGATTGATTTTTAAATTAGGATTTAACTCACCAAGTGGAAAACCTTAAATTAAATCAACTTTCCCATTTGTACTTCCTTTATTTTCTAAAGAGAGGTGCATTATCATTGGTTGATATAACCATTAAAGCAGGGGTTCTCAAACTGGGGGTTAGGACCCCTGGGGGGGGGGTCACAAAGTAATTACATGGGAGGGGGGTCACAAGCTGTCAGCCTCCACCCCAAACCCCGCTTTGCCTCCAGCATTTATAATGGTGTTAAATATATTTTAAAGTGTTTTTAATTTATAAGGGGGGAATCGCACTCAGAGGCTTGCTATGTGAAAGTGGTCACCAGTATAAAAGTTTGAGAACCACTGCATTAAAGAATGCTGATTTACAACTAAATAGACCCTTTATACCAGATTAAGTACATCTTTCTGCTGCCTAGGAGGGGTACACATCATCTATATATTTATTCAAGCAACTGTACAGCTACTGACGACAGCGGAGGATCTCTCTTTGCCCACTTCTGTGATAGGTCTTATTTAGACTTTGACTTGACTTACTTCCTGGACTTTCCTCAGGATTTGAAACTGATTCATATCCATATAGTCTCTTCCCATATTCTCCTCTCCTCAATTCTAACAGTAATTATGTATAGTCATTAGGAGAGGCTCTTGTGTCCTCTCTTGGCATTGGGTTAATTTCCCTGCAAGTTATTTGTATGACTTTATCGCTTAGGAACTGTAGTCACGGACCAGGACCCTAATGTACTAACTGCTGTACAAACACAGAAGAGAGACAATCCCTGCTCCAAAGAGTTTACAAACTAAGTATATCTGTTCCATATGTCGTCTGTTTTTTTTGTTTTTTTGTTTTTTAAACTTGAATGTTTAGCTCCTAGGAAGGGCATTCTGGCTACTACAGACCCCTTGAAAATGAAAAGGGCATTTTCTGGTTGTCATGCTCCATGACAAAAAGGGTTGCTTGCCTGCAGATTGTCCTAGGCCCGGTCTACACCTAGAACTTAGGTTGAGGTTGGGACAATGCTCAGGGGAGGGAAAAATTCACACCCCTGAGACACGCCATCTCCTCTTAGGCAAGTGGATTAACTACAGTGACCAAAAAAACCCTTCATCAACTTAATGTGTGTCTACACAATGGCCACAGCTGTGCTTCTGTAGCACAGACCTAGCCTTACACATGCCCCTAACTTTTGCTAACTGGACTTGATTACATGCCTACTTTGTTGTGCAGACAGTGACACTCTTGACTTAAGCTTCAATACAACTTAACTGCCATAAATTCATCTCGTGTGCGCAATGGAGTTAAACATCAAGATTAATCTCCACCAAGATCGGCAGATTCATTGTTTCCAGATAGCAGCGCATGCGTGAGAACAGCCAGTTCTCTCAACCCTTTTCAGTTAGTAAAGTCAACTCTAAAGTAAGTCTTTTAGACCAGAAGCAAGAATAGAAATCCATTCTTTTAAGGAATGGGGGAGAGAGGCTGCATTTTTTTTAAAGTCTAAGCCAGAGTGACAATACAAGGAAAAAAGGAACACAAGTTCCCTGGTATTGTGGAATCATCTCTGTTGCAAAGCAAAAACCTCCAGGATAAGTACACTTCTCTAGAACTGAACAAGAAAAGTTGCCTAGCACATGCATTAATACAAAGGCGAGCACTCCCAGCCTCATTAACATAGGTTCTGCTGTGCAAAACTACAGCAGAGGCTTTCTTACCACTTCCTGGTAGGTTACTTTTATCTTCAGTAGTCTGGTAATCCTCCAGAGACAGAAGACAGAGAGCAGCCCTTATTATTCACATGCTGAATAATAGAACAAAAAACCCAAACCACAAGTTTGCTACCAATCACATTACTCTCTTTCATTTACTAGAGTTAGGTTCACAGTGGAAAAGTTCCATCCAATGGAAGGATGTATCATTTCAAGAGAGACTGACAGGTAGGCCTCTCTACCAGAAAGATCCTGCAGTTTTGGGCGGGAAGACAACAGTCACTGCCTTGTAATCTTTCGGTGTTCAGGAACCAAAGGGAGGAATATGGAATCCATGGCATCTCCCAACATCTCTGCTACCTAGTGGCATACTCCACCTATCTGTTTCTATTGGGAATTTAATCCAAGTGTGATTTTTTTTTAAAGGTTATTCAGTGTCGTGAAAGTTCCACTGGACAAAACTAAGCAGGGTTATTCTTATCTAGGCACTTATAGGGACTATACTGTGAGCATCCCTTCAGTAACTAAAAATAAATTACTTTCCATCTTCCAAGCCTGTAGTAGAAATGGCTTGATTGGCTAACAAAAGAATTTGAGTTTATGAATCAACTGTAGGTGTGCTGGGTAAAGATCTTATTGAAAGAAATGAGTTTGGTACTTAGGTTTTGAAAGCATGAGGAGTTCCATAGTCTATTAAAATTGTCTCATGTGTTCATAAACTTCCCTTTAATGGTAAACTATTTCACAGTGTGAAAGTAGAATGAATTATATTGTAATTATAATTCATTAAAGAAATTCTTGCTGTCTGTTGCTTTAAACAGGAGAAAGGTTTGTTGAAATATAGTTGTCAGGAAGAGAAACATTAAGGTGTGAGACAATGGGTCCTCTTAAACTAATGAGCTTAAGAGCTCCTACTGAGCTAGGGGATTGGTAAAAGTTAGTATGCAAATAAGATATGTATGTATATTTGTCAGTTTCTGCTCCCTTTTGCTAAGTTTGTCTCCCCTTATCTGTATAAATAAGTTAGCTTGAGCCTTTGCATGGGACTCACATATATCTGGGTGCATTGGCAAAGCGCTTTGCTAATAAACAGAGTGGTCTGACAAATTTTGTGAGTCTTGAATCTGACTTTGACAACAGTTTCAGTGGAAGACAGCTATCCTGCAAGAGGCTTTCAGGTAATTAGGGCCAACCCCATGGAGGCCTTTGAATATGAGAAAAGACACCTTCAGCAGGACTCTATTCATTGGAGAACCTGAGCAGAGTGGAGCAGCAAGGCTACATGTTCATAATGACTTATGTTTGGCAAACAATGGGCTGCTGATTTTGTACCACTTCCAGTGTGAGTATTTATCCCTAGAAATGAGTTACAATATGCAAGCCTAAAGAGTCTACGTAAGTGTTTGGACAGCTACAACTAGTTCTGTGCCTGAAGCAATGGGACACAATCTCCTGGCCAGTTGCAATGACTACTTTGTGAGGTTATGGTTATTTAGGCATCCAAAAGCATTGAAGCCAAGCAATTGTCATTTACAAGTGACTACAATGAACAAAAATGTGTATAAAGTGTGGGACTTGGATTGTCTGACAGGTCCCTTTGTAAGAAATTTTAGTAATGAAGGGCAGTTTTAAAATCAACATCAGCTAAGCTGTCTAATTCTTCTCAACTCTGTCCAGATACTTTATGTACTATAGTGAGTAGGGTATTGAAGTATCTCCTAACATTTCTGTTGAGCAGAAAGCATTAGTACTCTAATTTTACAGGAGGGGAACCAACGCAGCTCCTAAGAGTCAAAAGACTTTATCAAACAGAAAATTTGGGAGAAAAAGCCAAGACCTGAAGAGATCGCCTGAGTCCTGATGCAGCACCTTAGCCAGAAGGTCATACCCTCCAAGTCAGCGGCCACCGTCTTCCATTCAACGGGGCGGACCCCAACCTCTACGGCGCTTGGGACTCTCACCCTCACCAAATGGGTGTTTGGCTCCCAGCAAGCAGGGGGGCTGGCCAGGCTAGCGTATGCACAACTGAACGGGGGGGTGGGCTAAACCCCCCAACGCCCGTCATTGAAACAGACACAGCCCCTCTTGCGGAGACACGCCGAGCCCCCAACCCTGGCAGCTAGCGCAGCCCCGCCACAGGAAGCTGTCATGGGGGTCCGACAGGGCCAAGCTCCCGGGGTCGCACTTTGGGCAGGCACCAGGCACCGTGGCACAGCCGGCAGTGAGCTCGCTCGCTCGCACACAGGCCCGGGCGGGAGGCGCCGGCCCCGCCAGAGCAGACACGCGCCCGGTACCTGCGGCGAAGTGCAGGGGGCTGGACTTCCTGCCCGCCGTGTCCCTGCCGTTCACGTTCTCGGGCCGCACCAGCCGCTTAACCCGCTCCACGTCCCCGTTCCTGCAGGCCTCGAACAGCTCCCGGGTCGGCTCCGCCGCGGGCCCGCAGCCCGGCGCCTCCGCCAAGGGGGCCGCCGCGCCCCGCCGCCCGGCCATGGCGCTGCCCTTCCCAGCCGCAGCGTTCCGGGGTGTCTGTCACAGGCCGCCCCGCGTCATGGCCCCGGTTCCTGACACGCGTCGCTACAGGAGGCAGCGAGCCCGGGACAGCCCCGGCCAGACTCCCTCCCCCACACAGCTCCAGCGGCCGGAGCCAGACACGCTGCGCGCGCATGCGTTCGCCTTGGGGGAGGGGCTAGGTGTGCGGCACATGGAGCATGCGCAGAAAGGACAGCCGCCGCCAGACTAAACACAGAGCACGCGTATTGCTGCGTGCGCGAGGTTCACCCAGCGCGTGCGCACTGCGCAGAGACTTGAAGCCGGCAGTGATATAGGCAGGGGGCGGGGCCGATTCAGTGTGAGAGCCTAGTGAGACGAGGGATCCCTCCCGGCGCACTAGTCCAGCGGCGTCTCAGGGCGTGGCGGGCTGCGGCGGCTTTGCTTCTGTGGGGCCCGCAGCACCAGCCCGGGGGGCGGAGGAGACAGACGCAGGTGCGCAGCCCGGAGCGGAGCCAAGAGAGGGGGGAGCACACAGCCCCATGAAGCTGCAACAGGGGTGTACGGCCCCTGCTGCAGCCCGCGCCACAAGCCCCAGGGCAAGGACTCAGGCCCGGGCCCCACCCCCGCCTTCTGCTGTGGTGAGCAGCGGAAAGGGCGGGGTCGGCCGGGGCATGCATGGCATGGCCAGAGGCACACTGGAACGCCTGGCCCTATGCTACCAGCGTACCCCTTCCTGGTGGGGGTGGGCCCATGCTGTGCCACACAGCTCCCCTGCCCAGCACCCCCTTGATCCACTATGCCCAGAGCCCCCCCACAACCCTTCCACCACAAATGCATAGTGCTGTGCACACACACCCCGCCCAGCGCCCCCCTGCCCACAGCTGCCCAGCACCCCACACAGAACCCCCCACTCGCTAGTTTCCCAATACACACAATTTCCCCTCCCTCCCAGTGCTCTTCCCCATAGCCCCACCATCACAACTACACAATGCCCCACACAGACCTCTACTGCCCAGTGCCCTGACACACACAGATCTCCCCCACTGCCTGGCACCCCAAAACACACAAACCTCCCCCACTACCCAGCACCTTCCAAACCCTCACAGCCCAGCACCCCCCACACACCTCCCAGACACTCACCATCACATCCTGCCCCCTTCCCTGGCTGCACCCACCAGCCCTGACGGGAGGTCTCTGGCTCCTAGGGTGAGAGCGGTGAGGGGAGTCTCCAGACTCTCCACGTGCTGCGCCTGCCACAAGCGCAAGCTCTGGGGCTTCCATTGGCCAGGAAAAGCGCCAATGGGAGCTGCTGGAGCCACGGTGCGGGGCTTGCAGGCGCCGTCAGCACGCAGAGCCCCCACCCTAAGAGCCAGAGGGACCTGCCAGGGGGCGAGGTGGGGAGCTTACCTGGGGTGGCTCCTGTCCTGGGAAGCATCGGGCAGGCAGGTCCCTCTGGCTCCTTCCTCCTAGGGTCAGGGGGCGGAGGGCTCTCTGCCTGCTCCCAGTGCCTGCAAGCCCCGCCCCTGCAGCACACGGTGCTCCTGCCGGTGGGTGGGTGCCGGGAGCTGCCCCACGAAGCGGTGAGCAGCCACGCCACGGCTGCAGGCCGGACAGTCCTGATATCAGGACAAAGGGCGTCCCAACTGATGTGAGGTCGGGACGCGGGACAAGTCCCTTAAAATTGGGACTGTCCCGATAATATCGGGATGTCTGGTCACCCTAGTCGTGACGTGCTGACCCCGCACCGGTGTCGTGGCTCAGGACAGGGCAGTCTGCCCGTGGTGCCAAGTGGCCACATACCTGCTGCTTTAAGGCAGACTGGAGCTTCCCTGAGCCCAGGGTGGGGCTCAGGGGTTGCGTGCTCTAAGGCACCCTGGAGCGCACCTGTGGACATCATAAAACCATCTTCAGCAGATGGGTAGCAATGTCTCGGGGCAAAGCTCTCCCCTGGACATAGCACCGTCCACACTGTGCTTAGGTTGGTGTAACTAACCTCACTCGGGGGGTGGCTTATTCACACTCCTGAGCGACAGAAGTGGTTTTGTACAAGCTCTGAGATGAGTAAAGTGTGGGTCAGGATTCTAATTGCATTTTACTGCCTAAATCACTGTATCATCTTTCCTCTTAAATTTCACAGGGCCCCTAGTGATTCTGTACACAGAGCACCAAGGCATATGTTAGATGAGGTCAAGGACAGTCCAAGTATATAATTTTTAGGTGGATGCTGCCCATAGTTTTCTGGTAGGTCCAAAGAGATCATATGCATAAAGTAATCACAATACAAACTGACTGTAAATCACTTGGCAAAATGGTCCTTTAATCAGAGAGAGCTGGATGTGGGTGGAGTCAGATAAGAAGTGAAGTCAAACTCATGGGCTTGGGGCTTGTATAGTACCATCTCTCTCTCTAAGGCACCAGCTGAGTCTAAACTTGTCTTCACTGCTTGCTTGGAGTTTATAGCTTGGTAAAACTAAAGTGCCTTCACTGTTTACCCTGGAATAGCTCACATGTATTAGTGACAAGTCCTCTGTGGGCAGGTCCGTCCATCAGTCTATCACTCACTGAGCTCTTCCTAAACAACTGTGAGCTACTCATATTCCCACCTTCAGAAATGAGTCTTTGCTTTCTTGAAAAATAAACTTTATTAAACCAAGCTCTGACCTTTGTTGAAATTTAAACAGGAGCTCCAGGTCAGATTTTCACATGCACAAACTGCAGTCCCCCATTCTCTTGGAATTTGTGGGCAAAAAAGCATCAGAAGAGTAATTTTAAAAATCAGGTCTGTTTTTGGAGGACCTATATCTTTTGTCAGATTACCCCGATTTTACATCAAATATTATATGCCAATACTTGAGGTGGCCTACCAGTTTCCATGGCAATCTTCATAGGCATGTGGATTTCACAGCATTTTATAAAAGTGGCTTTTAAATAGAAAGTTTTCTGCAGTCTTAACTATGAGGCAGGCGTTCTCACAACAAAATTTTTGGTGGCCTCACAGTGCGGCCACTAACTCTTGCTGGTGGCAATTTTGACAATCTTTCCTAAAATACTTAATTAACTTTAGGGAAAAAAATAAATATGCACATATACATGTCCAAATTATTGTAATTTATTTATGTAGGCTTTTTTTTTTTCAGACTCAATAGTACAAATAACGTACAGTTGTCTCTATTCTTTACTGGACCTAAACAGAATAGAAACACAAATAAGGTGCTTTGCATGTTTTGCTTTTTTGGTTGCCTTTTCTTTTTTTTTTAAAGACTTACTAGCTAGTAAGTCTGCTACTGTGAAAGTGATATTTCTTAATATCACTTTTCACAGCAGACTTACTCATCCCTGTCAAGCTGGGGGACAAATTAAACCCTGGATGTGGAGGTTGGTAAGGAGGCAGGAGGGTCGGGGCAATGGGGGACTGGATTGGGGTTGGTGGGGTGGAGGCAGTGCGGGTCAAGGCGATGCAGGCAGGGTGAGTCCAGGGCTGTAGGCTGGAGTCCTGGTGCACGGCTGGGTGCTGAAGCAGGCAGCAGGGACCAGGGACTGCGTGGGGTGGTGGGTGAGCCCGGAGCTGGAAGCCCTGCAGCTGGGGGACAGAGCCTGCCGCCACATGGTTAGAGCCTGCTGCCCACCACCCCAGGGCTGAAGCCCATAGCCCAAGCCCAGGGAGGGTGCTGGAACAATTTTTATAGCGGGGGTGCTGAGAGCCATTGAACCAAACTTTAAACCATGTATATAATGGAAACCACTTCAAACCAAGGGGTGCAATAGCACCCCTAGTTCCAGCACCTATGCACACGCCCCACCACCCCCAGGAAGGTGGGGCAGTGACACTGGTCACCTGCTCCTACAGTGTTTATGGCTCCAGCGTGGGGCAGGGACCAACCCCTGCTGGTGATCATGGGGGAGTGGCCGCTGCTTTGCCCCCCCGCCCCCGAAATCACCACGCAGAAGGCTGTGGCCGCAAGAAAAGCCCCTGATGGCCGCATTTGAGAAATGCTGCATAGGACAGCTAAGAGCCCCCTTTAATTTAGGCACCTATGTGGCCTGATTTTTAAAAGTGTAAAGCACCCAGCAGCTCCTTATTTACCTCCCCCACAAAGCCATAAGATGACATTTAAAACCAGAGATATATTTCTCAGCAGCATACAGCTTATACTGCACTGTATTTCTTTTCCTGACGGAAGGGATTCTGAAACATGAATGAAATAAATTAGAAATCTGGTATGGCTTTAAAATACATTATGCCTTTGAGGATCTAAAGTAAAAATCATTTCAACAAGCCCACATTATAATACTAAACAAAAACCACTTCGTCTGGCTTATGCTCCAGGAAGGCTCTGTGGTAGCTAGAGTATGGAACTGACCTATGGCTCACAGGACTCTGTGGACTTGCAGGGCCTGAACTGGAGAGGGGGAAAAAATGGTTAAAATGCTTTTGTGCTAAGAGCTTGATTCTTCAAAGTGCTAAGCATTCCGGCAAAGTGCTGCACATCCTCAGCTCCCTCTGAGTTCAGTGAGAGTTGAAGGTGGATCAGTTCCTTAACATCTCCCTCAATCATGCTGTTGAGGGCATTACACCGCATCAGAATACCTCCAGTTTATTTATTAGTATAGTTTATGTGAAGGTCACCTTTAAAGTTCAGTAATTTTCCCCAGTATATTGTATGCCAGCTGAAATTCAGAAAAAATGGAGCCACATTTCTGGTCACCATTTATTAGTTACATCACAAGATATAAAATAGCAACTAATACACACTGTAGCATATTAGTAAGTAAAGTTAGTGGCTTGAGATGGCCTCAAAAAATACAGTGACATCTTTAAAGTGTCTATAGATTTTTTTCTAAAAATATTTTTGGTTTGTCACTAGAGGGCAGAAAAATACAAGATGAAAACTGCATGTACAAGCCTGATTTATAAAAGGGAAAACAATGCATTTCCTATTTCCTTGTGAAAATAAAGGTCATGCCATGTGGGAATTCATGTGCAGGGACATCTTTAATGCCAATCTGCATGGTAGTCAATTAGCTTTAGGGTTTTCAACTATTATCCCTTTTAATTCCCAATGAATTTCCTGAATCTTTCCAGTTGGTCCCCATAATGATTTGTACTGCTGGTAGAAGCAGTGACAACTGTAATGTTGCCATTAAAAGTCTCAAAGTGTCAACCAGTATTTTTAATTTCAAAAGAATAATTACTAAAATGAACTTGCTTTAGGCTTTCCCATGGTAAGACTCAGAAGAACAACTCTATTAATTGGTACTCAAGATCTGGACATTGTGAAATGTGCTTTCCAGTCAAAAATTCAAAGTTAACATTTTTGACTACTGTGCTGGAGCAGAGCATGGAGAATCTAACCCATAAAATAAACAAAATTACTTAAAAGGAAAACTAAGGTGGTAGATTTTTAGTTAACTATTATAAAACAGAATCATTGACAGTCTGAGTTATTTTTTCCCATAAATTGTAAGAGATGCTAACTAACAATAAGAGATAAGGGCAGTACAGATTGTGTGTTACCGTGGGTGTACAAACATAGATATTTTTAAAGCTTCAGGGTTTTTTTAATCAGATCATTTGATCCATCAAAGAGGACATCATAATCTCATACAGGCAGCCAGTTGTTTCATTTTTCTTAATTCCTGCCAGCCATTTATCTAATTGGTATTTGTTTTTTATTTGCGATCTTTGTGTGACCAGCAAATGGGGGTGGAGTGGAACAACGTTAGAACAAGATGCTATGGATTAATGAAGAAATGATAGAATCTTTAGAGCTCAGAGACCTGACAGAGTTAAGCACTAAGAGTGCGCACAAGGGAGTTTGGACCAGTTGTATATGAAAGTGGTCATTCCAGAAGGGATATAGTTGTGAGATGTAGAGAAGCTGTGGTGATAGGAAATTCAATCATTAGAATATTGATAGCTATGTATGCGGTGACCATGAAAACCATTAAGTGACTTACCTCAGGTATACAGACAGGTGAGAGATCATATGATACATCTAAAAAAACTTCTAGTCAGAGATGGGAGGAGCCTGTGGCCATTATACTACTAACGTAGAAAAGCAAAAGACTGGTCATGAAAGCTAAACTGAGATTACAAAAAAAAAGCTTTAGGTCCAGGGCCTCTGTGATAGCTTTCTCTGAAATTATTCCAGTTCCACACACAGGGCCAAATAGACAGGGGAAGCTTCAGGGATTCAAAGCATTGGGGTAAAGAGAAAGGTGTTTTTTAGGCACTGCAGAATTTTCTGGAGAAGGGAGAGCTTTTATCAAAGGGGTGAGCTCCACTTTAGCCACAATGGAAACACATAGACTACTGGTACAGAAAATTGGCAAGAGTTTGGAGAATGATTCAAACTATTCACTGGCAGAAAGCCAAGAGTTGCTGAGGATTGCTTAAAGTCAAGCAACGACATCTACTAGAAATGTTAGTGATATAACAGAATTCTGTACCAGTACTGAATAGGATGGGAGGAGGGACAGATTGAGATCAAAGACCTACATTTCTGAAGAGTAAAAAGGTGCCAGTGCCAGAGTTAAGGAAAAGGAGTTAAACAAAAATAAGCCCAAGCCAAAAATAAAGGGCCGGAATCCTGGCTGAGAACTGCTTGGCACAGGAGCCATTTACAGCTCCTGGATTCTTTGGCCCATGCCACAGGACAGTTTAGAACAGCCTGTGCAACTGAGAATAGCTAGAGCACAGCACTGCTCTCTCCTTGCCCCTTTGTGTCCTGGCACGCCCCCTAAACTGGAGGGAAGAAAGGTGGCATCGGAGCTATGCCTGCTTTAGGCCAGCAATGCAGGCTCTATGCTGAGTACCAGCAAAACTCTCAGCTGGTCAGATTTCACCACTTTTGTGCCTTCAGCAGCACAAAGGGATCAGAATGGGGGGGCAGGGGGAGGGAGAGAACCTGGTCCCAAAATTGTAGATATTGATAAACTGGTGCAAGAAGACTGAAAGCAAAAACAGGCAAACTAGAATGACTACAGTGAAAGAGAAGCTTGACATAAGAGGCATTTCTGAAACACGGAGGAATGAAAAAAAAATCAGTTGGGTACAAATTATAAATTATACAGACCAGATCACAGAGATGTGAGAGTAGTGCTATGCTTAAGGGATTCCATGGAATCTAGTGAGAGAAAAAGTCTGAGGGGAAAGGGCTATAGAGAGAATCTGAATGGATTCATATCACAAGTTATATGAGTACAAATATTTTAGAAGAATTTTACTATTAACCTCCTGCTCAGGAAAGGGACACTGAGTACCCAATGTCAGGGAAGATCAGAGAGGCAACTATTGTCTAATGAAAAGAGTAGTAATATGTAACTTCATTTACCCAAGCATAAACTAGCTAAGTGTCAAAAGGCAATTTCTCAATAAATTAAACGATGGCTTCTTGGAACAGCTAGTTCTACATCACACAAAGTGGGAGATGGTTCTTGATTTAGTGCTAAGTAACACACAAGAGTTGGTCAGAGAAGTAACTATGGTATTGGTACAAAGTAATAGTGACCCAATATAATGAAGTTCAACATCCTTCAGAGAGGACCAGACCCCAAATTAGCACTGGACACTAAACTTTAGAAAGGCTGATTTTGGTAAAAAGGGAAAAAGGAGAATAAAGGATTCTACTCAGAAAGCGCTAAAATCAAAAGCAAGAACATGCTAAAATCCTTACACTCAACATATTGGAGGCTATATTTAAGCACACATAAGTAGAGCTGTGCAAATAAATGATTTTTCAGTTTGTTGGCAGTTCTGAAATATATTTAAAAAATGGTTTGGGTTGAACAAAATATTTTGTTTGACCTGAAACTAAATGTTTTCATTTTGGGCATTTTTAACCGTTAGTAACAAAAGCGAAGGAAATGAAGGGCTAGCTTAACAAACTGAAGGAGGAGGTTGTGGTCCCTTACAACCAGTAGCCCAGTGGTTAGGACGCTTACCTGGTGTGTGTAAAACACAGGTTTGAATACTTGCTTTGGAGCAGATACTTGAATCCAGGTCTTTCCCAGCCCCCAGGCGAGTGCCCTATGCAGCAGGCAATTGGTTATTCTGGGGCAATGTTTCTCGGCATACGTCTACACTGCAGTTGGGAGTGTGCTTCCCACACACATGCTAAAAGTAGCTCTGTGGCCATGGTGGCTCAAGCTAGTCATCTGAGTACAAACCCATCTGACCTTGGGAGGCCAGGGCCAAACTGCTATTTTTAGTATGTTAGCTTAAGCAGAGCTATCACATCTCTCTCTCTCTACTCCTGCTGGGAAACATGCTCCCAGCTGCCATGTAGATATACCCTTGATCGCTCCTGCTGAAGCTGTTTCATTTTGTATAAATAAATAAATACCCATTGGACCAGGGACTGGAACTTGGGTGTCCCTCTTCCAGATGAGTGCCCCAAACCCTGGGCTATATAGTAATTCTCACTCCTCCTTTCTGGCCCAATGACTATTCAAGAGAGAAAGAATGTATCACACAGTTCCAAAGTTTTTCATTTTTCTTTTTTTGTTTCAATTGAAGCAATTCATTAAAATCAACATGAATTTGCAAAACGTTTCAGTCAACTTGAATCTCATTTTTCAGTGAAAAAAAGTTTCAAAAATTTCATTCCAAACTCTAACCATAAGTGAGTGACAAAAGATATGCATACCCCAAAACAAAAAGAAAACAAGAAGCAAGGTTCAAAAGATTACTGGAATTAAACAGGTATTCTTCAGAACATGGAAGTCCAGCCTCTCTGAAGCCAATAGAAATTGACTAAGATAGAAAACAAAGAGTCAGAATAAATAGTCAATTTTCAACATGGAAAAAGGTTATCAGTGGGGTTAATATGCTAGTGTTGTTATTGTTTAATATATTTATGAGTTATTTGGCAAAGGGGGTGAGCAGGTGTCCAATTTGCAGATGACTCAAAATTATTTAGGTTGTTCAAATAGACTAGAAAATAATACTGAAAATATTATAATGCCATTGCGTAAACAAAGGGTGCACCCTCATGTGGAATACAATTCTGCTCTCATATAGCAAAAATAAGAGTTCAGAGACAGATGACAAAAAATTATTAGCGTCACTGAAAAACTTCAGTACCAGGAGAGATTGAAAAGATCAGGTTTGTTTAGAGAGGAGATTAGGTCTGTTTAGGAGTGCTCCTGGATTCCTCACTGACACCTAGCTCTCACATAGCATTGTCTGTGATGAAAGCTTTCTACATCTCTGGTTGGCTAGGAAACTCCTTCCCGTCCTAACAGACAATGACCTGGTCTCAGTTATACTGAAAGAACGAGCCACACATGACAGATGTTATTCATGTTGCTTAATTCACTTCTGGAAGGTGCTCAGGTGATGAGGATGGTATTACACCTGTATAAAAAATAGAGACAAATAAAGAGGTGAGGCATGATGCATATAGACTAATGAATGGTATGATGACAGTAAATCAGATGTCAAATTACAATTTATTACAGTACCAGAACAAGGGGACTTTCAGTGAAATAGAAATGCAACACATTTAAAACAGATAAATGATGTAACAATTTGTAATATTTTTTATGAATCTTATGTGTGCCTCACTTTTTTTATATGTTGCATGGCTACGCAGTGGGGGAAAAGGATTAAGTTTGCTCTCAGGGAAGGCTAAGAGACATGGATGTGTGTGTCACCTCCCTGTCTGGGTGAAATTAACAGAGTCATTAAGGAACTGGATGAAACTGCTCCGGATCAACCCGGGGTCCAGAGAAACTATGGAAGCTCCAGTGACTCATGGATACACACTCCCATCAGGGAAGCCAACCTGAAACCCCAGCTCAAGAACAAAGAGCAGGGTGGGGGTTAAGTGTTGGCTTCTGGAGGATGCTGAGAGCTCTCTCACCTGGAAACTGACTAAGGAGATCAGTCTGAGAGAGAAACATAGAGCTTGAAAATGGAGTTCACTACAGCTTGGCTGGGGTGGGCTCTGGGCTGATCAGACTGGACTAAGCTTTAACCTTTATTTTTCTGTGTAACCTAAGGACTTCCTGTGCTATGTTCCAGTTGACTAATAAACCCTACTGTTTTGAAAATGCTGTTTAAGTGTCACAGTAAATACTTGGTTACGTGCATTAATCCCTGAAGCGTGTACAAGTCTCTGCCAAAAGTCTGTCTCAGTTGGACTCGCTGAACAGAGATCACGGTGTGAAGCAGGAGTGCTGATGGCCCCAAAGGTTCACTCTCAGGAAGCAGGGAAGCCATGTGTCCTTCCCTGAAGGAAGAGTAAAACCCCTTGGGGGTCTGGCATATTGAAGAAGTTCCTGGAAGAGACTGTTCCAAAGCTGGGGGTGGAGCACTGATCCTGTGGATCCGTGACAAATGAAATTCTTTAAAAAAATGAAAAGCAAACATAGCACATGATTATGAATACCGAGGGGCGACCTGATAATAGTCTTCAAATATGGTAAGGGCTGTTATAAAGAGGATGCTGATCAATTGTTCTTCATTTTCACCAGAAGTAGGACAAGAAGTAATCAGCTTAATCTGCAGCAAGGGAAATTTTGGTGAGATATTAGGAAAAACTTTCTAACTATAAGGATAGTTAAGTACTGGCATAGGTTACGAAAAGAGATTGTGGAACTCCTATCATTGGAGGTTTTTAAGAATAGGTTGGACAAACACCTGTTCAGGTCTTCTTTGAACTGAATACCAAACCTTTACCATGGGGTAGAGTTCTGGTACTAGGGGGGGAGGGATAGCTCAGTGGTTTGAGCATTGGCCTGCTAAACCCAGCGTTGTGAGCTCAATCCTTGAGGGGGCCATTTAGGGATCTGGGGCAAAAAAATCTGTCAGGGGACAGTACTTGGTCCTGCTAGTGAAGGCAGGGGACTGGACTCAATGACTTTTCAAGGTCGTTCCAGTTCTAGGAGATTGGCATATCTTTATTTATTTATGTATACATGCTTTAACTCTCATCTTGATAGGCCCTTTTGTTGATCCCTCCTATAACAGAATCCCACAGATCTGTTATCCTATCTGCCGGGCATTAAGCCAGCTCCTCCATTTAAATTTCACACATTGGGATTTCCCTTTTCAAAGGTTTGTGTCATAATCTGGCCAGGAAAGCCCTAGGAATGTATAAGATCTTAATGGAGGGGCCCAGCAAAATCAGTGCCAGAATTATTGCATCTTACACAATTGGATGGATCAAAGATAGGAGTCCCTGCTTGCCAGAGAGTTATCACAGGGAGGGAGAGGCCTGGATAGCTTATTAAAAGACACAGGGAGGGAAGGAACCAGGGTGGATAAAAATCAATGATTTTAAAAAATAAAAATAAAAAAAAATCAGATTTTTTAAATTTAAATCGGATTTTTTTGATAAAATGCTTTTTGAGGGAAAAAAAAAATCTATCTAAAGATAGTTTTAGTTAAGATACATTATAGCTCAAAGATAACCCATCATGGAATAGGGATTATAAATTCTAATTCAATAGTATGAGACAATATATTCATGTAATGTTTTAAAAAAGTTTTGTAAATGAGTTCCAATAGTTCATGGATTAGGGACCCAATTTTACGTGTGTGTGTGTGTGTGCGGGGGGGGGGAAGTCCAGGGGATTCTGTATAGATTATTTAGGTTAATCTTTCTATTTACGCAATGGGACTCAGTATCTTCTAGATTTAGCACTATCAGAGGTGCTTAATTTTGCAGTTCTCAAACTGTGAATTTGTGTCTCCAGAGATAACATGCTTGTTAACAGCAAAAATGTTTTAAAATAAATAAATATAGAGAGGTGGGAGATAACAGACCTCAACCCTATTGTCCCTCTGCAAATTTGTGTAAACAGAGTCAATCCCTTACCTCTCTCTAAAAGTGCAACGTTTCACAAAGTTCAATGAATAGAAGACTATTGGGGGCAGAATAGATCTGGACACGGAGAAGAAGTCTGGAGATAAATGTGAGAAGGGAGTAGAAACAAAAGTGAAACTGTTTGAGCAGCATATTCCAGAAGTCTTGAGGTCTTTCTGAGTGTAGCCTTCATTGATTTGAGATCTACCATACCATTCTCTTACTAGAAGGGAAAACCTGTAATGGCAGGAGGCCGTAAAAGAGACCCAGTTTGGGAATATTTGAATGAAGTTCCTCCTCTACCTGTGGGTAAAACAGGCATGACTGCAAAATGCAAACCGTGCGACAAAGAAATGCAAGGCCTGGTTGCCCGAATTAAACAACATCATGAGAAGTGTTCCTTCTCAGGAGGAAGCTGCATTGAAGATGATGATGAAAGGAACATGTCTGAACATGCAGGATCTTCAGGTTGGTATACTTTTTGTTTTTCATATTTCTTTCTTAAGGACTGCCTGTCTTCCTTCTGGACTATTCTTGAATTTTCATGTTTGAACAAAAAATATAGTTGTTACTCTATGGTACTATCATTTTAGATGCAGTTGTGATAAAAAATAAATAGCTGAAATAGGCAGATCTTCCTTTTACAATTTCACCTTTAAAGTAGTTCTAAGTGTTAGTGAATGCAATGAGTAATACTAAATGAGCAGTATGGTAATAATAATTAAATAACTGCATTGACTCATTTTGTTTAGGAGAATCCATCCTCAACATACAGGATTCTGAAGACTATCCATCTTCAAAATCACCATCATTTTCTATAGTTTCAGAGCTATCTGCCAATGATAGTGTTTCAGCCACATCATGTAGGTTACATAGCCACAGTATATCACCTGTAGCAAAAAGAAAAAAAAAATCTCCATCATCCAGAAACAACCATAGATAAGTTTGTGATAAGAACCAGCAGATTACAAAAAGAGATAATTGATGAAAAAAAATGCCCGGTTTGTTTATGCAACAAACTCTCCTTTCCGTATGATTGAGAACCCACACTTCATTAACATGGTTCAGTCATTAAGACCAGCATACAGTCCACCCAACAGAGCAGATGTCACAGGCAAATTGCTGGATAAAGTGTATGAAAGAGAAATTGAGCAGTGTGCAAAAGGTCTAGAGGGTAAAATTGTTAACCTGAGTCTTGATGGATGGAGCAATGTCCACAATGATCCTGTTGTATGTGCTTGTGTGACAACAGAAGAAGGGAATGTCTTCCTTACAGAAACAATTGATACATCAGGAAATGCGCACACAGCAGAATACTTACAAGTAGCAGTAAAAGCTATAACAAACTGAAAAAAAATTAAAATATCTAGTACGCAGCTTGGTCACAGACAATGCTGCAAAGGTATCCAAGATGAGAAGAAATTATTTAGAAGAGAGTGAAGAGAGTCCCAAGCTAATAACGTAAAGTTGCGGTGCTCATTTGATGCACCTCCTAGCCAAAGACTTCAGGGTTCCAGAAATAAAGGCTAATGTTATTGAAATTGCAAAATACTTCCATAACAACCACTTTGCAACAGCTGCTCTGAAAAATATGGGAGGAACCAAGCTAACTCTCCCACAAGACATGTGATGGAACTCAGTAGTGGACTGTTTTGAGCACTATATCAAGAACTGGCCTAATCTGATGACAATTTGTGAACAAAATCCATGAAAAAATAGATGGCACTGTCACAGTCAAAGTTCTCAACACTGGGATTAAGAGAAATGTTGAACACATGCTGAGTACCCTGAAGCCTATTTCTGTAGCCTTGAACAAAATGCAGGGAAATAGCTGTTTTATTGCTGACACTGTTGAAATTTGGAAGGAACTGAGTGAGATCTTAAAAAGAGAAATATGCAATGATCAAGTTAAATTACAAGCATTAAAAAAATGAATGGGACAAGCACCATCTCCAGCTCATTTTCTTGCAGATATTCGCAATACTCGGTACCCAGGGTCAAACCTTAACTGCTGAAGAAGAGGAGCTGGTTATGACATGGACATCCAGCAATCATCCCTCCATAATGCCAACTATAACAAACTTCAGAGCTAAGGGTGAACCATTCAAAAATATATGTTTGCTGATGATGTATTAAAGACAGTCACACTGGTGAACTGGTGGAAGTCACTTAAGCACTTGGATTCCGAGACTGTTGATGTGATAATCTCACTTTTAACAGCAGTAGCTTCTTCTGCCGATGTAGAAAGAATATTTTCTTCCTTTGGACTAATACATTCCAAATTGAGAAATCATTTGGGACCTGAAAAAGCAGGAAAGTTTTTTTTTCTTTTCCAGATTATGAACAAACAGGAAAACGAAGGTGAAGACGACTGAGTTAGCTGCAGAAGCCAATATTTTAAGTTTCTCGTGTTGGCCTGGCTGACACAGTCGATTTATTTTATTTTTTTTAATATTTCTATTTAACTATTTCTAAATAACTATTTAACTATTTTAGTTTAAAACAATTTTAACAAAAACAAACCTGATTTTAAAAAACTTGAACGTTTAACTACATTCAAAATTCATATGCTTGTTTTGTTAGAATATTATATGTTTGCTGTTGAAGAAAAATATCCAGAATACATAACGTTGTTTTAGTTAAATAAAACAATTTAAACGTCTGTCTGGCGATGTTCTCCTCCTAATACAGCATGGCAAGAAAATCCTCCAACTATTAATGATTAACCTGTTGAATTGGAGAGATTTATGAAGTCGTTGGGAGATGAACTGCTTCGATTACCTTTGGTAAATGAAATAACCAAATAATCATTCATTTTCTGATATAGCTGTAAAACTAATCTGAAAAGTTTTCAAAATAAATCACTTAAAAAAAATATATATATATATATATATATATATATATATATATATATATATATATATATTTTAAAGTGATTTATTTTGAAAACTGTGTATATATAGTGTGTACCTTCTAAAAATGAAACCTACATCTATCTCTGAGTTGTGAAGATGTATTAAGGTTATAACAACCAACACGAATGCACTTTTATGTAGAAATCCATGATTAAATCGAGTCTTCCAGACTAGTAATTTAAATCAAAAATCACCCTGGAAGGAACTAACTGGAGGTTATGAATATGAGGAGGAGCTGGAGACAGGAGATGTGGGGCAGGATGGGCAAAGTGGTTCAGTCAGTTCTAATAATAAAATATAGTTATAATAAGAATTAGTCTTAGATAGCCAACATATTCCTTTTACAAACTCCATTTAATTTCCTAAGAAAATGCTTGTGATTTCACTAGTGTATAAACTGTAGACCTGGCCTTGTCACCACAGGAAAATTAAAAGAAGTCCAAGTAGTACACAGAAAAATGGGGCAGGATTTCAAATACAATGAACTATAATTCTTTTAGAATCTGACAATAGTGAAAAAAAAAAGGGTCAGGTAAACCATGGAAGGAGAGGATTTTCTTCTACAAACCCCAAGAGTTAAAATTAAGAGCCATTTTGTCACTCTGCCAGATTATACCAACAAATTATATTGTGACGGGTTAGGATCACAGAGACCTGCTTGGTGCTGCCACCTGGTGTGCCAAGGCTACTTCTGCCCCTGCTTCCAGGCCTTTTCCAGCTTGGGACTCCCGAATCCTGTCTGTTTTGAGTCAGATTCCACTGATCTGCTGCAAACACAGACCCAGGTCCGAACCTAGTCCACTCACAATGGTAAGGCTCCTGGAAGCGCTCTTGCCTTTGACACCCAGGTGCCCAACTCCCAAGGAGGTTCAAACCCTTAATAAATCCGTTTTACCCTGTATAAAGCTTATACAGGGTAAACTCATAAATAGTTCGCCTTCTATTTCAAAGATAGAAAGATATGCACAGCTGTTTGCCGTCCCCAGGTAACAACTCGTACTCCAGGTAACTTAATAAGTAAAAAGTGATTTTAATAAGTACAGAAAATAGGATTTAAGTGATTCCAAGTAGTGACAGACAGAACAAAGTGAATTACTAAGTAAAATAAAATAAAACATGCACGTCTATGTCTACTCAAACTTAACACAGATATAAAAGCCTCACCAGTCTTTCCCTTTTACAGGCTGTAGAACTAGCCTGAGTCCAGCAATCCTTCACACCCCCTATTGTCTTTGTCCCGTCTCTCTCAGGTATGTCCTTGTGGGGTGGAGAGCCTCTCTCTTTAGCCAGCTGAAGACAAAATGGAGGGGTCTTCCAAGGGCTTTTATAGCCTTTCCACCACTCCCTGTGTAGCATCATGTTGCCCTGGAGTTTTGGGATCACATGGGCAAGTCACCTGTCCAGGCACCCTAACCAGTCCAACCAGTTGCATTCCGGACCAGCCCCAGATGTGGATTGGGGTCTGCACCTTCTTTTGTCTGTTAAGTGCTTGCACTTAACTTGCACATTCTTTTCTCCAGACCTGATCCCATGCTCTTACAAAGGCTATGTATAAAACCAGTAAATATAAAACCAATATTCATAACTTCAACTACAACAATGATACATGCATACAAACAGGAGGAATAAATTCAGTAGGTCATAACTTTCACAGAGATATGTTACATGGCACTTGTAGCATAAAACATATTCCAGTTACATATATACATTTATAAGCATCTCCCCATAAAGTCTTATGGGGTACACCGTCACATATATAACTGACAATACCACGCTGATATCTACAAATCCTAAAAAAGAGAGAGAGAGAGAGAGAGAGAGAGAGAGAGAGAGAGAGAGACATTGACACCTCCTCTGCAAGGTTTGTAACACCAGAACATCTTTTGTCCTGATTGACTCTGTGCACTCTAGTGCTGGTTACTATAATTCATGAATAATTTTACTGGTCATACTTTCCACGTTGTCTGGAGAGAGTAGTGGAGTTGCTACTTCCTACACCACCCAGGTGTAAGGGTGTTTGGGTACATTAGAATACTTTTTACAACATGTACTAGAAGGCAAGCAGCATGTGGCACATTGTTTGTGATCAAGAAGTAGGGTGACCTGATGTCCCGATTTTATAGGGACAGTCCACATATTTTGGGTCTTTGTCTAATATAGGTGTCTATTATCTCCTACCCTCTGTCCCGATTTTTCACACTTGCTATTTGGTCACCCTATCAAGAAGTTCTAATCAGCAGATGAATGCATGACAATTGTTGGAGACATTCACATTTATTCCAGGGTAAATTTCATTACGAGAAAATAATGATGTGGAAAAGCATGTTAACATTGCTACTAATTAAACTAATTTTATATAATCAAAAACATTTTTGTAATAAATGGCTGAATTTATCTTGGAACAACTGTGAAAGTCCCTAGCCTCATTCATTAATTCAACAGCACAAAACATTTCATCATCAAACTATAGTAGCGCACAGACAAGATGGGGACTTCCTTTTCCTTTAGTAATTTCTCATTTTAATTATATTCAGTAATAATTTTAGGGCTGTCAAGCAATTAAAAACTGAATGGTGATTAATCATGCGATTAAAAACATTAATTGTGATTAATCGCACTGTTAACAACAATAGAATATCATTTATTTAAATATTTTGGATGTTTTCTACATTTTCAAATATATTGATTTCAATTAAAACACAGAATACAAAGTGTACAATGCTCACTTTATATTTATTTTTTATTACAAATATTTGCACTGTAAAAAAAAAAATTGTGTTTTTCAATTCACTTCATACAAGTACTGTAGTGCAATCTCTTTATCATGAAAGTTGAACTTCCAAATGTAGAATTATGTACAAAAAAACCTGCATTCAAAAATAAAACAATGTAAAATTTTAGAGCCTGCAAATCCACTCAGTCCTACTTGTTCAGCCAATTGCTCAGATAAACAAGTTTGTTTACATTTACAGGAGATAATGCTGCTCGCTTCTTGTTTACAATGTCACCTGAAAGTGAGAACAGGCGGTTTCATGGCACTGTTGCAGCCGGCGTCGCAAGATATTTACGTGCCAGATGCGCTAAAGATTCATATGTCCCTTCATGCTTCAACCACCATTCCAGGGGACATGCATCCATGCTAATGACGGGTTCTGCTCAATAACAATCCAAAGCAGTGCAGACCAACTCATGTTCCTTTTTATTATCTGAGTCAGATGCCACCAGCAGAAGGTTGATTTTCTTTTTGGTGGTTTGGGTTCTGTAGTTTCCGCACTGGAGTGTTGCTCTTTTAAAACTTCTGAAAGCAAGCTCCACACCTCATCCCGCTCAGATTTTGGAAGGCACTTCAGATTCTTAAACCTTGGGTTAAGTGCTGTAGCTATCTTTAGAAATCTCACATTGATACCTTCTTTGCATTTTGTGAAATCTGCAGTGAAAGTGTTCTTAAAATTAACAAGTGCTGGGTCATCATCCGAGAATGCTATAACATGAAATATATGGCAGAATGTGGGTAAATCAGAGCAGGGGACATACAATTCTCCCCCCAAAGAGTTCAGTCACAAATTTAATTAACACATTTTTTTAACGAGCGTCATCACCATGGAAGCATGTCCTCTGGAATGGTGGCTGAAGCATGAAAGGGCATACAAATGTTTAGCATATATGGCACGTAAATACTTTGCAATGCCAGCTACAAAAGTGCCATGCAAATGCCTGTTCTCACTTGGGTGATACTGTAAATAAGAAGAGGGCAGCATTATCTCCTGTAAATATAAACAAACTTGTTTGTCTTAGCAATTGGCTGAACATGAAGTAGGACTGAGTGGCCTTGTTGGCTCTGAAGTTTTACATTGTTTTGTTTTTGAGTGCAGTTATGTAACAAAAAAAAATCTACATTTGTAAATTGCACTTTCACAACAAAAAGACTGCACTACAGTACTTGTATGAGGTGAATTGAAAAATACTATTTCTTTTGTTTATCATTTTTACAGTGCAAATATTTGTAATAAAAATAATATACACTTTGATTATTTACAACCCAGGCTATTTAGGGCTATCGTTTAATCACAGTTATTTAATTACAACCCAGAATACAATAAATATGAAAAGTAGAAAAACATCCAAAATATTTAATAATTTTAAATTGGTATTCTATTGTTTAACAGTGTGATTAAAACTACGATTAGTCGCAATTAATTTTTAATCACGATTCATTTTTTGAGTTAATCGCATGAGTTAACTGTGATTAAACGATAGCCCTAAATTTTATACAAATTGGCATTTTACCCACTTTAGAATCACTTCATTAAATTGTAAAGAATTCCATTGACTTCAGCAGCTGTTGGATTGAGCAAATGTCAAGCTTTGTATAGCAGAGGCAACTCTCCCCATGCAATTTTCATTTTTATCTGGGAAGCAATGATCACAGAAGAGTATGCAGAAAAACATCAGAAGCTCCTAAGAATTTCCAATGTATGTAAAATTGTTAAAATAGCTCTGAGCAAGAGAAACTTGGAACTACAGTAAAATTGTTCTATCCTCTCCTAATGCTCAGCACCTATTCAAGCATTACAGTGGGGCAGCCAGTCTCATAAACTAGGAGTCAAAGTCACCTCCTTCGGTACAGATGGTGTAAACTGCAGCAATGACATTAACCCCAGGCGAGGGCAAGTGGCAATACTCAAGCTCCCACCAGGGGAGAGCCGCTTTATTTTATGGCACAGTCTATCTGGGAGATGTGCTGAATCAGTGAATTTCCAGCAGGCTGAGCCCTTGCCAGCAAAGCACTTCAGCACGAGTAGCCACAGTGAAGACAATGGAGCTACTTGTGAGCTTAAATAACAGACAGGTGCGTAAGTGCTCTGCTGGATCAGGCCCTTCGCTGGCTGTGGAAGCCAGCTGTGGGTCCCTAAGGACATGGGGTTGACTGCTGTGCTCCTTTTTCAGGCAGATTTGCTGCTATCAGAGATAGTTTTGCTTTGGCAGAAATCATGGAGGAGAAACAAAACAAAACGTCATTACAGATTCCCTTTAACTAATAATCACTCAGTACTATTTTATTTATTTATATTTCAGTCTAAAATGTACTTTGATGCTGAGCTAATAGAACACATCAAAGGCATATTTAAGCTTCTGTATAGAGGAACTGCTTATTCCTCTATGGAAGCAAGATTTTACACTTCAAACATAAAAGTGGACCCCACCAGCTCATTCAAAATATTGATGCTATTCCTAGAGCTGACAACAGCAATAGGAAAGTATGTCATTAAGGCTATATAATCGCACTGCAAGGTTGACTTGAGTTTTCTACACACTAGTTATCTCCTTCTGAGTTAGCCTAGCTCAAGGGAAAGCACCACCATACTCAAGGTAGAGATGTGTGTGTGTGTGGACAGGAGTTAGGTTAGGGGTAACACTTGAGTTATACCATGAGCTAACACAGCAGTGAAGACAAGCCCTAAGACCCACATGGATATTTTACTTCCTGAATAAGAAAGTTTTATTTAGCATAGAAATAGCTTTTAAAGCAGGGGTTCTCAAACTGGGGGTTGGGACCCCTCAAGGGTCACAAGGTTCTTACATGGGGGGTCGCAAGCTGTCAGCCTCCACCCCAAACACCGCTTTGCCGCCAGCATTTATAATGGTGTTAAATATATAAAAAGTGTTTTTAATTTATAAGGAGGGGTCGCACAGCACTCATAGGCTTTCTATGCGAAAGAGGTCACCAGTACAAAAGTTTGACAACCACTGCTTTAGAGAAACCAGCAATGAATCCCAATTTGTGTTTGTTTACTATTTGAAATTGCCTGGTGCCTTTCAGTTAGTTTGCCAACATACTTTGTTTAGATACTTTCAAGATCGCTTCAAAGATAGCTTAATTACTGGTTATTTTTTCTTAGGCAAGATTAGGTGAGAGGATTATTCCAGGAGTGGGTGGGTGAGATTCTGTGGCCTGCACTGTGCAGGAGGTCAGACTAGGTGATCATAATGCTCCCTTCTGACCTTAAAGTCTATGAGTCTATGCCACAGTGGTTCAAATTCTGTCCTAATTTAAATTTATGCTTTTGGAATTAACTGACCTCAGTACTAGCATAAACGCTTAGGCAACTTCATATTTCCCAGACATAATGCCTATGCTTCCATTCTGTAGTAGCCTGATAGTAACTTGTACACAGCTATTTAGGAGGGGATTTATGTAAAGAATCCAGGAATATGGCTACTTGTGAGTATTGGCAAACGGTGTTTTTTCCCCCCCAGTGGTGCCAGGAAATCTGTTCATATTTTAAAACACAATCCATGCCAGTTGGAAACCCAGCCTTCTACCCACAAGTCAGTGAGAGAAAAACTGATGTTGACTAATGAGAAGATAGCACATACACATTGTGTCAACATGTGCTACTATTTCCAACTGCTTAAAACAGCAAGAGACCTTGATGCTCAGAGAACATGATGTCTAAATTTTGATAACAGCTGACATTAGAAATGCAGCCAAGAAACTACCTCATACTACATGCAGATTCTATTTTGTGCTGTGATTTTTTGCAAGGGACTTGAACAAATACTTAATATTAGCACTTGAACTCTTAGCAACTCTAAATAAAAAAGCTGAGAGTGTCTGACAGCTTTCATGGAGTTGCAATAATGAAGGGAATATTTTGTTGAATGTATGGCTGCTAGCCACACTGGGCCTGCTTCTTAGAGAGAATTGTGTTGTGTGACGGGGCAAGGCCAGAGGGCTATAGGAAAGTGGTAAGGAACCAGTATGTTAGCCCCAGGCTAAACAAATCCCTGATACCTTATGGCAGTTGCTCCAGGTTAATCAAGACACCTGGGGCCAATTAAGAACTTTCCAGAAGGCAGGGAGGTTGATTGGGACACCTGAAGCCAATCAAGGACTGGCTGCAGAAGCTTTGGGAACCCGGATCCTGACCCAGGGCCAGAAGATCACCCTAGTAGGAAGACGGACACGAGCAGCCAGAGAAACTACCACCACGGAAGGTGAGCCGGAGCCTGGCCCCAGCCATGATGGAAGTGAGCAGTTGGAAGCAACAGAAGCCGGCCCTTGGGAGCTCGGGCAGGTTAGTCCCGGGAGAGAGACTTTTGGACGGGACCAGGCAGAGGACCCTAGATATGATAATGCCAGGAAAGAGGTGGCCGAGAAAGATTGGGATACCCTATTACCTTACCTCATGTTCGCCATCCGGGAGGTTCCGCAAGCCTCCACAGGTTTCTCTCTGTTTGAACTATTATATGGGCGCCACCCCCGGGGCATATTGGATATAGCTAGAGAAGCCTGGGAAGAGGAGCCAAATCCAGGAAGGAACATAGTCGAGCATGTCCTGCAGATGAGGGATCGGATAGCCCGAGTTACGCCTATTGTACGATAACACTTGGAGAAAGCACAGGAGACCCAAAGAACCCATTATAACCACCAAGCAAAGCTTCAACAGTTCCAACCAGGGGATCGAGTGATGGTCCTGGTGCCCACAGCAGAAAGTAAGCTGTTGGCCCAATGGCAGGGACCCTACGAAGTGATCGAAGCCGTGGGAGAGGTGAACTATAAGGTGCGGCAGCCAGGCCGCAGGAAACCAGAACAAATCTATCACATCAATCTTTTAAAACCTTGGCACGATCGAGAGGCATGCTTAGTCACCCAGGAGACTCTTCCCCCGGAGGATAACTTACAAGAGCAAGTAAGGACATCACCCAATTTGACGCCGATTCAAAAGATCGAGGCAACTGACATGATTAATCGCAACCGAGATGTGTTCTCTACAAAACCGGGGCGGACGACTGAGACCTATCACCATATCCACACGATCCCCGGAGCCAAGGTAACATTGAGACCCTACCGAATCCCAGCAGCCAAAAGAGAAGAAATCAAGGCCGAAGTGAAGAAAATGTTAGAATTAGGGGTGATTGAAGAATCTTACAGTCAGTGGTCCAGTCCAATCGTTCTAGTGCCTAAACCTGACGGTACCACATGATTCTGTAATGACTTTCGCCGACTGAATGAAGTATCCCAGTTCGATGCATACCCCATACCACGCATCGACGAACTGGTGGACCGACTGGGTAGTGCTCGATTCTTGACAACACTGGATCTGACAAAAGGGTACTGGCAGATTCCTCTGACCAAAGAAGCTAAAGAAAAGACCGCGTTCTCCACGCCGGACGGGCTATTCCAGTACACCGTCCTCCCTTTTGGGCTACATGGGGCCCCGGCCACATTCCAGCACCTCATGAATAAGCTGCTGCACCCCCATACTAGTTATGCAGCCGCATACCTAGATGATGTTGTTATTCATACGCCAGACTGGGGAACCCACTTGGAGAAAGTTGAGGCAGTACTGCGCACCTTAAGGCGGGCTGGCCTTACTGCTAATCCCGCTAAATGTGCCATAGGGCTAGCAGAGGCTAGATACCTGGGATATATTGTAGGAAGGGGCATAGTGAAGCCCCAAATGAATAAGCTAGAGGCAATTCAAAACTGGCCTCGGCCGACCCGAAAGAAGCAGGTCCGCGCGTTCCTAGGTGTAGTAGGCTACTACCGACGTTTTATTCCCCACTTTGCTACTAGGGCAAGTCCCCTAATGGACCTGGTGAAAGCCCGAGGTCCAGACATGGTGAAGTGGACCGACGCAGCAGAGGGGGCATTCACAGACCTTCGGACGGCCCTTTGTAATGACCCCGTACTCATAGCTCCGGACTTTAACAAGGAATTTATTTTACAAACAGATGCTTCCGAGGTGGGGTTGGGGGCGGTTCTGTCACAAATGGTGGGAGAAGAGGAACACCCGATCCTCTACCTAAGCAGAAAGCTTCTCCCAAGAGAACAGAAATACGCAGTAGTTGAGAGAGAATGCCTTGCTGTCAAATGGGCTATGAAGACCCTACGTTATTACCTCTTGGGCCGGCGATTTACTCTTGTGACGGACCATGCACCCCTCCAGTGGATGCAGCGGAATAAGGAAAAGAATGCAAGGGTCACCAGGTGGTTCTTATCCCTCCAACCGTTCCAAATCCGCATACGGCACAGGGCTGGATGCCACCATGGCAACGCTGATGGTCTATCAAGAGCACACTGCCTGGCGTCCCAAGTTGCCCAACTCTATGGTGTTGAGCAGAGGCGGGGGATATGTGACGGGGCAAGGCCAGAGGACTATAGGAAAGTGGTAAGGAACCAGTATGTTAGCCCCAGGCTAAACAAATCCCTGATACCTTATGGCAGTTGCTCCAGGTTAATCAAGACACCTGGGGCCAATTAAGAACTTTCCAGAAGGCAGGGAGGTTGATTGGGACACCTGAAGCCAATCAAGGACTGGCTGGAACTAGTTAAAAGCCTCCCAGTTAGTCAGTGAGATGTGAGGAGCTGTGGAAGGAGGTTGCATGTGAGAAGCTGGGAGCAAGAGGCACTAGGAGCTGAGAGTAAGAGGACGTACTGCTGGAAGATCCTGTGGTGAGGATAAAGAAGGTGTTGGGAGGAGTCCATGGGGAAGTAGCCCAGGGAGTTGTAGCTGTTGTGCAGTTGTTCCAGGAGGCACTCTAAACAGCTGCAATCCACAGGGCCTTGGGCTGGAACCCGGAGTAGAGGGCGGGCCCGGGTTCCCCCCAAAACTCCCAACTCCTTATCAGACACAGGAGGAGTTGATCTGGACTGTGGGTTCTACCAGAGGGGAAGATCTCTGAGGCAAACAAAAATCCACCAATAAGCGCAGGAGCCACCGAGGTAGAGGAGGAACTTTGTCACAGTTGCTATGCTCATGGGAAAGAACATGATTTTTAAAAATGCCAAATGAAAGATACCCTGGAAATTGTGGGTAATGGTGTGAATGACTAGGCTGGATCAAGGTCAAGGGATCTCATCACTTCCACAGTATCTTGAATTATATACTTGCTTTAAATCTTAACTTCTTTTGAGTGGTCCCTGAAAATGCATGGCCTCTACAGTTAGCTAATGCTGGCTGTGTATGGAAATATACTTGAATGAGGTAATTTGTACATTTTGCTACTTGCCCTACTGTTATAAATGCATTAATCAAGTGAATCATCCTCCCTTTCACTCAGCCATATCTATGGGACTTAGTCCAAGAAATCTGTCTACTGCCAGGAAAACAGATATATCCTTGCACATCTGTATGCCTGATGGACACACTTTTGTGCCTGCTAATACTGATCCTTCTTTAAGAACACACCACATACAGACCTAATTTCTTGACTTAGGCAGAGTTGGGAGTGGGATTTGTCAGAGTGAATCTTTTCAGGTCAAGAAAAAGACTGAAATGTTGATGGTTTTCAGGTGCCAAACTTAGTAAGGCTTGTATTACTGGATTTCTGTTTTGTGAAACTGCGGTAAAGTTAACCAGCAACTGTGGCACATTTTAACGAGGAATACATAGTGAAGTTTGCTGAGGCAAATTCCAGCATCTTGTGGGGAGTTTTAGAGCAACAAGGAAAAATCAGTTAGCAAGAAGACACAGCTGCGGGATAGGTCATGGCTGGATTGTGTCTGGAGACCCACGACTCAACTGGAGCCTTGGAAAGAGTAGCAAAGTTGTGGGGGAAAATTCAGAGATGATTCTAAGTAACCCTATGTTAGTGTAGAGGGAGTAAAATTTGGTGTAACTTATACTGTCACCCACACAAAATTCTCTTTTACTCACTCACTCTAGGGCAGTGGTAGGCAACCTGCGGCCCGCACACGGGTCATCAGGGTAATCCGCTGGCGGGCCGCAATACAGTTTGTTTACATTAACCGCCCACAGGCACGGCCGCCTGCAGCTCCCAGTGGTGGTGGTTCGCCATTCCCAGAGCATCTTTATACAGAACAGGGATTGCTTTATCTTCAGTATTTAAAATATGATGGTAATAATAAAAAATACTAGGGCTCAAACACAGTTCTGTCATGTGATTTAAAACCTCTGAAGCGTGACAAGTTACTTGTTTTAAAACCCTGTTAACTTTAAAAGGTCTTCACAGAGTTTAAAAACAGTAGAAAACAGGGATATTGTCGCATTACCTACAGTTTGACAACAAAAAGAATGTCTACAATAAGCTCTCTAGGTAGGCCAGAGGGGGAGGGGGGGGAGAGAGAGAGAGTGTGAGTGTGTGTGTAGCCACCCCATTATATGCCAGCCAGGGTCCCACCGCAGGCCCCACTCAGCACCTGCTGCTGGCCTGGGTTAAAATATATTACTGGCGTGCGAAGCCTTAAATTAGTGTGAATAAATGAAGACTCGGCACACCACTTCTGAAAATATATAACAGTGGTTGCAACAGTGATCTATATGGTCATATTTTAATCAGATAACGTCACACTAGGGATGAGGGGTTTGCGGTGCAGGAGAGGGCTCTGGGCTGGGGCAGAGGTTTGGGGTGTGGGGGGGGGTGAGGGCTCCATCTGGGGGTGAGGCCAGGGATAAGGGGTTTGGGGTGCAGGAGAGGGTTCTGGGCTGGGGCAGGCGGTTGGAGTGTGGGAGAGGGTTCAGGGTGTGGGGTCCTGGTGGCGCTTACCGCGGCTCCCAGGAAGCAGCCACCAGGTCCCTGTGGCCCCTAGACACATGGGTGGCCACGGCGGCTCCGCGCGCTGCCCTTGCGCCCACAGGCTCCGCCCCCGCAGGTCCCATTGGTCACGATTCCTGGCCAATGGGAGCTGCAGAGCCAGCACTTGGGGCAGCGTGCGGAGCCTCCCTGTCTGCCCCTGCGCCTAGGAGCCTCAGCGACCTGGCAGCTGCTTCTGGGAGCTGCGCGGAGCCGGGCAAGTAGGGAGCCAGCCTTGGCCCCAGACTCCCACTAGGCCACTGGCAGTGCCGACTGGAGTCGTCAGGGTCCCTTTTTGACCAGGCGTTCAAGTAAAAAATCAGACACCTGGTAACCCTACATGGAAGGTATAACATAGCATTCTGCAAAACCTATTCTATAAAAGGAGATTTAGTTGCCAATCAAGGAAGTGTTTAGATCCATGAAGCTTTGAGAAAACTTGTGAATCAGCAAGCTTATTTTTCGGGTCAACAAATAGTGAGTCATCAGGTCTCTCCCTTCTTCTGTTCCTAGGATGTTTTATGTAAAAGGACCTCTCATTCTCTGGTATTATCCCTGCTAGCAGGGCCTGCTCTGGCTTTTTTGCCGCCCCAGGCAAAAAAAAAAAAAAAGCCGGAGCGCCATCAAAGCAAAAAAAAAAAAAGGCAGAGCGGAATGTACCGCCCAAAGACTGGCCTGAATGCCCCCCCTTACCATGTGCCGCCCCAAGCATGTGCTTCCTAGGCTGGTGCCTAGAGCCAGCCCTGCCTGTTAGGTGTTGGCATTCTGACTGCAGAGCCAAAAGGCCTCTAAAATAAGATAATTTCTATGAAAGAGGCATTCCATAGACCAACGCCCCAGCATGGTTTAGAGATTACTGTGTTATTGGTGATATTTTTAAAATAAGATCTAAATCGTAATCCCTTCTTCCTGGAGGTTGTTCCTGAGGTAGGTAGGTCCTGAGGAATGAAAAGGTGATTGATAGCAGACAGTAGGGGAATGCCCACTGTCCTGTATTCCTTTGGTCAGATATGGCCCAAGCACCTTAGCTTCAGCTTTTTCTAAATGATTTAGTAATGCATGTTTAAAACACATTTCAGTCTTGCACTGTAGAGTGGAGCAAACCATGTTTTAAATGTGTTTCCAGATCATGCTAATTCCTTGACCTTCCCAGGGCTATAGTCTGATTCAGGATCATGTTTAAAATGTGGTCGTGACATTGCATCCCATAATGCTTTATGGAAATATGCTTATGAATGTGTATATGACATAACTGAAATATGTTTTATGCTACATATGCTGTGTAACATATCTGCAAAGGTTATGATCTACTGAATATATTCATCCTATTTGTATGCATGTATCATTTTTGTATTCAAAGTTATGGATATTGGCTGTGTACTTGTTTAATTTGGACCCCATTGGGAGCTGGGTATCTGAGTGTTGGAAACAGGAACACTTCTTAAGCTGTTTTCAGTTAAGCCTGCAGCTTTTAGGGGACGTGGTTCAGACTTGGGTCTGGGTTTGTAACAGGCAAGCGTGTCTGGCTCAAACCAGGCAGGGCACTGAAGTCCTAAGCTGGCAGGGAAAAGAGACTCAGAGGTAGTCGAAGCACATGATGGTCGCAGTACCAAGGGGATTTTTGTGATCCAACCCGTTACAGTGGCTCAGTCTCATCCTCACTGCAAGATAGAACAGACCCGAAGTGGGTTTCTGATTAGGTTAGATTTTATAGTGCCAGTGGAATTGCACCTTACAGATGGATTCAGTTAAACACATAAGTATAATAACTATACTGCAGAAAAAAATGCAAGTCTGACAAAGCTGAGAATCTTGCACTGTGGAAACCAGATATGCTTTGGACCAGATTCTCAGCTGGTATAAATCAGCATGGTTCTACTGAGGTCACAGAAACTATGCCAGATGAGGATTAAGGTTTTATATTTTATTACTTATTTAGCACTACTCAGTAGATGTGCCTGGTGCTCTACAGGTGAATAAAATGACATGGCCAAGGCCATAGGAGATTACAAACTAATATACACTGAGACCACAAGAAAGTAAAAATAGGCCACTAGAAGAAGTGTGGGCCAGGCAAAAGACAACAAATAATAAAAAGGGAAGCGAGCGCTTGGAGAAGTGGAAGTTTTGCATACAAATTGTTTTGGAGCACAGTGCCTTGAGTCTTGCTTGCTCCTGGATGGCAGGGGATCGGGGACTACTGCAGAGGCTTTCTAGTGAAACGAACAGAGTATATAGGCTTTGAAGGGGAGGTCTTGTCCAGCCTTTCTGTGCTGGAATAATGGGCGAACATATGACTGAAGGTAGTCAGGAGTGACTTGGGAGATAAGGAGAGGGGACCTCGGGTCACAAAAAAACTCAGAGGACATCCGTTTTCCCTCACCTCATGGAGGATTCCCCAGGTCTCTAAACTATGTAGTTCTGTCAGTATTCTCCTACTAAGTTATAGCTGGATGACCCTAAAGAGAAGCACTGCAGTCTTGTACTTGTTCCAGTCAGGCTCACATAGAATGAGACAAAAAGTTCAACCCCAGGTTGAAGAATTTTTTTATCATCATAATTTCCTCCTTGATTCCTTTGCCCTTAATGAGACAGGAGATATTTAGCTACTGGTGCATTCTAATGCAACTTTAGCAGAAGCATGTGGGATATTCAGAGGACGATTATGAATTAATTATGAATATTACTATAATGGAGAGAAACCAAATGAATCTTTGTGCAGCACATAATGGAAACATTGTTTATATATAATGCTCACTGCTAATACATCTAGAATTCATTCCTTTTCCTATGCAGTATCACTATGACTAGTCTGAGATAAGCTGTTCTTTTTCTTATTTGGGAATAAGAACGGAAGTCCCTTCCACTTCCAGCATACTCAGTACCATCCTCTTCATCTAACTCGCACTCTAACTCAAAACACGTAACTCCAGTCTCATGGTTTCTCTGCAAACAAACACTCATCATACACTTAAGCAGGGCACATAGGTTTACTGTAAATATCAATCAGTGATATCGAGATCAAATGAGGGTTTTGTGTCAGGGAAAGAGTCAGATGAATTTGGTGAATGTAGTGTGTTTCTTTATATGTTGGAGGTGCACAGTCTGTCAGATTGGTTACTGTGATATGTAGATAGTAAGGAGTGGTAAAGATGGTTCCTTAACCTGCCATCTCTTTGCTTTTAAGGGTCTGTGTGGGTGAGTTTGGCATTTACACAAAACTAGTTTGAATAAAGTTTTTGCTGGTGTGGTATTAGGCAGCTGCCATTTTCTCTTTCAAACTCCATTTTTAATGGATTTTAAATTTTGTTCTTCTAACAGTGTGAACGTGAAATTGCCAGCTTGGATGCACACTTCTCCCTAATAAAGTGATTTAGATGTAGAGCAGTAATAAAAAGTCTTGGTAGTTTTAGCTGAGGTTAATAAGGTAATAGGCTTTTTGGGTAAATTGAGGTTTAAGGATGGCCTTAGAAGAGGCGGTGAAGGCATGGTGGACCAACTCAGGGAAGGGCATCCAGTCACAGGACTTCATGGAAGAAGACACAGAGATGAGAAATGAAGGGGATGAGCAGTCACGTAACTTGAGCAAACCCAAGGGGATAGTAGAAAGAGATAAAAGCAGTGAAGTAGGCAGGAGCTAGGTAGGGTGACCAGATGTCCCGATTTTATAGGGACAGTCCCGATTTTTGGGTCTTTTTCTTGTATAGGTTCCTATTATCCCCCATCCCCTGTCCCAATTTTTCACACTTGCTGTCTGGTCACCCTAGAGCTAGGATGTGCAGAAGACACAAGGCTGTCCAGAAAAGAACAGAGCTCTTAAAGTGTAGTGTGGAAGGCAAAGGGAGGCTGCATATCACAGGAGCAGCAGGCAAAATAAGTTATTTTGCAGCAGCATTTTGGAGGATTGAAAGGGAGTGTGTGGGGGAGGTAAGGCAGATATGGGGGCAGATACTAAGGCAAAAGTCTAGAAGGTCAGGCAGAGGACGTTTGCATTAGTCGATACCATAGTGTTGCTTTTATTAAATATGAGAGGCAAACTCTGTCTAACCATGATCTCTCTCTACTCTTTGGGAAGTGACACCCAAGAATAACTGAGAAACCAAATCATCACAAATGTGTTACTCGGGCAATAGCCCTAGGAGCAACAACTTTTCTATGCTCAGAGGCCCTTCCTAGTTCCCTTTCTGCCACTTGGTAAAACAAGAATGCTTCTGTTATAGGACTAGGACTTAAGAGAAGCTTCATTCTTACTAGCAAATCTGAAAGCTATGCTCTATAGCAATCATGACCCTACAGAATCTGGGGGGGAGGGGGAAAACACATATGCAGGAAACTAAAGTGTAAACATGTCGAGGTCTAGTAAACCCCTATTTTAAGGTTCAAGCTATTAGAAACTAGACTAAATCTGGAGGAGAAGGGGTTCATTCATCTTAGATCTATCCCATAGGGGAGCTTTCTTCGCAACGTAGCAAATCCAGGAAAGAAACTTGGACAGAGAATTCCACTGTACCTACTTCAGAGCTCAGATCTTTCCTCTATGATACACAAAACAAAAAGGACCTTGTAAGAAAACCTAAAATATAGAAATGGACTGTGTGTGTTTGGTGATGGAATAAGAAAAGGAGCATTATTCAGACTCTAAGAAGGCCTCTTAAAACTGCCTGGGTGAGCAGTCACATTGCATGGAATACTGAGATCAGTGCAGACCTGAGTGACTTGGGCTGTGATCAGATACAGAAATATTCACCCCAATGCTCAGTCAACATAGCTCTCAACAGTACTCAAGCAGGAGCCTTGTGCAAATGCTATATCATCTTGACAAAACTGCACCATTCCTGCAAGGCTGTCAGGAACTGTTCCCATATAAATAAAGACGTCAACCTTTTGGCAGACAGATTGCAAAGAATTAGAACCCTTTACACATAGGTGGTGGGAGTGTCCACTAAGTCAATATTACTTTGCTGGCAAATAATCATTTGTATACATACTTAGGGTATGTTTATACTCACGCGTCCTTTCGGAGGCGCTGGATCGATCTTCTGGGTTCGATTTATCGCGTCTTGTCTAGACGCGATAAATCGAACCAGGAAGTGCTCCGCCGTCGACGCTGGTAATCCAGCTCGACGAACGGAGTAGGCAGAGTCGACGGGGGAGCCTGCGCGCCGCGTGTGGACCCCGGGTATGTACTTTTTCATTCGAACTAAGATAGTTCGACTTCAGCTACGTGAATAACGTAGCTGAAGTTGCGTATCTTAGTTCGAATTGGGGGGTTAGTGTAGACTAGCCCTAAGTCTTACCAAAACTACACAAAAGGAGAACCATGACTGTTTCTCTTAGGGTAACCACCACAGAGCAAGCTATCTTCAGATTTTTTCCTCCCTGTTGTTACTGGTGTAGAGTAAGAAGCTAGGTGATAGAAATGGATTGTGTAAATATGGCAAGACAATCACATTTGGCTGTATGAATTGTTTGCCTTCGGGACAACTATGTGGGGTACATAGCCTCATGGTTGAACTTTTGTGAACATTTAGGGGTGGGGGAACCTAACCGCTCCCTGCAAAAAACCAAACCCCTCCAGTATCCAAAGAAATTGAAACACCACAGTCCTTCCAATGCCTCTGAGTGGCATATCTGCTTCTCAGCAACCTGACCGATATACGCAAGCCCATGCATGTCTTGTCTTCTGTGCTTTTGTGAACCATTCCTTTACAGCCCAGAAGACTACTGTAACAGTGAATACATACGTTCTTGTTCTTGTCTTACTCTATTTTCCTTTCCCCTCCATCATCCAAGTAGCAACTATGTATAAGCTACATTGATGGTTTATTTTTGTAACAGTATTTTTCTTTTTGCCCCAGCCAGTGATTGTACTACATAGAACCAGACTAGTGACATAATATTTTTTTAAAAGACATGTCTTACATAAAAGTTGTTTAAAGGACTCTTGCTCAAAATACTCTGGATTTAATATAATCACAGTGCATAAAGTTTGAGTGCATAGCACATAGTTTCCAATTTTTTCATATGACCTATTTTTTCTTTTTTGTCAGACTTTTAATAAAAAAAGTTTAAAAATAAGCACTAAAACCTAAGCACTTATCTTGCTTTTTACATTTCCAAAGCATTGTACAAACATTCAGTGATCTACCACACACCAGTTTGATTAAATATTCTTTAATCAATTTCTTGCATTCACAATTTAAATTACATTCTATGCAGTGTTAGGGCCCTTATCTTGTGCGACTTGCAATCAATGTAACTTTTGCCATTGACTTCAATAGAAGCAGGATTGGGGCCCTAGTTTGTCACTGCTTAGAATCTAGCATTCTATATCTCACGTGGTTCAGGTGTACTGTTCTCACACGGGTTATTATAGGACAAGAACTATTCTGGGGGAGTTCTATGGCATGTGTTATACTGGAGGTCAGGCTGGATGATCACAGTGGTCCCTTCTGGCCTTAGAATCTATGAATAGGAAGCATTATATTCACAGTTCTGGAATCACAATAGTCCAGGGAATCAGTGGGAATCATTGCACGCTTGGCTTGGCATTTCCAGATTCTCTTAAGGAATGAGAGTATTCAGTTGTTGCAGTCTGATTGGGCTGGTTCCCACACAGAAATTAGAGTGGTGCAGGAAATTGTTTTCAAGATTTTTAATTTTTTTCCCATCCCAAAGAGAAACAAATGTTGGAATTTCAATGATTTCTGCAAACCAATAATCTGAACAAAATTTCTGATCCAGTAAAAGTGTTTTTGAAATGTTAAATTTTGATTTTGACCTTTTAATTTTTTTAATCCTAAATATAACAAACCAAAATCTCTAAAGAAAAAGTTAAAAAAAACCCCAAAAATAAAAATCCCCAAACTATTTGTTTAAAAAGTGTTGAAATGAGATGTTTTGACAATTTTGAAACTTAAAAAAAAAAAAAGTCCAAATCAGGAGATTCATCAAATCTCACATCAAATGACGTTCCCCGCTGGTGTTCTCATGGGGCAAGAGGAGGCACCAGGCCATTAACCCATGCCAGCCCCTGCTCAGCCAGGGCCGCCTCCTACCTGCAGACTGGCTCCTTGAGATGATCTAGCAAGCGATGGGGGGAGAAGGGGAGACGAGAGAGCAACGGGGGCAGGGACAGCGCCTCGGGGGAAGAGGCAGAGTGCGGGGGGGTGGGGGGGCAGCCTTGGGGTGAAGAGGTGGGGCAGGGTGGTCCAATTAGAAAGGTGGCAACCCTATAATGTGTGCACTGAGAGCACAGTGAAGAGAGTGCACTTTCAGTTGGGACTAAACACTTTTATTGAATGTATGGGTTCAGCCATAAGTCACTGAGGTTAAACTTCTAAAGGACTAGAGGCTCAGTTAGGAGCCCTAGAAGCTAGAGGTTTATCTCAATTATTATTTGTAATGCAGTCATAGGCGCCGACTTCGTGGGTGCTCCGGGGCTGGAGCACCCACGGGGAAAAATTGGTGGGTGCTCCACACCCACCGGCAGCTCCCTGCCCGCCCCGGGACCCGCGGCCAGCTCCCCGCCAACCCCGGGGCCCGCCGCCTTCTTACCTTAGCACTGGGAGACGTTGCTGGGCCCCACCCCCGACGCTGGGCGACGTTGTGTTGACGTCAGGGGCGGGGCCCCGCAATGTCACCCGGCCTCGGGGGCGGGGCCCCGCAATGTCACCCGGCGTCGGGGGCGGGGCCCTGCAATGTCACCCGGCGTCGGGGGCGGGGCCCCGCCCCCGATGCTGGGCGTGAGCTCCCACCGGCGCCACAGGAAGTCGGCGCCTGTGAATGTAGTAGCACCTGGGGGACCCAGTCATCCAAATTTTTTGACCTAAATACATTCCAAAGGATTAAAAACAACTGAAATCAGGAGCCCAATCCAACTGTAAGTAAAGGCAAAAATAGTTTTCCAATTATTGCCAAGGATGTTAGATTGGGCCCTAATAAACCACCAACCATGTGTGATAGAAGAGAATGGATACGATAAAGCAGAACCACTGCTCTTCCTCAGCCTTGGGGGTTTAAGCCCTAAGTTGCCATGCTCCATCTGCCATATTAACATGCTAGTGGTTCGTTTACATATATTAAGTGATGCTGCATGCCTCAATGGTATGGTTGGCAAAAGGCAAGTGGATAGTTTCCTGGGTAACTCCAATGGTTTTCCTTTTGAGAAAGAATTCCTTTCCGTTTTGGACCTATATTTGAACTTTTTCTGTGAATTAATAGCTATTACTCCAACATGCACTATATTAGGGCATGGCTGCACTTGAGAGTTAGAGCACATTAAAGCAGCCCCATGCACTCTAACTCACGACGCGTCCACACTGGCAAGGCACGTAGAGCACCCGGCTAGAGCGCTCCTGGTACTCCACCTCGGCGAGTGGAATAATGTTTGATGTGCCCCCGCTGGAACGCCGCAGCACCAGTTTGGACGCCCTGGGCTGTTAATGCACTCTGATTGGCCTCCAGAAGTGTCCCACAATGCCTGTTCTAGCCACTCTGCTCATCACTTTGAACTCTACTGCCCTGCCCTCAGGTGACCAACCATCAGACCCGCCCTTTAAATTCTCTGGGAATTTTGAAAATCCCCTTCCTGTTTGCTCAGCCAGGCATGGCGTGCTTTCAGTGAATCTTTCCAGGTGACCATGCCTCCACGTGCCAGGTGATCCCCAGTATGGAGCAATGGCGTAGTGCTGCACTTCATCAGTGTTTGGGAGGAGGAAGCTGTCCAGTCCCAGCTGCGCTCCAGCTGTAGGAATTACGATACCTTCAGGCAGATATCAAGGGATATGATGGAAAGGGGCCATGACCGGGATGCACTGCAGTGCAGGGTTAAAGTGAAGGAGCTGCGGAATGCCTACTGCAAATCCCACAAGGCAAACCGCTGCTCTGGTGGTGCCCCCACAGCCTGCTGTTTCTACAAAGAGCTGGACGCGACACTTGGGGGCAATCCCACCTCCACTCCGAGGACCACCATGGACACTTCAGAGCCCAGTTCAACAAGGCAGGAGGAGGAGGAAAGCAGGAACGAGGGTGCTGAGGAGGAAGAAGACACTAGATCCCTAGATGCATGCAGCCAGGAGCTGTTCTCAAGCCAGGAGGAAGGTAGCTAGTCACAGCAGCTGGTGTTTGGGGAAGGACAAACACCAAAGGAGGTTCCCGGTAAGCGGCTTTTATTTTGGGAAGGAAGTTATTCGGTGCGGGTTCTTGGGGCGAGGAGGGTTAGGGCTGCATGTCCGCGCCACTGTGCCATGAGGGGCGGGGGGACCATTGCTGCACACAGGCAAGCTGCATATGGGCCAGGGCGGAAGCCGCATTGCAGTAGAAGACCCTCCCTTGCTTCCCAGGTCACCCTCAGCAGCGAGATATCTTCCAGGACGAACTCCTGTGGAAAATGTGGGGACAGTGTTCAGTATAGGGGCCCCCTGCAACTGTTGGCTCTCCCCAAGGCACAGAAACCCAGAGGACAGTACGGCCGTGAAACAATCAGTCCCCCTTGACCTTGTGCTTACTCACCATTTTGGGGCTCCTGTGGGTTCTGTGCGCTCGCTTTGGGACGGGAAAATTATGCTATTGTGTAGACTGTGCTTGTCCTTAAGTATGAGGGAATCATCGCTCTGTCTGGTGTGAACAATGCTGCCTCTGTTAAGTGTTGCATTTTGCCTTTACAGATGCAACCGTGAGATCTCAGCCGTCCGGGTTATCACCGGCCGAGAGACTCCAAAGAATTATGAAGAGGCCACGTAGAAGCAAAGAAGACATGCTGCATGAAGTAATGCAGCAGTCCCTTAATGAGAATCTAAAAGCGCAGTAGCGGCGGGAGAGTGAAAGGAGGATCTGTCAGCAGAATGAGGAGCGCCGGCACAAAAGCGCGGAGCTCCGGCAGCAAAGCATGGATCAGCTGATAAACATCATGGAGCGCCAAGCGGACTCAATCCAGGCTCTCATAGCCATGCAGGCGGAGCACTACTGCGCCCGCCCCCCCTTGCAGCCCTTGTCCGAAAACTCTCTCTCTTGTACCCCCATTTCACCTCCAACCCACTCTCCCCAACATCTGGGTTCTCATCGCCACCAGCTGCTTCCAACACCTGTAGCTTCACCACCCAGCCCTGAAAACTACAACCCTTATCCACTGCACTCAGCCCCCATCACCAGGCATTATAGCCATCCTGAAGTGCAGCACTCATTGCACAGCACTCCAGACAGGAAGGCTGAGTGTGATAACAGGACATACGCAAATCTGTGATTGTACCGTTCCCCACCCAACCCCTTTGCTCTGTTTCCCAAGCAGTTGTGTTTCTTTTCAATAAAATTTATTTATAAATACATAGATGCAGTTTGGAGTGGGATAAATGGAGCCAAAAGCAGCGTTCCATGGTGGTGAGCATGTCCGTGAACGCCACAAGCAATCTTGTGTCGTATGCGTTACTTGAGTCCATATCATTGTTGGAGTCCTAACTGTCAGTTTGGATCTTAAGGAGTAACTAGACTGCCAAACATGATATGCTGGCGAGACTTGTCAGCATATTCCTCAGCAGTTCGGGCTCCATTCCCACAGACTGAAAGGGAAGACAGAGCGCGCGGCACAAAAAAAGTTGAAAGATGGCGCCAAATGTGGACGGAAGCACAGGGATTGCTGGGATGCGAAGCGATGCATCATGGGGCGTTGGGACAGGACCCAGGATGCCCCCTTCCCACAAGCCACAGCCCCAGAATGGGAAGAGGTGCTCTGTGGGATAGCTCCCCATAATGCATCGCTCACAATGCGGCTGCAAGTGCTGCAAATGTGGCCACGCCAGTGCGCTTGCAGCTGTCAGTGTGGACAGATTGCAGAGCTTTCCCTACTGCGCTCTCCGAAGGCTGGTTTAACTCAAAGAGCTCTACATCTGCAAGTGTAGCCATGCCCTTAATCTCCCATTGTGCAAACAGCAGCAGTGCTTTCAGTGGATGGGAAGCAAGTTGGGGATTTACAATTTTCTCCCCCCACCCACCTAAAAGGTGGTTGTGGCTTGAATTTGTTCTGAGAAAATACATGCCTTATCTTTGCTCAAATGTCTCTGATTAGCTGTCAGAGGCCTCTCAGTACTCTCAACACATCTCCCTTCCCTCCTCCTAGAGCTATGGGGACAGAGAAGCATGCCCTGCAGCAACAATCTAAAAGCAATAAAGACAAAGAACCCTGAAAGCTTGTGAATTACTTTAGTCTAGGAACACAGGTTAAAGAAAGCAGCTCTTTCATTCTACCCCTGCAGCAAAATTACTGGAGACGGAAACAAACAAACAAACCATTAGGTGTCTGTTGGCTGACATGAAAAATGCAAACATTTATAATCTGCTTTAAAGGCTGCTGTTTAAAAAAAGAGTTGGTTAGTTTTGAAAGGCTGGAGACAGCAAGAGCAGTGGTGTTACCTGCCTATAAAAGGATTCTTTGTGGAGTTAGAAGGATATACTTTTGTGTTTGTCCAGAGGAGCCCAAAGTTGATTTGGAGACTTGTGACAGAGCATGCTTTGTAAACTCAATGAAAAGTTAACCCATGTGCTGCATGCTTATGGAGAATTTAGGCTGGAAACTAAGAAAATCTATCATGTACTGCAGGTCAACTGTAACTATAATCACAACCTCAGCATAATATATATTTTGTGTGTGTTTTAAGGGGCAGAGAAAGTGAAATCTGGTCAGTTTTTTAAAAAAGGTGATAATTAGTTTCAGGTACAACACCTGACAATTGGGGGCAGGGGTTTACAGTCACATTTGTCTAGTTCTATAGAACTGTTTTTCTCTCCCATCTTCTTGTGTGAAAGACCCACACAACCAAATGGAAAACTAACTGACTATGTACAAAGTACTGTCATGTACAAAAAAAATTTAATTTTTTTTTCTTGCTAGTCTTTCAGTTACAGTGGTCTAAGGTAAAAAAATTCAAACAGAAATATTTAAGTTGATGATGTCCCTTTAAAGTGAAAGATGCCAAATGGAAATCATTGGAAACTAGAGTTCTCTATTTATAAAACAGAACATGAACACTGGCAGTGCTATCTGGCTGGCTACTTTACACCACCCTATTAGTTTGCCTCACTGCAACCTGAAGGGCCTTCTTGTAGGAGGGGAAAGAATAACTCAGATTCCATACAGATTCACTTTACTGAGACTGCCAATGGGCAGCAACAGACATTTGTCCACGAGGTACTGATCTGAGATACGAATTTATTTCACGTGTAAATGCATGACAGTTGTTAAGTGCCAACATAATTCCTGCTCCTGTTTAACCTCAGTCAGAGAATCCTGTGGCTTGGTTAATGCTATCATGAAAGAGGTTAGGGCTGAAGGATCTTCAGGCTCTTACTCAAAAGAATGAGAGATATTTTGCACCCAAAAGTTCCCAACTTCATGTGAATTCTGTGTTGTTCTCTAGTACTTTCAATGGCAACTTGGAGAAGCATCATCTGTACTTGAGTAGGAGCTGGGCAGCTGCCTCAGTGATAAGGAAGAATAAGTGAGAGAGAAAGAAAGCAAAAAAAAGGAAAGTAATAGACTTGGGAGAAGGTCTCCTTGAATACCTATGGTTCTAGTGAAAAACAGACTCAATTCCGAAAAGCACCATTCATATCATAGATTAGTGCTTCAGAATGTCCTTGCCTGTATGACAGGTACCTTCAAGTACTGGCATAAACAAGCATGTCAGTCACCAAGGACCTTAGGTCACAAATCCAAATCTTATTGCCACATGAATTCTCTAATGTACAAAACACAGTATTGATCATTGTGTGCAACACCTCAACAGAAAGTTAAGATCAAAATAATTCCAAAAACAGCAGAGCTTTCCCCCCCCACCCCCTTTAATTTAGCTTCTCTCTACTTTTAGATGGCTTGTGTCCAAAACAGAGAATTCATTTTTACACCTCCCCTCCACATACTGTCATACTCTTATGCATTACTATTTAACAAGCTCTTATATATACTCCCTGTTAATGCCTTTCATTCTGCTAGATGACAAACAAAAACCAATCAACTAATGTGGCTGGACCAAAAGGCTTGTAAAATCTACTGATTCATCATCTTAGGACCACTTGGTTTTATGTAAGAAATCCAACCAAAATTGGCAACCCTAACTACCACCATTTACAGCTCAGACTTCAAGTCACATCTTCTGTTGTGGTGAGAATCAACCTCTCGTGGAGAGACCAAGACTGAGCCAGCATGAACATGGCTAGTGAAATCAATGGACAGCTGGAACGCCTACACTGACCTGTGAAAACCAGGGCCTAGCCCACAAGAAGTAGTAAGGCCCATATGAATTGCCTTTTGGAAATCTGCACTCTGCAGATAGCAGCATGCTGCAGCCAGTTATGGCTTCCTGGCTATTGCACACTAGCTGTAGACTCTTGCATGGCACTTGATGATTACCTGTTCTGTTCATCCGCTCTGGGACACCTGGCATTGGCCACTGTTGGAAGACAGGATAATGGGCTAGATGGACCTTTGGTCTGACCCAGTCAGGCCATTCTTATGTAATCCTGCTGACCTTGGCTTAAATCAGTAGTGCCAACAAGAAGAGCACGTATTAGTGGAGTGACTCCCTTCCCCGCAATGTGTACGTAATGGAGAATTTCTTTGCTCCATTTCCCTTTTCCTAGCATAAAGAAAGGAAACTTCTGACCTCTCTGTTATAAATATAACTCAAGCACCTTTATAGGTCCTATAGCACACAGGCAGAACATAGAACTGTGTGTGAAAATAAAAACTAATTAAATGAAATGTGCAAAAGTACTTTTTCTAACTGGCAATGAGGTGTAGAGAGTCTTACATTGTATATGGGGATACATATGTTCAGCTACATATAGATTTGTCCCCTGCAATAAATCATGGGCAAGAACTAGTACAAAAGTTTACTTTCTACAGTTTAGGCTGGGTATTATTTTTGTTTTAAGTGTGTAAGATCATTCCAACAGTGACTGAAAAAATAGTCATGATTAAACAATATCTATTTCATTTTGAAAACCCATATTACAAATGCAGCTTGCTTCCCTTCCCTGCTGGTTGGAAACAAAGATCATTTGAAAAAATCCATTTTTACCCTCTTACCTGAAAGCCTTTCAGTTTGAAAATCCATTCCACTGAGGCTGTAACCCGGCTGCTGTCTCCTTTCTTTGCTCCCCAAATTACAAAGAGATGCTAAACCACAGTTTAGATTTAGAATATTGGCAAACAGGCTTCTCCAAGTTTGTTAGCCCCCAGCTATTCACAGTAAGGCTCTCCTTGAGCAGAGAAAGTGCAGGTGTCTGACTGTCACTAATCAAGGAGTGCTCCTCTGCTCAGTTTCTGCACTGTTGAAACTTTCTTCTCACAGCTAAATAAAAAGATGTAAGTGTGAACTGAAAGTGGAGTGGGAGGAGGGGCAAAGAACTTTAATAATAAGTTATTTCAACTATAACAGTTCAGGAAACAGAGATTTGATGAAGTTCTGCACTCAGCAGGGGGCATGAAGGGAAAAAGAAAAGAGGTACATTTTAGTCCTGTAATTATGTGGCCACTTCAGTAATGATTCAGTTTTATACTTTAATGCAGTCTCAGTGAACAAACACAAAATGAGAATCTCTCAGCACTATGCCAAAACAAGAGACAATGGATATTTGTAACCAAAAATATCATTAAGTGCTTCTTATGTGCAAAATTTGTCAATTTGTCTCTATATTTTATAATTAACTCCCCTACACTCAATCCTACAGTACTAGACAGTATTTGCAAACTCCAAAGTTAAATTATATAGATATATAAATGAAAATATATGCCTCATAGTTTACATTTTCTATTAGCATGGAATGAATTAATAGACTTGATATTTGCCTGGTTTGTGCTTGGAGAGCAGCTGTTTTCTCCTCTCTGTAAGTTAAATATATTTTAGAAACCAAAGAAAAATAAACTTAATTGAGAACCTGGTTTTTACATGTTGGGAGAAAAGAAATAAATACAGTGCTCTAGATTTTCTGACACACCTTCTCCCTCCAGCGACAAAGATTAAGGCCCCAATCCTGCACTCATGTCTGAGGTCAATGAGACAGCTCATGTGAATAAAGTTATTTGTGTCCAGTCTTGCAAGGCATTATGCTATTATACTCTGGACTACACTGTTTTACTTTCTTTCGGCAGTTTCCAGTGCTAGTGCTGATCTGAAGGTGACAGATGAGGCACGCAGAGACATCACCTTATCATGACTAATACCTTAAAAATATATTAGTTTCTATCACTAAAACTAGCTGAGCTTGAACTCACAGTTTCATGCTTTATTTCTCCTTCGTTAGAAGGCAGTCAGTCTCCAGCCAACACGTATCTTGAGTTTACAAATGCAGTAACACGAGCATGTCACTGCCCTGATTGCTTGGCAGTAGCTAGCTGCTAAGGGATTGGCTGCTCAAAGACTTTCACGTGAAAAGGGCTGTGTGTAGGAGCAGGCAGCAGACTACGTTCTCTGATAGTCTGCAAAGAGCAGCTACTGCAGAGGGGAGGAGAGAAAGGGAGGAGATTGTGCAAAGGTTTAATCAAGCTAGAAGCACCTCATTAATCTTCACCGCTTCTTCTCTATGCTCGTCTCTTCTGGCTTAGTTTGCTCTATTTAACGGATTGTACCAGGTAAGCCTTCTATAAGAGTTAACATTGCTGATAGGGACTCCTGCTCATGCTAAAAAGTGCATTGCAGGAGTTTCTGTGGAGCATGGTAAGCCCCTCTTACAAGCACAGAAACATTATATGGGTGTTTGCTAGTGTACTAGTGCAGATTAACATAGTACTTAAATTGGCTTTTGAGTCTATGAACTACCTAAGCTAGTGCATGCATCTGTGTGTGAAATCAGCCATTTTCTAAGAATTTAGAATTTTGCTTTTTAGGAGGGATCTGAGACATTAAGATTTATATTATTAGCCTTGTCAAATTTTGTGTTACTTAAAATATCAATATGAATCTGTAATGCTAACATTTAATGTCTCCAGAATGGTCTTAACTTCTGACTTTCCGATTTTGTCAGTTTCCTAGTTCTCATGCCTGTTTGTTAATGCCCTGTAAGTGTGCTTTAAAATTCAAAGAAGCACAATTAGCAAAAGGAGTTTCTCTCAAAATAGCCATAAGTGAAAGTTGTTTTTGAAACTTCAATGTGTGTGTTTGTTGTTTTGGTTCTGTTTATATATCCGAATTTATGTTGCTTTGGCTTCAGTGGCTAATAGGGCTCTTTTTATCCCCCCCCTTTGCCCCTGCACTTGCCTTAACAAGCAGAATTAAGAGACTCAAAGTCTGCATAAAAGGTTCCCCCCCCCCCCCCTCTATATTTTGGCACTGCTCTGCAATACCAGTGAGAGCACTAAGAAATAGAAAGCTTTCTTAAAGTGATAAAGCAAATATTTGCTTCCTATGACTCAACAGAATTTTATCTTCATTCAAACTATACCAGTCTTAAAAGATGTATTACATTTGAAACCCTAATCCACAAATATATAATATACACACATTTGTTTGCACTAGCCATGTCTCTTTATTCTGTAATTATGAATACTCTTTCATCAGTAGAAAGGTGATTTTATAATTTTTTTTTAAAAAATGTAGCCATGTAGCTTTTATGCAGACCTGTAGTAGACTTACACATGGATTTAGAGATGCTTTTAGGAAAGTATACCTTTGTTAAGGGCTGATATACTAGATAACTATAATGAAATGAGATGGGGTGAAGCATGCTCTTGTTGCATAAATTAAGCAGCCAAAATCATGATATCTATGCCTCTAACACCTGCAGCTGGGTGAATTACTCTTGGAGAACAATTTTATCAAGTAGTTTGACCATTCTTGTCTGAATTTTCCACAAACTGACTTTACAAATTATTCATTTTATAAGTGTTCAACAAACACCGTGAACATATCTATTTTTACCTATTTGGCACTATGTGAAGATGAGTCCATACAATGTTATCTCTGCTCCCTGATTGAGGGAACTTGCAAGAATCTATGGGGTTTGGCTTGGAGCCTGTATGACTGAAATGAGATGCGTGCCGTGTAGTTGTGGCTGTGTCAGTCCCAGAATATTAGAGACACAGATGGGTGAGGTAATATCTTTTATTTAACCAATTTCTATTGGTGAGAGAGAGAGAGAAGCTTTCAGGCCACGCAGAGCCCTTTTTCAGGTCTGGAAAATCTGTTCCACTTCTCACCAACAGAAGTTGGTCCAATAAAAGAGATTACTTCGCCCACCTTGTCTCTGAAATGAGATGAGCACTAGGAATAGCTAATAACTGTGCTGGTTTATGAAAATCTTCACCCATATTCCCATATGAACATTTCAAGAAGATGAGACCTTTCCCTAACATTTGTGTGAAGAAAAGCCTCTTTGCACAGGTGTTCATGGAAAAGCAGACAGCTGGGTGAGAATGTGGCTGAATCAAAACAATTCATAATTTACAAATATGGTTGAATAACTTTTTTCATGCTATTCCCCAGCTTCCGTAATTGAAAGTCATAATCGTAATTTAGGTTGTATTATTTAAGAGAATGCAGAGAGCAAGCCATGAATATTTAAGCTGGTGAATGAAATCAAGTGTGCACAGCATTTCAAAAGACTCTTGATGGCGCAAACAACCTTATAACTTACCATCTTCCCAATCACATTTCAGAATGATACAGATCTTGGACCCAAGACCTTTGCCCAGCTCCATGATGCCTGTTGATATGGCCATGAGAATTTGCTTAGCTCATTCGCCACCTCTGAAGAGAATTCTTAGCCCTCTTGATGACTATCAAAGAAGAAACTTTAACAGATTCAAGCCTCTCAGACCATGTCTCAATGTGAAACGTGAATCTGAGTGTCGAAACAATGACTGGAATCACTCCCCGAGCCGAACCAAGAAGCGAGTCGTGTTTGCGGATTCAAAGGGGCTATCTCTGACTGCAATCCATGTCTTCTCTGAAATCCAGGAGCATCCGGTGTGGGATCTTCAGTTTGACTTGTTAGACCTTGAAGACATAACTGCTGGTTTAAAACTACATGAAGAGAAAAATTTGATTCTGGGTTTCCCTCAGCCTTCAGCTGATTACTTAGATTTCCGGAATCGCTTGCAGAAGAACTTTGTCTGTCTGGAGAATTGCACCCTCCAAGAAAGGGCTGTGGCAGGGACTGTGAAAGTGAAAAACATGAACTATCAGAAGAAGGTTCAGGTTCGAATTACCTTTGATACGTGGAAAACCTACACTGATGTTGACTGTGTCTATATGAACAATGTGTATGGCGACTCTGATAGTGACACCTTCTCATTTGCCATTGAGCTGCCTCCAGCCATTCCCACACAAGAGAAGATTGAGTTTTGCATTTCTTACCAAAGTGGTGAGCACATCTTCTGGGACAATAACGAGGGTCAGAACTACAAGATTGTCCATGCAGAATGGAAATCTGATGGCGTCCAAGCACCAGCATCTACTAAGAGAGACTGTACAGTTCATAAGAGTCCAAGGAAGACACATGAAACAGAGTATGACCAGCTTGGCAGTCCGAGGCTGTCAAATGGCTTCTTTCCTGAGTGGCAAAGCTGGGGTAGGATTGAAAACTCCTCCCCATATTGGTGAATGAACTACTAGCCCATGAGCATTCCTGCTTTCAATAACTAAACAGTGTTAGTCTTCAGCCTCTGCTTTGTGTACAGTACACCAAAACCTGCTAGAAAGTTTTGTTGACTCTTCTTACAAATCCAAATTTACTAGCACTTGGGACTTGTTGAGTTTAAGCAATTGACCATCTGAGAACTTCTAAACTTCTCAGCCACATTTTACCCTTGGAGAAAAAGGGGCCCATTTCAAAATGGAAAAACAAGCCCCTACCTACTGTAGAAATAGCATGTCTGTGTTAAGTATACATGACTTTCTTTGCTATTCACTAGCCTTAATCATGGGGTAAGAGACACTTGTGAGGAAGTATAATGTGTGGTGGTGTTTTGGGAAGCTGTAATAATTGTGTGGGGGACGTTAAGTGAACAGAGCCACAATTCATTTTGTGCATGGCTGAGTATGTAGTAGTATATTGCTGCCGAGACAGAGGTTTGTCTTAACCCTCTACATCTTCATGGAAACAAAATGCAGGGTTATGATTCTGTGGTATGAATAAGGAATATCTTTTTGGGTGGATAACGGAAAAGTGAGAGAAGGGGAAGAGGTAAAATGCACTGTGTATTTTAGGAAAGGGCAAAAACTTTTGGAAGCTGGTCTTCCAAAAATCACCTGGGGAAATTTTTAAGGGGTAAAAATGAATTGAGCAATAAAGAAAGTGCAATTAGCTTAAACTGCAGCCTTTTTGTTCTAACTACTTCATATGTGAAAATAAGTGACAGAGTAATGATAGATGGGAGGGGTGAATGCTGTAAATATGCTTATGTATATTTAATCTTGTGGGTGGTGCCTATCTTGTACCATAAGCTCAAAGTTCTGCCTTCACTTATACCTATGCAACCCCACTGACTTCACAGGCAGAATTTAAGAAGCCATGTGCCTTTTAAAAATCCCTGAGATGCCAAAAATAATATCTGGAAAAAATTATTTACAAGACCATGTAACTTATAAAATGCCCTAATTTATAGGTGAGTTAAATGTGTTGGCTCATCTGCTGATCTGATCTTTCTTATGCATGTTTGTCTTGACTCTTATGGTATCTTGTTCCTATTGTAGTCAGTAACACTTCCCCTCAGAAATAGTTTTCCCAAGCAGTAAAATAAACGTAGGCAACTGAGGTCCTTCATATTGAAGGTGGTGAGGTAACTGCACTTTTTGAAAGCTAATCTGTTGAAAAGAGTAGGGTTGCTACTAGTTTTCTCAAGAAAGAATACTTTTCGTAGTTAAATATCTTGCACATAAATAGGAGCGGTTTGTCTCATACCTCAGTCATTTTCTGTGAAGTCAAAATGTTTGGTGGTTGTTTATTTTATTTTACTTATTTCAACAAACCCAGTGTATTTTTGCACTTTGTGCTCCGCATCCTGAGCTATCAAAGTGTAAATATAATCTTTTTCCTGTGAGAATGAAGTGGGAGATAATGTATGGGATGCAGCAACTCTAAATATGTACAATACACACACCTGTGTTCACTTGTCTGGTATACTGAGCTGATGTTGACATGAAAATGCAAGTCACATTACTCACTCAGATACTGAAGATTGGAGCATTTTTGTAATAAAAAGGTAAACGTTTTAAGGTGAAATTAACCTCTTCCACTACCACCCAAATATTTTTCTACTGTAACTATCACTGTACTATGTAAACTGGTCCATTTTAAGAATAAATCATATTTTGATATATCAGACTGTTTTCCTGAGGGATTTAAAACAAAACAAAACACCTTCCTTCACCACCCATTGTCCTGCTTTATGTAATTAAGAGTGCAATTGAGAGTGAATGGTAAGAAGGCCTGCATCAGCGTTATGGTCTGCAAGGGAGCACTGCTAGAGTTGGTCAAAAATTAACATTTATCCCATGGAAAATTTCAATTTTCAACTTGAATTTAAATGAAAAAGTTAATTCTGAATGAAAGGTCTGGAAAAATTTCAGTAATATTCTTTGGGTCAAAGTGTCAAAACAACATTAGACATTACCAAATTGAAACGTGTGACTGGGATGTTTTGAACCAAATCGGAACATGAGTTTGACACACTGTCTGCCTGAGCTGTGTAGTTCAGGTGCCTTATGCCTCCATTTTCTTTTATGAGCCAGGCTTCTACAATGGGCTACATTTCCCATGATGCACTATATTAGCGGTGCTGAAGCAGTTCAGGCAAAGGGGGAAGACCATGATCCAGGTCCAGCCAGGGAGTCTGTAGGGGTGAATAGGGACATGAGGCATCTGAACTCTCTCTCTCCCATATAGCAGCTCAGGTGGGCCTAGCTAAATGTCAAATTGAATCAAAAAGGGACATTTGGACTTTTTGTCAAAGCAATGTTTTTAATTTGGGATGAGCTGAAATTTAAAATTGATTTTGCTAAAACTACTTCCTGTTGGAAGATCAAGCTTTCCCATGGAAAAATTTCAATTTTGCAGAAGCCCTTCCTGTTCCCACCCCACAAAAGCCATCTTCCTTGGAAAGGTCCTGACAGCTGTGAGCACAGCAAAAGCAACTCCCAACACAGCAGAATAGGAAGATTGCTCCACTACCATTTCTTGGCAGGGGCCAGTAGTGGGAATTGAACCAAGTCCATCTGCATCTAGAAGGATAAGCCTCTATAGCCTACCTTAAAGACACAATACTTTCGCAGGCTCCCCCTGTCCTAGCTGGGGCCTGACGAGTAGCAGAGGAAAACAAAGTACCATAGAATGGGTTACACTGTCGGAGAACTTTCACTCCCTCAACAATCTGGCACTAATTTCCCTCCAGGGGGAGTAAGAAACTGGGGTTTTGAGACAGAGTTACAGTGAGGTGGTTTGAGAGCCTTATCCTTCCCGCCCCCCTTCCATAGCCCAACGTGTGCATCAACTCATTACTCCTCTCCAGCAAAATACAGAGTAGTGGCTAGAGTCGAAGTGCTGCTTTGTGTCTCAGGCAGGGAGACATTCCTTTCCCTAGGCTAGATCTAGCCTTGGATGAGGATTTCTAAAGGGATAGCTGGCACATCCTCACCATGGGAGGGGGTGTGACGGGTTGGAGCCACAGAGACCTGCTTGGTGCTGCCACCTGGTGTGCCAAGGCTACTTCTGCCCCTGCTTCCAGGCCTTTTCCAGCTTGGGACTCCTGAATCCTGTCTGTTTTGAGCCAGATTCCACTGATCTGCTGCAAACACAGACCCAGGTCCGAACCAAGTCCACTCACCACTGTAAGGCCCCTGGAAGCGCTCTTTCCTTTGACGCCCAGCTGCTCAACTCCAAGGAGGTTCAAACCCTTAATAAATCCGTTTTACCCTGTATAAAGCATATACAGGGTAAACTCACAAATAGTTCGCCTTCTATTTCAAAGATGGAAAGATATGCACAGCTGTTTGCCTTCCCAGGTAATAACTCATACTCCAGGAAACGTAATGAGTAAAAAGTGATTTTAATAAGTACAGCAAGTAGGATTTAAGTGATGTCAAGTAATGACAGACAGAACAAAGCGAATTACTTAGTAAAATAAAACACGCACGTCTATGTCTATTCAAAGTTAACACAGATAAAAGCCTCACCAGATTCAGATATTGTCCTTTTTACAGGCTGTAGAATTAGCCTGGGTCCAGCAGTCGCTCACACCCCCTAGTGTCTTTGTCCTTTGTTCAATTCCCCTCAGGAATGTCCTTGGGGGGGTGGAGAGCCTCTCCCTTTAGCCAGCTGAAGACAAAATGGAAGGGTCTCCCCCGGGCTTTTATAGTCTTTTCCCCCTCCCTGTGTAACATCCTGTTACCATGGAGTTTGGGGATCACCTGGGCAAGTCACCTGTCCATGCACCCTTCGGCAACCAGCCTAACCAGTTGCATTCCAGACCCAGCCCCAATGTGGATTGGGGTCTGCAACGTCTTTTGTCTGTTAAGTGCTCGTACTTAACAGGCACATTCTGCTCCAAAGATGATCCCATGCACTTACAAAGGCTATGTACAAAACCAGCAAATATAAAACCAATCTTCATAACTCCAACTACAACAATGATACATGCATACAAACAGGAGGAATAAATTCAGTAGGTCATAACTTTCACCGAGATATGTTACATGGCACATGTAGCATAAAACAATATGTTACATGGCACATGTAGCATAAAACATATTCTAGTTACATATATACATTTATAAGCATCTCCCCATAAAGTTTTATGGGGAACACCGTCACAGGGGGAAAGAGGGTTTGTTCACATTCCTACTTCAGAGGCATAAGTTGCTTTTTAAAAAACAAAACAAAACAGGAGCAGTTGTTTTTTTTAAACAATGTAAACCAACTCTCTGTGCCACCTGGGCTTTAAGTCAGCTCCCCTGGAATGCTATCTTGCAAGGTTTGGACCTCCAGCATGCAAGACAACAAATGAGGTGGGTTATTGTAGGGGCTGTCATGCCATTCTCAGACTCCATGGGCCCCGCCATAAAGACAAGCAAAATGTTTTCTCTCTCTCCTTTTCTCCCCCCAAGCCCCACGGGCTCTATTTCAAATCAATTCCCTTTACATAGCAAAAAAGTATCAGTCTGGTCCACCTTCCTCCCTTTCCCTGCTCTATGCCAGAGCTGAGGCTGGATGCTGTGTTTGTTTTTGATTTTGGCCTAAGATCTCACTGGGATGTACCTATGACAAAATATGCATCAGATTAAGACAGTGGTTCCCAAACTGGGGTTCGTGAACCCCTGGGGGTTCGCGAAATGTTACAGGGGGTTCTCGGGGGGGAAAAATTCCCTAATGGCGGACAGAGCTGTCCCTAGGGACCCCGGGCAGCATGGGTCAAGCAGCCCGGACCCCCTGGACTTCCAAGATCTAAGCAGATCAAAGCAAGCATATCTATTACACTTAGGAGATTTAAACTTCAAGACTCCTTATAAGAAATGGAAAGGGAGGTGGATAATTTTTGCTGTTTTTAACATTAAATAGGCAGCTAGTATTTTTAAAATTATTATGAAGAACAAGTTTAAGTTTTGTTTGTTTGCCTGGACTGCTCAAGACCTGAATGCTTGTGTAGGAGGAACTCTTTGAGTTGCCTTCTGATACTTCTTGATGAAACATAGGAGCCTTGTCTTATAACAGGCTTATTCAAAGTGATACAAGCTACGAAAGTGAGATCGTGGAAGAGTGTTGCCATTTTCATAAAGTAATTAATAAAAATACTGTAATGATTAATAATTAATGTGTATAAGCATGTCATAAAAACAAATTTTAGATTTTCAAGGTCACTGCTTTTGTAATTTAAATATTCATTTTTAGGAGGGGGTTCGCGAGACTTGACATTTTAGTGAAAGGGGTTCACAGGTTGTTAAAGTTTGGGAACCACTAGATTAAGACCATAGACAAGGTAGCCTGCCAAACAGAATCCACAGTGGGATGGGCTCCTTGGCCCTCTGAACCTAGCCTAACCCACAGTTTCAATTAAAGCAGCCTTCCAAAGTGGTCCTCAAAGTTGATCAGCCCGTTCCCTCAAACAGTGATAATTAAACAAAATGTTATTCATTTTAAAAATGCTGCTCATGTGTGGCACCTCACACCTTCCAGGTGGGTGCCCTACCCTCTGGACTAGAGTTATTTCCATTGTCTCTCTCTGGCCCAATCATTCCGTTTATTTATCCACAGTGCAACAGCTTCAACAGGAGAGAGCCCCTCCTCAGAATATCACAGAGCCTAGTGACTGAAGCACTCTCCTTTCTCCCCTGTGGCAGGTAGGGAGGAATTGAACCTAGGACTCCCACATCTTAGGTGAGTACTCTAACTACTGGGCCAAGAGTTAAAGTTGGATACTCAGGATTGGTCTTCTTGGGTAAGTTAGTCAGCCACACAGCTGTGTTCCCCTGGTTTGTGAATCACTCTCAGGTTGAGGTGGGAAACAGGACCACCAGAGGTGGGAGCTGTTTACTTTGAAAAACATAGGCAGTGAGCGAGTTTAGGTGCCTACTGTGTTCAGCAGGAGTCTTGTGAATTGTGAATCTGGGTGCAAGTACCTCACGATACATCTACAATGCAAAAATCCCCCACACCAGCAAGTCTTGGAGCCTGGGTCAACTGCCTTGGGCTTGAGCTACAGGGCTAGAAATAGCAGTGTAGATGTTCCCATTTGGATTGGAGCCTGGGCTCTGAGACCCACCCACCTTACTGAGGTTCAGAGCCCGGGCTCTGGCCCAAGCAGGAATGTCTGTACTGCTATTTTGAGTGCAAGCCCCATAAGCTCGTCAGTTGATCTGGGCTCTGAGACTCACTGCTGGGTTGTTTTGGTGTTCATTTCTGGGTTTTTTGTGTTTTTTTTGTAGTGTAGACGTACCCTTTAAGTAGATTTGTGGATTCCACTCCATGTATCTGTCAGCTGAGCATGTGATATATCTCAGGTGAAAGACATGCCCTCAGCTGATTGGTTTTCATAGCCAAAATAGTCTCTCATTCTGTTCCCCAATTTCAGAAGTCAAAATATAGCTCAACACCATAACTGCTCTTTTTCTGCGTTCAGACTTGGGACTATTGGTCATCTTATTTCAAAGTAACTGTCTCATAAAACTAGCACGAAAAGTATTGAGAACACTTACACCATAACAGAGATCCTACAATGTTCCTTAGTACATCCGTCTCTTAACTATTTATTGTCAGTCATTGGCCCTCATGGCTGATGAATATGTTTATTTGAGCTACCTCATTGCCTGAGTTTATCCTGGGGTTGTCATTTCATTCTAAAGGAGACCCTTTGCTCACTAGTTTTAACCTCAGACATAGAGTGCAATTACGTTTTATAAATTCTATTCCATGATGTAGGGCTAAACACCATATGAGGAAGAGAGTGGCTGGTTTGGACCAGGAACCTTGTGTTACACAAACAGGTCTCTTTGACCTTCCTCCAAGCAACAAAGCTCTTTCTTTGCCCGTGTTTTTATTTATTTAAAACTTCCCACACAAAAACCTAGCAACATCACATTGCAAAACAGCATATGCCATAATTGTACAACACACAGGCATAGTCAGCACACCGTGGAAAAAAAGATAACTAAGAGCACATGCTGGTGCAGTTTAAGAATCTGAGACCTAGAGCTGGGGAATAGGCTGATGCTCAGATTAAGGAATCCTGTTATTCAGATGATATTCAGATCCCCCACATAGAATCATAGGACTGGAAGGGACCTTGAGAGGTCATCTAGTCCAGTCCCTTGCAATCATGGTATGACTAAGTATTATCTAGACCAGTGATTCTCAAACTTTTTTACTGGTGACCCCTTTCACATAGCGAGCCTCTGAGTACAACCTTCACCCCCTCATCAATTAAAAATGCTTTAAAATATATTTAACACCATTATAAATGCTGGACGCAAAGCAGGGTTTGGGGTGGAGGCTGACAGCTCATGACACTCCATGTAAGAACCTTGCGACCCCAAGGGGTCTTGACCCCCAGTTTGAGAACCCCTGATCTAGACCATACTTGACAGGTGTTTGTGTAACCTGCTCTTAAAAATCTTCAATGATGGAGATTCCACAACCTCCCTAGGCAATTTATTCTAGTGCTTAACCACCCTGACAGTTGAGCAGTTTTTCCTAATGTTCAACCTATACTTGCTGCAATTTAAGTTTGCTTCATTGCTTCTTGTCCTATCCTCAGAGGTTAAGGAGAACAAATTTCCCCCCTCCTCATTGTAAGAACCTTTTATGTACTTGAAAACTGTTATGTCTCCTCTCAGTCTTCTCTTCTCCAGACTAAACAAACCCAATGTTTTCAATCTTTCCTCATACGTCACATTTCTAGACCTTTAATATTTTTGTTGCTCTTTTCTGGACTTTCTCCAATATTTCCACATCTTTCCTGAAATGTGACACCCAGAACTGGACACACTACTCCAGTTAAGACCAAATCAGCATGGAGTAGAGCGGAAGAATCATATTTAGCTTGTGATCCACTATGACCCCCAGTACTCCTTTCCTCAGTACTCCTACCTAGGCAGTCATTTTCCATTTTGTATGTGTGCAACTGATTGTTCCTTCCTAAGTGGAGTACTTTGCATTTGCATATCCTCACTTGATATGCCCTTCTATCGTGACTGTGAACTACTCATAACTTACTCTCTGGCAACAGTTTTCCAAACAGTTATGCACCCACCTTATAATAGCTCCATCTGGGAATATTACTACAAATATTAATATCCTCTGAATATGGTCATCCTTCTTCTGATCTCCAAGTAGGCAGGGGCTAATGGGAAAGAAGATCTCCTAGGCTAGCAGCCTTCCTCTGAACTGTTTGTGAAAAAAGGGTGATCCTTGGCACCAAGCAGTCCTTCCCCTAGTTTTCCCCCAGCAGGAAGTGAGGGAAAGAAGGGGATCCCTCTCCACCCTCCGCTCAAGGACCCCCTGTGGGAAACAAAGTGTGTCTGTCTATATATGGTGCACCAGTCACCCCAGTACATGCTAAACAAAGACCCCTGGCTCCTATCCATTACTCCAAGTAGGGAGGGAATGAAGATGGTAGTGGGTCCCCTACGTTTTCCCATGCCTAGGCCTTCTCCCTTCTATCAGGCCATGGGCTCATCCTTCTCTTACCTGGAATAGTCTTCTAAACAGGATGGGAGAATAAGTCCCTGGGCCTTATCAACTCCCTCTGTCTTCAGGAAAGCTGGCAATGCAACAACGAAACTCAGTACAGAGGAATGATCTCCTAGGAGAGAGGCGGTACCAGCAATTGAGATGGGAAGAAGGAGTTGCTGGCCAAGAGAAGAAGATCTTACATCGGGAGAGGGAGTCTGATGAGGGCACTCATGGAAGATTAAGAGAAAACTTGGTGAGGGGACAGTGAGGATTCCAGGCACAGGGTTTACTCACTGGAGTAACAGCTGCTGGAGGCCCCATGACGGCTTTGAGCAGGAGGCTAGAACTTGAGTCTTTCTTCTATATTGACTGCAAGCAGCCTAGTAAGGAGGGAGCTTCGAATTTAGATTGAATGGAAGGGATGTTTTCTATTGGCTGAACTGCTGACTGATAGCCACTCTATCCAGTACAATGCTTGTCTTATTTATAAAAAGGGAATCTCATAAGCCATTTTCCCCCAGCAGCCAGGATGTGATTAGCACCCCAGTCACCTTGGGCCAGTCTGCCCTTTTTATATATATTGGCTCAAACAAAGGAGTAATTCCTAAGCACCATGGAAGAACTCAGCATAGGAGTAAGAGTCTGACAGCTTTGCATTCTGTGCCTCCAGAGAGTACCCAGGAGCACCTGCTGTTGTGACTGATGGGCCTGGGGTGATGGGCCTGAGACCAGCTTGACTGAGGGTGAATAGGAGCTTAACCTTTTGGACATCTAGCAAAGTGCCAAAGAACTTGACTGCATCTCTGAATACATAATTACATACAGCAGATGCTAGGATCTCTCTGGACCCCCTCCTGCCTCAGCAGCAACAGTAGCTCATTAAAGTCATGGTCCTAAGTGTGGAAGGGAAGAGAAGAACAGGGACTGGCTGGCATTTGTCAAATGATTGTTCTACACAACATGTGGTGACTAGGTTCCTAGGATGACTGCAAAGCCATTTGGCCCATTAAAGAACAGTCAACATACCCCTAACTTTCTACTAATGAGCTTTGAGCAGGTCAGGAGCATGAAGGGATTACTTAGGGTAACTCACAGGCCAATCCTGAATGCAGAATTGACTGTTCCATGGAATAATCCCCTTTTACTGGAAATACTGCAGCTGTGGGTTGTTCCTAAAGACCCAAAGTACTTATCCTTGCTAAGGCCTTGGCTACACTCACGAGTTACAGCGCAATAAAACTGCCTGCAGCGCTGCAACTCACTAACTGGCTACACTCGCAAGGCACGTGCAGCGCTGCATCTCCTCAGGTACAGCGCTGCATGTACTCCACCTCCCCGAGAAGAATAACGTTCGTTGCGCTGCTGCTGCTGCGCTGCGGCTACAGTGTGGTCACCCAATGCGCTGTTATTGGCCTCCAGAAGAATTCGGAAGTATCCCACAACGCCTGTTCTAGCCACTCTGGTCATCAATTAGCACTCTACTGCCCTGGCCTCAGGTGACCAACCGCCACTCCGACCCTTTAAATTCCCTAGGAATTTTAAATATCCCCTTCCTGTTTGCTCAGCCAGGCATGGAGTGCTCTCAGCGCATCTTTCCAGGTAACCATGCCTCCACGTGCGAGACGAGCCCCAGTATGGAGCAATGGCGAGCTGCTGGACCTCATCGCTGTTTGGGGGGAGGAAGCTGTCCAGTCCCAGCTGCGATCCAGCCGGAGGAATTTTGATACTTTCGGCCAGATATCAAGGGCCATGATTGAAAGGGGCCATGACCGGGACGCAATGCAGTGCAGGATAAAAGTAAAGGAGCTGCGGAGTGCGTACCGCAAAGCCCGCGATGCAAACAAGCGCTCGGGTGCTCCCCCCACAACCTGCCGATTCTACAAAGAGCTGGATGCAATACTTGGTGTTGACCCCAGTACTCTTCCGAGCACCACCGTGGACACGGGAGAGGAGGAGGAGGAGGAGGAGGAGGAGGAGGGAGAGGTAGAGGAGGAGGGAGAGAAGGAGGAGGAGGAGGAGGGGGTTGAAGAAAACAGAAGTGAGGGTGCTGTGGCTGGGGGAGACACCCCTGACTCCCTGGGTGCATGCAGCCAGGAACTCTTCTCGAGCCAGGAGGAAGAGAGCCAGTCGCAGCAGCCGGTACGCGCAGAGAGAGAAAGAGAAGAACAGGTTCGCGGTAAGCAGCTTTTATTTTCGGGAAGGAGTTTTTTCGGTGTGTGGTCCTTGGGCGAGGAGGGTTTGGGCTGCATGCATGCCTAGATGCGGAAGAGCGCATTGATGTGGTCTATCACATCGGAGAAATCGGCCACTGTAATCTCTTCGAAAGTCTCAGCCAGGACGTGGGCAATGTGCTTGCGCAGGTTCATTGGGAGAGCCGCCGTGGTCCTTGTCCCAGTCAGGGTAACGTGTCCGCGCCACTGTGCCGCGAGGGGCGGGGGGACCATTGCTGCACACAGGCAAGCTGCATATGGGCCAGGGCGGAAGCCGCATTGCAGTAGAAGACCCTCCCTTGCTTCCCCGGACACCCTCAGCAGCGAGATATCTTCCAGGACGAACTCCTGTGGAAAATGTGGGGATAGTGTTCAGTGTAGGTTCCCCCTGCAGCTGTTGGCTCTCCCCAAGGCACAGAAACCCGTCAGACAGTACATCCGCGAAACAATCAGTCCCCCTTTACCCTGTGTTTACTCACCATTTTGGGGCTCCCGTGGGTTCTGTGCGCTCTGTTTGGGATGGGAAAATTGTGCTGTTTTGGAGACTGTGTGTGCCCTCCTTAACTGTGGGGGAATCATTGCTCTGTCTGGCATAAAACAATGATGCCTCTGTTAAATGTTGCATTTTGCCTTCCAGATTCAACCTTGAGATCTCAGCCATCCTTCTTATCACCGGCTGAGAGACTACAAAGGCTCAGGAAGAGGCCCAGAAGAACGAAAGAAGACATGCTGCAGGAAGTTATGAACCAGTCTCTTAAAGAGAATCAAAAGGCTCGGGAGTGGAGGGAGAATGAAAGCAGGCTCCGCCAGGAAAACGCAGCGGAGCGGCGGCAAAGCATGCAGCTCCGGCAGGAAAGCACAAAGGAGCTGATTAGCATCATGGCGCGCCAAGCGGACTCTATCCAGGCGCTCGTCGCCATGCAGGCGGAGCAGTACCGCACCCGCCCCCCCCTGAAGCCAGTGTCCCAAAACACTTGTGCCCCCATGTCACCACCTGCCCACTTCACCCAACATACTGGTTCTTATCGCCCACAGCAGATGCCCCCAACACCTGTAGCTTCACCAGACAGCCCTGGAAACTACGAACCTTACCCACTGCACTCTACTCCCATCCCGAATTATAGATATCCTGAGGTCCAGCAGTCACTGCACAGCACTCCAGACAGGAATCCCGAGTATGAAAGCAGGACATACCATACCCTGTGATCGAACCCTTCCCCACACCACCCACCACCCCCTTGCCCTTTCTGTCTCACAAGCAGTTGTGTTTCTTTTTAATACATGTGTTTTCTCTGTAATAAACGGATTCTGTACATGTGCAAACAATCTTTATTATTGCAAAAGGAAAAGAAAAACCTTAGCCCAGGAAAGAAACAGGCAACACAAGTGAGCTGAGCAAACACAAATCAGCTTAGCAAAGACAGATAACTGATAACATTGGAACAACTTTACTTCAGGGTCGTGCAGGGCAGCACACATTAGTGGTGGTTGTCAGCCTCAAATTTCTCCCTCAAGGCATCCCTAATCCTTGCAGCCCCACGCCGGGCCCCTCTAACAGCCCTGCTCTCTGGCTGTGCAAATTCAGCCTCCAGGTGTTGAACCTCTGAGGTCCACGCCTGAGTGAACATTTCACCCTTCCCTTCACAAATATTATGGAGGGTACAGCAAGCGGATATAACCGCGGGGATGCTGTGTTCGGCCAAGTCCAGCTTCCCATATAGAGATCGCCAGCGGCCCTTCAAACGGCCAAAAGCACACTCCACAGTCATCCGGCACCGGCTCAGCCTGTAGTTGAACCGTTCCTTGCTGGTGTCAAGGCTCCCTGTGTAGGGTTTCATGAGCCACGGCATTAAAGGGTACGCGGGGTCTCCAAGGATCACAGTGGGCATTTCAATTTCCCCTACCGTGATCTTCCGGTCTGGGAAAAAAGTCCCGGACTGCATCTTCCGGAACAGGGCAGTGTTCCGAAAGATGCGTGCGTCATGCACCTTTCCGGGCCAGCCTGCGTTGATGTCAATGAAACGCCCACGGTGATCCACAAGCGCCTGGAGAACCATGGAGAAATACCCCTTCCGATTAATGTACTCGGCTGCTAGGTGGGGTGGTGCCAGAATAGGAATGTGTGTCCCATCTATCGCCCCGCCACAGTTAGGGAAACCCATTTGTTCAAAGCCAGCCACAATGTCCTGCACGTTACCCGGAGTCACGGTTCTTCTGAGCAGGATTCGATTAATGGCCTTGCAAACTTGCATCAGCACGATCCCAACGGTAGACTTTCCCACTCCAAACTGGTTCGCTACTGATCGATAGCAGTCCGGAGTTGCGAGCTTCCAGATTGCAATAGCCACCCGCTTCTCCACCGTCAGGGCAGCTCTCAATCTCGTGTCCTTGCGCCGCAGGGCGGGGGCGAGCTCCTCACACAGTCCCATGAAAGTAGCTTTTCTCATTCGAAAGTTCTGCACCCACTGATCGTCATCCCAGACTTGCATGACAATGTGATCCCACCACTCTGTGCTGGTTTCCCGAGCCCAAAAGCGGCATTCCACGGTGCATAGCATGTCCGTGAATGCCACAAGCAAGTTAGTGTCGTACGCGTTTTGAGTGACAATTTCATCGTCATCGTCGGACTCCTCGCTGTCACTGTGGATCTTAAGGAAGAGCTCGACTGCCAAACGTGACGTGCTGGCGAGACTCATCAGTATTTTGCTCACCAGGTCGGGATCCATTTTCCCGCTGACCGAAACGGAGCACAGATCACGCTACAAAGAAACCGTTGAAAGATGGCGCACATTGTGGCCGGAAACACAGGGATTGCTGGGATGCGAAGCGATGCATCACGGGACGTTGGGACAGGACCCAGAATGCACCATACCCCATGCCCCCTTCCCACAACCCACGGCGCCAGAATTGGAAGAGGTGTTCTGTGGGATACCCGCCCATAATGCACCTCTCCCAAAACCGCTGCAAGTGCGGCAAATGTAGCCACGTCAGTGGTATTAACTGCGCTGGTGGCTGCCAGTGTGGACAGGCTGCAGCGCATTCCCTACTCAGCTGTACGAACACGGGTTTAACTAACAGCGCTGTACATCTGCAAGTGTAGCCAAGGCCTAAGAGACTGTAAAGTGGGCCACTACAGTCTGTGTTCTAGATGAAGTCTCTGCTGCATGAATTCATCTATTAGTCTATTCTGCAGTTGGTTGATGACTGAAGGAATTGACTGAGGCTGAAGTTTGTAGCTGAAAAAATCTAGAAAAAAATAACATTTTGGTAATCACAGTGGCATATAATACCAGTGGTTGCCTTTATCTAGGCTAAGTGTTCTTCTTTTAGAAAAGCTATTGTATCCTCAAGTAGCTGTTTATATAAATCCTCAAGTAGCTGTTTATATAAATCCTCAAGTAGCTGTTTATACAAATAACATACACTTCTCTCCATTTTATTCCAAAAAAAGTCCTTGCCAATACTCTTGCCCTAAATAAAGGGCTACTCCTTAAACCTAAAACCTCATGCAAAAAACACAACCACAAAAACCAAAGTCTTACACACACTCTCTGGAAAGGCACAAACCCAAATTCTTTCTGTTTAGAGCAAACGTGTCACCTCTGCCAACAAAATGCAGCAGTGAAAATAAACTGACTCACTGTGGCACTGGCTAAGATGGAAGAACTCTTTTTTTGTAAAGAGGAAACATTCAGAGGAATAGCCAGAGGCAATGGCTGCACTAGCTACATGTCACCATATCTGGTTGCAGATCATTATAGATGAGGCCTCTGTTTTTGGAATTAGCTCCATGTGGCAGCCCATCAGAAGTCAAATCTATTAACTTTCAGGGCATGATTCCAGTCATGTTCATTCTATTGATTGTTTTCCTGTTGTTTCTGTTTCTAGTTTTTATTCTGCAAATGGCGTGTTTGATTTGTAATTCGGTACCCAGCTAGCACGGTACTAAGTGTTACAGAAAAAAGTAAATAAACAGAGAAAAATAGAACAGAGTCAAGTATGCCACCGGAAACATCTCTCGGCTAGGTCTTACCCTTCTCTTCTTCCAGAGATGGGGAGCCAGCCTTTCTCCCTGTGTTCTTCAGCAGATTCCTTCCTCCAATTCACAGAGGACTGCTCCCACCAACCAAATTCTGGGGGTGAACTTGAAATGACTGATGACTAGGCACACGGCATGCACACACCTAATTGGAATCGATATGAGCAATTACTCAAAGAAGAGCATAACTTTTTTTGCACCATAGACTAAACACCCCCAAAGACAGAAAAGCCGATTTAGGGTGATAATATGCTCTCACAGTAGTTTTACAGGCACTAGCAGTTCAATAGCAGTTGCTGAGGCTTTGCAGTAAAATAGCCAAAGATACTCATGGCAGTATACATTTCTGGTATTGTGTGGCTAGAAATGATCAGGCAGCTTTGGTTTAAACCACCAAACTTTACGAGTTGTAGTGTGTACTCATTAGTATTCTTATCTGTTAGTCCTAAGCCTGGGAGTATTCATGTTAAGGTTTAAAAGCCCATTAAGCTTTTGTCAGAAGTAAAATAAATGCATTGTTATGACTGTACTCAAGCTACCACAAATATATTTCCCTAATATGGAATAAGTACCAGTCATGGGGCTATTCTGATCTCACTAATGCTTTTATAGCTAGGTAATTGTAATTCATTTTACTAGGTATAGCCCCTGGGACATAATTATCATGTTTCCAAGAGGATCCTGCAAAAAGAAAGTCTGTCAACAACATGAGCACTTTATAAAACACTGATCCATTTCAATCTCATTTAATATCATCATTGTCTTTTAAATGCCTAGAAGTTTGATGTAATTTTAAATCTTTGTAATGGTGCAGTGGAGAAGAACTGTGACATAGGGCAGAGGCCCTGGTTTTGAGCTGCACTATCCTAGCAGGCGGGGATCAAATGTCTGGCCCCTAGTATAAGTTAGAACAGAGCAGGGACTGCTCCAGCTTAGGGCAGTTCCCCCCTGTGGACTGCTGTGCAGGTACAGACTAGTCAGAGTGCTCTGGACATACCTCATTTTACAAACACATCTGGTCTCTAAGCATTCCTCCGAACATACCCCTGCTCCAGCAAGGGGGAGAGCATAAAGTCATTGTGCCAGCCCTATGGCATTGGGAGAATTCCCAGCTGGGGCAGAATTTAGTTGCTTTCAGGTCCCTTTACAGCACAAGAGCGACACAAAGGGGCTAGCAAATAGCTCAGAATTGGGACCTAAATGTTAAGCAGATGGGACCAGGTTGTGGGTGTAAAATGGCAGGGCAATGGCACAAGGAGCTTCTCTCCTGTGCACATCTGCATGAGAGGGAGCTACAATCCTAGTATTTGCACACTCAGAGCACAAGTGAGCAGGACTCACAGATCTGCTTCTGGTGCTAGCCCCTCCAAAAAGGGGTGGGCTCTAGGCCCTTTTCCCTTCTTTAAAAGCGACTGAACAAGGGTCACTGCAAGGTGGAGCACACACTGCACCCTTAGGAAAGGTGCAGTAGGGGATGCAGCCTTGGCATGTACTCAATCAGTGTGCCCAGATACATTCTGGCTATGTCTGTACTAAGGCACCCTGTATGCCTCTGGGCGTAGGCGCTGACTCCGTGGGTGCTCCGGGAATGGAGCACCCACGGGGAAAAATTGGTGGGTGCAGAGCACCCACCGGCAGCTCCCCGCCATTCCCAGGGCCCGCACACAGCTCCCCGCCAGTCCCGGGACCTTACCTCAGCACCAGGAAATGTTGCGGGGCCCCGCCCCCGACGCTGGGTGACGTGGCGGCAGGGGCGGGGCCCCGCCATGTCACCTGGCGTCGGGGGCAGGGCCACGCCATGTCGCTCGGCGTCAGGGGCGGGGCCCGGCATCAGCCCCCACCAGCGCCACAGGGAGTCGGCACCTATGCCTCTGGGAACTGTCCCATATGGGTCCCAGAGTCTTCTACAGCTGCTAATGCAGGTGGTGGTAATGGGAGCAGTTAAAGAGCCCGTAAGGAATGAATAGAAGTTCTGGAGTTTGGTCCATGTGCTTGGATTGGGCTATGGAAGTATTTGGCATGCACATGTCAGACTTTGCACTTTTACCCCCTGTGGTGATAATGCTCAGAGGGTGTTTTCCTTGCCATAGCTGCTCATTAAGAACAAGCAAAAACATTCTGTGCTCTACTTGTTCTAATGCTGAGGCGAAGGATTCAACTATTCAGAGATGCTGTCGATGTTCAACTATGAATTCCTGTTCGTAGAGTGAAAAGATACAAAATGCTTTCTTTGTGCTGAATTTAAGACTTTGATTTTACTCTACAAAGGCATCAGTGGGTCAGGACCAGCTACAATAAGGACCACCTCATTTCTATCCACATGACTCAGACACCTACACTCTTTGGGACAGAGCCACTAAGAAGGCCTAGCATGAAGGTCCTGACATATTGGTGAGCATCAACTCACACAAGTAGTCCTTTGTGCTCACCAATATGCACTAGGATTACATAGTCTAGATCTAAACATTTTCAATTAAGGGCACGTGACTTTGGAACAAGCTACTGGAGAAGATAAGGTTAAGCCAAAACCTGGCTGTCTTCACAACATACCAGAAAAGTGTGCCAAAGCCTTCCTGTCATGACAGAAGAGGTGCCAACACACACATAATGTTAGAAAAGATTCCTGAAGATTCCTGAAGCTGAAGAGCAGAATTCACTGGGAAATTCATTTTAGATAATGCTTTGTGGAACTAAATGGCCTTTTCAGAATTAGACATTACAGTGACAAGTGCTGTAGGAAAGCCTGCCAGAGGTATAAGTAAATAGTTGAGGAGATGAACTAAAATATTCTTTACAATTATATATTAATACTGGATAATGAGACAAAACTCGTGTTGGAATGAGTAGAAATTATTACATTGAAACCCCATGATTTGGCCCTTTAGTTTTATAGCATAGTAGATGGACACTTTACCTATCTGTTTACATGGATTTACCTTTATCCACCTTCATTAATTCATATTCAACCAACACTGCAATGAAACCTATAAATGAAATTGCACCCAAGTCATACTAATCAGACAGGAAGTCTGATGATCATAATGGTCCCTTCTGGCCTTAAAAATTGATGAAACAATAATATTTTGGATTTTTGCAAATTAAGGGAGAAGCATCATAATGTAGATCTAACTGAAATCATGTTAATATTTTCTACTCTAGCGCTTGAACCACTCTCAGGACACTTGCCACAGGACAGGAGGCAAACTGTATGTAAAAAGGAAAGGAAGAATTTTAAAGGATGGATTGATCTAAAGGTCCAATTGTGGGCTATACTGCATCATCACCTACTTAGAGAAACCCAGGGAATGGCTAGAGAGGTCGGAAAACTCAGTGAGATTCATTCTGTAGCATTTGTTTCCTGCTAACCTAAACATCTCCTTGGAAAACTTCCCTCTGGCATTTACCCAAAGAATTCACCATTTTACCCTCTGACTTAGGCCTGGTCCACACTGGGGGGTGGGGTGGGGTGTCGATTTAAGATATGCAACTGCAGCTCCGAGAATAGCCTAGCTGACATCGACGTATCTTAGATCGAATTAAAATTACTTACTTCGGGTCCACGCGGCGCAGGCTGGCTCCCCCGTCGACTCCGCTTACTCCTCGCGCCGAGCTGGAGTTCCGGAGTCGACGGGGAGCGCTTCTGGGATCGATTTATCGCGTCTACATGAGACGCGATAAATCGATCCCAGAAGATCGATCTCTACCCGCCGAATCGGGCGGGTAGTGTAGACGTACCCTTAGATGAACCCAGGCAGAATTCATTCTCTTCGGAAATATATGTAAGAAAACAATTACAGAGAAAAAGCAGCTTTTGCCTTCATTGTTCTAGCCACAGAGTAACAACAAATAGTGCAGCAACAAAACTGATAGTAAAATAAAGGCCTAGTAAATGGGCAAAACAAACAGCATTTCAATAAAAATACAGATAAAAAAAAAAAATCACCAAACAGCAATGCATTCTTGGGCTGCGTGCATGCGTATACGTGTGTGTGGGGGAGGGGAGTTAAAGAAAAAGACTCAGGACTAGTCTACACTAGCAACGCTAAAGCTCTGCCGTGGCAATGCTTTAACGTGGCTTGTGTGGTTGCACCTCCTGCGCTCCCAGCGCTGGTGCACTGTCTACACTGGTGCTTTACAGCGCTGAAACTTGCTGTGCTCAGGGGGGTGTTTTTTCACACCCGTGGGCGAGAAAGTTGCAGTGCTGTAAACTGCCAGTGTAGACAAGCTCTCATTTAGTTTAATGACTTCTCAAATATTAAATCCATATCACCAGCTGGTGTAAATCAGCATAACTCCAGTGAAGAAAACACAGAGCATTGCATATGCCTATGTGACTTATCTGATCATATTGTAGCTCAGTCAGAGATGATTGGTCCCATCATGCAAATTTATAAAGCATTCCAGAATATCTGCCCTTTCCCACACTATCAGTCACAAGCACTAAATACAGCAACAGTATTTGGGCAACCAGAGCTTTCAGCAGCTACTGTTTATATTTAGCCTTGGCATTTTATATAAATTGCTTTCATTTCAATAAATTGGACTTGGGCTTGAAATAACAAAGTACAGTAATGCAACAGTGTATAAAGCTCTGGCATCCTAATGTGACATGGCATCTTGGCAAAGTATCTTCTCATTAACAATGTTTTGGTCAACTCCATTCTTGCTTTCAGGATCAAGGCAGGAAATGTCAGATAAATAATACTTTTGTTTTGGGAATCTGGCCTCATTATCATTGGGAAGGATGGTGCAATTTCTGCTACTACTAGTGTGCAGCTAGAGATCTTGAAATTCAGCCAATGGCACATTTCTGATAGACTGCTTTTGAATTTGCTCAGGGATGGAGAAAGTAGGTATGATCAGCAAAGGGCAGCCACTTGATACAGATTATCAATATTAATTCTAAGGACCTACCCAGCACTTTTATTCAACCCCATTGTAAATTGCAAATGAAATGGATGGATATTTTTAGCTGGATGGTTTGCTTGCGTATACAGTAGAGGAGTGTGGAGCTAACATTTAATTATACCTCTGGAGTAAAAACATCTGAAAATAGCCCAAAACTGTAATTAGAATCCAGGTAGAGGAGAGTGTGTCCAGGGATAATAATCTATTACAGGCTGAAAGGAGGTATAAGGTCTACGCCCAAGAATAATTTTTTCCAAACAAAATTTGAGAAAAATCCATCTGGCCATTTTTAAGTTACAAAAGTGCTTTAAAATCTGTGCAGATAAAATACCTTTCCCTGTTCTTGTTGTTGTGATTATTTATTACATGTATATTCCAGTAGCACCTAAAGGCCCCAGTCAGGATTGGGATCCAGTGATCATAGAATCATAGAATCTCAGGGTTGGAAGGGACCTCAGGAGGTCATCTAGTCCAACCCCCTGCTCAAAGCAGGACCAACCCCAACTAGATCATCCCAGCCAGGGCTTTGTCAAGCCTGACCTTAAAAACCTCTAAGGAAGGAGATTCCACCACCTCCCTAGGTAACCCATTCCAGTGCTTCACCACCCTACTAGTGAAAAAGTTTTTCCTAATATCCAACCTAAACCTCCCCCTCTGCAACTTGAGACCATTACTCCTTGTTCTGTCATCTTCTACCACTGAGAACAGTCTAGATCCATCCTCTTTGGAACCCCCTTTTAGGTAGTTGAAAGCAGCTATCAAATCCCCCCTCACTGTTCTCTTCTGCAGGCTAAACAATCCCAGTTCCCTCAGCCTCTCCTCATAAGTCACAATACATGGCCCTGTTCCATAAAGCTTACAATATAAGGGCTCCATCTGGCACTTGGATCCTTACACCTGTGTAAAGACCCATTCAAGTTAATAGGGGTACTACAGGGTAAAAATTTCTGTCTAGATGGTTCCAACTGTAGGATCGGGGCTTTAGAAATCTTTTCAGAAGTATAATTCAAAAATAGCATGTGATTTTAAAAGAATTTTGTGGGCAACAGTTCTGTTTTAAGGTTTATTAATTTTTTTCCATTACAACTGTTGAGTCCCTTTAATTAAAAACAAAAATAAACCATTGTGCTAGTGGGGAAACTTTTGATCAAAAGAAATTGTTTTTTCCATATATATATCCTTATTACATACTGCAGTCACAGTCTATCAGGTCCCTAAATTATGAAGGCTTTATACAAACAGAACACAGCCCCAAAGGCGCCATTTATGGTCTGTCTGGTGGATGATATTTACTGTCTTTCTAAAATTAGTTATTTTTCTAAAATGTGCATTCATCTAAGATAGCCCATACCAGCTCCTACGGTAAATATGCATGTCAGCACTTTCCATAAAAAAAAAGTGTCCTAAAAAATAAATGGTGATAGAGAAAACTTATTGGTAAGCAATGCTAAAGTGGTGACCGATCAACAGAAGCCAGCACATTCTTATTTAAGACTGAATCTTCTTCATTAATGTGGCCAATTATGCCTAGACTCAGGATGGAGGGGAGATTATTTTAGATACAATCAGTGCTCCACGAACTGAGGATCTGGCCCAAACACTTGACTCCTCCCTATAAGGAGGTTGTCTCTTCAGTCTTCTGTACTTGTTCAGAAACCTGAACCCAGGCTGGAGTAGTAGGTCCTGAAGAAACATGGAGCTCCATGTGGTATGTTGCAGATAATGCCATGGGATAATGCCAAGTATGTACACAAACTGAATATGGTGCAACATAAACAAAATAAACTAAACCTAACAAGTCACATATTGGAGCTAATCAATGTCCTATGCTATCCAAAGGAATGCTGCCCCTAAATTTAAATGCTCTTTAGACAGGGTGGCCTGCTCCGTAATTGTCCATTTTTAAATCTTAAACTTCTGCAGTTTGTAACCTGATGGGTAAATTCAAGGAGCTACGAGAAAGCTCATAACACCTTTATTAGGGTCAAATTTAAAGCAAAGAGAGTGAGTGTGCTGGGAGGCTTGCTCCTGCTGCTCCCACTGAAGTCAATGAGAGTTTGGTCACTGATTTTAGTGGGAGCAGAATCAGACTTTAGGAAATGAAAGCTGAGAAGGGAAGGAGCATTTCTAGTTCTAGAAGTCCTTGTGTTAGCCTTAAACGGGTTAAAAAAATTAGATCCAGCATTTCCCGAAATAGAAAATCAACATCAGGTTTAGCTGCTTGCTGTACAATATGCTGTTGGAACTGATTCCCAGTCTACAATGCAAGCTCTTCTTTTCCAACAGTATTTACTATACAGTACTTGGTTTCTAAGGTCTCTTTCTTCACAGATTTTGCAATGCAATGAGAACGCTCATCAAAGGTACCATTTTACTTTAATGTTATTAAATTCGTACTACTGGTCAGCTTTCCTTTTCTGGCATTTTAGGACATGAATTTTTAATGTGTTTTAATTCTAGAAGTGCTCTACCATGTAGCTAAGAATTTGTTATTTTTAACGGTTAGGAAAAGCTTCCCATGGACTATTGTACTATATTGCTGCAGGGCCAAATTCAGGTCAACTGTGCTTAATAGGAAACATTCAATAGAGAGTGTACAATATCATATGCCATTATTTGGTATAGAGTGCTGCAATGGTACTTCTTAAAGAGCTCTTTTCACCTGTATTTCAGAAGCTGTTTTCTCCTCGCTAGTGAGAGTCCTTTGATTATCAGGAAAACAGAAGCTGTACAATGGCAAAGGTTGAAGAGGTTAAATCAGAAAAGGTTTCAGGAATTACCTTACTGTAGTATGTAACTCAGAGAGCCCCATGTTTTTCTTTCCTTCCTTCCTTAAAGAAATATATGGCAGGCTGCTTGCCAAATAAAGGGCCAAATCAGAAAGACATTCCACCATCAACAGTTTATGATGAAATAAATTATCAGTCCTGAGGTGAGCATAGGCTTTGCAGAAAAATCTTCCGAAAAAGAGAATATTGTTAGAAAGTCATATTCCAAGGCAACAAGTAAGTAGGAATCACTGACAAGCCAAATGTTCATATACTAAATGCAAATGCACACAGCACTCTTGAGTAATATTGCATGTCATTGGATAACTCTGATAATTATTTTTACACACTTGCATTTAATTTTTGCTTCTTTTTATTCATTTTGTTTGAATCCAGAAATTGGAATTTGCCTGGTTAATTTCAATTTTGCTGTTTCTCAGACCTGTACTTGCATTAGCATCTTCCTCTGATTTTTGTCATTTTCACTGGGTTTTTGACTTACCTTCTCTCTGTATAGCCAGATAGGGGCTTGTGAGCAGGGTGGTAATCTACAGAGCTGTAACCACTGGCTGAACTGATGTTTTGTACTGGACAATGGACATAATTAGAACAATCAGAAACATCATAAATTACCTTTTTGCTAAATTGGCCCTAAAAGCCTAGCTAAGAATATATTTCAAATAGTGTGGATCTTAACACATTTTCTGATTTGTGTCCATTTTCCAAAACATTCAAACCATAGTGGCTGCCTTGTGTTTGCAGACAGACAGACACACACGTATTCAACTGAACACAAAAATGTGGAGTTTGCATGTGTAAGTGCCACCACATGCACTTCTTTGCATCTACCAGTTGTATACACTGGCATTTGCACATGAAAAATCATTATTTGCATGTTAAGTTGGAATTGTTTATTCAAATGGATAGTTTCACCTGCATGTGAACACTCATCAAAGGTACCATTTTACTTTAATGTTATTAAATTTGTACTACTGGTCAGCTTTCCTTTTCTGGACATACATGTTCCTATGTATCTTATGCAGGCACAAGTTAGCTTCACTGTTTGAACATTTGGCCCTCAGTTATTAATTCTTAGGGTAGTTAGTGCACATTCACTAAGTGCTATTTGATGATTTAAAAGCATACTTAATCCTTACCATTCCATTTTATATTTGTGTAAGAGGCTTCCAGGTAACAAAAGACATCACACAGCTTCCATTGCTAAAAAGCCAACCCTATGCTTCTCTCCAGCTTGCCTGGCAGAAGCTACTACTCCTGCCCCAGCCCTGAGCCCCCTCCTACACCCAAACTCCCTCCCAGAGCCTGCACCCCGCACCCCCTCCTTCACCCCAAACCCCTGCCCCAGCCAGGAGCCCCCTCCCACACCCCAACTCCTTCCCAGAGCCCGAACCCCCTCCCACGCTCTGAACCCCTCAGCCCCACCCCCACATCAGAGCCCTCATCCCCAGCAGGAGCCCTCACCCCCCCCCCGCACTCCAACCCCCTGCCCCAGCCCAGAGCCCCCCGCATCCTGAACCCCTCATTTCTGGCTCCACCCCAGAGCCCACACCTCCAGCCCAGAGCCTGTAACCTCTCCCACACCCTATCCCCCTGCCCCAGCCCGGAGCCACCTCCCACACTCCAAACCCCTCATTTATGGCCCCACCCAGGAGCCCACATCCCCTCCCACACCCCAACCCCCTGCCTGGCCCGGTGAAAATGAGCAAGGGTGGGGAAGAAGAGTGAGCGATGGAGTGAGGGAGGATGGAGTGAGCAGTGGTGGAGCCTCAGAGAAGGGGCAGGGACTCAGGAAGGGGTGGGCAGGGGTGTTCGGTTTACTGCAATCTGAAAGTTGGCCACCCTACTTGGCCTTTGTTTTCTGAGAGACAAATAAATTATGGTTAGCTTTTTCAATCTTAGCCTCATCATGATAAGAATAGGTGCGCAGATTTTGTGCCTGGACTGGTAAGTTTTCATGAAAGCTGTGTTAATGATCAGCACAAAATTTTAATAGGACTATTTATTGATATAATTGTCCCATTATTTCCAAAGGGGCTGCACAATCCTGTATGTCTGGAAAGTGCTTAGCACACTGTCAGCATTACCACAGTCTACACAGTACTACAATATTAATTATTTACATCTTTTTTGACACAATTGCTGCAAAACTGGTTGCTAGGAGTTTTGCTGTATTCATGAGAGAGAAAAATCAGTTCTCAGTTTCACCTCAAGCTTTCCAAGTCAAATAATGGGACTCTAAATATTAAAATCAGCACCTACTAGGCAAGCCCTTCAGTTTCCCCATCAGTTACTGACTCATCTCCCTGCAAAGCCAGATATATTGCACAGGCTTCATAGGTTATATAGAATCACCGGCTGGGTTATTTTCCAGAGGTGGGAACTCTTAGATCATACCATAGAGAAAGTTCCTGAGCTCATGAAACCTTAGATATAAAATGAGCTCCTGCTCATATCAGATTGTTGCCTATTTACAGTAACTGGATCTAGTCCAAATCCTTTAGCCACTATGCTGCTGCAATGCTATGCTAGACCAAATCTGGCTAGAAAGGACACTGCATTCCACTCCAACCCCCCCACTCACAGACACTCACTGCTGACAACGGATTCAGGTCACCGTTTGTTAGTACGCCTGGTTTTTTCCTCTCCCTCTTACTTTCCCTCTTGTTCTCTATGCTTCCTAAAAAATCTGTCAAACTTTCAAGCGCTGCTGTTTATTTTTAACTCCACCCTCCTCATCTCTTTCCCCTCAACTAGTTTTGTTGTGACTGTTTCCCTTCAAGTTTGCATTTCCCCCTCACTCCCACTCCTGTCTACTTTTCTCTGAGCTCATTTAATATGGTTTTCCATCCACAACCTCCCCTCCCCCATATATGGGTTATTTTCTTCCCTTAACCTTATTTTGCTTCCATTCCCCGATAACCTTCTTCCAGCTCTCTCCCTCTCTACAGTAGCTTTTCATTTTGCCTTTCCCTTTTATTCATTGCTCCAACAAGAAGAGGAACACATCTGAGGCGGCTCTCCCTCAACACCCCAATCTTTAGCATTCTCCTCTCTCCCCGACTTTCTCTCTGTTTAGTCCTCTCTTTGCCTCCCTCCAGATTCATTCCCTTTCCCAGTTTGTTTCCAGGATTTCCCTCATTTTCTTTTTGAAAATGATAGCAGAGTTTCCTGCTGTTGTAAATAATGTATGCTCTGCTCTACTGCTGCCCAGATCTCTCTTACCATGTGGATATGATCCAGCCCCGCCAAGAAGGGCTGTATTGTGCTGGGGGAAAAGTTAGTTAGCTCTAACTAACTAAATAATGCTCCATTTTGCGTCTCTCTAGAACTAAATTCTCCTCGTGTAGCCAACAGGGGACTTTCTGGATTTTCTATGCATATTATTAGGTTCAGATTCTGTACTTAAATCAGAAGAAAAAAAGCCCTTTAAACACGGTACAAGAAAATACAGTATGGGGGTGACCCGCTCCGCCACCCAGTCGTCGGACTTCCCCATTAAGCGGGTGATTTCTGCCAAGTGTGGCCTGGCCCCTCGGTAATCCGTGGATTCAGAGCAGCAAAACCACCAAACAGTCTGTGGCCCCGCAGCCTCCTGGTGGGTCAGGCGACAGTTATTAGCAGCAATCAGGCTGCAGCCCCAGGGTGGGGAGAAGTAAACGAGAGTCTGTAGCTCTGCAGCCCCCTGGCTGGGGCAGCAAAACAATCAGTCTGGGGAATTAGCCCCTGGTCAGGGCGAAGCAGCAAACAGGCTGCAGCCCCTGGGTGGGGCAAGGCAAGTGAACAATCAGTCTATAGGCCTCACATCTCTCTGGGCTGGGGCGTAGTTCAGGCAGCTTTCTCAGTGGACGGCCGCTCAGCTTCCACAGCAGTCTCCGCAGCCGGCGGGTAGTCCAGGTTCCCGGGCTGTACCGCCAGGGGAGCTGCAGGTACCTCTGCAGGAGCCAGCAGTGTGCTCCCTTCCTCCTCCGTCCGTTCCCCCCCCCCCCCCTGCAACTGGCCTGGGCTGCCTCCTTTTATCTGAGTTCTTCACTTGGAGCATGTGCAGCAGGGAAGAGGGGGTTTGGCCTCCTGGGCCCACGATTGGTCTGCCCCTGGTGGCGTAGTGCGGGGCTGGTACACCCCAAATCCAGACCGGATGGTGGTTCCCCCTCACCATCTTCCCCCCAACTGGGAAAAGAAGTCCAGATTTGCATGGGTTTGGCCTGGGTGGTGAAGTACCTCAAAATTGTAGGGTTGGAGGGCAAGGTACTATCTCATAATCGTGGCATTAGTGTCTTTTATAGAATGGAACCATCAGAGGGATGCGTGATCTGTGATGAGCTGGAAGTGGTTCCCATAGAGGCAGTATCGTAGTGCTTTAACGGACCATTTCACAGCCAGTGCCTCTTTCTCAATCATTGAGTACCCGGTCTCGTGAGGGAATAAATTCCTACTCAGGTAAAGTACCAGGTGTTCCTCTCTGTCATGCTCCTGTGATAGGACAGCTCCCAGGCCAACCTCGGAAGCATCGGTCTAGAGTATAAACCTTTTTGCAAAATCTGGGTGAAAAAGAACTGGCTCCTGACTTAACTACGCCTTCAAGGCCTGGGAAAGCGTACTCACAGTCCCGGGACCACTGTACCCTCTTGGGTTGGGAATTTTTTGTCAGGTCTGTTAGGGGTGCTGCTAATGTGGCAAACTCTGGAACAAAGCACCTGTAGTAGCCGGCCAGGCCTAGAAATTGTCTCACCTGCCTCTTGGTCATGGGGGTTGGACAGACCTTCAGGGCTTGGACTTTATCCATGAGTGGGCGCAGCTTCCCCTGCCTCACCATGTACCAGATGTGTTACCTCCTTTTGCCCTAGGTGACACTTGGAGGGCTTGGCCATAAATCCGGCTTCTCCAGGGGCTTGCAGCACAGCGGTAAGGTGTCTAAGATGGTCCTCCCAGTTGGTACTGTATATCACTATATCGTTGATATAGGTGGCCGCATATTGCTTGGGTGGCTGCAGTAACTGGTCCATAAGCCTCTGAAAGGTCACAGCGGCCCAATGTAGCCCAAATGGCATGGTAGTAAATTGGAAGAGGCCAAATGGTGTGGTGAAGACTTTCTTCCCCCAGGATGCCGGAGTCAGGGGAATTTGCCAGTATTCTTTTGTGAGATCAAGTATAGATATGAACTTTGCACTTCCCAGCTGTTCCAGTAACTCATCTACTCATGGCATAGGGTATGCATCAAACCTGGAGATCGCATTTATTTTCCGAAAATCTATGCAGAACCTCATGGACCCGTCTGGCTTGGGAACAAGGATGATAGGACTCCTCCAGTTGCTATGGGATTTCTCGACGACCCCCAAGGCTAGCATCGCCTCAAATTCCTCCTTTATGATCCACCACATCTTCTGGGGCAACAGTTGGTGATGATCCCGCACCTTCTGTCCTAGGCTGGTGGTTATATTATGGTATACCATCTTTGTCCGTCCAGGGTAGGGCGATAAAATGGTTGCAAAAGACTGGGTCAGTTGTAGTTGTTGCCGTCGTTCTTCAGTGAGCTCCTGTCCGATGTCAATCGTTGTTGCGTCGGGGGTGGCTTAAAGCATTTGGCTTTAATTCAGAGTCAGTTGGGTAAGGGGCAATTAGCATGCCCTCCTGGGCTTTCTAGGCCTTTAGGAGGTTGATGTAGTACACCCGGGTTTCATGCCGCCGTCCGGGCAACCGGACCTCGTAATCTACCGGTCCCACCCTTCGGACTACTTCAAACGGTCCCTACCATTTGGCTAACAGTTTGGACTCAGATGACGGGAGTAGAAACAAGACATGATCACTAGGTTCGAAGGTCCACAGCGGGCACCCTGGTTGTACCTCTGCTCTTGGGTCTGTTGCACTTTCATTAGGTTCTCGCGGGCAAACCTTCCGAGCCTCTTAAGGTGCTCTTGCAGTTGAAATATATATGGAACGGACCCGGTAACCGGATTCTTGTTCCTCACAGATCCCACGAAGGAGGTCCAGGATCCCCCAGGGTTGCCTTCCATACAACAGTTCAAATGGGAAGAACCCCATGGACGCTTGTGGTACCTCCCGTATCGTGAACAAAGCAAGGCAGGTAACAGTTTATCCCAATGCCGTGGATCATCCTCTATGAATTTACAGAGCATTGATTTCAAGGTCCCATTAAATCTTTTGACTAAGCCATCGGTCTGGGGATGGTAAACGAAAGTCTTCAGGGCCCGGATGTTTAGTAGCTTGCATAGCTCCGCTATTAGTCAGGATGAAAAGTTGGCGCCCCGGTCTGTCAGAATCTCTTTTGTTATCCCAACTCGGGCAAACATTTCTAAAAGTTCCTTTGCAATGGTGGCCACCATCGTTGAATGCAAGGGGACAGCCTTGGGGTATCGGGTTGCATAGTCTACCACCATCAATAAGTAGCAGAACCCAGAACTACTCTTCTATAAGGGCCCGATTAGGTCCATACCTATCCTCTCAAATGGAACTTCTACCACTGGGAGGGGGATCAAGGAGCCTTGGGTACAGGGGCGGCTCTATGATTTCTGCCGCCCGAAGCACGGCAGTCAGGCAGCCGTCAGCGGCATTTCTGCGGGAGGTCGCCGGTCCCGCAGATCCGGCTGTGTTCCTGCGGGTGCTCTGCCGGTCCCACGGTGTTGGCAGACCCGCCGCCGAATTGCCGCTGAATCCACAGGAAAGGCGGATCTCCCGCAGAAATGCCGCCGAAGGCTGCCTGACTGCCGCCCGCATGGCAACCGTCACGCCGCCCCCCGCAGCTTGCCGCCCCAGGCATGTGCTTTCTGTGCTGGTGCCTGGAGCCGGCACTGCTTGGGTATCCCTTTGGGACTGGCACAATGATACTCTGGGTAGGAAGCACAAAAGTCACTTACTTCCTTATGGATGCCGGGCCAGAAAAACCTAAGGGCCACCCAGCATAGGGTCTTCTCTCTCTCCAGGTGTCTGGGTGATCAGAGCAGGGGGTCAGGAGTCAGGCTGGGTCAGATACCAGGAGGTCAGAGTGTGAGGCAGGTCAGAGGGCAAAACCAAGAGTCAGGTTTCAGGAGGTCAGCTTCTACAATGAACGCTTGCGTGACATCTGGATGAGACAATCTGGGTGCTGTAGTAAAGGTGAGTTTCAGCTGATTGAATGCATGCTGAACCTTAGGTGACCAATGGAACTGGGCATTTTTCCAGAGAAGAGCAGTGAGGAGATCAATTTGTTTTGAAAAATATCAGGATAAACAGTTGATAATAATTGGTGAACCGCAAGATGTGTACTGTGTGTGGAGTCAGCCAATATTGGATAGCTTGGCGCTTGCATGGATCCATCTGGATCCCTTTTGGGGATAAGATGAAGCCCAAGACCTCTGTGGAGGTCTGAGCGAAGGCACACTTCTTAAGTTTGGCATAAAGGCCATGCTGTCGTAAGTGTTCCAGGACTTTGTGAGACATGAGTGGTATACTGTTTTGGGTAGCCAGAGCAGATCAGTATGTCATCTAGGTAGAATATTATGTACTAGTCCAATGTATCTCGGACCACATCATTTATAAAATGTTTGAAGGTGACTGGGGTGTTTGTCAACTTGAAGGGCATTACGAGTGGCCATACCAGTTTCGGAGGGCGTTCTTCCATTCATTCCCCTCCCTGGATTGTACAAGGTTGTATGCCCCCAGAAGGCTAACTTAGTAAACAAACGGGCACCCCCTGCACTATCCAGAAACTCAGAAATTAGGGGTAGCAGGCAGCGATTCCTAATATTGATTACTATGCACTCAGTCAGATAAATGTAGAGTCAGAGATTCTTTCTTCTTGACAAAAGTACCGGTGCGCTAGACAGCGAGGTTGACTTGTGGATACACTCTCAGGCCAAGTATCAGAGGAGTAGCCATGTTAGTCTGGATCTGTAGAAGTGACAGAGTCCTGTGGCACCTTATAGACTAACAGAAGTATTGGAGCATAAGCTTTCGTGGGTGAATACCCACTTCGTCGGATACTCTCAGGCCAGGTTCTCCTGAAGGTACTCAGAGTGCTGTCAACTCAGGTTCTGACATTACATACATTCATCTGAACGGTATTTTTGCTCCTGGATGCAGCTGTATTGGGCAGTCATAGTCCCCATGCAGAAGTAGAGTTTCCTCATGCTTTTCAAAAACATCAGTGTAGTCTTGGTATTTTGAGCGGAGTTCAGTTGTTGCTTCAGTGGAAGGTTCTACCTGGATAACCGCCCCATTTGAGCCGCTCAAGGTTCGGATACTGGGACAGGAGTTACTGGTCCCCACAGTACTGTCTACAAAACTGTGATGGAAAACAGACTTCCTGTGCTTGTCACCAAATGAGCAGATTGTGGAGGGCCAGCCAGGAGATACCAAGAATCAGGGGAAAACGTGGAGAATGGATCACACCAAGGTGTAATATTTCTCAGTGCCCTTGAATCAGAGCCTCCAGGGAAGTTGTTTCCTCTGTGGCTGGACCAGAAGACAAAGGTGGAATTGTCAATAGTTTCTATAAGGACAGGAGTGGCCTTGCATTGTAGGGGAATCTGCAGGATCTGGGCTGCCACTGCATCAATGAAGCAGTCAGCTGCTCCTGACTTGATGAGGGCTGGTAGGACAGGATTTTGCAGGGACACCCCAAGTATGTGCAACTGGACTGGCACATGCAAGTGGGGAGCTCTTGGGCAGGATTCCAGGTGTGTTCCAAACAAGACTGAAGTGTGGGGAGCTCTTGTCCCTGATTCCTTGGCATTCGTATGAGGTAGACAGAGATGAAGTGACCTGACTCACCACAGTAGAAGCGGAGATGGTGCTGGTGTTATCGTTCCTTTTCTACGGAGGTGAGCCATTGATGGCCCACATCCACCTGCATTGGCTCAATGGGAGGTAGTTGTGAAAAGGTACCTGGATTGGAGGGTTGCAAGAACCCCATTTTTCTTCCCTTTGTTTCTGTAACTGATTGCCTATATGGATGAGGAGAACCATGAGGGCATCCAGACTCATGGGCATCTCTATCTGGGCTAATTCATCTTTAATTTCTTCTTGCAGACCCCATGGGAACTGGCACATCTGTGTCACCTTGTTCCTGTCTGTATCGGTGGTGAGGCAACAGAATAGTGCAGCATAGGAGGCTATGGTGCCCTGCTCCTGCGAGAGCTTCCTTAGGGCAGCCTCTGCCATTTGAACTCAGTGCAGATCATCAAATAATACCGACATGCCTTGGATGAAGACCTACCAGGTCAACAGTACCAGACTGTGACACTCCAAGCAGGGGGAGGCCCTGTCTAAGGCTGCCCCAGGCAGCAGGCTGATAACCGGCTCACCTTTGCATGATCAGTAATATAGGACTGAGGGTGCATTGTGATCAAGCGGTGGCACCATAGCCACCGACTCCGTGGGTGCTCTGGGGCTGGAATAACCACAGAAAAAAAGTAGTGAGTGCTCAGCACTCACCGGCAGCCCTGCTGATCATCGCCTACCCCCTGCCTCCCCGCCAGCCCTCCTGCCCACCGGCAGGCCCCGCTGATCAGCGCCTCCCCACCCCCCCAGCCCTCCTGCCCACCAGCAGCCCCGTTGATCAGCGCCTTCCCCTCCCTCCCAGCGCCTACTGCCCACTGCGATCAGCAGTTCAGCGGCATGAAGGAGGTGCTGGGGGGAAGGAAGAGGTGTGGGGGAAGGGGTGGAATGGGCCAGGGCGAGTGTGGGGGCTTGGGGGAAGGGGTGGAGTGGGGGCAGGGCCTGGTGAGGAGTGGGGTTCCAGCACCTCCCAGAAACTCTGGAAGTCGGCGCCTCTGGGTGGCACTGGTTTGTAAAACCTTGGCATCGCTGGTGATTGCTATCAAGCCATTCCGGCAGATGTCTGGGGGAACAGGGCTGCATGAGCTGTGGCTGGAGTGCTTCTGAGGTCAGCTGGATGACCCAGGCCGGCAGGACTTGGTTGTCTGCCTGAAGGTGGGTAGCCCATTCATATGTGCCTGGTGCTCCCGAAAGGTTAGTCAGGTCCATTCTATTGGCACTGGGCCCACTTCTGTGGCCTACATGGTCCATGAAAGTTGTCATGATAGGGACATAGGCAGTGGTCAGAGCAGGGGGTGGAAGTCAGGCTGGGTCAGGTACCAGGTCAGAGTCTGAGGGAGGTCACAGGGCAAAACCAAGAGTCAGGAAGCAGGCAGGGTCAGAATACCAGGAGACTAGGAGCAGGTATTGCAGGGGAAGCAGGCCACCTGAGCAGGGAGAACCCACTTGCACAGACAACTTCATTTTCCTGTTTTGGGTTTAAACAGGAGCTGTGAATCAGTCAGGACCACCAGCATCCCACCAGTCAGATTCTGGGACTGGAATCCTCTGTCAGAGTTCAGCTCCTATTCTGGCAACTGTTAGCAGGTTGCTGGGTAGCAGGTTGGAATTTATTAGAGCTGAGGAGCCCTGGAGACTATGGTTCAGGACCTGTGGTCCCTGACACAGGACAATGGGCACAGAGAATATTATGCAACTCCCCCCAATGTCAACAATGATGTCTGTGGCAGCACATGAATTAGAACATAACGTCTCTTGCCTTTAGGGTTGCTCATTTTGGTTGGACGTATTCCTGGACGTTTCATCACACAACATAATCTTTAATTAAAGGTTAATCTTTAATTCCTGGAGACCCCAGGACAATCCTGCAGAGTTGGCAACCCTATCTGCCTTAATATAGTCACTGAACTATAAGACTTCCCTTTGAAGCTTCCTTCATTACTGTTACTCTTATGTCTTTCACTTTTGGAGTCTTCGTCCCCCTACTGTTATGGCAGCATGTAACAGTTTGTTCACTCATTTGGGTGCACCTACAGCTAGAAATCATGACACTTAGCACAACAGGCCAAGACAGAACAGACTTTACTGGTGATATGCTCCACTTCTAAATCAAACAATCACAGCTGACAATAAGCATTTATTAAGCGCTAACTGCTTATATATTGAGATGAATGGAAATTATAGCACTCTCTACAATAGTGCCTTCTAGTGACTTCCAGTAATGCTTCGATCCTGTAATTTACCACCGATTTTGGTAGTCACCAATAGGGCAGCAGTCTCAGACACAAGACTGGCCATCAGGGATAAGAAAAAGCTTCTCTTCCTCCCTTCAAATAGTGCTAGAGAACCACAAAAGCAAACATTAGCCGGACTGCAAGGTGAGGAAATGTTTCTCTCTGCCCCAACAAAAGCCTTAGGTGAAAGTAGGTGGGACCCCAGCCTGGGGAGTTGGGTCCACGGCCTCAATTGATGTCTCAGTTAATCCATCTGGGGTTGGTCCTGCTTTGAGCAGGGGGTTGGACTAGATGACCTCCTGAGGTCCCTTCCAACCCTGAGATTCTATGATTCATCCAGCCATCAATAAACCTACAGTTCTGAGAACTGCTGAAACTGAATCTTTTTTTGCTTCATCAATACAGAATTTATGTGCATGAATGAGATTTTGCTGCCTATGGAAATTGCCTTTAAATGTATACCAAACACTTGGAGCAAGAATATTTGGCATTTTTGGGAACCAGTGTAATTTTGTTGTCATTGCTTATGCCCTAAAACATCTTGTTAAATCTATACAGTTATTTAAGATGACATTTATAGGGTTTGTTAAACCCCAAAGCTCTCTGGTTTCTCTTATCTTTAGTGCTCTGCGGAATTATATACTTTGGCAGAATCTCTTCACTAAATAGGACCATGTTCATAAACATGTTCCATTACTACTTTGTCCTTGGGCTTCAGCAGTCTGTTTGGGCATAGCAGCTCCTATGAGCTACTATATGACATCTTAGAATATGGAAACATACAATACAAAGGCATGAGGGTCCTAATCTACTAATGCCTCCTGCAGTAGAAAACATTTGATCATATGAGATGCATTTACTTAGCCATACTGTGTGTCAGAAAAATAATTCATGTCATCTCTGTATAAGTAAAAATAAATAAGGCTCAGGCCAAATTCAAGAGACTAAAGTTACAGATTAGGTAGCATTCTGCCTAGGCAAAAGACATCTCACAATGAAGGACAAAATATCCACAACAGAACTCAGATTTGTAAGTCTCTGACTCCCTATTAAATGCATCACTTAATATTAGCTCCCGTGAATGCTACTTTCTTCTTGACACATTATACATTAATAGAATCATAGAAATATAAGGCTGGAGGGGACCTCAAGAAATCATCAAGGCCAACCTTCTGCAATATGGCAGGACCAAGTAAATCTAGACCATCCCTGACAGATGTTTGTCCAACTTGTTTGTAAAAGCTTCCAATGATGGGGACTCCACAACCTCCTTTGGAAGCCTATTCCAGAGCTTAACTACCCTGATAGTTAGCAAGTTTTTCCTAATATCTAACCTAAATCTCCCTTGCTGCAGATTAAGCCCATTACTGCTTGTCCTAGGTTCAGTGGAGATGGAGAACAATTGATCACCGTCACTTTTAGAACAGCCCTTAACATACTGAAAGACTGTTATCAGGTCACCCCTCAGGCTTCTTTTCTCAAGACTAAACATGCCCAGTTTTAACCTCTCTCATAGGTCAGGTTTTCCAAACCTTTTATAATTTTTGTTTCTTTCCTCCTGGACTTTTTCAAATTTGTCCACATCTGTCCTATATTTGGTATCCACAATTGGACACAGTACTCCAGCTGAGACCTCACAAGTGCTCCATGGGAACCAGAATAAACTTCAACATTTCACTACGGCCCTGATTCCAAGGTATTAAACACATAAATCTCTTTAGGTATGCGAGTAGTCCTGACTTCAATGAAACTTAAGCAGGTGTGTAAGGTTAAGTACCTTGCTGAATGTGGGGCCTATTCAGGTAAACTCGAATATCATAGTGTTAGTATTTTTTTCCATGTTTTTAATTACATATTTTTGACCTCAGAGACAGCCATTTATGCAGCTGAAACATGACATGAAATCTCATCTTCTCACAGTGTTTATATCATCTAGGAACTTTATATAGTGAAAAGATCAGTTCACAGGTTATTTTAACCCCATATATGAGTCCATGAAGAATTAAAATGGTCTCTGAAAAGCAAAATACAACAGAACCCTTCACAACTCAAATTGCTCCTGTGTGTGCCCTGAAGTAAGTCAAGATGGGTCTTGGTAGGGAATGAAGCAGTAGATTATATTTCTTTTAGTCTGCAGTTTTAGAAAGTTTGGGGACAGAAGGAAATATTTTAGAGACAGATTTCTCCTAAAGTACACATATAACTGAGAAGCCACATCTCAGTGATATTTGTGAACCTATGGGAAAACTTGGCCCCCAAATTCTGGTCACTGTGGTGCTTAGACACCATCTGAGGCCTAGCAATGAAGTCTGCAATGATATTTTCATGGCAGCCTAACAGAGACTGTGTAGACCTATGTGCCCAAACAACATGTATATCCTAGTTCAGGGGTTGGCAACCTTTCAGAAGTGGTGTGCTGAGTCTTCATTTATTCACTCTAATTTAAGGTTTTGTGTGCCAGTAATACATTTTAAAATTTTTAGAAGGTCTCTTTCTATAAGTCTATAATATATATCTAAACTATTGTTGTATATAAAGTAAATAAGGTTTTAAAAATGTTTAAGAAGCTTCATTTAAAAATAAATTAAAATGCAGAGTCCCCCAGACCAGTGGCCAGGACCCGGGCAGTGTGAGTGCCACTGAAAATCAGCTTGCGTGTCTCATTTGGTACGCGTGCCATAGGTTGCCTACCCCTGTCCTAGTTCATTATACCACTGGGACAACAGCCAGTGTACATGGGATGTTACACGTAAGCAGCGTCTACAGAGGGGCCCATTTAAGGGTACACACTTATTTTTCTGCATTTAAATCATTAGATGATTTTTGGATCATTGGGTTCTGCAAATACCTTTATTTCTTGCTGTAGAAAGTATGTTGCCACCATAGAATGGAGTATTATATGGTTTGCCATGTTTCTCACTTAGTTGAAAAGCAGAACTCTTCCCCATTCCTTCCTCAGACCTGGCTAGTTTTATGCGCAGTAAGTGCTACAGTTTGTGTCCATCTCCTTCGTGTGTGCTATACTTGCTCAGTGGCCTCAAAGTCACATTCTGGCTCATGTATCACACAATGAACAGTCTGTGTTTTCACAGCTTCCAGTTATAGAGCCACAGCTAAAACTCTTTAGCCACATGAAGGACATTTTCAGAATACCATATGCGCAGTCGGCGACAGACCAGACAAAATGGTCAGCTACAGGATATTACTGGTCAAGAGGAAAGAAGAGATGTTGGTGAAAGAGGATTCTTGGCTTTTCAGAGCTATGTTAAATACATGTTAATTTGTTGCAAGAAGAAAAGGTAACATTTTAGAAGCTTGAGTCCCTTGGCTTCCCTAAGGGCTGGTCCACACTACCCCCCAAGTTCGAACTAAGATACGCGACTTCAGCTACGTGAATAATGTAGCTGAAGTCGAAGTATCTTATTTCGAACTCAAAAGTACTTACCGCTGGTCTACACGGCGGCGTGCAGGCTCCCCCGTCGACTCCGCCTGCTCCGTTCGTGGAGCAGGATTACCGGCGTTGACGGGGAGCACTTCCTGGTTCGATTTATCGCGTCTAGACAAGACGCGATAAATAGAACCCAGAAGATCGATTGGACGCCTCCGACACGGCGGGTAAGTGTAGACCTACCCTAAGTCTTTAACATTTTTTCCTATTAAAATCTTTTGACTTAAGTTGTAATCTCCCATCAGGTGAAGATATTAGGATAAAAACATAGTTTGTCATTTCTATCTCCTATTATATATTATTCCTTTTCAGAACAAGAAGCACAAAACATTTTAAAACAAATTTGACCCCAGGCTTGTAATTGGAACCTTGCAAACAGAACCTTGTGTTCATTCAGAGCCCAAATTTATTTCAATGGGACTCTGGGGGCACAGACGTGTTCCCACATAAATCATACTGGAGGATCTCAACCTATGTTTGCAATTATTTGCGCTATTTTAGGGCTGGCCCTTTAATTTGCAAGTGTCAGAACTCAGAAGCAGCCAGTACACAGCCCTACATCCTACTAGTGCCTCTGTGAAGCTAATATCTTGTTTGCTAGAATCTCAACTTTTATTATAAAAAAAAATAATCTCTAGCTGGTATGTTTGCGCAGAAAACTTCAAAAGTGTGAAAGAAGAGTAAACAATACAGCGATGAGTCTGCAGGGAAGCTGAAAAAACAGCAATGAGAGGTGAGAACTACTTATTCATCTCAGGGAGGGTTAATTCAGCTACCCAGTGGATGGCAGTGTACCTGTCAGCATGAACTACTTCATTCCTCACGTAAGGAGAGGGAGGGTCACAGAGCCACATAATTTACTGCTGATGACATCTAGGAGATACCACCACTTACTTTTTTACCCTGATTAAGAAGGAGCAAAGTCCAAGAAGCCTAGCAGAGACCATGGGCATATTGAAGCCAGCTCAGAAAAGCACCACCTTTTTTTTTACCTCAGTCTGACCTTTAGGAAAGGAATGGGGATCCTTCAACCTGAGGGTCCCTTTGACTGCACAATTTTCGATGTCCTGGACATAATGCAGAATCAGAACAATAGCTCATAACAAAAAGGGATTCAGCTAAAAGGAATTTTTTCCCCTCTCACATCACATCACATCACATCACACACTTCTGGGCAAATCCAAGAAAAAAATGGGTAAAAAAAATAAAAATTAACTTCTTAATCAGTTCAACCCATTTCACTGACGAGCACTACACTACTGTACTTTTAGCTAGCAATCAAGAAAGAGTTTCATACCATGGGTAAAAAGTGAGTCAATTCTATTATTTGATTAAAATACATATTACATTTAATAATATCCAGAAAGATACAATTGAAAACTATGGCGGTAGAAGTTTTCTGTTTAACCTTCAGTTGTTTGCTAACATTTGCAGCACTAAAAATATATATTGATTCTAAATAGTTAACTTGAGTTTATACATCAGAAAGAAACAAAAAAGTCTATTAAAGGTCAGTTAAAATTTAACATATTGCTTTTTACTACATGATTGCAATCTCTGAATCAGTGAACAGAGTAAAGTAGGAGTTATCCATGTAACTAACCTGATTTGAGAATGGTAACCTTTGAAAAATTGCCAATATAAATGGTTTTGTCTGATAAAAGTCTGCCTTGATCATGATGAAATATCTTGGGAAATTGCTTGGATCTGATTCACAAACCATTTTTGCCCTCTTTGAGCACGTGTTGGGCTAAATATAAAAAATCCAAACAATGTTAGCTAAAAAGTTAACATATCTATCCAAATAATAAGTCACAGACTTCAAATGTTTTCATAACCACATTTTCCATGTTTTAGTTAAAGAATCTTACTCCAATATTAAGTTCATTACTAATTGTCTGTGTGAAGTGTATAAAAACAAGGAGCTCAGAATGGCTCTGAATAATTGGGAACAGAATATTTGCTCAGTAAGTCTTCACTTTCTGCTGAAAACACTTTTTTTGGATCATTACTTCAACTATCTTATGAGCAAATTTTGTATCATAGACAAAAATAGCTTGGAAAATTAATTAGACTAGTTTACTAGGATTGGAAAATGACTAATTTTCACTTCATAAATATTTACAAGAAAAAGCAGATACTTTCAAATGTATTTACAAATTTGATCCAGAAAAAGATCTCCATGAAAACAAAAATGCAACAATTTCTGAACAACCATACTAAGTTTTCTTATTTTTTAGCTTCTTTGTTTTATTTAGGGACTGTACATTTTATAAAGAAACTTGCCATATTAAGTGGTTCTTACTCTGACAGGCTGTGTCTTTTCCTTTTCTCAAAAACCAAAAAGTAGAGCAGTAAAATATTCAGTATAGCTCCAATTCAGCAAGCACTTAAGCATGTGCTTAACTTTAAGTACATGTTGAAGGGCTTTACTGAATCGGGGCCTAATGGGTACCTTTCTTTAGGGATGAGAGGAAGAAAACAAGACTCTAAAGTGGTGATAGTTACCTGCCCAGGTTTCAAAGCCACATATAACCAAGTTACTGGACATTTACACAGTTTCTGTGTCAGTTTATGGATTTTTGGATCCCATATCTTTCTTCCCATCCTTTGTCTATACAGAGAAAGGGTTAAATAAACATTTTTCTTTGTCTAGAACAATGTTTCCTGATCTTTGGAAAGCTACATGCCCTCCCCTTACCGCTCTTTTCAGGAGAATGAGTCTAATTGCATTCCTCCTTTTTTTCTTTTTTACTGAAAGCTGAGATGCTGCAGAACAATGTAGAGAGCTGCCTGCACCCCCTTGGCTAGCCTTTTGAATCCCACTAGTGGGTGCTATTCACGCTTTGGGAAACACTGCTGTAGGATATCTGCTCAAAAATGCAACCCCCAATTGGGATTTCAGTCTACTGCCAATGCTTTACCAGAGTATTTGTAGCCATTTTCAGTATGAACCTTCTCTTTATCCATATGCTTTTTTTACATGGGCACTATTTCGCCTATGATTCTATTAGTGAAGTATTATCACTTCCACTCTTTTAGGTCTGATTATCACAATACTTCAAAGGCATCTGACTGAAATGCTTTTCTATCATTAGAGGCTGGAGACTAAGGATAGGGATCACAGAATCAAAAGCATGTTTATTTCTTAACTTTATAAGCTGCCAACAGAACTAAAATAGAGTCTGTAACAGGGTGTAGGAAATCATATGGGGCAACAGAGTATATCCTGGTGGAAAATGCTACTTCGCTGCATAAAGTTAGCTCACATGAGACACATGGAAGGAAGCAGCTGGCAGAAAGTGTACTTTTGCTCCAAAATGTCTTTTGTTGCTCTGCACATAAGGATTCGATTCATTCTAAGCTAATAGGATGAAATTCACTCCAGTGTAGAGGATCTGTGCAGGGATTTGCACCACTTAAACACCACTTAGATCTTTGAAGTTGCGTTTAAGTAATGCATAGGGCCCCCCTCTGCACTGCAGTGAATTTCAGCCATAGGTCTTAATTTGTAGAGCACATTGGGGCACACAAAGCAAACTGTTGAAGAATCTGTGAAATGTTCTAACTGTCCAAAGTGTGGTAGCAAACAGGTAAGTATAGCTGCGTCTAGCAAGTTCTGTAGTGTGAAAAACTATGATTTTGTAATAGAAAATGCATGGAGCTGAGCAAAGGCATGCGAGAATGTGGTGTCTGATGCGTGGTAAGCCTTTGTTGTAGCTTCTGCAGCACACATGCTATTTTGAGCAGGAAGCAGTGATTACTTTTGAGGGTTCCAGCACATTTGCAGTTATATTAGAAGCATAGGTGCTGACTTTCATCAGCGCCGGTGGGTGCTCACGCCTCTGGCCCCGTCCCAACTCCACCCCCGCCCCCACCCCTTCTCAAATCCACACCTCCTCCTCCTCCCCCAGGGAAAAATTGGTGGGTGCTCAGCACCCACCGGCAGCTCCCCACCAGCCCCCCCACCCGCGCCCAGCTCACCTCAGCTTCTGGGTTCCCGCCGGCGGAGCCTCCAGCCGAAGCCGCCACTTTTTTTTAGCTTTCACGCTGCAGCCGCCTGCCTGTCAGCTGTTCGGCGCGGCGGCAAGGGAGGGGGAGGGCATGGGGGAAAGCGCAGCGGGGCGGTGCCTCGGGGATGAGGTATGGGGAGGAGGTGGCCATCTCCGCCTCCTCCCCATACCTCTCCCCCAAGGCGCTGCCCCGCTGAGCTTTCCCTCGCGCCCCACCCTTTGCCACCCCGCCGAACAGCTGACAGGCGGGAGGCTGCAGTGTGAAAGCTAAAAAAAGCGGCGACTTCAGCGGGAGGCACCTCTGGCGGGAACCTGGAAGCCGAGGTGAGCTGGGTGTGGGTGGGGGGGCTGGAGTGGAGCTGCCGGTGGGTGCTCAGCACCCACCAATTTTTCCCCGTGGGTGCTCCAGCCCCAGAGCACCCACAGAGTCGGCGCCTATGATTAGAAGCACTGCTATATAGTCAAGGATTGCTGTGTGGCATATGATCAACACACAAGCTGCTATAAAACACTACATTATCTTTATATATTTTGAATTTTAGTCAACTTCCTTTTAGCTTCATAGAATCATAGAATCTCAGGGTTGGAAGGGACCTCAGGAGGTCATCTAGTCCAACCCCCTGCTCAAAGCAGGACCAACCCCAACTAAATCATCCCAGCCAGGGCTTTGTCAAGCCTGACCTTAAAAACCTCTAAGGAAGGAGATTCCACCACCTCCCTAGGTAACCCATTACAGTTCTTCACCACCCTACTAGTGAAAAAGTTTTTCCTACTATCCAACCTAAACCTCCCCCTCTGCAACTTGAGACCATTACTCCTTGTTCTGTCATCTTCTACCACTGAGAACAGTCTAGATCCATCCTCTTTGGAACCCCCTTTCAGGTAGTTGAAAGCAGCTATCAAATCCCCCCTCATTCTTCTCTTCGGCAGGCTAAACAATCCCAGTTCCCTCAGCCTCTCCTCATAAGTCATGTGCTCCAGCCCCCTAATCATTTTTATTGCCCTCTGCTGGACACTTTCCAATTTATCCACAGTGAGCTTCTGTCACTGATTCCCTGATTCTCTCTTATAACATATTAAGTTCCCCCATATTCAACACTGCAATGGCTTGTTTCACTATGAGTTCAATATTTTAGCACATTTTCCAAGATACCATTATAGGTTACCATAGATATACTATTGTGCCGTGGGGAATGAAATGGAACTGCACTGACTTTTAATGAAAAAGTTAAGATATTCAAAATCCAAGGTTTTCTTTCAAGCATTCAAACTTGTTTAAATGCAAACTTACAGAAAATGAAACTATAAGATGGCCTTCCTTTTGTCACATCATCTGTCAACCAAGGGCTGTGGTAAAATACTGGGAACATTTGTTAATGACAGCTCTATTGTCAGCTAATTCTTAGAAGGGTTTATTTTGTTTTTCAAATCTCAGTGGACATATTTTAGAAATTAAAAATATTACATGCAGTCATTTTGCAACTGTTCTCAAATATTTATAAAAACTGACCAAGCAATGCTTATAACATTCACCACCTTCACAATATCAGAATAATTCACATTCAGATTAATTAAATTAATTAATTAATTTTTCCTATTTTACTTTAGTAGATGTTAAATGTGATGGTTAATGCTTTCCTAAATGCTAGCACCCAAACTTACATGTACAATGAAGCAGAAGCAAACAGTTAGTAGAGCACTCATTTGTGAACCCTCACACAAATATTATCAACCAATATTTATATTACAGTGGCACACCCTGTTACATTAGGTGCTATGCAAAGCACCTCCCTAGCAAACTCCAGGATTTGTATTTTGTTTCAGTGTAAATGTTCCAGATATAGAACATAGACTATATGGGGCCTGATCCAACTCCCAGGGATGTCAATGAGAATCTCTCCATTGGCCTTAATGGGAGTTGGATCAGGGCTTTAGAATCTACTGAATAAAAGGAACAGAAGCAGCTGTTAGCAACAAAATAGCAAATGCCTTTGAAATTCTTCTTGGAGCGCTAAGAGTGAGAAAACTGAGCACATTGCTTTTGGTTTGATGTCTGAGATTATCATCTCCTTGTCTTGTTGATAGCATATTTGTACAGCTGTGACCCAGGGTGTCCCTCAGTGCCCACTGGCAGAGAGCACCTCATCCTGTAACTCACATCGGCCTGACACACTCCTTGCCCTGACACACTCCTGTCATAATCTGCATCTAAAAGTTGTCATGTAAGGTATCGTATGCAAATCAGCAACATGGGGGGAGGGATAGCTCAGTGGTTTGAGCATTGGCCTGCTAAACCCAGGGTTGTGAGTTCAATCCTTGAGGGGGCCATTTAGGGATCTGGGGCAAAAATTGGGGATTGGTCCTGCTTTGAGCAGGGGGTTGGACTAGATGACCTCCTAAGGTCCCTTCCAACCCTGATATTCTATGATTCTATGCTGGGCATTAATGTTATTGTGTGATGTATGTACGGGTGGTGTATAAAGAATTATAGATGTGTGTTAGAAGTATATTCTTAGAAGGTGTTTTACAAGCAGTGCATAAGTCCAGTCTGTCCTAGACAAAGGAATGTTCTATTGCCTGCTTTCCTGAGTCTCCAGTGTAAATTGGGCCAGGTAACACCTCAGAGGATAATGAAAAGTGCATCTACATAGAAAGGGCAAACAAAGTCAGCAGGGGTGGCTCTATGTTTTTTGCCGCCCCAAGCACGGCAGTCAGGTGGCCTTCGGCGGCATGCCTGCGGGCGGTCCGGTACTCACACGGATTCGGTGGCGTTTCTGTGGGTGATCCGCGGGTCCCTCGCCTTCAGTGTGCTCGCCGCCGAATTGCCACCGAAACCGCAGGACCGGCGGACCTCCTGCAGGCATGCTGCCGAAGGCCACCTGACTGCCACCCTCACAGCGACCGGCAGGCCGCCCCCCCCACACGCGCTTGCTACGCTGGTGCCTGGAGCCGCCCCTGAAAGTCAGTAAGCTAAATGAGTGGTGAGGGGAAGACTGCTTAATGATCATACTGGGGGAGGGAGCCTGCATCCCCAGGAAGCTTTCCTGGCTCTTGAAACAGAGACAGTAGACATTGGGAACTACAAGCAGAAGCAGAAACCATTTTGGCATTGATCTCCTGGGGGACACAAGAGGCCAACTAATGGGGCTGAGGTCTCTGGAAACTGACTATAGGTGAGGAGCCTGCTTAGACAAAGGCCTGGTCCACACTACGGGGGGGAATCGATCTAAGATACGCAACTTCAGCTACGTGAATACCGTAGCTGAAGTTGAAGTATCTTTGATCGAATTACAAAGTACTTACTGCGGGTCCACGCGGCGCAGGCAGGCTCCCCCGTCGACTCCGCTTACTCCTCGTGCTGAGCTGGAGTTCTGGAGTCGACGGGGAGCACTTCTGGGATTGATTTATCGCGTCTACATGAGACGCGATAAATTGATCCCAGAACATCGATCGCTACCCGCCGAATCGGGCGGGTAGTGTGGACGTACCCAAAGATTGTAACTTGCTGAAGTTAAGTTTTAATCACTAGAAGCGAGTTTGGTTTGGTTTTACTTGTAACCATGCCTGTGTCATAAGCTCTTACTTACTATCACCTAAAATGTCTGTTCTTTGTTAATAAACTTACTCTTGTTTTATTACAAAATCATCTCAGTGCTTTGTATTAAACTGAAGGGTGAAGTCCTCAGCTACGAGTCTGCTGTGTGTTCTGTCTCTCTGGAGGCAGCAAACTTAATAACTTCTGTGAGTATCCAGTGAAATGGACTGGACCCTGCAGGAGCGAGGGAGGAGAGGGGGAGACTCAAAATCAGAAGGGTTGTTGGTGTCATCCTGCAAAGAGTAACCAGGCTGGTAGAAACCAGAGTGAGGCCATTGTGCTGTGGCAGGCTGCGAGTGTCAAGGCTCTGAGCCAAATCTGCACAGCACAGAAGCAGACAGGGTTACAGGGCAGGTGGTGACAGAACCCCTTATCTGGGCGATCCTCAGAGCATCACAACAGGATACTAGCTCAGAAAATACAGAGACACAAAAATAACAAAAAACAGAATTAGTATGTACACATGAAATGCTAATAGAGTATGTCCCTGAGAGAACATCCTCCAATGGGGAGATCTGAACTCCCTTATACATATATACAATGTGCACGTTGGGGCAAAGATTTATTCTTCATTTCAGCGGTACCTACAGACTATCTAAGAACAAACTTATGAGCTAAATATGAACCAAATGCTAGGGAAGCAGGATGAGTGAAAGTATATTTTGTATTATATTATATATATTATATATATATATTATATCAATGGGTGAAAAAAGGGGTTATTTAGTATATTTACTAATTAAACATCACTCTTTGTTGATGATATTACATTTTAACAGCAGTCTACAGCCTTGGGTTTAGCACACCTTTCATGTAAACAGAAAGGGCTATGTTCTATTTTAAAAGTGGGACCGATGCCCAGAATCACAAGGCTTGTTATTTCCTAAACTATAAAAATTTAATTGGGAGTGGACTGAGCTAGCTCCAGTGGGATACGAAACAACCATATAAAGACAAAGAAAGCCTATTGTAATCACTAATGGAGAGTTAGAGTTGAGTTTGCAAGAAGACTATTAACTGAGCCAACAGAAGTTGGCAGCTACGTATGTGTAATTATTTTTCAAAGGAAGAATCTAGAAAAAACTGGACTCTATTTATTCTGGCTTCCAGAAATTTTTGCTGTGGCTAACTACATAGCTATTTCAGTTCCAACCACAAACCAAGAATTATCTTCATTCTCCTCTGTACTATATCATCCATTCCAGATCTCAGTCTCTGAACCAGTAATTTTTTTGAAGCAAGATTTAGTTCCAGTAATGTTTTCTGATTGTTCAGCAATCAGTAGTGCACTTTCCACTATCTAAGTACTCATATGGCTCCCACCACCTGAATTCCTCCTGAGTATTTATGGATTTATCCTCACAACAACCCTCTGAGGAACGTATTATCCTCCTTTTACATATGGGGAACTGAAGCACAGAAAGATTGACTGATGTTCCCAACATACCTTTACCATCCTTCCTTCTCACCACTGTTCAGATCATCAGCAATCTCCAGAGACACAAAATGTAGAAGGATGACGAAAGAAAATTTAAATTATAAACATTTTGTTATGCAAAATTCTTACAGAAAACAATAAAGAAAGAAGCCAATAGGATTCCATAGAAATTAAATAGGATCCTGTAAAACTTACTATAACCCCCCACTGAATTTAATCAAGAATGATATCTGCTCAATAGAATTGTTAATACAGAATTATATGCCTGACGTAGAATTCTATAGCTCGGTTGAAAAATTCCACAGAAAGATTATTTTGCATTACATTATTTTAGGGCTTTTTCATAGAATTAGGAGGAAAGGAATTTTCCTCCTCCACCACACAACAGTGCCATCAAACATATTCACATGGGACATAGTAAATGCACTTAAAAAGGGATTGCAAAGTGGTACTAAAAAGGTCATTGCTATACAGTCCTATATTTTTAGATGTTCAAATGTTAAATACAATGTTATTTTGAGTGTAACAATAATTTGATAATAAATATGCCATATAACATGAATGCATACAGAGAGCTATTATACTCCTTATAAGCATGGTTTTGTTAAGAACTCGTGTCCTATACAGTGCAGGGATTCAGATTCAAAGCTTAAGGTTCCTCATATAAACACAGAATATAGTGGAAGTTTTAGCTGCATAAGGAACCAGGATCACGTCCAAAATATCACTTGACCTTATATCCTACCATGTGAGAGACACGAGAGTTCTAAATGAAGGCCAAACAGGTGTCTTGTAATGCCAAATACCTGTAAGAAACTTGTATTGTACCAAATGTACAAACATTAAGATACTCAATATCTCTAACATCTCAGATAACAAAATATCATTTGCTTTGGAGAGAGCCACACTAGTTTTAAAAAGTGTTGATATATTAATGGAATCAGGTGGCTGAATCATGCAGGCATGCCCACGAAATTCCCAGTGGAGTCCTGTTGATGTCACCCTAAAAGCCCTTCTTTAAAAAGGCACTCTGTAGAAATGGTACCACACAGTCCCATGTTGATGTTTTCTTAGCGACGTCCTTACACATGGGCTCAGTTTACAATTAAAAAGATCCCCCCCACACACACTTAAAGAGTCAGCCCCACCCAAGTGAATCTGGGATTTGAAATTAGTACCTTCTGTCAATATTCTGCAGGGCAAATTCTGGCTTCATTTATACCTGTGCAACCCCTCTATTTGCAAATGACATTGGAAACTACTTATTTGTTTTGTTGGTGATGTGTGAAAAGGACTAGGATCCCATTCATGGTCCATTAGTTAGGCTGGCTTTGCAGTGCTAACTGGAAGAAAAAGTAGTAAAACTTCAGTTTTAGAGGGAATATGACTTTGAATACACACTGGGGACATGATTCCAATTTTCCTTACACCAGTGATTTATTCGTGATTTACCTTGGAGTAAGTGTAATGAGAATCATGCCTCTAGGACAGAGATGTTGGTAGAGAAGGTACCGTTTTATAGCGTGACTTTTCAGGGTGAAACTGTACGACAATAAAATGGAGTTAAGGTTGAGAGTACACGTCAGTAATTGAAGAGTAAAAATCATCACAAGGCTGTTGGGATTATTCTCAAACCAAGCCCTACAAACCCTGGAAATCCAGAGTTAAAATTATATTTAAAAGAAATACAAACATGTTAAGGTATGGAAATAACTCTGCACTGTAGTAACATAAGGTGGAAAATATGAATACAACAAATGTGCCTTTAAAAATAAGATTAGATTTATCTGGGACTACAAATACTAAAATGCTTTAATCATACTTGTATGGTTAATGCATGGTGTCAGCACAGCACAGAATTAAGCTTGTTTAGATGCCTAAACCTTGCATTTCTTATTGTAACCTGTTTGGCTTTCTTTTATGGATTCTGTAAATTCTTCTTTAAGACTGATATTTTTTAGTTTTTTAAAAAGGCTCTTGTTCTAGCTAGAATAATGAAAGAAGACATAATGGTATTAAAATACATTAATCAAATGTAAACACACAATAAAATACTTAGCCTTTACACAGAGGATTACATCTTTAAAATTCCTAATTCACATTGCACCTTACATATCCTCTAAGGCAGGGGTGGGCAAACTACGGCCTGGGGGCTGCATCCAGCCCTTCAGATATTTTAATCTGGCCCTCAAGCTCGTGCCAAGGAGTGGGGTCGGGGGTTTGCTCCGCTTAGCTCCCGGAAGCAGTGGCATGTCCCTGCTCCAGCTCCTACATGTAGGGGCAGCCCGGGGGCTCCGCACGCTGTCCTGCCCCAAGCACTGACCCTGAAGCTCCCATTGGCCAGTAAACAGGGCCAATGGGAGTTGCAGGAGCGGCGCCTGTGGACGGAGCAGCGCGCAGAGCTGCCTGACCGCACATCCACCTAGGAGCCAGAAGGGGGACATGCCGCTGTTTCCGGGAGTTGCTTGAGGTAAGCGCCGCCAGGAGACTGCACCCCTGACCTCCTCCTGCACCCCAACCCTGATCCCCCTTCCGCCCTCCGAACCCCTCAGTCCCACCCTCCTGTACCCCAGAGCCTGCACCCTCATCCCTTCACCTGCACCCCAACCTCCTGCCTCAGCCTGGAGCCCCCTCGCGCATCCTAAACTCCTCATTTCTGGCCCCACCCCAGAGCCTGCACCCCCAGCTGGAGCCCTCATCCCTCCTGCACCCGAACCCCCAATTTCATGAGCATTCATGGCCCACCATACAATTTCCATGCCCAGATATGGCCCTCGGGCCAAAAAGTTGGCCCACCCCTGCTCTAAAGGTTAGGTCATTTTAGAGAGAAGGAAACAGAAGGTAAGTGAGTTATGCAGGGCCACACACACAGCTTTAGGAAAACTAGGAATAGAACTCAGGAGCTCCCAGGGGGAGGGATAGTTCAGTGGTTTGAGCACTGGCCTGCTAAACCCAGGGTTGTGAGTTCAATCCTTGAGGGGGCCATTTAGGGATCTGGGGCAAAAAAATCTGTCAGGGGACAGTACTTGGTCCTGCTAGTGAGGGCAGGGGACTGGACTCGATGACCTTTCAAGGTTGCTCCAGTTCTAGGAGATTGGCATATCTCCATTTTCTTTCTTCTTCTTCTCCTTCTCTTTTTTCTTTTCTTCTTACTCATAGCTCCATACTCCCTCAATGGGCAAGATGGTTATCCCTTACGCCCATTGGTGAGCAATTACTTGCAGGAGTCATCTCATAGAATTCAGTGGGACTATTGTTAGGAACTGTTAGTGGAATAAGGAGTTCTCATTGTGAGACATCTTGAAATAAAAGGAAAAACCCTCAGGTGGCAGAGTATTGACATCTGTCTCTCAGGTACATACTCTGCTGCTTTATGAGACTGATTAGATGCATCCTGCTAAGTTCAGGCCACACTGCCCACTGTAGCGGGATGGTGGGAGTTGCTAGGTCCAGGGAGGGGAATGGTGGAGTGAAAATCTGTTATACCAGATTGTCCACTGGTATAAGGCCACCTGTGTCAGGAACCTGATTGCAGTCCTCCTCAGTAGCTCTAATTTAGGCTGGAGCCATGCAGCATAGCATCAGGGATCTGTGACCAGCTCTCTAAAGCTCCACTGTCTGCACCTTAGGTGGGGTGGAGAATTTAGCTTTCAGAGTTTTGTCCTTTCAGGTTTCAAGGATGGCAATGGTAAAAAAGACTACAAGAAGCTGATGACTTTAATTATTTTAATTGGGAAACTGGTGTTTCTCAGTTAATGCAAGGGCAAAGGTCGGACATTCTTGAAGTAGTTACTGTACTGCAGAATCCACCCTACAATAGATTGACTACTTGTAACATGCCACAGCGATGGAGAAATCTTCACCACGCATTTGCATTATCTGGAGAATATAACCCCTTCTCCCACCTTTCTTAATTGAATCTCCTTTAATGTGACCCAGGTTTCTGATTAGAAAGTTTGGAGTGGGGAGTTGCTAACCTGTATACAAAGTGTTTGTATAAACAAATTCAATATAATTAAGCAGTAACTATAAATTAAATTAAGCATTTGTAAAGGATCCTCAATAGTTTTATGAACAAAGTCTTTAACATTCAATCTATTATATTTTAATGTATTTATGATGACGTTCAGATCCACCTTTGCTGCAAGGGGCAGGAGGTGAATCTTTCAAAACATATTAAATATCTGCAGAATAGGCTGAAGACATCAGTCTAGAAAGATTAATTCAGGAGGTTCCCAAACTGTGGTCCATAGCACATTTGCAAGTGATCTGTGCCGAGATAGCTTGTAACAAGGTGCCAGTTCTATTCCTGTGTTCCAGTTCTAAAAATTAATTAAAGCACTGATAAAATACATCACTTTCCAGATATGACTTGTCTACAAAGCAATTTCTGCCTGGGGATGTTATTTGATTGCAAATGGGAGGGATAGTGCTATGCCTGATTACACTGGTCTACAATTTTTGAGAAGTCGTCTGCTTCAGAGATAAAATGTGCTATTTAGTATGTATTTTGATGTGCTGAATTCAAATATGACAATTAAAACAACTGATTGGCTACTGTTTCTAAGATATTTAAGTTTTTACATTTTATGTCTATGTATATTGTGTAGATAGTAGAGTTTTAATCATAAATTGTAAACCTAGGTCTTTTCATGTGTTTATGGTTGCTTTACATGCTACTATTTCACCTGTCCTGTTTATGTAACACTTTAAAAATCAGCAAAGGGGTTATATAAATAAAACTGATAATGAAACAAAAGGCAAAAAACTATTATGTCCATAGTTTAGTCCTATTCAGTGTCTACTCGGCGCTTCTTGGCTTGTCTCTTGTATTCATTAAATGGAGCATCTCTTGTCACTGTCCAGCAATAGTCTGCAAGCATTGATGGGCTTCATTTGCCCTGATAGCATTTCTCCATTGTTGCAACGTCCTGGTGAAATCGCTCGCCGTGCTCGTCGCTCACTGCTCTGCAGTTCGGTGGGAAAAAATCTAGATGAGAGTGCAAAAAATGTATCTTTAGTGACATGTTGCAACCAAGGCTTTTGTATGCCTTGAGGAGGTTTTCCACCAACAACCTCTAGTTGTCTGCCTTGTTGTTTCCGAGAAAATTTATTGCCACTAACTGGAAGGCTTTCCAGGCCTTTTTTTCCTTGCCACGCAGTGCATGGTCAAATGCATCATCTCGAAGAAGTTCACGAATCTCAGGACCAACAAAGACACCTTCCTTTATCTTAGCTTCACTTAACCTTGGAAATTTTCCACGGAGGTACTTGAAAGCTGCTTGTGTTTTGTCAATGGCCTTGACAAAGTTCTTCATCAGACCCAGCTTGATGTGTAAAGGTGGTAACAAAATCTTCCTTGATTCAACCAGTGGTGGATGCTGAATACTTTTCCTCCCAGGCTCCAATGACTGTCGGAGTGGCCAATCTTTCTTGATGTAGTGGGAATCTCTTGCACGACTATCCCATTCACAGAGAAAACAGCAGTACTTTGTGTATCCAGTCTGCAGACCAAGCAAGAGAGCAACAACCTTCAAATCGCCACAAAGCTGCCACTGATGTTGGTCATAGTTTATGCACCTCAAAAGTTGTTTCATGTTGTCATAGGTTTCCTTCATATGGACTGCATGACCAACTGGAATTGATGGCAAAACATTGCCATTATGCAGTAAAACAGCTTTAAGACTCGTCTTCGATGAATCAATGAACAGTCTCCACTCATCTGGATCGTAAACGATATGGAGGGCTGCCATCACACCATCGATGTTGTTGCAGGCTACAAGATCACCTTCCATGAAGAAGAATGGGACAAGATCCTTTTGATGGTCACGGAACATGGAAACCCTAACATCACCTGCCAGGAGATTCCACTGCTGTAGTCTGGAGCCCAAAAGCTCTGCCTTACTCTTGGGTAGTTCCAAATCCCTGACATGGTCATTCAGTTCACCTTGTGTTATGAGGTGTGGTTCAGAGGAGGAGGATGGGAGAAAATGTGGGTCCTGTGACATTGATGGTTCAGGAGCAGAAGTTTCATCCTCTTCCTCTTCCTCGTCTGACTCAAGTGAGAATGATTCTGGTGCATCAGGAACCGGCAGTCCTTCTCCGTGGGGTACTGGGCGTATAGCTGATGGAATGTTTGGATAATGCACAGTCCACTTTTTCTTCTTTGACACACCTTTCCCAACTGGAGGCACCATGCAGAAGTAACAATTGCTGGTATGATCTGTTGGCTCTCTCCAAATCATTGGCACTGCAATAGGCATAGATTTCCTTTTCCTGTTCAACCACTGGCGAAGATTTGTTGCACAAGTGTTGCAGCATATGTGTGGGGCCCACCTCTTGTCCTGATCTCCAATTTTGCAGCCAAAATAAAGGTGATAGGCTTTCTTAACCATAGTGGTTATACTGCGCTTTTGTGATGCAAAAGTCACTTCACCACAAACATAGCAGAAGTTATCTGCACTGTTCACACAAGTACGAGGCATCTCTGCTCACTTTGGCTAAACAGAAATGTCTCCCTTTGCAAAATCAAACACTGACAAATAAGAGAGCACGACACTGTATGATTTCTAGAGCTGATATAGGGCAATTTGTTCAGCAGAGTGATGTAAGCTTCGTTATGATTGCATCATCCATGACTTCTAGGAATAACATGATGCAATTCATATCATGTATGATGCAATACCAGCTTCAGATTGCATCATTCATTGTTTTGCCTAAAAAGCAAGTACTGTCCAAACCCAGTCATAGATTTATTCATAGATCCAGTCAAAGATGTATTTTAGTCATTTCTGGTTTAAATTGAGATCCCTTCCCTTGATAACTCACTTATCCTCCGCCATTCCCAAGTCAAGGGTCGTATATACTGACCCAATAGCATGTCTTGAAAACTAGAGCCAATCAACTATTTTAAGCATCATTTTCATTCTCAGTGACCCAGAATTAGTAAAGTTTGACTACATTTATTTCAGAAGCATTTTGGCTGTAGAGCAGTGTTATGAATGGGAGGAAAGTTTTCCATGGCATGGGCCAATCGGTTTAGAATGATATTGTCCACAGTATGAAAACTTTTGAGAACACCTGTCTCATCTGGTAAATATCTAATGTTTACCAGATGAGCAATGGACAGCATAATTGCTTGAAATGAAATCAAAGCTGAAGTTGTCAGCTATGCTGAATGAAAGGTTACCTTCATGCTCTTGGAAAAAGCAGAAATGTCTAACAATTATTAAGTGCTCTAGCTTTTATTTCATAGCAATCAAATAAATGGAATGGACATATATTACTAAAAATACTTATCCAAGGTCAGCCAGTCATCTTAAGTCAGCACTAGCTCATTAATCTTTAGATTACAGTCAAATCTTAGCATAGATGATCAAGAGGCCAAATATGAAATCACAGCAGTGAGTTCTGGGCCTCGATATACACTTTAAGAAAGAAAACTGTGCACATTTGTTTATATACATGTGTTGGGTGAAGAAATGCTGCTCATAGTCACATACTGACACACAACAAAGTAACATGAAGTACTCAGTGTACACAATACTTTTAATCCATAGTAACATTAAGCACTCGGTACAGTGCTTTGAGAGCTATGATAGCTCTCAAAACAATTTACAAAAGTGGGTAAGTATTATTACCATTTTACCACTGGGGAACTTGAGAAATAGAGACACTAAGACCTACATTTTCAAAAGCACTCACTAATTTTGGGTGCTGCAGTTTCTGAGTGCCCAGTTTAACCTGCCTAGCCACTGACTCTTGATGCTTTCCTGAGAATGTCTGAGCTTGCCCTGCTGGACGTCATAAATTAACCCCCAGGTGGGTCTCCTGCAGTTTAGGCTTGAGGGAATTTATAGGAAAGTTGACTGACACTAATTTTCTGAAATTTTTGGTTGAATGCTGAAATCCCAGAGGAGCATCTAAGGAAAGGAAACAAACTGCCAAGCGCTTCCTTTGGTGCCATGAGAAAAACTCTGGGTCTAGGTTGATTTTTCTAGTATGGAACCACCAACTCCACATGCACATGGTGAAAAGGCCAGCCCTAGACCCAGAACTTCTACTTCTACTTCATTGGGTGTGGCAGAGAAGGAAGCTGGTCTCTCCATCCCAGAGACCCGGATGCCTAGAGCAGTGGTTCTCAACCTTTCCAGACTATGGTACCTCTTTCTGGAGTCTGATTTGTCTTGCATACCCCAAGTTTCACCTCACTTAAAAACTACTTGCTTACAAAATCAGACATAAAAAATACAAGTGTCACAGCACACTATTACTTTCTTATAAATTGCTTACAGTACCTTTCTCATTTTGTCTGTATGAAATTTTAATTTGTACTGACTTCATTATGCTTTTTATGTAGCCTGTTGTAAAACTAGGCAAATATCTAGATGAGTTGATGTACCCCTAGAAGATCTCTGTGTACCCCCAGGGGTATGCGTACCCTTGGTTGAAAACCACTGGCCTAGAGGACAGGGAGAAAATCCCACTCCTGGCTTCCTGCTGCTGGCTCACTTTCCATTAGAAGAGAACAATGTCACTCCAGAGGAAGAGCTCAGCTCTGCCCAAGTTGGGAAGGGAATTGGTTGCCAGCTACCTGGTCAGCTCTGGACTAACTAGAGAAGGCTGCAGGCGTGGGCAGGAAGTACACCATGATATTTCTGCTGCTGGGAGCAGGCCCAAATGCAGCCTGAATTTAGGGCTAGAAAGCTGACCCAAGAGCAAGCCCCAGCCAAAGCCAGTTGAGGAAGCCCTGACCAACATGGTGACTACTGGGATAGATGTTTGGGGATACAGTAGGGACTGAGATTCACCTCTCTGAGCTCTCACCATACCCAAAGCTGAGTGACCACTGCAAAGGACAGGAAGGGTCCCCTGTTTTAGGACAAAGAGAGGGACTGGTTGGAGTCTATCAGATAACATAGTAGTACTCTGTGTAATTAAGCATGCAGGACTCAGTACATTGTACAATTATGGGATGGTAGGTATGACACCCTGTAGGAGACTCTGAAAGGTCTCTTTTACTAACTGAGGTTTTAGCCCTGCCAATCTAGTCATTAACATTATATCTGAGTGCAGCATTTGTTTATGGGGTTAATTCCTGCCTCCCCAGAAGTTGGGCTTTTGGGAGGCAAGTGTGGTTCTCCACCTTCAAGCATAACTTGGAATTTGGGGTCCACTCAATTAATCAGGGTGCCCACACCACCCTAGTAATGACTTCAAGACTGTTAGTCACTCTGCTGGCACCTGCTCCTATGTTTGCACTTCAGATAATTCACCAATGATCTGTAGGAGAGCTTTCCCTTTTAAGAGAAGATGTGGGAAGTCTGATTTGTCCTGTTTGGTTACTGAGGAAGTACTTATTTTCAGCTAGTTCTTAAAGGTTTGTTTCAAGGTTCCATAAAACACCTTCTCTCCCCAAGAAGACAAGGCAAACAGACAAGTACCTGTGTCTAAGAGTCCCAGGTCTAAGGCATGGTACCATTTTGTAAATCGCATTATCCACCATGAATATGCAAAAACTTTGAGGAAAAACAATGACTGTCAAATGCAAACTGAGCTCTCCATGAGAGAGAAATCCAACAACTTTTAGTTTCCTGGAGAGATGCCTTAGGGAAATAGCTAAAGAACAACAGTAGGAGGTCTTAAATAAATTTGTTAGTCTCTAGCGTGCCACAAGTACTCCTGTTCTTTTTGAAAAGCAAAGGGCATGTTAAGCTGCTTGGAAGTCATTTTAGGCTGTAAAAATAATTATCTATTTCCTTGTGCCTAGGGTCAGAAGGAGATACATTGCCTTCCTATGGGACTTTATAGCAGGAAACTTGAGAAGCAATGTAGAGAAGGGACCCTCCAGAGCTCAACCTTGTTCTTTAGGAAATGTGTGAAACCTGGAGAAGGACATAGGGAAGCCAAATTTAGCATCAGGTGATGCTGAACTTTAGTTACAATCTTGTCAAGTCTGCTGGGATAAGAAGGGTCTTAATCCTGATGATTGGCCTCATGGAAATATACCTTGGAGATGGGAGCTGCAGGAGCAGCTCTTGCTAGGTCTACCACCCTAGAATATGCTCTCTAAAACATCTTGTGTTATAAAGACTGAAGTGGCTGATTTATTGAGCTTCACCCTCAGATTAGCTATAAAAGGGACCAAAAGTCACTTACAAGCTGTTATTTAGTTGAACAGCTGAGGAAATATTTTTCTTTGAGTCTAAAAGATTAGTTGGGTTTGGATTCTACAGTACCCCGTTGGACACCCTTGGTCATCTTGGTGTGGTCACAACATGGGGCTAAGGGTGGGTGGAGTGGGAAGAGTTGATTTCATGCTTAGCTGCCCCTAATGTCCTTTGCTACTTGCGCTGCTTCGGGAAGCCCAATAACTAATAGCTCTTCCCATATAATCTCTTTTACATGGCTGTGGGTTAGGAGGCCTTTGAGGGAAACGTCCATCAGGGAGAATACGAGGTGGGAGTATGGTCTCTGAGCATAGGTTTCAAGAAAAAGCCTTATGTAGCATCTTCACCAGTCCCAGCTATATCTCCCAAATTCCATGTCAATGTATAAAAGGCATTTGCTGGCTTAAACAGGGACTAAATAGTTTAGAAGATACTTGATAGACACCCAAACACCTATAACGAAAACACAGAGTTTGAAGACAGAGTGTTTAGTGGACAATAGAATGCTATTTCAGAATAAATAAGAGATAATTTGCACAGACTCTGGCTGGTACTCCTTCACAGAAGTGGAACACAATGGTCCAGCTTCACTAGGCCCAAAGACCAGTGCTGCATAGATGCTCTGAACAAGTAATATTTACTGACAGTAAAATGAAGCTCTTTTTAACCAGTACGTTCCCACATTCTTCTCATACCACCCCTCTGAACTTGGTAGAGATTCTCTCCACAGATTGTTAGTTGTTTTTCACTAACAACCAAAAATATGACAAAGTATTTAGTTCAGAAGCTAAACCTTAGACATAATTGAGAAGTATGATACCATGATAACTACACTGTGTATCTTGAAAAGTGACCCTCATTTAGAAATGTAAGGGGCTGGCAGCCACCTTTCCACTCTACTGATAATCTGCTGATAGGATCCAATCCTCGTAAAAGCAAGGATCTCCTGCTTATCACCTTTGACCCTTGTGTGGAAGAGACACTAAGGCATAATTTCACCAAAATTCATTAGTTGTCTTGTTACAGTCAACTAATGTAAAGTAAAGATATCTAAATGCAAGATCTAGCACACCAGAACATGATGTGTGTTTATGACACTCCCAGGACAACTGTGAGTCCACGTACAGGACTGAATCAATGATGAAGCTTTTAAAAAAGGTTACTTCTCAGCAATCAAAGCTTTCCAGATGTCTTCTCCCTGCTGATCCTACCACAATGATCTTAAGCTGTATCAGCGCCTATTCAAACAACTGGCTACAAGGGAGGCATGTGGCCACTAACCTGTGAATTGCAGCAAGTTCTGAAAAATCCAAGTCCCAAATGCTTTCGGTTTCTCTCTCCTTATAAGTTTCTAGCATAAGACTCAGAAGAAGCTGAGAGACACAGTGGGTCAAATGCAGATGTGCAGAAGCAATGCATGAATTCAAGAGAACTCCAGCCAGTATTTATCTCTCTCAGAATTAACACACGAGTAATTCCAAAGCAGACAACTACATTAGTGCTTAAAGTCACACGGCCATTTTAGCTCCACCACTGGCATAATACTGCTGAGTAAAAGTATGTCGCATACTTCCAAGTGGCAGCCATTATGAGTCCCATTATGGCAGCATGCTGTGAGGTAAGCATGCTGTGAGTAAACGCTAACATCTGGCACTAAAATCCAGGCCTGTTCAAAGCAGGTTTGAATTAAAAAAAAACAACGGATCAATTAAGACAGCTCTTGGACTGAGACTGCTTAACCTTTTATGGCTTGTTTACACGGGGAATAGGGTGACCAGATGTCCCGATTTTATAGGGACAGTCCTGATTTTTGGGTCTTTTTCTTATATGGGCTCCTATTACCCCCCATCCCCGTCCCGATTTTTCACACTTGCTGTCTGGTCACCCTAATGGGGAATTATTCCTGGTTAGCTGTTCCTGATTAACTCCATATATGGATAATCTTATTCTGAATTAATTTAAACCAGTTGATTAAACTAATTTGGAATAAAGTGTTCCTATTCTGAAATAAGAATATCCATACATTGAGTTAATCAGGAATAGTTAATCCACTTTAAATTCACATCCTACTTTACTTTGGATTAATTTTCATGTGTAAACAAATCCTTAGCATTTGGAGAGCAGTCTATAGAATAGACAGTGAACTCTCTAAGGCAGTGGTTCTCAAAGCCGGTCCGCCGCTTGTTCAGGGAAAGCCCCGGGCAGGCCGGGTCAGTTTGTGTACCTACTGCGTCCGCAGGTTTGGCTGATCGCGGCTCCCACTGGCTGCGGTTCGCCGCTCCAGGCCAATGGGGGCTGCAAGAAGTGGCGAGGGCCGAGGGATGTGTTGGCCGCCCTTCCTGCAGCCTCCATTGGCCTAGAGCGGCAAACCGCAGCCAATGGGAGTCGTGATCGGCTGAACCTGCAGATGCGGCAGGTACACAAACTGGCCCGGCCCGCTCGGGGCTTTCCCTGAATAAGTGGCGGACCGGCTTTGAGAACCACCGCTCTAAGGGACTTAATTTTGTTTAAGAGAAGATTGAGGGCTCCTTCCACATCCAGTATATGAAGCCTGACTTTCTCATTAATCACTAAAGTAATCAGGAGGACAAGGGAGGAGAAACAGAGGAATAATTTGACTAATATGAACTGTGAAAATGCTTTATGAATGTTAGAACCACCTTGTTTTTGTGAAAAATTATTGCAAGTGGAGGGTGGATGGGCTTGAAATGCAGTGATGTAACTGGATAGCATAATAGCTATCAAGAAAGCTATCTATACCATGTGATACTATAAAGGACAATCTTTAGTTACTTAAATGGGACTCCATAAGTCTGCCAAAACTACATTATGGTTTTAAGAAAATATGGAGAAAACAGCAGGTTTAGAGAAAAGAGGGAAAAAAATCTAAATGTCAAATCAGCTGGAGAAATAGAGGTAATAGGAGGGCAGGGGCCTCTTACAACTTCAGCTAGAATGCAGGATCTCCCAGATGATGGGAACACACATCCTAACAGCTGACTGATGGAAATGGTTCATGGATAACTCCTGTGCTGCGTATCTGTAGTTTAAATGGAGGAAAAATGAAATTTTGTCACTGAGATAATCTTATTCCAATACTGTCCATTTTCCTCACATGAACACTCAGAATTTTCTCAACAAAAAATAAAAAATTAAATATGAGTGAAGTGAGAACTACACTTATGACAACAAGTTTGGCAGAATTTAAAGTGTCATCCTTTAAAATTTTTATACAAAATGTAAGATGCAGTTTGTCATGACACAGCTCATGCCTATCAGAAAAAAGGGAGATGCCACACAGATGCTTGACTGTGGCATGACACCTAGCATGAACACTGCTCTAAGACTGTGTCATGTATTCCATGGTTAGCATACTAATAATCTTGTTCCCCAGACATTTGTTTGGCTGCTAAACACTATGAACTTTCTGGACTCTAAGTAATTTTTAATTGCTGGACTCTGTCATTTTTTAAATAAAATTACTTAAAGTATTTAGCTTAGCAAAGTAATTGTTCCTCTTACTTCCCCTATTTTAGTCACGGGGGTTCCTTTACATACCTTAGGAGATACCCTGCAAAATAATCACAATTATTAACCCTGGTGATTTTATTTTTAAAGAAGGAAAAGAAAACAATTAACAAAACACCAATGACAGAATATAAGTGATAAGATGGTCACTTCAGTTAAAATCTCTTCTGTATGTCTCTCTGTGGAGAGATTTTAGCAGAGATAACACCTTTGAGAATGGGTGTCCTTCACTTGGTAAGTTAAGACCCAAAGTATACTGTTTCCAAAAATTATTGTGAATCCATTCTTAGCATCTTATTAGATACTTAAACTGTCATGATAGGGCAAAATAACTTTTTAAGGGCTGTGGGATCCTGTCTAGTTATTAATAACTAGCCTGTTTATAGATGGGCAAAGTAAGCAATCTTAACTAAATAATATGAAATTGAAGAAAATATTTAAATCAGTTACTTAGACAGAACCATTAAGGAACTGTCTTGAGACATGACCACTACAAATATTAATTTTAAATCCAATTAAATTACACTATTTCTCCACTTACCAATGTTTAGCCCCTGCCTCCTTTCCAGGAACACATGTTCTAACCATCTGTGAGTAATAGGAGAACTTAATATCTTAAATTACAACAGCATTTCATTATCACAATAAAATCATTACACAAGTTTAAACTTAATTGCTGGGCAGCGTCTTAGTTAACTTTCTCTCACCAATCCATGCTGAAGTCTGGGGGAAGTTTTCCTTGGTTTCATTTCCTCTTGAATCTTCTGTTTTTCTTTTCTGTCAGTAGCAGCTCATTCGTAGAGAAGGACATAAAAAGAGTTGTAGAGTGCTTGCTGTCTAGCAGTGTAGCAGAGGGGATGTGTGTATGTGAGGGGCACTCACTTCAGAGTTTTATACTCTTCTCATCCTTCCTATTTCCAAGAAACACACTTCTTTCAGACAAGTTTAGATTCAAAGTTGGATGCTGTCACTCTTTCATTGGCTTCATTCAAGGTTGGCTGAGTTCCTGAATATGCAACATTTCTAATTGCTTTTGTTCTTCTTGTGGCAGGAAAACATCAGGTAATGTTTAAAGTTAAAACTAACTTTCTTTTTGTTTAGTACATTTTGTGAGATATTTTAAAATTGTATTAAGGTTTGACACAAAATGAAATTCTGTTTTCCAAGGTCCAGGTTTTAGTTCTCAAACCAGTCAAATCAAATCAAATAACTCATATAAGGTCTTAAGCTTTAATAATTAAAAAGTTGATTTTTATAATAATTTTTGGAGAGAGGATTCTTGTCTTCCGGAGTTGGGCAGTTGTTCACTGCCAGTAATTAATTAATTTTCTATTAATATAAATATTCTATATTTAAAAGGCTTCTTATATTAGTAACTAGGTTAGCATTAAATGACATTGCTGTATTTGTACATAAAACATACTACTATTCATATAACAATATCAGGCAGCTATTATATGAAGGGTTGCATTTAGATACAGAATATTTGCAAATATGCATTTTAAGAGAAGGTTATGACATCTTAAGCATTTGAGAAATAACAAAAGATTTCACTCAAGTGGAAATATGAGTTAGAAGTAATCAGTATCTTCTGTAAACTAAGGTTTCTCTTTGCAAAGATGAGGGCTACAAGACTCACTTTATGACTCGGTTTATAGCTCTGGTAACACATCCTAAGCATTACTTCTTTTGGAGTTTTTTGAATAAAAACATTCTTACATTCTTTTACACAGCAAGGGCTTTTTCCTCAAACAAATAATCTACAAAATCTGTTTTATTGAAATAAAGATCATATCTATACTAAACTGATATCTTATACAAGAGGGGTGTGTCCTAGTCTTTGTTAAGTGATTGTCTCATTTGCTTTTCGATCAAATGGTTTCTAGATTTACAACCTACCATTTGCAGTATACTTACAATTTGTAATTACAGATTTACCAAATATTCTATACAAAGCACAAATCACAGTAACTACCTTATATACATATTTCAGAACATAGTATACAATATTAAAGCTAAATAGAAGTTATAAAGCTGCATCCCAGAGTCTGTGTAAACACACTTGGAATAATAAACATTTTATGGCTAAGGAAGGGTTATCTTGCGAACATTTGCTTGTCCTTGGGGGACAAAAAGCATAACCTTTTTGCATTTCATTGATTAGTCTGAGCACATAACTAGCTAAACATAATGTGTATTCTTATATTTTCAAGTATCCTGGCTATAACATACTTGTAACTATATCTTAATATTCAGTAAAGGTGGAAACAATCTTGTAGAAACCTAAAAGAAAAATAAGTTAATTTTAATATAATTTTTGCATCAATATTGAGGGTTCTCCCTCACAACTTGTAACCCTATAGTGAAAATAATAAATGATATTTAACATATACTGTACTTGAGTTTAAATTATAGTCAAAGAATGTATAGGACCATCCTGGATTACACAGTAGCAGAGTACAGTAGCCACCGATGGATAGTCCCACACTTGTCACAGTATTAAGTGTATGATTTAAGGCTAATAACTCTGTGTTGTATATTAACAGCCTTTTCATCTTCTTTATTTGATAATATAACATGCTTATAGACAAAGACACTAATTAAAACTTTGCTGTATATATCACATGTTGACCTTGGAATCTAACTCATTTTGATGCAATGGTAACTCATAATCTAGGGTGTAGAAAGATAATCATACACTATGCCCACTGGAATTCTCTAGATTCCTTTGGCATTAGATCATTTCCCAGATATCGAAGTTGAGGTGGGCAGACTTGTGGACGGTATCATGGAGGTGGAAGTATGAGATGGTTAATATGTCACTTTTGTATAACAAATATTTTATTTGCTTGAAGGACAGTACTTCGTTAAAGTCAGTAATTAAAAAAAAAAAGTTTCAAAGAGAGACACAGCACTGCCCAAATGTAAGTAATCTGGAAAAATGGCAGGCCTAAAGGTTGGTATAAATGAAATTGGTTGGATGCACGTTCTGCAATATGAAGGCTAGATTGTCCTTGTCTAAAATATAAAGGAAATTCACACTAATGGTATATCTAGGGAGGCATGATTATTGCATGTGTAGACATAGCTGAGCTAGCTCTGATCACGCTACTTCATGAAAAACAACAGTGTAGCTGCAGCGGCATGAACAGGAGGAGGGGCTAGCCTCCTGAATACAATCCTGTTCAGGACCTTAGATATTTACTCTCATGGCTATTCCATGACATCACAGTTCCGCTGCTATTGTTAGCCAGCTAGCTTGGTCACAGTTAGATCAGGTATGACTACACATGTTGTCCCAATGGCAGCATAGACATATCCTAAGTTACTTCCATCCATTGTAATAACGCAACCAGTGCTTTGACAGAAAACTTGATTGTTTCACACTGTATTCCTCCAGGAATGTTGGAACTTATGTCCATCTGCAACACATTCAAACAGAACTTAAGACATTTCCAAAACTTTGTAAGACACAATTAGACAACAGCTCAGCTGTTTCAGGAGGGTTTACCAACAGAGGCATCTTCCAGAACTAAAGAAATGCCAACTCTAAATAGATATCGTGCACCCATCACCAGACCTTAACAATTCTTAAATTTGTACTTCTCACAGTAAGGTGCTGTTCTTAATCCTCCAAAGATGGAAAATGGAACAATCCACCCTGGATGAATGGTGGAAACAAATATGGCAAAAATGGACAAAATGACATTTATAGTAAAGACAAGCAAATATGTGGTTCAGATACTTTCTGAACTCACCAGGATAGTAACATCTGTTTGAGATAAGCTTCATATTGTACTTTAGTATAAAAATATTTAGTACAACATTGTTTGCTCTTTGGAGGACTTTTGATTCTTTTTTTCATTAATAGCTGTAAAAAGTCATTGTTTCATCATTGCTTTTAAGAATTAACGCTGGATAACAAGAGCTGAAAAAGAGTTGAGTCAAAAAAACCATGTGCCAAGATATTACTTTTGTTCAAAAGGCTCTTTTTCTTAATCTAGAACTAAACTATATTATACACACTTTTAAAGATCATTTAGGCCTTACACTAACCATTCTATTAGACAATTTTGCCTTTCTTGAACAGTATTTTAGAGAGTACAGGATATAAGGAAAGCTTTGAAAATGTGCTGCATAATAAACACTTTCCTTACCTTGTATCAGCTGGCTCCATGCCCCAGCAAAGCTTTTTAAGTGATGGGGCTGATAGTTACCAGCATGGGGCAGGATCAGGATTTATAGTGGTGCAGGAGTTAAATGGACACAGTGGTAAAGGATGTGTAACTTGAAAGGAGAGTTAGCCTGGTTAATGTAGGCATTCGACAATGGAATTCTTTTATTTCCTTTGAAGTTCACCATTAAAATCTAAAACCGACTATTTTAAAAGTGTGGACTAGGTGCTGGTGAACTGCATGAGAGAGAAAAGATTCCTCTGGAAAGACCTTGGAATAGGAGCAGTGGGCTTGTCTATACCACGCAGCTTTTAGTGACAAGGCTGTGTCAACACAGCCTTGTCGCTAAAAGTCAGCGTGTGTAAACACTTTTTGTCGGTACTTTGTCGGCACTTTTGCCGACAAAATACTTCCAGCTCCGCGAGCTGTGTTAGCTTTGTTGGCAGGAGTGCTCCTGCTGACAAAGCCGCGTTCACACTGCCACTTGCATCGGCAAAACGTTTGTCTTTCGCCGTGTGGGGGGGGTGTGTTTAAGTACCCGTGAAAGACAAAAGTTTTGTCGACAACTTTGCAGTGTAGAAATACCCTGAGAAGCCTCTATTCCAGCACAGAGATAAGGCACTACAGAGATTCTCTGGCCTCAGCCACTTTTACTGCCCAGGCCTAATTGTTACTGAATGGGGTAAAATCAGGAGCACCCTTTGTACAACTGGCCACCACCCACGTGCAGTCTCCCTTTTGCTGAGTCCCAGGCATCCTCCGCGGTGTGTGAAGTGGGAAGGAAGAAGTTGTGTGGCAAGGGCCCTCCATGAATGTGGGAAAGGGGACAGCATTTGGGATGAAAACTGTACCATGCTTAGGGCATGTCATTTGTCTGTGCAGATGTAGAACTGCTATAGCCAGAGAAAGGATGGACCAATGGTTAGGACACTCTCTTGGGAGGCCAGGGTTTTATTCCCTGCACTGCCACAGACTTTCTGTGTAACCATGTGCAAGTCACTTATGGTATGTGTATACTGCAGGTGGGAGCATGCTTCCCAGCTTGGAGACAGACATGCAGCGCAAGTGCATGCCCAGGTGGGTTTGTACTCAGTGAGTAGCCTGCGCTACAGCCCGTGTCCTGCTACACTGTTATTTTTAGCACATTAATGTAGCTTGAGTGGAGCGAACACATCTGTATACCTGTGTGGGGAAGCACGCTCCCAGACGCAGTGTAAACATACCATGTCTCTCAGTGCATCAGTTCCCCATCTGTAAAATGGGGATGATAGTATTTCCCCTACCATATTGGGTTTTGCAAGGAAAAATACATTAGACTGTGAGGCACTCTAATACTATGGCAATAGGCACAATAAGGATTTTTTGTTGACAGGCTTACACAGATTTTATCTATTTAAGAGTATTTTAAATGTGCTTTTTTCTCAAAAAATATTACTTGGATTTCATGCAAAGAGGAAGGTTTCTATCTATCCCAGATGTCTTCTTCAGTACCTCCGAGCTTCTTTGTGGAGTTCTGGGTATGCATTGCCGATCGACTTTCAAGATTTTAGACCTACATATAGTACAAAAATAATTCATAAATGAAATCTTGCATTTCTTAATCACTTTACGTGTCTGGACTATTATGAATGACAGTAAATAGTACTTGAAGATTGTGAAAGGCAGTATTAAATTGAAAAGAATGTAGATTTAATAGTAAATGTAATGACAGCTAAGAGAAATTGTTAAGGAATTTGTAGTGCAGTGTAAGAAGTAAATCCTTTTTCATGACACACCTTTTGAGCATTAATGCTAACTTAATGTATAATTAGATGTGCCTTGCATGCTTATGGCATATATAATTAGCAATCCATGGTACAACCCACTCCAAAACCTCTCCACACAAAACCCAAAAGAAATAAAGTTAACTTTGAGAAGCAAAGAATATTGACACTGGGAATACTGTCTCACCATGAAAGATTAAAATTTGGATGCCTTAGTATTTTCTGGTGATGTCCTGGAGGAAAGGAGGGGAAATCAGGCAGTACATTTACACAATTACAATATGACAAATAATTATGCCTTCAGATTCAGAACTGCAAAAACAGAGATGACAGAATTGCAGTGTGTAAGGAATGCCTATTGCAAACTGTTGAAGATCAAATAAACAAAAAGTTTAATGCATGATAAGGTTGCACAATCAAGCAATGGGGTCAAAAAATTCCAAAAGTTCAGTTAATGTTAATTCAGCCCTGTTGCACGTGATGTATACTTTATATATTAACAAAAGCAAAAACACTTAAGGTTTAGATAAAAAAAGAGGAAGAGAATATACTGTGTGCTCAGCATAGTTGCTAATTTTGCCAGAGCAACTTTAACGTTGGGAATTTCCTGATTCTTATTTGGTCTTACAACTTTAATACATTATTGTAGAAGTGTTTCTTTTTTAATTACACTTAATTAAAAAAAAAGAAAAAAAGGAAAATATATGTGGGGAGGTGATCAACTTGTAAAATCAAGTGGAACTTGTAAATTAAACTGCTGAGGAGATTTCGTTTAGACTTTCCAAAGGAAAAATAAAATTAATCTGTGATAAGAGGCTAAGTATGGGACATTTCAGTCCAAAAAAGAATATTTTGGTAAGTGTGTGAAAAGAGGTGAATATTGAAACTATTCTGCAACCTTAAACTTAGTAAATGCTTCTAGGTGGTCACCACAAGACAGATTTGTGCTGAATCATCCAAGTATAGCTTGGGCAGTTAGAATACCATGTAGCACTACCCACATTACAGAAATTCAGTTCTTAAAGAGTAATTCAATATATAAATATTTAAGTAGCTAAGTTATTTCTCCATTTTATTTCCTTGCTTTTTCTGTCCTGCTCTGCTTCCTTGTTTCTTTCCTAGCTCTCTGCTGATCTTTTCTTAGTTAAGGCTTTTTACCTTAAACTTTTCTATATTATGGTGTTCAGCTTTATATGTTCCCTTCTCAGCTCTTCCTTTTTTTTTAAGTCTCTGTTTTGCTTCAGAGGCATCATCTGGAAAATGGAGAGTCTCCTTTTCTTGCTTCCCATTTCATTTTTGTAAGGACTGAATAACCTTAATCCCTATCAAGCACCTTCCATTACCTGTATTCAACTGCCAAGTGTCATAGAATCCTCAAATATAATTTACTTAGCCAGTTTTTTCTTTTAAAAATCTTCAGCACTAGTGATGGGTTATAGAGAATGAAGGGAGAGAGCAAGGACCTATGAAGTGTCTTCTCCTTTTTGGAGAAAAGGCAAATGTTGTAGGGAGTATTATCAACCTCCCTCAAATTTTAAGTCTAAACAGAATATATGAAAATACGAAGAGAGCAGATATGCTGATTATGCAGCAACAGCCCAGCTAATTATGCTGCTACTGGTCACAACAGAATAGTGAAGGAGGAGGCAGAAGATTTCAGTTTAACAGGAGTTTTAAGAAACTTTATTTTGTAAAAATCTCAAGTAGCAAAAAATGAAATATAATCTGAGTACTATTTGAATCTTTCAACGTAGTTTGTTGCAAATTCAATTGCTACAGAAAGAATGAGTTTTAAAATCACCCCTTATTTGAAGTTTTTCACTGGATTGTCTCACTTTTTTTTAAAACCCCTTTAGCAAGAAATTTAAAATACTCTGGGATCGGAGATTTGCTCCTCATGTGCTAATTAATGCCGTATCTGTTATAAATATGTAGTGTTTGTCTGTATCATGCTCTTTCTCCATAATTGAAAAGAAATGCATGATGATGAATTTAATGGTGATGATTCAACGTATCAGGTCAAGTAATCTTCTATTGGAAGGGAGACAGGCACACCTCCTCTACCCCAAATGTCCCTTTAGCCATAGTCAAAGTTCCTGAGCTAGGAAAGAGGAGACCCTGAGTTCAAGTTACAACTATCTGTGGTTTATATTCCCATGCCTCAATCACAGATGACAGTCAAGTATGAGCTGATACATCATTCTATACAAATAAGTTGAGAGGTTACACAATGTCACTACAGACACAATCAGGAATAGAAGCTAGGACTCAACGCAACAGGCCAAGTCAGTCTCATTGCCTTTCAGAGAGGATTTACTATGCTTTGGCTATGGCTAACCCCCTAAACCTAAACTATTTGCCAAGAGCCAGGGACAGAACCCACTTTTCTAGTGGGTTACACAATTGTTTGCTCCCCATTATGCTACCTATGCCTACAAAATAATTGTGTAACCCACTAGAAAGTGTGTATCAAGTCATCTTTCAGTTGTGTTACTAAATAGAAGCTAACAATTACTTCTGCACCACTAGTGGTAAGAGTCTGAGGCTTGGAAAGTCCAGGGTTCAAACCCTGATGTTGACCCAGGTGAGGGCATGTTCGGGTAGCATTTCATTTTGTTTTTAAATAAACTGGTTTATTTAGTTCAGACAATGAGCATCCTGCAACATTTGTAACTGAAAATCATTTTCTGTAAATTAAGCAATATCCCAGAAAGGGTGTGTTGCATTTCAGTCATTATCAACTTCCCTCTGACCCTGAGAGCATACCTGGTGAGATATACCATCCCTATACATAAACAAAAAACCCCTAAAAAATTGACACAAACAAAAGTTTAGTTTAGTGACATAAGAACGGCAATACTGTGTTAGACCAGTGGTCCATCTAGCCAGATATCCTGTCTTCTGACAGAGAGGGAATGAACAGAACAGGACAATTTATTAAGTGATCCATCCCCTGTTGTCCAGTCCCAGCTTCTGGCAATCAGAAGTTATGAGACACCTGGAGCATGAGGTTGTGTCCCTGACCATCTTGGCTAATAGTCATTGATGGACCTATCCTCTATAAACGTATCTAATTCTTTTTTTAACCCAGTTATATACAAGAACATAAGAGCGGCAATACTGGGTCAGACCAAGGGTCCATCTATCCCAGTATCCTGTCTTCCGAGAGTGGCCAATGCCAGGTGCCCCAGAGGGAATGAACAGAACAGGCAATACTTTTGGCCTTCACATATCCCCTGGCAATGAGTTTCACCCGTTGACTGTGCGTTGTGTAAAAAAATACATCCTTACGTTTCTTTTATACCTGCTGCCTAATAATTTCATTAGGTGACCAGATTATGATATTTTGTTTTATTATCTATCCCTTTCCTAAAGTTTCCTAACATTCTGCTAGCTTTTTGGACTGTTACTGCAAACTGAGCAGACATTTTCAGAGAACTATCCATGCTGACTTCAAGATCTCTTTCTTGAGTGGTAATAGCTATTTAGACCCCATAATTTTGTATGTATAGTTGAGATTATTTTTTCCAATGTGCATTACTTTGACAGGTAAGGTTGCACCAGAATACTTCCCTCCACTCAAAACTGTGAAAAGTTAAAGGAAAGTCTCCTGCATTCCTTGCCACTTTCACATTGCTTACACCACCACTGATAACAGCGAAAAGCAGTATCTACCCCAACTTCATCAAATTTATGCTCTAGCATAAACCCTCAATAACTGACCTCATTAATGTTAAGGCAGAATAACTTCTCATTTGTATGTTACACGTGACAGATGTGGCAATCAGTTGATAGAAGAGACTATGAAACTGCTGTTAAGATTTTGTGCTAGAGCACAAGTTTGAATCTGGGGTGTGTGGCTTTTAGTTATCAGATTAGATTATAGTCATAGTTTAGAGTCAAAGTATTATATACACAAGATGACCTTAGACAAAGTCTGGTCACATCTCTACGTGATCTGGCACCACTTTCTTAGGGAGGAAATATTTGGCAGGAAAATGAAAAGAGACTCCACTTGTTTATGCCACTCACTACAGATTTCTAAACATAGAAATCAGTGACACTAGAAACTAGCTATGTAAGCAAGTACTGATTTATAATGGTGCAGCATCCAAGCAACAAGACATGCAACTGAACTATTAATCTGTATGTTTTTATACAATTTTGTTTTTCACATTTGTAGGGTCTTACCAAATTCACAGCCATGAAAAACGCCTCATGGACCATGAAATCTTATCCTCTCGTGATATCTGGCTATTGTAGGGAAGGGGCATGGCTGGGGGCACCTACTGTGCACCGGGCTCCAGCTGCCAGTCCCAGCCCAGTGGTCGCCCACCCATTAGGCTGGCCCTGCCCCCCCAACTGACAACTCCCTCATACCCCGCAACCCTCATTTCTGCGCTACTAGTGGCAGTGGTGCTGGCTTTACAGCTGGGCACTGCCCAGCTCTGAAGGCAGTGCCCCTGCCAGCAGTGGTGCAGAAGTAAGGGTGGCAATCCCACAACCCCCCCTAATAGCTTTGTGACCCCCCCACCCACGATCCCCTTTTGGGTCAGGATCCCATGATTACAACACCGTGAAATTTCAGATGTAAACATCTGAAACTGTGAAATTGACTATTTTAAAAATCCTACGACTGTGAAATTGACCAAAATAGGTCATACATTTGGTAGGGCCCTGCTCATTTGTATAAAATTAGATACAATATACTATGTAATTATTATTTAACATTAGTATTGCAGTAGTTCCCAAAGTCTCTTTTTGCTAGGTGCTGCCCAAATACACAGTAAAGGGTTTGCTTACAAGAACAGACCACTCCTCCATCTTCTCCACTTCGCTCCCTCCCATACATACGTTGTAGAATGAGATTTTTCAATCAAACATTTTCTATGGCTATGAACATCTTAAATCTGGGAATTTGGCTATATTAGTAACTATTACACTGTAACAATCTTACCATCTTCCTTTTATAGTCTTTCGATAAAGCCATTGTATTTTAATCAGTCGAAGTAAAAGAGATTGAGTTAGCAACTGGAATGTTCTGTCTCCTGTGGGGGGCTCTTTTGTTAGCCATTGTGGGAAGTTCCAAGTCAGTAGGTGGTGCATGATCCCCTGCTGTGTATGGTTCAAATCTCCATCCTGTTACCACTTGGCCTGGAAACTAAAAATTGTTAAGAGCTTATAATTTTCACCAAACAAACATGAAAATGAGATCCAGGAGAGAGAATCCTGGTGGATCGGTCAGATAGTTACTCAAAATGTACCAACAGAAAAGGAGAAACCATCTCGGAAAACAAATGTCTTAATCACTAACATGTCCTGATGAAAAATCTGGCAGAGACTCCTGCAGGGGGAAAACCCCCCAGCAAAAACAAAACCCTATGCTCCTACATTCTCATGGCCAGAAGATCAGTTTTAAGAGTCAAGATCCCTCAGAACTTCTTGAGGTGTTCAGGAGATTCTGAGAGTTCATTTAGAACCACTGAGATAGAACAGAGGTTCTATTTTTCCTTAGCTTTAATAATAAAACTCAGCCAACCAAAAAATCTCACCACTTCTTGATCAGAAGCCACAGAAGAATGCTGCATTTTGCTTTTAAAGCCCCACTATTGGGGGTTATTTGGACCTAAAGAGAGCCCATATTCAGGCAAGAGTGTTAAAAAAATCAAATTTTTAAAGGATTTAAATTTATATCCTTGCATTATGCTGTTAAGGGGCCCAGATTAACATACAGGGAATGTAGACTACTTATGTTCAAATAGCTGGTGAAGCCACTCATCTATAAAGTCCTCCTTAATGAGTCTCACTTCATAAACCAGCCCACCTAATATATTTGATCACCGTATTCATGGTGGACTGGATCTTAGGCCAGAATGTCCCATTTGAAGGGAAGAATTAAAGAGTGATCTAGGCAGAGATTCAGCCAGTCTTATAACCAAAGCATCGTTAGCTATCAGGAAAACTTGACTATTGTGTGCTCATTTGATGGGGAGGTAGAACAGAAGGTATGCTGGATGAAACTTTCAAAAAGAGAACACCCGTATTCCTAAAACTAATGATTGTGGAGAAGAAGACATTTGTCTTTATGTTTGACGATAAAGCCATCAGACTCATCTGAGGACTCCATTTGTGGCAAATTAGGAGGAATGCTGACTGGTGCATTTCCTTCCCATGATTAGTTCTAGAAGTCTGTCTGCTCTGGAGTTCAGAACCCCTGGTAACATGGATGACCACGAGGGATATGTAAAACTCCTTTCGCTGAAAAGAGGATTTGGCTGCCATGCTCTTACATTGTGCTCCCTGACCTACTGGTTATGATATTGGAGAGACAAGGGGCAGGTGAAGTAATATCTGTGATTGGACCAACCTCATCCATCTTGTCTCTAAATTCTTGGGGCCAACATGGTTAGAAATGGTTAAGCTACTGTCTGTTTGCATCTTTCCTGTCTAGAACTTTGGATCCTAGCTGAAGTGGTAAATTGCCTACCAGCTGCACTACTTTCTAGCCAACTGATCAGGAGACTCTTCTGTCAGCAGCCAGCACCCCTAGATTACAGGGTGGCTGGCCTAAGTGTCTGTTTCTACCAGGCTCATGTCCATAGTGAGTACCATCAATTGAGAGGATCTAAAAGTGACCAGTGGTGAAGATTAACAACCTGCATTCACCAGATGAAAGACACAATGAGAGGGCTCAGAAGTCAAATTTAGCAAGGTAAATGAAAGCAGGTACAGGATACTGGGGCTAGGCAAGTCATCTGCTACCTCTCCCTCTACAGAGTGATGTCAGAAGAAAATTGCTCCCCACAACATCTCCATTTGCTGGAAGTAGGATTTATACCTAGTGGCTGAGCGATCATAAAGAAACAGCATATTTAGAAAATAAAACATTTCTTCATTGTATACAGACCTAAAAGTTAAGTCACAGTTAAAAAGGAACTCTGATGTTTATAATAAATAGTTCAGATATTGGTCCCTGATGTCCCCTGTGTGCCACTCAAGTAGTGTAAAGGGGATGGAAAGATGGCTTTAACAGCTGGCTGGAGATTATGCCCACATAAGAGAATCCTCAGGCAGCACAAAGCCAGAGAACCTAGTTCTACAGTTCTTGCTCCTTACCCTTATCTCCCCGCTGGTTTAGGGGTCATTGTGGAACTGAGAGGAGATATGGCTGGAGCATGATAACATCTGAGCCAGTTTCTATCATCACAAATTAGAACAGCCCTGAAGCTGAAGGATCAGGATTGTTCCTAGAAATAAGGAGACATCGGTTCAGGATCAACACTATTTTACATTCTTGTGTTTCTAGCATGGTATGCAATGCAACATCGGTAGTTCAAGATAGAATATGGAATATTATTTTAGGGCTTTTTGGCGGGTCTCTCTGTATTAGTAAGTCAAGATTTCTTATTCATTGAAACATGCAGAGATTTAATAGAAGATTATGAATTGCTAGTGCAAAGAAAATGTTTCAATGGAAAAAATACTGCACTTAAATAGGTCAGACTCAGAAATTGAAACATGTTTGATTTAATGACTGCACAATTTCAATACATAAAAATAGATACCCAGTAATGAACAAACCAGATTTCCTTAGGTAATGTACAAAACAATTGTAGAGAGAAAAAGGGGGCAGAGGGAAGGGTTTGTTGGATTACATAGCAAGACAAAAAACAAAATGTAGTTGAGCAAACAATGTTAAATGAGGAGATCAGAGGCTTATTTCATAAATACTGTGCAATGCTTTCATTTAACAAATACAAAAATTACAATTATTTAACTTAATCAGGAAATATAAAATGTAATTCAATGACAGTTCTCTAGTTTATTTAAAAATGGATGCAAATATAATAGCTTTTAAAATTTTGAGGTAATATTACACAGTAAACCCAAAAAGCTTTTAATAATTAAAACTAAACCAAGGCAAAGTGCAATTTTGTGATAAAAGATTAAAATGTAAAGTTTTTATCTTGATAGGCAGAAACAATGCTTCAGTTATTAAATGTGGGCTTGAGTCATAAAAATATTGACTTATGTGCATTTTTACATGAGAAACTGTATAGCTATTAATTCATAGACAAAAATGCATAAGACAACTTTCCATGAATCACCCCCTCTAGAAACAAAAATTTTGTTTCCAGTTTACTTAATACAAATATACATAATTCTGACTTCTAAAATACACCCACATTTTTGTGCTTATTAGTATTTTACCCATTTTAAATGTTTTTTTTAGTTCAGGCAGTACAGTGGTGAAGCAATGTGATTTGTGTAACTGATTCACTTTACATTTTCAGATTAAAAATATAATTCTAGAGTGGTATTTTTAAAAGCAACAATTACTGGCCTAAATATGCTCCCACCGAAGTCAATGGTAGTTTTACCACTGACTTAAAGAGGAGCTGACTTAGGCCAATGCTGAATGCTTTCAAAAATCCCACCACTAATCTCTATTCCTAATGAAATAAAAATGGTAAAACATCACTATCTTCTTTAAGGATCAGAACAGAATGAAATGTGTAATTATTTACTAAAGGATTAATGGCATTAAGGTTACAGAGTAGCCAGATTAGTTTATTAACCAATGTAGAAATCTGCTGGTTGTGTGTAAGTAGTATAGAAAGGAAGAAATAGCCAGAATAAGAAAAGTACCAGAAAAATTACTATATATTTTGTTATTGCAAATAAGTTCCGTTGCAAAATCTATAGAACACACAGTAGGTATTATTTGATGTAAAAAAATACAATATACTATACTGTATGCTGCTACTGTCTCGGGTTGTGAATAAAAATGGACTTGCAATTATGCCTGCATTTTACAATCAGTTTCTTCCCCAGCTCCAAATTTGCTAAAACTTTCAGACAAGAATATCTTTACATTTACTTTATTAGTGTGCAGTGAAAAAAACAAAACATTGTCTAAATACTGACTTTCAAGTTAAATGAAAGATACAGCATTTTGATATGTTCTTGTATTCACTTTTGTCATCGCTTACTCTAATAAACGTTTAGTAAAAGATTTCTAGCATAAAGTTGTTGATCAAATGACAGTATGGTATACAAGTTAAAATTTTAATATTTTTCCATGTGATGTGGATATCACTTATTTCTGAAGCGATTCAACGAGATTTAGAATTTACCTGTCAACATCCAATTTCTTTAAGTAAGCCATGGTTACAAAACTACAATATCTACAGCCAAACTGACTAGTTTGCTGTCAATTTCATAAGATTTACATGCAGGTTGTTTAATACTTAAAGTTTGTCCTTGAGTCCAGTTATACTGAAAATAGTACTTTTAACATTCCTGTACAAATCAATTCTGTTGATCTGTAAAAGCTGAATATATAACATCTAAAACTGTGTATTTGTAAAAATAAATCTTTAGCAATTAATGGCACTATCAAAATACTATTTTTCCACAGGCAGTTATTTACATGCTTTTTAAATATCCTGCTTAATTATTTGATAACGAAAGCCAGAACATTAAAACTGTATACATTTTATCTAGGCTAAAATTGCTTTATGTCTCAATATGAAAATATGGCCCCGTGTCTCGTCTCACATGAATGGCAGTTATACGCTTTGCTACTGCGTGTATTAATTGAAGACATTCTGCCACTCGGCTTACCTAATCAATAAACCTTTTATGTTTCCTTTCCTAGTGGAACATGCATCATTATGTAAATTATGATTAATTATAAAGTGCTACAAGAATAATCAGAGACAAAACTGTAACCTGGAATTTGTCACCTCTGTCAGCTTTCTTCTGTCAAGTAATGCAGCATTCTGTGTTTTATGAAAATTACTTTGTGAAAAAACAAGCAGTAACTGTATTGCCATACAGCAAAAACAAATGCACTTTGCATTTAATTAAAAAAATCATGTTTTAAATTGGATAAGACTGGCACAGTATCAAGAAACAGAAACATGAAAAGCTTAAAGGCACAATAAGAGGAAAGTGAGTGCTACATAAAAAATCCTGTATTTTAAATCTTTCATCTTATTCTAGACCAAAACCTTCTGCATTTGAAATTCCAATTATCAGCTTCTGCTTCAGTTCTTTTTTGCTCTTGTAAGGAGGAAGGCAAAGCTGGTTGAAGCAGGTGTGGGCCACAGGTAACCTAAAAATATTTTAAAAATAATGCACCATTTGTTTTTAACAGAAATATAATAGCACTAGGTTATTACCTGTATGCTTTCAATTCATGTGCATTACTTTTACAAACCCACCCGAAGAAAGTGTTACTTACCTCACAGTAACTGGGGTTCAACATGTGTTGTTCATATGTATTCTATAGTTAGTGCACCTGAACTCCATGCCCTCGAGTTTGGATTCTTTTTGGCTAGCAGTGTCCTTGTGCACAAAGGGTGAGGAAACCCCAACTAACCCTCAGACTCTTTGCCAATACAGAATTATGAGACTGTAGTAGTGAGGAAAGTGGGCTGTGGGATATAAATGGATAACACATCTTGAAGAACCACAGTTACTTTAAGGTAAGTAACAGTTTTCTTCTTGGTTAGTAGTCCATATATATTCCATTGTTGGTGACTCACAAGCAGTGACCTATATCACAGGAGGTGGGTTCTTGGAGTCTAACAATAAGATAGCTCTGCCAAAAAGAAGCATCAGATCTTGGTGCTTCATCTATGGAGTAATGTTTGGTAAATGTCTGAATGGAATTCCGAAGTTGCTTCCCTACATATTTCCACTATCAAAATGCTTCTTAAAAAGCTGCAGAAGCTGCTTAAGCCCTGGTGGAGTAAGCTGTAATTCTTCCTTGTTGGCATATGGCTTGTGAATGAACACAGGCAGGTGTATTACTTGGTTGAAATGGAAGTCAGAGACTACCTTTAGCAACAACTTTGGGTGAGGCCTCACTGAAATATTGTATATGGAGGTTCCGCAGTGAGCATAGGCATTTTTCCTACCTTGATAGATGCTGTTATTGCAATCTGGAAGGCTGTTTTGATGGACAAGAGGGAATGTGTAACTAGGGGCTCAAAGGGATGGGGGAGGGAAGACTCATCAGACCTGTCAGCACTAGGTTAAGATCCCAAGGAAGAGGAGGGTCCCTGATTGGGAGATATACCCTTATACGGCTCTTCAGGAATCTACCTACTATGAGGTGTGAGAATACTGAATAGTTCTGAATCAAATGGGAAGATGGAAAGCTGAAATGGCTGTTAGGTGAACCTTAAGAAATTCAGAACTGTCTACACGCTCCCTAAAGGACAAGAGGTATTCTAGTACTATATTCAACCAGGCTTCCTGAGAAGTGCACAAACCTTGTGTCTGAAGATTGTCTAGGTGGGCTCCCCACCCTAGACTGGAGGTATCTGTGACCAAGGTTTTCAGTAGCAATGGTGGATGAGCTGATGATGCAGCAGAAGCTGATGGTTTCCTTGTTTGGAACCTCTGATACTTCTCCAATGGGCTCTGCTGTGCGTGAGGGATGGTTGCCAGGGTGCTGGTATGAATATTGAACAGGGAGCCATGAGAGTGGGTGTGACTGCCGGGGTCCTGGAATGGATATTTAACCATGGGGGTCAAGGCATAGTGTCTCTCCTAGAATCTTTGGGCCGTAGATGGTAGTAGTGCACTCTAGAATCCTTCTTTGGTGTGTAGGGATCAAAGAACTCCAGGGAATGAGATGGTGACCCCTCCCTGCTATTGTTTGAACAAGAGGAGGAGAAAAACCACTGCTCTTTTAATGGAGGGGCAGTAGCAGCTCAGGTGCTAGGCAAGCCTTTAGTGTGTTGTCTACCAGGTACCACAGAGGTGCTCAGTACTGAAGAGACACAGTAGTGGTTGGTACTTCAGAAGGAAGTTAGATGAACAACAACAATGGTACTGCAGAGAGTGTGAGGTCTGTTGACGCTGCAAAAGGTCTTGGTACTGAGCATGGTGGTACCAAGTGAATGGAAGCCTAGGCGCCAACTCCGTGGGTGCTCCGGGGCTGGAGCACCCACGGGGAAAAATTGGCCCCACTGGCAGCTCCCCGCCAGCTCCCCCCGTGCCCAGCTCACCTCAGCTTCCGGGTTCCGCTTCCGGAGATGCGGCTCGCAAAGCCGCTTTTTTTAGTTCACAGGCCTGCCGCCTGTCAGCTGTGCGGCGGGCGGCAAGCGGGGGGGGGGAGGGGGGGAGGGGAGGAGGAGGAGGAGAGGGGTATGGGAAGGAGGCGGAGCCAAGCTTGCAAGCCTGGGGGTGTGTGGTGGAAGGGAAACGAAGCGCGCCCGGGGGAGGAGGTGGGGATTTGGGGAAGGGGTGGAATGGGGGCGGGAGCAGGGCCACGAGCACCCACCGGTGTCGATGAAAGTTGGCGCCTATGAATGGAAGAGATTGGTACCAGAAGTCTAGGTGACAAGTCAGTTCTGGATGATATATGATGCTTTATGGGAGCTGGCACTAGGATATGGTGACTGGTGTGGACTGGGTACCAGAGGGACACCCAGTCATTTGAACTGCCCTTCTCAGTAGCAGAATGAGAGGATCTAGTGAGGGGGGACCTAGATCTGTGTCATTTAGAGGTGCAATGCTCCTTTCTCCCCCAACCTCAGATATTTTACCAGCCAGAGAGGATGGTCCCTTAGACATGTGCCTCAGAGAGTAGACCGAAGAGCTAACTGGAGCACTTTTGGAAGAGGACTGCTCAGGAATTTTATGTCCAGCCACTCCAATATCTGAAGAGGCACAGACCTCTCCAGTAAAAGAAACTTCTGGAGAGTCTCTCTTCCCTTTAGTGTTCGCTTCAAGAACGATTGGCACCTGTCTCAGGAATGTGCCCCTTTGCTAAGGCATAAACACCCGTATACCCATCATTAGGTGGCATTACTCCCTCACAAAGACAATTCTTAAATCGTGGAAATTTCTATTCTGCTGTAAGGACTAACCCTGGCTCCAGGTGAAGTCGTTCAGAGAAACTTTTTTGTTTGCAAAGTGTAAAAGCTAATCCTAACATGAAGGTATTTACAAACAACAGAAGGGCACAGTGATCGAGAGGCTCAGCCACTGTCGAAGTTCCAACTCATAGCCATGGGCACTGAGAAGGAACTGAAGGATGGGTAGGGTTTCCCTACCCTTAAACCATTAGGTGGGAGGCACAAGGACACTCAGAGTACAGGCATGGCCACGTATGGATATTGGTAGCCAAAAGAATCCAAAAATCAAGTGCAGGGGCTGCATATGCACCAACAGTGGAATATGTATGGAATTACAGTTCAGCTCAGTTTGAGGTATGAAACTGATTGGACATTGGCAAATTTCCAAAGCTAGATGTCTAAAGTTAAGTTTCTAAATTAATTTGGGGTGGGATTTTCAAATGCTCTCAGCAGTGGCCTAACTTTTTTTTTGAAAAATCACAGCCTTTAGGCCATCGAAGGCCAGGCTACAGATGTCTACAAGCACTGAGAATCCACGCATTTCATTAAAGTCAACAGGAGCTGCAGGTGCTCAGCACCTTTAAAACTCAGGCCACTTTCACTACTAGATACCTATATAATGGATGTAGGACTTTAATATTGGGCACTCAGGGTTGAAAATTTTGTCCATTACTACTGCCTGGATCCTGTAATATGATACCTGCAGGTGGATCCTTATGCTTATGAAGAGGCACATGGAAGTCAATACAGCTCTGCATGGGTGTAAGAATCTGACTGCAAAGATGACACTGCAGGAATAGGACCTACATTATTCTAACCTTTACCTTTCCAGACAACAGGAAGATGTGTGTTGCGTGTACCCAAATATATGTAAGATCATATACAATTTTGAGAATTTAAAAATGGGACCAAGTTAAGAACAGATTAGCAGTCAGCTCTCAATTTTCTTGCCTTGATATTCCTTTAATATATTATTGGATTCATGAGTCACTTGATCTAAAAATCAGTAGAAGCATTATAATATTATGATAAGGCCAATTACAATAAATGATTTTTTGAAATAAGTCTCATGTACTCTACTTATTTAAAATCTATAATTAGTTGTGATGCTGAAGACTTGACAATGCAAAGTGGAACCAGGAATTTCTGGTGATAATAAGCTTCTTTATATAGCTCTCCAAATTAACTGAGCTGAATTTCTCCTAACTTTCTGGAGAAAACAGCCATCCAAAAAACTAGCTTGACAGTAAGGAATGAGAAACTCCCCGCATGAGTTCATAAAGATATAAAAGGTTCCAGTGGAGCACACAAATATTTAAGCTTTAATTTCATGTTACAGACTCTCTTGTTTCACCTATCCATTTACTCTATAGCGATCCCAAAGCAATGGTCAGTCTGTTCAGGGCTCACACGCTAAAAAGCTTTATTTAGATCAGCCGTAAGAAACAAGGGCATCTTGCCAGCTGCGGAGACTGGTATACATAGTGATGAACACCCAAATGGATCCAGCAGAACTCCCGGTAAATATGGTAGTTTATTTTTCATCAGCTCAGCCCCAGTCAAGGACTAAAGCAAATTGCTTCTTTGAATTGAAGCATACGGACCACTTGTATTAAAAAGCAGTAACTGGACTTCAGATTTACACATTGCTCAGAGAGGGCTCTGTATTAGATGAACACCTGCTAAATTTGTGTAGTCAATAACTGGTTTTAACAACATTTGTAAACCAAGCTAAAGGAACTAATATAGTTTCTCAATCAGTTTGCTTTTTCTTTACAATACATAGACAAATTACAATAAGACTCTTCTCTTAAAAATATTTAAAAATACAACTGAAAATTATTTACCAGTTAGTGGACGTTTCACTCTTTGAAATCTTGAAATTCAAATCAGCCATCCCTCCCACAGGTACTCTGTCACTTCCTGTAGTAAAATGCAGCAGCTTCTTTTGTAGATCAAGAGGAAATCCAAGTACTACCTCCCAAAAGTATCTACAGTATTAATTAGGGAAGGGGAGAGTTAATATCTTGACAAAAGCAATGTAAAGTTATCACTACGTCCTAGGCTCAGATATTGTCACTTAATATAAAAATTCCCATAAATATATAGTTAACTGGTGAACTTAAAAGTATAAAGTATTTATGTACATTTTCAAACACTGTGTTATCAAATATGTGCTAGTGACACTCCTCTATACAACTCCCTCCTCCCCATTATTTAGAGATGGATTTTATAACTGGCATAATGGGGCAAAGGGAAGAGATGTTTTGGCTGAGCTATAGATTACATTCCTGTATCTTACAAACCTTTATTTTCCAAATGTTGGGTTAGTTAAAGATACACATTCACATTTCTGTCTGAAACTTTATTTAAAACCTATTAGTTACAAGAAAGGCCTAGGGTTATTAGGTATTACAGAAAGATCAGACGGAAATATTTTCTTCTCAATTTTTAAATTTTGTGTATAGACAGTTGCCCCAGTTTGTGTGGATCTTTCACACATCAGAGAAGAGAGATAACATTTTAAAATATTGGAAAATATTGGAGCTTGGTGGGCTGTAGGAAATTGGCCCACGGGCCCTGTGTTTGAGACCCCTGTTCTATATGAATATTAAGAAGATTAAAAATTAAGTCTACCGTATAGTGAGATCAGTTTTCAGGTAGCCATCATATTGGGTGTTTCTTTGTAGAGCATACATATCCAGTTCAGGGCTTCCACAAACAAGAATTTCAACCTCTTCTGGACGAAGTAGCTGCCAAAAAGTAATAACATTTGTTGGCAGAACACTTTAAAATAAATAAATAACGATGCTAATATGATTCAAACTAAGAACTGAAAAATTAAATTGCAGATGTTTTGTTATGTACTGTAGACAAAGTATGTTATTTTCTTAAGAACATTTTTCATGGATAAAAGTTTATATGTGAACTCCAGTATTTACTATTTTGCAGGAGGATCAATTCCTCAGCGCTTCATTTTAAAATCTTTTACTAACAAGCAAAATAAATGTGGGTAATATCCATTAGTCTGTTATTACTATTACCCTTATTGTTGTTACCCTTATTCCCCTTCCCTCCTAATGTTTACACTTACTTACTTAGAGTCAGAGATTAGGCCATCGAGTCTGACCTCCTGCACATCCACAGGCCCTAAACTGAACCCAATTACCCTGTACTGAGTCCAACACCAGTAAACTATTGTATGCCACAGCCAGAAAACAGGAAGGAGTGAGGCGCACTAATACTCAAGGCCTCTGCAATGGCAGGGAATTGATTAGGTTAGATATACTCAGATGATTCTAACAATTGATATGCACGCCGTGCTGCAGAGTGAGGCAAAATCCCCCCACGATTCCTGCCAATCTAACCTGGGGAAATTCATTCCTGAAAACAGAAACGATGATCAGTATGACACTCAGCATGTGAGCAAGACCCACCAGCCAAGCATCTGAGAAGGAATTCCCTTTATGCCTCATAGCACTGGCCCATCCTGTCAAGTGTCCTATCTCATACTTCAGAGGAAATAGGAAAAAAATACAGAACACACCTCTGGGCCACTACGCCCAATACCCCTGTCGCAGCATGCAACCTCATCATACAATCCCACTCATACATTGATCAAGCTCTATCTTAAAATTAATTCGATTGCTTGCCCAATCTACTCCTAATGGGAAGTTCCTCTGATGGTTAGCAACTTTCTAATTTCTGAGCCTTAATTTGTTCATGGACAATTTATACCCAACAATATTATTTGCAAGGGATGATTTTTCATGTCAGCCAGCCAGTGGTGTGGGGTCTACTGAAGGATTTTATGTTCATTCTGCTGTGTTTTGGGTGACTTCCCTTTGCTTTTTCTTCCATTACTTTCTAAGATGAAAATAACCTAAAATTCACCAAAAATGTCCACAGAACTGTTCATTAACAGACCCTAGTAGTCCCACCTTCATTATAAGGATAGAATAAGAATAAGGTAGAGAGGGAAAGAGAATGGACTACACTAGGTGACACCATCTGGGCTATATCATGAGTAGGGTTGCTAACTTTGGTTGGATGAATTCCAGGAGGTTTAATCACATGACTTTATCTTTAATTAAAGATTAATCTTTAATTCCTGGAGACTCCAAGACAATCCTGAAGGTTTGGCAACCCTATTCATGAGACACAATGGGGGCACCTCTGCAAACCCGCCACAGAAGAGGGGATCTAGCTCTGCACACCTGGGAATCACTGGCTTAAAACTAATGACTAAAGTAAGGAAGAGAAGGTTACTCACCTTGCAGTAACTGAGGTTCTTCCAGATGTGCGTCCCTGTGGGTGCTCCACTCCAGGTGATGGTGCGTCCCGGCACCGTTGATTGGAGATCTTCGGTAGCAGTGCCTGGTCGGGATGCACACGCTTAGCTGCTGTCTTACGGTCTCGTTAGAGTCTGCCTGGGGATGCGGGACACGCGCGCTCCTCAGTTCCTTCTCTACTGTGGAGATGTCAGAATAGTACTCCAAAGTAGAGGGGAGGAGGGCGGGGAGTGGAGCAGCCACAGGGACACACATCTCGGAGAACCTCAGTTACTGCAAGGTGAGTAACCTTCTCTTCTTCTTTGAGTGCTGTCCCTGTGGGTGCTCCACTCCAGTTGAATGTGAAGCAGTTCCCACTATGGCTGGTGGGACTCTGGAGTTGCGGCAATGACGACTGTAGACAGTACTGTGTGGCTACTATGGTGTCTGCCATGGTATCCTGTGTGATAGCATAATGTCTGGTAAATGTGTGTTCAGATGTCCACTTGGCCGCCTTACAGATATCAGTAATAGGTAGGTTATGGAGGAAGGCAACGGATTTTGACATAGTTCGAATAGAATGAGTTCTGATGCCTTCAGGTGATTGGGCATTCTGAATGTGGTAACAGGATCTGATGCAGTCAGAGATCCACTTGGAAAGGCGTTGCTTAGAGATAGCCGCACCCTTCGATCTCTCAGTAGTGGAGACAAATAGCCGTGGGGACTTACAAAATGGTTTAGTCCTGTCTAGATAAAAGGTGATTGCCTGTCTGACATCAAGGGTATGTAGAGCCGCTTTGTGCGGAGTCTCATGAAGTTTGGGATAGAATGTAAGTAAGTGTGTGTGTGTGTATGTATATATTTTTTTTAAATGGAGATATGCCAATCTCCTAGAACTGGAACGACCTTGAAAGGTCATCAAGTCCAGTCCCCTGCCTTCACTAGCAGGACCAAGTACTGTCCCCTGACAGATTTTTGCCCCAGATCCCTAAGTGGCCCCCTCAAGGATTGAACTCACAAACCTGGGTTTAGCAGGCCAATGTTCAAACCACTGAGCAATCCCTCCCCACTTGATTGGTGAAGGTGGACAACCAAGGGAGAAATTTAGGGTGGGGTTTAGAGAAGGTTGTGTAAGGAGGTTAGGCCATCAGGGCGCTTATTTCCCCTACTCTCCTTGCTGATGTTATGGCAACCAAGAAAGTTACCTTCATAGACATGTGGAGAAGAGATGAGGTAGCTAAGGGCTCGAAGGGAGGTTTCATAAGACCACGAAGAACTAGGTTGAGATTCCAGGCAGCTGCCGATGGATAAATCTCAGGGTAGAGATTTTGCAGGCCTGTGAGAAAGTGTTTTATTGTGGGGTGGGCAAAGAGTGAATATCCATCCAGCAAATCATGGAAGGTGGTGAGGGCCATAAAATGTACTCTGATGGAGCTGTGCGAGAGCCCGTCCTGTTTTAGTTTCAAAAGGTAGTCTAGGATGTTAGGGAGGGTCACGGTATGGGGTGTCAAGTGTTTATGGGAGCACCACATGGAGAGGCGTTTCCACTTTTGCAGGTAAGTCTTACAAGTGGAGTCTCTTCTACTATGCAGGAGGACATACTGGACTTGCTCAGAACAGGCTAGTTCGTGGGTCTGAAACCATGAAGGAACCACGCCGTCAAGTGGAGTTTCTGGAGCTGCGGGTAAAGAAGCTGGCCGTTGTCTTTAGAGAGCAGATCTGGTCTGTTGGGGAGAGTCCATGGAGGACGGATGGACCTGTGGAGCAGGTAAGGATACCATGTCTGTCTCAGCCAAGCCGGGGCAATAAGTATGACCCAGGCCTTGTCATCTCTGATCTTGCGTAGAACCCTGTGTATCAGAGGGATCGGTGGAAAGGCATGCATGAGAGAGTTGTTCCACGGGATGAGGAACGCATCTCCTAGGGATGCAGTTCCAAATCCTGCTCTGGAGCAAAATAGGTGGCATTTGCTATTCTGGGTTGTGGCAAAGAGGTCCATCGACGGGGTGCCCCAGGGGGAGAAGAGCTGTCGTAGTATCGTGGGATGTAATTCCCATTTGTGTTCTTCGGAGAAGTGTCTGCTGAGTGTGTCGGCAGTAGCGTTGTGACATCCGGGTAGGTATAAAGTGGTAATTTCTATGTGGTGTTGTATGCACCAATTCCATAACCGGATGGCCTCCATGCATAGGGAGTGCGATTGTGCTCCCCCCGTCTGTTGATGTAAAACATACATGCTATATAGATGGATAGATTTATTATTTATGAGGGGGAGAAAGTGAAGACAGGCTTGTCTCACTGCTCTGAGTTCTAGGAGATTTATGTGCAGACGTGTCTCTAGCAGGGACCAGCGGCCCTGTGCCATGTTTCCCCCCAGGTGCACTCCCCAACCGATCAGGGAAGCGTCCGTGGTGAGCATGAGTGCCAGGGAGCGTTGCTGGAAGGGAACGCCCATGCAGAGGTTCTCTGGTCTTGTCCACCATTGTAGGGAAGCTAGTACGTTCGCTGGAGGAGTTACCATCATGCAGAAGCTGTATCTGCTGGGTTTGTAGTTGGAGTTGAGCCAACCCTGAAAATATCTCATGTGCTGCCTGGTGTACTTGACCACGAAGGTGGTGGCTGCCATGTGGCCAAGGAGCTGTAGGAAAATTCTTGCCTGTATCCTGGGACGAACGGAGAGTGTGCGTATGAGATGTGTAATAGTGAGGAATCTGTTGTGTGGGAGTGAGGCTCTGGTTCGGATTGAGTCCAGGTGAGCTCCGATGAATTCGATCCGCTGTGTAGGTGTCAGGGTGGAGTTTTGGAAGTTTATTTGCAAGCCTAAGCTGTGGAAGAGGGAGATGACGAAATTGGTAGCTCATAATGTCTTGTCATATGAGCTGCCTTTGATGAGGCAATCGTCTAGGTAGGGGAAAAGTATGATCCCATGTCTGCGGAGGTGGGCCACGACTACAGCTAGGGTCTTGGAGAATACTCTCGGTGCTGTGGAAAGTCCGAAAGGGAGTACCCCTGTGTTGGAAATGGTCATGTCCGAGTGTGAATTGCAGGAAGCGTCTGTGTGCTGGATGACTGGATATGTGAAAATAGGCGTCCTGTAGGTCGAGGGCTGTGAACCAGTCCCCTTGTTCCAGCGCGGGTATTATTGTGCCCAGTGTGACCATCTTGAATTTCTGTACACGTACAAATTTGTTCAGTCGGTGTAGGTCTAGTACAGGCCTCCATCCCCCACTCTTCTTTTGGGTCAGAAAGTAGTGGGAGTAGAACCCTTTTCCTCGATGTTGTGTCGGCACAGGTTCCACTGCACCTGGCTGAAGAAGACGAGCCACTTCTATGTGAAGTAGGTGCTTGTGAGAGGGGTCCCTGAAGGGATGTCGTCCTGACTTAAGAATTGCGGCTGCTGCTCCCTGGGCTGTGATCCTGCTGAGCGTGATCTGTGCTCAGAAGTGTGTACTGACTTCTATTCGGCTTTCCCCGGTGCCGTGGGCCGTTTGTAGGCGCCCTGTGGGAGGTCCGCTACTGCTGCTGGAGTGGCAGGCAGGCTCGTGCCCACGTTCTTGTTGGCACTGGGGCAGAGCGCGCTGTTGGCACGGGTCTATTTTTGGTGCCGAGGAGACCACCCGGTATGGGAAATCGGGTCCCTGCCTCTGTGCTCCACAGGAGCCGTGGCTGAGGTGCTGGGATGGTTGGAGGCGCCTGCCTTCGGCGTTGTCAGTACTGAGGATAAGGATCTCACAGGAGACCCTTTACCCTTTTGAAAGTCTCCACACAGACACAGTTGGGCTTCCTGCCTCTTCGCATGAGAGGGTGAAGCCGCGCTCCCGATCGGTTTGGACCTGGCCGGGGAGCTTGAGGGAGAGGGTTTGCTATTGCACGTCTCCATGGGGGGCTGTAGGGATTTCTCCATCAGGAGCTTTTTCAGCCGCAGGTCCCTGTCACAACAAGCCCTAGTTTTGAGGCTGGTACAATGGAGACACTTGGCAGGGACGTGGGTCTCACTGAGGCACTTCATACGTGAAGCGTGAGTGTCTGTCGGACCATGGTATAGAGTCTTGACAGGAAGCATATTTCTTAAATCCTGAAGACCCTGGGATTATTGCACTAGGAATGCCAGGGGAGAGTGTCTCAACGGGAGATGAACTTGAGGAAAAAGAAGGATTTTTTTCTTTTATTTTTAACTAGGTAACTATTCTAAAGGAAGGGAAATAACTGGGATGTTTCTAACTAGCTATTTCTATGTCTTTGTACTTGTTTCCTTCAGACACGAGGAAAGAGGTGAGCACTGCCCTGAGTCCCGACTTCTGCTGAGGATGGTTGAGAAGGAACCGAGGGAGGTCAAGGAAGCACGCGCTCAGGAAGACTCTAACAAGACCGCGAGACAGCAGCTGAGCGCGTGTGTTCCGACCAGGCACTGCTATCAAAGACCTCCAATCAACGGCGCCAGGACGCACCATCACCTGGAATGGAGCACCCACAGGGACAGCACTCGAAGAAGAAACAGAGGTTCCATTTGTGGTTTTATTATAGATTTGCAGTTACTTAAAACAAGATTTTAAAAAATTGGTATCTAAAGTTAAGGTTTAGAGTTCACATTTGGGCACTTAAATAAATGGCCTGATTTTCAAAAGAGATGAGCAGCCATTAAGTTTAGTGAATACTGCTGGGTTATAAGCACTTTCAAAAAATCAGGCCACACTGAATTCTAACGGTTAAAAATCCTACCCATTGGAGAGAAAAAAAATCTTGGCCTTTACCTATTGCAATTATCTGTCTATAAAAGGGGGATCATACTGGTTACTTACTAGCAGTATTGTGAGAGGAAATACATTAAATATTTTTCAAGACCTTTAAGATTCTCCAATGAAAACACTATACTTTCCAACTTCGTAATATTGCAGAGTCCTAAATATTAATGCAATTATATACTGTTTTTCTCAAATCATTTTCTGGTCATAAGAACATAAGAATGGCCATATTGGGTCACACCAAAGGTCCATCTAGTCCAGTATCCTATCTTCCGACAGTGGCCAATGCCAATGCTTCCGAGGGAATGAACAGAACAGGTAATCATCAAGTGATCTATTCCCTGTCACCCATTCACAGCTTCTGGCAAACAAAGGCTACAGATACTGTCCCTGCCCATCTTGGCTAACAGCTATTGATGGACCTATCCTCCATGAATTTATCTAGTTCTTTTCTGAACCCTGTTACAGTCTTGGTCTTCACAACATCCTTGTCTCTTTTTCAAGCTGAAAAGTCCCAGTTTTATTAATCTCTCATATGGACACTGTTCCATATCCCTAATAATTTTTGTTGCCCTTTTCTGAACCTTTTCCAATTCCAATATATCTTTATATTTATACAATTCAGATCAGTCATTTTCAATTCTTTGTCACAGAGTTATAATAGAAGTAAACCAAACTTTAAGATAATAGTAAATAAAGTTTATTATAAGACTTTTCATCTTATTCTTACCATCAATGCATATGAATCACAGACACTATGGAATCCATAATAAAAAGCTGCAAACTGTTTGTAGATTGATTTGTTGAGAATGAAGTCAACATAAAGCTGTACATATTCTAAAAAAAAACATTTGATATCCTTTATATTACATATTAATACAATTATTTCAGATTACCATTTATTGTATTATCTTAAACTGAGTTAAAATAATTTAAAAGCTTTAAAATACATTTTACTTTACGTAGCATTATAAATAGAAAGTATATTAGCAAGTTCATTCTGAATTTTATTTTTACTACTCAGCTAAACAACAAAATCTATAGTTACAAGAGAAGTGGTGCATTTCAGTTGGCATATTTATATCTTTAGTGTACCTTTCCTATTCTGAGCCGAAACTGGAATTTTATCACCACCAGGTTTTAGGTTATAAGATTTTATGACTCCAAATTCTTCTTGAAAAACCTGGATAAAGAGAGAAGATGGTATAGTATATGTAACACCTTCGGTCCATTACAGCAAATAAATCACTTACCAATAGTTTTGCATATTTCTGAGGGATTTTTTAAAATTATGTGTTATAGTTTTTAGTATTTTTCTTAACAAACAAATACACTATTTAAAATGTGTTAGTTGTGTGATAAGACTCAGATACCATGAAGGAAAAAGATGCAGAAAAGCATTTAGGAGATTAAATATATTAGAAGAAATAAACTCTCTTTTAATTGTAGGTCCCACAGAATTGAAAATAATTTAGATTATAAAGATTCTCATACCACTGGATGACAATATAATTCCCAGCTATAGCAAAAAAGATTTGAACCAGAACAAGCCTATGTCAGGCCTAACAAGTGTTTTCAGGTTAGTGCAGGCCTAAACTCAAGCTTCCTTGGCTAAACTAAATCATTCCAGATTAGAGCAAGCCTCTGGCTTAGTTTAAAACTCCCATGGCATACCAAGTCTTTCATCACTGGATCAGGATTCTCTTTAAGACAGTCTTCCAAGCTGGAGTATATCAAATAGTTAGTGCAAGCATTTGCCTAAAACTAGCCCCCAGATTAGGTAAAGTCTTTCAAGTTATGTAGGCCTCTGTCTAAATCAGGCTTCCAGGCCAACTTCAATCCCAAGCTTACTAAATGCTCCAAAGCTACAGCAAGCCTCTGTCTGGGCCAACTTCCCAGGCTAGACTGACTCTTTCAGAGCTGGGGCATGCTTTACAGTTCTTTAACCCCAACCCCACTGAAGTCCAGACAATCAGCAATCACTCTCTATGATGGACTACTCTACCTATGAATAAATCTCCTGAGATGGATCAATTACTATAAACTGTAGAATCTGTGTTCCTACAATACCTGGAAGGTTGAATAAAAGTCTTCTTCAACGTTGTCTTCATAGGATAGAAGCTCCCTTAGTCCATGAGCCAACTCCTGGGGGAAAAAAATTACTAAATTAGCTACAATTCCACCTTGTCCTTTTAAAGTACAATAACTTACTACTGAGAAACACCTTGGGCAAAATTGCATATTAAAGCATATTATACATAAAGCAACCTGTTACTCCGCATGTGCAGAAATGATTTTTCAACTACTACTAACTATATTTTGAATTTTTCCTCTCACCAGGCAAAGGAACTTATTTCCAACATGTTCATACTGAATTCCATCTTTCAAACATCAGCTACAAATGGATCTAAAAAAACCTGTTAGATTTTTTTAAACAAATGGAAAAAAGGGAGATTATTTATCAGTAATTCTTTCCCAGATGTTACCTCTGAAAGAAAGGTACAACTAAACAAAGAGCTCATAGAGAAGGGGTTGCTTCTGCATTTTGCCTACCACCATTATATCACACTTATTCAAATAGATTAAATTTAGTATCCAAGTTTGTAATAAGCAAGCTGGAGTCCCAGTGCCACAGAGACTAAACTCTTATTCTACCAGGGGAGCGGCTGCTTGGAATGCTTGCGTCCAGAAAATATGTATTTTGCAAATTTGTAGGGCTGCTAGTTGAAGTTTAGTTTCCAGCTTTATATTGTTTAAATAATCATGACACTCTTGATACTGGGGTCTAGATCAGATGCTAATATTGGGAGAGCGGCTCTTCAATTTAAAAAAAAAAAAGAGTACTCCTTTGACACCACTTGGTTCTGTTATTGTATGTTATCCTTCTACAGTGGGGATTCAGAGGCATTTTACTGAGGGAGAAATGTACTTCTCCCAAAATGCTTATAACTGTGATGAGCCTGAGTGAAAAGCTCAGTGTGTCCAGATGGTAACTAAATAGCCCATTCCATGTCCATCTTATGCTTATGTAACTTCTCTGTGTGGCATGAAGACACCATAGGCTGGATTTACAAAGGTACTTAGGTACCTAAACATACAGCTAAGTGCTTACTGGAATATACAAAAATACCTAAGTAAGTTAGGTACCTAGTTCCCACTCAAAGTCAATGGGAGTTAGGCACTTAACTCTCAGAGTGCTTTTGTAAATTCCACTAGGCACCTATCTGCATCTTTAGGCTCCTATGCACCTTTGTAAATCTATTGTCTGGCTTGCGTATGTGTATCTGGAGGAATGCTTTGCCTCCCCATTCCTCTTCAATATGAATGCAAGAGGAACTATGACTCTCAGTATTCAAAAATGGAACCTACTGATAGATAAAGTGGTTTCTTGCCAGGCAAAATAAGATCTGAAGATCTTGTCTTCAATTTACGATCTGATGGTTTCTTTGTTGGAGAAGCTGGACCGAAAGATCATCTCTGATTTCAAAGTCGAAGATTCTGAGACTTCTGAAGAAAGGAGTTGAGCAGGTCAGACTTCAATCCAGGGGGAGAAGCTTAAGACTGAGCTCATGCTTCTTACCCCTATCCTGGAATATGGTGCCACACAAAAAATACTACTACTAATGCAAGTACCCATCAGCATACAAAGTGCCTTAAAGATAGGGTAGCGACATCTTCGAACTGCATGGGGCACCTTTTTTGATTCTCAAATTCTTTTTAGCATATGTCATCTTATGCTGATGTAGATTTCAGAATATTGCTACTCAGTTGTAGAAACTAACCCCACTAAAATTACTAGAAATGAATCTGGCCATTATAATACTTTTATGGGCTTTTTTAAGCCACAGGAATGAAGAATGAGAATGATCTAGCAGGTGGCTATAGAGGAACTGAGGTCAATTAAATGGCTGAGGCCATTTGTAACTTCGCTTGGAATGCTTCGATCCAGAACTGACTCATGTACACTTTTGAGAGTTTTACTGCATCTAGTGATACCATGGATTGCAAAGTATAGCACTGGTCTCTTAGCCCAGGTCTACACTAACCCCCCCTGTCGAACTAAGATACGCAACTTCAGCTACGTTAATAACGTAGCTGAAGTCGAAGTACCTTAGTTCGAACTTACCTGTGGTCCAGACGCGGCGCGCAGGCTCCCCCGTCGACTCCGCCTACTCCACTCGTCGAGCTGGATTACCAGCGTCGACGAGGGAGCACTTCCTGGTTCGATTTATCGCGTCTTGACAAGACGCGATAAATCGAACCCAGAACATCGATCCCGCGCCTCCGACGCGACGGGTAAGTATAGACATACCCTTAGAGTGGAGTTCTGCATAGTAAATTTCTTAGATGTGAAGTTTCATGTGTTTGAATGTAGTTGTTTTTTTTTTTAATTCCCATAACTTAAATGGCAGAAGGGAAAATTTTGTTCAGTCTTTTACAAGCGAAAAATAAGATCTTCAAGAAGAGAGAAAATGGTGAGTGGTTTGGAAAGCATATAAAAAAGGGGTAAGCTTATAATGTGAAATGTTCTGCAACATTTAAATGAAACAGAAGCACCCATAAATGAAACCAATTATTATTTAAATAAACTAGCCTTTAAAATACTGTTTTTTACTTACTGGCATAATATGACACAGGTCATCTAATGAAACATCACTGATGCCTACAGGTGTGTTCTGATCACAGGGAACAATGGGAGGACTCAAAAGTTTCTTGTAACAGCAAGGTGGGAAGCGAATATCCAAGGTGATACTGTTATACACGGCAAGTCCCATAAGCTATACATGTCAGATGTTAAGTAAAAAAATCATATTCTTATTATTCTTTTTAGATCACTTTAGAAGAATATTTTACACTGTTACTGAGAGTATTCTGTAAGTATTAAACAAAACTGAAAAGGCAAGAAAAAGGCAATGTTCCTTTTTTAACATTGCCATCATTCTTTTAAGAGTCTATTGTCTAATGTAAGAATTATTAAACAAAAAAATATTAACATGGTCAAATAATGCACTTATATGCAACACTTGAATTTCTTCATATTTAAAATTCTATACAACATGAAGCATTTTTGGAACTACTATAATATGGAAAAAAGTTAAAATGAAACTATAGATATGTATGTATTCAATCTATTTGTAATGACTATACTGTTTAATGATTTAAAAAAAAAATTCAGTTTATCTATTGCTAATCATTTTGTTGACAAGTTATGTCATTTATAACAGCAGTGCGAGTAACCTATACTAGATTATATATTAGTTGGTTTAACAGTCAGCAAGAAAATACTATTTTCAACCAAAGATTCAATTTTAAAGATGAAACTTTATAGTCAATACATTAGTATAAAATAGATTTTAAACTTATTTCTAATAGATTAAAAAAAATCTAACTCTTAATTTCCTAACTTTGGAGTGCTTGATTTTGCTAACTTTACATTATTTTAATGTATTTTTTGTACGCAATTTATATGTATATATACACACAATATGTATTTTCCTTATTTTTAATTTTCCTACAAGAATCACTAGTCAGTGTATTCTGTTTAGCACTTTAAAGCAAAAAAAAGAGGAGGTTACTCACCCAGTGTAGTAACTGATGTTCTTCGAGATGAGTGTCCCTGTGGGTGCTCCACTTCAGGTCAAGATGCATCCCAGCACCTTTGATCGGTGATTTCTACAGCAGTACCCCTACGGGCCGCGCACGCGCTATGCCTGCCTCACAAGATGTCAGTGTTTGAATAGTGCATGCACGGCCCAGGCTCCTCAGTTCCTTCTCTACAACGGAGTGCATTCCAGATTCCAAAGTAGAGGGGAGGAGGGCGGGTAGTGGAGCACCCACAGGGACACTCATCTCAAAGAACATGAGTTACTGCACAGGGTGAGTAACCTCCTCTTCTTCTTCGAGAGATGTCCCTGTGGGTGCTCCACTTCAGGTGACTGCAAAGCAGTATCCCTTAGGATGGTTGGGACTTTGGATCAGGTAAGAAGGCTGTTGACAAGACAGCTCTACCCATCCTGGTGTCGGATGCTGCCGTGTGCCTGAGACCGTAATGACTGGTGAAGGTAAGTTTCGATGCCCAGGTAGCTGCCTTGCATATGTCAGAAAGCAGGACATTACGGAGAAAGGCAGTGGAAGTGGAGACAGCTCTAGTAGAGTGTGTCTTAATTGATGTAGGAGGGTGTATTTGCCTCAGTTGGTAACAGAGACGTATGCAGTCAGCAATCCATTTGGAAAGTCTCTGTGTAGAGATAGCTTTTCCCTGTGATCGCTGAGTGGTAGAGATGAAAAGTTTGGGGGTTTTCCTAAACGGTTTTGTTCTATCCAGGTAAAAGGATAGTGCTCTGCGCACATCAAGAGTGTGCACTGCTGTTTCAAAAGCATTAGCGTGGGGTTTTGGGAAAGTGTATTGGCTCATTGAGGTGAAAGGAAGAGAGCATCTTATGCAGGAATTTCAGGTGTGTGTGGAGTGTGACCTTATCACGGAAGAATGTGGTATATGGAGGTTCTGCCATGAGTGCTCCCATTTCTCCTATTCGTCTGGCAGACGTGATTGCTATCAGAAAGGTGGTCTTCATGGATAGGTGGAGAAGGGAGCAGGTAGCCATTGGCTCAAAGGGTTTATCCATCAGGGCTTTGAGGACTACGTGGAGGTCCCAGCGCGCAGCAAGTGATTTTACATCTAGATATAATGTTTGGATGCCCTTCAGGAACCTTTTGGTTACTGGATGGGCAAAGACCGTAGTGTTGTCGATCTTATGAGGAAATATGGTGATTGCCGCGAGGTGGACCTTGAGGGAATTCGCGGAGAGACCTGATGTTTTAAGGTCTAGCAGGTAATCCAGTATCAGTGGGAGTGGGGCGGAAACCGGGGAGGTCTGTTTGGCTATACACCAAGATGTGAACCTCTTTCACTTATGTAGGTAAGTAGTGCGCGTGGTGTGTGTCCTGCTCTGTAGTAGGACTGTCCGCACTTGTTCAGAACATGCTAACTCCTCATTAGAGAACCATTGATTTGCCAGGCCTTCAGGTGGAGTCGCTGTACGTCGGTGTGAAATAGCTGGGCCCTGCGTGGTGATAGAGGTTGCTGAGAGGGGGATAGAGGAATCGGTGGCTTGACAGACATCTATATAATGAAGGGATACCATGGGTTGTCTGGGCCACGATGGGGCTATTAGAATGATGTTGGATCTGTCTGTTCTTATCTTCTGTATTACTCTGTTCAACAGAGGTATTGGTGGAAATGCATACATGAGAGTGTGACAGTCCATGGGAGCATCAAGGCGTCTCCTCAAGAGTGTTTCCCATGGCTGGCTCTGGAGCAGAATGTCAGGCATTTTTTGTTTATTGCTGTGGCAAATAGATCTAGTTGGGGATAACCCCAGGTCTGGAAAATGGTGGATAAAATGGCGTCGTTGAGTTCCCACTCGAGCTGTATTGGGAAGGATCAACTGAGCTTGTATGCGGTGGTGTTCTGAGAACCGTGCAGGTATGAGGCAGAGATATGGCTATTGTGTTGAAGGCACCAATTCCATAGTTTTACCGCCTCTATGCAGAGGGAGAGGGACCAGGCTCCCCAGTCTGTTCACATAGAACATGCATGCGATGTTGTCTGGCATGATCCGAATTCTGCAGTTTTGGATAATGAGAAGGAAATGGAGGCAGGCATTGTGAACGGCTCAGAGCTCTAGTAGATTTACATGAAGTTTGGTTTCAGTAGAGGACCAGAGGCCCTGAATGTGGAGGTGACCTATGTGCGCTCCCCATCCTATGAGGGATGCATCTGTAGTGATGGCCAGTGAAGGGGGTTCTTGTAGGAAGGGAATCCCGGCACAGATGTTGACAGGAGAGGTCCACAAAAGGAGCGAGTCCTTGACTTTCGGAGGCATAGTTAGGAATTTGTTTAATCTGTGGATATTTGGTTTGTATACTGTGACTAGCCACCCCTGAAGGCATCACATGTACAGGCGGGCATTTGGGACCACAAATGTGGAAGCGGCCATGTGCCCTAACAGCTGCAGAGAATCTTGGACTGTAACCCGCAGGCTGGCACGTATCTGGGTAATTGGGGTACCCATTGTGTGGAATCTGTCCTGGGGAAGAGAGGCAAGACCCGTGGTGGAGTTGAGGTGTGCCCCAATGAAGTCGATTTGTTGGGTAGGCCGTAAGGTAGATTTGTTTCTGTTTATTTGCAGATCCAGGGTGTGGAAGCAATGCATAGTTGCAGAAGTTGCTCGGATCACCTCCAAGTGAGTGGGGGACTTGAGGAGACAATCATCCGGGTAAGGAAAAATGAGGACCCCTTTCTTTCAGAGATGTGCTATTACGACTGCTAGCACTTTGGAGAAGACACGTGGGTCAGTGGAAAGGCCAAATGGCAGGACCCTGTATTAGTAGTGTTCCATTCCCATGGCAAATCTGAGAAAATGTTGATGGGCAGGGTGGATAGTGACATGGAAATATGCGTCTTGGAGGTCGAGGGTTGAAAACCAATCTCCCTGCTCCAGCATCAGAATTATCGTTGGTAGAGTAACCATCCGGAATTTCTCTTTCTTCACAAACTTGTTTAGACATTGAAGGTCGAGGATAGGGCGCCATCCACCGTTTTTCTTTTCTGTCAAGAAGTAGTGGGAGTAAAACCCTTTCCCTGTGTGTTGAGCTGGTACCTGCTCTATCGCTCCTAGTTGTATGAGGTGTTGTACCTCTTGATGGAGCAACTGTTCATGAGAGGAGTCCCTGAAGAGGGATGGGGTGGGAGGAGGTTGGGGGGTACGGAGAGGAAGGAAATGGCATAACCCGATCTGATAATTTCCAGGACCCATCTGTCCATAGTGATAGCTTCCCAATTGGCAAGGAACGGGCGCAGATGGTGTCCAAAGAAAAGGATGGTTGAAATTGACGCTGAAGAGGGTGGGAGGTTTTTTATACCCTTGACCAAGGCTTCAGATTTGTTTGTTTGAGGCAGTAGGGTGGGTCACCGTCATTTGTGGAGGGCGACGTCATTGGGTTCTGGGTCTATGGCGTTGTTGTTGCTGCGTATTGTATTGTTTGAAATATTGATTTTGCGCAAAAGCATGGTAGCGTGGCCGTTGGTATGGCTGATATCTGTACTGCCTCTTTTTGGGTCAGGTGGCTGGATGCCTAAAGATCCGAGTGTGGCACGTGATTCTTTCATGAAATGGAGGACCTCATTGGTTGTAGAGGCAAAGAGCTTGTCTCCATTGATAGAAAGATCCTCAACAGTGCTCTGTATCTCCTTGGGAAAGGAGGAAGAAGTAAACCATGAGGCATGCCGCATGATGATGGCCATGGCTGTGGATCTGGCAGCTGCATCCGCAGCATTCAGTAGCTTGGAGAGCTGTGTTGGAAATCAATTGGCCCTCACACACCACCGCTTTGAATTGTTGTAGTTTGTCTTCGGACACATCATCAATAAATTGCATTACTTTAGCATCATTTTTGTGGTCATATTTTGCTAAGAGCACCGCAGAATTCGCTACTCAAAACTGCAAAGTGGAAGATGAATACACTTTGCACCCAAAGGAGTCCAGTCTCTTGTTCTCCTTGTCAGATGGGGTAAATCGGAAAGGCTGGTGCTTATTCTTCTGGTTGGCTGCCTCGACCACTGGCAAATTAGGTGATGGGTGAGTAAACAGAAACTCCGAACCCTTCGACGGGACAAAATATTTGCGGTCCAGTCTCTTGCTAGTGGGGGTTATCGTGGCCGGGGTCTGCCAGAAATTTTAGCTGGTTCCATGATGGCCCTATTAATTGGTAGGGCTATTTTCGATGAGGTGGTAGCTTGTAATATGTCAGTGAGTTTTTGGTGGGTTTCTGGTACCTTCTCCAGGGTAATCTTGAGTTCATCAGCTACCCTTCTAAATAATTCCTGAAAGTGAATGAGCTCATCAGTAATGGAAGGTGGTGGGGGCACCGTGGTCTCCTGTGGTGGTATCGCTGTAGGATGGGGAGCGATGTCCTGTGCAGGAGGAGCGGCTACTTCAGATCTTATCTGCCTATCTGTGTAAGAAAGCATTGGGGAGCGCCTGACAGCTTTTCTACGGGCGGCACGGTGAACACTCGATTGTGCCGTGCTGTAGTTCCATGGACCCCAGTGTGGCCATTGCCCAGGAAAGGGGGTAAGTGGTCCCATTCAGGGGTTGCCATACCAGTGTGGGCAGCCACTAGGATAGGAGGAGCGTGGTATAGTGTCTCCCACTTGTAGGTAAGCGAACCGGGGGGGAATATTGTGAGGAAAACATATGGTCATCGTCCTCTTCCTCCTCCTCCTCTTCTCCACTTAAGACGCTTGGAGCAGTAGGGGAGTACTGCAGATAGAGTGAAGATCCAGGTGATAGATCGGTGCCGAATAGTGGAGATCGAGCGCTATGTGACCCTCAAGTCCCCTGAATGTAAAAACTGAGGCGGTGCAGTGACTCCAGGTGCCGAATGATAAGGCAGGGGAGGAGTAAGGGTTAACTGAAGTGGAGCTGGTGTCGCTGCCGTTGGTGCAGGCAGAGTCTGCGGAGGCAGCTGCTGCACCGAAGGTTGCCCTGGGGGTGCATACTGTGCTGCAGGAGCAGGTGCCCCAGACTTGGGCACTGTTGGGCAGGCAGGCGACATGAGGCGGCTCGGTGCCGGGAGCGTCGGCTGCGACGGGTGAGAAAACAGCTCTGCAAGATCAAACAGTGGCACCATGACAACTCTCGGCACCGTGCTGTCAAAGGCTGCCGAGGGAGAGCTGACGGAGGCAGGCCGCTGAAAGCCCTGAGCCTCAGCACCAGGAAGCTGAGCAGCCGACTAACAGTCGGTGCCTGGGGTGCCTGCAGAGTTAAAAGTGCTGAGCCGTGGAGTAGTGGGCACTTGTAAGGTGGAAGTCATTTGAGACTTCTTTTCTGAGGAGCAGCCCCTGAGGGGGGACGAAGCTGGCTGTTTCTTTGTTTTACTTTTCTCCCTTGAGGGTTTTAAAGAGCTTTGCTGGCCAGGGTCAGACGAGGGTCCGAGGGAGTTTTCTAAGAGGAGCACTTTGAGTCTGAGCTCCCTGTCCTTGTGGGTTTGCACTTTAAGCTTATTACAGTGGACACATTTTGGGGGTACATGAGACTCCCCCAACAGCAGACATACTGCAAATGACCATCCGAGATAGGGATAGCCTCACTGCAGGAGGCACATCTCTTGAAGCTGGGGGAGCCGGGCATGTCCGTAGCTGAGGGTTTTTTGATGTTTTCTTAATAACTCTAAAAGCTAAACTATTTTTCTTAAATATTTTTTAGTCATTAGAGTTACTATCTAACTAAACTGAGAAACAAACTAACTAGCTAATCTAAAAGAGCACTGCTGAACTCCTTCTCTAGCCAGGGACGGTAGAGAAGGAACTGAGGAGCCCGGGCCGTGCACGCGCTATTCAAACACTGACAGCTCGTGAAGCAGGCACAGTGCGTGCGCGGCCCATAGGGGTATTGCTGTAGAAATCTCCAATCGAAGGCGCTGGAACGCACCTTGACCTGAAGTGGAGCACCCACAGGGACCTCTCTCTCGAAGATCTTTTACTGAAAAAGAAAAGCATAATAAAAACAAATTCTGATATTGTATATTTATACTTAATCAGAACTTCCTAGCTTTTTGTTTTTACATTTAGTAACTGATTAAAATACTATGAAGGTGGCACCTTCAAGTGGACAGCAAAGGATACAGCTCCAACCAATCGGAATTCAGAGTAGTTATCACATTTATAGCTGCTAAACCAGTGACAGTGTGAATCCTTGTGATATGTAAACATACCTGTGGAGTGTAAAAATTATTTCACATTATTTATCTGTAATTAAAAAAATCCCCCAAAGTACATATATATTTTTTTCTCACGCTTCCTTCATCCTTTTTTTTTAAGCTAATAGAGTGTGTATATCAGTGAGTGCCTTCACTCTAGATACTTTCCTTCCTTTCCACAGCAGTACAGGTAGTTGTTTGGCAATCTTGAAGGATGCCGGCACATGTTCACTGACACTAATGTCACAAGCTGTATTGCCATGTTAGGCACGGTTGTGGGCTATGTCACAGAAATCACCAAACAACAGTGCAATTGACAATGTTAAAGTCAATTCGCTAAAGAATTGTATTTAAGATCCATATTTATGGAGCCAAAAATTAGAGTGTTAGAGTGAGTCAAAATTGCTGGAAAAAACAAGAGCAAAATATATTCTAATAATGGCCTCGGGATATGTGGTTTAGAAATTGAGGAGACTGAGAGACCCACTGGATAATGCAATACTGACTACCATGTTCACAATTCTCAAGTAAGGAGCTGGCCCTCATGCAGGCAAGTCCCTCGTCTATACAGAATTATTGTGCTTCATCTTACTGACACTGAACGTGTTTACACAGCAAAGAAAAACCTATAGCTGGCCTTTGCCAGCTGACTCAGGCTTGGAGGGCTCAGGCTACATGACCCAACAGAAATATTTAAAAAAAAGATCCAAGGTGGATGGGCTAAACATTTGAAAAACTAAAAATGCCTATCCATCCCTGTTTTTAATTAATCCTGATTTTAATCTATTAATCTTAAAAGTAGTAAACTATGAGGACTCACCATAGTCTGGGTGAAAAATCTGGCGAATAAGGAGAAGAAACCATTCTTTTGTCAAGCCACCCATATCAAGACCAGCCTCCCCTACAAATGTAACTTTCAACTTTTTTTTCAAATCTGCACTCTTTCGTGTCAACTATTAAAAAAGAAAATTACATTAAATCAGAGACTCACAACATATTTAATATTACAGAACTTATGGATAACACAAATATGCTTATTTTATTTCTACAGCTATTATTTTGAGTGAAATATGAATCCATAAAGTTACTGAATTCTAATTCATAATTCAAGTTTATATGTAAATAACTGTTTGGATAGGGAGAGTTAGCTAATCATAATTGGTTGGTCGCTCTCCCTCCTGACTCATGAAGTCTCTGTCCAGGCTTGGAAGCTATCTTGGGAGTCAAGGCACCAAATAGCTCTCATCCATGCTCTCTGAGAGTAACTGGGTCCTGGGTATGGCAGCAGTGGGTTAAAAATTTGGGTAAGAAATTGGAAGAAGAAAGCCTAAAGTATTTAATAATCTCAGAGCATGTGTAGTTCTGTGGGCAAGTTAATGATAGAAAGGTAAGGGAAGTGTCATTTGAGTCATTAAAATCTACGTAAAGTCATTAAAATCTACGTGACTCATTAAAATCTACCATAATTTCAATGGTATCACCTTTTTAACTGATGATAGCAATCAACTTCAAGCATTCCTTCCATTTATAGTAATCTGCAACCTTAAAAAATATTAATCCAGGTATCACATTCTGGGCATTAACTGATAACACATTATTGTCAGTCAAGAGCCTCAAGAGAACTTTGTGAGGGCTCCCACATTTGACATGCCTGTGTTAAAGTATAATTCAAAAACATTATTTTAAAATATTTTCTTCAGTGTATAGCTCCATAATTGTTCCAAGCTTGTCCTGTTTGGTGCCATAATGTTTGTGGGAGAAAGGGCTTTCGAATGATACCCAATTTGACCCATTTCCAACCAGACTGTATTATCAAAATGTCCGCAGGACCTGGAGTGGGGACCCGAGGAGAAGTGAGCTCCCCTGCCATGCCACTGCAATTATGATTCTGTAGATTTTTACAAAATCGGACAACTCCCCACCCCTTATCTTGCTAATACTAGCTTGTCTACCACAGAATGAGATTTTACTACATTGTGCTCCTAGACTATAAAGCTAGAGAATAGAGAAGGTTGTGAAGGAAGAAATCACACAGTATCTAAAGAATTAGTTAGAAGAAGTTGGAACTCCTACCTTAGAATATGATACAATATAATCTGATGATTATGCACAGTATTCTTAATGGGTTAACTTCATATTAATATTTTTTAAATTTATTTTTAGTTAGCATGTACATACACAAAATGCACATACCTATGTGTGTGAAGTGGGTAAATGTGCAGGAGACAACGACTGAAAATGTGGTTAGTTTCCTCAGCTACCATTACAAATGTTTTAAATAGATTCACTATAGAAATAAGACCCATTAGACTGAATTAAAAATGTTACAGATACTTTTCAACAAACATTAATTAATTTCCATTTTCTGTACCTCATCAAGTGAATCACTAACAAGGTGCATCCTTCTCACTTTCAAGTTTAGGAATAACATATTCATGTCAGGTCTCAGCCTGCGAGAGACTTTGTCCACCAGGCTTTGCTATTTGGAATTAAAAAAATATATTTTACACACACAACGTTTTTGCTTAAGAAGCCAGATCAGCCCTCAGTACCTAGAACCATTTCCTCTTAACAGCCACTTCTCCCTTATATCCAACGCCCTGTCCTGTGATTTGTATATGTACTGTTGTATTCCGATCTATCATTGTCCACATTAGCAGAATAAAACTGACAACTAACAAGGTGTTTCAGGAAAATGCGTTCCCTCAGAATGATCTTCCTCATTAATCTGGCTTGCCTGTCACTCATGGGAGTGGTGAAGAAAGATTCATATATTGCAGAAGACTAAAGAGCAGCACATTATACTGTAGAAACACATTTGTGAAGCTACTGCAGCCCTAAGAAAACTAAAACAAGAACACTGTGTAAGCATTCTTCATGGCCTTTTGCAGACTAGAAGTTACAGAATGACCTAATTTATTTTTTTTACAAGGTTAGCCCTAAATTTCAGAGATTGCAATGAATAATTTTACAGGATGTTTACAGATTAAAATGTATAACATCATTTTTACATGAACATCATTTAATCACAAAGTAACTTACCCGTGCCATGCTTATCATCTGTTGTTCTGAGTCCCTTTGAATAATAACTTTTTTTGCTGCTATAGAAATAATGAATGGATACTGACAGAAAGAAAACCTAAATGGCAAAAACAGACACGAAGTTACAGAAGGTGTAATTTTTTCTAAAGATAATAAAACAAGACTCAATCTTTGTATTACTGTTTAGTAATTCTCCCCTCCATTAATATCTCATTTGTAAATAATTCTTCTTCTGAAATAGCTAGTGTTCTTTCTGCATTGTGTGCACAGATGTTAATTTAATCTTGTGTAAACCATTTTAGTGTTAACTAACAAGGACTTAGCATTCACAGTATTTGTATATACTTTTTCACAATAGACCTTTAATCTTTATTGTAGCATTTACCATCATTGCACTTTCATGTGACTGAAGAACAAAGCCAGCCACTATAGTATGCAAACAGTATCTTTGGTGTTAAATACTAAATTTGAATTGTTAAGCAGAGCTAATGAATAAAAAAAAACTTAACTTTTAAATGACTTTGATTGCAAAAAAGATGTCTCATGTCTACTATTTTCCAGTCAATTAAAGCACATAATGGAAATACTTGTATTTTATGCTATTTGCTGAGGCCTGATTGACATCTGGAGCTGCAGGTATCCAGCACTTCTGAAAAAATCAGGCCATTAGCAACATTATTTTTCAATCAATCAGTAATAAGGATGATAAACATGTAAGAATCCCAAAAGTGACAAACAGCAGTGGTTCTTTTGTTAGTTTTCTTTGTTAAATTTAAGCTCTCATGAAAGTGAGGGAATAGCAGCACTAGCTTGAGCAAAGAACAGAGCATGTAGACCAAGCTTCCTCATGTGGCTCTGCTAGTATTCAGTCACGACATGCAATAATGTTATTTCTCTCCTTAGCCTTTTCTCTGACAACTGTGTAGAACATTATACACATCTTAAAGCTACTACAGTGAAGTATGACACTCCCTCCCAATACAAAATTTGCCTTGGAACTTGTGCACGAATTTGGACTTTGGACCTGCAACATGAAAGACTACACTAGTTTTTTGACAGATAGTACAATGGACTAATACACTAGTTCATTGTACTATCTGTCAAAAAACTAGTGTAATCCTTCATCTAATACCTAACGTTTCTTTCATCCTTCACCTTTGACAACCTTATATGGGCCACAAGTCAACAGTTAGTATTCTTAGTCATCAGAGGCATCATTCAATAAAGAAGATAGTAGAAACATTGATTCATCATGTAAACTAAAAACAAAACTTACTAAATATTCTACACCACTCATTAAAAATCAATTTGAAACTAACTCTAAGACTGATGAAGTGGTCCACATGTCCTGTTACAATACAAAAAATTACAGCTACATTAACGACCAAAAAAAAAAAATGTATGTGAACCGCATCAGCATTTCTATTAAGAATGTTTATAAAACCTAACAAAAAAAATTACTTACCAATAACTTTAAGTTAAGTTAAGTATTTCTTTTGTTCACATTTATGGGATGTGTGGCCTGGTACTGCTGAGTTTCAGGAACTTTCTGGAAAGCACTCCACTGTTGCTCTGAACATTGAGACTCAAGCCTATACAATGGATTATGGAGCCCACAACCACCAAATGAACTCCGTAATCCCGCGAGAACAAAGTTGTGAGGAAGAGAGAAAGGTGGGAGCAGAGTGAATATGCAGAGGCAACCCTCCTAAAGAACTACATTTGCTGATGAATAATCATTTTCTTTTCCAAGGTTTGCTTCTATATATTCCTGATCATGAGGTATAAAACAGGATGATGAGAAGTGCTCTCATATCATCCTTGTTTGGAGAATGTAACTGACAGCTAACTAGTACTGCAGTGGCTTCATTCACAGGCAGGGACCACTAGGTCCTGTGAATAGGTGTAGGAAGCCACGAGATTAACCACTTTAGAAATAAACTGACTGACATTTGATAATTATTCTTTAATGGAATAGTAGCTTAGAAAACATCCTGAAATCTCTTTTCAGGGAAAAAAATGGCTTGCAAAGAGTCCAGGATTGCACCAATATAAGAAGATATAAGAAAACTGGGAGGCAAGATCAAGATCAAATCAGTATCTTAGACGCCTGTATACAAATGCGAGAAGTATGGGTAATAAGCAGGAAGAACTGGAAGTGCTAATAAATAAATTCAACTATGACATTGTTGGCATCACCGAAACTTGGTGGGATAATACACATGATTGGAATGTTGGTATGGATGGGTACAGCTTGCTCAGGAAGGACAGACAGGGGAAAAAGGGAGGAGGTGGAGATGGACATAGGGGACAGAAGTGTTGAGAGTCTCTGGGTTAGGCTAAAAGGGGTAAAAAACAAGGGTGATGTCATGCTAGGAGTCTACTACAGGTCACCTAACCAGGTGGAAGAGGTGGATGAGGCTTTTTTTAAACAACTAACAAAATCATCCAAAGCCCAAGATTTGGTGGTGATGGGGGACTTCAACTATCCAGATATATGTTGGGAAAATAACACAGCGGGGCACAGACTATCCACTAAGTTCTTGGACTGCATTGCAGACAACTTTTTATTTCAGAAGGTTGAGAAAGCTACTAGGGGGGAAGCTGTTCTAGATTTGATTTTAACAAATAGGGAGGAACTCGTTGAGAACTTGAAAGTAGAAGGCAGCTTGGGTGAAAGTGATCATGAAATCATAGAGTTCACAATTCTAAGGAAGGGTAGAAGGGAGTACAGCAAAATAGAGACAATGGATTTCAGGAAAGCGGATTTTGGTAAGGTCAGAGAGCTGATAGGTAAGGTCCCATGGGAATCAGGACTGAAGGGAAAAACAACTGAGGAGAGCTGGCAATATTTCAAAGGGACACTATTAAGGGCCCAAAAGCAAACCACGAGATCTTGCAAGATCTAAAAAATAAAAAGGAGTCATATAAAAAATGGAAACTAGGACAAATTACAAAGGATGAATATAGGCAAACAACACGGGAATGCAGGGGCAAGATTAGAAAGGCACAAAATGAGCTCAAACTAGCTACAGGAATAAAGGGAAACAAGAAAACTTTTTATCAATACATTAGAAGCAAGAGGAAGACCAAGGACAGGGTAGGCTCACTACTCAGTGAGGAGGGAGAAACAGTAACAGGAAACTTGGAAATGGCAGAGATGCTTAATGACTTCTTTGTTTCGGTCTTCACTGAGAAGTCTGAGGGAATGCCTAACATAGTGAATGCAAATGGGAAGCGGGAAGGTTTGGAAGATAAAATAAAAAAAGAACAAGTTAAAAATCACTTAGATAAGTTAGATGCCTGCAAGTCACCAGGACCGGATGAAAGGCATCCTAGAATACTCAAGGAGCTAATAGAGGAAGTATCTGAGCCTCTAGCTATTATCTTTGGTAAATCATGGGAGACAGGAGAGATTCCAGAAGACTGGAAAAGGGCAAATATATTGCCCATCTATAAAAAGGGAAATAAAAACAACCCAGGAAACTACAGACCAGTTAGTTTAACTTCTGTGCCAGGGAAAATAATGGAGCAAGTAATTAAGGAAATCATCTGGAAACACTTGGAAGGTGGTAAGGTGATAGGGAATAACCAGCATGGATTTGTAAAGAACAAATCATGTCAAACCAATCTGATAGCTTTCTTTGATAGGATAACGAGTCTTGTGGATAAGGGGGAAGCGGTGGATGTGGTATACCTAGACTTTAGTAAGGCATTTGATACGGTCTCGCATGATATTCTTATCAATAAACTAGGGAAATACAACTTAGATGGGGCTATAAATACAACTATAAGGTGGGTGCGCAACTGGCTGGATAACCGTACTCAGAGAGTAGTTATTAATGGTTCCCAATCCTGCTGGAAAGGTATAATGAGTGGGGTTCCGCAAGGGTCTGTTCTGGGACTGGCTCTGTTCAATATCTTCATCAATGACTTGGATATTGGCATAGAAAGTACGTTTATTAAGTTTGCAGATGATACCAAACTGGGAGGGATTGCAACTGCTTTGGAGGATAGGGTCATAATTCAAAATGATCTGGACAAATTGGAGAAATGGTCAGAGGTAAACAGGATGAAGTTTAATAAGGACAAATGCAAAGTGCTCCACTTAGGAAGGAACAATCAGTTTCACACATACAGAATGAGAGGAGACTGTCTAGGAAGGAGTACGGCAGAAAGGGATCTAGGGGTTATAGTGGACCACAAGCTAAATATGAGTCAACAGTGTGATGCTGTTGCAAAAAAAGCAAACATGATTCTGGGCACCGCATTTCAAGAAAGATGTGGAGAAATTGGAGAGGGTCCAGAGAAGAGCAACAAGAATGATTAAGGGTCTAGAGAACATGACCTATGAAGGAAGGCTGAAGGAATTGGGTTTGTTTAGTTTGGAAAAGAGAAGACTGAGAGGGGACATGATAGCAGTCTTCAGGTATCTAAAAGGGTGTCATAAGGAGGAGGGAGAAAACTTGTTCATCTTAGCATCTGAGGATAGAACAAGAAGCAATGGGCTTAAACTGCAGCAAGGGAGGTTTAGGTTGGACATTAGGAAAAAGTTCCTAACTGTCAGGGTGGTTAAACACTGGAATAAACTGCCCAGGGAGGTTGTGGAATCTCCATCTCTGGAGATATTTAAGAGTAGGTTAGATAAATGTCTATCAGGGATGGTCTAGACAGTAATTGGTCCTGCCATGAGGGCAGAGGGCTGGACTCGATGACCTCTCGAGGTCCCTTCCAGCCCTAGAATCTATGAATCTATGAATAAGATACCTTTTGAGTAGGTACCAGAGAAATGAAGCAATACCCATGGCACTTTCAGGAATTCTTCTAAGGTTTGTGGCATACAAATGCAAACCAGCCAGTTCTCCAAGTAGAGGTACACTGGAATACCTTAATATCAGAAGTATGGTGCAACCACAGCTAAACAACTGGTAAATCAGAAAACAGTAACGTCTGTTGCCTGCACTTAAATATGTGTGTTGGGTAAGTCTGAATGAGATATGTAAGCATCTTTTAAAAAAGTTGATAGCCTTCTACAAGCTTCATAGAGAAAGGATAAGAATGATGGAAGCCAATATCAGCATTTGTAATTTGAATTTCTTCATTAACTCTGTTAATTTTTTTAGTCTTCATATCATCATGGATCTATCCTGATTTTTTTACATGAGAAATGATCTTGAATAGACAGTACATTCCCTTTGTGCTGATCAGACACCTTCCTTCTGTAGTTTCAAACTTTAGAGAATTCTCCTCTGCTCTGAATAGTGTTTAGTGAGAAGAAACCCTTATAAGCATATGGGAAGAGAGACTGGGTTGCCCCATGGAATTAGACTGTGTGGCCCAACCAAACTTTAGCCACCAATGATCCATGGTAATTTCACTCCACATTGCAAGGAAATGGACCAAATGGTCCCCAACCGACAAAGACGACTAGAAATTAATTAATGGCACAGATTTCTCAGGCAATTTGTTAAATATGTTGCTTAGTGGATGCAGAAGCCATGTGAACAGCAGTAGTCAAAATTGATCTACTATTTTTTTCCACCTCCAAGCCAAGCAGCTCATCACAGATATTAGGTGAAGGGAGGAGAAACAGCCAAAGTTACTGGAGCTGGTTGTGGTAGCAAGAATGGTGAAAACTACACACACAATAAAAACAGCTTGAAACTGGTATACTTGTCCAGATTGGCTACAGTGCTCTGTTTTGAGGCCCCACTGGGGATTTCCCCCCACAAGGGAAAAAACAAGGGAAAAACCCCTAAGTAAAAAAAAGAATTAAAATTACACCAAGAGTGATATAGCTGGACTAAACTACACTATAGCCAAAAGCCAAACAAAACATGTCTGACTATATACAATAGGTCCTGATGTCCATAGCTAACCAAGAAAAGGAAAGAACTGAGGTGGGGTGGAGGCGAGATAGCCCCACTAAAGGCTTGGTTCTGAATGGTCAGAGCCACAAGGAGACACTTATGTGAACCCAACTGGCATTGTTTTCTAGAAAGTTCCTGAAGCTCAGCAGCTCTGGGACATACATGTGAATATGCAGATGAAATTCTGTAGTTTTCTGAAGATATTTGTACTGTAAGATTCCACGATACTAGAAGTTTGTAAAATGCTTTTATATTTCTAAATCCAAATATCAGGTGTCACACTGAAGCCTGATCTAAAATATCTGTAATAGTGCGAACAAATTCTGCCCTTAAGGTTTTCTTCAACTCCTATAAAGTCAATACAAATTGCACATATATAAACACAAGGCCACATTTGGTTTTTAGCATCTTTAACTTATTGAGAACATTTCAGCGTACTTTGAAATAAAAAAATAAAAAGTAAAGTAAAGATGTAATTAATCTCTCATGATTCAAGCCATCAAGATCCCTTCAGAAATCCTTAATGCGATGCTATATTGTCTAATCTGATCCAAAATTTTCATTTTGTAAAAACAAGCTTTTGTGAAATCAACAAAAAAAGTTTTAAAGATTTTTTTAAATTCTAAGGAAAGTTTTAATAAATATTCCTCTTCTGTTTTCGTAATCCAAACATTGTGCGGTCTCATAAGAATCTAAAGTCTTAATTTCACTGTACAAACTGAACAAAATGCAAAAAATAAAACAGCCTAACAGTGAAAAATAAATTGAATTTTACATTTTCTTCCACTTTATTAACCGGAGGTATTACTTAGAACAGGAGACTTGTTGCCAAAAGTGACAGTTAAAAATCCTAATTCTGCAAAGGCATTTATCTTTATGAACTGAAAATAGGCCTGCTGACCTCAGTGAAATTGATCACAGTCTGTAAAGTTAAGCATGTGTTTAAGTCTTGGCAGGATCAGAGCCAAATTCTGGAAGGACACATATAGTATATGAATGTTTGATGTTTTATATATAAATGGTAAATGCCACTTGATATTAATAGGTGTCTCTCTTATTGTGTGGCAGACAAAAATAATTTGTATCATGATAACAATAATTCATATTAAAACATTTGTACAGTAGAACCTCAGAGTTACTACATATATCAGAGTTACGAACTGACCTGTCAACCTCATTTGGAACCTGAAGTACACAATCAGGTAGCAGCAGAGACCAAAAAAAAGCATATACAGTACAGCACTGTGTTAAATGTAAACTACTAAAACATTAAAGGGAAAGTTTTAAAAAAACATTTGACAAAGTAAGGAAAATGTTTCTGTGCTTGTTTCATTTAATTTAAGATGGTTAAAAGCAGCATGTTCTTCTGCATAGTAAAGTTTCAAAGCTGTATTAAGTCAATGTTCAGCTGTAAACTTTTGAAAGAACAACCATAACGTTTTGTTCAGAGTTATGAACATTTCAGAGTTATGAACAACCTCCATTCCTGAGGTGTCTGTAACTGAGGTTCTACTGTAATTAGACTTCACTGGCTGCATTTTGTACTGTTAATATTAGCAAAACAATGAACTTATATTATTGTCTCCAATTTTTATCTTTTATCTGATTTAAATCAAAGTTTGAAATCCTGGCCCCACTGAAGTCAATGGCAAAAATTCCAATGACTTCAATGGGGTCAGGATTTTACCGAAATTGTCAAAACTATCTATTTGAAAAAGCCATAGTGCTGAATTTTAAAATAAATAGACAAGCCTATAACAAACAACAAAAAAGCATAATCTATTTTTATTCATTGTTAGACAAAACCTGACTCTTGCCAGTTTCTCTTTTACCTGTGAGAGTTTCCATAACACTGCCAGTTATGATACTCTTCCATGAGATCAATATGATCCAAAGTAGAATTATAAAAATCCGTATATGAAATAATAGCAGGATTAGCTAGGCTATTTGCAGCATCTACAAAGAAAACATATAGCATCACTATCAGGAACTCTCTCAAACTACTATTCCAATGAGGCACACCAATTTTCAAGTTGTGTGAATGTCAGAGCACTTAGAAAAATCAGCTGTTATACAGTCATCCCTTTTGAACCTTACCTATAGCACTGCTATCACTCTGCTAAAATAAATAATGTCAAGCTGGCACACCAATACTTAATGAGAATACTTTACAAACCACTATAATCAAAGTGAAACTAGACAAACAAGTGCTAATTTCAAGATCATTTTTAAATATTTTTATTTTGCCGTTTGAATGTTAAAAAATAGTAAGTCTAGGGACTCATATTGCTTTTTTTTTTTTGCTATCTCAAACATGTCTCTGACGTATGGAAATTTGACATGCAATTGATATGTATCATTTAATTTACTTTTTTGGTATTTTATGAAGAAGCAACAGATTTTATTATTGAAATTAAAGTACCAGCTAATGCTTATGATCAGTGACTTGAAACAGGGACCAAAATTCCAAGGTAATGTTTTTCTACTTCCATTTTTCCCAAATATATTGTAAGAATTTAAGAAAAAAAAAAGCCTTGAAATTCCATGGAAATCTAAAAAGTATTTTACTCATCAACAATAGAAGACTGCTTTCCTGAAAAAATCTCTTAGTTTGACTATCAGAGGGGTAGCCGTGTTAGTCTGGATCTGTAGAAGCGACAAAGGGTCCTGTGGCACCTTATAGACTAACCTTAGTTTGACTATACCTCAATATAAGGATGAAATCTTGCCCCATAAAATAGTAATAAAACCCCTATAGACTTTGGCGGGGCCAGGATTTCACCAAAGAGTAGTCTACTCATATAAGCCATAAATAAAAAGAGTAAAGTATAGTCACCAGAACAATGGACACCTCTGATTAAGGAATCAACTGATTACTTATCTTATTTTTCAACACCCTGAAGTCTTAATTTATCTAGATATTTCAAACACATCTATTGACATAATATGTTTTTACATTATATGTTCAATGCAGTCTTAGTAAAGGGAAAAAAGACATGGATACACCCCAGGCCCTGCCTATTTCCTTTCAGGGTTGCAATTCTTTATCACATTGTCTGAACGTCATAGTGAAATAATTAGATACTAAATGAGAATGAGATTTAGCCAATTTGTCATTACGTGGGGATCTGATCTTTAATAACTGTTGTCTTGATGTAAAAAGAGGGCCCACACTGTAGACTTGAAACCACTCCTCATAACTGACCCAATATTCATGGCAAATAATGACTCCTTTCAACAAGCCAAATTTATGAGTTGCAGTGCATTTATTGCAATCAGTTGAGCAATACATTGGATTAGCAATCCCAAATTTAACACTAAGGTTTGTAAATATCTTTTCACTCAACAATAAAAAAACGTGTACAAAGTACTGCACTATAAACAGGAGTTCTGACTTTCACTGGATGCAAAAGAAGTTGAATGCTGCATGTTGGAAATTTTTAAGATCTGCTAATCCACGTGCATGTTTGCTAACAGGCTTGTGCCAGTGGGATTGGTGGATTTATATGTCAGCAATTTGCGGGAAATATCAATGAGACTGGTATGGGCTATGTGACTGAGAGTATCTCACATTCATTTGATCTATTTTATTTTAAGGGGAAACAGTCTAAATGCTGACCATTCAATTTCATTTGTGTTCAGACCACGTATATCTTTTTATATGTACTGATGTGGTAAAAATATATGTATCCTTACTACAACGTTACAGTCTTATTCAGTTGCTGGAGCAACCTACTGTATAATCATTTTATATCAATATATTCTTATTTGCACCTGTGAGTTTTGACTAAATCTTAATTGGTCGCAATTTTGTGAGAGAAAATCTCATCCCCTGAAGTGCAAGATAAGATGGCGCCTTCTCCCTAAATATACATACAAGATTAGGAAAGAAGTGATAATTATGTAGACTAGATTATGTCTGCAGGGAAAATCTTGCTTTTGGGTACAGTTTAAAGGCATTCTTCTAGGATAATGGAAAAAGCATTTGGTAGGTGTAGACAGGGCTGCATTCTCCTCAGTATGCAGTGGCAAAAACAGAAGTGCTGTGGGTAGGTTGACCAGATGAGAAGACCCGAAAATCGGGACTTCCCACCAAAAAAACACGGAAGAGGCTCTTCAGCAAAAGTTGTTGAGCCAAAAAAAAAAAAAAAAAAGAGCATCTGCCTCCGGAATCCTCTGGCGCGGAATCCTCTTCCGCCAGAAACGGAAGAGCCTTCACCGGAAGCTGTGGAGCAAAACAAAAAAAACCAACCCCCCCCCCCCCCCCCAAGAACACTGAAAATCAGGACAAAAGGCATCCCGACCGACCATCGGTTGGGACGCGGGACACATGCTCAAAAATCGGGACGGTCCCGATTTTATCGGGACGTCTGGTCACCCTAGCTGTGAGAACGTCATGGTCTGTTGATGTGATTGACTGCAGAATCTATTTTGTCAGTTACCAGTTTTTATCTCTATGGTGAAAAGAAAAAGCCCATATATTCTAACAGAATTATGAACTAAGAATAATCAATTTTAATTAGAAAAACTTACTGAATAAAGCCAAAACTTTGGTTGCAGATGGAATCCACCAGGTACATTTTATCATGGGTGGGAATTCTTCAGGTTTTGCAGGGAACAGACGTAAAGAAATAAATTGCAACAACCTGTCTACTAACTGCTTAAACCTCCTCTGCGAAATCCTAGAAGAAACACACTGAAGTTACTCTTATGCTAGTACTGCCCACACTGAAGCCCGCTATAATAAATTACCACATAATGGACAAAATTCCAAATATAAAGTTTACTGACATGTGCATACTTCTACACATTGACATGGCAATATTTTTCTTTAAAGTATATAGCAATTCTATTGAATGCATCAGGCATATTCTAGATATGCTTTAATCTCTACATCTTTTTCAGATTATTGTATCAAAAATTGCATCTTTCCTAAATAGTTAATTGGCTCTTCATTAAAGTGGTAAATAGAAAGATAGAAATTATCTGTTCTCTGTGAAGTTTGTCTTTTAATCCTGACAGCTTTTTGGAATTTTCTATTTAGAGATATTTTGCTTCATTGAACAGAGACACTGAAAAGAACTTCGTGCACTCTTGAGTATAGATTAAGTATTCTACATCACTTTGTATGCTGTACAATACATAGCTTCCATGTATGTAGTAAGAGAAATGCAAAATCTTTTTAAAAGATAAAAAGTTCAAATTTTTAGTACTGTTTGGCTTTTCTATCCTGACTGTAACAATGAAAAACGCCAATCTTCATATTATCTTCTTAACCAAGAGAACAATCACCCTTTTCAAACAGTGAGCCAAATCAAATTATAGCTATTAGAGTTTTTGGTAAACTAGGACACATTTCAGCTTGAGATGGAAATGTTTACCTCCTCATAGAAAAGCTGCCCTCAAACCTAGCAGATAACCTGCCAGGCCAGGCTCATTCAGACAGAAGCCCTCTATCCAGATTAGGCTATAGCCCCTAGTGGCCCCTACTAGCACAGCTTCAACAGGGCTACGCTTCCACCAATGGGATCTATGCAAAAGTTAACATAGCCTTGTAACTTCCATGAGTTTAGGAGAACTATGTATGTACCTCACAGCCTGCTCCTTCCTCCATATATGTTTAAAAAAATAAAACTTTTCAGTTAATATAATTAAAGCTTGTCAGAATACAAAAACTTTAATCATCAATGAAAGTACATTAAAAATTGTGATCCTATATGATGGAAATTATTTTTTTTTTACTTTTTAAACCAGTGAGCTAGGAAATGATGGTCAGCTTCTGCCAAGGTTGCTATCTGTCTTAGCAAGTGAGCATAGATGACATAAGTAGAAGTGTTACTAAACTGAGGATTCTGCAAAAGATATTAAAAACATGTTGTTAGTACCAAAATTAGTATAAAGAACAAAGCAATTAGACTTTCCCAATCAATACAATCATGGGACAAAAATATCATTCTGAAAACTGCTGTGATAGAGTCAAGATTATAAAACAAAAGATATTTTTCGTTTACAACTTCTGTTCAAAGTCAAAAGATATGTACAACTTCAATATAGCAACAGAAAAATTTTAAAATGCTCTTACATTTTAAACAGAAATCAGAGGTTTGTTTATTTAACAAAGACTTTGCTATAAGTGAACATCAATTAAAACACACTGGATAAGCAATACTTATGGAAGTTTTAATATTCTTATGGCTGTGGTTAGCATTGACCTTACAGCTCAACATTATACACAACTATATTTCTCCACATAGATTGTAATGATTGACATCTTCCAGGATTAGAGCATTATTCTTGATTTCTATCATCACCCCTGCACTGGACTGATCACATTCCCACTCTCACAGCACGTTACATTTCACACAATTCACAGTTGCTTCCCCTCCCTGTTGTACTGAAAACCTTTTCTCCTACATGAATTAGATTCCCAGCTGACTTTATCCCCAAATACTGGTGAACTGCTCTCTTGTGTACAAAACACACTCACAAGCCTCATCTACGTTAGTAAAATTCGGACTTATAATTCATCACTGGTGCAACTCCACCAGTAGCAGCAACAGTTAAATGCTAGTATAAATAAGACTCAGGCATTCTTACCTCCGTATCTGATGCATTTATCGATACTATTTGTATGTTTCCTGCACCATTACAGCCTTATTTAATTGTTGAAACAAAACTCTGCTCAAAATGTGCAGAATGTAGCCTGTTGGGAAAGTGGGCACAAGGGCAGATCAATGCAGGAGAGCTGGGGATGGGGAGGAACTAAAATAACCCACTTTGCTCTCTCATCCTGCAAGATGGCAATTTCCAAGCAGTAAATTTGTATATTTTTTGCATGTTAATTAGAAAGAAAGCCTCTATTTTTCATATAAAATTAAAATTTTAAAAGAAAAAACCCACAGCAGTAGACTTTTCTGTAAGGTAGCTGTAAATATTTCAGTACATAGTTTCCATATACAAGGAAATTAAATATAAATCAATTTAATGTAAAGCCTCTCAACTTATATTTTTAATTTACAGTACACTTTAGTTACACTTTGATTGCATACAGATTGTACATCATGCATTAAACAGATTATGTTTTACTAAAAAGCTTCTGTTTTTCTTACCTGTAGAAGTATACAGTATGCTCTAAGATCATCTTTTGTTCGTGGCCTAAGAACAAACAGATTTATACCAAAATAATATGTAAGTATAAAAAAAATCAACAGTCAATGAAAACATGCATCTAACGTCTCAGTTTTTCTTCTCCAAAAGATACCATATCTATTGATCTTCTACAATCTATATGTACTCTGGGTCCCTTTCACTGATCGGTCAGGAGAAGCAAAAGTAGTCTATCATTGTTAACCAGAGACTGAGGAACCCACCATCCACCTACTTTCTGCCATAAAGAGTTCTTCCAAAGTTATTATAAGCAAGAAGCATGTTACTGTAAATAACTATGTACACAGGGAAAATGTCTTCTAAAAGGATCTCAATACGATCCTGAAGAACCCTTTGAAGATACATCAAGTTGATTGACCCTACGTATTCCTGCAACAACATAAAGAAAGATCAGCAGACAAGCCCAGATAAGAGAAATTGACAAGCAAGAACATTTCTCTTATTAGAGAGACTTGTCCATTGATCCTTCACATAGAAAGCCTAGCCAGAAGTGAAAAGTAGACAGGCAGGGAAGAACAAGGTTAGGCCAGAAACATTGGAAAGCATAGGAAAAAATTGCTGAAGCACCACTTCACTGAATACCCTCCACTGTACGATGAGATATCCGGAACTCCTCTTTGGAATCAAATGGTTGCTTTATACATTTCCTTGATTGATGCTCAAGATTTTTCTGCCCATGAAAACGAAGCTGATTCAGAGGAGTGCGTCCATAGTCCCTCCAAGGAGAGACCTTTGGCCTTCAATGTTTTACTATCAAAGCATTTGATTCAAGAAGAGACTTTGTCCTTTTTGGGTTTTCTGACTCCTATGTTGAAGACTAATAAAAAAGACAAAAACTTGACCATCAATACTGCTCTGTTCTCTTAAAATAAATCTGAAGAACAAACCAAAAATCTGAGATATATCAGTTTTCTTTTTGGGGGCATTTTAGATTAGGGTAAAATAATAGGATACTGAGGGTAGGTCTACACTTACCCGTTGCGTCGGAGGCGTTGGATCGATGTTCTGAGTTCGATTTATCGCGTCTTGTCTAGACGCGATAAATCGAACCAGGAAGTGCTCCCCCGTCGACGCTGGTAATCCAGCTCGACGAGTGGAGTAGGCGGAGTCGACGGGGGAGCCTGCGCGCCGCGTGTGGACCCCCGGTAAGTACCTTTTCATTCGAACTAAGATAGTTCGACTTCAGCTACGTTATTCACATAGCTGAAGTTGCGTATCTTAGTTCGAATTAGGGGGTTAGTGTAGACCAGCCCTAAGACATGAGATACACTTCTAAGTCTAAAATCCTGAGGGTTACTTTGTTCCCTATGGAATATGCAGTAATGAGTCTCAACTAATATGACTTTGAAAATGATACACTCTGAGGAAATGTTAGCCATGAGGTAAATCCCACAAGGTAAGTCCACATAAGAGTATGGAAGCAGAAGTCTCTGATGAATCCCTCTCATGAGAACAGAAAGCAGTAATCATTCTCAAATGTCCTTGGTATTACAAGCATAATCAAACTGCCCACTTGTTTCTGACATAGAAAATGTTGCAGAAATTCTGGTGTGCTTTTTGTAATCATTGGCTTTCATAGTTTAGAAAAAGTGAATTCGTTCTTGTAGCATTTGTTGGAGCTGTGTGAAGAGACAGCCTGCAATTTCTGAATGGTCTATATTTCTTGGGTCAATTGTCCTCAAGAGATTTTAATCATGACCTTGTTGAGAGCTTCACCAAATGGTCCTCCTCCATAGAAAGGTGTTAAAGGGTCACTAGTTGCTTTGGTGGTTAGCTTTCCATAAACACAGCTGTTTGTTTCCCGACAATAGTGGTTGGAATCAGTGATCTTGTGGAAAATCAAACTGAGCTAATGGTGGCATCTACTATGAAAGAAGAGATAAGTCTTCAAGATGGCCTGCATTATTTTGTGTTTGAAGGTCGTAGTTTTTCAAGGATGGAATTTTCAAAAGCTGTCAGCATTGGCTTACTTCTGCTTCCATTTACGTAAATGATAAAACTCCCACTTGATTTAATGGGACAAGAGAAGGTCAATGCTGAGCACTTTTGAAAAGCCCACCCTAAGTTTCCTGAACTATAATACGGATGCTCCAGCAAAGTAGATGGCTGAGACAAAGGGCTGGAAAAATAATACTAAGGCCTGAATTTCCTTGGAATGGTGCTTTGACCTTCCTGTCCACCACAGTGTTTAAGAAAGAAATCTTTCTTAAGAAAGAAGATTGTTTCCTTCATCATGCCTGTCAATACAGCATCACTCTTGGGCACTGTGGACAGCTCCTTTCTTTGCAGCTTATTCAAAAGTTATTGATCGCTAGTTTAGGCAATTGCTTTTTCATGGCTGCTCCCATTCTAAGTTTACTGTTCCTTAAGCAATCATTTCAAAGGAAAGTCCATTTGCTAGCAGGAAAATATATAACCACTTAGGCTTTAACAGATTCTTTCTTCCCTTCTTTTGGTGAGGACTCCAGAGCCAAAATAATATTTTTAGTCATAGTACTGCAGTATTCCATGGGGTAAAAAGTATTTCTTGGGAGCTTAGTTAATATTTTAAAGAATAGATTCAGACAGTTGTTCTTTGAGGAAAGAGTGTGAAAGGAAGTGGTTGAGTTGGAGGAGGAATCAAGTAGCACTTCCAAAGCTCCTAAATTTTTCTTGTATTTCTTTAATCATGGATCTTATGTCCATGATAGAAAGTGTCTACAGATTCAGAAGGAGAGAGGGGGAGGAATAAGCTCTTTTAGTGCTCATTACATATAGGATCCCATTGCTCTCCATTAAATAATTGCCTGAAAGAGACCTTTGGGAAGCCCCTTACTAAATTCTGGCTACTCTCTAAATGAGGGGGACCTTGAGCAACAGGAACAATGTCAGCCAACTAGCTATCTTAGCATCTTTTTTCTATATTTGTACAGCACCCAGCACAAGGGACCCAAATACTAGATAATATAAATATTTATTAAAAACCATCTCCACATCTTAGAGGTGGGGGGAATCTTATGGAATGGGAGATGCATGAGCAGCTGGGAATAGTGTAGGAAAAGAAGGAGTTCCCCACTCTTTTTTCTATCTTAGAGGAGCATGGATGCTCTCATCGCCCTTCATGGTAGAGGATTTACCTACCTGCCTTTTTGTGCTTTGTGACAGGTGTATTAATGTGGTTTTGCTACTTCTCGCTGTTCATTTATTTTCTTGCTGCTGTTACTGTCACTGCTGAGACCTGCCTCCCTCACTGAATTTTGTGTGCGCCTCTTCAGGCTCTTCTGTTTTAAGCTACTGCTGTTTGCTGAGCCTGGTGGGAATTGGGAAGTAGCTTATCCATCACATTCCCCTCTATCCAGCAGAGATCTATCAACCAAAAGAGGCAGTAATGACCAAGAGTGGAGTGGGGAAAAGAACTCTGTGTCTGGAACACCATTGTTCCCCATTGTAAGCCACTAGCCTAAGTGCAGTCCTGGTAATAGAAGAGCAATTTGCATTGTGGAGAGGCAGCAGAGAGAAGAGATTCTGAAAGCAAAAAGCTGAAAAGAAAAAGAGGGTTTCCAGCTGGAAAATAAAGGTTTTTTGGAAAAGCATGAGGGAGCTACAGAGCTACGTACCATGTCCTAAGAAATTTCTAGCAAGAAGTTGGGGAGAGGCCCTCTTGAATCAGTGCTCACAATGACTGAGGATATATCTACATTGTAAAAAACAAAGAAAGGAAAAGAAAAAAACCCGTGTGTTCTTAACTTGGGTTTGCTAACCCACGTTGGCTAACTTGGGTTAAAATAGCAGTGAAGACATGGTTAACCTGGTTTTTAACTTGAGTTAGCTGCTTGAGTCCAAGCCTCAGAGGGAAGCCTGGGGTTGAACATGAACTGCTATGCCGAGTTTGCCATGTCTTCACAACCTGAGTTAGCTAATGCAGAAGTTGGTCCAATCAATGATAGTATGTCACCCTTCTTGTCTCTCCTACCTAATTTAAGTTTTTTTGCTGTGTAGTAATACCATGAGAGCTCCAGCCATTTCTGATCAATCACTCAGAGGGGATTTGACTAAGATTTAGATGATCAGCAGATGTGTCTCTTCAAAAGAGAAACTTATAAAGCAAAGAAGATGTAACACACATAATTTTTCATTCTTGGTCTAAAAACATGCTAGGTCCTTGTTATGTATTAAAGAAAGACAATATACTATAGTACAATAAACCCAGATTTTTCACTAATGTACATGTGTGCAAATGCTGGTTATAATTACCCTTTCCACTCCTGTAACAGACCATTAATTATTCCTTTTAGGACAGACTTCTGAATATCTTGAGGCTAGGAAGAATGGAAAGAAAAAAAACAAACAGCATTAGGTTAAAGAGTACACTTCTTTTTTACAGTTCATATAATACAATTGTTGAAGCATGACAGTAGGATAACATTCTTATTTAAAAGATTAGGAATAGTTTTTACTCCACAATAAAACACAACTATTTATTTTGTCTACTTCACAGAAAATATATAACTAAAACAACCCAAACTAATGATAATACAATTAACATTAAGAGGAAATTTATATGCATATTATTCTGCTACCTTCATTGAGAGAAATGCCCAGGTTAGTTCCAAATGGGACTACTCAGGTGCAAAAAATTATTCATATGTAAATGCTTACTGGATTTTGCCCTTTGTTCACAATAAAGTAACATTAATAGATCAGTAGAAGAATTAGGGCTCTTACTGTTGAACAAAGAAACCAGGAGAGAATGTTAAACTTACTTTTGGTGCCTCTAAAAATTTGACTTTACCACACTACTGTATTTGTGGTTATCCCTATACTTAAAATGGGGAATACTGCATATACAAACCTACACTGAACTACATTGAGCAGTAAATGTTAAGATTCTAATTCCACCCACTCTATGGGAGAAACTGATTTTAAAGTAATCTGTGAGAAACCTTCAATGAAAATTGCATATGTAACATTATTTTACTTCCAACTCTCAGATTAATATTTATTTCAGCTAGTTGAATTTTGAATACTAGGTCTATAGGTAAATTAGATTTGGCAAGATTTATTAAAATGGTTATTAAAATTCTCTCATTTTAGGACATGACAACTAAATATGTATGTATCAGATTTAATGCAGAACTAGTATTTAATTTCTTAGAGTCACTGAATATGTAATAAATGCTACCTTCACTTTCCCCCATTTCCAGTCTTCAAGGTTCCATTTTACTAATTTAGAATTAAAATACTAATTTTCTTATAATGGGAATAGAAAGAATGACCTTATACTGACTTTAGTACTAGGTTAATTGTATAAGAAAGCTGACCTAATTTTTTCCTTCATGCAAATTAGCCTCTCTACAAAATTTAAATGCCCAAGGTCTGCTGAATACTTCTTGATCATTCTAGCTCTAGTCAACAGAAGCTCTTGTTTAATAGCTTGATTACATTTGTAAAAATTAGGAAGGGTAAATCCCATCAATCTAGTCAGTCTAGAAAAAGTTCAATACATAGTTTTTTTCTTTTCATATATAAACTTAAATCTTTTAGTTTGCAGACCTTTCAAAGCTTTGCTTGGTAATACTATAAGCAGAATTTGAAATAGAAAACCAAATCAGGGGAGCAAGTGTGTTTTCATCACAGCTACACTTCCCAATCAAAACGTTATCAGTTTATTACATTTTCCCCAAATCTTTAATAATCCTCCTATGGTGTCACATCTAAATAAAGTAATACAAATTATCAAGGCTGGATGCGTAGAAAAGAAACAAAATCAGAGACCACCCAAGACAAATCATGGCTAGCTAGGCTCTATGTTTGGTTATATAAAATATCATTTAAATTAACAGAAGACCTTATCTTATATTAAGCTTATATTATATATTAAATAGGCACAAAACTTTTCAATTGGATGCAAACATGGGAAACAAAATGTTTAAAAAAAAAGCTACATCATCTAAAAAGTATATCACCCAAACTTAGAGAGATAGATTTAGAGTCTGGTGGAAGTGATGAGATAAAGATTGCACGATTGTTTTGAATCAATATACTGGGAAGCAATGTGTTTTTCTGTTGCAGAACAAAGTTTAATTTTTGGTATCACTAGTGTCTGGGTATGTCTACACTACCTGCTGGATCGGCGGGTAGCGATCGATTCCCGAGCGCTCTCCCGTCGACTCCTGTACTCCACCGCCACGAGAGGCGCAGGCAGAGTCGATGGGGGAGCGGCAGCAGTCGACTCACCGCTGTGAAGACACCACGGTGAGTAGGTCTAAATACGTTGACTTCAGCTACGATATTCTCGCAGTTGAAGTTGCATAACTTAGATCAATCCCCTCCACCCCCCAATGTAGACCAAGGCTTACATATTATATATTATCTTATGGTTTCTTTTTCTATTATCTTGTTTTCCTGACTACTTGTTAGTATGTAAGAAAAAGCTCTCTCTTTCTACTGTCCAAGTCTCCAATCCCGCAATCTGATCATGAGGTCAGAGCCCTATGCTATGCAGGTGCCAGGGCCCTTCTAACTTCACTAGAACACTGCACAGGTGGACCCTTATACACAATGTAGAGCCTGTTTGAAATCGGTGGTGCCCTGCACAATCGCAGCAATCTACCTCCAAAAGCCGTTTTCAGGATCTGAGCCTAAGTAAGAAACTCAGATGTTGTGCAGAAAAACCCGTCATTACCATTTTTTCTTTCATGCCTCTCAAAAGAGAACAGTTCAGTACCATGCAAACAGATAGCTTAGATCAGTGGTTCCCAAACTTTAACAACCTGTGAACCCCTTTCACTAAAATGTCAAGTCTCGCGAACCCCCTCCTAAAAATGAATATTTCCAGGAATTTTCTCCTTTACCTGAATATAAATTATAAAAGCAGTGATCTTGGAAATATAAAATTTGTTTTTATGACATGCTTATTACACACTATTTATTATTAATTATTATTTATCATTACAGTATGTTTATTACATTATGAAAACGGCAACACTCTTCCAAGATCTCACTTTCATAGCTTGTATCACTTTGAATAACCCTGTTATAAGACAAGGCTCCTATGTTTCATCAAGGAGTATCTGAGGTGAAACAGCATGAAGGTATTTAAGAAGTCAACTCAAAGAGTTTCTCCTACACAAGAATTCAGGTGTTGAGCAATTCAGGCAAACAACGCACCTTACAACAAAGCTTAAACTTGTTCTTCATAATAATTTTAAAAACAATACTAGCTACCTATTGAATTTTAAAAACAGCAAAAAATATCCACCTCCCTTTCCATTTCTTGTAAGGAGTCTTGACGTTTAAATCACCTCAGTGTGATAGATATGCTTACTTTGATCTGCTTAGCTCTTGGAAGTCCTGGGGTCCCCAGGGACAGCTCTGTCCGCCATTACAGAACTTTTCCCTGAGAACCCCCTGTAACATTTCATGAACCCCAGTTTGGGAACCACTGGCTTAGATGCAAACTAATGGTTACACAATATCCTTTACTGAACAGTGATATTAAGTTCACTATAGCAGATACAAATATTTTTGTCCAGAAAAACACCAAAGATCACACAAAATCAATCAAATAAATAATAAAAAATTGGCTACATTAAGAAGTGGTCAAGAATAGCCTATATTGTGCACTTAATTATTGAAGAAAAAATAACTCAAATTATTTGGAACCCATCATTTGCACATTTAACTTGCCTATGCATATTCATATGATTGTCACCCTCATTCCATCTTCCCCATTGCTTCCTACACTCATTTCTGTATGTTTGTCTAATCCAGATTGTAAACTTTTGGGGCAATGAACCATGCCTTGCTATGTTTGTGCAGCATATAGCATGGTGGGGTCCTGGTCCTGATTGAGGCTTCTAGACTCTTAGGGCTGGTCTACACTAGCCCACAAGTTCGAAGTAAGATACGCAACTTCAGCTACGTGAATAACGTAGCTGAAGTCGAAGTATCTTATTTCGAACTTAAAAGTACTTACCCCTGGTCCACACGGCGGCACGCAGGCTCCCCCGTCGACTCTGCCTGCTCCGTTCACAGAGCAGGATTACTGGCGTCGACACGGGAGCACTTCCTGGTTCGATTTATTGCGTCTAGACAAGACGCGATAAATCGAACCCAGAAGATCGATCCGACACCTCCGACGCTGCGGGTGAGTGTAGACTAGCCCTTAGTTAATAATATTGTTTATATTTTGGTAAAGTTGTTCTATCCGTAGAGTGCAGTTTTCAGGATTTTATGGTGATTTCATGTAAGCTTGCACAATTTTTGCAATTTCAGCAGATTCCTCAGTTCATAATTGTGAATCTTTTAAAACATTTTAAAAACATCTTTTTTACTTACAGTATTTAGTAAGGCATCATAGACAGCATTCACAAATTTAGCATTGATTCCAGAGTCTTCAATGGTACTGAAAGGGAGACTGACATCTTTCTGCAAATTCAAATCATAAGCATTTTTTACTCAAGTTATTTCAAATGTCATTTTAAAATTCCCTTAAAAATAAAACGAAAATAAGAAAGAAAAACTTGTAGCACCTTAGAGACTAACAAATTTATTTCAGCATAAGCTTTCGTGGGTTAATACCCACTTCATCGGATGCATGGAATGAAACACACTGCAGACAGACATTTATAAATGTCAGTGTGTTTCATTCCATGCATCCGATGAAGTGGGTATTAACCCACGAAAGCTTATGCTGAAATAAATTTGTTAGTCTCTAAGGTGCTACAAGTTTTTCTTTCTTATTTTCGTTTTGCTGACACAGACTAACACGGCTACTACACTTAAACTTAAAAATAAAAGTTTTGGTGTGCTAACATTTGTATCAAGTTTAGACAAAGGTATGTACAGAGAAAAAAAATTGATATTTTTTGTAGCAACTAAAAAGGAACCAGGTCAGATATGATATTGTATCTTTTCCAATTCTAATACAAGAATACATAATGTTAGCAAAGTTCACCTGGGTCCAATTTGTCAAAAGTCTAAAATAATGGGACTACAGTAGATGTGTCAGCTGATACATGATGGGTGATTTAGTCTACCATTTCTAGGCACTGGTTCAAATTCAGCAACAGTCAAGAGCAACAAAATTACTACCACGCAATATCTGTTAGATAATTAGCCTGTGTGACATAATTCATGGCACACAGGCTAATAGCCTCAGTTCAGATCCCACTGTTCACATCAAATAGCACAATTACATTTTGCACTGACACAGGCAGATTCGGAAAAAATACAAAGGATTTACTGGGCATTGAGACTGAAGTACCCACCCACAGATGTGATCCTTTCAGAACCGGACTGAGGCACATTAAGAAGGCAATGCAAGGAAGAATGCATTGCCACGAACCATACTGTATTTGATTAGGGAATTGAGGGCTTCAGTCTCCAGGGCTGTCAGATAACTATTTTACCAGCAATGGAATCTACATCAACAATAGTCTAAAAAGAAAGTAAAGCAACTCCATAGTCATAAAGTATTACAAATTTTAACAGAATAATATATATATATAGTTTCATTTACCATAATGCAAAGTTAATCTTTCAGAAACAGGTTGTACAGAGACAGCTTTTATAAAGTCTTTTTGCATTTTCTTTAATTCTCAGGACACCAATGTTTGTATTTCTTTTGTTTTAAATCCTACAAATGTGCTTGAAACATTGGTATACTAATACATGAATAATGGACAAATGCTTTACTAAAAACAAATAATAAATGGAACTAGTAAATGGAACTATGAAATACTATAATTACAAAGTGTATGGATACGGTAAACAAGATAATACAAGTCTAGTCTGTTTAAGTAAACAAAGATAAAAATAAATTTTATGAGATGAATATATAGGATCATGAAAATATAAAAGCTATAAGAGCTAAACAGCATTCTGAATTGTTTTCTACCTTAAATGCAGCATTTAGCTCCAGGAAAGAATCAAATGTTGTTAAATAAAAATCATGTACAGCTTTCCAATCTCCTGATGACTTAGCTTTTTCCAGATCCTCCCTAGAAAGAAAATTCACAAACAAATATCCATCACACAAGTTTATGTACAAATATTAAGCACTTTATGAAATAGACTTTGTACTTCATACTTTACTATTACTCCAGTGTCTTTATCTCTAAACAGATTTATGAGAAGGGTGAACTTAAGAACTGATGTGTGCATGTTAACATCTACTCTAATATTTTACCTGAAAATCTAGAAACACTGACGCTCTAAAAGAATGGAAGCATTTGAAATTGGTTGTGCAAAATATATTTTAGCACTACCTGATCATAATATTTACTAATTCAGTGAATTATGATTTCAGTATTTTAAAACAAATTAGTAATAGAATAGAATGTATGATCGATTCTTATGCAATGTGTAGAAATAATTTAAAATAGTAAGTAACCTCCTAAAACTGTTAATTTAACATTACAGGTATTGATCCTTGCTTCTATTACAAGCTTTAAAATTCCTAAATTTTACAAAGCATATGTAAGATCACATTCATTGTTGCAACAATAAAATTCAGAGATTCACACCTAGTTAAAAACTGGGAGTTGGATATGTTATCTGAACATTTTAAACACCCATAAAGAACTAATGTCTGAAATAATGGAAAACTCCAAATACCTTGAAAATAAAAGTAAAAATATTTATGCAAAGCCAATCTACAACTTATTCCCATATTAGTAGGGCCAGTCTTCTCCAGCAATGAAAACAGTAATTTCGGATTGTCAAAGCTATATATTTCACACATTTTTGATATGCATTATATTAATAAAAATACACTTATTGACAAAAATGAGCAATATGCAATCCTTTACAATAATCATGCTCAAACTTTTCCAGTCACACCCTACGCCTTACCAGTAATGGAATCTGTCTGCGCCTCCCCAGCACTACTGCATAGCCAAGGCTTCCTCAGCAGCAGAGCTTGGGCTGAAGGCAGAGGTGGGTGCGGAATTGGGGATGGGGGAGGAGCTGGGACTAGAGGTGGAGCTGGTCTGGGGGGAGAGAAGGAATGAGGGCAGAGCAGGACTGGGTGAGGACAAAAAAGTGCTGGAGACAGAGCTGGTCTGGGTGCGGAGCGGGGCTGGAAGCGTGGCGCTCCCTCCCTGCCCCCACCACGCACCCCCTGAACAGTCCTATGCACCCCCCTATGGGGGTGCACGCTACACTTTGAGAACCACTGCTTTAGAGCACAAAAATGCTGGGCACTGAGGGCTACAGCCAGCTGTGCAGGGGAGTGGGGGACCAACGCTGGATACTGAGGGCTAGAGCCAGGCAAGCTGTGTGCCGGGTGGTAGGGGGAAGGAGTTAGCTGTGTGCAGGGGAGATGAGTGGGAGACAGATGTTGTGGACATCACCCTGCATGCCCTGCTCACCCTCTGAATGGCAATTCCAAAAATTAAGGGCAATTCCGGAAATGAAGTCACTTCAGGGAACAAGAAAAAAAAAAAGAAAAAAAAGAAGCAGTAATAGCGGCAGTTTCCAGAAAACATTGGCCCTACATGTTAGTGATACAAATCACAATTACTTTTTTCCTATACAACACACAACATTTTTATATATTCACTCATATGATAAACTTGTTTATTTCAATGAAACACACTGTAAATGTGAAAATAGACGTAATATATTCAACGTGCTTAAAGGATTTAGGAGCATGTTTTTCTGAAAGTCAATGGGGCTTAGGTTCTTAAGTCACAAACACTTTTGAAAATTTTAGTCAAAATGTATTTAAAATGTGTGGTAGATGGGTTTGTCACATGTTTCAGTTTTTTGACCACTTGAGTACTGGCCAAATAGTCTCTTTTACCAATTCCTTTGTGATACCTGATTCATTCTGCACCAAGTAAAGAAACACCTGGCAAATCAGAACATCTGTTACTTTTAACCTCCTACTGAATGTGAGAAATCTCAAACACACACAAAAAGCAACCAACTTGTTAAAGGAAGATAAACTCATATGTCAGTAAGAGCAACTGTGAACTTCTCCTTGATAAATGAGGTCAGTTGGGTTTGTGTTCTGACAGAGAGAGCAAACATGAAAGTGGAACAAAGCCAAATTGATTTGGTACAGTGATCATATTGTTATTTTGCTAAATTGGAAGAGGACAGCAATATAAAGCTCATATGTACGGACTCTGATCTAAGTCCACAGAAATAAAAGGCCAATTAAGTGTAACGCTTCTCACATAAGGGAACTAAAACTAGAAAGAAGGGGATTTCCCCAATATGGTTTCAAGCTTACTTACACTATTTAAAATAGCCCTAACATCAATAAAAGGAGGATAAAAAAATTAAAAAGGCACTACAAAAAGAGTGAACTGCCAACACCAGTGTCCTTTGACATAATATGAAAAAAATATTTCTACATTTTAAACATTTAAGTGAGAGGTGGGCACAGCTCAAATTATTAACTATTGTCAAAGTTCCAAAAATATAGGAAGTTACAAATTAAAGGCCTGGTACACAATGTTTTCAGTCAGAGTTGAGGATGCCCAGCTCCTGATTGGATCGGACCCCAAATAAGTAGATGATAAACAGCAAAGCTTCAGAGATGTGTTTGAAATATCGAAAGAGCTTTTGTATCATCAGAATACCCCAGTATGTCTTTTCTCTGATTGAAACTAAATATCCACTAAAATATCAGTAGTTCTTTCCCCCTCCCCGCCCCAACCCCCAAGAAAACAGTAATGGTAGAAAAAATGCATCTGGCACTGAGCTGCTGATGGTGCTATCTTTTAGGTGATGCATAAAACCCAAGCTGAGCAAGGTGTCATGACAATTTCAAGTCACAGAAGTATTAATTCCAACATCCTAGCCAAATTAACTTAGGGCTGGTCCACACTAACCTCCCGTGTTGAACTAAGATACGCAACTTCAGCTACATTAATAACGTAGCTGAAGTCGAAGTATCTTAGTTCGATCTTCAACACACTTACCGCGGGTCCACACGCGGCAGGCAGGCTCCCCCGTTGACAGCGCTTACTCCTCGCGGCGAGCAGGAGTACCGGTGTCAACGGCGCGCACTTCCGGGATCGATTTATCGCGTCTAGACAAGACGCGATAAATCGATCTCAGAAGATCGATTGCTTACCGCCGAACCCGGAGGTAAGTATAGACGTACCCTTACATAATTACATTTTATCTAGCATTCTGTTATCTTGTACTGATCCCATCACTAGAGGTCAGCCAGAAAATAAATATATTACATACATACATACATACACATAAACAAACATACATAAATAAAATGGAAAGTCAGACAATAAAAACCAAAACAGAGTATACAGTTAAAACCAATACAACTTACTGGAAATCCTTCATAGTTTTGGTTCGTATGGGAAGGGAAGGTTCTGGAGGGACTGGAGCTTTCAGTTCCGGTGGTAGTGTATCTATAGAGATGCGCTGCTTTTGCCTAACATCAAGGCAAATTGGTGGCAAATCTCTCACTTATTGAAAAAATTAAAAGTGTTAAATGTATTGTAATCATGTACATAATTTACAAAGGAAGACTGATTTATCTATCTTGCAAAACACAAAGGCATATGAACTATACAAAAGGATTAAAGTTTACATTGTAATCTGTAAAGAGAACCTAAACATTTTTGTAAACTAGGAACTCGTATAGACGTGAAACTGAGAGAAAATGCCTTTTCAACCAATTTAAGAATTAGCTTACATTTTTTTCATATTGGTCAACATTTCATTTTCGACAAATATCAAAATTTAAAATTTCACTGTGGAAAACACACTCTCAATATTTTACTTTCCTCCTCCTACCTTTTTGCAGTGAAAATAAGTAAAAGGAGTGATATAAAATGGTATTCCCCCCCCCCCACAAATCTTTTCAAAAAAATTCATTTAAAAATGTAAATAAAAAAAAATCACATTTCAAATTAACACATTTTTTAATGAGTGTCATCAGCATGGAAGTATGTCCTCTGGAATGGTGACCGAAGCATGAAGGGGCATACAAATGTTTAGCATATCTGGCTCGTAAATATCTTCCAATGCCGGCTAGAAAAGTGCCATGTGAACGCCTGTTCTCACTTTCAGCAGCATTATCTCCTGTCAATGTAAACAAACTTGTTTGACTGAGCGATTGGCTGAACAAGTAGTAATACTGAGTGGACTTGTACCCTCTAAAGTTTTACGTTATTTTATTTTTGAGTGCAAATATGTAACAAAAAAAATTGACATTTGTAAGTTGCACTTTCACGATAAAGAGATTGCACTACAGTACTTTTTAAAAAACATTTGTAATAAAAAATAATAATATAGTGAGCACTGTACACTTTGTATTCTGTGTTGAAATCAATATATAGTAAAAGCTGTTTTATCTGGCACTTCACCAACCGTAAAGCTCTATAAACCAGCATTTCTGATCTTCACTTAAATACCGGTTTATAGTCCGGTTGGCGTGGGGCCAAGGTAGGGGCACGGGAACGGCTGTGGAGTGCGGGCTCTGGGAGAGAGCTTGGGTGTGGGAGGGGGCTCAGGGCAGCGGGTTGTGACGTAGGAGGTATGCGGGGTGCTGGATCCGGGGGGGCGCTCACCTCAGGCGGTTCCTCGCAAGCGGCAACCTATCCTGGCCGCTCCTAGGTAGAGGCGTGGCAGGCTGCCCCCGGCCCTACCTCAAGCATTAGCTCTGCAGCTCCCATTGGCTGCGGGGCGGCGTCTGCAGGCGGAGGCAGCCTGCACCCACTTCCATGCCCCAACCTGCTGCCTTGAGTGCCCTTCCACACCCAAACTCCCTCCCTCTTAGCTAACTGGAATTTTTTAGTTACCGGCACCCCGCATTTCCCCAACATATCGAAAACAGCTTTAACTGTATTTGAAAATGTAGAAAACATCCAAAAGTATTTATAAAAAATTTCAATTGCTATTCTATTATTGTTTAACAATGTGATTAAACTGCGATTAATTTTTTGAGTTAATAACATGAGTTAAAGCCACGATTGACAGCCCTAAATTATATTATTCACAGCTCTAACACAATTTTTCAGCATAAATCTGGGAACACAATATAGTAAAATCTCATTCTGTGGGTAAATTAGTGATAGAAAGGTGATGGAGGTGTCATTTGATTCCTAAAAACCTACAGAATCACCGTTTCAATTGCGCACGGTGAGGGGGGCTTACTGCTCCCCTGGCACCCAGCTTCAGGTCCTCCAGTTCATAGAAATTTTGATACAGTTGATAATACAGTGTTGTCAGAAATGGCTCCAGTCGGGTATCATTCAAAAGCCCTTTTCCCCATCAACACAATTGCATCAAACATGACAAACCTAGAACAATTATGTTGATATATATTTGAATGTTTAAAATCAACATTAGCTGAGGGATGCATTTCTTACACACACAAAAAAAGACACTGAACTTTTGTAATCCATGGGAAGCTAGCCTTGACATGTAGGACTGAAAACATTTATTTATCAAAGTCATCATCAATGTCATCTCCATCTAGGGCACCATTGCTAGATGTATTCTCACACTGATCCTTGTCTGAGCTGCACTTCCATATGTCTGTGCAAGGCAGGCCGCTGGCTAAACATTTGCAGGATGGTGAGCATCTGGTCTTTGCACATGAGCATTTGATTAGCTGAAGTACTGATCTGGGACCACATGGTATTTCACACATAACTGGTGTGATCGGTTCATTCTCCAAGACCCAACCATGCCCAATAGGGGAGGGTAGTTTTGGATATGGTCCATCATCCCAGAGCCATTCCATTGCTTGATAATTTGCCCTCATGACACCAAGTATAAATAGTAACCCTAATCAATGGCAATTTTTCTCAGTTTATCTGCTTCTTAGAAAACATCCACCAACGTAGTTCTGCAAGTGTCGTAATGTTAGTCTTCAAACGGTAAATTTGGTATATTAACAAACTATAACACATCATACTTAAATCACGTTTCATTGACCCTCTCTCTCTCTCTCCCCAAATATCTTGTTTCTCCCTTATTTATACTACTAATTTTTTTCTCTTTTTATTATTAAATTATGTACAAGGATTTTGAGGTATTGTTTGGATAAAAGATGCTATACAAAAAGATGTCATGTACAATAAATGCATATTAAACCTAAGCTCATCTAAAACTTTTATCTGCAACCCAATAGGTATCCATTTTCACTCAAACTTGTTTCCAAGTTTACATTTTTTCTTATTAACCAAACACCAAAGTATTATTGCAAGTCTGCTGCCAATTCCACTGATCCCAGCAGGAAGCTGCAGCTGAAGAAAGAACGTCGGTTCTTTTCATCCACATTAATGACAGAGCCAAACTATTGATGTGACTTATTCAGATACCACTCATAAGACGGTAATAGATTAGACCTGTCCTCAGACCCCTGAGTATCAGTAGCATTGATTTTCAAGAGTGTTTCTTGCCTGTTCTCACAGCTGGACTTTTAAACAATCTGAAGGCAAAAGTAGTAATCAGCAACAAAGAGGACAGTGAGATATTAAGTTAATCTTAAACTGTTGTTTAAGTGGGGGAGGGATAGCTCAGTGGTTTGAGCATTGGCCTGCTTAACCAAGGATTGAGAGTTGAATCCATGAGGGGGCCATTTAGGGATCTGGGGCAAAAATCTGTCAGGGGACAGTACTTGGTCCTGCTAGTGAAGGCAGGGGACTGGACTCGATGACAGGTCCTTCCAGTTCTATGAGATAGGCATATCTCCATTTACATTATGTTCTAAACACTCCCACCATGCATAACAAATGCACAGTTGCTCCACTATACACAATATCATAATGCTCTGTAAAGGTACAAAAGTATTCGTAATTAAAAACCTGGTACTTGAGTTCCATTCAGCTAATACTTGGAACTTTATGTGCTGAATTGATAAGCAGCAATGATGTTTTCTTTTCTTATAATATTGTGTTACCATTTTTAGCTGGTTGCTTAGTTACATTAGGTAAAACCTTAACCAATATGTAACAAGCAATGTGAAAACTCTGAGGAACAAAACCTTACTGATATGGGGGGTGGGGGGAGTGATTATTACAAAGACATTAAAAATGAATGGGTCTAGAACAGTTGCATTCCTGAAATGACTTGACAGTCATTGAGCAATCAGCCTTTCCAGTCAAAGTGAAAAAACCCTATCCATATTTTAACTATACAGTAAAACTAGAAAAACCAACCTGATTAAAAAGACTTTTCATTATAGATATTTATTGCATCGTATTGTTGTATCAATTCAATCTTTGTAGCTGCTATTATATCAATTGTACTTAAACATAATTTGATATTATCAACAGTACTTACCTTATCTCATCTTTTCATGGTATATATTACATTCCACTAACTTTAATTTATCAAGGCATTTTAATGTATTCATTCACTTGTATTTTTTTTTAATAAATGCCATAATTCTCATTAAAATAAAAGAATACCAAGGAAAAGCTTTTAAAATGTTGGGTTTATTTCAATGAGCAATTTCCCAAAGTATAAAGTTATATATCAGTATCTGGTACAATCTATCAAAACTTGTTTGATTATGTTTTTCAAAGAATTTCTACCCCTCATCATAACAGAATATTATGAACTTAGGTCCTGATCTAGCAAATATGTGAGTTCTAGCAAATTCTGTGAGTCTACTCAAGTGTTTGCAGGATTGATAGTATAAAGAGGAGAAAATATAGTCATAACCAAAATAACTTTTTCTGAATTAATACATACAAGTTTAAAAAATCACTATTGCTGGGGTAATAACTATAACCAGGTGTCTATGTTCGCTTCAAAAAGCTGGACCTAAATTCTTCTGGCACTCAAGTGAAGGACAATATATTCTCTGGCAAATACAGATACACTGAAAATTTGAGATTTCTAAAAAATTTAAATATGGACGTGAATTCTAGAAAAGGTACTATATCCATTGTGTTACTTATTTCAATATTAAATGTATTTCACTATTCCAACTTTCAATGTGTTGCAGATTTTTGTATTGACAACACAAGATTGCATTGTAAATTTTTTCACGATGCTGGAGTTTTATACCTGAAAAGGAAACAACTGGGGGTTGTGGTACCAGTAAGACAAAGGAAATGGTTTGGGATTGTGGAATAAGCACATTAACTGTACATTTCTGTTAAAAATGAGTAGCAATGAATTTAATATTGCCAAATTGTCATCTTTAGCTTCCAGAGTTAACACTGCACTGATTTGAATGGATAATTTTACATTTTTCAGAGCTCTTTCAGATTTAACAGCACTGCATCAGTTCATACTCAGTTTACGTTTTAAAGGTTTTATTTACAATTATAAGGGTGAGAGGGAGGTCCACAGGGAGCTGGTTGCAGCTTCTTGTTTCAGGACCCCTGGCCCTGGTTTAAGCTAGGGCTGCGCAGAGGAAGTCCTGAATTGACCTATCCCAGTGGAGCAGAGGGCACAACTCTGACCTGCTTCATAAAACATCTCCCCTCTAGGCTTTACCCACATGCTGTCCCTGACACACTCACTCCCAACTCTACACTGGGATGATCCTCCACTAGCCTTTTCTAACTACTTTGCTCTGTTTGTATTGTGCAAAATAACCTGAGCAGACTGGAGAAGCCTGCCCAAAATATCTAATTTAAGATGAACTACATGATTTACAGGTTCGTAATTGCCTTGCCTTTTGCAGATCAGTGACCTGTGATTTGAGGCACTTGTCTACTCAAGAACAGCTATGAAATTTCATGTTATGTTTTTTTTAATACACCTAGCACAGTACTCACATTATAGCCAGCATGCATACAGATACCATCATTATTAAGTAATATAGGGCCCAATCCTGCAAGGTATAGTCCACTTTCTCCTGCAGACTATCTACATTCTTCTTCTTCAAGTGCCTATCTTTGCCATGATGTCTACAAAAATCTGCCATCTGACAATGGATAGGCAGGTGGCAAGCTGTGATTACTGCTACTGACTGGCTCTGCAATTTGTGCATATAGCGAGTCTACACTAAAACTTCTGATTATTACTATTACTTTGTCCTCCTTTCTCCATCCCCCAGCCCACTTGTTTGTCTCACCCACCTGTTAGGTCTTGTCTTTTAGAATGTAAGCTCTTCAGAGCATGGGACTGTTTAATATATGCTCGTACAGTGCCTATCACAATGGAGACTCAACATAGTCAAGGTCTGAAGGCACTATGGTAATATGATTGCAGCATATTGAACATTTCCCAGAGTAATTTAATAACTTAACTAAATAACAAGGCATTTTATTCTCTTACCATTTTTGATGTTGGGTATAACAAGTTGTGTAGGTGTGCTGCTGCTTCCGGATGCTTCTTTCTTTTGGTTAATAGTGGAAATAAAACTGCTAAAAGTAGAAAATTGGCTTTTGGCTCCTCTCTCCAATCCCTGTAATTAGGAAGGCAGTAATAATAATAAAGCACTAATATCTATTACTGCAAAAGTAATTTTACTCATGAATTATTCTATGGAACACTTAAACAACATGCCTCTTGAATGAGGAACAGATCCATGAGTAATACTTACATATTTTTGAACAAATTTGTTTCAAATTGAATAACAAAAGCCACTGTAAGATTCCTTCCCATTTTCACGTTTTAAAACCCATACGGTAGTTTACAGTACTTAAGAGTTCTGCAGATAAACTGGGAGTAGCAGATATGACTAAAATGATTTCAATATATTATTCTAACTCACTGTATCCTAATTAATAATTAATATCCAACTCATTCCTCATTCACATTCCTACATCAAAATACCTTTATGTATTATGACTGTTTTTAGAGCAGAAATCTAAAAAAATCTGATATTTAAAAATGTCCCCATTTCAGTGTTCCCTCTAATTTTTCCCACCCGTGTGCGGAATGACTTTTGTTATGTGCCCACTGATATGGAGGTGATGTGTGACACATCACCTTTATATTGGTGCACATAACAAAATTAATGTGGCGGTGGTGGGGCTGAGGGGCTTGGAGTGTGGGAGGGGGCTCAGGGCTGGGGCAGAGGGTTGGGGTGCAAGGGTGTGAGGGCTCCGGCTGGGGGTGCCAGCTCTGGGGTGGGGTCAGGTATTAGGGGTTTAGGGTGCAGGAGGGCACTCCGGGGCGGAGACAGGACTCCCCCCAGCTCGCTTTCCCCGCAGCAGCACCTGGGCTGCGGGGGAGAGGCGCCTCTCCCCACTGTGGCAGCACCAGGGCTGGGGCCACAAGACAGGTGCCCCTCCCCCAACAGGTCCGGGCCAGGGCTGGGTTTGGGCAAAGGGAGGGGTGCCCCTACCCCAGCAGGTCCCTGGGGCAGGTTCCCTGAGTGCTTGAATGTAGGCATGTGGCCATGAACTGTGGGCTGACTGCTGGTAACGTTAATCTACAGGCCAATCAGAAGGCCAATAACTTGAGTTTTCAATGTTGGCTGCCACTCAGCTTACAAATAAAAGGTTAGCTATTGAGTATTCTCTAAGACAACAAGAGAAGCGGCTTGAACATCTGATGCCAGTGAGGAACCTGCATAAACCATTGCCATCAATGTTGTATGCAAATAAACTTTAAAAATTAGCAGAGAATCTATGTGAATGAGTATGATGGAACATGCAAATGATTATTTATGTCAACTTGTTTGAAGGGGGAGAATATTATTTTTGTTCCCTTGAGAAACAACACTTTGCACTTCTACAGAATTGTACAAAGGTGATATTATTCCTATTTTCCAAACAAAGTGAGGCTCAGAGAAGCTAAGTGACTTGCACAAGATCACACAGGAAGTCAGCAGCAGAGTGGAGATTATTAGAACTCTCAAGGCTCAATTCACATTTGCCATAGGCAGATTCAAAGTCTTCTCACTTCAAGAATTTACTCTTCTGCCAGTCATAAATTTGGTCCTCACACTAATCCAATTATGAATTTGGCCCACAAACCTTGCCAATGCTCTGACTACTACAAATGTGAAGTTGTTTTGTGTTTCTACATTAAATTATAACCTTTTATATAAATCTTCAGAACTCCAAAAACTGTAATTCTAAAAATAATTAATAATAATAAATATTGAAAATGCATTATTCCATCCATTTTTTAAAACCCAAGTTCTCATTCCTTACCAAAAAAACTGTTAAAAAATCATATAGCTAGAGTTCTGAGACAAGCTATACATCCACACAGTCATTCTGAAATACTAGAGAAGGGCCCAGAAAATTACACATTGAAGCACGGCAGGAGTTGGAACATTGCCAGAAATTGTAAACAGTTTTGAAATTTCTACTGCACTTGCACAAGTGGCCATTTTCCACGGCTCAGCCATATTTGAACAAATTTAGGACAGCACACGACATCTCTAGGACCTCTAGACTGATGAATTTCAATGTCCTACTGTAAACCCCTGACATGCCAGAAGTGTTAAAAATAGGTCACAGAAAAGTTGACCTGTAATGTGCTAGGCTACCATTCAAACTATCATTCTATCTTAAAGATTAAAAACGAAAAACTAAGATACCTCTCAAAACTTATCATGTGTAATGTGGTAGTAGCCTTATCTCTAACTGTACAAGCCTTTTCAGGGCCTTCTCAGTTTCAAGCTAGTCAGGGCACAGCAATGTGAACCACAAGAAACATCCCTTTGAACCACAAGAAATTGTCCTCTGGAAAACAGCATTGCCTAGAATGTTAGTATCAAATGAAACAAAAAGTTAAGTGAACAGTCTAATGGCATTAGTCTGCTCCAAGCAGAGCGTCAAGGACTTTTCAACATCAAACATATGGAAAAGGGGCTATGGACTTGCTAATGAGGACCTGACACCTCCTTGGAGAGTATCTTGTATAAGTCTAAATCTCGTTCTTATAAAAACTTGTAAGGTGGTCAGTCAGTCACGAGGGTCTAAAGCTCACTTACTGCCATCAGAAAAATGAACTTCCATGTACAAAATTTAAGCTCACTGGAACTAAGTGATTCAAAAGGGTTTTTATCATATTTGTTAGGATCACATTTAACCCACTATACCACTGGCTTATTAATGAAAAGTTTCAAAAGAGTTAAACCAGTGGTTCTCAAACTTTTTTTTACTGGTGACCCCTTTCACATAACAAGCCTCTGAGTGTGACCCCCCCCCCTTATAAACTAAAAACATGTTTTTATATATTTAACACCATTATAAATGCTGGAGGCAAAGCAGGGTTTGGGGTGGAGGCTGACTGCTTGCGATCCCCCCATGTAATAGCCTCATGACCCCCTGAGGGGTCCCGATCCCCAGTTTGAGAACCCCTGAGTTAAACCCCGCATGAATCTGACAAGAGGTTAGAAAAAGACATCAGCCTACCTTCAAGGAATTCATGAGAGACCGAAGCAGATGTGTATATAAGTGCATAAATTAGACTTAAGACAGGTGATGAAGATAGCCCAACGCTTGTGAGCAGCAAATAAAGGTATCCTTTTGAGTCTAACTGTACCACACTACAGGGAAGGAGAGGCAGATCTTGAGAACTTTCTGAAAAGCTGATTCTGCAGATCCAAACAATGCTCACGACTCACATATCTGAGGTGAACAGGGGCCACTGAAGATAAAATGCTCCCTATCCTCCTCCAATCAAGAGGTCCTGGCAGACTATTGGTAAAGACAGGTGGACTCTTGAATCTTTGTCAAGGTTTTTTTTTTGAACTATGATAATATAAATAACAACAACATTTGCTGAAAGAGGGCTTAGGACACTTCAGTTTCTGGCATCAAGGCTGAACTCTCTGCAAGAGTTAAGGGAAGCTCCCTTGAAGCCTGCCATCAATGTAATACCTGCTTATGAAGCAAAAGCCCTTCCTTTTCCTTCCTTGAAGAAAGAACGTGAAGGTGAAACAGGCCCCAGAGAATGCAGAGTGCCCTTTGTTTCCTTTGCAGAGGCCACCACCTGCTCCTCAAACAAATTCTCTTTAATGAAAGGCAAGTTCTTAAACTTTATCTTGCTGGAATCTTAATACCTACAGCCAGCCAGAACTATTCAATCTGGATACCTGCAGCCAGACAGAACAATTGATATCCATCCCTAACGCAGAAGCCCTGATGCACAGCAAAGGTCTGAACTGACTGCATGGTGAGATCAATGCACTCGTACTAGTTTCTTAAGCGCCCAACATTTTTCTTAGGGAAGAGAATAGGTCATGATGGAATCCTCCTTCTGTAGTTCCACTTCACCTATGGCCATGAAGGGTCACAATGCAAAGGGCTACAGTCATGTATACGTAAGCCTTTCATCCAAATGATCCTAAGTGCCACAGGTCAGGATTCTGAGATATACTACCTATGTATTGACTGCCCTTCCTTGAGCCCTGACATCTCCGACACCAAGCTTTCATGAGAAAAATGGTAATGTAGCAGACAACAAGGCATACTTTTTCTGATCAACCTTTGAAACCAGGAAGCTAGATCTGCTGCACTTTCATAACTAGTACAGTAACTGGTTGATGTACATCCAAGGAGTTGTTTGATTCATTAAGTAATAATTATAAGACAGTCTAGTCAGGTCAGTTGTACAAATACATAGTGGTTGTCTAGCACATTAACACAATATATCAAGTACAGGAAAAATCTAGTGGAGTATTGCAGAAGGAGTATGATGCTCATTGCAGATGTCAGGTGTACTAGTGTAAGATTGTCATATAAATTGGACAATCTTATATACAGGGATACAGCAGTAAAGTTAATGTTGTTTGGAATAAGTTAACTATATTTTCACATTTACAGTGTTTGGGTTTTTTTTGTTTTAAAGCAAGGAGACTTTAAAAATTCCTTGCATGTTAAGGTCAGTGGTGTGGGGTTTTTTTTAAGTAAAACTACAAGTTCTAATAAGGATTGTTTTCTTAAGTTGTTATACAAACTTGCAACCTTCACTGTAACTTAATAAGGTTGGGTCTGAGCACTTCCTTTTTCTTTTACAAGTGTTTTATAAGACCTGATCTGCATTTTGTAACATTGATCTTGATGCATTAACAAGAAATTTGGGTTTAAAGAACTTGTAAGGTGCACTGGATCTGGCAGCACACTATACAAGCTCCTGGAACCAGATATCTGGGTTCAGTGAGCACTAGGGTGCAGCAAAGCAATTTTCCAAGGTTCATCAGCTTCATCAAAGCAGCTTATAAAGTACTTGCTCCATAACCAAAGACCTTAGCAGCCTTACCAATTTTGTCTATTCAGCTTGAAAATTTCTCTCCATGCGTACATAAAGAGAAATCCAGGGCCATGGAGAAGACCAGACCTTGTACCAGGACTCCTTTTGCAAACTTTGAAGTGCCAACAACTGTCTTTCCATAATTAAAAACTTTATGTATCTCCAGGGTTTGAAAATCCCACACGACTGACAAGAGACTGCTGCGGGCCCAGAGCTCTACTCCTCAACAGAGCTTTCTGCAGGAATATTTGGACTACAGATGCCCCCTCTGCATGGATCTCTGAGCTGCTGCTTAAAGTCATATCCAGTGGTGAGATCCCCAACATTGTTCCCTTGACCGTACACAAAGGTAAAGTTCCTCATGACTTCATAGCTTCACCTGCTCTCCACTCCTACAATCCTTAGGAAAGCAGAAGTAAAGTTGTGGATTCGATGGCCTTTCTTTATATTGTTAATTATTTTAACACACTTTTATTACACCTTCTCTTACTAGTATGAAGAACTCAAGTCTTCCGATTCACTCTTCATATAAGAAAGGCATGAAGTGGATGAAAGCATAATATTAGGAGTCAGGAACTCCTGAGTTATGATCCTAGGTCTAAAACCAACTCCCACTGTGTGACTCAACAATCTAACTGTTCTGCCTCAGTTTCCCCATATGCAAAATGAGTAAATACCTAACTGAAGACTACTGTAAAGATTAATGTTTTAAGTAATTGAAGATAAAAAATGCTAAGTAAATGTATTATTTATAAAAGTCCTTTATGCAGCTACTAAAGTGGGTTTATTGCTGTAGATTAATCTATTTAAATCTCCTTTGTACCATTTTAGAAACAAGATGATCAAAACTGAATGAAGTATTAAAGTCACAGACTGTATCTACACTATCTCACTGTAATGTTTTATGCTGTTTTAACAGGACAAACAGTCATTCACTTTTAAAAAAACTTCTGCAGCATATTGACCTGACATCTTCTTTGAATTAACTACATAAGAATAACAGAATCATAGAAATGTAGGACTGGAAGAGACCTCAATAGGTCATCTAGTCTAGTTCCCTGCACTGAGGCAGAACTAATTATTATCTAGAGCAGGAATCTCAAACTTAAATTAACACGAGGGCCACATGAAAACTAGGAAATTGGCCCGAGGGCCGCATCACTGAAACCTTTTCATACAATGATACAAAAATATAGTCAAAAATGAAAAAAAATGAAGAGTAATATAGTATTCTATTAAAAGTCAATGTATTAACTTTTAAAAAACTGTAATGCAAAGAGGGGTTTTAATAAAATATAAACACTCAGTAATGTTTGGAGCTTGGCTGCCAGTGGAGTTGGTGCCTATGGCGGGCCACAGGAAATAAGTCAGCGGGCCGCATGTGGCCCCCGGGTCACGTGTTTGAGACCCCTGATCTAGACCATCCCTGACACATATTCGTTTAACCTGTTCTTAAAAACCTCCAGTAATTCAGATCTAGATTCAAGTTATAATATCTGCACTCTGACAATATCAATTAACCTCAGCATAATACACTTCAGACCTGATAAAACATGATTTTGATTTTAAACTATAGATGGTACCGTGTACTAGCTTTTCCTCAGTTTTTCCTTGGCCAGAGGAGATTGAGTGGGCCCCCTTGATTACGTGGCTGTGCCTTTTCCTTCCCTCATTCTGCCCAGAGCAAATGTGTGTGTGGCGCGGTTGCCAGCCAGGAGACCACATGCATATAAGAAGGGATAGGGTTACGGGGCAACGCAGAGGCAGCCTGCAATAGCAGCTGCTGGAGCCAGAAGAGGAAGGACGAGTGATTCCCAGCAGGGACAGGGTCGCTGGGCTCCGCACACCACAGAATAGTGAGCAGGTATCCCCTTGGGGGAAAGGGAAGATGGCTCGCCTCTGACCCTCCCCCTCAGTGGGGCAAGAGCACATGTGTGTGTTGGGGGTGCAATTCAACGCAGCAGCTGTTTCCCTTGAGTGTTTGGCTCCTAGGGGGTAGAAGGGCTGGCTGGGCTCTCCCACATTGCAGCAGGAGAGCATGCACAGTGGTGAGGTAGCCAAAACAATGAAACAGATACAGCTGAGTGTTGCTACGGCTACAATCCTAGCCAAAATCGAGGCACAGCTCAGTGTTGCTGTGACTAAGATCTCAGCTGAAAGGGGAAACTGAGGCTCTTAAGGAGTACTGCACAATATGGGATACCTACCAGAGGATGGGAAAAGTATATATGCAGTATATATAGAAGATCATGCTTATAATAGAAGACCTTTTACAGAGGGTGACTATGGATATTGGGGTACACTTCAGTCAAGGGACCCTGACCTTCAGTCCACAGGGAGGCGGGACAGAGAGAGGAAGCTGTCCCTGAGGAAGGAGCATAAGATTAGCCCATAGAGGGTTTACTCATATACACACACACAGCCCAGGGATAGGGACAGACCCGCAAGAGAGAGAATGCCATAGCTTGGGGGCAGGGGTGGCAACAGGAAACCTTTCCCCACCTGACACTGGGTAATTGAAGCGCAGATATTACAGTTTGGTTAAGACCAACTTTGCAGGTGGTAGTCACCTGGATACTCTTTTCTTTGCAGAAAGGGTGGATTCAAGAAAGGATACAAGCCCGCTGAATAATACCAGCAACGAAATCACAGTGAGCCTCTGGCTGGCTTGTCTGGAGTCTGCATCAGAGACAGGAAGATATCTCTACTCGCTGTTAATAAACTGCCAGGATTGTAGGAGTTGGCTATGAAGGACTGGGGCATCCAAGAAGATAAGTTTGCATAACTACAAGCTTGGCCATCTTCAATTTCACACCTTAGGTGGTGCCTTTGGGATGGATATTTTGCACTTAGCAGCTGGCTATTTCCTCAGTTATGGCCAGAACCTATTTATTTAGGGAAAAGAAAGAGATGGAGGTTTTGAGTGTTGGAAAATCCCCTAGTCAGTGCAATAGGATTTCTACGAAGGGAGGATGGATGACAGTTGGACCTGAAAGTTTATTAGAATGTACTGTGGGGCATCTGTTCTGGGATTTTCACCAGGGCAAGCAGTGCTCATTGGATCTGGGGGAGAATGGCAACATAACCCTACAGAGCTCTTTCTCCTTCCAGTGGCAGAGACTCCTTGAAAGAATGAAGTCAGGGACTAGAGAGGCAATTCAGGCAGAAGTCCACATTAGTAACCGGCCATTCGAGTCGTTCAGAGTATGAGGGAGATGGAATTTGAGAGTTAGTGCTGACAGCCAGTGAGGAAGCCATTCTGGTGCAGCTAGACCTCTGGCTGCTTAGTTCTTGATTGACCATTTTGTCTTAGTGCAACTTAAAGCTTCAATATTCAGGTGTACATTGAGGATGTGGAGGAATTTACTTCTTTCTCGATCAGGGCTATTAAGGGGTTCAGCAAGGAAGGCTCTAGATAGGTCTTCAGAATTTAGAGATCTGCAAAAGGAAGGAGGAGGGAAGCAAACTGATGGATCTCACACAACAAATTTCAAAGTGTCAAAAATCAATTAAAGGATAGCAAGGTGAAACATAATATTTCAAGAGCGTGGGGAAGCTGAGATTTGCCCAATCAAAGCACTAATGAAGGTGCCACTCTTTCTTCACAGAGGAGTTACCTTGGGAAAGGATTTTCAGTTTATGGCAATGTCAAAGCGCATGTTGTTGAGGTTCCCCCTGATAAAGGTGGATCCCATTCCTTCAGGACTGGATTGGTTACATCAAAAGCAGAGCTGGGCAAATTTTTATGGATGAATTGTTTAGTCTTTGTAAATGCAGTTTTGGATGAATCCACATCTCCCAGGTGAGCACCTTAATCAATAAGCTATAAAGTTGTTCTGATTCTCTTTCTGGCCCAATGAATAGTTGTGTGTTTATACAAAGTGAAACAGCTTTTAACAGGAGAGATTAAGAGCACAATAGCCTATAGCAATGATACTCAAACTGAGACTCCCGAGCCGCAAGTGACTCTTTAATGTGTCTCCTGTGGCTCTCTGCAGCACATTAAAACAGTGTGATTGAATTATTAACCAAAGAGGATGCTTCTACTATGTTATTAACCAATTGTAGTTGATAAAATAATATTACTTGGTCAGCTATTTTGCTGTGAATTAATCATATATCAAATATTGCCCCATCATACTGTTTGAATATGAATATATAGTACTACAGTAAATGAAAATTAATTCACACTACTGTGGCTCTTTTCGGTAATGCTGATTGCTAATTTGGCTCCTGAACCAGTGAAGTCTGAATATCACTGGCCTATGGCATAGGCGTTAGGGCAGGGGTGAGCAAACTGAAGGGCTGGATGCGACCCCCAGGCAGTAGTTTGCCCATCCTTGGGTTAGGATAATCACACAGGAGATCAGAATTCAAGTCCCTGCTCCAGAGTGGGGATTCAAACCTGGGTCTCCCACCTTCCACATAAGAGCCCTAAACACTAAGCTAAAGGTTATAAGAGGAATGGATGGATACGTGCTTTTCTGAAGGTGACCCGCATAAAATAGACTTTTCTGATTTGCTGACAAATTCTGAACATTTTCAGAACCAAAACAATAGTTTAGTTTATTTTTTGGTTTGCTGGCAAAACTGAAAAATAAACTAGTTGCCAAGCTCTAATCCACAGCACATCTTGGAATAGGACCATAAGAGATTATGCCTATACTTGGTGACATCCAAATGCATATAAAAGTATGGAGGTTCCTATTGGGAGGATAATTCAGTGGTTTGTGTGCTAAACATTCAGGATCACGTGACTGGGTCACAGGAGTTAGTGACTAGATGTTCAGAGATAAGATTGCACCTGTGGCACACAGGCAGGTGGCTGGTTCCTCCAGGAAGTATGGTGCTGAGCATCAGTGGTGAGGCAGTTGAGTTAGTATGAATGAAGGGGTGCTCTACAGGGAGCTGGGAAATGGGTCATGAGAGTCTATGTTTGGATCTGTGCAAGCAGGCAAGCACAGTTCCCTTGGAGGTTCACAGGTGGGTCTTGGTGGAGAAACGAATCTGAGTTGGCATGGCAAGAGGGACATGCTCTGGAACCAACTTATGACTCTCTTATACTCTTTGGCAGCGGGGAAGCAGCCACCTAAAATGATTCTAGTACACTTGGGTGAAAACAATTTGGGATTTCATTAGTGGATTGACTTACTAATTGGAGCCCAAAGAGATTTAGGGCAGATTCACATTTGCCCAGGGCGTGACTGTAAACTTGTCTGAAAAGCTTCCTGTGCAGCGTGACAAAGCCAGTATTCATATGAAGCATCTGGAATAGGATCTGGGAGGATCGGTAATTATCCACCCAAAATCTATTTGGTACCTGAATTATTCGGGTAATAGGGTTCATCTACTCTCTTACTTGGCCACTGGGGAAGGAGCTGTTCGCTATTTGGGAACTCAGCTTGGGGTAAGTTGGCAGTCAGCCAAGCTAATTGCTGATGTCTCCTTAAGGCTGGCATCCAATACAGGTAGTCATTTCATAGGAGGACCAGTTCCTTGATTAAATGGAATTGAATGTAAAGAAACTGGGTAAATGGGCTGGGGCAGGTAACATCTGGTAGAGCAAAGAGACAACTCCCTTTCCTCAGCCCCATAACCTTCATATGAAGGGAAGGTGGTGGGGGTCCTCGCAACAAGCTGAGGCTAGCTGTGGAGGGGTGGGGAGCTGATGGCAGCCCTCCAACAGGCAGAAGTAACTTAGGGAATCATGACTTGCACTGTAACAATTTGTAGAAGCGACAAAGGGTCCTTAGTCTATAAGGTGCCACAGGACCCTTTGTTGCTTCTACAAATCCAGACTAACATGGCTACCCCTCTGATACTGTAACAATTTGTTCCCAGATGAGTTAAATAATAAAGCCGTGGCCTTATCTAAGCCACATTCCTTGCTCTCTGTCTTTCTTTTCATGTGTCCAGGCCAAGTGGCAGCTGGGTGCCTGACTCCAATTGACTTTCAACAGGAGTTAGCACAGCCATTTGTGCCTCTGATTATCTCCTACTAATTCTGACTTGAGTTTACACGTACAAATACATCTAGGGATCTTATCCAAGTCCATATTTGTGTAGATTAGTGATTTGCAAAGTTGACAATCTTTTTAATGAACCAGAGGCCTTGAATTTGGTTGTACACACAGACCAAGGTGCACTGGTAGAATTGTGCAGAGTTTACATAGTCTGCCTTCACTAGCTGGTCTTTAATACAGTCAGTGTCATAAGCATTGCAGTCACTCAATTTAAAAATTAAATTGTGTAAAATGATGAGTTCTAATAATTGTCATAATTTAAATCTACTCAACTAAAAGACCTTAGAATTCTGACACTAGGGGATTAGTGAAACTATTGTTTGCTCCTTTATTCAATGAAAATAGTCCCCACAGTTACTTGAGCTAGTTAAAAAATGGCAAATCATAGCAAGGAAATCAAGGTTAAATGGTGGGAAATGTTATATATTCATCAGAAATAAACTTTAAAATTCCAACAAGTATGGAGATTTCATTAAAATAACAAGATTTATGAAATGGAATTCTTTCAATGTAAGTATCTTTCTTTATCTTCAATTTTATTAGATAACTTCATGGAGGATAGGTTCTTCAGTGGCTATTAGCCAAGATGGTCAGGGACACAACCCCATGCTCTGGATGTCCCTAAACTTGAGACTGGACGACAGGGGATGGAACACTTGATAAATTGCCCTGTTCTGAAGCATCTGGCACCGGCCACTGTCAGACGACAGGATACTGGGTTAGATGGACCATTGTTCTCACCCAATATGGCCATTTTTGTTTCACATATGTATAAGTTTAAAGCAGTCTGCATTAACCCATATAGCAGTAATTCTATCACCAAAAATATTTTGTCATCTTTGTTGAAGCAGACTGAAGCACATAAGAGAATCTTCTAAATACATTATTTAAATACCGCAGACAATGCAATGGGTTGGAAATAATTAGCATTACATTAACTTTCAAGATGGTAAATTTACCATAAGTATAAATAAATTTGCAGTGCTGTAGACTTCACTCATGTCCAACAAAAAACGGAAGCGTCACTATGAAACAAACAACCAAATGCAAATTTAAAATTCACAGCTACGTCACTGATTATTGGTACGCTTTCTAAAAACAAAAAATTAAAACACCCCAAAGCAAGTAACATAAAAAAGAAAAAATGTCTATCTACCAAGAATAAAGTAAAGTAAAATTAAAAGAAAAAAAACTTTAAAAAATTAATCATTTTGCTTCCTGGTTTTCAAACCCTTCTAAAAAAATTGGATTAAATCTGAGTTATGCTCTTTAACAAAAAGTGACAGGTCACGCAATCCCCTTCATAATGATTCACAACGTATCTGTGTCAAGAGCCTTATGGCATCAGGAAAAGGCACTTGCTCTCCACATACCCCAGCAGCAGTATTAGATGCGGTCAGGATAGGAGGCAATCTCTCTTTCTCCTTTTCTTTCTCCCCGTCTTCCTCTTCCTCCTCCACTGACGGGGGAACAAAACTGTCCTCGCCCATTTTGTAACCCAGCAGCAAGGACCCTTTCTCGGGAACAGCGGGGAGATCTGAGCCGGCTGTGGCAGCCTGCGGGGTCTGCAGTGACATCGCTACTTCGCCCAGCCAACACGCACCGGGTCTGCGGCACCTCCCCCGCCCCCACCAAACCCCCAAGAGTAGCCCCTACACCCCAATCACCCCCCCAAACCCATCACTCCAGCAACCCACGCGCGCCCTCCGCCTCCCCAGGACACCAGCCCCTCGGTCACTTGCTCCAGCCGGGTCGCCCCCAAGGCCCCACCGCCTCCCCCAAACCCCTAAGGCCACTCAAGAGCCCAGAGACGCGAACCAGTCAGCTCCGCCGCCGGCCGAAACCCCGCAACCAGCTCCCCTAACGCCCCCTGCCCAGACCGCCCAGCGCACTGCGGGCACAAGCCGCGGTGCCGCAGCGGCCGCTACTCGCGGGCTCACACACACCCCCGCACGGCTCGGCGTGGGGAGCGCGGCTCTGCCGTCCTCACTGGGCCCCAGCGGTCAGACCCGTCGCGCTCCCCGCTCTCGGAACCCTGCCCGCTGCCCTCCGCGCTCCAGGCGGCCGCCCGCGCCCCTCCCAGCCGCCTACAGCCCAAGAGTTGGACAAGGAACCGGCACAGCCGCCATGTTGTTTACGGGCTGCTCATAGAAACGCGCTTGGCGACACACGAGCGAGGCGTGGAGGCAGCGGGGGACACGGCTACGGAAACTCCGCAGCGTAACAAATGCCGCGGTGCCCCGGTCACGTTGCAGGGACTGCCCGCTCGCTCTGCGCAGCCGCAGGCTCGAGCGCTCGGGGAGGGGAACCAACGCTTGACGTCATAGGCGTAGAGCCCGCCTAGGGATTCTGCAACACCTTCCCCCGCCCGGGGGCCTGCGACGGGGTCTCTCCGAGTCCCCCGTGGGGCGTTCCCTCAGCAGCAGCCGGTGAACGGAGCGCTCTGCTTCGCCTGCCTGCTCCCCAGCCGCGTGCCCCTCCCCGCAGACAGAGAATCCCTCCCTTTACCCCTCCTCACAGGGCAGCGCGTTCCCTCGCCCGCCCCGCAGAGGGGATTTCTCCTCCCCCCCCCAATCAAACCAGCCCTTCCTCTGTCGCACCCCTTTGCCCGGATGGAGGTTAATTCTCCCCTTTCGCCCCCCCGCTCCAGCATTTCAAAGCAATTCGGGGATCAAACCCCAGTCAATGTCCAGCTATGAACCACGGCGATAGCTGCCCTTCGGGGACTGCAGCTCCCAAAGTCCACGCTGAAGCATTCCCCATCAACAGCATTGGGCTGGGTAACAAACGTCCTAGAGAGACAGGTGAAGCCAGAGTCCTCAATGAGCATAGGGTTGCCAACTTTCTATTTGCAGAAAACCCAACACCCTTGCCCCACCCCTTCTCGGAGGTCACATCCCCATTCACTCCATCCCCCTCCCTCCTTCCCTCCCTCGCTCTCCCCCACCCTCGCTCACTTTCACCAGGCTGGAGCAGGGGGTTGGGGTGTGAGATGGGGTGAAGGCCCTGGCTGTGGGCTTTGGGGTGGGGCTGGAGATGAGGGGTTTGGGGTGCAAGAGAGGGCTCCAGGCTGGGGCAGGGAGTTGGGGTGTGAGGGCTCCAGCTGGGGGTGCAGGCTCTGGGGTGGCACCAGGGTTTGGGGTGCCATAGGGGGCTTGGGGTTTGGGCATGGGAGGGCGTGTGGGCTCAGGGCGATGCTTACCTCAGGTGGCTCCTGGGAAGCAGTGATATCTCCCTCTGGCTCCTAGGCGGAGGCACGACCATATGGCACTGCACGCTGCCTACACCTCCAGGCACCGTCCCCTCAGCCATGGTTTCTGGCCAATGGGAGCTGCTGCGCTGGGGTGGGGCATGTGGGGAAACACACAAGGCCCCCATGGCCGTCCCTCCACCGAGACGCCAGAAGGAGATACTGGCAGCTTCCCGGGAGTCCTGTGGAGCCAGGTAGGGAGCCTGTCTGTGCCACCAACTGGACTTTAAACGGCTCCGTCAGCGGTGCTGACTGGAGCTGCCAAGGTTCCTTTTCGACCGGATATTCTGGTCGAAAACCAGACATCTGGCAACCCTAAATGACCATCTTCAGGAAATAGTGCAAAAAACTTTCCTCTTCCTAAAACCCTGTCCACCCTAAGAGTGATACAACACAGACACACCCTCTTACACCAGTAAACCCTGACGGACCTACCAAAGAAAGGGGAGATGAATAAAAACTAAACAAACCCTAACCATGCAGAGTTTTTAACCTGAAAAAGGGAAAAGTACCACAGATGAGGAAGTCCACTGGAGACTTCACTATTGAGATTGATTGTAATGGAAGCTACTTAGATACTGTGGTGATGGGTGGCAGTATAATACAGTTAGGTAAATGAATAAAGTAGATCGGAGGGAGAGAGGTGTCCACCAATAATTGACTCTGTTTTGGCTTGCTACAATATTTAAATTTTCTGAGCACAATAAACAGTGGGGGTTCGGTTTGCCCCCAATTTCCATACATTCTCCCCAGCCTATTAATTTATTTCTAGGTGTCCCAATATTTCCTTATCAGTCAATCTAAAATGTGTTACCAAATAGCTGCTGCATGATTGTCATCTTCTCTTTTCCTATCAGAATGGACAGCATTTTTTTAAAAACTAAAAACCAGGACTTATTTCTTAATATTGTCAAATGAAGTACTGGATGGTTTGGAAACTGGGCGCACGTGTCACTTCAAACAAAGTACCTAATTTCCCCTCCCCCCCCCCCCCTTTCCTTGACAACCAATAGCTGTACCAGGCTCTGAAGCCTAAAACCTCCTACTGCCTAGAGCAGGGGTGGGCAAACTACGGCCCGCGGGCCGCATCCAGCCCGTCGGACCTTTTAATCCGGCCCTCAAGGTCCCGCCAAGGAGCAGGGTTGGGAGCTTGCCTTGCTTCGCTTTGCGTGGCTCCCGGAAGCAGGGGCAGCCAAGTGCCTCCGGCTCCAAGCACAGGCTCTGCAGCTCCCATTGGCTGGGAACTGCAACCAAGGGGAGCTGCGGAGGTGATGCCTGCACCCCCAGCTGGAGCCTCACCCCCCACCATGCTCCCCAATCCCCTGCCCCAGCCTGAAGCCCCCTCCTGCACCCCAAGCCCCTCATTCCCAGCCGAGAGTGTGCACCCCCAGCCAGAGCCCTCATCGCCCCCTGTGCACCCCAATTTCCTGCCCCAGTTGGCCCTCCATACAATTTCCATATCGAGATGTGGCCCTCTGGCCAAAAAGTTTGCCCACCCCTGACCTAGAGCGACCCCACCACATGCTTCACAGTTTAATGCTTCACACTGCCATGGCACTACATCACTGATTCTTGCATGGTCCAGAAAACACAAGACCAGGATTTAGAGCAGCATAGATTCAGGGGCATTCTAAAACTCACCACGGTTCAATAGAGAGGTGCGCAGAGCGCATCATCAACACAGCTATCTCAGGTTCAGTTTTGGGGTGAGAACTTGGAATGGAGCTGTGGACTGTCAGGCGCAGAGAGGTTGGACAGAGGGCTGATTATACTGAAACTAACAAAGGACTAGTTTTATTGTAAAGAGCCCAAAAGGGTTGTTTAAAAAAAATTGGGAGGAGGGTGTTCCAGGGAGCTAAGTCATCAATTTCTGTCATATTTAAGCTTTCATTTAAAGATAAAAGTTCTAGCCCTTGTGTTTTTTGACCTTCTACTCCAAATGTGAACAATGCACTGTTCTCTGACAGCTTTGGTTGCACACAGGTTTTCCAGCAGCTGGAAGTTGATGAGACTGGTCAGTTTCATTAATCTTGATTAAGGGTATCTGTGAAACTGTCAATTTCACTTTGCGACTGGTTGGGAAAACTATGAGCAGCAGCAGAGGCAGACAGAGGCTAGGTCTTCCTGCAGGCAGGACTGAGTAGCAGTCCCTGTAGTTCTGGAGACAGTTACAGTGTTGGGAAGGGATCTAGTAGGACAACTCCCTCAACAGTCTGGCAGCTGTTGTGGGGACAGGAGGCAAGAGAGGAAGATGTTTGATATATAGGCCAATTTATTATACCAAAATTAACAGAGAAAGTAACCTCTTTCTGTCAGCATCCAAAGATGGGGAGGGGGAATTCAAATTTATACCAGACACCCATTAGCCACAGGCTGATAGATAAAAAATAAAATCCCAGAGCAAGATGCAAGAGAGGGTTAGAAATTTATTTTTTTTAAAAGCAGGATCTTAAATCCTTCACAAACTGATGGGAGCTCAAAGAGAAATGTTGATATAATGCCACTAATACAAACTCAGTCTTACTCCTGTTTGTTATTATTCTGTATTATATAGTTAGCAGGAATTACAATTTTTCTTTAGTGTTGTTTCTCAAAACTTACAATCACATGTAAAAGAAAAAAACATATACACATGAACAAACAAAAACCTAAAAATAAGGCAGGCAGAAGTCCAGCAGCAGAGTGGGGGCTATCCAATTTATTGCACTGAATTCAGAATGTATGGTTGGTGTATGTGTGCATTTGGTCCAAGCAGTTCATGGCCTTCTGAGACAAGAGTTTGGGCTCTTGAGACCAGAGTGGCTGAACTGGAGAAGGTAAGGGAGGCAGAGAAGTACATAGATATGACTTTTCAGGACACAGCACAGTCCCATCCCCCATCTGACAGCCTCTGTCCTGTTGAGGAGTGTGAAAGTCTTGGGGAAGGAGAACTTGGAGTGAGGGAAATGATCCCATAGTTGGGACCCTCCTTCCAGACGATGTCCTGGTATCCTCTCACACTGAGGACACCTCTCCAAGGGAGGTGACCATGGCTATTAGGAAGAGATGGTAATAGTAAAAGGGACTTCATTAATTAGAAATATAGATAGTTGGGTTTGTGATAACCAGGAGACTTGCATGGTGAATTGCCTGAAGGGTGCAAAGGTTGCAGACCTCTTGAGACGTCTACCAAGGCTTATGTGCATTGTTGGGGAAGAGATGGTGATCATGGTAGATGTAGGAACCAGTGACAAAGGAAAAGGTAGGAGAGAGATTCTGGAGACCAAATTTAGGTTGCTAGGTAAAAGATTAAAGTCCAGGACAGGACATGCATGCTGAAATGCTACTAGCTCCAAGCACAGGGCCAGTTAGACAGGCAGAACTGCAGAGTCTCACTGTGTGGATGAGACAATGGTGTTTGGAGGAGGGATTTAGGTTTATTAGGAACTGGGGAACTTTTGGGGAAAGGAGGAAGAATAGGCACCACCTAAACCAAAACAGAACCAGATTGCTGGCAGGTAAAATTTAAAAAGACGTAGAGGAGTGTGACAGAGTTGGACTCACCCCTGCGGCACCTCCTGCTGGGTTCTCCGGGAATTAGCTCACCAGCCTCTGGAGCGCCTTCTGCAGGCCGGTGATCCGCCTGACCACTCGGGCCCACGAGTCCCTCCCAGGACCCGGTGCCCCTTTAACTGGGGTGCACCCTCTCTCGCGGCCGGCAAGGGTGACATCGCTCTCCCCCTCGTGGGTGGGGGGGCAGCGGCAGCGGTGGTCGGGCCGCCAGGGTCGCCGGCGGTGACAGGGCCGGCGCCCTCTCGGGTCCCGGGGGTCCCGGGCTCCCCTCCGAGCCGGGCCAGGGGGCAGTCCCTCCGGACATGGCCCGTCGCCCGGCAGAGGAAGCACCGGGCCTCCCCCGTGGAATAGTGGACCCGGTACTGGGCCCCCTGGTAGGGCACCAGGAAGGACCCCTCGAGCGCCACTCCGCCACGCCCCGCCGGCGGCACTTGGAGCTGGACCTGCCGGCGGAACGACAGAATGTGGCGGAGGGCGGGGTCCTTGCAGCCCAGCGAGAGAGGGTTGATGATGGAAATCGGCTTCCCCAGGGCGGAGAGGGCAGGCAAAAGGGCAGCATCGGGCAGGAAGGGCGGGACGGAGGTCAGCACCAGCCGTACGCCCAGATCCTCCAGGGGTTCGAGGGGGACATACACGCCCCCCACCGCTAGGCCCTTCTCCACCGCCTCCTGAGCGGCGGCCTCCGAGGCAAGGAAGAAGACCGCCTTGCCGTACATTTTGGAGGCCGCCACGATGGCCGTGGGCCCCACCACCCTCGCCAACGCCCGCACATAGGTCTCGATGTGGGGCGAAGCGGGCACCAGGAGGCAGCGGATGCCATGCCTCCTGGTCAGCGAGGAGAAGGGGCCCCGGCCACCAGGGATGGTAGCGGAGGCGGCAGGCCGGGCGGATGGAACGGCGGCTCGCGGGGGGGCGGCAGCCACCTGGGCATACGCTCTGGGGCCATGGGTGGAGCACCCCCAGAGCTGGTGGAGGGAACAGCTGGGAGGGACGGGGCCACAGCCGATGTCGGGGCCGCGGCAGGGAGGGCAGCCCCGCCGGTGGGAGGTTGTGACGTCCGGGCGGGGCCTTTGCCCTTCTTGTTCCCCTGGCCCTTTTTGCCCGTGGAGGGGGCAGCCATGGCAGCGGCGGAACCTGGGCCGGTGGTGGCCGAGAGGACAGCCGCTGGGGCGGGCAGTGGCAAGGGAGGGGTCACGGGAACAGCAGAGGCAGGGATGGGGGCAGGAACAGGGCCCCCCTCCATGGTGGCAAGAGACTGGAGGAGGCCCCAAGCCGGGGGGGGGGGGGGGTTACAGTGGGGAGCCGCTCCTCCCCGCTAAATGATGCACAGGGGAGGAGGGTCCAATGGGAAGGGCAGGGGTGGGGTGGGGGAAGGGGCTAACCACTCCTCCCTGGTAAGTGGCAGACAGGGAAGGAGGGCGCCCCTGGGAGGAGGGAGGGGGGGGGGGGAAGGCGACCACTCCTCCCCGCTAGGCCGTAGGCAGGGGAGGAGGGCGGCAAGCAACGGGGGACGTAGGGGCAAAAAGGGGCGGGGCACACAGGGGCTAGGTAGGGCTACGGCTCCTCCGGCTGCCCTGGGGGAGGGGGGGCTACAACAGCAATTGGGGGGGGGTCAGTGAACAGTGACGGGGGCAACAGAAAGGGGGGGGCACAAGCGCTCAAGCAACGGGCATGGGTGTCCAGGTAGGGGACTGGGCAAGGGAGGCTAGGCAATCACAAGTGGGAACAACAGGTCTGGGGCGGGGCAGATAACTATCAAGGACACAGAGTTTGGGGTGGGGCAGGCAACAAACTCAGCAGGACCGGGGCGGGGCATGGAAACCAACAGGAGGGGGAACCCCAACGGGTCAAGGCAAGCGGTGGGCGGGGCAGGCTGCTGGGGGGGGGGGAACACAGCAGGGAGGCCCCCCACCAGCCAAATGCTGCTGGGGGGGGGGGGGGGGGAAGTCCAAGGCAGGGAGACACAGATGCCCACGAGCACTTGTGCAAAAGTCAGGCTTTGGCTGGTCACCGCTTCCACTGGCCCCAGATGACAAAGGGGCGGGGGGCAGGCAGCCACGTCGAGGGGCGATGAACGGGTCCAGGTGGTGAACTGGGCGGTGGTGGAGGGGGCGACAGCAACGGTGGGGGTGGGGGGGAGCAGACGGGCAAGGGGGAGGGCTCCGCGCCTCTCCCCCTCGCTCCCCACAGTAGCAAAACAGTCACCAGCACCCCAGAGTATAGATGGCAAAAGTCACTCAGTCTATCGACAAACCCCCTCCACAATGTCCTCAGCAGCAGACCTCCTCTTCCTCCTCGACGAAGGCAGCAGCCCCGGTGCAGCAGAGCAGCGAGCAGCCGGCCAGGCAGGAGGGACCCCAGATGGTAGTGGTGGTAGTGGGGTCCTGGCTCCACCTCCCAGAGATGGTTGGAAGAGACCTTAGGAGGTCATCTAGGAGGTCAAAGCAGGACCAATCCCCAATTTTTGCCCCAGATCTCTAAATGGCCCCCTCAAGGATTGAACTCACAACCCTGAATTTAGCAGGCCAATGCTCAAACCACTGAGCTATCCCTCCCCCCATGATCAAGTACTGTCCCCTGACAGATTTGTTTTCCCCAGATCTCTAAATGGCCCTATCAAGGATTGAACTCACAACCCTGGGTTTAAGCAGGCCAATGCTCAAACCACTGAGCTATCTCTCCCTCCCTCGCTAGCAACTAAAGGACACAAAAACACAATAGAAAAAAAATGTTTAAGTATATTAGAAGCAGGAAGCTTGCCAAACGATCAGTGGGGCCACTGGACAACTTAGGTGCTAAAGGAGCAATCAAGGAAGACAAGACTGTTGGGGAGAAACTAAATAAATTCTTTGCCTCAGTCTTCACTGCAGAATCAGAAGGGAACTATGGCTGCTATGTCATGCAGCTACATAGATTGGTTTTGGCTCTTTGAAGCTATTAGCAGTCAGTCTAAATTAGAATTGCCTTCAGGCTACTCTAGTTTATGCCTGGAGAATGGCTCGTCATAGCTCATCTTTGCACTCCCCTGATATGGCTGCTATGTGTCACTTGAAATCTTTCCAATGTGTGATTTTTCAGATGAAGACAGAGCATATACTTTTTCTGAACACTGTCAATAATCAAATTACCCCCTGGTGAGTGGGATGGGATGGGGTGGGTGGTGGATGTAAAGAGTTATATAGGCTCTATGTAAGGATTTAGTGAGCAGAGACTTTGAATTACATTTGCAATAGATACTGAAGTGGTAGAATAACATTTAATTAAGTTTTTGCTTTCCTTTTTTTGAGTTAACAAGCAGGTAACTCAAAACGTAAATGTATTAGATTTAATTAAGAATGTGCTTTTCCCCTCTCTTTCTTACTAAGTTAAATTTAAATTTCATTTAAGAGCTGGATTTACTAAAAGACAACTTGTTTAACTTTCAGGTTCGATTTCTCACCATGTTTGGTTCACGAATGCTTCCAGTAGTTTGTACATCAAGCACAGTTGCACAAACACCAAGCATTCACGGGCTTATCTTTTCCCTTTTGTTATCAAGAAATCACATAATCATGGGCATTACAACTAGGGTTGTCAACTCTGACTGAAGCTATTCCAGGAGATTCCCTCCCCTCCCCACCCAACATGACGTAATCTCATTTTCTTAAAATATCCTATTAAAATCTTCCAGATTGCTTTCAATAGTCACTGGGAGATTGATGCTGATTCTGGGAAATTCCAGGCCAATCCAGGAGGGTTGACAACCCTAATTACAACAACTTCAGTACTGGAGTTCATGCTCTTATGGGCAGGGCCTCAGCTGGAGTAAGATGGCACAGATGCATTGTGAAGCTTTCCCAATTTACATTAGCTGAGGCTCTGCCCCATCCCCCACCCTTGGCCCAGGACTGCAAAGTATGGTAAATCCTAATAAAATGAAGCAAAACCAAACAAACACAGAAAGGAGAGTATTCAAGTGAATTCACACTATTTATTTCATCTCTATTGAGATATAAATATTCACGTTTAGACTCCTTCGAAAGCACTGAAATAATTTCCTACCAATCTCATGTTCATAAAAATCCAATGCAGTATTAAAATGAAAATTCCTTTCCTATTGTCCATAAACAATTTGACCCAGATCCTCAGCTGGTGTAAACCGGCATAGCTCCGTTGATGTAAATAAAGCTATACTGATTTACACCAGCTGAGGATCTGACCCATTATATCTGTGGCGACAGACACAAAACTTTATCCCAACTTTTGGTTTTTCTATTACCAAAGGGAAAAAAAAGATGATCTTACTTAAGGCAAAACAAACATTTCCCCCACTCCTAACAAAGTTATAAAAACACTTTTTATACTGAACATAATGTATATCTGCAATCCAACTATGAATGTTTGTGATACAATAAGTGTTCCAGAAAATGTTCCCCAGTTTCATAACAGGACAATCCTACCTGATTTGGAGTGTTGTTTCTAGTTCCTTTCAACTGGAAAAAAGAGATGCTTGAATATTTCAAAAAATAATTCACAAATATTTTTCTCCTGTTTAAAAAGTTTCAGTCATCCAATAAGGGAAAAGAAAACATTCCACATAATATAGGTGACCAGTCATACACAACCAACAGCAAACTATGCAAATGAGTTGTTTGAAAACAACCAATGGGCTGAAATATGTTCACAAAAGTATTTATCAAATGCTTAGAAATAAATATATTAGTTAGTAGAAGCCAATATGTGTTTAAGATTCATAAATGGGAAAAAAGCTAAATTCACTGGATGATTTATTCAAATTTATAATTCAACCAATTCTGATCACAAATTCCCTGACAGGCATAAACTGAAAGTCAAATAGGGTCCAATTTACCCCTAATTTAACTCCATTAATGCTGATGGAATAAGTCTAAGGATGGATTTGACCAATTTTGTACTTTTGCTTCCCCTCACTTGATTTGCTACTAGTTGTAGTGATGCTGCAGATCCTGATGCAAACTGGAGCATCACCATGCATCTCAGCAATTGATGTGGACTCTGCCCTACGAAGTGTTAGTCTGGGTCTTCTGTTCCATTACTGATGTATTCTTATTCTTATTTTATTTTTTGGATTACCATAGTACCCTGAAGCCCAGTCATGGACCCTGACCCCGGTGTGATAGGTGCTGTACAAACACAGAATAAAAAGACAATCCCTACCCCAAAGAGTTTATAATCTAAGTACAAGATAAAAGACAACAGATGGATACAGGGAGACTGATGGGAGAGTTCAAGGAAACAATAAGACAATACTGGTCAGCATCATAGGCTGTGGTCACAGCACATCACCAGACTTGTCATTGTCAAGTTTTTTGGTAGACGTCATGGCAAAGGAGAGTTTTGAGGAAGGATTTGAAGGTGGACAATGTTGATGTTTACAGAGAGTTTCTCCCAAGTGTGTGGGGCACAATGGTAGAAAGCACAAAGGTATTTGTCTGAAAATTTAACAAGTGGATGATGGAGGCAGGCATCATTGGCCAGCTGGAGGCGGGGGTTCCTGTTTCTCTCTCTCCATGATACTTTTTCTTCTTCTTTCTCATATTTTGATTGAGTATAGGGCTAGGTCTCTTACAGTTCCCAGTACAGAAAATGGAGGCTTAAATAATAGATGTGGACTTAGTGAGGTGGCCCCTGGGAAGAGTAGGGAGAAGAGAGGGTAGAAGCAGACTAGTTGAAACAGGAAAGGAGTGCATGCTTCAGAAAGCTCTGTTCCTCTTTATTCTGCATAAAGTTATATAGCACTTTGTAAGTTGTTTTCAAAGAATCTTACTGCTGCATGATTATTTGTGGCTTGGCTTTCTCTCCTTGGAGTTACAAGCTGTCTTCAGGTTTCAGAGGGGTAGCCGTGTTGGCCTGTATCAGCAAAAACAACAAGGAGTCCTTGTGGCACCTTAGAGACTAACAAATAAATGTGTTAGTCTCTAAGGTGCCACAAGGACTCCTCATTGTTTAAGCTGTCTTCAGGTCAAGCTTTCAAATCAATTCCTTCTTTTTTGTTCTGGAGGTTTACGTACAGCTGCAAGGTGGAAACATCCAATTATTTCTCTTCTGCACTATTAAGTATTTGATAATTACTTTCCCCAGTCTCCTAGTAAAAAAAATTAAAGGGATAGAGGTTATTAATAAATAATGGACCATATTAATCCCAGGACAGTTCATGTAGACCTTGAAGAAGGTCCATGACAAGATAAAATCCATCAAAAAGAGACAGTTAGGTTGTAGAAAGTGGTCAGTCTTTCCTCCAATAGAGGGCCCACAGAAGGCCAACTGTTCCCAGAAAGCTGATGCTGTCTCAGGATGGGACATGGCTTGGATATGTGCTCACCCAGTAAATTCTCTATCAGCCTTCAGCAATGACAAGTCTCAGGGAGAGTGACAGCCGTATCACAGCCTACTTGTCCCCAGGGTAAATCCCTCAATAAAGCACAGGAGGAAAGATGATGCCAACTTTGGTGAATCTGACCCTGCATCTATTTTATTTCCTTGTAAAAGCTACTTCCAGATTTTCTGCATGGTATTTCAGGCCAATTCCTACTTGAGAAGCAAGTAAAAAGCAAGTTTACCATGATGAGCAAGATACCAGAGAGTGCTGGTCTATAATAGTCTGAGGCAGGACATTGTCACTTAATTGTTTTGTATTAAGGAGTTTGCTTTGGTTTCCTAAATTCTCCCTACAAAGAGTTATAAAGGTGGGTAAAGGCTTATTAGGATACGGAGTACTGCCTACTCTTCACTTATTTACAGGTTAGTAAAATTGCCTGATTCTTGTTTTAGGAAGCAAAAATGTTTGAACCGATGTTACTAAACAATAAAATGAGAAAAAGAGAAAGTCATATTAATAAGCTCTCTCTATTACTTTAAATCTAAACTGAAACATTAGCACAGTCTTAGTGATGGGAATTACAAACAAAATGTGCTAGTCATGGTGTCAGTGAAACACAATTTGTATTACAGTTGTTTATATAATGTAACTGTGGCTATGGCTCCCTCTTGTGGCTGTCCAGCAGTATGGTAAATCCTAATAAAATAGTAACAATGTCCACATTATAATAGAAGCGACAAAGGGGTCCTGTGGCACCTTAGGGTACGTCTATACTCATGCGTCCTGTCGGAGGCGCTGGATCGATCTTCTGGGTTCGATTTATCGCGTCTTGTCTAGACGCGATAAATCGAACCAGGAAGTGCTCCGCCGTCGACGCTGGTAATCCAGCTCGATGAACGGAGTAGGCGGAGTCGACGGGGGAGCCTGCGCGCCGCGTGTGGACCCCGGGTAAGTGCTTTTTCATTCGAACTAAGATAGTTCGACTTCAGCTACGTTATTCACGTAGCTGAAGTTGCGTATCTTAGTTCGAATTATGGGGTTAGTGTAGACCAGCCCTTAGTCTATAAGGTGCCACAGGACCCTTTGTCGCTTTTACAGATCCAGACTAACACGGCTACCCCTCTGATACTTGAGACCACATTATAATATAGCATCTTCCATAAAAGTAGCATTACAAACTGCTGTAGTCTTATTTCCTGACTATTTTTTGAATTCTTCCTTACTTTGTAGGCATGATGACAAATATAGGCATTCCCAAACATTGGGCCCCTTTTTAATAATTATTTATTTAGGGCCAGATAATGTATGTGCTTGTTTTTATTTGTATGAATAATATCTTTGAAATCAATGAAAGTACTCACATGAATAATTTAAACACATAGGTAAATCTTTGCAGGACTAGGGTCTTGACACTGTTAAAGTGTTGAGAATTTCATAGCATTTACATGCTACATGGTGTCTAAACATTAAAGGTACAATATTTCACCCTTCCATGTATCTTGGTTGCTATTTAATGAAACATTCCAGTAAATAATAAATAAATAATGATGATACTTAGCTTTTCAGCCATAGATCCTAAAGCAATTTACAAAAGTGGATAAATATTATCCTGATTTTACATATGGGGAAATAATTTTGGCACAGTGAATCCTTTTTCATAATATGCATGTGGAATGACACATTTGAAAACGCTGGCAGTTTCAAAAGAAAATAAACAGTGAATCATATTACTGATTATTAATTTGAATATAGCCAGTCATTAATATTGTAGAAGGAAAATCCATATTATCAATGGATATAATGTCCTGTGCTGCTAACAAAGTTCTGAAAAGAATGTTTTCTTTTAGATAAATGTAGAGACCATATGAGGGAAGCAAAAGCAGTTTTCAGATCAGCCTTAGCTGAAGTGGGTCAGACACCTTGGCAGCAGGAGGACACATTTTAGTGACCCCAGAAAAACACTGAGATGCTGAACTAGCTTATCACAAACTGGTACTCACCCAGCCAAGTCAGGATTTTCAACTATTTTATCCTTGATTATTGACTGGGATGAATGTAGGCTGCCTGGAAGCATTTAAGATGGAACAGCATACAGTATATGGTAATATGGATCTGATCTAACACCTATTGAGGCCTATAGAAAGACTTAGATGGGAGCCTTTCCATTGACTTCAATGAGCTCTGTGAGCCTTACGGGTTTATTTTATAGGCTTTTTGTGCCACTTCAATGCTGCTGCAACTGGCAACCTTCAGGCATACTACTTTGGATTCAGTTCACATTTAATCAAATCCTTCACATTTTGGAGGGAGGGCTTATTACTAGAGCTGATTGAACTATTTGTTAAGACCAAATTACTCTAAATTTGTTTAGATAATTATTTAACCCTACTCTCAAATTATCTTAAAAATGATGAGGATTTTCTCAAAATTGATCCTTGTTTGTAATTGTTCAACAAACTTTAAAAAAGGAACATATATAAATCTACATGGGGATTTGCCAACCCTGGGGTAAAGTTTTCCTTTTGGTGTTCAGACTTTGGTATTTTCAGAGGAAGGAGACTAAAAAAATGCAACCCAGACTTGGTCAGCTAGGTTATGTGGTATGGGTTCTGCTTCCTGAACAGGTGGCCTTCTAACCTTTATAAACAGGAGGGATGCCTGAACAAATCATGGGAGTTTTGAATACCTCAGGGTAGATAAGCAGAGTGCACACTTTATCTGTGACTTCCCTCCCTCTGACTGCTGCTGCTTGCTGGCCTCACATTTCTCTCCAACAATGGCAACATGGATCTGATTACTCACACCCCAGTTAGCACACCTGTTATGTTGCAATGGTGGCCACAGGTCCATATACATATAGAATATAGGGCATTTTGGTCCCAGGTCCTGATCTATCTCCCACCCCTGCTTCTGCGTAGGCTGCAGATATCTTGCATCATGCACTGGGTCTAGACTACGTGCAAAGTGCCTCTAGAAGATAACAGACTTTTCTGATGCTTAACCATCACCTGTTATGCCTGTCTTGCCCTCTCCTCCTCACTGAAGTTCATGATAATGTATTTATTTTGTTTGTTTGAAAAAGTCAATGATTTTAAAATCTGTTCTGACATGGTGGGGTGGAAGGATGAGTCAGAGGCTGGGTTGCCCCATGCTGTGCTATGGAGATTCCAGGCAGTACCACAACCCAGAGAGCAGCCCTTGGATGTTACCATATAACTACAGCCTCCACTGTCAAAGTTTAGCCCCTGGAGCAGCCCAGGATAGGAAGGGAACAGAGGTGGCTTAAAGCCTGAGAAGCGCAGCGGAAGTGTCTTCCCCAGAGTACCTCTTCCAATGGAACAAACATGGCAAATAAAGCAAAAAGTCAGCAAAATAACATAATATCCAAAAGCACGAGTACAGGAGAGTTACTCGGGGGGGGGGGGGGGGGGTTTGTCCAGATTCTGATACCTGTCCTCATACTGAGTATTACCTTACTCTGCAAGTCAGTCCGCTAAAGTCAGTGGGACTTCTCTAGAGTAAGCATGAGTAAATGTGGTAAAAGCTGGCCCAGAGTAAGATACTACTTAATGTGAGAAAAGGTTGTCCTTATTTTATTTAGCAGCAAAGTCTATGTCAAAGTCTAGGGCATCACAATTTTTAAAACAATATTGAGCACAACATTTTAATAATCTGTAACACACTTTGAGCTTCCCATACATATAGTAAAATCAACTAGCTCCCCCCCATAACCACCCAAACACAAACACAATATATTCCAACATCTTAATCTGCTTGCTCCCTTATGCCCAAGAAAAGATGGGTCTTACAACACATCCTGGAGTTAACAAATCTGAGCTCTGATGGGGAAGCAAATTCCATAGCTGAGGACTCTTTATAGAGAATGTCCTGCCAATGCCTACCTCTCCTTTGAGGTTCTAGCTACCTGCTACCTCGAATTGGATGGAAGGTCAGACCAGTTCAGAGATATTATGCACCTTTTTGTGAAAGAAGAGTCTCATTTAGTTTGACTGACAAGGGGCTATGCTTTTGAAGTCATGATTTTAAGACTTGGCCATAGTGGACAGTACAGTGATTATTGTAATCCTGGTCAGTCATAGGTCTGTTAAAATGGATTTAATCTAGGTCTCTAAGGCTCCATTTTCAAAGAGTTTGGACAAAACTCTCGTAAATATTTGCATGTGTGAAAAGTATATTTACATTTTCAAAAGCTGTAATAGTTGAGCAGTAGATTAGAAAAATACTTATCTATATTAATCTTTGTGTGCTTGTCCTCTAGCACTCACATTTCTTTTCTGATTTTCCAAGTTTCAGGATTACCTGAAGAAGATGATGATGATGAAAAGGTTTAATTCAGTACATGCTTTGCCTGTTTAGCATGAAGTTATTTCTCCATGTTCCTAAATTTTGATTTTTTTCCAAGTAGGAAATCATCTTTTTGTGGAATTACCAGTGCCAATAAAAATTAATGTGCATTGCTACTCCTTTGTTACCATTCTCTGGGTGATCCACTGCATCTGTACAGAAAACAAAGAGCATTCAACAAACTGGCAATGTGCTTTCACTTTTAAAGCCAGATCCTGCGATTTCACTGAATTCAATTGGACCCGTCCTGTGCAGAATGGCTATTCACAAGATGAAAGAATTGTAGGATTGGGTCTATCCGTAAAGTCAAATGTTCACTGTTTTATCATTTTGCCCCATAAGAACTGTAATATTTGAATAGTCCTTGTCTATATTGTTTTATAGTATCTTGTTGCCCCTTTCTCCCTAAAAACATACTTTACTATATTCAGTAGTGGCAAATCCATGGATAAAAATGCCATAACAATCTCTTTACTACTCAAGATTTAATAACCCATCTTTAACATTCTATGAAATGCAAATGTTTCTAGCCTTCAAAATTTAGCAGGATTCAGCCCTTTCTGTTAGGGTGAGAATATGCGAGGAAGCTGAGTTAATTTATCTGGCTTGCAAGCAGATGTTGATGAAGAATAGTATATGGGTAGGTTTTGAAATAATGCCTGCTGGAGCATACTCTTCCACCAGTCTTCACAATATAGCTGCCATACATTATTGGGAAGGTCACACATCCCCTATTACAGAGCCATAACTAGCGCCTTTGGTGCCCGAAGCAACAGGGGCGGCTCGGGCACCCCACCCTGAAGCACGGCACTCGGGTGGCGTTTGGCGTCCCCGCTGCTGAAGCCGCGGGACCGGCGGACCTCTGCGTCCCCTGCGGCTTGCCACCCCTGGTGCCTGGAGCTGCCTCTGTGAGGCGAGAAGGACCCTTCTGCGCCCCTCAGGTATGCGCGCCCTCATTACGGCCCTGCCCTATTATTATTTGATGAGAAATTTGGCATTACGTCTCCTCTCCTCCCCCTACAATTGTCCTTGATGACCAGAAAACATGTTCTCTATTTCACATGTGCCCTTTGGAAAACTTGTTTCATAGCTAAGATACCAAAACTTAGGAACCCACTTTCTCATCTAATCAAGTGTGGTGTTTGAGCCAAAATGTTCATGTTTTGTGAAGAAATAGCTGTGTGTAGTACAAAAGTTAACAGATTTTGGTTTATTATTTCTAAATGCTGGATTCCCATTGTGACCCAAAGTGACAATGGGCTCTACTCTACTTAGTCGATTCTTTCTCAGTAGAAAGTTTCTAGTGCAGGGAAAATGAGGTAGTTGTTATATCTAGAAAATGCGGGTTTGCACACTGGACAAGATAATATGGGCAATGTAGTACAAGTAGAAAAATACACAATTTTATTGACATTGGAATGGTCCATCTCCCTGGGATCTGAAGGTGTATGAGGTTCCCGGAGGTTTGGAGATGGAGGGGAGGAGCATGGGACTGGTCACGGCACTCTGACCTGAAAAACCCTCACACATTTCTGCATGGAATTCCAGGAGAGAGTTGGTACTGCTCAGAGCTGTATTAACCACTTTGTCTTTTTCATTTCTGCTATTGATCTTCCTCTGGGCTATTTAGCCAATTGTTACATGCTTCCTGAAGAAGTCATACTGCCAGGGAGAAGGGGTTGGAGACATGGTGCATCCCCTTCTCATTCTAGGAACTCCAAATCCCCTGGAGAGCATGAATTACAGTAAACACTGTGAGGTGAATCTCAGAATTTTCCTGTTCCTCAGGAATCTCTCTTGTGGGTTTCTCCACAGAAGTGGGGAGTTGGTCTGTATATTATGAATATTGATATAGATTCATAGATTCCCAGGTCAGAAGGGACCGCTGTGATCACCTAGTCTAATTTCCTGTATACCTCAGGCCATAGAACTTCCTCTAAATAATTCCTGGTCATATCTTTTAGAAAAAACATCCAATCTTGATTTTAAAATGGTCAGTGATGGAGAGAATCCACCACAACCCTGGGTAAATTGTTCCAATGGCTAATTACTCTCCCTTAAAAATTTACACCTTATTTCCAGTCTGAATTTGTCTAGCTTCAACCTCCAGCCATTGGATCATGTTACACCTTTCTCTCCTAGACTGAAAAATTCATTATTAAATATTTGTTCCCCATGTAGATAGTTATAGACTGCAATCTAGTCATCCCTTAGCTTTCTCTTTGTTAAGTTAAATAGATTGATCTCTTTGAGTCTATAACTATAAGGCATGTTTTTTAATCCTTTAATCATTCTTATGGCTTTTCTGAATCCTCTCCAATTTATCAGCATCTTTCTGGAATTGTGGGCACCAGAACTGGCCACAGTATTCCAGCTGTAGTTGCAGCAATGCCAAATCTAAAGGTAAAATAACTTTTCTGCTCCTACTAGAGATTCCCGTGTTTATGCATCCCAGGATCACATTAGCTCTTTTCACCACAGCATCACATTGGGAGCTCATGTTCAGCTGATTATCCACCACAATCCCCAAATCTTTTTTAAGAGTCACTGAATACCAGGATAGAGTCCTCTGACCTGTAAGTGCAGCCTACATTCTTTGTTGACAGGGATCGATGTCAAGCTGAGATACCTATAATTACCCAGGTCATTCTGTTTACCCTTTTTAAACTAATGCTCCAAGACTTTTTGAAAATTAATATTACCGGTCCAGGAAGCTCTTCAACCAGCACTTTTCAAACTCTTGGATGCAAGTTATCTGTACCTGCAGATTTTAAAATGTCTAACTTTAGTAGCTTCTGTTTAACATCCTCCAGAGATACTAGTGGAATGGAAAAAGCGTTATCACAGTATAATGAGATATCACCATTTTCTCCCCAAAATACAAAATAGAAAAAATTATTGAACACTTCTGCCTTTTCTGCATCATTATTGATCATTCTACATTTCCATTTAGTATTGAACCAATATCATTGTCAGGATTCGTTTTGTTCCTAATATACTCCTCACAGATGATTTGGCTCATAATTGTTTTCAGCTTTGTGAAACTGGCCCAATTAAAGCACCAAACATATATAATACTGATTGGGACTTTATTCTGCTTGCACATTATAAATGTGATCAAGTCATGATCACTTGTACCTAAACTACCATTAATTTTTAGTTCTGCGAACAGTTCCTCTTTATCTGCTAGGACAAGGTCTAATAATAATTCCCCCATGTTGGAAGTAACATTTTTTGAGTTAGGATATTGTCATCTATTACATTTAGAAATTCCAAGGATGTTTTAGTATGGCAGCGTGAGGCCTCCAGCATGTGTCATTCAAAAGTCGCCCATGATCAGGCAGCTTTTTTCCCTGTCCTTTATAGATAGGTACGTAAGGAGCCAGTCATCCTGTTCCCTAGTGTGATTTGGTAGTCTGTAGCAGACATCAACTAGTATCCATAATGTGCTTTATCTGTTAGGACATTGATTCCTAAGCATTTAAGATAATTTTCTTCTGAGCTATCAGTGACTTGGAAAGAGAAAATGCTATTTTTGACAAAATGCCACTACATCCACTTTTACCCACTTGAGCCTTCCTAAATAGGTTATAATCACTGATTTTAACATTCCAATTGTAAGACTCATCCCACCACGTTTGAGTAAAATCAACTAGATCAAATTTATGCTAATAAATGAGCAATTCCAATTCATCTTGTTTGTTACCCAGGCTCCCAGCATTGTGTGTAGGCAATTCAAGAATTACTTCTCTTTGTGTCCTTTGGTTCCTTGATTAATTTTCTTCTCAACATCTCAATTTTGTGCGGAGTGCTAATATCTTCCCTTTTTTTAACCCTCCCTTTTGGCTATTAGTTCAAGCCTCTCCTGATTACTGTAGTCAGACTGTCCCCAAGAAGATTGGTTCCCCTTCTACTGAAGTGGAGGTCATCCAAACTATACCACCCCCTCTCCCCAGAGAAGGTGGACCAATGTTCTACAAAACCAAAACGCTACACAACTTACCTAGCTAACGATCTTCTGCTGACTGTCTTCCTCCACTTGTAGAACATGAAGAATCTCAGAGAAGATCATTTCAACATTATTATTCTTCAGCATGCTCCCACATTCCTTGAAGTCATCTACTATCTGCAAGATATCCCACAATGCACTGTCATTAGTGCCGATATGAACAATCGCCCATGGATCCTCACCGATCAATTTCAGAAGCCTATCCAGTCTTAGAGTGGAGTCTTGTGTCTTGGCTGCCGGAAGGCATCACACTGTCCTGTTGTCCATCTGTCCCTTGCAGAAGGTTCTTTCGATTCTTCTGAATATTGCATCTCCAAGGTGGATGGTTGGAGAACTCTTTGCAGACAAGCTTGATTTTCTTGGAGGAACAGTTTTTGCCCCTTATTGAACCAACTGAGGCCTAATCTGTAGAGTCATGGAGATATCACAGAGACAATCATTGAGGCACATGAGATCCTGTGGATGTACAAATTGTTAGAGAAAAACAGTAGAAATACATTCTACTTCAAGATCTTCTGTTCACTTCTGCTATAGCATAGTGGCTCCCACTGCAGGTAACCTCATAAAAGATCCCAAAGACTGTCCGGTGTAAGGCACTGTCCAAGAGTGTTCCAACTTCTTTAGAAGTTCCCCAATTCCAGTCCTTTACCAGAGCTGGGCACTGGCACAGGAATTCCCTCCTCCCCTGCAGATGGTCATGCCTCATCCTACAGGTGTGAAATCTCTGCTCTTCCCAAATGTGTGTGCTTTTAAAAACAAAAATCCTACATGAAGACTAAATTCTGCAGAAAATTCTCCAAACTTGAAAGTTTGATTAAAGTTATTGGGTTAATGATTAAAAAAAGTATTGTGTAACTGAATGTGCAAGCACTCAGTCACCTAACCACTGACAAGAGTAGAATTTGACATCAGGGCCGAGATTCACTGGTGCACTCTGATTACTTTGTGCCACTACAGTTTAACCAGCTAGCTAAGCTATCTTTATGGCTGCTTTGCATTGCAACATAAAGTATCCACAGGCAATTGATGAATCTGGCCTTGGATAGTCAGAGTGAGTTGGCACTAATAAACATGGGTTTTCTGTAACCGTGGCACCTTAAGAAACGTACCAGTTCTTAAAAGCTGTCAATGTCTTAATTCATAAAACTGCGAGCAGTGGTATAAACATTCAAGAACTTCTAAAGACATTTTCCTAAAACAATGCCTTCTCCTGGATTGAATTTCAGATCTAGGTAGGTATTTGTGATTATGTTGCCCTTCAGTCCGTGACCACAAAATTGTTCATAAATTACTGAGATTATGAATCACACTATTCACAGCTTGTGGAGATTCTGTTTTAGCCTGATTCAGCCATTGTTATTTAATATGTTTTTTCTCTCAAATCCTAGAAATACAAGGGTGATTTATCCTGTCTATCGCAGGATCAGGTTACCTTCATATATGAAAAGCATGGTTGGATATAGTAGATCAAGCAGTACACATGAACAGGAGGCATTTTTTTAGTAATATTACATACTATAATATGGTTCATAATGTTAATTTTAATATATATGTGACTAAGTTAAGGTAATTCTTAGTGGTTATATCCAAAAAAGGAAAAGAAAACATTTTGTGCTTGTGACTTGAGTTGACACATGACATATTTCAGTAACTTTCAAGGGCAAAGAATTATAGCCTAGTATTCAACAGATATAATTAAGGATGTATGACTTAAGTTAAGTACCAGCTGAATAGCAATGGTTAGACATGATACCATTGAAGTGAGAATGTTGTGGTTGGTTTTGATTCCCATCTAGGGAGTTTTAATAGGTGCCTAAAAATACTCTGTGCTGGGTGCATGTAAATAAGGAGTGTTATCACATGCAGAAAGGAAAGACAGCGTGTAAGTCATCATAGGAGAGGAGGTAACCATAGGAGAGGGAAATCTTATAACCAAAAATTTAAAGTAAACCTTTGAGTAGCTAACAAAACAAGCCAGTACTTGGTTCAAATTCCTGTTCCCCATCCCGTGGGATGAACAGTTATTTATAATTAGAAATGAGTCATATGTAAGTAGAACAGTTTATATATATTTGCACCATATAAAATTCCATGTATTGCTACACACAATGCATGCTTATCTATTGAGGATGTTGTAATAGGACCTCTCTTCCCCTCTTTTGTTCTGGGGGAGGGACCATTTATTACTATCTTAATTTGAGGCAGCAGTTAAAGAAGAATCAATATTTTGACAACACTTTTCAAAAAGCTCTCATGGCCCTTTTTGTTATTGTGGTTAAGGTCAGCAGCGTTCTAAATACATGAAATAAAAACCTTCATTTGGGATGCTGTTAAGCTACACAATCAAATATTCAAAGGAGAGGAACAATTTAGACACTTTTTCTAAGAAAATATATTTGCAATGGAGAAAAAGTAGTAAACAGGATACTCTGGTCTGGAACAAATATGATTAGATAGCAGAAAATGCCTCAGTCAGAGAGATACAGAGTTAAATCCTGCCCACTTCATTCACATAACTAGTCTCAAACTCAGGGCCAGCTCCAGCTTTTTGGCCGCTCCAAGCAAAAAAAAAGGGGGTGGCCGGACGGTCAAGGCGGCTTGCAGGGGTGTGAAGGGCGGCGCCTGCCCGCTCCCTCTGCCGGTGGGCAGCCCGCTCACAGCAGGGCGAGAGGGGCTCCCCTTCCGGCCTCGGGGTGCCTCTCCAGGCCGGATAGGTGGAGCCCCCGGGGGCTGCAGGAGATGCCGGCTCGCCTCTCCCGGCTGGACAGGCGGAGCCCCCGGGGGCTGCAGGGGATGCCGGCTCGCCTCTCCCAGCCGGACAGGCAGAACCCCCGGGGGCTGCAGGAGATGCTGGCTCAGCCGCTCCTTTAAAGGCGGCTCGGGTGGGCTCAGAGTGGCACGGGAGGTGGAGGCCGGTGAAGGCGGCGGGGAGTGGCCGTCCCGGGGAGCCCGGCGGCACGGTGAGCGGCGGGGATCGCTAGTTCCTGCCCCCACACTGGCCTGGGTCCATGCCCCTGCAGGGATGGGCTGGAACTGGTGGAGCATGGGGAGCAGAGCTGCAGACCAGGCTGCCGAAGCTTTAAAAAAATAAAATCACGGCAGGGCAGCCGGAATGTGCCGCCCCAAGAATCCCCGGAATGCTGCCCCTTACAAGGTGCCGCCCCAGGCATGTGCTTTCTCGTCTGGTTCCTGGAGCCGGCCCTGCTCAAACTACTATAATTATTTGCTTTTTAAGTCACTAGCAATATTACTGAAGAATATTAAATCTTCTGTCCTAATGTTTCTACTGTTGAATATTACTTTAATAATTCTATTCATGACATATTTATTATTCTATTTAGAATATCAGATCAGGTGGATATGGGGATGAGGAGCAGGGTAGAGTGTTCCAAGGTGAATGTCTGGATATAGGGATACAATTTAGTCAAACAGTGAAACCTATGCTTTGAGATGCCCATGCTCTAACACACTCTGAACATTTCTCTGGTGAATTTCCCCTTGTCTGTTCTAATGTGCATTTAGTATCAACAGAATACACAGAGGAAAAGTAAACAAAAATGTATAACAGGTGCACAAAATGAATGAAGCAACTGTCTATTCGCTCTGCCCCTAGAAGTAGTATGGCATGTAACATTTTAGAGTCATGAGGGTGGATCCAGTAACCTGGTCTATGTAATTCCATGCCAAAAGGTTTACAATATCTGATATGTGCAGTATTGTATAGCCAAAAAAATATGCTGGGCACATACAATTGCTTATCTTGTTGAACATAACACTAGGCAAACACTAGTGGGGTTAGATTTGCCCATAGTAATCACTTATTTGTCATAAATACAGTTGTGAAATATCTTCTTAGGGATGGATCTGAAAGGAATGGAAAGATGTGATGACAAATGTAAAAGAATACAAAAGCTATATATATATTAAACTTCAATGATTTAAATAATATACTTCTAGCAAATATGTTCCCTTTTAATATACGATAAGTTTATTTGAGTAATTATTAAATATTTTAGTAAAGTAACTATTTCTTATGATTGTTTCTTAAGACAATTTTTAAAATTTTCCCATTGTTATCTGTGATAAATAGTGTAATTATATATACAGTTGATAAAAAGAGAGATATCGATATGCAAAAGATACTTTTTAGAGTTTATTTTCTTTTATACTGTTCAAGAAGCACATAACCTAAATGTCTTAACAAAATTACTTACAAGTGGTCTAAAACAATATTGTTCTCAGTTGTAAATTGGCATAATGCTTATAAGAACCTAGATGTGTAATCTGAAAAGATTCTTAAATATTATCTCACATGTAGGCCCTCTCCATGAAGAATCATGGATCGCATCACTACATTCAGAAAAAAACGTTGATAAGGTATAATGGAACTATTGTTCACTGAGAAAATGGTTTAACACTTTTTATTCCAACCCATAAGAAGCAATATCCCAAAAGATTCTCAATCTGCCCATTGTATTTAAAAACGGTTTACAGGAAGGGGTGCACCATCAATATCTCAGCAGCTGTGTTAAGACAACAGAGCATAGATGCCATCTTTATGAGTTGCCCGGGGTGGGGGTGCTCAACCCCTACTTCACCCCAGGCCCCGTCCCCCCTTCCAAAGCTCACCCCACCTCTTCCCACCCCTGTTCTGCCCCCACCTCTTCCCGCCCCTGCCCTGCCCCATTCCACCCACTCCCCCGAGAACACTCTGACCTCACTCTTCCCCCTAGCCCCTGCTGAATGCCGCTGAACAGCTGATTGCTGTGCTCTTCTTATTACCCTGTGTCTGGCTGCTCAAAAATGGCTGCCATGAAATCTGTCTTAACTTCCCATCCCTGCAGACAATTTCCCCCCTTTTTTCCCCACAGATATTATGGAGCACACAGCAGGCAGCTATAACCATGGGGATGGTTATAGCTGCCTGATGGTTTACTAACAAGGTTGGACCTTCACTAAGGTCCAACCTTGTTAGTAAACTTCTCCAACGACCAAAGGTACATTCAACCACCATTTTGCACTTGCTGAGCCTATAGTTGAACTGTTCCTTACTGCTGTCCAAACAGATGGTGTATTGCTTCATGAGCCATGGGAGCAAGGGATAGGCTGGGTCCCCAGGATAACTATCGGCATCTCAACATCGTCAATGTTCATTTTGTGGTCTGGAAAGAAAGTCTTGGATTGCAGCTTTTTGAACAGACCATTTGAGTTCCTAAAAATGCATGCGTCATGAACTTTTCCCGACCATCTTACGTTGATGTTGGTGAAACGCCCCCTGTGATCCACCAGCGCTTGCAACACCATTGAAAAGTATCCCTTTCAGTTTATGTACTCTTTGGCAAGGTGGTCTCGTGTCAGGTTGGAGATATGCATGTCATCTATCGCCCCACAGCAATTAGGAAAACCCATTGCGGCAAAACCATCCACGATGTCCTGCACATTTCCCAGACTCACTACCCTTTGTAGCATAAGTCGATTAATGGCCCTGCACACTTGGAGCACAGCAGTTCCCACGGTTGATTTACCTACTCCAAATTGATTCCCCACTGACCGGTAACTGCCTGGTGTTGCAAGCTTCCAAATAGCGATCGCCACTCGCTTCTCCACTGTCAGAGCAGTTCCCATTTTTGTGTTGCTGAACTGCAGGGCAGGGGAAAGCTCTGCACAAAGTTCCTGGAAGGTGGCCTTCCGCATTCAAAAGTTCTGCAGCCACTGCTCGTCATCCCATGCTTGCAAAACGATGCGGTCCCACCAGTCAGTGCTTGTTTCACGGGACCAGAAACGTCGCTCAGTAGAGTGCAGCTGCTCTGTGACTGCCAGCAGCAACTGTGAATTGTTTTTTTTTCAATGGCTAGCAGCAGGGCTGCTTGCAGGACATTGCTATGTTCTGTGCGGTGGACCCTACTTCGGCTCTGGAAATACTGCAGGAGAAGGCGCGAGGTGTTTTTGATGATCACAGCAAGAGTGCACAGCTGAGCAGGCTCCATGCATCTGGGTTTATGGCATATGCGTGGCGGTTTTAAGGCGCAAAAACCAGAGTTGTTTGTTGTTGAACACAGTTCATCATGGGATGCCGATGCAATGTTCCCATTCTCCCCTGTGACAATGCTTTGGTCCCATGAGGCATTGCACAAACTTCCCAAAACACACTGCGGCAAGTTTCACTTTGCAATAGCTACCAACGATGCACTGCTTTGTGCATCGATTCAGGTACTGCTAGTGAGGATACACTCCATTGAGACAATGAGCATGGTGTGGCCATGCACAATCGACTTAATTAATTCGGTGGCTCAAGGTAGAATTAGATAAAGTCGACAATTTTGTAGTGTGGACAAGCCCTGATGAGGTACAATTGACCTGGGGTAAGTGACTGGTCCTTTGGGACTGGGAGTAACCTGAATGTTGTTATTTTTGGTGTAAGGGACCATCTCTTACAAAGACAAGCTTACCTGAATGGCAGGATAGAATGGGGTACCCCAGGGGACTATCTGTAACTCCAAGTTAAGGCTGTTATAGTGCTTGACTAGTTCACACTTGATACTTGGTTGGTGAAATCTAAGTATAGAACACACAACCAATTTGGGGTTTGTGCCCCTCTTCTTAGCAGTCTGCCCTGAGGTTGTCACTCACAGTTGTGAGCAACTCCTGACAGCTTGACACCCAATACAATTAATAAATATTATTAATGGTAAATGAGAGACTGCTATACAAACAACAGAGGCCAAGGGCATGAGATCTCTGTGTTTGCAGGTATCTGCTTTCTCATGCCACACATGTCTGCAATGTCCATTCCATCCTTCTTGTGCTACCCTGCAGGGTATTAACCTTTATAACTTACAAAATAAGGGCATTATAACATCTTCTCACATGGTAAGTCTGATTCCTGACTCATGTGAGTAGTCCCATTGAAGTCACTTACTCATATGAGTAAGAACTGTAGGACTGTGCCCTTTAATATCTGGTGAACAAGTGATCCAGCCTAAAACTGATGGCACAATGGAGTTCCTGGTGAAAGGTAGCTTAGAAATGAGACAGCACTAGGGTAAGTGATACAAAGTAAGGCCATACTGTCATAGACATGCGTACAAGGTGTGCCCAGGCACACCCTAATGCAGGCGTGGGCAAACTACAGCCTGCGGGCTACATCCGGCCCGCAGGCCCGTCCTTTTTGGCCTCTGAACTCACCGGGGAGGCTCCCCCTGGACCCTCCCCCACTGTCCCTCCACAACACGCCACCGCGTAGGCAGCGCTCTGGGGGGCGGGGCTGCGTGCTCCGGTGGGGCAGCACAGCAGTGTGTCTGGCTCCAGCCACTGCTCTGAGTGGCGTGATAAGGGGGCCGGAGCTGGAGTTTGGATAAGGGAGTCCCAAGGGGTAGTCAGGGGACAGAGGGAGGTTGGATGGGGCGGAGGTTCTGGGGGCATGGTCAGGGAATGGGGGTTTGGATAGGCGTGGGAATCCTGGGGGTCTGGCAGGGGTGTGGATAGGAGTCGGGGCAGTCAGGAGGTAGGGGGGATTAGATAGGGTAAGGGGTCTCTGGGGGGAGGCGGCGGTCAGGGGACAAGGAGTAGGGGGGCATAGATAGGGGGTGGGATTGTGAGGGGTGATGGTTAGGGGTGGGGGGATTTCTGGAGGGGGTAGTTGGGACAAGGAGTGGGGGTGTTGGATGGGTCAGGGATTCTGAGGCTGGCAGTCAGGGGATGGGAAGTGGAAGGGGGCGGATAGGGGGTGGGACCAAGCTATTTCGGGGGGCACAGCCTTCCCTACCCGGCCCTCCATACAATTTTGCAACCCCGACGTGGCCCTCGGGCCAAAAAGTTTGCCCACCCCCGCCCTAATGTCTCAAAAAAAAAAAAGTGGCTTTGCGTTTTAATGTAATTGCATGATACACTCTTTTAGTTTTAAAGTATGGATTGTTGTATTATGCAATAAGCGCCGAATTGCGTAATATAGATGTTGTAGAAATGTATAGAAAGCCCGCATTCGCTCGCAGCATGCGTCCCCACTAGTGCAGTGCCTTAATCTGTTTGGTCAATTTGGGTTAGCTCATTATCTGATTAAAGATAAAGATCATGAACATTGACTGTATCTTTGTATATGCCTCATTATCACTACAGCAAAAATTTGGTATTTTGTGTCTCATTTTTTAAGTTTGTATTTTTTAAGTAAAGTTTAGTTGTTAATTTAAAAAAAAAAGTTTAGTTAAGTTTTAGTTTCTTTAGTTTGTTTGATGAATAAAAATAATGTTCTTTATGATTGAGTATTCAATAAATGTTCGCCTTTAAAAAAAATCCCTGGGTGCACACCCTAATGAAATGTGCTGCACACACCTATACATACTGTATAATACTTAACTTTATTTTTGTTTTTAAGGAAGCATAGTAATTCATGTCCTCTAATTTGGAACTAAAGTATCTTTTATCTTTTTTAAATGAAAGTGATGAAACTTGCTAGAAATGTTTCCTGTTCCTGAAATAGTGTTGAAAATCTTTCTGCTACTGCAGCAGTCCTGTGGATGACACTGGTTGACAGACTGTTACTACACAGTTGTACAAAGGGAAAGTTTTCAAGTATTTCCACAGTATGTGGGTTTTCAAATTAAGATCTCACCACAATAACATCAGTCACCCAAGAAGAATTTCTCGTCTTTGGGGAAGGTAGTAAACCTTCCAGAACAGTGTTAACTGACACCTTGGGCCCCTTTTACTGGTTCATATTACTTTATATCCTACAGTACAAATGGCTGGAACAGAAGTACGAATTTAGATATACATTTCAAACATTTCTTTCATAGTTCTGGTCAGTATCATATGACTACATGAAAGAAATAGCAAAGAGGTCCATTAATATAAAGAGTTGGCACCATCTTGGGTTTTAAGATAAAAAATAAAAAACAGCGGTTATTCCCATCTCACTAGCACATAGTCTCAGTGAAAAATCTTGAAAAATTTCCCCTTCCACTGCACTTCTAGTTTAACCGACTTACTAAAAAATAATATGTATCCAGTGTTGTATCCATGTCAGTGTCTGGATATTACAGAGACAAGGTGGGTGAGGTAATATCTTTTATTGGACCAACTTCTGCTGGTGAGACAAGCTTTCAGGCTTACACAGAGCTCTTCTTCAGGTCAGGAGAAGCTTGTCTTTCTCACCAGCAGAAGTTGGTTCAATAAAAAATATCACCTCACCCACCTTCTCTCTCTAAAAAATAATATTTAAGGGTATATCACAGAGCTATGAGCATTAGACTTATACCCCTTCAGCGCAAATTACATCTCACAGCTTGTATCATGGGCATAACCTGTCACTTTTCTGGAAAGTTTTCACTAACATTATAAAATGAGCATCCTAGGAGTTAAAATTTCTTGATTCAGGTATTTCCCACTATGGTCCCACACAGACCTGGGCACATTTTTTAGGCCAATAGTTTATTTGTCAAAAATGGAATTTCAGTATATCCAAAACTGTTCACAAATTTGACACAAGTTCATCAAATAGTTTTGGCCAAAAAAGGTTTCAGGCTAGATTCACAAAATGGGAGGAGGAGGAGATGGTAGCGATGACCTCTGATAACGTTTAGCCCAATGGTTAGGCCACTGACCAGGGATGTAGGAGCCTAGGGTTCAAGTCCCCATCTGCCTGATTTGAACTTGGGCCTCTAATCTCCCAGGTGTGTGCCCTGGGCTATGGGATATTTATTTTTCTCAATCTCTACACTCTGTATAAATAATTAAATATATAATCTATAGGTCGGCCACAACTCAGGCTAAAAAGTTTGCCCACCCCTGTCCTAAAGCTTGCTAGTGTTAGCCTCATTAGAAGAAAGAAATTAAGAGCAGATATCTACCAAAATTGAATCTTTCCTTTCTAGCTGCACAAGCCAACGCCATCTTGGATTTCTGCACAGGAAACTGCCAACAGCAATGTGCACAAATGGAGCAATGCTCAGAACTTCTGGTCCATTTGAAATACTGTATATCTCTTCCTTGCCCAAGCAAGGTCTGCCTACACACCAATAGGTTTGGAGGAAAATAGAGAAACTTTTAAAATATACAGGTCTCACCAGAGCCCTACTCCTCCTCCCCGCCCCCCCGCCATGAAAAACAACTCACTTGTACACATTTTACAATCTAATGAGCCCATATTATGGTCAGAAAAATGATGTCTTCCAGAGCATCACACCACTTACACAAATGTAGATATCATTTGAGCAACTTGAAAAGGTGTGCAGTACAAAGCCAAGGCTTCAGCACAACAAGGGCTCCCCAAGGGTTAGGGCTAGGGCAATAACTCAGTGAGAAATCCCATCCATATGCAAGGAGACATTGATACATAAATTAAAAACTGGGCTCCTCCCCAACCTTCTCAGAATCCCTGTTCCCTCCACTCCCAGAACATATCCTGCACAACCCCGCACTTCTCCTCCACCCTCTCTCCCCATCCCACAAACTTCAGAAGGGAAGAAGCAGGCCTAGCAGCTCAGCTCTGACAATATAGCCTTTTCTCCTATGGTTCATCAGAGTGGAGCTCATCTCAGATCTACTGTCTACTGTTCACCACCACAGAAGGCTCCATTTCGAGGAACCAAAGGAGATTCATCAGAGCTCACCTAGGTCTCCCCACAAGGTGCTCTGACCTCTCTAGATATTGCCCCCATGCTCCTGCACTCATAGCTCCACTTTCCCCATGCCCTTCCAGTCCCCTCTCTCATTCCACTTATAAACTGACAGATATCAATGTAGATCAGCATTTAACATTGGAAGGGAATTAGTGAGTGTGTGTGTGTGTGTGTGTGTGAGTGAGAGAGAGAGACTGAAGCAGATCTGTGCAGAAGGAGGGGGGAAACAGTGCTTCCTGAGATGAAAGGGAGTAGAGGATTAATCTAGGGTAAAATGGGAAAGGCAAATGAGGTAGGCAAATGAGGCTTTGCAGGGAGACATAGGGAAGCAGGACAGCTGTGTGTGGGAGGGGCAGAGTGGAACCAGGATTGTGTAGAGGACATGGGGGACATTGGGACTTTGAGAGAAGTTACCGGAGAACAATACATATCAGCAATGATATCACTGAAGATAAGTATGTACCTATCAGTGTGAATAAGTATTAAAAACCTGAGAAATTCCAACATAAAAACATAATTTACAGTGAAATAACTGTAACTGCAATTAACTCATTCCCGGTTAGGAAATCACTGGATAATCATCCACATCCACCCCAATACAATGCCTCAAATCCTACTGTGACGGTGTTCCCCATAAAACTTTATGGGGAGATGCTTATAAATGTATATATGTAACTAGAATATGTTTTATGCTACATGTGCCATGTAACATATCTCTGTGAAAGTTATGACCTACTGAATTTATTCCTCCTGTTTGTATGCCTGTATCATTGTTGTAGTTGAAGTTATGAATATCGGTTGTATTTCTTGAGAAAGGAATGTGCAGGTTAAGTGCCCAATCAAGAAGCACTTAACAGACAATAGAACTTGCAGTCACCAATCCACATCTGAACTTTGCCAGGAATGTGGCTGGTCTGGAACTGAGTTGTGCAGGTGAGTGGTCCATGTGACCCCAACTCCATTTGGCAACTGGATGCTACACAGGGAGAGGGAGGGGTGTCCACCCAGAGGAGAAAATCTATTTAAACCCCGAGGAAACCCCTCCATTTTGTCTTCAGCTGGCTAAAGGAAGAAGCTCTCCACCCCCCAAGGAGACCTGAAAGAGACTGAACAAAGGACAAAGACATTAGGGGGGTGAGTGATTGCTGGACCCAGGCTAGAAGGAAGATAGCCTGTTTACTGGACCTAGGGAGGGGTTTATCTGTACACAGGGTGATTAGACATAGAACTGCGTGTTCTCTTTTATTTTATTCGGTAATTTGCTTTGTTCTGTCTGTCACTAATTGAACTCACTTAAATCCTATTTTCTGTACTTATTAAAATCACTTTTTACTTATTCAGTTTCCTTGTGTACGCGTTAGTGCCTTGGGAAAGCGAACAGGTGTGCATACCTTTCTATCTTTGAAATAGAAAGCGAACTATTTATGAGTTTACCCTGTATAAGCTTTATACAGGGTAAAACGGATTTATTAAGGGTTTGAACCTCCTTGGAGTTGAGCAGCTGGGTGTCAAAGGCAAGAGCGCTTCCAGGGGCCTTACAGTGGTGAGCGGACTTGGTTCGGACCTGGGTCTGTGTTTGCAGCAGATCAGTGGAATCTGGCTCAAAACAGACAGGATTCAGGAGTCCCAAGCTGGAAAAGGCCTGGAAGCAGGGGCAGAAGTAGCCTTGGCACACCAGGTGGCAGCACCAAGCAGGTCTCTGTGGCCCCAACCCGTCACACCTACCTCATACTTTTTCATTTACAAGTAGCACATTAAAGATTTTACCACTACACATACATCTGTTAGTACCGGTAGTTATTTTACAGCTTGTCTACACACAGAATAATTCCAGAATAGCTATAATTTGAAAGTGGATTAAGCTAAACAGGAACAAGGCATTCTTATTCCAGAATAAAAGTGTGTCCACAAATGAAGTTAATCAGGAATAGCCATTGAGCTTTAAATTCACACCCTATCCTAATCCGAATTAATTTGCTTCAAGACAAGCAAAGACTGGAGTTTCAGGTTGGGCACTATAGTTGGATAGTGAGGAATTGTATTTGTGCACTGTAGTTGATAATATGTTGGAGCTGAAAGGGAATCTGTGAATGTTTGAATATTATGAGGTTTGGGTGGCAAAGAACGTAAATGAAGAGTAATGTTGATATAAATTTTAGCTTAAATCTGTGATTTCCTGAATTTTTAGTGATTTTGCTGATACGGAATGCAGTTAAGCAATCATAAATGTAACTCAGAGATTTTGATGTGGGAATTATACTTGAGCTTCAGTTACCAAAGAGCTATTTCATCTAAGAACAGTATATGGCTTTTCTTTACCACCCAAACACAAAACAATAGTAAAAGGGTAAATTTTCCATCAGAGAATTAAGGATAAATTGATACTTTTATCTTGAGCGAGTCTCTTCATGCAGATACTGGTGATTCACTCAGTTAAAAACATTTGAGGGAAAGGGTAAGAGTACCAGCCACTTCCTGGTCCTCAGTTGCCACATTGTGCTTCACTTGTCTTCTTTAGTTTCTTAACAGAATGTTTGTCCTAAACTAGGTGTTTCCATAATTAACGCAAAGCTAACTTAAAGTTTGGCAGGGACCAGAACTACTGCTTGGATGTTTTCTGAACTGAGCTCTTACTTCACTGCTAGTGCTCAGACATCATTAGAAGAAAGAAAATAAGAGCAGATATCTACCAAAATTGAATCTTTCCTTTCTAGCTGCACAAGCCAACGCCATCTTGGATTTCTGCACAGGAAACTGCCAACAGCAATGTGCACAAATGGAGCAACTGCTAGTGCCTAACGAAGCCAACACCTGGGAAAGACTATTTATTTAGGATTCTTTAAAGCACCGATCCAAACAGTTTTTTAATACTTAAAAGAGACAATGCAATAGAAGTACAAAAACCTACCCGTGCAATTTTGCCTAAAACAAAAACTTGCCCAAACAAATAGAGCACTCTGCATATCTGGGCAGCTCATACCCCTCCACAAAGTTCCAAGAACAGAGCTAAGCCTTTCAACATACTCTAAAGATTAACAGGTCCAGGCTCCATTAGAGTAAGAAGAAAGAAGGAGAACAGTACCAGAGCAAAGGACTTTCTTGAGGAAAATGCCCTACCACCAGCTCCCTCTTCCAAATCAGCAGTACTTGGCTTAGAAACCTCTGCTGGCTGTGGCAGCATTTCATGGGGAGAAACATGGCCTCTGAAGAAAGCCAGCTCCCCCCCTCACCCCCCCAAACCTTGGGATGTTATATGGTAGGTCAACAACAACTTAAATTCTATCTGGAAGCTAATCTGAAGCCAGCATAGACTACCAATGATATGTCTACTGCATAAAGTACCGCAGCCACATTCTAAACTAACTTAAGCTTCCAAACAGTCTGTAAGGGATAGCCTCACGTAAAGCACACTACAGTATTCTAACATCTAAGTGAGAAAGGCAAGGCTAATATGTAGCAAGGTCTCCACCTGAAAGGAATGGTTGCACACTTCTCACTAGTGACAGATAGGTAAAAAAAAAAAAATCCCTCTTTGCCCCTGTTTCTGCCTGGATATCAAGGACTAGTTGAGATTCTAGCATGACTTTCAGACTGAGAAAGTGAGTCACAAAGGCAGGTGTGAATGGCCTACAGAAAGGGTGGTCTGGGAGCTGTCATGGTAGCCCTGTGTCACTGGAGGATTGCCCCATGCTGGGGGAATCCTCGGGGCAGGTGCTTTAAACTGCGTTTAAGGCAGTTTTGTATTGCCAGAGTGGTGCAAAACAGCCATAGTGTGGATCATTTGATCCTGTTGTTTTTCCAAAGACCATACAATGAACAGTACAAGCAGCAGCAGTACTAGCCTCTCCGCACTACTCACTGTGTCTCTCAACAGCCCAGAGCTAGAGGGTCACTTCTAGGGATGAATGGGAAGTTCAGTCTGTGACTGTTCCGTCTTTGCCCTCGGCTGAACAGCAAATATGCTAGTTTTGACTTTTTGTTGTTTTTGAAGTGAACACCTGTCCAGGAGGAACTGACCTCGGCTCTCAATTAATCTCTCAATAGCTGTTACATAGTAACTACTTATGGCGGTGTTACGGAGTATAGGGGAGTCCAGCCCTGCACCCCTCTTTCCCGGATTCACTGGGAGTCTTAGCCAGCCAGTAGAACAGAAGGTTTATTAGAGATGCCAGGAACACAGTTCAACCAGAGCTTGTCAGTACATTCAGGACCCCTTAGTCGGGTCCTTCCAGGGGGCAGGGGGCTTAGACCCCAGCTTGGGGCTCCCTGCATTTTGCCCCACCGCTCCAACCGGGGCAGGGAGGCCAGACCCTGTCTGCCTCTCTCGCCTCTTCTCCGGCCAGCTTTCAACTTAAACTCTTCAGCCCCTCCTCCGCCTTTGTCTGCTTCCCGGGCCAGGAGGTCACCTGATCCCTTTGTTCTCACACCTTCAGCTCTCACCTTTGCCGGGCAAGGGGCCGGGCCATCTGTTGCCAGGAGACAGAGCCATTCTCTGTGTCCAGGCCTCTGCCTTCTAGGGCTTTGTAACAATCATGCACCGTTGTCCCACCACCTAAATACTTAAGCACCGCATAGGGGAAACTGAGGCACCCACACAGTACTCAGGGAAACCTTAACTACAGTTCTAGTTCGTCACAGGCGGCTTACAGGCTGAGTTAAATTCAGTCCCATGACTTCAAAGTGAGAGTCTTTGTATCCTGTTACCAAATCAGAGCCCTCCAGTCTCCCACTTACTGAATTTCTTTACTTACAGTAGCAAACATATGAAGCTAGCAATTCAACTCATGTTTTATGAAGTGACACTTTTCTAGGAGAGAGGAATTATTACCACAAGAACTACTTGCTGTTTACCATCAGTACCTTTACATTTTGACAAGTTTTTGCTATTTATTAGTTAAAATTCAAAATCTAAAACTAATTCCCATTCCTTAACTATTCTTTCAACAAATCTGGTATATTGTACAGATAATAAACTAGATGAAATAAAATAAACCATTCTGGGATTAGCTGTGCTTAAACAGGACTCCTTTTTATTGTATCTTTTAGCAACCACAAGGACAGTGTTTGTCAGCCAATACTACTGAAACAAAATAAGTATGGGGATTTTTGGATATGTGGTATGACGAGGATTAAGTTTTTTAAAGAAGATACTTCAGCCAGAGTTTTGTCGGAGAAAAACAGAGTTCTCACTCTTTCTTTGGGTGCAGCAAGGCAGATACATTTTATTAACTCAAGCAATTGCACAGAGGGAGAGAGTACACTAGGACACAGGGCTTCACCCTCCTAGGCAGGTCTCTCCCTCTGTGCAATTGCTTGAGTTAATAAAATGTATCTGCCTTGCTGCACCCAAAGAAAGAGTGAGAACTCTGTTTTTCTCTGACAATTTGGGGGCTCGTCCGGGATGGCAACGCCTGCTGGGACAGTGGCAGCTGCTGCGGATCATTCCCCTTTGAACCCCATGGCGCCAGAATAGAGGTAAGAGACCTTTTGAAATCTCTATTGGGGTAGCGGAGGAGGACTGTCCATGGGGCCGTCTGTCCCTGTTGGGCTTACGCCATCTGAACGTATTGATTGTGCAGCAAGATCAGATGCAGAGCGGTGCTGGGGAACTGTTTTGCCACCCCCAATAAGGTTAGTTGATGTGGTGCTGGGGATTTAGTTTTGCCACCCCCAATAAGGTTAATGCATAAGGTTAATGCATTAGATTACTGCACCGGTGCTGAGGGGTTGTTACCACCTCAAGGGTTGTATTAAGTCCGGACATAAGTATTAAGGTTACTGTATATGAGAGATGCATCATAGTGTGAAGATTAGAGGCCTTGGTGTGTGTGTATGTGTGGGTGTGTGGGCGGAACTGAGCCTCTCGTTCATAATTCCTCAGAGTGGAAGCCATAACATGCGATGAAGCGCTGAGGTCAAATTGAGATCCTTCTGTCCCGTCCCCTGTAGTGTCAGTATGAGTGAGGGCCACCGAAAGACACCCAGAGAACCCTGAGAAGCGGTCAGCTCGTGACCAGGGATTTCTCTAACGCAAGCTCGGTGGCTGCATTGTAGTGGATCGGTAAAAGATCCGACCCAAGGCTGATGTCTCTGCATGGCATGCCCGGCGAGGGGTCTGCCTGGGTCTAGGATTGTGTGATCCCATCTCTCCTCCCTTTCTTCTCCCCGTCTGAACCACTGACTGGTCTAATCACCTCACCGGAGGCAATTAGAGTATGCGGCTTCGTCTTTCTGAGGCTAGCTGATGATCTTTGCCGAAGGGGGTGCAGGAGGGTCGTGGACATCTTATAGATCTTTCCTGTGTGAGTGTCTGAGGAGAGAAAGTGAGAATTTCCTTAGCTCATGAGCTGCTGAGCAGACAGGGTACCTCCCCTGGTGTGTGTGGTTGGAAAATGGGTGGGGGACAGTCTAAGCATTCCCCCTCAACCGCAAAGGGTACCCCTTCGTACCACTTGTATGTGTATTGTGGTCCTAGAACCTGCAGGTATTTAAAAAATTGGAATTTTACACGCGTGATAATCCATCTAAACAATTCCCATTAGAAGGTACCTTCGATTTAGATAAATGTACATACTTTAGAGGAACCCTTACATTACCAAAAAGTCTCTGATACACAATGGGAGCAATTTGTCTATAGCATCCGGATGCCTCCCTGCCCAGACCACTTTGTTAACCCCCTCTGTTCCTTTATATTCCCAATTAGTTAAGGCAGGAAAGGAACGGGTTAATTTGACAATTCAGCTTGGCCCAGAGATAAAGAGAAAGCTGCTTTGCGTTCAAGGTCAAGAATTGACACAGACCATGCCAAATACAAAGAAAAACTCCTTTCAGCCCCAGCTGGCTGTGAAAAAATATAGACAGAGGTAAACCAAAGGCAATACAAGTTACAGGACTGAGATTACATTTGCAAAGCTTGGCTGCCCTGTGGGACCCAACAGTCTGCCTTTGCGACCCTGGAGCCAGTGTGGTTTGGGGACGCTGAAGAAGACACAGGCAGCCGGCCTGGACTGGAATACTGAGCAAAGGTCTCTGAAAGGGATGCCCCTAGAAACCCCAAGGGAAAACACCCAAGAGCGGAAGCAAGTTGGAGATTTTTGCTGTGTACCTCTGGACAACCTGTGCACAGGATAACCTGCGTCCACCTCTCTCTCTCTCTGTCTCTCCTACCCCTGGGTCTGGCCAGCCCGGGGCAACGTGTTTGTGAGTATGAAAGAAAAAGGTTGCAGGTGGGTCTGCCCTTGGTTGTAGCAAGACTGGGCAATAACAGGAGTTAAAAGTTGATTGTGTCCTTTTGAGATAGTCTCTAAGCAGCTAATAACTTTGAATTCAAAAGCAAGCCGAGAACATCTGTGTTAATGCAAATCACCTAAAAGACAAAAGCCATTGAAATTTGATCTGCCTATGAAAAACACAGAAAAGATATGGGGGTAATTCTTCTGTTTTGCCTGAAATTAGCAATGGTATTTGTATAAGAAATAAATGTTTAAATAATGACTGACTGCCCAGTAGGGGTAGACCTATGTTCTTTTTGTCTTTCAGAAAATCAGAGAAAACTGATGCCAGCTGAAAAGCAATCAACATACCATGCATTTACTGGCACAATAGGAATTATGTTCTGTGTTTTATGTCCTGTCTTGTGGTGTTTGTCTTGTGGCCCGAATTGTTGTGTTTAATATTTTTATAGGATAGTCTAATTCAAAATCAAATAGAAGGGTTAAATCAAAATGCATTAATTGCAGATACTTGTTTTATCCAATCTGGAATACAAAGTGTTTTGGATACTATTAGGAAATATTAAGGTTTTAATATATGTGAGCAAAAGGGGAATGACTGCTGCAGTTAATGAAATAATGGGTTTTTCTCCATCTTTGTAGTCTTAGATCTGTTGTGTTCCTTCCTGCTGGCTTTGCTATTTTTGCAGGCCTGTACAGTTTTTGGGCATATTCAAGCCCCCTCTTTCTTGTCTGTCAGCCAGGTTTCGGCTGTGGGCAGTGTCCTTGGGCAGAAGCCAAGTTTTGTTATCTTTGAATTGAACTTTTTCACTGCAGAGTTGAATTTATTCGTTCTCTGCTCCTTTCGTCTTTTATTTTCTCCCTCGACCTCTTGAACCTGTAAAGGAATTTTCCACTTTCCACTTACACACCTTTGCCTTTCTTCAAAATGCTTTGTGATGTTTGGAGTAGTATTGGTCATATACAGTGCTGATCTGCCTTTCCTGGAGATTCACTGAGGGAGGAAGGTCAGCAATATAATATTGGAATAATATTGCCAGCAATATAATATAATTGAAAAGTAGTTGAAGTTAGAAAAGCAATATACCCGCTGGGGACCTTTTGTAAATATTCAGATTGATTTTATTCAAATGTTTAAATGTTGTAATTATGAATATGTGTTAGTTTTAGTTGATGTATTTTCAAACTGGGTTGAGGCCTTTCCCTGTAGAAAGGCAGATGCCAAGACCATTGTGAAGCTTCGGCTTAAGGACTTTGTACCACGATTTGGCATCCCTATGAGTATCAACAGTGATCGTGGAACTTATTTTACTGGACATATTGTAAAGGAGTTATGTGCAACCTTGCAGATCCAACACAACCTCTTCTGTCCCCACCACCTGTAGTCTGCTGGGACAGTGAAACATCAAAGTGGGATTTTGAAAAATAAACTGGCCAAGATCTGTGCTGAAACAAACTTAAAATGGCCAGATGTCCTGCCATTAGCATTGATAAGCATGAGGGCCACTCCCAACCTAAAGACTGGACTTAGCCCATATCAGATCCTGACAGGACGCCCGATGTGACTACCAGCTGCACCCCACTGATCCTTCCTCAGATGGACATTCATTTAAAGGATAATACAATGCTTAATTATTGCCAGGCACTAATGCAATGTGTTAGGTCTCTTTATACACAGGTGAAAAAAGCACTACCAAAGGATCCTGAGCAACCCTGCCACGCACTGGAACCAAGAGACTAGGTTTTCATAAAAGTCCATCAGCGAAAGACCACCCTGACCCCATGATGGAAAGGCCTTTACGAAGTCCTGTTGACCACTAACACCACTGTGAGGTGCCAAGAACTGACTGCCTGGACCGATGTGTCTCACTGAAAAAAAGAAAAGAAAAGAAAAGACCCCTTCACCTCGAGGTAACTGAAGCATAAGGTTTTCCATCTGCCTGCAAAGGGTTTTGCAATCACTCTTGTAGCAAAGTTGTGTTGGAGTAATTGTATCGTGATTGTGAGCTCTTCAGAGCAGGGATTTTGTTTTCAGATGGAGGTGGACAGTACTTAGTATGTTGTGGGTGCTACTGATCTACAAATAAATATTTATCTATTTTGTATAATACATTTCAACTTAGTTTGGGAAAGTACTGAGGGCCAAACTGTGATACCTGTACTCATGACTTCAATGGGACTTCTTGTGTAGTAGGATATTAGTTTGAATAAGGATATCCCAATCTGGCTGAAATAATACACGAACATCAGGAATTTTAAAGTTACATATACAATAGTGCAATATCATGCTGAAGAAAAAAATCAATGAAGAAGTTTTTTTGTAAGGTTAAATATTGTTTTTATATAGCAAAATAGGGGAAAATAGACACTGAACAGACACGTATTAAGGAGATAAAGATAGCACTAAGAAAAATGATCCTTCACATGAAAATCTAAACACAACCACAGAGCAAAATCTTTTCTAGCAAAAAATCCATTAGTATTTATCACCTTCTATTAATACAATCATAGTTTAGGGTAAGCCTATCATAAAACTTAAATGAACTGGAAAAAGGAACATTTTGTTTTGTAACATCAGATTCAATTGTTTGTTACAGTTTAGTTCTTTGTTGATTTTGGCAACAACCCACAATCTTTCAATTCCTATGCACACATATTCTACCCTTCTGTAACATTGGCTTTAACATGTCATTAATTTGCCTTAATTTCCAAATGGAATGATGTACCAAGCAAGATTGTGCTAGATGTCAGAAACGTTCAGATCTGTCAAGAACCAAAGATATGAGCTCACACTCTGAGATACATGAGAATACATCACTCACCCTACTGCGGATTGAAACGGGTTACAAATGCTTGCATAAGCCTGGCATATGGCCAACCCTGTGTATGGACAAAGAATGTGCCAGCTATGAAGTATCAGCAAAATACGCCTACAGAGTATCATCTAATGAAAGGATCATATTCTTTCATCAGGAGTGCTTAGGAAATAAATTTCCCTTTTCTTTTTTTTTAAAAAAAGCTCTTTGAATCACAGATAAAAAATTCTTACTTCACTAAAATTGGAAAGTTTTAATAGGAATATGCCAATAGCTCCAACAACTGAATATTTAAAAAACCCCATAAATAAAATGTACTTATTTCAAATGGAACTTCTCTAATAAAACATACAGTAAACAAATACATGATCCAATTTATTAATTGAAATTGGCCTTATTGCAATTTGAAAATAATATATGCATGTTGGAGATTAACATCAGTGAGACCAGCAAAGAACTTGGTCCATAACTTTTCCCTTGAAATTTAAGTCTTTTGGGTTTTCCCTGATCAACATTCTTGAGAAATGTCTTTTCAGAGTCTATATGCAGAAATTTTATATAGCTGAGATTTTTTAAAAATAGAAGTCTAAAATTCAGCTACTAAATGCACATTTAGGCATGTGACAGAGGATTAAGAGTCCGCCAGTCACGTATGTGTTATGGTGCCAGAAAGAAACCGGACGCATGCAGAGAGGAAGGATGGTTCCAGTGATTAGTGCACTAGACTGAATTCAAGTTTCCGCTTCACCACAGACTTCTTCTGTGATCTTGGGAAAGTCATTTGGCCTCTCTGTACCTCAATTTCCTATCTGCAAAGAGGGGGGTAATAGTACTTCTCTGCCTCATAGGGGTCTTCAGTGTATTTACTCTAAGATCGTGAGTGGCTCAAACTCTATGGTAATGGGGGCTATACAAATACCCTAGATAGATACGAGGAGGTATGAACTAGCACTGATAGACAGGAACAAGATCAAAAGCTGATCACCATACATAATCTAAAGAAATGAATATTGCAGAGGCTTATGACATAACATAACCTTGGAGACAGAAGGCTGGAAGGAAACTCCCAGAACATAATGAGGCAATAATAAACATATGGTCTTCCCCCCATATGGGACTTCTGATCAAAGACTCTTGTGTAAAAGTTAATGAAACGTAACTTTGATGGGTTTTAATGGACACTCCCATGCAAGAGAGACATGGATGGCCAGGAGGGGCATGCTGAATATGCAAACTGATCCAATTGGGGGACTTAAAGAAAGTGGGTCCTGAACACAAAATTTTGATTTTGTGGAAGCTACATTTTCAAAAATCATTTTGGTGGAAAATACCCTACCAGCTCTAAGCATGACCTTCAGTCCCAAGGCTAGCGGAGATAGTGGGTACTTTACACTTTTCATTTTGGGTTATAAAGGAGAAAAACATTTCCTTTTCTAAAATTAAAGAGGCGTATTCTCATTCATCTCTTGTGGTGAAGGTGATGAAAGGGTGAAAAGAGCCATGCTCACCCAGTTCACCTGTCTCAACAGAAGCATCTGCACAGGGGCTGCACATAGTATGAGCTTCACAGTGTAGGAAGTGGTGGGCCATGGGTGATGGTCGTTCTCCACAAATTCATACCCTCTCCACAGCAAATCCTGCATGACTTCTGATGCAACAGAATGCTGATCTTCCCAATGTTACTTTACATCTTGTCCCCTGATCCTGATACATGTCAGTTCCTGTTTTAGGTAAGTGCTGATTCATACCTCAAAAGTGGGGTTTGATACCTAACCTTAGAGTCTGAATTTGAAAGCTGAGCCCTTCCCATTTCATAGCCATAGGAAAGAACATCTTTCCTTCCATAGTCAGCAGCATAAGAGGCAGATAGTGCTCAGACAAGGAGGAATTGTCGACTTTGATATACAATAGATCCTTTTTCAGCATTCCACATTTCTGAAGAAAAATCTGGAATCTCCTGTCCCATCACTCAATAAACAGAGGAAGCTGGACAGTTTCTGCACAAGCTAGCTTTTAGATGAGATTTGGATCTACTTTAGTAACAGCAGCTACCACTTGTAGGTACCCAAAGGAATACCAGATGCACAAGGCTGAGGACAATATTAGAACTTTAGTGAGAATCCAGTAAATATACCCTTAACTAAAGAATTCTGTCACAATTTACTTTACTTATTTTTCACAACAGTTCTGGTTTAAAGTTGTGTTTACTATAATTATGTTCAGCTGATATTAACCAGCTGTCTTGATATTATTTGCAAGGTTTTTGTAACATTAATTTGAGCTCTCTCTCAAGGCCCCATGTTGAGGCTACAATGATCTTTCAGATTGCTTGGCATGGCCATGATCCTGCAAAAAGGATGAGATTCCCTTTGGAGCCCATTAATGCTGCTACTTAACTGGACAGAGAAATCAGAGCTGAGGAATACAAGACATTTTCTCCTCTGAGAGGACTCAAAGCACAAAGCACCACTATCTTGATGAAGAGGAGAATGGCCCTGGCAACTGAATGTGCATCTCCCACCCAGCACTGCAGAACATTGCCTATAGGCAGGACCAATGTGAAGACTCTTTAAAAATAAATTCTCCAAGCACAAAATGCAGCGGGAAGATTACTGAGTGTCTTATGTGACACTGAAAAAAACCAAGACTTATAATCTTATTACAGTTCCACCATTTGAAATATAACAACAACAGGTGTGTCTACAGCAACTCAAAGGATTTCAAAGTGTTTTACAAACTTCAGTGAATCAAGAACCTTACACAACCAATGAGGCAGACAAGTTCCAACACTGGATAACTTTAACACACTGCCACTTCTTAAGGTGAAGAGCTATACACCTCTACTGAAACTACTACTCCTGCTGTGTGGTCCAGGAAAACAATTAAATAACTATCCACCAGAGATGCAAATTACAAGAACAGAGAAGCCTCATTGTTTCATTGACTCAGATACTGAAGGCTCAGATATAAATGAGTTAGAAATGTTCCAAAGTAAATTCTCAAGTTTAAAGTCAAATAAACCTGATTCTGGCCTCTCCTATGGCTCCCATACACTGTCTCTGTATCCATACAGAGGTCACAGTACAAACTTCACCAGCCCCAAGAAATATCTCTGGTATATGGGGGATTGCCTGGTGGTGTCAGATCAGTAGAGCAGCCTTCAATCTTATTTGAAAAATCTGTTCAAATTGCATTGGATGGGAATGTGCTCTGAAGAGAGTCTGAAGGACCTTAACAAATTGGAAGTGACCTGAACTGAGGGGAGGCGGAACGGTGTTATCCCATTGGGTGTGGGTCCTACTCAACAGTTCCATTAATGACTACAAATGGAGTAAATATTTTATTAATTAAATTAGCAGATAACACTAAATTAGCAGGTGTCACAAAAGCAATTGAAAAGCAAGGAATAATAAAGCAGAGACTGGAAAGGTTAGGAGTGTATTTTTATCTCACTCTGCAAGCCAGAGATGTTTGCTGTCTGCAAGGAATTCAGGGAAAACTTGTATTAAGGGAAAACTGAAAATGCTAAAGCTTGTTACACCAGTTATTAGCTTGGATAAGCAACAGATTGCATATAAATATCTTTATAACTTGGCTTTTATATATTTTTTTCATTCTACAGAGCCAAATGAACCATTAAGACTAAGTTTGTTAAAGGAAAGAGTGAATCAGCTTGCTTTTTGACTTTGGAGATGTAGAAGGAACTTTGCAGTCACTGATTGTAATGAAAAGTTATTGTGTTGTAAATGTTTCCTTCCCCAATCCAGCTTTCTTAATGGTGGGAAGGAAAGGTGAGTAGGTACTTGGTGTTCCTGTTCAGTCCGTTTCTCAGGTTGGCAGCCAACACTAGCACTATTACTATTATCTGAGTCTTCATGTGATGGACATATACTAGGAGAGAGTCCTATGAGCCTGAGCAACAGGAATGATAGCATGCTGAAAATTTGACAGCAGATCCAGTATGGTGACATAAAAATAGACTACCTGTTTTATGTATTTCCTTTTTTCATTGCATGAGAGGCCAAGACTGAATTCTGCTAAGGACTATAATAGCCAAGGGGAGCAGGCTAAAGTGATGTTCCTTGGCTCAGGCATTGCACAAAAGCATGTACTGAAAACTGACAGTAAAGATTAAAATGAAGAAATATTTGCCCAACAGGTCTTCTACTACAATGGTATCAGAGATCTTGTCACAAAGGGTCTCTCTTTTTGTGTATTGAACGGTTTACCCTGCAACTGATTTTCATACTAAAGTATGCATTACCTGTAGCATTCACTTCAACAGGTTGTATTTAAAAACATTGATTTTTTTTAAAATGTCAAGGAGAGTAATTACTGCTTATGTATAATTGAAACTATGCATGGCAACTCTTATTAGTACACAAGCTCCATATTTATTTGACTCACGCGTTGACATATTAAGGGGCTCAGCCCTTTACAAGATTAATCCATAAAACAATTTCATAAAAAGAAGTGTTGTCTAATGAGTTAAGCTCTTAACTGGGAAACTTAGAGCACAAAAATTCTACTTCTGACTCCTACTTTAATTGCTTTTCTGACGTTGTGTCACAGTCACTTAATCTCTCTGTCTTGTTTTCCCTATTTATAATACGTAAAAGTAAGATTTCTTTCTCTCCAGGACCTGTATCAAAACAAGACTTTTTCATGAAGCTCTGTGTGGAGCAAAATTTTAGATAATATTGCAAACTATTATTATAAAATTACAAAAGCCCCTCCTGAAACTTTTAGTCTCATTAATTGATTTCATTGCATTTCCATGCACATAAGGATTAGTAAGTAAGGGATGTGGTATAGGACCCTATCTGAAAGCCAAGGCACATGGAAATGAGACAATATTGGATTTTCAGGGCCATTACTTAGGACCAAATTCAACACCCTTTGGAAGCAATAGGAATTGGATCAGGCCCTTAAAGAAGGCCCAATCTAATTAGAACTATCTTAGCCAGTAAAGCTAATTGAATTGTTCATTGTGAAGAGTTTATATGATGAATTTTAGCCACTTTCTCCTTGTTATATGCATTTATGTCATAAATATGAAGGGAAGGGGGAGAGGGTCTGATGCAGTGCTATAAAATCCTCTTTCCAGTAAAGGGTTAAGAAATGCAGGTAGCCAGACTGACACCTGACCTGGCTGGGCTCTGACCAATAAGGGGACAAGATACTTTCAAACTTTGGGAGGGGGGAAGGTTTTAGTGAGTGTCTTTGTCTGAGAGAGAGTGATCTTGGAAGACAGAAGGAATCTACAGAAAATCAAACCTCCCTTTTCTGAAGTAAGTTTAGATAGCATAGCATATAGATTTCTGTTTATTTTGCTTGGGTATCCCCTGTGTTAGAAAGGACAAAGGGGGGGGGGTATTCATGGTTTTCTGTAACGTTAAGGTTTTGTCCAGAGGGGGAAATCTCTCTGAGTTTAGAAATATAGTGCCCTGTGAAATAGTTACCATCCTGATTTTACAGAGATGATTTTACCTTCTTTATGTTTAATAAAATCCTTCTTTTAAGAAGTTGACTGTTTTCTATAGTGTTAAAACCCAGGGGGTGGGTTTTTAGATCACTGTGTAACCAATTGGTTGGGAGATTGTTCTCAAGCTTCCCCAGGAAAGGGGGTGTACGGCTTGAGGGGCATTTTGGGGGGGAGGGAAGTTCAAGTGATTCCTTTCCTGGATTCCTGTTAGACATTTGATGGTGGCAGTAAGAAGCATTTCTCGGGGTGCAGGGAATTTTGTACCTTGGGGGGGTTTACCCTAAGCTGGTAAAAATAGGCTTAGGGGCTCTGAATGCGGGTCCCCACGTCTTTACCCTAGAGTTTAGAGTGGGGAGGGAACCCTGACATGGTGGCAGAGCGGTGGGATCTATTGAACCAGAGAGTTTTTTGAACCAGACACAGGGAGTTTAGATTTTTTTTTCTCTTCTCTCTAGCTCTTCCCTGTAGCTGCTGGAAGCAGGGAGGGGGGAGGGGTTAAGCTGCTAGGAGCTAGAGTATCTACATATGAAAGCAGGTAGTTAACCCCTACAGGGAATACCCAAGCAAGGTTTTTTTTTCTTTTCTAACACTATCGGGTTAAGACAGATTAAAAACAGAAAGGCTAAGATGACTGCCAGTGAAGCAGCTATTAAACTTGAGATAGCCCGGCTACAAGCTGATGAGGAGGAGAAGGAGAGAGAGAGGAAGCATGCTGAGGAGGAGAAGGAGAGAGAGAGGAAGCATGCTGAGGAGGAGAAGGAGAGAGAGAGGAAGCATGCTGAGGAGGAGAGGAAGCATGCTGAGGAGGAGAAGGAGAGAGAGAGGAAGCATGCTGAGGAGGAGAGGAAGTATGCTATGGAGGAGAAGGAGAGAGAGAGGAAGCATGCTGAGGAGGAGAGGAAGTATGCTATGGAGGAGAAGGAGAGAGAGAGGAAGCATGCTGAGGAGGAGAGGAAGTATGCTATGGAGGAGAAGGAGAGAGAGAGGAAGCATGCTGAGGAGGAGAAAGACAGAGAGAGGAAGTATGCTGAGGAGGAGAAAGACAGAGAGAGGAAGCATGCCCTGGAGATGGAGAAGACCAGGGCGGAGCAGAATCTACCGGATAACACTAATAATCCTTCCCCAACAACCCACAAATGGGAGCGACTATGTCCACCGTATGATGAATCCCGGGATATTGCTGAATATTTTCTCACCTTTGAGAGACTATGCAATCTCCATCACATTCCTGATGATCACAAAATGACCCTATTGGTAGCAAAGTTGACTGGAAGTGCTCTGGACATATTCAATGACATGCCTATTGATGAGGCTTCTGACTATGAGAAATTCAAGGATTTGGTTTTAAAACAATTTCAAGTTACACCTGAAACGTACAGAGTAAAATTTCGAACCCTTATCCGAGGGCCTGGACTAAGTAATGTAGCTTATGTAAACCGGATAAAGGAGCTGTTAAAAAAATGGGTCAAGGGAAGGAATGTTACTAGCTTTGAAGGAGTGTGTGATTTGATGGCTCAGGAACAATTCCTGAATATGTCCAAGGATGATATAAGACAGTGTTTATGGGATAAGAAAATGGACTCAGCAGACAGCCTTGCTGCTTATGCTGATCAATACGAACAGTCCCAGATCAGCAGAGGGGCAAGGAAATTTGGTACACAAGGGGTGCAGGAAGCAGAGAGGAACAACCCTGGTCATAGTTTGGGGAGATACCAGAAAGGAAAACCCGAGACCACACCCCCTCACCAGGAGCAGCCCAAGGCCCCACAAGGGAAAACCCAGACCCCTTATTGCCCCACCACCCCATTCTCCAGCAACCCACCTCGCCCCACTGACCAGTCAGCTGGGCGATGTTTCAAATGTAACGAATTGGGGCATGTGAAGGCCAACTGCCCCAAGAATCCCAACAGAATACAGTTCATTGCACCGGGGTCACCCCAGAGGTCCTCAGGCCCAGATGCCTCCCAGATACCCTTGGAACGAAGGGAAACGGTGAGTGTGGGCGGAAAAAAGGTTACAGCGTGGAGGGACACCGGAGCACAAGTGTCGGCTATCCACAAATCCTTAGTGGACCCCAGCTTAATCAACCCAGAGGCACAAGTGACAATTCAACCCTTCAAGTCCAACTCTTTTAATTTACCTACAGCCGTGTTGCCTGTCCAGTACAAGGGCTGGTCAGGAAATTGGACTTTTGCAGTCTATGATGATTATCCAATTCCCATGTTGCTGGGGGAAGACTTGACCAATTGTGTGAAGCTAGCCAAGAGGGTGGGAATGGTCACCCGCAGCCAGGCTAAGCAAGCTGTCACACCTAGCTCTGTTCCTGGGACTTCCACCGGAACCCCATCTGTACTACCAGAGACCCAGATAGAGGTGGTGGAACCGGACACCCTGCCAACAACTGCAACAGCCATCGTAGATCCAATCACAGAAACCCGACCCAAGCCAGTCTCGGAACTGGAACAGACGAAACAACCAGCACCAGAACCATTGCCAGCACTGAGTCCAGCGCTTGCAACCCCAGCTACCGTACCAACGCCCGAGGGCACCACCGAGCCTGCAATGGCAGCAGCAGCCGATAACTCCATACAAGAGGCTCAGCCAGAGCCTGAATTACCACATTGTGCACCAGCGGAGAGCGGTTCACAGTCAACGGAAACAACCCCATCACCTACATCGCTTCCAGAGGGACCCAGCCCAGGTCTACAACCCAGTGAGGAACTGATGTCTCCAGCATCTAGGGAACAGTTCCAAGCCGAGCAGGAAGCAGATGAAAGCCTACAGAGAGCTTGGACAGTGGGACGGAGCACCCCACTGCCTCTCAGCTCTTCTAATCAATCCCGGTTTGTTATAGAAAAAGGCCTTTTATATAAGGAGACTCTTTCTGGTGGACACCAGGAAGACTGGCGTCCTCAGAGACAGTTAGTGGTTCCGACTAAGTACCGGCTAAAGCTCTTGAGCTTAGCCCATGATCATCCTAGTGGTCATGCTGGGGTGAACAGAACCAAAGACCGTTTGGGGAGGTCATTCCACTGGGAGGGAATGGGCAAGGATGTTTCTACCTATGTCCGGTCTTGTGAGGTGTGCCAAAGAGTGGGAAAACCCCAAGACCAGGTCAAAGCCCCTCTCCAGCCACTCCCCATAATTGAAGTTCCATTTCAGCGGGTAGCTGTGGATATTCTGGGTCCTTTTCCGAAAAAGACACCCAGAGGAAAGCAGTACATACTGACTTTCATGGATTTTGCCACCCGATGGCCAGAAGCAGTAGCTCTGAGCAACACCCGGGCTAAAAGTGTATGCCAGGCATTAACAGAGATTTTTGCCAGGGTAGGTTGGCCCGCCGACATCCTTACTGATTCGGGAACTAATTTCCTGGCAGGGAGCATGAAAAGCCTGTGGGAAGCTCATGGGGTGACCCACTTGGTTGCCACCCCTTACCACCATCAAACAAATGGTCTGGTGGAGAAGTTTAATGGAACTTTGGGAGCCATGATACGTAAATTCGTAACCCAGCACTCCAACGATTGGGACCTAGTGTTACAGCAGTTGCTCTTTGCCTACAGGGCTGTACCACATCCCAGTTTAGGGTTTTCACCATTTGAACTTGTGTATGGCCGCGAGGTTAAAGGGCCATTACAGCTGGTGAAACAGCAATGGGAGGGGTTTACGCCTTCTTCGGAAACTAACATTCTGGACTTTGTAAGCAACCTACAAAACACCCTCCGAGACTCTTTAGCCCTTGCTAGAGAAAACCTAAAAGGGGCTCAGGAAGAGCAAAAGGCCTGGTATGATAAACATGCCAGAGAGCGTTCCTTTAAAGTAGGGGACCAAGTCATGGTCTTGAAGGCGCTCCGGGCCCATAAAATGGAAGCGTCATGGGAAGGGCCATTTACGGTCCAAGAACGCCTGGGAGCTGTGAACTATCTCATAGCATTCCCCACCACAACTCTCAAGCCTAAAGTGTACCATGTTAATTCTCTAAAGCCTTTTTTCCCCCGAGAATTGAAGGTTTGTCAGTTTACTGCCCAGGGAGCAGAAGACGCTGAGTGGCCTGAAGGTGTCTACTATGAAGGGAAAAATGACGGTGCCGTGGAAGAGGTGAACCTCTCAATGACCCTCGGACGTATGCAGCGCCAGCAAATCCAGGAGCTGTGCACTAAATTCGCACCGATGTTCTCAGCCACCCCAGGACTGACCGAACGGGCATACCACTCCATTGACACAGGTAATGCCCACCCAATTAGAGCCCGACCTTACCGAGTGGCTCCTCATGCCAAAACTGCTATAGAACGGGAGGTTCAAGACATGCTACAGATGGGTATAATCCGTCCCTCTAGCAGTGCATGGGCCTCTCCCGTGGTTCTAGTCCCCAAACCAGATGGGGAAATACGCTTTTGCGTGGACTACCGTACGCTAAATGCTGTGACTTGCCCAGACAACTATCCAATGCCTCGCACAGATGAACTATTGGAGAAACTGGGACGTGCCCAGTTCATCTCCACCTTAGACTTAACCAAGGGGTACTGGCAGGTGCCGCTAGATGAATCCGCCAAGGAAAAGTCAGCCTTCATCACCCATGTTGGGCTGTATGAATTTAATGTGCTCCCTTTCGGGCTGCGGAATGCACCTGCCACATTCCAGAAACTGGTAGATAGTCTCCTAGCGGGATTGGGAGAATCGGCAGTTGCCTATCTTGACGATGTGGCCATATTTTCTGACTCATGGGCCGAACACCTGGAGCATCTCCAGAAGGTCTTCGAGCGCATACGAGAGGCCGGACTAACTGTTAAGGCTAAAAAGTGTCAAATAGGCCTCAACAGAGTGACTTACCTTGGACACCAGGTGGGTCAAGGAACTATTAACCCCCTACAGGCCAAGGTGGAGGCTATCCAAAAGTGGCCTGTCCCAAAGTCAAAGAAACAGGTCCAATCTTTCTTAGGCTTGGCCGGATATTACAGGCGATTTGTACCACACTACAGCCAAATCGCCGCCCCTCTAACTGACCTAACCAGAAAGAACCAGCCAAATGCGGTTCAGTGGACTGATGAGTGCCAGAAGGCCTTTAATCAGCTTAAAGGAACACTCATGTCTGACCCTGTGCTAAGGGCCCCGGACTTTGACAAACCGTTCCTAGTAACCACAGATGCGTCCGAGCGTGGTGTGGGAGCAGTCTTAATGCAGGAAGGACCAGATCAAGAATTCCATCCTGTCGTGTTTCTCAGCAAGAAGCTGTCAGAGAGGGAAAGCCACTGGTCAATCAGTGAGAAGGAATGTTACGCCATTGTCTACGCTCTGGAAAAGCTACGCCCATACGTTTGGGGACGGCGTTTCCACCTGCAAACTGACCATGCTGCACTAAAGTGGCTTAATACCGCCAAGGGAAATAACAAAAAACTCCTTCGATGGAGTTTAGCTCTCCAAGATTTTGATTTTGAAATACAACACATTTCAGGAGCTTCTAACAAAGTGGCTGATGCACTCTCCCGTGAAAGTTTCCCCGAACCAACTGGTTAAAATCGTCCTTGCAATGTGGACAATATTGTTAGTCTTTATCCAGTTATTAGTATATTTGGAGATTCATGTGTCTTATTACTTTGTTTTCTTTTAAAGCTCCAGGAAGAAATCACAGCCAGTGTTTCACACTATCGGTGATTTGGGGGGCGTGTCATAAATATGAAGGGAAGGGGGAGAGGGTCTGATGCAGTGCTATAAAATCCTCTTTCCAGTAAAGGGTTAAGAAATGCAGGTAGCCAGACTGACACCTGACCTGGCTGGGCTCTGACCAATAAGGGGACAAGATACTTTCAAACTTTGGGAGGGGGGAAGGTTTTAGTGAGTGTCTTTGTCTGAGAGAGAGTGATCTTGGAAGACAGAAGGAATCTACAGAAAATCAAACCTCCCTTTTCTGAAGTAAGTTTAGATAGCATAGCATATAGATTTCTGTTTATTTTGCTTGGGTATCCCCTGTGTTAGAAAGGGCAAAGGGGGGGGGGGTATTCATGGTTTTCTGTAACGTTAAGGTTTTGTCCAGAGGGGGAAATCTCTCTGAGTTTAGAAATATAGTGCCCTGTGAAATAGTTACCATCCTGATTTTACAGAGATGATTTTACCTTCTTTATGTTTAATAAAATCCTTCTTTTAAGAAGTTGACTGTTTTCTATAGTGTTAAAACCCAGGGGGTGGGTTTTTAGATCACTGTGTAACCAATTGGTTGGGAGATTGTTCTCAAGCTTCCCCAGGAAAGGGGGTGTACGGCTTGAGGGGCATTTTGGGGGGGAGGGAAGTTCAAGTGATTCCTTTCCTGGATTCCTGTTAGACATTTGATGGTGGCAGTAAGAAGCATTTCTCGGGGTGCAGGGAATTTTGTACCTTGGGGGGGTTTACCCTAAGCTGGTAAAAATAGGCTTAGGGGCTCTGAATGCGGGTCCCCACGTCTTTACCCTAGAGTTTAGAGTGGGGAGGGAACCCTGACATGAATTTTAGCCACTTTCTCCTTGTTATATGCATTTATAGTATTTACTGGTCTGCATCTTCATTGCAATCTCTGTCAACCACATGCAGCTTTGTAGTTGTGTATACTTGGTTAGTTCCGGTTACAAATGTTTTTTCACCTAAAGTCTTATCTGTCTCACTGGATGAACTGTGTTAGTGCTATGTGACTGGGTCATGGAGGGTTTTTTGTGGGAAGAGGGGGAATGCTTTCTTAAGTGTCCCACTCCAGTCTCAAACACAACACCCTATTTCATCTATTGGCCAAGTGTATTTATTCAGTATATACCTGTCTAAGTTTTCTGCTACTGCTTTTCTACTTCAACAGAGACATCAGTTCTCACTAGAAATGTAATTGTCTATACTGGTCATCTACCCAGAAGCCTAAGTGGGGTTTGGAGTTTGGAAGTTCCCTAGCAGAAGTTCCAGGGCAGAAAAGGGCCAGAGGCTGTTTTTTAAAAGGGAAATGCTGTCTAAGCCAAGGAAACCACTTCAATGCCAGAAAGAGAAGGCCCAGCTGGAGAGAGTGGAAGTAGGAGGAAATTGGCCTCCCATAAGATAGATAATCAAACCTGAGGATTCACACAGCTGATAACAACACTGAGGGGGATTGCATTCAAGAGTTTGTTGTTTTCCATAAATCTTTAACTCTCTGTGCTTTTAAGAGGAAAGTGTTTGTGGATAAGAAATTCCTTTGTAAGGCCTGTGTTTCCTTGCTTTATGCCAGGTTGTCCCTGAAGAGTGCAACTAGAAAACCAGAGGTCCCACTGCCAAATGGATTCGGGGGTAGGGGAGGGAGGGAAACAGGGCAGAGTGTGTCTAAACAACTTGGGGGCTTGAGAGGGCAGTGGCCCTTGTTCTAGGGTCTAGGTGGCTGTACTGCAGGGTCCCACTTCTCAAGAAAGCTGTCAGACATTGGCTCTGCACTTAAAAATAAGCTTGAGAGACCCAGAGCTAGGAGCACTGGTCTGTCACTATCCAGATTTGGGGAACACACTCCAGAGTAGAGACCCACCTGGGATATGGCAGTCCCAGGTTCAAGTCCCCACTCCAAATCAAGCAGAGTGGGGACTTGAAACTGGGTGTCTTATATACTGAGGCTTGGTCTACACTGGGGGGGGGGGGGGGGAGAGAAGAAGGGGGATCAATCTAAGTTACACAACTTCTGCTACATGAATAACGTAGCTGAAGTTGACGTACTTAGATCTACTTACCGTGGTGTCTTCACTGTGGTAAGTTGATGGCTGACGCTCTCCCGTCGACTCCGCTTGCGCCTCTCATGCTGGTGGAGTACTGGAGTCCATGGCAGAGCGCTCGGTGGTTGATGTCTAGATGCAATAAATCGACTCCTGCTGGATCAATTGCTGCCCATCGATCCAGCGGGTAATGTAGACAAGCCCTGAGTGCCCTAACCACTGGGCTATTGGCTGCTCTGGGAAGTCTCTCTGACTGATTTCAGTGGAGGTACAACATTTAACATCATCTGAACAGATTGCTCTATATTGAAATAATCCATAGTGTGACTATTGACTTCAATTCCAGGGTGAATTTTTGTATTGCATGGATCCACAGATAGTTAAGGGATCCACCATTAGCTCTTACTGACATTAAATTTCTGCTCTAGGTGTTAGGCAATCCATAGTTGGAGACCAAGAACATAACTTCCATAGTGCATCTGGATCTCTCTCCTGATATGGAAGCCTTCCACTATGGTAGTGGTAGTAACAAAAGTATATTTGTGGATCTGCTGGAAAAACCCTATGATCCTCAAGCAGATCACAACTCATTTTTGTGAACTGTTTTGGTGTATTGTTACCTTATTTAGACTGATCTGGTAAACTGGGAACCTGGACTTTGTGTCATTTAAGGCTTTTTAAAGTCCAAGATACATAGCTGCCAAAAAAAGTAGACACATGCTTAACATCAAAATTGAAAAGCAAATGCATTCCATATATGCAAATAACATTTTGGCCAGTGGTTTTCAAACTTTTTTTCTGGGGACCCAGTTAAAGAAAATTGTTAATGCCTGTGGCTCAAGGAAGCTGGGGATGAGGTGTTTGGGGTGTGGGAGGGGCTCAGGGCTGGGGCAGAAGGTTGGGATGCAGAGGTTAGGGCTGTGGGGCAGGGCCAGGAATTAGGGGTTCAGGGTGTTGGAGGGGGCTCTGGGCTAGGGCAGGGCAGGGGGTTAGGGCAGGGGGTTAAGGTCTGGGAGGGGGTCAGGGTTCTGGACTGGGGGTGCAGGCTCTGGGGTGGGGCCGGGGATGAGGGGTTTGGGGTGCAGGAAGGGATTCCAGGTTTAGGGGGGGCTCAGGGCTGGGGATTGGGTCACGGGGTTGGGGCACAGACTTTCCTCCGGTGGCTCCCGGTCAGCAGCACAGCCGGGGTGCAGGAGCAGGCTTCCCACCTGTCCTGGCACTGCGGACTGCACTTCACCCCAGAAGCAGCCAGCAGCAGGTCTGGCTCCTAGGCGGAGGCACGCAAGCGGCTTCGCGTGATTCTCACCTGCAGGCACCGCTCCCCTGCCCCCCCCCACAGTTCCCATTGGCCTGTTCCCGGCCAATAGGCGTGTGGAGCCAGTGCTCGGGGCGGGGGCAGCGTGTGGAGCCCCGTGGCACCCCCTACCTAGAAGCTGGACCTGCTGCTGGCCACTTCTGGGGCACAATGCGGTGTTGGAATAGGTAGGCACTAGCCTGCCTTAGCTGGGCAGCACCGCCAACAGGACTTTCAACGTCCCGGTGGGTGGTGCTGACCAGAGTGACCCAGTGCCTGACATGCCGTGACCCAGTACTGGGTCACTACCCGAACTTTGAAAAACGCTGATATAAGCTATATGTTATACTGTACTCCTGGTTACTTGCAGAGTTGAGTTTCATGCATGCAGAATATCTATATGTCACAAGATTGCCTGTTTCAAGTAGCATAGCGACTACTGAAGTCGCTTGAGAATACCCCACTGATAAAGAGTTTGTTCTTATGGCAGAACAGACCGTGAAGAAAAGACTCAAGCAGAACCTCTCTCTAGTGAAGAAGAGGCTCAAGCAGACCTAGATAATGTCAACAGTGTAGCTATTAATCCAGAGATGGCAACGAACAGGAGTTGAGATGGAAGAAAAACAATGATACTTAAAGAAACAGCAACCTATCTTTTACTGGAAGCAGATTACGGTTTATAATGTAACTGTATAACCAGTTTGGTAGAAAAAAAAGTGAGATTTGGTTTAGTGTGCTAACTATCCATCAGTCTCTCCTGCAACACAGGAAAATGTAGTTTCTGTGAAAGGAACTCTGTCTCATCCTAATAAGGCAGAGCTGTCTGCTAGCAACATAGTCTGGATGCTTTATGTATGAAATAATGCAAGCCATTAGGAGAGCTGTTTCAGTGTGACTGAGGAGCCGTATCATCTTTCCATAAATAATGAAGTATGATCATCTTTGCAGGATTATTCATGATGAGCCATACGCAAGTGCTTTGCTCATATGCATGCTATATCTGAGTTTCATGTTACAAGAGAAGCCACTTAATGTCCTGGCTTACCCTCTTGCATTCCTCCAGTGTGAAAGAGCAGTGAAAAAGACCAGCCATTATGTTTGTGTAGTAATCAGTTTGCTCCACAGGGAATATAAAGTAATAGCATGTGTTACATGTCTTTTTGCCTAGGTAATAAATTTACTCTGTGTCTTAGTTTGAACTGTGAAGTGTTTCCTCTGTTTCAATGATAACATGATATGGCTGAATTCTTTAGAATAGTGGTTTAAAAACTTTTTAGGCTGCGTACCCCTTTCCAAATAATGTAGTCTACTGCCATCTGAGCTAGGGCAGAGGCAACATGTGAGGGGCACATAGGGTCAAATGCCCCCCGAAGATTTCTGTCTTCCATTTAGCAATAGCTTCTAGAGGTTTCAAACTGTGGGGCATGCCCCATTAGGGGGGCACAGAGGAACGTTCAGGGGAGCAAGCAGCAACACCAGGTAGCTTGGGCCAGCCCCACACGGTGGGGGTCAGAGATGGAGTACCACTTCAATCCCAACTCATCTCAGAGGGTTGCCCCCCAAAAGTTTTGAACTGAGCTCCTCCCCTTTGAGATACAATTTTTCATTGCTCTCCCCCCAACCCAGACAGGCTGGGTGACCCACTGAGGTGTCAGGGAGTGGAGGTGGCGTTCCCTCCCAGAGCTGGCTCCCTGGAATGTTCCTCCGTGCCTCATATTTTGAAAACCTCTGCTTTAGAAGTACTATGTGAACAGGCGGCAACAGTACAGAGCAGGGCAGCAAATGGCTTTCTTGTCCTGCAAAACTTTTCAAGATTTCAAACATTTTCCTGTTTCACATCTATATGAAACTGTCAAACCTTCTGAAATTTTAATGAAAAAGGAAAATGAGCCCTTCCTCCCAGAATAGTCAATAATCCAGCAACTATGGGACTCCTCTGGGATGTGGGGGCCCTAGGTCCAAGTCCCTGCTATATCCAATTCAGAGCAGGCTAATAACTAGGCTATGGCTATTACAGAGTACGTGGGACTATTTTTCTAACAGAAATTTCATCCCGCACCTGACAACCCTTTTCTAATGAAAATTTTTGTCAAAACTGGTAGATTCTAGCAAAAATCTTTGGTTTTGACAAATCAGCATTTTCTGACAAAAAAGCATGTAATTGAAAAATTCCTATTCAGCTCTAGTCCTGACAGCAGTGCTTCTGCCAACTGCTGAGCACAGGAGCAGCTGAATTACCTGTTGATGCTGCTGGAAGGAGATAAATGAGCTCTGCAATAATTCATGATGCTCCCTTATTTTAGACGAGCTCTTTGTTTCTTGATCTATTTATAACAGTCACTGCAGCTATTTTAGTACATTTTGAGGTGAGACACCGATCTCAGCAATGACGTGAAGATAAGCAGTTGAAAACAATCAATACAATCTCTTAGGGACAGTGTTAATGGGTTGTTTCTAAAGTAGACTCTGTGGGCTGTGTTGTGAGGGACAGCTCTTCCAGTTCAGGCAGAAAAATAGTTTAGAAAAAAAAAGGTAGTAATTAAATAGGAATATCACCCCCAAACTACTAAAGTTTTGCAAAGGCTCTTATTTTTTGCTGCCACATTTTATAACCCTTACTGGAGCAGGAATCACTTTCAAATTAATGGGAGTTTTGCTTAAGCACGGACTGCAAAAGTTGACTCTTCCTTTAAAAGTCTGTCTTGATTTGTGGACATAGTGAGCATTTCTTATTCCTTTCTGTGAGCAATACATAATATAGTACAGTTTGGGGCTTTTTTCCCCCATTTACACCAAAATTCATTCAATAACGTACTCACATTTGCTTAACAGTTTTCATTAAGGGGTGGTTGGATAGTCAGGTGCTGCAAAGCCATTGGTGGAGATCAGCTTTTGCTTACACTGCACCTATATGACCTGGGGCATGTAACTCTATTAAACAGCACAAAGGCTTTACTATTTTTTTAAAAAAGTTAATTTTTCAGGTACGTATATGTAAGAGAGAGCTAGCAGGTGGAAACAATTTACCCTGAAAGTGGAATAGCATGTGATATGGATCTGTCAGGTGAATTCAAGAGCATCAAAATACAATCAAAAGAATAGGTTTCAGTGTAGTAGCCGTGTTAGTCTGTGTCAGCAAAACGAAAATAAGAAAGAAAAACTTGTAGCACCTTAGAGACTAACAAATTTATTTCAGCATAAGCTTTCGTGGGTTAGTACCCACTTCATCGGATGCAGTGGGTACTAACCCACGAAAGCTTATGCTGAAATAAATTTGTTAGTCTCTAAGGTGCTACAATCAAAAGAATGTTAATCAAATAGCACAGAAATAACATGGTTCTTAAACTGTGATCTGTGAACAAAAAAAGAGACGTGTTTATATCTAGCTTGCATTCCCCCCCTCCCCCAGGTAGGCTGTTAGTTTGTCCATGGTTATGAGTTCCTAAATTTGGGGCACAATTCACTTTTAGACAACTGGAAATTCCACAGTGGGGCACCACCTCACACACAAAATGAAAATATTCACAGTAGAATAAATGTACCTTTGTCCCAAATCTTTGCCCCATTCAGAGCTGAAAATCTGATGGACAAACTGCCAAATGCAGGATCCACGTGAGGCAATGTCCCAGCCTATACAAAGACTTTCCTGTTGGTCCCACAAAACAGCAACAAAAGGTAGAAGTTTGAAGGATGCTTTTAGAAGTGCCTTTAATAAGGAGTACATGTAGAGCTAAGGCAGGTTATGTTGCCTCATCTAGAGGTTATGTTGCCTCCTTCTCTTTTTTGTAAGCCACCTAACAGATGTCAGGAGGTAATGACTTTGTCCATTTTCTACTAACCTAGGCATTCATACCAGTGACCTAGAGCCTGCAATCTAGTCTGTAGCTCATTTCTAGTTCTTTAAGCCATGCGGTCCTATGTGGAGAAAGTCAAAAGCAGTGATGATGTAACGGAGTATTGTAGGCTATGTCACTTGGTTTAATTTGCAAGTATACATTTTTCTTTAATTTTCCTCAATTCTGTGGGAAAATATGAAATTTACCAAAAGCTAACTCACTGAAAACATCAACTCTGTTATGTCGTACCACATTTCAATTAATTTAGACAAAGGGTTTTTTTAAGTGGAGAAAGGTTCCATGTGCAGACCCCAGAAAAGGTGTTGGTTGATATAGACAGCAAGACGGTGGCCATGGAAGTTGGAATCCGCTAAGGAGTGTGTAATAACTCACCTGCCGAATCAACTAGCCCTGAAAATGGATGGCGCTGGAGCGTCGGGCCCATACCCGGCCGTCGCCGGCAATGAGAGCCGCGGGGGCTACGCTGCGACGAGTAGGAGGGCCGCTGCGGTGCGCCTTGAAGCCTAGGGCGCGGGCGGAGCCGCCGCAGGTGCAAATCTTGGTGGTAGTAGCAAATATTCAAACGAGAACTTTGAAGGCCGAAGTGGAGAAGGGTTCCATGTGCAGACCCCAGAAAAGGTGTTGGCTGATATAGACAGCAGGACGGTGGCCATGGAAGTTGGAATCCGCTAAGGCGTGTGTAATAACTCACCTGCCGAATCAACTAGCCCTGAAAATGGGTTTTTTTTAAATATTCAAAATAGGTACCATTGTACTGCAGTTATAAAGCACGGTATGCTAAGAATCACACCCTATTTCTCTGTTTCGCCCACAATGAAAAATTCACTATTTCATATTTCAGAGTGAGAGTCACATAAATACTGCAGTTGATTAAACAGAGTAATTAGATTATGTTCTCTTATTTTGCTGTTTCAAGGATCTGTCAAGATTAGTTTAGAGTAGACATCTACAATATCCATGGAATTCAAACCTATAACTTAGAGATCTCTTACCACTGCTTAAAGAGAACCCTGATAATAAGAAATACATTAAGTAATCTCACTTCCAATAGTGTCACTGAACTCTAGAGTTCTCTCTTTACCTAAGAGAAGCTATGAATATATGACATAGGAACTAATGGTATGGCAATTGTTTCTAATCTAATTTTAAAATAGGAATAATTCTCATTATTATTACTACGATTATTTAAATTTGGTTCTAGTGTACTAGGTAATTGTTAAGCGCCTAGTATCTATGCACATTAGAAATACTTAATATACTAGGAGAGCAACTTTGTGGAGCTGTTGATGACTACATAGAATGTGTCTGTATGTATGGAGATTGACTGCAGTTCTAGTAACAAAAATAATGTAATTTTAAAACGCTCTTTTACACTTTGTGGTAAAGCAGCCTCAGACTGGAACGGAAGTGAAATAAATCCATATCTCTGCATGCTTGTCTAGACAGTACCAGTATAGTATCTTTGTGCTAGAGTATAGCAGACACCCTGGTTAAGTCTAAAGATGAGCAAACTAGCTCTTTTAGGTCATGATGCTCAACACAGGTATGCAGCTCATGTTACATATCACAATTCAACTAGCCATTCCCACCTTCCATATTTTAAAAATTTAAGTAGGCACTTGCCTCTTCATTTGTAGTAATAAAAGTTTACCACTAATATTCAATCAAACCACTGCCGAAAGCTTGCTGCCTTCTCCTCTCTCTCTACTACCAAAGTGAAGAACACAGCCAGCAAAAACACTGTAGTATACACTACAATTCTGAAACACCATTTTCCAGAATTTTTTACCCTCAACTGTCATCAAAACTGCCAGCTAGTAGGAACTTTTGGAAGGAGACCTTCTCCCATCTCTCTCACTCTCCTCCTCCCCCCACACTACTTTTCCAACTATGTTAGCAAACAAAATCTACTTGGTGTAGAAGGGCAAAGACACAGAAAACCCTATTTTTAAAAATGTTTGGGGTTTTGTGTCTATTTCAAACATGATTTTGGCCTGCTCAGGAGGCCTAATTCTGTTCTCATTCATAACAATGTAAATCTGGAGTAACTCCACTAAATGGAGTTAGTCCAGTTTTGTACTGGTGTCACAGACCAGAATTTGCCCTAGTATCTCTAAACAAAATATAATCACAAAGTGGAATGGCTACTGCAGTGCCAGGAGAGATCAAAGGAATAGCTGATAATGATTCCTTAAGCAGAATACCATCACCTCTTCCCTAACTCCTGCAAAGCAAGTTCTAGTTGGTAACTGGAGCAGACAGAGTATATTTAAAGGTGATGCACAGGTAGTAATACTAGTGCAAGATTTCTGGAGTCTCTGAATATTTATTCTACCCAGAGCATTTTAATAAATTTGATAGCAGCAGATATATATTTTGTGTAAACTGTTAACACTCCACAATCCTCTCCATTTTTACAAGCAGCAGGGAGCTGAAATCCTTGGAACTGGCTGGGACAAATGATTAACGGGGTGGCAGACCAGATTCTGCAGCCTGCTCATTAGACCTCATAGACACCCCTCTCCAGGAGCTTCTTTGGTATCCCGATCCCTAGTTTGGCAGGAGGGGCAGAATTATCTTCACTGCATGCTCCTCTTGCCCAAACTCACAAGACAACATATCCAATTAGAACATAGCCAATTAGACAGACAGGGAAAACTTTAGATAGACAGAACGTAATAATCCAAATGATATTTCATTGGAAAGTGGGGTAAACACCCCTATCTGATCAGGACTCATGTTTCATCCAAAGAGCAGAAAGCTTCACATTAAGAAAAAATGTTTTTGTCTATTTGACAATTCACTAATGAATAAAAATACTGTGTATGTTCAACTATGTTTTGTTGATCTGAAAAATAATGGAAAATGTCTGCTCTAAGTTTGCAAACCTTTCAGTCCTTCATTTATTGGTACATCTTTAACTTTATTACCAAAATGCAGGGGAACAAATTAAATATCATATTAAAATGACAATCTTTAGAGATGAACAAATAGTATCCTTGAAATATTATATGTCAATAACATTTTACAAGCATAACAGATCTTTTAAAAAAAGGATAGAAAAACACTGCTCAGTGCATGAAAGGTGCCAGAGTTTTTAGCTGGCATTTACACAACGCATGCTTTTCTGATGAGAGTGGGGAGACAATGAGAAACTAATATCAGGCCATAATATGCCAGTGATGTAAAAGGTCTGTGATATTCTGGATCCTGAATCTTAACTACCCACTGTACACTTTCACAATGGCACAGAGAGGAGTATAGCTTAAGACAAAGTGGTAACCGTCCAGTTGGCAAGAGAATAAGATGAGTGATGGCTACCGACGTGCTGGGTAGCAAGGCATTCTCTGGTGCTGTTAAATTATTCTTCATGGCATCAGCAATCCAGAGATGGCTTTGTTTGCCTTTTATATCTTTTTGCAGAAGCTAGAATAAGCTGACAAATGCTAAACAAGTCAGAGAGAAAAAAATACTCAACATATTCAGAAATGCTGCTTGGAAGCACAGCAACTGGGGTTTCTGTTTAAAAATAAAAAGAGGAATAATACTTTGCATTTCATCTGAGGACCTCAGAGCACTTCACAAGCATTTACTATTTAAACCTCATGAGCGCTGCATGATGGGGAATCGTGAAGCACAATGCCGCCTAGTGTTTCCATATGGGGAGTGTGGCTTCATAGTGTCACTTGCCCAAGCTTGGGCCTAAAAAGCACTGTCTGGTCCTAAATTGTTTAAATTTTGATTCAGTGGGGAAGGGCCCCTGTTGCATTGACACAGAATTGTTCTGTTCCAGAGTTAGGGTCCATAAACTAAATTTATGAATTTTAAAAGCAAGCAGTAAACTCCGCACCTCACTTTTCTTCATACACCTCCCTCCTACCCACCTTTACACAGAAGCAAAGGGACCAAAATATGACACAGCTTTCCTTCAGCCCTAGGCTTTCCCACACAAACCTATGACTTTTCTACACAACAGACATTATACTCTAACAGCTAAGTCCAGGCTATTACTCTTAAAGACCCACACCAAAATGAAACAATGGAACAATGTGATGCCTCCTCAGGAACAAGAGAAAATCTGGAGAAAACATAAGAGCAAAACCACTTACCAACTGAAAGGAGATACAGACTGTCTCAGTCGGCCGCATTAAGGCTGCAACTCAAGTATTGCTCTTACATTTAAAGGGCCCAGCTACTTCAGGAGAGCATGACAGGAAATATCCTCTACACAAGAGTAAACCCAAAATAGAGAGTACAGTGGTGACAACAAAATGGAATTATTTAGATTAATTAGAGGGACTAACTTCAGTCTTCCCGATAGCCACTGAGATTTTGACCCCCGAAACCCAGCATTTTGTACACAAAGCATAATTATGCTGGTGTTTTGTAGTATTCTGATGTGGATTTACACACAAGTTCATACAATGGAAATCCAGCTTTCTTTTTGCTGTCCTTCACTGTCTGTGTTTTAAACATATGATCATGTTCTCCTGAGTAAGAATCATTGTATCTAGCCTTTTATGCCTTCATTTCTGAAGGAAGTGTGTTTACGTATGTTGTGGGTAGATAGATGTCTCAAGCTCCATATGAGCCTTTCCCTTCTAAAAGTGGAATTTATATTCATTTTAAATATTTCTGTGGTGCCTATCACCATGGAATCTAGCAATTATCTTCTGATAATGCTACTCTGAAATACCAGGCATATCCCAACACAGCTTTTTCCAGGCTTTTTTGGAGCAACAGCATTCTTTCCTTGTTTGAGGTAAGCAGTGGGCTTTATTTTCCAGTTTCCCACTGAATCGTGCTCCAAATGCAATCAATTTAACAGTCAGTATTTTGTGCAGGAAATGGAATCCACCCCTTCAGATGCTCTATAAAGGCAATTGCTCAATTAATCAATAAAGTTCATTTTCACTCCCTAAAGCAGCCACCCACCCAAGCAGATGTTCAAATACATTCACTCTAAAACCGGAAACCCACTCTGATGCAAATGCCTCTCACCAACTGTCAACCCACAGTTAAAGTTGGAATTAATGATGTATCTTTGTTTTGCTGTCCCTAACAGCATGACTGGAGAATGAATAATCTATTGCTTTTCTTTTTAAAAACAGCACAGTTCAGTTCTAAAACATTCATTTTTATTTTTTTATTGTCAAACATTTTACTATAATGTCATTTTCCTAATGAGCCAAATTCAGAAATAAGAATGATGTGTGACCAAAATGTGTAAAATACATCTCCTCTGACTTTGGCCCAAAGGTCAAAGGTAACTGCCTCTTTGGGTATGTCTACACTGCAATTAAAAACCCACGGCTGGCTCGTGCCAGCTGACTCGGGCTAAGGGGCTGTTTAATTGCAATATAGATGTTTGGGCTCAGGCTGGAGCCCGAGCTCTAGGACCACTGTTCTAGGACCAGTGCTCGGGCTACAGCCAAAGCCCAAAAGTCTATACTGCAATTAAACAGCCCCTTGGCCTGTGTCAGCTGGCGTGGGACAGCCGCGGGTGTCTAATTCCAATTTAGACATACCCTTTGTGTCGCTTACATTCCACTTCATAAAAGAGATGCCACTTCCAAAGGGGAAAGAACGTTTGTTCTTCAGAAAAGCCTGAGGAAACCACAGTCTTATCATTTCAGCTTATTTTTAGGTAAACTTAACTACCACTGATTTATAGTGAAAGACATATGGATCAATCAATATACAGAGGAGTCATTCAAAGCCTCATTTTGAGTAGTGTACCCTGAACTGAGTAGTGCATGTTACATCAATCAAGTCAGAAATGCCTGCAAATGTACACTCTTTTTACATGTGCTGCCTACTTTGGATGTAATGAGAGCTGGGTAAAAAGTTTTGTCCAAAACCTTTTACAGAAAAAAATTTAGATTCAGTGATACTGAAACATTTGTTTAAGTGTAGTAGCCGTGTTAGTCTGTGTCAGCAAAATGAAAATAAGAAAGAAAAACTTGTAGCACCTTAGAGACTAAACATTTGTGTTGATTTCACTGAATTGCACTGGTTGAAACCTTCCCCTCTTCTCCATCCCCTCCCCACCCCGCTCAAAATTGAAACATTCAGTTCTGAGATTTTTGAAATGAACATTTCAATTTGAAACACTAAAGTAACTTTTTTGTCTGGATATTTCATTTAATTAAAAAAAATATTCAAAATGTTCAAAATCAAAATAAAACATTTTGTTTGACCTATAATTATTTTTTCTCCCTGATGTTTTGATTTGCTGAAATATTTTTGAGATTTTTGCTTTGGTTTGGCCTGACCAGGATTTTTTTTAAATGTATTTTTTAGAATTGCCAGAAAACAAAAAAATATTTTATTTTCTTCTTTAAATTTATTAAATCTTTTTATTTTCTATATCTATAGAGTCATATCCTGCTCTGATTTATGTCCTGTGCAATCTCACTGACCTCAGTGGATTTGTTTTGGGTGTAAACAAGGATAGAATTTGCCCCAAGTTTGCATTTTCTTGGGGCTACACATAAGCGGCAGGGCACTGATTTCCTACATCCAAAACTTTCAGAGCTTGTTAGCCAGGTAGAAATTTACTTTCTCCCCATAGCTATGGCATCCTTAATGCACCCCTCAGAGTCACCACCCCACCCCACCCACATCAATTTTTTTCTTCTAATTTTCAATGATGCATAAAAAAAATGGACATTCGGTTAAGCCCTCAAAGTTCAGCTCCTTAGTTAAAAATGTATTGGCATTTTTGTGGTCTGTTTGTATTTGTGGCAATTGTACCTGTGGTATTTCCCCATTACACAAACGTACAATGGACCCTGAACTAAAATGTGAAAGAGCAATGTTTGCTCTGTACCCTAAAAGGACATGACCCCCAACCTACACTTTGTAATTTTGGGGCACGTTCTCTTGGCTGTAGACTACAGACCACTAAGTTGCTGCTCATGCTAAATGACATTTTTTCTCTTTGGCAACTATTAATGGTAAGGAGCATTGCCTAGCGTCCACTCACTCACACAAGTATTTTACTTATAGCCATATCTATGACATTCCTCACTACATTAGCTGAGGCACCTTTCTTTTTTCTCATACAAAGTTTCTTCTGGTGATGAATTCTTCCGGGGCTACCTGGCTGTCTTTCAGACGAAAAACAGTCCTGCTGCTGTAGCTGCATCATGTTACTGTCTGCAGTCAGGCACTTCCTCCCCACTGCCTGCACTTCCTAAAATGATTGACAACAAGAAATTAAATAAAACCAGGGATTATGCAAAGTAACCGGGTAGCCCCTTCTAATTCCATCACCACCTATGACAAAGTTTCCAAGATTCCGCATGCTCAGGCCAACTCTTGGGCTCTTTCTCCTGACTATGCCCTCATACCAAGGCCGTGATGCACCTTCCACTGCTTTCCAAATTCATGCAGTTCTGTGTCCTCTAGAAATCCTCTTACATGGACTGGGAAACCAGCAGCTGAAGAATTAACTTCCAACAGTGAGAGGTTGGTGTTTAATGTATTCAGTCATTGCTGTGGCCTGTTGATGCTTGAATTAGGGCTCATTCATACTGGAAACATGCATTGTGTTAAAAATGTGTTAGTTGGTCGAGGTTAACATATTTTTAAACATTACTGTCCTTGTTGACAGTAAAGGCTACATGGTATTTAACCTTGTGTTAGAACCTTTTATAACAGGAAGCATTTTTTCAGTACAGACTGGCCTTAGACAGGATTGCAAATGAAGAATAATACTTTGGCTGGAAAGTTATATGGTGCACAAAGCCTTTGGAAATACTAGGCCCTGTGCTGCTGCATAGATTGTAGGCTTCCATTGATACAGGAAATAATGCAAGAAGAGGTTCTCACGCTATCTTCATTTCACTTCCTGCTTTTGGTTAAGTTGACACTATGATGATGATAATCTCTCCCATGCCATTTCCTTCTAGTCCAAAACCAGACAGTACCAGCTAGCTAGAAAAGTGAATTAAAGCTATAAATATTTAAAACAACAAAAGGCAAAGTAAGAGCTGAGGTTTGTTTTGACTTTGGTTTGAAATGTCTTGCCTATCCGTACTTTAATTCTACTGTTCACTCCACATTAGATAATAATAATAGCCTCATTCCTCCCCACTAGGTGTCTCTAGCAGTGTCATTTCCCTTCATCTTACATAGAGTAATTGGGGCTAGATTCACAAGAGGGACACAAGAGTCTAATGACAGGTTTCAGAGAAGTAGCCGTGTTAGTCTGTGTCAGCAAAAAGAAAAGGAATACTTGTGGCACCTCGGAGACTAAAATTTATTTCAGCATAAGCTTTCATGGGCAACAGCTCACTTCATCAAGTGCCTCTTTAGCTGCCTAAGGACAACCTTTAGGTGTCACAAAATCACCACTCAGATGCTGCCTAACCCAATAGGCAACTAAGCTGCCACTGGTAAATACCCAGCAGGATTCACAAACTAGCCAGTCCCCTGCCTATCTCAGCTGGAGGGCCACACAGCAGCCAAGTTCTGAGCACATCTAACCTGCACAAAAGACATCTGGGGAGGAAGAGACGCTCCCTTTATCTCCAATAGCCTAGTGGTTAGGGTACACAACTAGAAGACTCAGGCTCAAATGCCCACTCTGCCTGATTCGGAGCAGGGACATAAACCCTGGTCTCCCCCTTCCATGGAAGTGTCCAAACCCTGGGCTATTGGGTATTCTGGGGTGGGAATCTCTCCTATTGAAGAAATTCCACTTTGTATGAACTACTTGACTAGTCACTGGAGCAGGGACTGTAACCCAAGTCTCCTTCCTCCCAGGATAGTGCCCTTGCCACTGGGCTATGGTGTAATTCTCACTCTCTCTGGTCTAGTAACTACTTAAGTATTTCATACAAAATGGAAGTTTCAACAAGAAAGATTCAGTAAGCACCACCCCAGTGGCCAGGACTCTCACCTGGGAAGTGGGAGAACTGGGTTCAAGTCCCTCTTCCGAATCAGGCAGAGTGGAAATTAGAATCTGGATCTCCTTTGTCAGTTGAGTGCTCTAACAAGTGGGCTATTGGGTTAAAAGGGAACCCCCCACATTTTTCATGAGAAAGGAATGACCTAGCTTAGGTGCCTAGCTCCAGGAGGGTTCATGATTGAGAATCCTGAGCACAGCTAGGTGCCTTCCTCTAACCCAGAGTTAGGTGTCCAGCTTCCTAATAACTAAGGCTGTGAGTCGGTCATGGAGGTCACGGATTCCGTGACTTCTGCAGTGGCTGGTGCTGGCTCAGTGGCTGCCCGAGCCAGGCAGCCCCTGGGCCAGCAGCAGCAGTTTGGGTGTGAGGGAGGGGGCTAGGGGCAGAGGGTTGGGGAGTGCAGGGGGGCGCTTACTTGGGGTATGAGGCTACCTGGCTCCCACTGGCATGGCCCCCCTGCGGCTCCTAGATGGTGAAAGGGGGGATGGGGTCTCTGCACTGCACACTGCCTGTGCCTGCAGGCCCCACCCCCGCAGCTCCCATTGGCTGCGGTTCCTGGCCAATGGGAACTGCGGCAGCCGGCACTGGTGGCGGGAGCAACAGAGCCTCAGCCCTGGCCCCTGCCTCCCATCCCAAGTTGCAGGGATGCGGAACTGGGTAGGAAGCCCCTGCCAGCCCCCGCCAACCCCCGCCCCCCGCACCAGCAGGGGTCCCAGGCCATGGCCCCTCACCCAAATTTTAGTCAGGGCGGGTATTTTTAGTAAAAGTTATGGACAGGTCACGGGCCAATGTGGCCTGTGACCTGTCCATGACTTTTATTAAAAATATCTGATGAAGTGGGCTATAGCCTACAAAAGCTTATGCTGAAATAAATGTGTTAGTTTGTAAGGTGCCACAAGTACTTCTGTTCTTTTTCCATGACTAAAACGTAGCCTTACTAATAACTGACTGAGGTGGCTTCCCAGTCAGCATGCTGGCTTCTGTGAATCCCATTCTTAGCCACCTAACTTTCCCCATGAACTGAATGCATAGGGAGACTGGCAAGTAACTCAGGGTTGTGAATTCAACTGGGTGGCAGGGTACCTGAGGCCTTGTCTACACTGGCAAGTTTGTGCAGAGTAAAGCAGCTTTCTGCATTGTAACTCCTGAGGTATACACACTGCCAAGCCACTTAGTGTGCAGAAACTGTGCAGTTGCAGTGCTGTAAAAAACCCACCCCAACGAGAGGCGTACAGCACTGCAGTGCCAGTGTAGATACACTGTTCGATTACAGTGCTGCGATTGGCTTTTGGGAGGTGTCCCACAATGCCTGTTCTTGCCTCTCTGGTCATAGGTTTTAACTCTACTGCCCTGAGGTGACCAACCATCATCCCCACCCCGTAAATTCCTTTGGAATTTTGAAAATCCCCTTCCTTTTTGCTCGGTGATGCGTGCAGTGGTCTCAGCGCATCTTTCCAGGTGTCCATGTGGGGACAGGAATTATCTGGCCACCCCTAAGACCCCAACAGCCTCGTGCCCAGTGTACAGTAGGGTTTGGAAACACTGATTTCTCCTGCCCCTGCGGTTACTCACCATTTTTGGGGTCTTGTGGCTCATGTGTGCTTGCCTGGGGTCAGCCAGTTAGCGACAGGTGTGAGAGTACTGGCTGTGTTTTAAAGCATTGAATCAGTATTGTCTGTGTTGCAAACAATACTGCTTCTGTAAAATGTTGCATTTAAACTTCACAGAGATGATCTTGGGAGCACAGCCTCCCTCTTTGTTATCACTGGCTGAACGGCTGTGCAGAATTAGAAAGCGGCCACGAAGAACTAAGGAGGACTTTCTGTATGAGGTTATGATGCACTCACCTCCTCCTGGGACCTTCCTTTCCCCCATCTCCCTCAGTGCTGATGCATTTTTTTGTTTGTCTCTCTCCTCCAGTTGTTGTTTTTAATAAAAGAATTGTGTTGGTTTGAAAGCAATTTTTATTCTATTAATTGAAAGCAAACAAAGCCCTGCAAAGCAACAATTATCTTAAACCTTTATAGTTCATCGTCTGCACCAATCCAAATCACCTCCTAGCTTTACAAACACTGCACTCCCGAGCATAGCAACAAATACTAGTGGCTTTCAGCTTCAAATTGCTGCCTCAAGGGACCCCTGATTCTTCTGGCCCTGTGCTGCACCCCTTTAATAGTCTTGGTCTCTGGCTGTTCAAATTCAGCCTCCAGGTGCTGAGCCTCAGCGGTCCCACCCTGAGTGAAGCTTTCACCTTTCCCTGCACAAATATTATGGAGCGTACAGCACACGACTATAAGCATAGGAATATTGTCATCGGTCAGTTCCAGCTTCCCATATAGGCAGCGCCAGTGGGCCTTTAAACGGCCAAAAGCACACTCAACAGTCATTCTGCACTTGCTTAGCCTGTTGTTGAACTGCTCCTTGCTGCTGTCAAGGTGCCCCGTGTATGGCTTCATAAGCCATGGCATTAAGAGGTAGGCAGGGTCTCCCAGGATCACAATGGGCATTTCGACTTCTCCTACAGTGATCTTCTGATTCGGGAAGAAAGTCCCTGCTTGCAGCTTCCTGAACTGGCCAGTGTTCCAAAAGATGCATGAGTCATGCACCTTTCCAGACCAGCCTACATTAATGTCCGTGGAATGCCCACAGTGATCCACAAGCGCCTGGAGAACCATAGAGAAATACCCCTTCCGATTAATGTACTCGGTGGCTAGGTGGGCTGGTGCCAGAATTGGAATACGCGTGCCATCTATCACCCCTCCGCAGTTAGGGAAGCCCATTTGTGCAAAGCCATCCACAATCTCATGCACGTTGCCCAGAGTCAGGGTCTTTCGGAGCAGGATGCAATTAATGGCCCTACACACTTCTGTCAACACGAGTCCAACAGTCGACTTTCCCACTCCGAACTGGTTAGCAACCGATCGGTAGCAGTCTGGAGTAGCCAGCTTCCACTGTGTAGTCACTACACGCTTCTCCAAAGGCAAGGCTGCTCGCATTCTCATGTCCTTGTGCTGCAGGGCTGGGGCGAGCTCATCACACAGTCCAATGAATGTGGCTTTCCTCATCTGAAAGTTCTGCAGCCACGGCTTGTCATTCCAGACGTGCATGACAATGTGATCCCACCACTCAGTGCTTGTTTCCCAAGCCCAAAAGCAGCATTCCACTGTGGTCAGCACCTCCATGAATGCCACAAGCAATCTTGTGTCATAGCTACTACGCGTGGTGAGATCAATGTCACACTCCTCTTGCCTTTGTAGTTTAAGGAATAATTCCATTGCCACTTGTGACGTGTTAGAGGGAGCAGCATACTGGTCAACAGTTCGGGATCCATTCCTGCAGCCCGAAGAGGCAGAGCGCACAGTACACATACAATTGAAAGATGGCACCAAACGTGGACGGAAGCACAGGGATTGCTGGGATGCAAAGCAATGCATCACGGGGCATTGGGACAGGACCCACGATGCCCCACGACCCCCTCCACCTTCCCACAACTCTTAGCGGTAGAAGAGGAAGAGATGCGCTGTAGGATAGCTGCCCAGAGTGCACCGCTCCGAATTCCCCTGCAAGTGCCGCAAATGTGAACACACTATTGCGCAGGCAGCTGACAGTGTGAACACACAACAGCAGTTTCCCTTTAGCACTCTCTGAGCGGCGCTGTAACTGCCGGCGCTGCAACTCTGCCAGTGTAGAGATACCTAAAAGTTAGGTGCTGCAACACTCAATGCCCCCCTTGTGAATCAAGCCTTTGGCTCTCAGTAGCTATTTTCAGAAAGGAGCCTTAAATCTGTTTTGCATTCCTACCTTAATTGCCTCTGTCATTGGGAGAGTTCAGTAAAGGCCACTTTCTGAATTTTATTTTATGGTGAAGGATGGGAAGTTATTACAGAAGAGGGATCATAACTCGGCCTACCTTCATACCAGGCAACTGGGACTGATCTTTATTGCATAATTGTCTTAACTGCTGTAACACCCTGTCTTCTCAAAGCACGAGAACTAGATGAAGAAACAGACAAACCTTCATTCACTGCTCGTTAGTGGAAATGTTGCACATGTGGTTTGAGCTAGAATTGGTACATGTATTTATGCAGGAACAGTTGCCTTGGCCCAGGTAACCTTTGCCCCTCAGTGCAGTCCTTCATACCCTTATGCTCATTATTATTAATTAGTTGTATTACAGTAGCACCTAGAAGCCTCAACTTGGTTCAGGGTCCCATTGTGTTAGGCATTGCACAAACACATAGTAAGAGACAGTCCTTCATCCAAAGAGCACACCGTCTAAACAGACTATACAGGTAGAGTGAGAGGGGAAACAGTGGCACAGACAGGTGAAATGACATGCCTGAGGTCACTCAGCAGGTCAGTCAACTAGAACTAATTAGAGCTAGGACTGTGCTGAACAGTTCATATCCCAGCCCAAACTTCCCCAAAGCCCCGGGTGTGTGGAGGGAGGGGCGGCTAGGTACCAGATCTGAGCCTTTGTAAGGAAGCAACTGGCTGGTGGAACAGGAAAAGTTTATGAACACATCTGTTTGTAGCTGAAACATCTTTGAGATGTGCTTTATTGTTAAGAAAATGCCACCCCCAAAAAGGACAAACACAACAATAGGACTTCTCTCTGACAAAATTCAAAATAAAGGTATAAGAGAGTTCACTTCAGACAAGTCCAAAGACAAGTATTTAAGTGTGGTTCAATACAACCAAATTTCAGAGAAGAATAAAACATCTGTCTTCTAGTTTCCACTCAGCTCTAGCGCTTTTCAGAGATCCTGACTGCCAGCTTCAGCCCCAACACCTCACAGTACATCTCTTTTTTACAAAGATGTGGAAACGAATTAATTCCTCACATCTAGTCCAGCCCTTCTACCCTGCACTCACGGCAGGAAATTCTGGTCTTTGTTGCAGGGCAGAGGGTTAACCTGGGAAAGGTCCAAACATCCTGTTATAAGAGATAGGGGCAAGCCATAAAGTTCAGATCCATAGCTGAATCTCCCTGAAGTTCTGCGGTGTTCAGAACTAGAGTTTTGCTTCACAAGCATCTCTAAAAGTAGAGTTTCTAGCTCTCCTCGCCTCCCTCCTGCCATGAGGTACTGGCTCACATGTTCTTAAATCTTTCACAATTGATTCCCACTTAAAAAAACTGCCCATGCTTCCATCCAGTATTGTACTAAGATTGATACTGGGTGCTAAATGCTAATTATATGGGAGATGAGTGGAACTAGGCGTACTGGACATTTAATTTCTCCCTGGGCTCAAGGTTTTGCTTTATCTGGTCTCCTTCATTGACTGAAGAAAAGATAAACTAAGTACATAGGCCCCCAAAAGGGTACTGTGGTCACTGCCACCACATCAATGATCTTTTCTAAGGTGAGTGGTCTGAGGAACTTCGAAAGAACATAGTTTTTCTTCCAATTTTGTGGGCTGTGATTATTGCTGTAGCTTCACCAGGTTAGCAACTAACTATTAAGGCTTACAGACAGAAAGGAAATATGGAGTAAAAAGCTAATTAAAAGTTCTTTGCTCCAAAGAATCTGTTTACTATGGAATTTGCTGCACAGCTTCTATGGGACTTTGCCAGCAGCTACAAACAGAAATTAAAAAGAATAATCTTTCAGGGGGACATGTAAAATCTGAGCTCTTATCAATAAAGATATTGTAGCGCTTTTCTCAAGAATATGGATATTAGATCTTGTCAAATTCCATAATGGGTGATTATTGCACATTATAGCTGTGACACTCTATACCTTGGGGGAGCATGCTGTAACCCCCATATTCCTCATTTTCATATAATCGTGATCTTACGTATAAAGCATGGCTTGTAAGGTATCAGGGGAAAGGTTATGATCTGCTTAAAAAGTCATTTCTCTATCCATATGTGTATATCATTAATGCATATGAAGTAACAATAATATATGATTATTTATTTATATTTTTTTGAACACGTTCACATACCTGCAATGCAGAGGTCGCTCCGGACAGAAGCCCCCCTAGAAGTCTGCGGCAGCCCCCCGAACCTCATGCAGCCGGGTAGGGGCTGACTGGCTGAGCAGACCCCGGCCTAGGCTTGCAGAGGCCGTTGGGTGCCGGTGACAGACCCCGCGGGATGGGAACAGGCTGAGAGGGCAGCTCGCCCCCCGCGGGACCCCAGTTAATGGGCAGCGAGGACCCCCCCCTGCATGAAGCCACCCGGGCTGGGGGGCGCTGATCCTCTTCGAGCGAGAGGCAGCAGGCTCCTTCCCAGGACAGAGCAGGGGTGTCTACGCCTTCGCCCCCACACCCCGGCCAGCCTCCCCCCGCACCCTGCACCCCCCAGGCCCGCCTTCCCCCACACCCCCAGCTCGCCTCCCCCCACACCCTGCACCCCCAGCTCGCCTCACCCTGCACCCCCCAGGCCCGCCTCCCCCCGCACCCTGCACACCCAGCCCGCCTCCCCCCCGCACTCTGCGCCCCTCTGGCTCGCCTCCCCCCGCACCTTTCCGGGTGAGCTCAGTGCTGGCAGTGCTGCACAGCCCGGAGACGTGGAAGCAGCAGCCGGGCTGAGCCCGGGGGCTGGCTGGGTAGCTGGGCCAGTGCAGGAAGGTCTCCGTCAGCAGCGGCTAACCCACGCCGGGGGTAGGAGCCCCGGCCAGCCTGCGGCCATCCGCCGCCCTCGGCAGCGCCAAGCCCGCCCGCAGCCGAAGCCCCGCCCCCAAGGCAGGCAGCAGCGGTGACAGAACAGACCTGAACGCACCTGGGTGGACGCTGCGGCTGGGAGAGCAGCGGAGCTATGGTGGTTTGCTTCATACAACCAAGGGAACCCCCCCCCCAAGGCACTGGGTCTGTTACACACACTCAGCCCTACGCTCCTGTAAAGGCCGGTTTCATTCTAACCGGCAGGAAACGTGATTTTCATCTCGGTTAACTTAACACTTCCTATTGGACAAGATCCGTTCCGTTCCTGGTGCCCGTGGCTCAGTGCCCTTACAGCCAGGCTGAGGAGGCTGGCCCACCTCTCCACATTTCAGACGCTGCTCTTTGGTCTAACTTATTGACCCAGAAGGTAACTATGCTTTACATAATGCACCTTCAAGTTAGGGGAATGATGAGTATTCTTCATACACAATAAAGTGGTTGAATCCTGCTTTAAGTACAAAATTCAATTCAAGCTTAATTATGGAATGCAGCCAGCAGGTAATTAAACTACTGGAAGCGACTATTTTGTTTGGGCAGGCAAAAAGAGGTACTTTAATAGGAGAAACAATGCATAGGGTTAGCAGCAGCTCCATGGCTAGCTCCTGAGCAAATCCTGACCATGTGTAACTGAAGTGGGAATCTGCAAGTCACTTCTGCAGCCAGAGCTGCAAATAAAATGTATGAACTAGAAATTTGGGAAGAATCTGGCAAATGTTTTGCAGCTTTGCTATCATACAACAATCCACAGAACATCAGGAGTTTTGCATATAAATCTCCCTGATGGTAGAATTATTCTTTGAATTTTTGTACTATGACATTTTTTCTTAGAGCACTCTATAGGAGAATACGCTATGCAATAGTTTATAGCAATTTCTTGTATACAATTTTTTCTTCAAAGGAAAAGAGATTTAATAATCCAGTTTTCATTAAAGAAACAGAAATCTGCTGCCAGTCGGTAATGTGAGTGCCTCACTCCAAGGGCAGAGTTCCAACAACTTCATTTGGAAAAAAAGTCTGCTGCATTCATAATTCATAAAAGCACTGGCCTCTATCCCATTAAACTAACAGAGGAAGAGAAATATTCTTATGCTCAAAACATTCTCTCTCTCTTTTCTTAACTATTTATATGTGAGGGTCTATCATTTTCCCAAGCTCAAATGTAACCACAGTGTGAACATGTACAGATATGCAGGTTAACCCCAAAGAATACAAAATCTATTTTCAAAAGAAAAATGCTGTGCTTAATGGAACTATTTGCAAGCATCATACATTATAAATTTCTCTGATTTATGATTTTCATTCACCAATCTTTGAGAAACTTAACATTTTTAAAAGGCAAAATGCACACATCCACACCTTTCTCCCATTCTTCCACCCCACCTTCTTAAGTGGCTTCTAAGGTTTTTTAGTAGTGCTGGTATTTTCATTAACAACCATAAACATCTATGGTAGTGTCAGAATTCCATGTGAATCAATTTCCTTCCTTCCTTTTTCTTTTCGCCTCGCCTACATGATATTAAACGATATTTTAATCCCTTGCTCATCCAGTTGATATACCAAACAAAATGTAGCAGACTGACCTGTAGCCAGCCCGCTGTTTCTGCCAGTGTCTGGGTTCTTATATTGCACCCATAGTATCTGAGCACCTCTAGAAAATGTATTAAAGGGGACTCAACTAATTAGGTGTAGCTCCTGCACTTTGCTGACTCATGATACTGATTTGTTAAAATTTGCTTTATTACACAGGAAGAACTCCCCGGAAGGGAATATTTTCAAGCAGCAGAGCTAATGGTCCATTTTAAGAGCAACAATACACGATTCATTTTAAGAAAGTAATGAGCTACTTGTGGAGTCAAGTGCTACTCAACATGAGTAAAGGTGGTGCAATCTGGCCCTGTGTTATGTGTTTAGATACTATGAGTGGTTTAAAAATGCCTGAAATAGATAGCTGCATTGTACTAAATTGGATGAGAAATACAGCACATTCAGTGAGGGAATGGATCCAGTTTAGATAAGCAGATGCAAATTGCTTCCAACAGTCTACAAGAAATTTCACAAGCTGATGCCAGAGCCTTAAAGGCTCTCTTCATACTCACTGTATTATAGTCAACAATCCATTCTAGGATTAATGTAGACCAGGGCTTATACCGTGCGTGGTGGCATCACGCAGTATAGGCTACATTGCAGCATTCTAAATAAAATATTCCTTTTGTTCACTACAGCCAAGTCCTGTATCATGACACACACCATTGGCACCAAGACATGGAGATTGCTTGTGACAGAGAAAGTGGGAAAGAACTTTTTCAGGTGCTACAAGGCCTGGTGACTCCAGACCATCTCCATTAGTTTACAGAGTGGAGCACTTCTCATTGTGGGATTATTACCTACATAAAATCACTCCAATTTGGATGGCAGAACCATAGCTAGAGAGGAGTGGGACAGGATGAAAATATAGTGTCTTCTCTGATTTAGTTTCAGTCATGTCAATTACAAAGTTTCTGGAAGTGTTTGAAGAGTTCTGGGCTATGAGCTGTGGACATATGTTTTTGTTGGCTTGTGAAGTCCAGTAGGGAGGCAGAGTCAGTCCATTATTGGAAAAGTCCTCCAAAGCCTCCATTCAGAAGGATTAGTGCTAGAAAGGCGATTTGCTAGGCTCTTGCTCAAGAAATTCTTTCAATGCTGAGAATCTCATCAACTATTGACCTTTCTCTAATATTCCTCTTTAACGAATATTGAGAAGTTTGTGGTGACGCAATTCTGTAAAATCTGAAGTCAAAATAATGTCAACACTACCTCATGGTCAGTAATCTCAAAGGCTGCTCATAAATCTAAAGAAATCACTAGCGATTTAAGAATTTAATTTTTTTTAATTATTTGGAGTAGAATTTTTAATTTTTGGTGCAGAATTCCCTCAAGAGTACCAGGGTTCTGTGTGGGGCAATGTGGTTTTTCACTTCTGGACACTCTTCATACATTTTAATATTACATTAATTGATTATTAAAAGTCCTGATTTTTCATCGCTCTAATACTGTCATGTCCTATCTCTTCTCCCCTTGTTTAGGTCAACTCTTGTGTTATATTTAATTTAAAGCCTGACTCTGTGGTTAGCTGAGTGCCATAAATGACCAGGACACTGCACGCCTCTAGGAGGCACTAAGCATCATATAGGATTGAGAGTTAAATCAAGTATCGCAACAAGAGACTCCTTGAAGCCAGGCACCTGCCATTTAATTGGTGTATAAAGCCTGCATGATTAGATTTGAAATTAGGAAATGTGAATTCAAATATTTTTACGATCTAGAGAAAAGTCAGAGAAACCAGAGAAACTTTTTATTGCACAAAATAAATTATATAGAAAACAAAATGCAACAAAACAACTTGTATTTGTAGGCTGCACAACAGATGTTACAACATGAATATATTTATTGCTTTCAGAAAGGAGCAATTCAGTGCTAGTAAGCAGATTAGTTATACTTCTTGCTCATCTAGATCTTTCATAGGATTAATTCAACTGGGCCAGAGGCATCTTGCAGCATATGGACCACACACAATTGTAACTTACTATAGCAGTACATGAAGGTGCTGTGGATATTCTTGACATTAACATGAAACACTCAATTTAACATCACTGGTATTGAAGCATACATACGGTGACAATAAGAAACGGTTGCATATCAAATATATTTCTTAAAATATACTCCATTTACAGAGTTTGCATGAGTTATTGTACTAAAATTTACCCTCTTTACAAATGTAGATATAACTCCAAACAAACTCACTTCTCTCTGCATCAAAATACAACACAGAGCAGATTTTGCCAAATGAAGGCTAGTAGCAACTCAGTACCTAATTATAGACGTGTTCACTAGTTCTAATGTAGTTACGGGTTTATCATCCTTTTTCAGGACAACCCTCTATTTTTTAAAAGAAAGAGTTATAACTCAGCTGAAAAGAATATTCCAGAGTGACCTTTGGCAGAGCTGGGGGGAACTACAGTACTTGTTTTATACACTTAACAAAAATACTCATTTGGTTATTTAAAAAAATATATAGGGCTGCAATATATATTTTACATATATATTATATTTATAACTCAAACTGGTTTGAGATTCTAAAATGCTACTTTGTTGACCCTGAGATGTTGAGCCTCCATTGATTTAATATGGACATACTATTAGCAGCTATTTAACAAGAAATTTAAAAAGTGTAAAATATTCAAATTGTAAGATGTTTTAAAAATACTGACTACTTTAGGAACTTAAGAAAAGCGTAAGTGTATTAATATGGCAATGGTTTTACCAAGTATTTGCAGTCTATTGAATAAAATCCCCTCATTATTTAATTATGTAAATATTTACACACATTTAGGATTGTAATATTGTATTTACTGTGGACTCTTGGGCTTATAGTTACAAAACTTTACAAATTTATGGAAAACTAACACAAAAGATTGTGACTAATGTTAGAGATATGACAGACCTCACAAATGTAAGGAAATACAGAGTTAAGGTGGGAACTCTTGGCCATATTCAAATCTCAGTTACATGAATGTAAAAGCAAAGAAACACCATTAAAGTCAAATCCAGAACTCTCACCCAGCCTCAGGATCTGTTAGTGTGGACCCATGCAGAGTCCCATTGTGTGAAGACTGTGGGTTTACATGTGTGGAACTGAGATCAGAGTCTGGCCATCTGTTTTGAACAGTGATCTGGTAGAATTAATTTGGAATGGTGTGCGTGTTGCTCGGTTCTTTTAGATGTTAGATATACTACAGTACAAGCTGGCACAAAAAATGGGTTAAGAATGGCATTTCAGCCATCATTTCAATTTCACCATTTCAGTGTCCATGGTTCCATGAGATTAAGTCCTAATGTCATTTCATGTGGGGTTTTTTTTGTTTTCAAAAAAGTAGTTTAAAAGTACGGTTGGTACAAATGACTATGTACCAGTAACTCAAAAGGTGCGGTTGTAACATGCATATGGTCCAGTAGGAGTTTCCTAAAATTAAAAAATATCGAGTATCAGATATGTCCCGATGCACTAGGAAAATACTATTTGTTTCACATATCTGGTATGTCACTTTCATTCAGTGGGGAATTTGCTATTAAATACTGATGTCTAGCAAATCTGCCATAATTTTAGACAATTTTATAGATTGCATAAACTGTAAATGGACTATGTAAATATTGTATACCTTAAAACATCCATTGGAATGTGACCCTCACAATGAAATTTGCTGTATCACAACAAATACAATAAAGTAGGAATGTTATAAGGTAGGAAGAAACTAATGTCACAAATGAAAAAACAGCACCGTCATTGTATGTTATGCAATCAAATTGTTGATAATGTAGACATTTTTTGTAGCATGGTCAGATATACTTGGCTAAGTCCAGGTATAAAATGCAATTAGCCCAGCTGTAACAACTATACAGCTTTATACAGAATAAACATTCCATAAATCAACTGAGAATGCATTTGAGCACAAAAATAAAAATATTTAAGTGATTCTCTAAGCAGCTTTTTGTTTTTTCAAAACATAAACATAGATATTGGACTGATTAAATATCTACAAGTGCTTTTCCTTTATAAAAATACATATATTCTTAGTAGTAGGATAGACTAAGTCATTAACAATGACCTGGTATTTTTTTTCACTTCAATTTGAATGATTTATAAGCTAAATTTTACAACCACAAAAAGGTTTATTTGTAATAAGGTGTTACCACTTTTGACAAAAAGCTTAAAATATTTTATATTTTAAAAGAAAATTAGCAACGTAACATTACAATATGTTCTATGATCTCTTTAAAGTATTGTGAGGGCTGTTGTATTAAAAACTGATAGTCACTGACCAGATGCAAGGAAGAATTACTGCCCACCACAAGCTCCTTTCTTATCTTTACTTGGATCACAGCTTATATAAGGACACTTAGGCCCCCATCCAAAAAAATGCCATTTAGAGTACTCTATACAGACAATTCAGTAGCCTGGAACGTCTAACAAATCAGGCTTTGCATTGATTTTTTTAAAATGCAAAATGTTTTTGAGTTTGCATTTGGGAAAATATTTACAAAATTATGCATTGCTTAATGTTTATTCCAGGAAGTTTCTACTCCAGAAAAAAAAGAAAAGAAATAAGAGCTACTGCAATTTTTTAAGTGACAGATTTTAAAATCTCTTTAAATAATTGTTCTGTTTTTTCCAATCTAGTTCAGGACTACCCTGGAAAAGAAATGCAAGAGATTTATCTAATTTTTTATTTTTACTGCACAACACATAAAATAACCTTGATATTTTTTGCTAATCAATAGTCTGATGTTACTGAAAGCAATGCCATTTGCTAAAAAAATAGCTATAAAATCTGTAAAATGTACTTTAACATCTTTGCATGATCCTCCAAGTCTGTCCTTTTTACCCTCCAAAAATTCACTAAGCTACAGCTAAAAAACCCAAAAGTATCTTGGTGAATATTTTGTGCTTCAGAAGGTTTATGAGATTGACAGTGCACTGAAGTATTTTATTAGTTCACAGGCCAGGTATAGCACAGATATCAGTAATGCAAGCCTTTATGCTTCTTTTTGTTAACAGACATTACCCATGACCTAAAAGGGAACATTCTTTCTACCCATGACTGGTAAATTCAATCCTTATGCTAATTTCCATAATTTATCTGTTATTCAAAAACTGACAGGTATGCCAAACTCTAGTTTGGCAATAAACAGCTACCACCAGTAACATGCATTTGTCTGATACCAGATGCACCGCACTTGACTAACTAGATGTTCACTGCACTCCTCAACGGAAAATGACAATGCTTTATTCCAAGTCAGTTTCTGGATCACTGACCTTTGGTATTAAAAAGTCCCTTACAACTATTAGGCAAGCAAATAAGTCATAAAAATATAGACTTTAACAAAACTTTATGAATAAATTAAATGTATGATAGGCAGATGCACGGAGTAATTTAAGTCAATCAGAATTCAGTTTCCCAGTAAAACAGTACATTGAGCAACTCTGATTATACTGCACCAAAATCCCTCAGACACAAGGGCAACATCTACTAATCACCTGATAGAATACAAAACACAGTTATGGGACCAGAATATCACCACAGAATTAATGCATCTCACTTTGACAGTAAACATCTTTGCTTCACCTTTGTTTGCAATAGAAAACTTAGACTATAGCCAGCAGCACAAAAATGTTTTATCCTTGTAAGAATTTTATATACTACACCATTCTCTCTTAATCCGAACCCTGCATGCTGCTCATCACCTTAAGGGAAAAAAATAGCAACAAACTTTATTTTCATCCCTTCCATCCTTTTATGTCACATATTAAGCCCCCTTTAAAAATATCTGCTAGAAAAATTATTATATATATAAAGTTTACTGTAAGAAAAAGTACATATATCATAGCAATATGCAAATTCAATCTAATGCCTCTCTTTGGTTCGTTAATATAATCATGGAATCTTTATCTTATGGGACTGGCCTCTCCTGCACTCTGAAACATTAGAGCTGCACCTCTCTTTCTACAAATACGAGAGGCAGCTCAGGTCTATGGGCTTTTCCAGACCCCTACCACCACTCTTGAAGTGCTTCCAGAGCTGTATAGAAACATTAAATTGCTTATTAATAAAGGAAACAAACTTCTTAATGGTAATGACTGGATTCAGAAGTGAGCATTGTAAAGACACCAGCAGAATGTCTTGTGTCAAAGGAAACCCTACTTAGAAATCCCATCTGAAAGATCCTGACCTCTCCCCCCCCCATCCATCTGAGACGTTTGGGATGTAGTGAGCAGGGAAAAAAATTAGCTGGGAAGTAAAGATGAGTAAGACAAGGAAAATGTTCCCATTCTCTAAAATTAGTAGCATTAATCTATTTTGGGATCACTGTTTGGAGCACATTCCCACAGAAGGATGCTTCAATTGAGAAGTGAAGATCAAGCCAATAGTGTTTTACGAAAATGTTGATAGATGACCGGCTTTTCAGATTTCTTCTGTGGTGACTCAAGCTCTTTCTGCCCTGAAAGCCACCGTGGAACATGTTAAGTAGGCTCTGATTCCTTCTAGAATCAGTCTGTCAACAGCTGAATACGCTTTGGTGAAGCAGGATTAGATCCACCTGGCTATGGAGGATTTAGCTGGTTTAGCTATGGGCAAAAACAAAACAATCAATATTTTTCTGAATTGATCGGTTCTACTAAGATATATTTTCACTGTTCTTCTCACATGTAGGATATGCCATGCTTTTGTCCTCTCCAAGTGTGCGGTATTGGACAAAATTAATGAATGATCTCCTGTGAAGTACTGATCGGGTAACCTTGTTTATGAATGCCTCTAGAGTAGAAAGAGCTTTATCTTGTCCTCCTGGAAGATGTAGTAAGGCTTTATGTCTTCTAAAAGCAATGTTTTCTGAAACCTTATTGTAAGGAAATACAGGGAATTATATATCATTGATTCAAAAGGGCTGGATTGCGAAAGCTTTTAGCATTGTGGACAGCACCTATGTGGCTTGCTTTATTGGAAAATAGATGTGTTTATTCTCAGGAGAGAATTTGCATTACTTTGGCATTTAGACTTGAACTTCTCATGTCCTCACATCAATTTATATATGCCACGGTCATGACTGAACTAGAACTTGCTCCTTCTCTAAGGCAAGCACAGAAGTCTCAAAGAGCCAGCCTGAAGGCTCCCAAATCTAGGAAACGGATGCTCTGGAGCTTTTTTTACTTTGTTTATTGTGGTGCTCCAGGTGTGTTCCCCATCCTGAAGACTGATACCAGTGGTCTGGATTTTGGGATCTGGATTGCAGAAGGAAGTTGCTACTATCATATGGGCTTCCCGTCACCACCAAATGAGGCATTGAAATACTCTGGATAGTATCTGCTTTCCTATGCATCTCTTGTTGTGACAGTTCCAGGCTCATAAGAGAAATCCTTGGTGTTATACCATATGCACTCTTGTCTAGGGTGTAATCTCTATGTACAAGGCCAGAAGACCAAGGGGCTGCAAGTACGCACATCTTAAAGATCAGTGCGTGGGCCATGTTGAATCTTTCCTATGTTGGTAAGGCTGCATTCAACTGCTAGGTGAATGGAGGCTTTCAGAAAATTCTCCTATCTGAATATTTTCTATTTTGTCAACCGTTCATTTTCCTTGTCTAAGACCGCTTTGGCTCTCCTCATCTTTTTCTTACTCTGAAGAATATGAAGCAGAGTCCCAAATTTTTGAGGGACAAGTTCTATTGCTTCTCACTCCAGGTGACTGTCTGACTGAACTAGGCCATTCTCCTTCAGGTGTGAGATCTCCTTCGGGATTATCTGAAGTTTCTAGTTGTCTTGCAAGGTTGAAGAGGGATGAAAAAGAGATGTGGAGGAGTCTGGAACTCCAGGGTGCGTCTCTGTTTCACTCGGTTCTGAACTTACCTGTTGGAAATCAATTAGAATGAGATATCTGGAAAAGGGAATATCCTGCTTCGTAGGCCTACTTGACTGCAAACTGTTGTAGTCAAACTGAATGGAAAGAGGAGTTGGACTCCTTTCCTGGTTTGGGCTCTCTTCTTACCCCTTTGTGGATAGGAATAAAAGGACCTTTACATCCTTCAACTTGACTGAAGTGGGAACAAACACTTTGGCTAGTCAATGTACTTGGCTAGCACTGTATCAAGTTTTTCTCCAGATAGGATTCCGCTGGTGTGTTTTGAAACTCAGAGAATTGGCACTGAATAACTATGCTGTCTAGGACTTAAATGAGTATGGGCTTGTCTAGTTTGTGGCGAGCTGGGATGTGAATCTACCCCGCCTTATTTTGCCATGGACTAACTAATGAACTAGATGAAAGTGTATTAATGAACTGTTAATACTTGTCAGCAGGATCGAGAGCAGGCTAGTGTAGGGTATATTCACACCGCATTTTGTGGGGAATTAAATGTTTGTGTTCACAAGCCCTTAGTGTCTGGCTGAGTTGGCTTTTGTGGTTTTGCTGCAACTCCATGAAATGCCCTTCTGTGGCTCTTCAGACCTTATGGCAAATAGACTGCCTCTTGATCTCTGTGGTGATAGGGAAATGGAAAACAAATAGAGCAAAAGAGCTCAATGTGTGGTCCCATTTAGGGAGAAAAGCCCTACAAATTTTGGTTCACTATGGGAGAGTAGAGAGCAGAAGATTTTGGTTGCTGCTGTCACAAAATCAGCTTTAACAGCTAGGATTGCAATGGATAAGATGGGAGCCCTGTCCACCACTCTGTGCTGCAGAAAGTGAATTTAAGTCCTAAAGGAGTATGACCAAACCCTAAACCCCTATGGACAAGTCTGAATTGCCTCTGGAATTTGCAAGAGAAGTACAGCCAAAATATCTCAGACTAGGGAAAAAGATAAGGATCCAGAATTCAAGATTATTGCTTAGGGGAAAATAAAATTGACTCAACATAAGACTCATCCTTTTAAAATAGTTTCTAGTATGTGAGATACCGTATTTGCCCATATTTAAACTGCCTATTTAACAGAAAATATTTCTTTGATGTCGGCTTGTTTCACTTGAAGGAAGGTTCTTCTATGTATAGTTCTATTAAGAAATACTATTACTGAAAATATTGAGACCATTTATAATACACAGAAAAATATTCTCATTTAAAATGTATAAAGTGGGTCTAAAAGATATTCTATATTAGTAATCCACCATTTTCCTTTAAATAACATTTTCAGTAAAACCAGAAGAGTCAAAATAATTTACAATATAAAATGTCATTAAAAAGAAGAATATAGTTACATTTTTGTTGCACATTAATTGTTTCCTATCTGAGCACACCATACGTTAGGGTCTGATTCTGAAAACATTTATTTGAATAATTCTTATTGTAGTGATGAATTCCACTGACTACAGCGGGGGCTATTCAGACAAATAAGAATTATTAATGTGTTTGCAGGCTAGGGCCCTTAGTCAAGGTAGTTTAATAGTACACAATGTAATGCACATTTCATGCTAATCTAATAGATTTGTATTATATATGCTTTTGCGATCTTACAAGATCCCATTCTGTAAACTCTTAATTTACAGTATGTTAGAGGGCATATACTGAATACAGATTTCTAGTCTGACAAAAGGCATTACATTTGACTTCTATTAATGGGCTAACTGGGGGAAGGAGGTGGATGTAACTTCTGGTCTCTCATTTTAGTAAAAACCCTAAACTTGTGGGATAGTTAAAGGTTGTACAATTAGGGAAAGTGTCTCATTTCAGGTCTGACCACCCCCCGTTGCAGTTGGATGCCAACAATATGGATAATTGCAGAATAACTATTGTGGGCTCAGCTATTTTCTTCCTTCCTGATTGACTTTATGCAGTGGTGAGACACTGTCTGCTATTGAAATGTCCACATCAAGCATGCCTGTACATAGTATGTCCTGTTTTATTTGGACATGCTGTGTGATTTTCATTGAATACCCATGTTCCCTTTGCATTATAATCTGACTTTGGCACTCAAAAGTGTCTGTACATGCACTCGACTATTCTTACACTTTTCATATTTTTTAATTGGCACAATGTATCAATAGGGATAATCACACGTACATATCTGTAGACATGTCACACCTATGCAGTATAAGAAAAGAGGAATTTACTGCAGGAGAGACAGCACTTGAGTTATGCAAGCTGCCCACATAGATATCAATTTGGCTGGCATCTAACCCCTAGGACAAGTGTTCAACCAAACCACAAGCAGGCACTTTGCTGTCATATCGAAATCCATACTTGTAGGTAGCTAGATCGTATGTTTATAAAAGCACTGAAAGACTGGATACTCAGCTGAGTACATTGAAAATGTATCTCTCCTTAGTTTTCATACTTACAGTGAAGATTTGACTTCCCTAATCCAGTTCTGAGCTGGATTTAAAAAAAAACAAACAAACCATGAAATAACACAGTTGTCAATTCTGAGCAAGACAAATTTTTGGCTTCCTGAACTGAGAATGCAGAAAATCCTATGAAACATTCAAACCGCTATTCATTGTCACTCATGGGCCCTCATAATATAGTAAAAAGAATTTTCAGTGGCCATGCTAAATCCAATATGAATTTGTTGGTTAGGTGCAAATTCTGTCTATGTCATACCCTTAAGAATGGACTTAAAGTGATAAATTTTGTGTTAGACAAGACAGGTGAGGGAACATCTTATATTGGACCAACTTCTGCTGATGAAAGACAAGCTTTCAAGCTCACAGAGCTCTTCTTCGGGTCTGGGAAAGATACTCAGATTGTCACAGCTAAGTACAAGATGGAACAGACTGTTAAACTTAAGAAGTTAACATATTTCAAGAGATCATTCAAGATAAACTGGGAAAAATATTTGTGAAAAATGTTTACCCACAGATAATATGGTGTTTCCACATTGGAACCCATATAGGGAATCATTAAATAATTATAACCCATACTCGATGGGGACCACATCCTGAAAGAAATCTTTCCCGAACCCCCTGTTCTGACCTTCAAACAACCTTCCAACCTTACCAAGGTCATCATAAGAAGCAAGCTCCCCACAGACCAGGACACATCAACTCAAAGTGGCACCAGACCCTGCCAGAACAACAGATGCAAAACCTGGCCGACATATCTCCACTTCTATGATGATCAATATCTTCCTCAATACACCATTCAAGATCCATGGATCCTACACATGCCTAACACAATATGTGGTGTACCTCATCCAATGCACTAAATGCCCCAATAACAACTGTGGGTGAAACCAGACAATCACTACACTCTCAAATGAACTCTCACAGAAAAATGATAAAAGACAAAAAACACCCTATCACTCATGGCCAAACACCTTTCACAAAGCAATCACTATCCTCTGACCTATCCTCGTCCTCAAAGGAAGTCTGCATAACACCTTCAAAAGCTGGAAAAAATTCACAACTCTGCTAGACATTAAAAATCATGGACTCAATAAAGACACTGAATTTATGGCTTATTATAACCATCTGTGCACCACTAGCCCTCCTTTGTCCTATGACTGCAGAGGTGTTAACTGCTCACTTCATGACTTGAATGGTTTCTTGCAATGTGTTAACTCCTTACATTTAGCAATATGTTCCATCTTATATTTAGCTGTGACACACTGTGTACTTTTCTCAGACCTGAAGAAGAGCTCTGTGAGCTTGAAAGCTTGTCTTTCACCAACATAAGTTGGTCCAATAAATATTACCTCACCTACCTTGTCTCTCGACTATCCTGGGACTACATGGCTACAACAACACTGCAGATAAATTCTGTGCTGTCCTTCTGTTTAAAACACCCAGTCCAAATGTACCAAACCAGCAAATATACAACTAAAGAAATACATTGTGTCTCCTGAATCAACTAAAAATTAAGCTTGAAATATTGCTATTAATTTTATGACAAACTGAAACCAAAAGCTTTGAAACAAACCTTTCATTTTAACCTGAAGCCACCTTGAAAATACTCCTGGCATAAAAACAACACTTCTATGATGTGAAGGACATAAAATTGTAAGGTCATTTGTACATACATGTAAATATTTAGAAATAACATCCTATTGCTACTTTTATAAAGGAATTTAGTATGATGCAGATAACATTGATATGCAATAGAAATTTGGAACCCGCTCCTGCAAGCTGATCCATATGGGCAGACCTCTGTGTCTGTGAAGAGTACCACTGCATTTGTTAAGGCTCTGTGTAGGAGCTGGGGTCTACCGACATGGAGCAGCTTGTCAAATCTGCCAACAAGTGTGCCATGGACTGGGAGGGCAAGAGGTGACTACCCTTTGCAACCAGCAAGTGCATCTGTTGCTATCAACTGTATGGCCCAACTAGCCCCAATACCAGTGAGCACACCGTGCCTGCAGAAGGGAGTATCAGAGTGTTTCCCATGGCACCCTGTGTCAGCACATTATATGCAATCTTCATCTGCAATGGCAGGATTCCTTAACAGAATGCTACGGGCAATGTCTTTACTCCCCCTTGTTATGTGGCTTTTGGAACACAAAGGTAGGATTTGACTCAGTGTGTACAAATAGGATGAAATCCTGTTCTCACTAAAGTCAATGGCAAAACTCCCATTGACTTCAGGGGCCAGCATTTCACCCATAATGCATGTTTGTTTGCATGCCCTGCAAATATAAATTGTACTGACACCAAACTTCTATTGGAGCTATTTCCCATCATCTATCTTTTAAGCTTTGATCCTGTGGTTTTTTATTTAGGTTTTTTGTTTGATTTTCAAAGCACGACTAGTTCATTCTATAGTAGCTTCCGAAAGTCAATTTGTTTCCTTTTTGTTGTATACATAAAGTCATATAAAAGTAAGTAGGAATGCTGGTAGCTGTGCATTAAGTAGAATTTATACCAAGTATTGAACCGTATCTCTGCAGAGTTTGAAATAAAAAAACCCCACTCTGACTTGTAAACTGAGCAAAGACAATGGAAGACTACAGAAAATATATGAAATATAATGCTCCTGCAATGTTACCAGAAACCTTAATACAATTTTCTTCACTAGAACCATTATATTCTAAGGCAAAAATCATGTTTTTTCCCACCACTACCAGGTCTGAGAAAAAAAATGCCTTGAACAGCCTATTATTTTCCTCAGACTGCTTATCTACTATATTGCATTACCTCTAGTTTTATGGAACTGCTTTAAGATGCAACAATAACTAATTAAATTAATCTGCAACAGTTTCTGAACTCCAGATAAACATAACAGAAATTTAATGCTATTAAAGCTATATATTTTGAAATATGTTAGTTTGTATTATTTTACTCTATTATATGCCACACTTGGACACATCTAAATCCAATCTTAAAAAGAAATCCTTAATGTGAACGGCAACAGAGTGACAAAATATATATTAAATGTTTGCCATATAGTGTAATTTTAGACAGGAATTTCTGCTTTTTTATTAGACATTTAAATAATTTTAACCTCACTTTTACACTGACTTTATTAAAAGAAATGTAAATTGACCAGCTGCCATTATCCTAAATAGTTGTATATCATTTCCCAATCTTTAGGCAAGTCATACAATTTTGCACTCACGAGGGCTTTGGTGCTATTAGGTGATACTGGTAGACTCTATTTAGACAATTTAAAATGGCTTACTTGAATTACTATGTTCTAATATTGTTGTAAGGATAATCTTCATTCATTGCAAAAAGGACTGCTGCACACTCATGAGCGAGCTATACCTGGACGCATGAGAAACTTAACAAGAAAAATGTAGTGGCACAATCACCACTGTTCTAAATATATTTTCTATACAAAATATTTTCAAGGTATAATCCATAACTTTTTGTACAGTTCTCTATCATTTATACAGCAATAATCAGTAAAATAGTAAATATGTGACAATTGCAACATCACATGGAATGAGCATTCTGCCATTTTGCTAGTGTAATCAACATTAGGACCAGAAAACTCTTCTAACAGGCAGGCAAAATGTTCTGTAGTTTTTGAATCTTGACTATACACGTCATGATTTTGGCTATGACTTGCAGCACACTTTTAAGATACCACAAATATCTTATGCACATTTCAGTAGCAGAATGGCACTTGGCTTGCTCTAATAGAAACAACAAAGATGCAATTGACAATTTTAAGAAAGACAATGTCCTTATTTGCATGCTGAAAATCTGGTTGTGTCCCCTTAATCCAGGCACATCCATTCATTGTGCAATCTGTCGATGGGTAAACAAATAGTGCAGGATTCATCTCAGTGAGATCCGGCCCTTTGGTCTAACCAAAGTCAATTCTGGGTCGATACTGCAGTACCATAGGGTAAGACTAGAAACAAAAACAAAAGAAGAACACAACAACAAACAAAAAGACAAACAAGGATAACATGAAGGCATGGTTTATATGAAATACAAACAAGATATAATTAAACCGTACCGTAAGGAAAGTTAAAAACTTACCTCTAGGGTTAACATTAGACTAATGTGGTTTTATACATTTCAACAAAATTTACATCCACAACCAGTTTCCAAAAATATAATGAAAAGTCTCATATCATGGTCAGTTCAGGAGTCAGATTATAATTATATCACCCATACAAATACATATGCTACATAACTTAAATTGTACATATGACATACTGGAACCACACTTGTGTGATCCCAGAAATAATTCAGGTATTCCTGTGTTTTTAGATTTGACAAAAACATCCATACAATGTTTTTATTTCATATTGATCAAATCAATTCTAAGATGACATACTTGGCCTGATATTTCAGAAGTACAGAGAGCCAACAGCTCCCATTATAACCAGTACTAACCAATGCAAGCTGCAGTTATTCAACTCTTTTGAAAGTCAAGTCAACCAGAGTCACTTGATTTCATGAGAAATTATCTCCTGAAAATAATTTCCTTATCTTCATATTCATTCAAGGCTGCATTTTCAATAGCTCTCAATCTTGCATTCACAAAAATACAACACATCCATTTGGATACATAAATTGAGGAGCACTGTGAATAGGGAAGGAAGGTGGAGCTTGTGGTCACTTGCTGCTGAATGTTCCATTTATATAATGCATATTTTTTCAGTCTAAGGCTAATGTTTTCTCCACACAATTTTACTGCAGTGTTGGAGCTTCTCTAACATAAAATCAGGAATGGTCTATTATGTCAGCAGTAGCATGGGGTTCAAATAGCCTCCGACTTCTCTGGCAGAAGGGACCACAGTTGAGGTACAGACTTCTTAAATTGTGTGGGTGGAATTACTGAGAGGTTTTACAAAATTATCATTAGCATTCTTTATATCATATTCTTTATATCATTAGCAAAAATATCGCATTATTTTTTCATTCTTCAAATACAACAGATGAATCTCCGAAACCAAAAAAAAAGAATAACCATTGCATTCAAGACTTAGGCAAGATGTTAATGAATTTTTCTCACTATGGTAGAAAAAGTTTCAGAAACTGGAGTGATCACAATTGTTGTGGGCTTGTAGGTGTGGACTTCTGAAAAATCAGACAATTAGAGCAAAGGGTATTTGGGTGAGAAGACAGAAAGCACCTTAAGTGAGTTCTTGTTATAAGTAATAACCTATGCTCAAGTAAACTCAATCTCAGATTATTTAGTCCAGGATATTACTACATGAGAGAATGGAAATCATCCCATTTAACATTTAAGAATCTTTCACACTTCAAACTAATGCTTGGTGTTGCAGACTATGTATTTGCTTCTGAACGCAAGCACCTAACTTCTATTAACACTAATGGGAATTACATACAAACACTAAGGACAATTACACCCCTAAAATTTAGTATGAGACTATACTGTACTCAAAACTCCTGTGCACAAAGTCTGCATACCACTAAAAATGTTGAGCTAACTGAACAAATACAAATTGTGATGTGTGAACAGCAATGTTTTTCTAGAACACCCTTTTATTTGGACTGAATTCTGCCCTCAGTTACACCCAAGTCACTCAACTGAAGTCAGCACAATTGCAAAGTGTCATTTGTATCAGAATTTGACCCTCGATCATTAATTTTGGTTTTCCATGTAAGAAAAATATTAGTCCATACTGGGGTCATTTAAAAAAACACACCATTTTTAATAGTTATGGGCTCAAATCAAATACTGAACCCAGGTTCAGATCCAAATTTGAAGCTTGAAATCTTTAAAATAGGCCAAATTAGAACACTCATTGTGAACAATATGAAAATTTGAGAAAGTTTTGATCAGGTTTCAATTCCAATGTTTTGGGGTGTTTAGATCTAGAGTTTTGGTTTTCACCATTAGAGGGATATGAAGCTGGGATGTCAGCCCATTTTCAAATTTAAAAGCAGTAAAAAGGAACACAACATTAGAAAATCTAACATTTCTTTACTCGCCAATTTTTGATACTTTATAGAGGTATAAACTTCCATTATGTCCCTAACCATGCAGTACCATGCAGTCCCTAACCATGCAGTATTATCATGAGGGAGGACAAGGGGAGAAAGGGAAGAGTGGAGACGTCTTTTAGCACCCTGCTGGTGATCATCGTATGCACTGAAGCATGAAGATAAAGAGCCTTTATTTAAAAAATCATAAGCTTTAAAACTCCTGAGTGTACTACATTCATTCAATACAAGCTTTATGGAATGAATAAATAGAAGACTTAGACCTTATATGTCAAGTTTTAGCTCAGAGGAACATAGAGTTATAAAACCTCCACAATGATGAGTTACAATTAAAATGTTGACAGGATCTGTAATATGTACAGTCGTGAGTGCCTCTTACCTGATAAAAAGTGCCATCCTGTGAGCAGACTTGCGAAGATGAGCAGTTCTGACACCGAAACTGCGGAGGAGATGATTTTCTGATCAGATAAGAGGCATCCACAACTGGACACATACATTTATCATCAATCATTTAATTTTTTTTTGTTTCACATGAGAGAATTAAAATTAATTATTTTTAAAATAGGAAAGCATTTTCCAAGGAATAAATTATCATTGTTTCTTAGACTATATCTAGCTCTCCTAGTGTCCCAGAGGTGTGTCAACAAAAGCTCACAGTGAACAGTGTCAGACACAGATAATGGATTTACCTGATCTTCATCCATCAAAGAAAGAGGTTATCAACTAAGAACCAGTATAGCTTCTGTACCACACTTTGGACTAAAACCAACTTGATCAGGGGCTAGACAACCATAGAAGAGCAGATATCACTGGAGCTGCCTTACTATAACCTTCTTGATAATTTCCCCCCCAAAAAGAAGTTTCCAAACAGGTTAATAACTGGAGAGTTTGTTAATAATTTGGGAAATATTTCACCCAGGCAGGAATAGCACCCTGAAGAGACTTGAGCTATTTCAAAGATGAAAGTATTATACATTTTCTGTTGGTTTTGGTTTGCAATCATTGGCTATTAAGAGTAATTTATAATTATCCAATGGAAAAGGTGAATGCATCACCTGGAGATTCTGTGTGACCATAAATGTTCCATAAAATTTCACTGAGTTTTCAGTAACGTCATATATATCCAAGAAAACGTTTTTCTTTTAATTTATTTGAAAAAATTTAAGCTGGTGCAAATATGGGCATTTGTTCAAATAGTGTACATTATTGCCTCCAAACCAATACAAACTGTCAAGAATCCATGTGTTGACAGGAGGCAGTAGTTCAGTCATCATGAATGCATTCTATTATTGTTATTGCCTCATTTCTCCTCAATATTTCCTTAGAGCACAAGCAATGTTAACAAAATTCAGAAGGTTAGTAAAACAAATATCAACTGGATTCAAGGGAATACTACTCTTAGATTAAAACACTCTTTGATGGTGCAATATTGCATTCTTGATAGCTATTTTAATCTCGGTGAAGTATTCTGCCTCAAATCCAGACAATATTTGCTATGCAGAAATTAATTTTTTTAAAGGTCTTTCTAGGTTTAAAGGTAAAACTGTTAAAGAAGTTTGCGAGTTGTTTGATCAACATTGTGCTTAATCCCGTCTCCTCTGCCCATGCCACAGTGAGTACTTGTAAATCAGAAAAACAGAGTGATGGGGGTTGCTCTGGAATTTACTACAGCTCGGTATGTAAAACTACACCAGTACTTAACCTTAATTGAACCCATGTGCAGCTTTCCCTTGCACTGAAATGCAGCCACTTTGCACACAATCCAAAGCCTTGCAAGGTAAAGCAGAATATATAACCACATATAACATGAATGAATACATAAAAGAAAGATAAAATAAATACAACAGACAATGAGATGATTTCTGACAATTAGTGACCAAATGGGAGCAGTTAATGGTCCAAAGCAAACCTAAGGGTTATTAACTCAATCTGATTATTGATCCCTAAGAAATGTCCTTCAGCAAGATAGCTATTGCTTTTCTAAACTATATATGTGGGGGTAAAAAATTAGCTGTCCTATCTGTTGTGGACGTTATTATATGTTTACTGTATGTGACATGAATACAAAATTAAGCAATGTCAAAATAATTAGATGGCTCGAATTATTTCTCAATGTCTCATCATATTATAGATTGAGCATTCTGAATACAGAATGATTGGACACAAACTCCTAGACTTTTGCAAATTAAGGGATTATACTACTTCAACTAAAATTCCCAGGATGACTAAGTGTTTGTGGTTTCAGATATTTCACCTAAGAATTCAAAATTAGAACATATATTCAAATGTTGTATTCCTGCTAATTCTGAATGTCAAAGTCTATATGGTATGCCTGTTGCAGTGTTTCAATAACTAATCTTAGAATTTTTTAATATAAATAATCTGAAGAGTATGTGAGATTAATTTTTAAATACAAATTTTGTAAAGATCACAAAACACCTTTTGGACCAAGCCACAAAGCCATACAAACTCTATAAAGAAATCTATCTATACACAGGCACACATAAATACATATAAAAATCATAAAAGTACTCACATTTTCGCCTCTTAGTCTCCATCTTGTCATATAGATGAATTCCATAGTATGATCCTTCCCCATGATTTCACCATTGCATAGTACATCCAGCTTTAAAAAAATGATGACAGAGTCCAACAGATATGAAATTGTTACTTTTAAATGAAATCATAAGTGAATCTCTTAGCTAGTTAATAATCCCACCAGAGACTCTTACTCTGAACTATACATGGACATAAATAATGTTGATAAATGTCAATGCAGATGAATTCCCCCTAAAATATTGATTTTATTAATCCTGTACAGTTATCTGAGTAAAGAGAAAAGCTTTACAGTGTGCCTTAGAAGATGCTCTGAACATTACAATATTCTTTCAGTCCTAAGGATACACACGACTATCACACTTTCCTGCTTATTAAAAAATTTAAGAATAACCCAAAAATGCAAATAGCATTCTTCATTAATTGAGGACTTAGGGCAGGAGAAGGAAGCAATGTGATGAAGTGTGATAGTCTGTGAGAAGCATTTCTACAAAAATGGCATTGTGGGGTCCCCTGTTTATTGTCTCTTAGGTCTTATCTCCACTGAGACTTTTTAGAAATTTTCCTCCTATTGCTGTTTAGCAGAGGAGCTGCTCCATTGGCCAGATGAATATTACTTCCCCACCTCACAGGGGTATTGTGAGGGAAAATATATTAAAGATCATGAGGTGTTCAGATATTATGGTAATGGAGGCCATATAAGTACTTAGACATAGGTTAGTCTATCAGAACTGGGCTGCTTTTCACATTACACCATAAAAATGAAGGATCACTACTGAAACTGCTGAATGTTTTGGTTAGGTGGTGTCTAGTCACCACTCCTTCTTTCTTAGCAATTATAGCTATAGGGCTCACTTTTGTTATTAACGATATAAAAGGAGGCAAGAGAAAACATATACCTGTATATCAAAAAACTGAAAAGATAACTAATACATAAGGATATGATTCTGTTATGGATACTGTGACTTTCCAGGACCTCTATGACTTCTTCTGGGGGCAGGGCTGGAGCAGCTGTCAGCCCCGGGGCCACTGGAGCAGCTGGCCAGGGTTGGGTCAGCCCTTGTTGCAGGAGCAGCGTCAGGGCTGGAGCAGTGACCCCCAGAACAGCTGACTAGCAGCTAGCCCCAGGGCCATCGGAGCAGCTGGCTGGGGTTGGGTCAGTCCCTGCCGCAAGAGCAGTGGAAGGGCTGGAGCAGCTGCAAGGCCCCAGCAGCACTCTAGTTGTCCCTCCCTCCCCAGGGTATTTTTAGTAAAAGTCAGGGACAGGTCGCATGTAACAAACAAAAGTTCACGGAAGCCCGCAACCTGTCCCTGACTTTTACTAAAAATACCTGTGACAGAATCTTAACCTTACTGATAAAACAAAATGATGGTCACTCCAAAACTGAGCAACAAGCAATATTTATATGATGGTGCCCGGGTAGCAAGTGCAGTTGGGTGCTCCATTGGCTAAGTGCCCTTCAGAGGGTATGGCTCATTTCCGGGTTTAGAAAACCTTGTACCAGAGACTGAATACTGCCTTGTACCTACTGATTGAGTTATTTTTAAAAGCCTTTGTTTAGCTGAAGCTTAAATTTAATATTTTGCAGTTGGGTGGGGGGAAAACTTACCTCATAAGAACTTGGAAGCTTTAATTTTAAACTGAGAAACTTTTTGATGGTTCCCACAGTCACTCGTGTAGAACAGCGGATGAATTTCTTCATTAAACCCTAGAGGAACATATCAGGGAAGGGGTGTTAGATATTTTGAAACAAAGCACCCTCACTTAAATAGCATATATGCAACTTTTGGTACAAGAATATTTATTAGAGTGGGCATGTTTACTGTTAACTAATTTTACTGTATTGCCTGTATTTATTTAGTTTTATTATTAATTTATGAAGGATGTGTATAACTTTTTGGAAGGCATGATTTTGTATTAATCCAAGGTAGGCTGGTGACATTTACACTGTCACAATTTTCTTGCGCAGTAAAGACCTGGTGTTTGGCTGGGTTAGAGCACCCCCAATCTGCTACTGCTTTGCACTGGCTAGTTTGAGAGTACCATAGATATTTGGAACAGCTAGCCCATCCTGTTCTATGGGTCTGTATAAAGAATCTACACTCACTTTAGGTCTTTTCTTGTTCCATATACATTCTAACAACCACCTTTGTATTCCTGCAATGGTTTTATCTGGGATAATCACAAAGATTTTGAAACAAGAAAGATATTCTTGGCAAAACGTTTATTTTGACTATGTCTGTTCTTCCTAACCAAACTGCATACTTCCTCCAGTACTCCACATCTTTTTTCATTTGCTGAAATAGTTGTCTGACATTTAAATCATAGAGCTCTTCTAGGTTGTCTGAGATTAAATTCCCAGGTATTTGTTGCCCATTTGTACCTTAATGTTTTCGGGAGCAATGACTTTTCACAATCTGGGAAATTTATAGCTAACATTTCAGATTTGACATAATTTACTTTAAATCCAGATACTCTCCCAAATTCATGGATTTCTTTAGAAATTAATTTTAGGGAAATATTTGGTTTAGTTAAAAATAATATGACATTACTTGTTTTTAAAGATACTTTCTGATAAGTTTGTTTGTTCAATATCTTCATTAATGATCTGGAGGATGGCGTGGATTGCACCCTCAGCAAATTTGCAGATGACACTAAACTGGGAGGAGTGTCAGATACGATGGAGGGTAGGGATAGGATACAGAGGGACCTAGACAAATTAGAGGATTGGGCCAAAAGAAATCTGATGAGGTTCAACAAGGACAAGTGCAAAGTCCTGCACTTAGGAAGGAAGAATCCCATGCACTGTTACTGACTAGGAACTGAGTGGCTAGACAGCAGTTCTGCAGAAAAGGACCCAGGGGTTACAATGGATGAGAAGCTGGATATGAGTCAACAGTGTGCCCTTGTTGCCAAAAAGGCTAATGGCATTTTGGGCTGTATAAGTAGCATTGCCAGCAGATCAAAGAACTTGATAATTCCCCTCTATTCGGGATTGGTGAGGCCTCATCTGGAGTACTGTGTCCACTTTTGGGCCCCAGATTACAAGGAGGATGTGGAAAAATTGGAGAGTCCAGTGGAGGGCAACAAAAATGATTAGGGGTCTGGAGCATATGATTTATGAGGAGAGGCTGAGGGAACTGGGATTATTTAGTCTGCAGAAGAGAAGAATGAGGGGGGGGGGGGTTTGATAGCTGCTTTCAACTACGTGAAAGGGGGTTCAAAGAGGATGGATCTAGAGTGTTCTCAGCGGTACCAGATGATAGAACAAGGAGTAATGGTCTCAAATTGCAGTGGGGGAGGTTTAGGTTGGATATTAGGAAAAACTTTTTCACTAGGAGGGTGGTGAAGCACTGGAATGGGTTACCTATGGAGGTGGTGGAATCTCCTTCCTTAGAGATTTTTAAGGTCAGGCTTGACAAAGCCCTGGCTGGGATGACTTAGTTGGGGATTAAGTCCTGCTTTGAGCAGGGGATTGGACTAGATGACTTCCTGAGGTCCCTTCCAACCCTGATATTCTATGATTCTATGATGTTCCTGCAAGTTTTATTCCTGTGATAGATTCATTGTTCCGTTGTGCAAAAGGCTCCATGCCAGTGAGAAAGTAAAGGAGACAATGGACATCCTTGCTTAGTCCCTCTGTGTAATTCAAACAGTGGTGATTTAACCCCAGTAATTTGCGCAGCTGCTTTTGGACTGGTGTAAAAAGCAATTATTCATTTAAGGAACTGGGAGTCAGTGTCCATAAGGGGCAGGATTTGAAATAGAAAGTTCCACTCTATTCTATCAAAGGCTTTCTCTATAAGAAGTGATAACAAAAGAAACAGATCTTTACTTGAGTCAGCATTATGGATGATTCGAAGTACTCTCTGAATATTGTGTGACATTTGTCTCTCCTTAATTAATCAAGTTTGATCTGGATTTATATAAGGTGAGAGCATGGAGTTTTGCAATCAGCTCGCTAGTATTTTTGCTAAAATATTTATGTCATCATTCAACAGTGCATAAAGTAAGATCTTTTCCAACTTTAGGGAGAAAAACAGTAGCTTCTTTCATAGGTTGTGGAAGTTCCTCCTTTAACAGAAAAGGGCAAAAGGTACCCCTCAAGGGACCCACAAATACCTCTTTGAATACCTTGTAAAATTCAGTTGGAACACCATCAGGTCCTGGAGTTTTATCACTGTTCATGCTTGCCTCTAAGATTTCTTCTTCTGTTATTTCTTTAACTTAAGTTGCTTAATCAATTTTATCTTTGGCAACCCTGCTATTTACAGATATTTCTGAATAGCTTCAGAGCTTGGATTATCTGACATACTGAGGTTTTTATAATAAGCAGCAAAAATAGCACATATTTCATTAGGGTGTGTAATTATCTTTTGCTGATTGTTTTTACTTACTGAATAACATGTTGCTGTTGAATCCCTTTAAGCTTTTGAGCCAAAAGATTATCATTTTTATTTCCTTTTTCATAAAACATCTGCTTTGGATACCTACAGGCTTTTTCAGTGGCATCTGTCATCAACGTATTCAATTTCCCCTTATATTAGTTAATTGTTGATATTCTTCTTTTGAACCTATTTTTATGACTGTCTTGTAATCTTTTTATCTCACATTCTAGTTCTATTTTTTTCTTGAGCTTTCTTTCTTCAATTGAGACTTCTGCTTATCCAAATGGCCCCTAAATACAGCTTTACCTATCTCCCAGATAAGACCTCTTTTTATATTGTCCATATCATTCATCTGAAAGTATTGAACAATATCCTGTTGAAATCCGATCTTTGTCTTGGAGAAGCAAGCAGTTCATTTCCCCCCAAAAAGTGATCTTTAGGACCTATCCCAGCTATCAAATTCGACTTTCAGTGGTGCATGATCTGACCCTGTAATGGTGCCAATTTGTGCAGGTCCTGTCTGCTTCATTAAGGATTTAGACAGAAACAATAAATCTAGCCTAGTGTGGGTGTGAATAAAATGTATAGTCTCTTTCCCACGGGTGCAGTTCTCTCCTACAATCTGAGATTGAGTTATTAGCACAGAGAAGTCAATGCTACACTTGTTTTCCCACCCCTCTTGACTTTTTTTGTCAGATCTGTCCCCTTAAAGAATCAGTGTGGAACAGAAGTCTCCTCCAGGTATAATTTCTCCATCCTAAAGTGCTGCAGAATTTTAAAAATCTTTAAAAAAAAATTTGCTTTTGATTGGGAGGCACTGAGCCAACTCTTATTAATAACCCAGCCATGGTGCCCTTCAAGAAGCTAAACTGGTCTTTAACGTGAAAACATACATGCTCAGCAAATATATGCACACCTCTTTTCTTTTCTTTTCTTTGGCTGAAGCAAAAAATATCTGCCTAGACCAATTACCTTTCATGCCCACAATCTGCCCCTCCTGAGAATGAGTTTCTTGAAGTAGAATAATATAAGAGCATGTTTTTTTAAATTCGGCCAGAACTTTTTCCCTTTTAATGACATTATTTAGCCCTTTGACATGCAAAGATATTATTTAAAAGGAAGAGCCGTTGAGAATATCTATTTATCTTACTGAAAAACTTGAAATTATTGTGATTTTGTAGCTGTTTGATGGCATGAATCCTTGTGTGTCCAATGTCTCTGGTTTCTAATTGTGTTGCATTCATGATAGTTTGCCTGAATATGGTTTGATTTCTGTTTGTAAACTTTCCTAGCTATTTCCTATAACACTTCCCCTCTGCACCCCCACTCCTGCCTTTCCCCTAGTTTAAATCCAAAACACCACCATAGCATATAAATCACTCCCCAAACAAGTGTTTTGCTGAACCCTAAACCTCTGTACTCTCCCCATGAATACTTGGACTGCTTCTCTTGTAATTCAAAGATGGTACATTCTCCACCTATGGGACCTTGACCCTCACCCTCAGGGATTGATTATCACCTGCTCACTTGAGTTACATTTGAGCCTAAGGGCTCCTCCCCATTACCTCTCTATTGTCAATCTCCTCCATCCTTAGGATACCCCTACCCATTCCCTATTGTTCTTTATTTTTTAAAATGCAGCTATCACAAAATTATGCTCATCCCACTTAAAGCAAACACCCTGCTATTTCCCTTCCAACATTAATATAGTTACTTCACAATTATTCATTCTTGATGACTTCAGGAAGTCCCTTCGGGATAATCTTTAGCTGATTCCTCAGAGATATGAGTACTCCTGTTCAGGTTCACTTCTGCCACTGACAGTACATTATCAAGAGGATTTGTCTTTTCTTTTCCTAGCCTCCTTTTCTTGGGTTTCACCATCTGCCAGGATTTATCCTTGATTTCTACCTCTGGAGTAGGTGTTCTGATTTTTTTTTCTTGGTGACTCCATCTTCTGAAACCCTGTGCTCTGTTTTATGGGAGGAATTAGTAGGTTCAGGAAGTCAATGGAGGCAGTTTACTTTGGTAACCCCTTATATCTCAGGCTTCAGGAAGCCATTTTTGTCCAGCCCCCTGCTGGTCCTTTATTGAATTGCTTTTAACTTTCTTTTAAGGGAATCAACAACATTGACAAAGCAAGTTCTTCCAACGTAGGAGTATTGTGTACATTTTAAAAAAAAATACAGAAATGAAGAAAATATAAAAGGGACATAGGCTAACAAGAAAGGGACACAGTCACATGATAGCTGAACAGATGGAACACTTCTTGAAACCTCTTTGGCTCATAAGAGTAAAAGACTAAAACCTCTCTCAAATAATTCAGTGAAAACTCTCTAAGGCCCCAATGTTGAGATGTGATCTTTTACTGCAGATCCTAGCCCCTATGTGGTTAACACTTTTCATCCAACCTGCAAAACACAGAGACGTATCTTGGGAGAAAGAGACATTTCTTGCAACATGTGACATATCGAGCTGAGGGAGGGACACGGACACTCACACAGTTCTGCTGATCATGGGTCAGAACAAGACTTTTCTACTGAGTAAGAGTTTCAAATATTGAGCATGATTGTTTAAAATACACACCTACACAGTAAAGCATTCTGTAGTACTTGACTAGGTGAGTACTTTGTATCTACCTTTTTATGATTTTCTCTCTGCAGTAGTTTGACAAATTTGACAGTAAAATCGGCAAGGATTCCCAAATAGCTTACTCCCCTTAGGAAGGGCTCAGACATGAGAGCAAGAAAATACCCCTAAGTGTTGGAAGACTGGTAAGCAAGCCTCACCATCTCCATTTTTCAAATAGGGAAAGTGACTTGCCCAAGGTCACAGAACAAGTTAGTGTCAACACCAGGTTTATAGCTCAGGAGATTTGGCTCTCAGTTCCTCAGTATTCGAGCAATCCTTTGGCTAAAAATACTAAATACTTTTTTTGTGAAAGTGATGGGAAAATATTTGAGCCTGTTCCTGTAAGTGGACAAACCACAGCAGAAGAAGATGTAAAATATTGTAATACGACAGTGTACATTTCTATTTGGTATTCCAATTCTCATCCTGTTTTACCACGACATGTGCTAGTCCTATAGATTACTGAAAAGGTTAATCAAAAATGAGTAATTTTATAGGCAGATAATTGTGAAAATTGCAAAATTCTTTATAATGCTCCAACCAAGAAAGGATTTTGTTATGGTGACAATGGAGATGGTTATAGGTCATGAACACTGCAAAACTCTCTCCCACAGAAGTTTATCTTAAATTGCCAGGAAATAATAAGCAGCACAGATTCTTTCCAACAACTCACTTTTACTATGTTGTCCCCTGACTGCCCATTGTTCCGTAAACAATCAAGGCAAATAGCAATCTGTGGGTCACTCCGATGATAATCTTTATCGTCTTGATTTTCATCACCCTCTTCATCTACTTTGGGCTTGTCAGCTTTTGGACTTTCATCTGTTAAATATAAAGATCATATTATTCAGGTACCATACAATTAAAAGGAATGGTTTGCAATGTCTGGGAATGAATTAGTACACGTGTACACACACACACACACAGACACACACACACACACACTCAAAGAAAGATATATTTAAAGCTAAATTCTCCCAAATGCATTAAAATTTGGTTCAATTATTTTAAATCTTGCATGGTTTTCAAAATATTTTCTTTAAAAATATGCTACTGGACTGAATTTCAACCAATGCATTCTTAAAAACGGCTCAATTTACAATCCCTGAAAATTGAAGTTTACTACTGAAATTGCAATTTTACATGCACAGAAAGGATTTCTACTTTACAGATAGTGGTTAGGCAGGTGGTGAGTAGTGATTATGGTAGTCTATTTTTGTGTGTTTACTTCCTGTAATTAATAAAGCTCACATCTCAGAATAAGTCAACCCCATTTAACTATGCAAAACTAACATGCATTAGCTGTGGGATAACTAACATGCATTAGCTATCCTGCAGTAAAATACTAGAGGCGACAAAGCACTGTATTTTTACCATGAAGTATACTAAGCAAGATCAACCCACAGGTGGAGGTACAGTACTGACTTTGCAGTAAAATCTACAGGTGCCATGTCTCCACTAGGATTTTACAGCTAATGTGTTAAATATTCTCCTATAAAAACCCCCACTTTTTTTTTGCAGTGAAGAAATAGCCTTTGTAACTATGTGTTCTTACCACGGTTACCTTTTATCCTCCTTCACCCATTCCTTCCAATTATTTGTTACACCCACTTGTTGCAGCTTAATTTACACTGTAAACTTTTCAGGGATGGAGTGTCTCCTACCATGTATATTACAGTGTCTAGCACAATAGAGCCCAGTATCAGCCAAAGCTTCCTAAAAAGGGGGGGGGGAAGGGGGCCCACCGGTGACCTGCCCCTGCCGCCCCACCTCTGCACTGCCCCTTCTCCTCAAGCTCCTGTCCTCATGCTGCCCCTCCCTTCAAGGCACTGTCCCCGCTCACTCTTCTCCGCCCCTTCCTCACCCCTCACTCGCCCTTACTGCTGGTAAAAAGTGTATAGCCCTCCCACTTTTAAAAGTGCGGGGGCCATGGCCCCCTGACCCCCCCGTTCTGGTGCCCCTGATAAAGCCCCAATCCTAACAGGGACCTCTGGGTGTTTTTGTAATACAAATAACACTAACCAAACAGCAAATTAAAATGGCGTGTTTCTAACTCGTTTAGCTTTTAACCAGTTTGGAAGAAACATACAACACACCTATTATATACACCTAATAGTGGCAATCTCGGAGTCTTTCTATTTTATTTAGGAGGTTACTAGCAAATGCTGTTCACTGAAGGCACAAAACACTAATTCAAGATATCAAGACTAATAAAGTGCTGACATGAGTTACAGAAAAATGAGTAGCTGATAAAAATTGAGAAATAAGACTGAAACTAGGACAAAAGAACAGTTTAAATATTCTGATCTATCAACTCCGATTCACATGCATGCAAAAACTGGTTTATGAGATAAACAAGTGATTTGAATGGAATACTTTTTGCCTATTCTGATACTCTGTTAAATCAGGTTTTATTATGTTTTTGTATTTCAACCTCAAACTACTCATACATGAATTAAAAAAAAGTTAAAATGCGAAACCAGAGTTAAAACTGTATGGAAAACGATTTATCATGTCTAAAGTAATTAATTAATAAATGCACACATTTTCAGACACAGTAACTTGTTCACCTTGTCCACTTTTGTTACTCTACATTTTTGGAAAGAAAAGTATCTAAGACAAGCCAGAAACAAGATGACTCGATGTCTGAAAGACATCACTAATCACTGGCATGTTTTCTAGTTGAACAAACCACATTTTTATTTGTCCCTGCAGCTGCTTTTTACCATCTGTAAACAGGATATACTGTATCAAACTACCAAGGAAAGTTCTGTGAAATTCCAGGAATTAAACCCCTTTCCTCAAACAGGCAAAGTACATATGACAAGCATTTGTCTGTGGAGAATTATCTGTGCTTCACGGCTTCTGCAGCAAATACAAAACTTTGCATAACTTTAATTTTCAGCAGTTACTAATGCTGAATAATAGAGGAAGCTTCAATTAAGGAGCTAGGTTTCCTGTTAAGGCTTTTCCAATTCCAGACACTAGGGAATTAGCTAACTTCCAATAAGATAAACAATCCAGGAACATGTGCAAGAGAAATATCTTTCAGGGCACCCTGATAGGAATTCAAACTCCCCTCCCAGACCTTAAGAGCTCTAAGCTATTTCCCAGAAAAGTCCTTGCAGCTATTTCAACTATGATCTTGTCTAGGTAACTGTCCAGGCATCTGGTACAAACAACCTGCATGACTTCATGCTATTGAAAAAAAAAATCCTTTCTAGACTTATAATACTGAATCAGTATCCAAGAAATGTCTTCGAGTCAAAAGAACCAAACCACAAGTGGCAGAAAAATCCTTCACACATTACTGTATTAAGCTACTGTTGGTACCACAAGGCAACACTAGTGAAATTATTCAGTAAGAAATCCATACACAATTTCTTTTCAGAGCAGATTTCTAAGCACTTTCTGGGTGTCTAACTTATTCCAAATGCTTCTGTTATGTAAACATGTCTATCCAACCTGTTATCTGGATTTAGAAGTGTCTTGCAGATCCAAACTCCTTCAGCCCAAGGTCACCTTTGCACTAACAGAAAGACCCTGTATCTGTGGCTCTATGGAAGCATATTTTGGTAGTTTGAGACTTGCGGTGAACAGACCTCACTATTGATATTAATAAAATTATTAGAACTTATTATTAAAACATTAGGTCATAACAAACTTGCTTGTGCCTTTACTGAATATTAACATATAGTTACAAGCAGATTATAGCCAGGGTGCTCAGTGAGTATGACAAACATGTTTTTAGTTATTTAGGTTAGGAGGTTTTCAAGCTAATCAAAGGAATTCCAGGAGGCTTCTGCTTCCTGTCACCTCAGGAACAAGTCCCCAAGTATCAAGGGAGATAACTTATGACTCCTAAGAGTGTTTACAAAAACTTGGAAATGCTGCATTTTTAACTTTATCTTTCTTTAACCTTCTATGCCAATTCCTTTTATGCTATTGTGACGGTGTACCCCATAAAACTTTATGGGGAGATGCTTATAAATGTATACATGATGTAACTGGACTATGTTTTATGCTACATGTGCCATGTAACATATCTCTGTGAAAGTTATGACCTACTGCATTTATTCCTCCTGTTTATATGCATGTATCATTGTTGTAGTTGAAGTTATGAATATTGGTTGTATTTCTTGAGAAAGGAATGTGCAGGTTAAGTGCCCAATCAAGAAGCACTTAACAGACAATAGAACTTGCAGACACCAATCCACATCTGAGCTTTGCCAGGAATGTGGCTGGTCTGAGAAGGAACTGAGTTGTGCATGGACAGGTGACTTGTCCATGTGACCCCAACTCCATTTGGTAACTGGATGCTACACAGGGAGAGGGAGGGGTGTCCACCCAGAGGAAAAAATCTATTTAAACCCCTAGGAAACCCCTCCATTTTGTCTTCAGCTGGCTAAAGAGAGAGACTCTCCACCCCCCAAGGACACACCTGAAAGAGACTGAACAAAGGACAAAGACATTAGGGGGGTGAGTGATTGCTGGACCCAGGCTAGGCGGAAGATAGCCTGTTCACTGGACCTAGTGAGGGTTTTATATCTATTTGAAGTTTGATTAGACATAGAACTGCGTGTTCTATTTTATTTTATTTAGTAATTCACTTTGTTCTGTCTGTCACTACTTGAAATCACTTAAATCCTACATTCTGTACTTATTAAAATCACTTTTTACTTATTAAGTTGCCTGGTGTACGAGTTGGTACCGGGGGGGGGGGGGGCACAAACAGCTGTGCATATCTTTCTATCTTTGAAATAGAAGGCGAACTATTTATGAGTTTGCCCTGTATAAGCTTTATAGAGGGTAAAACGGATTTATTAAGGGTTTGAACCTCCTTGGGAGTTGGACACCTGGGCGTCAAAGGCAAGAGTGTTTCCAGGAGCCTTACAGTTGTGAGTGGACTTGGTTCGGACCTGGGTCTGTGTTTGCAGCAGATCAGTGGAATCTGGCTCAAAACAGACAGGATTCGGGAGTCCCAAGCTGGAAAAGGCCTGGAAGCAGGGGCAGAAGTAGCCTTGGCACACCTGGTGGCAGCACCAAGCAGGTCTCTGTGACTCCAACCCGTCACAGCTATGTTTTGGAAAATGGATGTAAACTTGGCTGTTGTGATTGATACTCTGTATAGAATATTTAACTGGAGTTTTAATTGTAAAAATTGCAACAGTTAAACACAATTTGGTCAAAAGGACTTCAAAAAGAAGTAACACTGAAGATCCTTATCAAAGACATAAAACCCAAGAGTATAGCGGGCCTCTGCAAGCTCCCCTTTCCAAGAAGAAAACCTGTAGTAAACCAGAACAAAAGAATGCTAGAAATATCCTTATTGAAATGGGTTTCTTTCACAATCACTCTAAAATCTTCATTCTGGAAATTCTAGGAAAAATGCCTTATAGAAAACCTTTGTTTATTTCTTAAATGTTGAAATAGCATATCTGCAAGTATTCTAAGTGAATGAAAAACATTTAATATGGTTTCCTAATATCATTGCTATGGTAAAATGCTTTATGTACCAATCTGAAATTTAATAACCTTGCTAAACTGATTTCTAATCTAAGAAGCCTTTTAAGTAGAGAATATTTATATTGATGGGATTTATATTAAATACATTAATTATTTAATATGTAAGCAACCTCCTCCCCCAACTCAGGAAGACAAGAATCATCTCTCCAAAAATTATGATGAATCAATAAATTCTGTAATGACTATTTAAGATAGAGACCCTCTTTAAAAGATATTTAATTTTTAAAAAAAGACTATAAAACTAAAAATGTTTATATAAAGAGTGTTTGGACTTTTTACAAACAGAATTTTATTTCCTGCTGAACCCTAATGAAACTGAAGAAATCTCTGAGGCCAGGTCTACACTACAAACTGTTGAACTCGAATTGATATGCAAACTAGGTTGCATTACCTCAGGATTAAATAAAGACTTGGAATGGCTCGGCCATTATGTTAATTGAATCTATTTCCCTTAAGTTAACGATCCTCATTCACACCTATGTGACCATCTTGTTTATCACTTCAAAGGTTTTTCTTCCCCTGCTGTTATGGTTCCTCTCAACTAATTAGCCTCTTAAGGTTGGTCTATGCACCTCCACCTTATCATGTTTCTCTGACTGTATAAATATCTGTCTACTGTATGTTTCATTCCATGCATCCGATGAAGTGGGTACTAACCCACGAAAGCTTATGCTGAAATAAATTTGTTAGTCTCTAAGGTGCTACAAGTTTTTCTTTCTTATTTTCGTTTTGCTGACACAGACTAACACGGCTACTACACTGAAACTACAGACTTAGTTTGGTATAACTACATCACTCAGGGGGGTGGATTGTTCACACCAGTAATTATACTGACCTAACCCCTGGTTTAGAAAGCGCTCTGTCGGTGGGAGAGGTTCACCCGTCAACACAACTATCGCCTCTCACGGAGGTGGATTAACTACGCCAACAGGAGAAGCTCTCCCATAGGCATAGGAGTGTCTTCACTTAAGCATTACTGTAGTTCAGCTGCGCCATTGCTGCATTTTAAGTGTAGATCTGCCCTCAGGAAATGGACTGAATAATAATAATAATTAAAAAAAAGAGCGAAAACTCTAACTTTAAAAGATTATCTGAGGATAAGAGAACAAAAGCAATTAGAAGTGTGCGGCAAATTCATTACGCAGATTGCATGCTCAGGATCATAGAATCATAGAATAGGAGCTGAAGGTGTGACCAAAACCAGGCATGGAGCCCATGAAAAGATGACTGCAGCCAACCTTGAATCTAAACAGGCCTGAAAGAGGTGTATTTTCCTATAATGTCATTAAAATAGAAAGAAGAGTATAAAACTCTTAAGTGATCATCCTTCACTCACACACTCTGCTACTCTGCTCAAGCACTCCTCCACTCATCCTGACCATCTCTACAAGCAAGCTGCCACAGACACCTGAGAAGAAAAAGAAGGTAACAACTGTGACAACCAGGGTGCAGACACCCCCAGGGAGAACAGGGGGTGTCTGAACCCCAGAGAATAGGCAACTGAATCAACTGGTTGTATACATGTCATTGTGTATAAATATATGCCAAGTAAGGTCTTTTATGAAAGCTTGTAATGTTCTGACTTTGATAGTCAGGAGATATGTATTGTGTGTGTGTGTGTGTGTGCATGCATTGATAGTCAGGAGATATATATATATATATAGAGAGAGAGAGAGAGAGTGTGTGTGTGTGAGAGAGAGAGAGAGAGAGAGATCTCCTCAGAACAGAGGGTGAAGTAATCAGGCAGAGAAAGGCACCTTCCAGGTTAGTTCTTTACATGAAACCAACTTTAAATACCCATCCATTGTCCAGCCAGGAAGATACAATGGTGGATCATTAAAGTTAATGGAAAGACATTTAAACTGAAAAGAAAACTAAGGAAGGAGGGAGTTTCCCCTGCTTTGTGTAACCATGAATTACCAGAGCCCAACAGAAAGAAAGATAAAACAAAATGGCACACCCTGTTAAAAGAGAGGAGGGTTTGAAGTGACAGCTATCCAAAAACTGAGGCCCAGCATCTACACTGGGTGCTATCTGGGAAACATGGGATCCCCTCTAGAACAGAGAGTATATGCTGGGAAACTGTTCAGAGGCAACAGAGAACTTGTATTAGAAAAGGGAATTTAACTAATATAGAAGTGTAAAGACAGACTGCATCTTTATATATATTTTCTGTGTAATGTGTGTTTGCTTTTCCTTCCTATTTCATCTTTGCATCTATGATTTTTCTATTAAACAAAAACTTTGGTTTATTTTTACTGCAAGCAAGAGTTTGTTGTGCAAACTGTGTGGAGTGTGCCAAAGTGAACTCATGACTGGGGGCAGGTTTCACTCCTTCAGGGGTGACAAACCAGAGGAGAAAAGTCCGAGCATCTGGTAGTTAAGAACTCGGACAGACAGATTTGGGGGAGACTTGAGAGTAGAAGGGCTAGTGGGATCAGCCCTGCAAGGAGTAACTAGGCAGGTGGAAGCCAGGGTTGAGTAAATAACACTATCAACAGTTCTGTTTATCTTTCATAAAAATTAATAAATACAAATATTTTTCTTAAGTCTAAACTGTACAGTAGGCTAACATTAAAATAATTGTATGAATACGAAGAGAAAAATTAAAGTTGTCCCTGTAATGTTTGCCAAATGTAAATATACAAAGTACTAGTGAGGTAGGAAATGTTATTTTTTCAAACTGCAAAGAGGATATTATAAACAGAAAGTATATAAAAAAATTATAAAAAGAATACTTGGCAATGCCTCTTTGAAACAGATGATCCTCATACAGCATAATAAATCTCTCTTTGGATCGACAGTGTATCTTTAAATGGTTTACAAAAAGTCAAACATGCTCTGGCATCCAAATCATGAAGCCAGTTTAGAGAATACAAAACCCCTGGATTTTCTGCACTACTTATCAGCTCAATAAAGGACTCCCAAGATTTTTAAGACTACTAGTGAAAAGAGAGCCATTATGGAATATATATAAAGCAGTTGTTTAGCACTTGTGGAAAAACATTTCTGTTACTTGTTAAACCTAATTCTTGACAACCTCCCACTTAACAGCTGGCCAAATTTGATGACAGAAATTAATCTGTATATAAAGACTCACGTAGTTCTATGTTTTACCACTGGTAGATTATAATTAGGATCAAAGTAGAAAACATCAAGTATAAAAGATATTAAGAATTAAAAGCAGAAAGTAGTATGAATCTCAAACATGGGAATATTATTGGGAAATGCAAGTAAAAATAAGGATGAAATTGTTAGATTTAAAATTTATAATTGCGGAATAGACAAACTTCAGGGTACTGTGGCCCCTGATCCTGTAAACAGGTACGCAAAGGTGTAATTTCATGCACCTGTGTAGTTCCAACCACTGAATTTAATGGACCTATACACAAACACAAATATTTGCAGGGGACTGCAGTCTATGGAGGACTCATTACATTACTTAACAGATACATTATTACATTTATAGCTAGGACAACAACAAAAAAATCACCTTGTCCATTTTCTTGAGGTTTGTTTTTCTTCCAAAATTCGATCTCACGTTGAAGTTCCTCTAGTCAACATCAAACAAAAGCAAAGTGATGTTTCAGATCAACAATACAGAAATATCACTAGAAATGCTGCTTCCAATAACACAAAAAAGGTAGCAAAACTAATCAAAACTTACGTTCTCGAAGTCCAGGCACCAGCTTAAATATAATTTCCTCTAATGTGTTATCGAACCTTTCAAGGAAGAAAAAAAAATTATTTAAAAGAAAGAAGATGCCTATGCAGGATTTTAGACATCCCTTATAGTCATTAAAAACAAATTTAAAAAGCCTCCTAAACAAACAGTTCAGTAATTATATAACAATACTCCTGGTAAGTAATGCATCATTCACAACCCAATAGATTTTTTTTAAAAAAGAAAAACACGAGAAAAATATATTCACACTTATCTCCTCTCACCAATCTCTTGCACTGATTTGTTACAGATTCAGGCATAACTTGAGGAGTCAGTATTTAAAAAAATACAGAGGAAAGGGGGGGAAGAAAGAGGAGAAAAACAATCGCACTATATAAAACATCCATAGCATTTTTCAATTTCTGTCACATGCAAATTATTGTATATCATTGTGAAGTGGTTCACTTAATATTAACAATTAGACAATATAAAACAATTAGAAAAATGATAAAATGTAACCAACCCTTCCCCCGCCCCATTTTAAGATGGTGGCCACTGTAGTCAACTTTAAATAATAAATGTATTGACCATAATGTTTCTCTGGTAAATTTCTGGTTATGACTATTTTTTTTTTCTGGACTAAAGAACATTGCTATAAACTATTATGATCATAAGCATTTTAAAGATGTTCATCACCACAGTATCAAGGTACCATCAAACAAAGCAATGACACACCATCTCTTAAAAATAATTAAAAACAGGTAGCCAGACAGAAAAATAACCACCGGGTTAATATAGAGTGCCAGCACACACAAACTTTATGTTTCATAAGGTTATAGTTTGTGTCACAAACTAACAAAAGGAAGGATACTTACAGATAAAGGTGGCAAATATATTTTTATCTCGGTGTGTGTAAACAGACGAGGGTAACTATCTAGTACTGAAGTTATCTTAAACTTTATGAAATGAAACAGAATATATGCTTCTGCTATCACTTCTACCAGCCTGGATAGGAACTCGGTTTCTATGATACTGCTTTTTTATATTTTAACAAAACAAACAGTTTTCTATAGTAATATGACATCCAAATAATCTTCAGATTAAAAAAGAATGTATGTATTTTGGGTATGAACAATTCAGACTATCGATAAAATAATTTAACAGCTCCATCTAAATTATAACTATGTATTATAGAATAGTAAAACCATAGGGTTAAATTCAACGGTGATATAAAGGGAGGTGCAGATTGGAGTAAGTGGTAGAATAGCATAATTTACACGGATTTTGCATTAATTGGGTGTGGGAAATGAATGTAATTTGCACACTAAAGGACAAGAACAAAAACAAAAAGTAAAGTAAAAAATAAAGCAAAGATGATTCCACTCTATTTTCAAGCTGTTAGCAAAGAGGTGTAAGGGAGGGGTGGGGCGGGCTTGCTTTTATACCCTTCTGTAAGGTTTTTTTTCTGATCACCCCACTTTCTGCATCCTCAGTTTGGACACTCATTGTGCTAAATCCTTGGTCCCTGTTCAGGCTGCTTTGCTGGAGACTCACCCCAGGACTCCTCCTGCTGAGAATCCCACAGGTGACACAAAGCTAGAGTAGTTGGCTCAATGCAACTTGTTTCACTTCTTCACACAGAGGGCGTGATGGAGTTGGGACATTCTAGGAGCAGGTCTGAGTACACCGGGATCTGCCAGATCCCCCAGGATGCTGATTGGTTGCTGCCAGCATACGTTAGAGGCTGCTCTAAATTATCCTGGGAATCCTTTTGGCCATCAGCCAGCGCAGGATCAAGGAAGCAAAAAGGTGGCTTTGAGCCATCTCCCAACTTTCCCCAAGCTGCAAGGAGCGTGAATTTGGCACAGGTGATAACTGAGGCTACTGGGTGCCAACTTGATGCTAGCTGTACTACTTTTCCATTTACACTAGTTTGTGATCCACTTACACCCGACAGGAGTTGCACCCATTTAATTCAGGTCTAAATTTGGTCAATAAACAGTTGTCCTAATAGGTTTTTAAGTCTTCAGTTCATCTACAGTCTCTCATAAAAAACCCACCACATACTGTATTTATGGTTAGATACTATGTACATGGGTGTTTAGACTTAAAAATGCAGGGTTTTGATATTAATTCTCTGTCAATTTTCTGATCACTAAAATGATATGACCCATTTTTTCAATACAGCTACCAAGAACAGATATAATCTTTTCCAGAAAATAACATGCATCTATGTCTTTATTGCTAAAGCTAAGAATGTTCTTTTACCTCTCTTAATCTCACCCACTCTCCTGTCCACTTAGTCTATCCTCTTCTTTCTACCTCTTCACCTCTCCTTTTGGTCTCCTCTCCCTCTCTGTTTCCTCTTCTCTCCTGTTTTCTCTTCCTTCCTCTCCTCACTGTTTCATCTCCTCTCACCAACAGTAAAGTAGCTGTTCAGAACCTAGACAACAAACAGGACTCTAAGGCAAACAAATAAGGTACAATATAATAATACTAGGGAAACAAAACAATTCTAGAGTCACTCAGAGGTCACATCACAAATGCAGTGCTTGCTGTTGGATTATGTGAGATGTCTGTAGCACACACTACTTGCCCTCACAATAATTAATAATGTAGAAGAAAAAATGCACTCATACACACACCTCCTTTAATTTTCAGCATCAAAATTCAATTAAAAGAGCATGTTATTTTCTGGAAATTATGGTAAATCTCTGTGTTAAAAATACTGAAGTACTAATTAACATTTTACTAACACCAATATTAATATTTTCTAAACAAAAAGCCCTTAAATTTCCCATCCCTGACCCCTTACCATGCATATTAGATGTTATTAACTTGCAAAACGACAATGTAGCAAACAAAGCTGTCTGAAGCTGTGTGTGTGCACATCATCTGAAACTCCTAACTGCAGTTTGTTTATTTAGACTCATAGACTTTAAGGTCATAAGGGACCATCGTGATCATCTAGTATTCTAGTCTGACCTCCTGCACATTACAGGCTACAGAACCCCATTCTCCCACTCCTATAACAGAGCCATAACCTGTGGTTGAGTTAATGAAGTCCTCAAATCATGATTTAAAAGCCATGATACTCAGACTTGGGCTCACAAGTGGCTCTGTAAAGCGTTTCCTGAGACTCTTTGTGGCACATGATATTAAAATGCTGTGTGATTTAATTATTAACCAATCAGGATGCTTTTACTATGTTATTAACCAACTGTAGTTGATAAAATAATACTTGGTCAGTCATTTTGCTCTGTGTGTGTGTCTAAAAATAAATTTAAATAAATTAGTAAATATTTTTTTTAAATGAATTAACACTACTGTGACTCTTTTGGGTATTGCTGATCACTAATTTGACTCCTGGAGCACAGAGGTCTGAGTATTACTGATGTAAAGACTTCAAGTTACAGAGAATCCACTATTTACTCTAGTTTAAACCAGCAAGTGACCTGTGCCCCGTGCTGCTGAGGGTCTCTGCCAATCTGACCTGGAGGGAAAATTCCTTCCTGATCCCAAAATGATGATCAGTTATTCCCCAAGCATGATGGCGAGACCCACCAGCCAGACACCTGGGAAGGAATTTCATTGTAGTAACTCAGAGCCCTCCCCATCTAGTGTCCCATCTCCAGCAGTTGGAGCTATTTGCCACTAACAGTCGCAGATGGGCCACATGCCAGTATAGGCAATCTTATCATACCATCTATAATGGTATTCACATCCTACATGCCACTATAATAATCTTTGTGCAAAATATGCATTTGTAAAGTATCATTTGAAAACTAATAACTCACTGGTCAATAATATCATGATTATTTTATATATAAAGTTATAAACAGCTAAATTAGGTCTGAAATGTCTTTACCAGACAAGCTGGATAAACCAGTTTTTCAAAGACAAAGGACAAGATGACACCTCTAACCAGATATCAAGAATTAGATGGGCAATTACCTATCAAGTGGCCATTTTTTGGCAAGGAAGAGGGGCAAGCACAGTAATTCCTCACTTAAAGTCATCCCCGTTAACGTGGTTTCGTTGCTGATCAATTAGGGAACATGCTCGTTTAAAGTTGTGCAATGCTTCCTTATAACGTTGTTTGGCAGCTGCCTGCTTTGTCCACTGCTTGCAGGAAGAGCAGCCCGTTGCAGCTAGCTAGTGGGGTTTGGAACCAGGATGGACTGGCAGCCCCCCTATCAGCTCCCCGCTCCCTTAAGTTCCCTGTGCGGCAGCCCCCAGCAGGCTATCAATTGCTGGCAGTTCGGCTGTCCCTCCCCCCACTGCCATGTGCTACTCTTGCCCTCTACCTTGGAGCTGCTCCCGGGAGCCTCCTGCTTGCTGTGCTGGGGTGCGGGAGAGGGGAGCTCTTGTCAGGGTGTCCCCCTCCCTCCTGCTTACCCCTTCTCCATATAGAGTCGGGTGGGGACATGACAGGGCTCTGGATGGAGGGAGCCTGCTGGCCGCAGCTGCTGTCTCAACTTGCTGATCGACTTAAAAAGGCAATGTACTTAAGAGTGGTGTCAGCATACTTAAAGGGGCAATGTGCATCTCTTTCTCTCTCACACAGGATGTGTGTCCCTGTCTGCCATGCTGTCTCTCCTCTCTCCATTCCTGCCGCCTTGTAGAATGTGAGGCTACAATAACAATGTGTTAACCCTTCAGGGCTCGGCTGAATGCTAGTTTATCATTTAGCAGTAAGACATTCCCTGGGAAATATCCCACCTTCTTCCACCCTCTAACTTCACCACCTCAACCAAGCTTCACAATCATCATTGCTATGTACAGTAAAAATTTCCCTGGAACCTTAACGGTGCCCCCCCCCCCCCCTTTACATTCATTCTTATGGGGAAATTGGATTCACTTAACATCATTTTGCTTAAAGTTGCATTTTCAGGAACATAACTACAATGTTAAGCAAGGAATTACTGTACAAACATCTGTATCTTAGCAAACAATAGCCTGAAACCTCTTTCACCACAAGACTCCAGCAGCAATGAACTTTATCTAGGGATAACCTCTGGAAAATGCATTTCAAAAGAGGGACAGGACTATAAAGTGAGGGGCAAAAACACCACAAGATCTCTCTCCCTATTATTCCCCCCCCCCCTCTCTCTCACCTAAAAAGACAAAAGGAACAGCCTTTGGATTTGGGAGCAGATCCTGGCATGAGAATCTGGTCAGCAATGTTACTGGGAACATGTGGTAAGGGACTTCACCTTGAACCAAGTCTGGTTTGTTAAGTTTTAGTACTAGGACGCATTTTATCTTTATTTCTCTTGTAACCCTTTCTGACTTGTACTCACTTAAGACCTTTCTTTTTGTAGTTAAATAAACTTATTTTATTCTTTTAATCAAAACTAATCCAGTATTGTGGTTAAACTGGGCTCTGTGGTAACTCCATTTAAAGTAGCAAACTGTTGGATATTTATCCCCTTAAAAGGACAATTGACTAAAATATCTGAACTGTCCAGAAGAGGGCTGGACAGTACATAACACATGTTTTGGGGGGAAATTCAGGACTGTGAGAATCCTGGGGCCACCCTGGAAGTGGACACCACAATGTGACTGATGTGTGGCTGGCAGGCTGTTTGAGAGTAGCCCAGGTGGGAGCTACAGGAGCAAAGCATTGTGAGACATCCCAGGGTGCAGGGCAAGGGTGACAAAGGGTGGTCTGGATGGCACCCTGGAATGTCATACCATTCTCTCCATAAAAACTTATCAAGCTCAGTCTTGAAAACAGTTAGGTTTTTTGCTCCCACTGCTCCCCTTGGAAGGCTATTCCAGATCTGATGCTTAGAAACCTTCATCTAATTTTGAACCTAAACTTGTTGATGGCCAGTTTATATCAATTTGTTCTTGTGCCAACATTGGCCATTAATTTAAAAAACTCCTCCCCCTCCCTGCTGTTTATCCCTCTGATGTATTTATAAAGAGCAATCATATCTCCTCCCAGCCTTCGTTTGGTTAGGTTAAACAAGCCAAGCTCCTTAAGTCTCTTCTCATAAGGTAGGTTCTCCATTCCTCTGATCATCCTAGTAGCCATTCTCTGACCCTGTTCCAGTTTGAATTCATCTTTCGTAAACATGAGAGACCAGAATTGCATGTAGTATTCCAAATCAGGTCTCACCAGTGTCTTGTACAACGGTAATAACACTTCCCTATCTTGACGGAAAATACCTCATCTGAGGCATCCTATGATTGCATTAGCCTTTTTCATGGCCGCATTACATTGGTGGCTCATAGTCATCCTGTGATAGATCAATACACCCAGGTCTCTCTCCTCCTTTGTCGCTTACAAATGATATGTCCCCAGCTGATAGCAAAAATTCTTTTTGTTAGTCCCTAAGTGCATGACTTTTCACTTTACACCATTAAATTTCATTCCATTTCTATTACTCCACTTCTATCACTACGTCACCCACTTCTTCTTGTCTGATATTCCAGTCCGCCTCTGTATTGCCGATAGTTTCCAACATTGTGTCATCTGCAAATTTATTTACTCACTCCCACGTTCTGTGCCAAAGTCATTAATGAAAATGTTACATAAGACTGGTCACACGATTAACCCCTGAGAAACCCTACTAGTAACCTCCCTCTAGCCTGACAGTTCAACTTTCAGTATAACCTGTTGTAGTCTCCCCTTTACGCAGTTCCTTACCCACCTTTCAGTTCTTGTATTAAGCCCCATCTTCTCCATATTACCCAAGTGAAACTGTATGAAATCCAGGTAGATTAGAGCTACTGCATTTCCTTTGTCTAAAAAATCAGTTATCTTCTCAAAGAAAAAGATCAGGTTGGTCTGGCACAATCTACCTTTGTAAACCACGTTGCATTTTATCCTAATTACTGAATACCTCTATGCCTTTAATTACTTTCTCTTTCAAAATTTGTTCCAAGACCTTGTATATAATTGAAGTCAAACTAACAGGCTTATAGTATCCTATATCATTTTTTCCTCTCTCTTAAAAATAGGTACTATATTAACAATTCTCCAGTCACAGGATACAATCCCCCAATTTACAGAGTCATTAAAAATCCCTGCAACTGCGCTTGCAATTTCATGTGCCTGGTCCTTTAATATTCTTGGCTGGCGGTTATCTGGGCTCCTCGATTTGGTGCCATTAAGCAGTTTGAGTTTGACTTTTACCTCGGCTGTGGTAATTTCTACTTCCATATCCTCATTTCCATTAGCTGCCCTGCCACTATCTCTAATCTCATTACCCTTATTAAAAACCTGAAGCAAAGTATTGGTTTAGGTGTTAGTCTAGGCATGGCCCATCTTTAATCCGCACCCCATCTTCAGTGTTGTGCAGTCCCACTTCTTTCCTTGCTTTTTTTATTTATTTATATGGCTAAAGAACCTTTTACTATTGGTTTTAATTCCCTTTACAAGGTCCAACTCTGCTTGGCTTTTGCCAGTTCTCACTCTTCCCCTACACTTTCTGACCTCCAAGAGGTAGCTTTCCTTGTTGATTCATCCTATCTTCCATTCCTTGTAGGCTTTCTGCTTTCTCTTAATAACCTGCTTAAGATGCTTGTTCATCCAGTTTGGTCTGCAACCCTTTCCTATACATTTTTTCTCCTTGCTTCAGGTACAGGCTTCAGATAGTTCCTGCAACTTTGAGTTAAAGTAATTCCAAGCCTCCTCTACATTCAGATAATTGAGTTCTTCAGTCCAGTCCTCTTCCCCAACTACTTCACTTAAATTTTTTAAAGTTTGCCCTTTTGAAATCGAAGACCCTAGTTACGGACATATTTTCATTTATCCATCCATTTAGCTTAAAATCGGTGGTTCTCAACTGTGGTTCACCACTTCTTCAGGGAAAGCCCCTGGTGCGCCGGGCCGGTTTGTTGACCTGCTGCATCCGCAGATTCGGCCAGTAGAGGCTCCCACTGGCCATGGTTCACCGCTCCAGGCCAATGGGGGCTGCGGGACGTGGTGCGGGCCAAGGGATGTACTGTCTGTCGTCTTCCCTGAAGAAGCAGTGGACCACAGTTGAGAACCACCATCTTAAATTAAATTAGATCATAATCACTCGATCAAGACTGTCCTCTAACAACCAGCTCTTCTATGAGGTCTTTGCTACCAATACCAAATCTGAAGTGGCATCACCTCTTGTTGGTTTGGTGACTATTTGGTGAAGAAATCCATTAGATATCACATCCAGGAATATCTAAGCCATACCATTATTAGTAGTACTCATTCTCCAAATTATATCTGGGAAATTAAAGTCTCTCCTAATCACACAATTCCCAGTAGTATTTCTTTTATTAAAAATATTAAAGAGGCCTCCATCTATATCCAAATCGGATCCTGGGGGTCTATAGCATATCCCAAGCACTATCCCATTGTAGCCTCTGTTACCTTTCTTCCACAAAATGATTTTGACTCAAACAGATTCCGTTTTATCCATCCTTCAACTGTACAATAAAATACCTTTTTCAAATTTCACAGAAAAAGAAACTAAGATACACAACCTTATTCTCTGATTGAGACATGCATGCCAAGTTTCAGCCAAAACCTTATTTATAATATAAGCCTCCAATAGAGTGCACGCTTGTTCACTACCTTTTCCTATGAGGGGCGAAAAGTTAAGGAAGAGGAGAGAGGTGGTCCTATAGTTGGGGAATGGATAAAGGTCATTTCTACAGATCATTATCTTCTTGTAGTAAATATATGAGAATTCCAGATTCTCTCTTTACAGACAGCATGTCTAATTAAAAAAAGGTCAAATTAGATTAGTCACCAAAGCATTTTGGTATGAGACAACTCTACTATCTTTTGAACTTTAATTCTGGACTATTTTGTCACATCATGAAGAAAGCTCTGCTATGGCATTTTTCATATTCTAGGCACTTTTTACAAATCACTTACTAATTCTTTCTCAACTTCCTGCCAGACCAGAAATGAGACTCCACCATCTGAAATGGGTTGTCCCAACAGACCAGGGAAGCTAATAGAGCAAAACACAGAGCTGGAGGGAGAACAAGAATCCCAGGATACTGAAGCACTCCTGCTCTGATAGTTACCCCAATGAGCCTGCCAGCCTGGCCCAGGTGCACTGAGGCCCTTTTATAGCCTCAGCTCTGAATGTTCAGTGCAGCTAAGGGGCACTGTTTTGCATACGGTTCCCACAGCTTAGTGGTGCTGGGGTAAGAGCATATCATACGAGCGGGAATATACACCAACTCCATATCCTAAAGTAGCTCCAACTGACTCCTCCTCCTCCCGCAACAAAACAGCTCCTAATTCCCCAGAAGGTCAAACAGACCCCGAAAAAACCTCCTCCATCCTTTTCATTTACAGGGTGGAACTCCCCATCTGGTGTCTTTTATTTTGTCTTCTAACTTTGGTGCCAAAGACGTCAGTACTGCTTATACAGCCAGATATCCAGCACACTGGGTACATTTTGAAAATAGAACTGAGTGCTGGTTTCATGGTCTACAATTATTGTTTTCTTTCAATAAGGAAACAAACCAAACAGAGCCATTTTGACACATGCTCTCTAAGAAGCATAAATATTACACAAATCAATGTATGTCTGAAGTAATAAATCAAAAAATGGCAGAAAAAGTAATGTTAGGTGCTGACTACAAACTATCTAGGGAATAAAAAAAAATTAGAAAGTACTTGTCACTTTCAGGTGTGCCTTTCAGAGTAGTCCCACCATCCTAAGGTTTTCAAAACCGCAAGGAAATGTCTTTCATTCTACACCAAACCAATTCCAAAATGAAACCTGAACAACTACGTTACATAATTCCAAAGTCAATCTTTTCTGTCATTTAACATAATAGCTCCTGTAAAGGTTGAAGCAAGTATTTTAATAGATTAATTATAGCCACCTTTCTCTGCATCAAAAAACCCACCCAAATGTACAGAAAAGTTTAAAACATCAAATGTAAATACCAGCTTTACACTGGCCCCTGACATTTTTATTTTTAAAAGACAAGATGAATTACATGAACAAAGCAATTCTCCGCTACTAATTGTGTGTCACAAGGCAAACTGAAAACTCATTCAGGTTTGCTGGTGTCCATAGAGCAGGATATCAAAAGAGTGTGATCCTACCTTCTTGGTGCACCAAAAGCCCCAAGTGATTTTTGGTACATACATAATTTTGGTTAGACAGGGAATGCAGGACAGGGCCCAAAGTGATTTTAACAATGTAACATCTCTCAGAAAGTGAATCTCAATTTTCAAGATTGACATAGAATTTCACAGTTAACTTTGCAATTTAGACAGGCCCTGAACACTAGTAACTTAAAGATATATTTTTTAAAAATTAACACTTATGGCAATTACTCAGAAGTTAGTTTATAATGATATAGTACCTATATTTCAAAAATCTAACTGGTTCAAACATGTAATAACATAGTTCACTCATATATCACTGAGAAGTTTTAAGCGTAATAAACTACAGTGCAATTCATTTTTAGTTAAAACTTCACACAGTGTTTAATGCCATTGCACATAAAATATTATTCCGTTCTCAAGCAATGATAAGGATAGGCTCTCTGAAAACTCATCATGTAAAATATATACAGCAAGCCATATAGCCAACATAAGAAAACTCAGTTTGATATTCCTGCTCACCTGCTCTTCTGATTACTTGGAGTTTAACATATTTTTAAAAAACTGTTTTTTAGAAATTGTAACTAGCAAACTACTTGTTTTATGAAGGTTCTTGTCAAATAAACTTCCCTTTTAGGGTAACTGGGTTTAAGGAAACTTCACACAGAATATTGCTGTTTCTGCCGTTCTAGCTTGTGGTCTTAGTTTTTTCTCACCTTCATATTTCCTGCCTAGAGCACAAAATTATTTACATATTTCAGAAATGTATTTTTCAGATAAAGTGAAATTCTCACATCAACATAGAAATATTTCTACTATATTTTTGTTTTCAGCATATAAGTAGCATTGTTTGTGCTACACACCATCTTCTGAGAGGACAAATAGTGCACCAGTGTCACTCAGGCACTATGGTGAGGGAAAGCAATATGAATACCTATAAACATTTATATACAGCATATATAAAGAGAGATCCTTCCACACCTAACCTCCCCAATAGCTTAGAATGACAGTTTTTGAGATGCTCATTAACCAGACTGGTCAGATGCAGCTGAATATCACCCTGTCTTTTTTATATAATTTAAACATGTCATTCACCCATGAACTACTCGACATACAAACACCTAACCATAAACCCACAGGCAGCTTGTAGCTGTCACAAGGGAATAAACAAATCGACAACTCTGATGAAATTAAGACCTGAATATTTGCTCTTATATTGATACCATATGGATATTGTCTTCACTTTTAATCATAAGTTCTACTGGTAGAATATCTGTTACAAAGTAAGAAAAACTCAGACTACATTACTGGTGTAAAAGGTTGGGGTTTTGTTTTTTTTTACCCTTACAGAAAGCAAGAGATAGATGCTGTGCACAAAGAGGTGGTAGGTAGTCCATCATGCTTCCTCAAAAATTACCATTAACATTAAACTACCTTTTTAAGCATATGAGTCAGACACCTATTACCGCTTTTCCCAGGTGATATTAGATCAATTATAGTCAGTTTCACCATGCAAACTGTACCTCAGAGAATAGATAATTTCTTATCTTTAATTTGGTTTCTTCAGTTCCCTCTGAAAGCCCAGACAATGGGTAAATGTCCTCTTTTCAGCAGAGAGAAAAAATGTCAAACCGAACCCACCAACCTAGCTCCTGTGATATCACTTCCTCTATACAGCAGTCTGCCTGTCTGCCCAATTTACTTTAAATAGAAGTTACCTGAACAATACAAACACTACCAATGTAAAGGAACTATATGGAAAATTATTCAAAGAAAAACTCAACCAGCACCACAAAAATTGTGGGCTATATACTGTGTGGTATAAAGGAATATGGAGCAACAAAATTACTTCTCCCTAATACACCTTTACTCTAGTCAGCAAGAAACTGCAGAGTAGGCACCTATAAAAAACCCAGAAAGTAAAATACTAGTGTGCACAACTGGGCACATTTGAAGACCTTGGAGGAGGTGAAAAGCTCTCAGGACACTGCATCCCCAAATCTGCTAACCCTTTGGTAAAAAGGGCTGACCCAAGGGGGAATGCAACTTTCAGATTCTTCTTCAACAATTTAAAATCTGAGTCTCTCTTGTAGGTCAAAACTACGAAAGTGATTTTTGACCACCAAGTTTGTAGCCTTAAAAGGCTTGTCAAACCAGCGCATCCACAACAAAGATGGAAGTCCTGATACTATAACAGATGAAATTTCAGTGTTAATAAATGAAAAGTAATGCACATTGGAAAATATAATCCCAACTATACATATAAAATGATGGGATTTAAATTAGCTGTTACCACTCAAGAAAGAGATCTTGGAATCATTGTGGATAGTTCTCTGAAAACATCCACTCAGTATGCAGCAGCAGTTAAAAAAGCTAATAGAACGTTGGGGATCATTAGGAAAGGGATAGATAACAAGACAGAAAATATCAAATTGCCTTTATATAAATCCCTGGTATGCTCAGATCTTGAATGCTGCATGCAGATCTGGTTGCCCCATCTCAGAAAAGATATGCTGGAATTGGAAAAGGTACAGAAAAGGGCAACAAAAATCATGGGGGGTATGGAACAACTGCCATATGAGGAGGGATTAATAAGACTAGGACTTTTCAGCTTGGAAAAGAGACGACTAAGGGGGGATATGACAGAGGTCTATAAAATCATGACTGGTGTGGTGAAAGTAAATAAGAAAGTTTTATTTACTCCTCATAACACAAGGACTAGGGGGTCACCAAATGAAATTAACAGGCAGCAAGTTTAAAACAAACAAAAGACACAGTCTTCACAACGCAGTCAACCTGTGGAACTCTGCCAGATGTTGTGAAGGCCAAGACTATAACAGGGTTCAAAAAAGAAGAGACAGTTACCTTTTCCGTAATGGGTGTTCTTCAAGATGTGTTGCTCATGTCTATTCCACAATAGGTGTGCGTGCTCGCCACGTGCACTGGTACCAGAAAGTTTTTCCCTTAGCAATACCCGTAGGGGGAGTGCTCCCCCGCTCCGTGCCCCTGGGGTGGCGCCATGCGCTCCCCTACCCTTAGTTCCTTCTTGTCAGACTACTCTGACAGTGGGGAAGGAGGGAGGGATGTGGAATAGACATGAGCAACATATCTCGAAGAACACCAGTTACGGAAAAGGTAACTGTCTTTTTTTCTTTGAGTGATTGCTCATGTGTATTTCATAGTTGGGGATTCCAAGCTATATCTGTTGGAGGTGGGTAGAGTTCACAAGTTCTCGGGACAGAGGACCGCCCTGCCGAACCCAGCGTCATCCCTGGCTTGGGAAACAATCGCGTAGTGCAAGGTGAACGTGTGACCCGAAGACCAGGTAGCGGCCCTACAGATGTCCTGGATAGGGACGTGGGCCAAGAAGGCTGCGGATGAAGCCTGTGCTCGAGTCGAAAGTGCCTTCACAATTGGTGGAGGGGGGACACCCACCAGGTCATAACAGGTACGGATGCACGACGTGATCTAATTGGATAGTTGCTGCGTGGAGATTGGCTGACCCCTCCTGCATTCGGCCGATGCCACAAACAGCTGTGAGGACCTTCTGAATGGTTTGGTCCACTCACAGTAGAAGGTCAAAGCCCTGCGCACATCGAGCGTGTGAAGACGATGCTCTTCATTAGACGCACGCGGCTTAGGGCAGAGGACTGGCAGGAAAATGTCCTGACACATGTGGAAGGCGGAGACTACCTTCGGGAGGAATGCCGGGTGTGGGTGGAGCTGGACCTTGTCTCTGTGGAAAACCATGTACGGGGGCTCAGGTGTCAAGGCCCTGAGTTTTGAGACCCACCTAGCCGACGTGATTGCGACCAGCAAGGCCACCTTCCAGGAGAGGTGCGACCACGAGCACGTGGCCAGGGGTTCGAATAGGGGCCCCGTGAGGCGGGACAGTACCAGGTTTAGGTTGCATTGAGGAACAGGGGACCTAGCATAAGGGAAGAGACAGTCCAAGCCTTTGAGGAACCGGCCCGTCATGGCATGGGAAAACACTGTATGGCCCTGCACCGGCGGGTAGAAGGCCGAGATGGCTGCGAGATGCACCTTGATAGACGAGGGCGCCAGGCCCTGAGACCTAAGGTGCAGGAGATAGTCCAGAATACATTGGATCGGGGCGGCCATAGGGGAGATCCCTTTCTCGGTAGCCCATGCGGAGAAGCGTGCCCATTTTGCCAAGTAGGCCCGTCTTGTAGAGGGCCGCCTACTCGCCAGGAGAACCTGCTGTAACCTTTCCGAGCATGTCCTCTCCTCCTTACCTAACCATGGAGAAGCCAAGCCGTGAGGTGGAGGGCTGCCAGGTTGGGGCAGAGGAGCCGGCCCTGATCCTGCGACAGCAGGTCCGGGCGAGATGGGAACGGCCAAGCGATAGCCAGGCTCGTGAGGGTCCCGTACCAGTGCTGCCTTGGCCACGCCGTGGCAATCAGGAGGACCTTGGCCTTGTCCATCTTTATCTTTTGTAGCACCTTCCTGATCAGGAGAAAGGGAAAAAGCATAAACGAATTGGCCCCGACCACGGCAGGAGGAAGGCATTGGAGATGGCGCTCCTCCCCAACCCTCCCCTGGAGCAGAAGCGGGGGCAACGCCGGTTCTGCTGGGTCGCAAACAGGTCCACCTGGGGAGTACCCCACACTCAGAAGAGCTGGTGGGCCACCTCTGGGTGAAGGGACCACTTGTGTTGAGAGGAGAATTCCCTGCTCAGGTGATCCGCTTGCTTGTTGTGAGTGCCTGGTAGGTGGAAAGCCCTGAGGGAGATATCGTGGGCTATACAGAAATCCCAGAGTCTGAGGGCTTCGTGGCAGAGGGCCGAGGACTGAGTCCCGCCTTGCCTGTTGATGTAGAACATCGAGGCCGTATTGTCCGTGAGGACCCATACCACGTTCCCTGCGAGGTGTGGGCGGAATGCCATGCATGCTAGGCGCACCGCCCTCAGTTCTTTCACGTTTTTTGTAGGGTCAAGTCTTGGGTTGGCCACAGACCTTGAGTCTGAACACCCCCAACATGGGCTCCCCAACCCAGGTCCGAGGCATCGGACACTAACTCCAGAGACGGGGCCCTGTCCCTGAACGGGACCTCTTGGAGCATGTTCTTGGGGGAGGACCACCACTTCAGGGAGTCGATCATCCTGTCCCTGGCCTGGGCGTGTGGCAGATCACATAGGTACACGCCAACATGTGACCTAGGAGTTGCAAACACGTCCTGACCATGGTCACTGGGAACGGTGTGACCATGTTGATGAGTTCCCGAATGGCCTTGAACCTGCCCCTTGGTAGGGAGGCTGTGGCCGAGGCGGAGTCCAGGAGGGCCCCGATGAACTCTATGGATTGCACCGGGACTAGCGTGGATTTCACACTGTTCACCAACAGGCCCAGGGAGGTGCAAGTGGACAGAAGGAGTGTCACGTGGTTCCTGACCTGTGACCGGGAGCTTCCCCTCACTAGCCAATCGTCCACGGAGGGGAAGATGTGCACCCCCTTGCGCCTGAGGTAGGCTTACACTACCGACATACACTTGGTGAACACCCCGGGGGCGGTAGACAGGCCAAACGGGAGGACCATAAATTGGTAATGTTCCCGACCCACCACAAAACAGAGGAACCGTCTGTGTCCCTCAAACATGTGAATATGGAAGTACGCGTCCTGAAGGTCGAGGGCAGCGTACCAGTCCCCGGGATCCAGAGAGGGGCTAATAGAAACGAGGGAGACCATGCGGAACTTGAGCTTTACCATGAAGTGAGTGAGACCCCACAGGTCCATAATGGGCGTGAGACCCCCCCCCCCGGGCTTTCGGGATGAGGAAATAACAGGAGTAGAACCCCTTGCCCCGGAACTCCTCGGGTACCACTTCCACCGCTCCTAGGTCCAGGAGCCGCCCCACCTCCTGCTCAAGGAAGGCTTTGTGCGAGGAGTCTCATGGGTAGAACGGGGATGGAGGGTGGTTGGGTGGGTGGGAAGTGAATTGGAGGGTGTACCCCCTGGAGATGGTGTTGAGGACCCATTGGTCTGAGGTCAATCGTGATCATTCCGGCAGGAAAGCACACAACCGGTTGACAAAGGGGAGCTTTATTGCAGGTGGATCCTTGAACGGAACTGGCGGGGAGCCCTCGAGCGTTCTGTCAAAAACACTTCTTTCCCACTTGCTTGCCCTTAGAGGGCCCTGGCTGCGGGCCCAGTCGCGACTGTTTGTGGGACCTTCTGCCATGGTCCCGCGACCTCTTGTAGGAGTGCCCAGCCTTACGCTGGGTGGACTGCCCAGAGTCCCGTTGGGCCTGTACTTGGGTTTTGCTAACGGGGGACATATAGACCCAGGGTTTGCAGGGTCGTGCAGGAATCCTTCATGCTGTGCAGCTTAACATCCGTCTGCTCTGGAAACAGGGCCTTGCCGTCGAATGGGAGATCCTGGATGGCCAACTGGGCCTCACTGGATAGGCCCGACAGCAGGAGCCATGAAGCCCGCCTCATGGAGATTGCTGACGCCATAGACCTTGCGGCTGTGTCAGCTGCGTTGGACGCTGCCTGCAGGGACGCCTTGGCTGCCGTTGCACCCTCCTCGATCATTGCTTGGAATTCCTTCCTTTCCCGTTCCGGGATATGTTTCAAACTTCAGCATAGAGCCCCAGAGGTTGAACTCGTATTTGCCGAGTAAGGCCTGGTGGTTCACCACCCACAGCTGGAAACTGGCAGTGGAATAAAAGTTTTTTCCAAAAGAGTCCAACCATTTCAAGTCCTTGTTCTTTGGGGCAGGGGCTGCACAGCATGAAGGATTCCTGCACAACCCTGCAAACCCTGGGTCTATATGTCCCCCGTTAGCAAAACCCAAGTACAGGCCCAACGGGACTCTGGGCAGTCCACCCAGCGTAAGGCTGTCCCTGTGGTTAACAGACTTTACCACCCGGGAGTTGGGCGCCGGGTGGGTGTACAAGTATTCATGCCCCTTTGCTGGTACAAAGTACTTACGCTCCGCTCTCTTAGATATGGGAGCCAGGGAGGCCGGCGTCAGCCATACGGCATGGGTGATTTTGGCCACCTCATCATGGAGGACAGGACATTAAATAAAGATGTCCGAAGGCTCCTCTACTTCCTCCGCCTGGAGGTTGAGGTTGGTAACCACCCTCTTAAGCAGGTCCTGGTGGGCCCGGAAGTCCTCCTGTGGGGCCACCATTGCCACCTCTTGGGATGGAGAGGACAGCACTGAGTTCTGGCCCATTATTGACTCGGCCTCCGGACACAGCACCAAGGATGACTGTCCTGTGGATACTTCTTTTGGGGGCCTGGGGAGAGAGGCCTGCGGTGCCTCTGAGATCCCGGCCGCCGATCGCGGTCCCGGTTGCGGCTGCGTCGGGGCTCATGGTGCTCATTGGTACCACTGGCCTGGCCACGGAGCCCCGTGCCACGGCACCTGCTGAGGCGCTGACAGCCCGGGCTGGTCCGCTTGGATGATTTGGCTGGCAGAGGAGCGGCTCCTGGCCGGGGACAGGCTCACGAATGAGTCCCTACTGTGGAGTGGCTGCGTGGAGTGGTGGTGTCCGGATTGACGCCGACCATGGGACGATGATCTGGAGCTTGATCGATAGCGGCGGTAGCTGCTGCTCCAGGACCGACTCTGATGGGCGGACCCGTGACGGCGCGGTGCTGGCGATCGACGCCCAGAACTACGGGGTCGGCGACACAGTGGAGACTCTGACGGGACTCCGGAGGAGGGCAGCGCTGACGTCCGTGCTGTGACCGACTGCAGTAACTTCTCCTGGGTTGGGACCTCGAGGGATGTCCCCTTAGGTCCTGCCAGTGTGAACTCGCCGACGTCGAGCGGCGCCCCGACGTCGAGTGGCGCTAGGAGCTTCGGGCCGACGGTAGCCAACCCGACAGTCTGGCGAGTTTTGGAGGAGACCCATGTGGATCTCGCCATGGACTGGGGCCCGCCGGGGCACGGCGTCGGGAACATTCCCTCGACCACAACCTCTCAGGGGGCGATTGTGGGGCACCGAGCGGAGGCTTGCCTCTGGAGCATGGCACCGATGCCGGTGGTGCTCCGGGTATCGGCAGGGACAAAACATCCTGGGCCGCTTGCAAGGCTTCTGGCGTGGAAGGCATCCGGACATCCGGAGAGGCCTGCGCCGATGCGGCCGGGCTGCTCCGCTCCACACGAGTCAGAGGCCTGGGGGCCGAGGGGGATCGAGGGCTGCCCGACATGGGTCTAGCCTCTGCCCCAGGCACGTCGTGGGACTTCTGCGTGGAGGCATTCTTCTTGGTCCTCTTGTGGCCCGCAGACGGAGACCGGTGCCGAGTGGACGAGGGAGCCAGACGGTCGCTGCGCGCCAACGTCACGGTGCTCGGGGCCGGCTCAGAGCAGCGCACCGGGTTCGGGGTCAGCGTCGACTCCATAAGGATAGCCCGGAGACTAATATCTCGCTTGCACTTCGTCTGGGGCCTGAAGGATCTGTAGATTTTGCAGCGGTCACTGATGTGGGTTTCACCCAAACAGCGCAAACAGTCAGTATGCGGATCACTCCGGGGCACAGACCGCCTGCAAGTGTTGCACGACTTAAAACCCTGGGCTTGGGTCATGCCCAGGCCTGGCCACTCTAACTGAACTAACTTGAGAAAACTGGCTAACTATAGGTACTAGATAGAAAACGCTAGGGATGAGCTGCAGCAAAGCTGGAGCTGCAAAGTTCCGACACACCTTCACTGGTGGCAAGAAGGAACTGAGGGTAGGGGAGTGCGTGGCACCCCTTATAGGGCGCCAGAACGGTGCCACCCCAGGTATGCGGGGGGGAGTGCTCCCCCTATGGGTACTGCTAAGGGAAAAACTTTCTGGCACCGGTGCACGTGGCGAGCACGCACACCTACTGTGGAATACACATGAGCAATCACTCGAAGAAGAACTAGATAAATTCATGGAGGATAGGTCCATCAGTGGCTATTAGCCAGAATGGACAGGGATGCAAAATGATGCTCTGAAATTTCCCTAGCCTCTGTTTGCCAGAAGCTGTGAATAGGTGACTCCTCTAAACTGGGAGGAGTGGTTGATACGCTGGAGGGTAGGGATAGGATACAGAGGGACCTAGACAAATTAGAGGACTGGGCCAAAAGAAATCTGATGAGGTTCAACAAGGACAAGTGCAGAGTCCTGCACTTAGGAGGGAAGAATCCCATGCACTGCTACAGACTAGGGACCGAATGGCTGGGCAGCAGTTCTGCAGAAAAGGACCTAGGGGTTACAGTGGACGAAAAGCTGAATATGAGTCAACAGTGTGCCCTTGTTGCCAAGAAGGCTAACGGCATTTTGGGCTGTATAAGTAGGGGCATTTCCAGCAGATCGAGGGACGTGATTATTCCCCTCTATTCGGCACTGGTGAGGCCTCATTTGGAGTACTGTGTCCAGTTTTGGGCCCCACACTACAAAAGGGATGTGGATAAATTGGAAAGAGTCCAACGGAGGGCAACAAAAATGATTAGGGGGCTGGAGCACATGACTTATGAGGAGAGGCTGAGGGAACTGGGATTGTTTAGCCTGCAGAAGAGAAGAGTGAGGGGGGATTTGATAGCTGCTTTCAACTACCTAAAAGGGGGTTCCAAAGAGGATGGATCGACTGTTCTCAGTGGTAGAAGATGACAGAACAAGGAGTAATGGTCTCGAGTTGCAGAGGGGGAGGTTTAGGTTGGATATTAGGAAAAACTTTTTCACTAGTAGGGTGGTGAAGCACTGGAATGGGTTACCTAGGGAGGTGGTGGAATCTCCTTCCTTAGAGGTTTTTAAGGTCAGGCTTGACAAAGCCCTGGCTGGGATGATCTAGTTGGGGTTGGTCCTGCTTTGAGCAGGGGGTTGGACTAGATGACCTCCTGAGGTCCCTTCCAACCCTGAGATTCTATGATTCTATGACAGGGAGTGGATCACTTGATCAATACTTGTTCTGTTCATTCCCTCTGAAGCACTTGGCATTGGACACTGTCAGAAGACGGGATACTGGGCTAGATGGACCATTGGTCTGATCCAGTATAGCCGTTCTTATGTTATTATGCCATTGCAGAAAAAAATCTCAAAAGTCTCTATCGAGGAGAAAAAAGTGCTCATCAGCCTGCCTTGGAAATCAGTATTGTAGACAGTTGTGACAGGTTGCTGGGGCACTATCTGGTCCTTAGTGAATAAGGGATTAACCTCAGTTCAACTTCACCCTCCTCTTGGCACATGTACTCTGGGAAGAACCATAAAATAACTGCTTGAGGGACACAGAGGGAAGAATGCCTATGGAAAGACAGGGCTCCATACCCACGGTCACAGAACTGAGTTGAACTCTAAATTGTCTTCTGTTAATTTTTTTTGCCTGTGTCAACTCAGTTTTGGCGGATAGTTTAAAAAAAAACCAAAGTATTTTCTGTGAATTTTCGACCAAATTAAAATATTTTCCCTTTGTTCAAAAATTTTCACTGAAATGTTTCAGTGTAATTAAAATTGTCTTAATTTGAATCATCGTTTTGTTTCAGTTATCAGAGAGATTATTGTTGTTCCCATCCTCATCTCTCCCACTGGAAAAGGGGGGAAAACATTAAAACATTTTTTGATTCAAAACAAAACAATTTTAACTTTGATTAAATTCACTGAAACTTTTTAAGGAAAGAAACAATTCCATTTCCTTCAAAAGGCCATTTTGCATCCAAACATTTTTGGATGAAAATTTTTCAGAGACTCAATTGATTTTATTTCTGAATACATAAGGGCTGTCGATTAATCGCAGTTAACTCGCGTGATTAACTCAAAAAAATTAACTGTGATTAAAAAAATTAATCATGATTAATCACACTGTTAAACAATAGAATACCAATTTAAATGTATTAAATATTTTGGATGTGTTTCTACATTTTCAAATATATTGATTTCTATTATAACACAAAATACAAAGTGTACAGTACTCACTTTACACAGTTTTTATTACAAATATTTGCACTGTTAAAATGATAAACTAAAGAAATAGTATTTTTCAATTCACCTCATACAAGTACTGTAGTGCAATCTCTATTGTGAAAGTGTAACTTACAACTGTAGATTTTTTTGTTACATACCTGCACTCAAAAACAAAACAATGTAAAATTTTAGAACCTACAAGTACAGTCAGTCCTACTTCTTGTTCAGCCAATTGTACAGACAAACAAGTTTGTTTACATTTACAGGAGAAACTGCTGCCTGCGTCTTATTTACAACGTCACATGAAAGTGAGAACAGGCATTCACATGGCACTTTTGTAGCCATTACAAGGTATGCTAAACATTCGTATGCTCCTTCATGCTTCAGCCACCATTCCAGAGGACATGCTTCCATGCTGGTGATATGCGTTAATTAAATTTGTGACTGAACTCCTTGGGGAAGAAGTGTATGTCTCCTGTTCTGTTTTACCTGCATTCGCCATATATTTCATGTTATAGCAGTCTTGGATGATGACCCAGCACGTTTGATTTACGAACACTGTCACTGCAGATCCAACAAAACGCAAAGAAGGTACTAGTGTGAGATTTCTAAAAATAGTTATAGCACTCGACCGAAGATTTAAGAATCCGAAGTGCCTTCCAAAATCCGGGAGGAATGAGGTATGGAGCATGCTTTCAGAAGTCTTAAAAGAGCAACAGTTTGATGCGGAAACTACAGAACCTGAACCACCAAAAAAGAAAATCCATCCTTCTGCTGGTGGCATCTGACTCAGATGATGAAAATGAACATGCGTCGGTCCGCTCTGCTTTGGATCATTATCGAGCAGAACCCGTCATCAGCATGGACACATGCCCTCTAGAATGATGGTTGATGCACGAAGGGACATATGAATCTTTAGCTTATCTGGCACGTAAATATCTTGCGATGCTGGTTACAACAGTGCTATGCGAACACCTGTTCTCACTTTCAGGTGACGTTGTAAACAAGAAGCGGGCAGCATTATCTCCTGCAAATGTAACCAACCTGTTTGTCTGAGAGATTGGCTCAAGTATGACCGAGTGGACTTGTAGGCTCTAACGTTTTCCATTGTTTTATTTCTGAATGCAGTTTTTTGTGTGTACATAATTCTACATTTGTAAGTTCAACTTTCATAATAAAGAGTACAGTACTTGTATTAGGTGAATTGAAAAATACTATTTATTTTGTTTTTTACAGTGCAAATATTTGTAATAAAAAATAAATATAAAGGGAGCACTATACACTTTGTATTCTGTGTTGTAAATGAAAGATATATTTGAAAATGTAGAAAAACATCCAAAAATATTTAAATAAATGGTATTCTATTATTGTTTAAAAGCGTGATTAATCATGATTAATTTTTTTATTGCGCAATTAATCGTGATTAATTTTTTAATCACTTGACAGCTCTAATATCAATATCTATAATATATCTATATCTATCACCCCTGGAGGAAAAACCCTTGCAGACTATACAGTACTGGTGTTTTCTTTCTGCTATATCAGTTTACCAGATCTATACAAGGATTTTGTAGGTCAAACAGATCACAATCTGCACAGAAACTCTGCAAAAATCATGAACTCTCCCAGGTGCTCTCTCTCTGATTTCCAGCCCATTGAAACCTTTGGACACTCCCATCCAGTCAACTAGGAAAGTGGTATTTCTATGCACTTCTAGATGCTGGATTCTACTTTAGAGTGTGTCTATACTACAGCTGGGAGCGAGCTTCCAAGCCCGGGTAGACAAACTCGTGTTAGCTTGGCTTGAGCTAACACAATAAAAACAGCAATGTGGACGTTGCAGCTCTGGCAGAGACTTGGGCTAGCCACTTGAGCTTAGACCAGGTGTTTCAAACATGCGGCCCCCGGAGCTCTTCCCTGCGGCTTGCCATCCCTCTCCCGAGTTACTTCCTGTGGCTGTCAAACTCTCCTCACCCTCCCCCGCCTCCCCCGAGTTATTTTCTGTGGCCGCTAAGCTCCCCGCCTCCTCCCCACCCCTCTACCTAGCTCCAGGCAGTTCCCCCCGCCAAACAACTGTTTGGTGGCTTAGCGGTGTCCGGGAGGGAGGGGGGAGGACCAGGAAGCCACATGCACAGGGGAGGAGGGGGAGAAGAGGTGGGGATTTGGGGAAGGGGTTGGAATGGGGACAGGGCAGGAGTGGGAAGAGGCGGAGCAGGGGTGGAGTGGGAGCGCAGCCCAGTGCGGGGGTGTGTGTGGGGGGTTAACAGAAGTAAATCTAACTGAGTGTTTTGTCCTTTGAGTGAGGTGCATCACTGAGTGTATATATTTTATTCACTTAAGGCAGGGGTCTCAAACATGCGGCCTGTGGGGTTATTTTCTGCGGCCCGCCAAGCTCCCCGCGCCCCTGCGTTATTTCCTGCGGCCCGCCAAGCTCCCCGCGCCCCTGCGTTATTTCCTGCGGCTGCCAAGCTCCCCGCGCCTCTCCCCTCTGCCTACCTCCAGGCGCTTCCTGCCGCCAAGCCGCTAAACAGCTGTTGGCGGCGCTTAGCACTTTCCAGTAGGGAGGAGGGAGGAGTGGGGAGCCGCGCGCTATGGGGAGGAGGCGAAGAAGAGGCGGGGCCTCATGGAAGGGGTGGAGTGGGGGAGGGGGCAGCGAGGGGGGGTGTCAGTGATGCGACCCTCGGGCTAATGCACTAGTCCTCATGCGGCCCTCGTGGTCATTTGACTTTGAGACCTCGGCTTAGACCCAGGGGGTTGGGTGGGCTTCAGAGCCCAAGCTACTGCTTGAGCCGCAATGTCCACAATGCTATTGTTAGCATGCAAGTTCGAACCCCACAAATCGAAGTCTATCTACCCATGCTGAGAGGCTTGCTCCCAGCTGCAATGTACACATACCTTTAGATGCTACAAGAACTGAAATTAGATATATTTTTGAGCCACTTAAAAGTTGTCTAAGAGCATATAGAATAATGGGGGGGGGTTTCATTATAGTCCATCCTCTATCAAAAATGTTGTGGATAAACATAGTCCATTGGCTAGCAATAACTGAAGCTTTCTTCTTTGACTACAAGGAGTTCTCTTATAGATTAAGAATGCAGCTCACCTGTTTAATTGGCATAACTATATTTTCTTTTTTTTAAATCGTGACATTGAAGATGTCCACCTCACCCCCGTAGGAATTTCTTCCCTTCAGGATTATTAGTTTTCATAGATTTCTCCATAACAATTGTATCCACAGAGAGATGCTGATCTGCTGCTGAGAAAAACTCTGAGACTGAGGTTTCTTTCTCCTTTGGGTCAAAGGCTGAAACTGTGAGCTGTCATGAGACTAGGACAGAGGTCATGGCCATGAAGGCTGATATATTTCATATAAGGACAATATATGAGAGAACCTGCATTTCTCCCAATTATCATTTGGCCTAATAAGTTGTCACCAGGGAGAAGAGTTGGTCACCCAACTCTACAAAGTCATCCAAGGCCGGAGCTGTAACTATCTCTGCAGAACATGGACCAAAAGTGTTGGAACAGCCATCCTCAGGAGAACCACCATGCAATAAACATTGTGTAGGCAGTTCTTATTCTCTTTCTGGCAATGCCAAGGCTCCTTCCATGACGAGCACATTTTAATGATTGGGCAAATGGGTACTAATTTTCACCTTAAAAGTTCCCTTCAGAACTCATAGACTTATGTAGACTGGACCTGAATACGTCATCAAGTCCAGTTCCCTGCACTGAGACAGGACTAAGTATTATCTAGACCATCCCTGACAGGTGTTTGTCTAACCTGTTCTTAAAAACCTCCAATGACGGAGATTCCACAATCTCCCCAGGCAATTTGTTCCAGTGCTTAACTACCCTTACGATTAGGACATTTTTCCTAACGTCTAAACTAAATCTCCCTTGTTACAATTTAAGCCCATTTCTTATTGTCCAGTCCTCAGTGGATAAGGATATCACCCTCAGTATAACAACTTTTTATGTACTTGACCATTGTTATCATGCCCCCGCCCCAGACTTCTCTTCTCTAGACTAAACAAATCTATTGTTTTCAATCTTTCCATGTTTTCTAGACTTTTAATAATTTTTGTTGCTCTTCTCTAGACTTTCTTCAATCTGTCTACATCTTTCCTGAACTGGGGTGCCCAGAACTGGACACAGTACTCCAGTTGAGGCCTTATCAGTGCTGCGCAGAATGGAACAATTTCTTCTAGTGTCATTTCAAAGCACCCTTCACTAAACAATCTAATCCTGACAGAGAGGTGAGACAGAGAAAAGAAAAGTATACACATACAGAAAAAGATGGCTAGGCTAAGAACAAGAGAACTATCATCATGGGCTGAAGACAAACAGACACAGCCAGAGCCCTCTATAGCAGGAGTGTTGTCACCAGAATTTTGCTCTTCTCCATCTCCATCTGCTGGTAGAACTTATACTCCACCATCTACCTGGGCTGACATGGAGGGACAATGGAGAAACTGTTCTGGAGTGTATGTAGCTCCTGTTAGTGTCACCAATGTACTGGCAGCTGCAGAAATTATCAGGGGCTGATGCAAAAAATAAAATGTGTTTTAAAAAAAAGTAATATAGATATCCCACATTCTCTCCATGAGGATTATAGTGGTGAACTATTTTGGCCTTTCAGCCTATGGGATTCCATATTTCATATACATTTGTTTCTCTCCATAGTAAGTACTTCGCACTGTGGGAAATTAGTTACGTACTTAAGGGTGAACATTTTCTAGAGGTAGCCTTATTAGTCTAAATTGGATCAAGGAAAAGCTGCTCAACAAGGCAAATAGGACAGAGAATGTAGGTACTGGAGGTTTATGCCTTTAACTGTACGAAATATATTTTCACATCATGACAATTCAAAACTGTTAAACAATTGTTTTTCTTGAAACTTTTGAATTCTTCTGAGGAAATCTTATGTTGAAATCAAAGTGATAGGCAACTTATAAATATGACAGAGAGAAATCAAGAAACATGCCATTGAGGATGTGACATAGTAATTCGCCAATTCTGTTGTTTCTATTTTATATAACATGACACTGGGTTCCTTTAGGGATGGAAAACACTATGTCTACTGTTCTCTTGTCTGTTAAAGAGCGGATTTCTGTCTAGCTTCTGCCTGATGAATAAATCCAAGTATATTATGGATATTTAATGCTAAACTTTAAGGATGCTTGCATCCAGATAGGGGTAGGGGCATATACATTTTAATGCCTATCCATTTACAGGCCTAGATCAAGCAATCATCTACATATGTAAACTTATTGTATGCAATTCCTGGTGAGCCAATTCTGGAAAAGGGACTTATTAGAGATCGGGTTTGAAATGGTACCCAGCAACTGTACAAGTGCATTCTGGAACATTGGAATTATGAATGAACAATACATTGAAAGGCCTTACTAGAAACAACAGTAAATTTAAATATAAACATTAGGCTACAGAGCAATGGGCAAAACGACAGACCATTAAAATACAGTAACGACAAATTTTAAAAAATCCTATTAAAAGAAGAGGCCTAGAAGGGGAACTGGCAGTTTTGGAAGAGCTTTCTAGGGAATACATAGAGTTTGTGCCACTGCTCCTTTCCCAGTTGCAAAATAAGCATATACTATTTAATGTAGATGTCAGAAGTATTTTTAAAGTGCTTTCTCCTTTCAAATGAATTTATTCTAAATGGAGGTAGTCAAACTATAATGGTCACCTTTCTTTCTATACATTTGAAGACAGGGAGTAATTTAAAGGAGGGGAAATTGAAACTTTTTAGCTGACCAGTTTGCTGCTGGTGGGTTATGCTGGGTATTCATTTAGTTTTATATTCAAGTAATATAAAGGGTGCCTAGAGCATACACATAGGAGTCAGCATTTGTATAAATTAAAAATAAAAAAGAAGAAGAAATTATGGCATTTCCTTAGAACAATTAAGTTATTAAAAAGACAGTTATATTTAATCAAATTTTATTTAATGTTGTCTTACCTTAACATTTCTAATGGATTGGTCTCATGCACCTGATTGCCACACCTGGGGCAGTCATTGCTGTCTTCAAAGTGCTGAACAATGCATGTCTTACAAACTGTAACAAAGAAAAAACTGTGCATTAGATAAAAGTATACATTACTACAATGTAACTTTTAGATCAAGAAAATATTATTGCTCACATATGGCTTGCAATTAAAAAAACCAGACTAATGCTGACTGCTTCTGGTAGCAGGGATAAGAGGGGTATTCTTTAACACAAGTGATTATAATGCACCATTAACTTATCTGTTTCTTGTTACCAAAAATTATGACTAGCTGTGACCTGCAGAGATAGTAGAACATTGAGCGAATACAGGTTAGGAGAGTATTGTTCATAAATATGCAATTTTTAAAAATGGTTTTATATTCCTCACAACATTGCACAGAGATTCAGAAAAAATGCATGCTGGGGAGTCTCAGCAAAGCAGGAGCTAGCCATGACCTTGGATGATCTGAAATGCAGGTAAGTTTGCAATCAGTTATGATACAGAATTCCTGCAGAAATCCTTGCAATGCTGGTGACTGAAAAACTTGACATCTACTATTTTCTAAAAAGTTAAAAAACAAATTATAAAAAATTGTTCCGCAGGTTGAAATGAGCTATTTTTCCCTTCAGACATATGGCCTTTAACAACAGTGATGGTAGAAGCACTGGTGAACATTCAGTACTTGAATCTTAAAATCAGAATCATCAGAGGAGCATGGATATTGCATTAGGAATCAACATGAAAATAAGAGCCTACAAATGTATATTAACCCAAACACTACTATAGTTTTTAATCAAAAAGTATGGCACTGTAGTTGCTTCCAAATATGATTAATTACAGATTTTAGCATCATTAAGACGAAAAATGGAACATAATTTAGCAAGATGTAATAGGTCTGCTATTATTAATTTGTTAAAATGTTCTGGATGCAGATTAACTCTCTTCTGTTTATTATTTTTCACCTGAATTGAAATGTGAACTGCAAATACTTTAATAAATGGACTGAAAAACTATTTTGTAATTTCTTCCAACAATTCTCCAAAGAACTAAGACCACTTCTGAAACAAAAACAGTGAACCCTAATAATATGGCGATCTTTGAGGGACTCCTGAAATCTTCAGAAAACAAGCATTTTAATAATCTGGAAAGCCAGCCCAAGAAGTTCTAAAGTCTGCATTCATGTCTCCCTGAGTCTGGGGCACAAACTTTAAGCCCCACTGACTGGCTCTCCTAATTATAAAGATTGATGGCTGGCTTCCCAAGGATGGATGGATCTAGCAGCCAGGCTGCACTGCAGGTCCCCCATAATCCTAATGAAGTCAGGAGGATCTCTTGCTGGCAAGTCCAACAACAGGGGCACACCTGCTGCACTCCAGGCTTATGACACACAGGGAGCAGGGAAGAAAGCAGATGCCATCAAGGAGGCACAGTATAACCCTCAGGACACAAATGAACTTTCATTATCTGGGGTTGCATGGTATAAAGTATTAATATGGAATAGCAACAAACAGTAACCACAGAGACTCACCACACAGATCTCATTACAGCAATCAACAATAAAATATTTTAATACTTCTGACTGTTTAATTATTCAACTTGATTTTCATTTGTATGAAAATACATGCACAAAACAAAACTATCTTACAAAGCAAAAATTCTTCAAAGGACTTAACAAGAACAGAAGAACAAACTTGATATTCTGGTCTTGTTTACTCTTATATGAACTTTTTTTATACCTAAACCTCTTAAACATGAATACTTCACTACTATCGTTTTTAGTGTCATATGAATATATTTACAAACTATTACCTTAGAAAACACTATGCAATAAGTCATCAATACTCTAAACTTCAAATATAAAAGAGCTATACAATCTACATAAGAACATTAAGGCCCTGATCCAGCAAACCACTTAAAGACATTTCACTTTAAGCAGCTAAGTAGTCGCAATGACTTCTTAAAGATCTGCAATTAAGCTCTTCATAATTTAGTTTTATAAAAGTGACTGATAATTACCTCTACATGCAACTCAGAATGAGCAAAAATCTTCTCATTCTCCAAAAAGGACAGATGTCAGTATGTCTTCCGTTGGTACTATAAGAACTCCCCCTCCACTACCCCCAGTTAAAGAAAAAAAGGGCATAGTTTGACCAAAATTGAATGTTACCAGCCCAAAACACTTGGTCATCATCAGAAAAAGGAAAAACTGATTTGTAAATGAATAGTGATGTTAACTAGAATAACTTGTGCTCTTTATTACGTACAACTGTGCTGTCATTAGGGAGTTGTTTACCAGAAGCTATATATGACTTTTATATATCTGTCAGTAAATCAGAACTCAAAATGCGAATTCTATCACTCAAAAACTTTGTACAGACTTTGATACCTCTATAGGAGTAGGTCCATCAACCAATATTTTCATCTGTCACAGGAATGATCTTATTCTATTATTCCTAATATGGAAAACTCTGCACATTTTCCTGGGTCTCTCACTTTGAAATTTCTAGAGTAGAGGGGAAACTCTCTGAGCAGGAATTTAAGTGACAACTATATTTATGTAACACCTTTTAAAAATCTTTACACTTACAGTATGAGATACAAAAATATGGTACAATTTTAACTGTCTTAATTATTTTACAGTACAACACAAAGTGACAGCCAACACAACTGAGAAAAAAACAAAATGTGAGATGGGTTTCAGAATTTTGAGACACATGCTATGCATGTTAGTGAAGTGAGAGAACCGTCAGATACACTTGATTTTTGGCTGCACCATGACACTTAGGGCAAACCATTATACAAGTTTCACGACTCACTCTAGGCGACTTACCACAGTTTAAAAGCACCAATGTGACATACCTTTAATTCACTAACATACAAATCATGCCATATAGTGTGCTAGTTTCCCTTTATATAGGGTAATTGTTAATACTGATGGTCTACTTTCCACTTTTAAACCCTTGCACTGAGCCAAACAGTTATGTATACATGTGTCAATGCTGATGCAGCCATATCAACACTGAAGGAACACAACATGATTGATACTGTATTTACAAAGACAAGGTGGGTGAGGTAATATCTTTTATTGGATCAACTTCTGTTGGAAAAAGAGACAAGCTTTTGAACTTACATAGAGCTCTTCTTCAGCTCTTCGTAAGCTTGAAAGTTTGTCTCTTTCCACAACAGAAGTTGGTCCAATAAAAGATATTACCTCACTCCCCTTGTGTTTCTAATATCCTGGGATCAACACAGCTACAACAAGACTGCAAACAATTGTATTTACATACCATTCTAGTTTCTTTATGTCAAAAATAGCTCAAGGGGAAGAGCCTCTCTAAGATACTTTTAAATGATACTCACAAAGGTATCTTACTGATTGCAACTAAGAAGTCTCATATTGGAACAAGAGATTTGCTTATATTTTATATATTGCATTTTACACTGAATAACTGTTCTATTTATATAAGATGAAATTTTCAATAGAAGTGCTCATTATAGGGCAAAACCTCCCTCAGAATCCAGCCCAAATCAGGGGAGTGCAGGTGTAAAACTAAAAGACAAAGTGGAGTCAGTTCTCAGAGGCTACTCCAGCCTCCACTCCATTGGAGCAAGAGGGGGCATATGGAAGGACCAGAGGATCCGCATAGCATGTGGTCCTCCAGCTCTGACTCATCTCTCCCTTACCCACAGCTAAGTAACAAGACAGGACCATTAGAGGACCAACTATTCCCCAAATCTATTGCAGACTTGCAAACAGTTTATCACCCTTCTGAAAATTGCTTAAGCACTACCTTCCACTTACATGCTCCATTAAGTGCCTATCTGCCTATTTAAGTACATGCTCAAGAGACCACCTTACTGTCACAATTACAAGGAGCAGAGACTCAAACTGGAGTTCCTTCTATTTACAAATGGAGGGGTCTTGATGGTAGGGTATCCTCGAGGGACTCATCTGGATGGGTTTACTGACCTTCAGGACACAATGCAAGTCGTACACATTTACTTAAGCTTTGAAGGAGGGAAGGGCACAAAAGGGACTGAGATTTGTTTGTTGAGAGTTGGGAAGCTCTGTAGGCATTCTGACGTGAGCACAGTCCTGTTAGGAGTGCTGGTAGGACGAGCTTGTAGTTTCAGCAGGGAGATTTGTTTTTGTAATTTATGTCAAAGACACTCAGATTGCTAGATAATAATAATAATATATCTATTATTAATTATTATTATTATGTAATATGCAACAACAAACAGTTATGAAAATTCTGGCCCAGGTAATTTTTCTGTGTGGAATGGCATCCTTAAATCATGGTAAAGTTAGTACGGTACTCCCTCCTTCCGGAACTTCACTGAGTAGACATTACATGCTCACATGATGAGGATGCTGCTCTTTGAGCATGATCTGCAAGGACTATACTCTGTGTGTAAGATACCCCAGAGAGCTCTCCCTATCATTCAGAAGGCACAGGATGGTTTAAAATTCCAGCTGTTATTTATGACAGACACTGCACTAAGACCATTGTCCAGATACCTAAATATTACGAGTGGCAGAGCAGCCTCATCTACAACTTCTCTACCAAGAAAAGCTAATACTGTACATCTGGTCTAAAGGGAGAGAAGTAAAGAGAGAATCCAGGCTGAGGAGATACCAGTCATCAACATCTTCATCATCTGGGTGTGGCTTTATTAGCTAATGATAGGTCAAGTCCCTGAAAAGGCACAGCACTAACACCATTAGTAGCCCTTCTGTGCTAAGAGAATAGCATTTGTGTTCAGGAAGCACTCTGTGTGATCCATTACAGCCTAAATAACTAGAATAGTATGATTTAGGCTTGAAGAACTCTGACGGCTGATTGGGATTCAAGAACTGGGAAGTGAAAACAATCCACAGCCCCAGAAGTTTTGGAAGCCTTCCATCATCACAAGAATATAGGTATTTTTGGCATACAGATCAGCAGGACATGCTTCACTGCAACAGATTCCTCCTGTACTATCTCCCAGAGTGTTCTTCTGCAAACCAAAGAATTCTCACGGAGAAGTAGTCTCTGTTCTTGGATAGTCACCAGTCTGTTGTAGCAACTCAACTTTCCACAGGGGGAGTGGCTCCCACATGGGTGGCTATACACTGTAAAGCTGTAGTCAGTTTCATGTGCAGAAACTCAAAAGTGGGGGGGTCTTGTGCAGATGCCTCAGCCACTCATTTTCAGTGCAGACAGAAAATTTCTCACCAACTGGCAGAGCTTGACTTAGTTCAGAGCCTTTCCTCCCCACAGTTCATGTTCTCTTGTTATTAGAAATGTACATTGGATACACTATACTGTAATTTTAAGTATAGTCTACTGCCACAACCATAATAAATCCCTTTAAAATATTTGACTTCTCTCTTCCCCAATTAACTCTAAGGCCCAAAGTACTCCACACTGAGATTTATCAGATTTGATAATAGTGTATATCCAAGCTGAGCATCCTGAAACACTTTATAATCTTTCATGCTACACATTTTTAAAAAAATGAGTGGTGATATCTGGAGGAAGCGTTACTTGTGAAGGATGGATACCTTGCAAAGTACTACTTACAGGTATGGAGGCATTCAGTTACTGTGGTTGGCTTGATAAGATATCCTTTACAGATGTAACAGGTGATATGAGGATTGAAATCTTTCACCAAGTGCTTCCTCTGGGTAGCCATTCGTGGGGCAGGCGATGCTGGCTGAACGCTTTAGGCCAGAGGCGTGAGTTTGACAGCTGAAGGTGATGTGGTTCACAGGAGCTGCTCTGTGCAACTGCACCTCTCCAGGCATTTGATGGACATTCCAGACCTCTCACGGAGACATCATTCATAACTCGTGCTCCTTTTCTGGGCAAGGCGTTTTCATACCTGCAAGGCATGTGAAAGGAGAAGCATAATGATGACGACAATGTCCCACCAGACAAGTGTCACAGTCTTTGGCATGGGGCAATCCACAGCACTGACTCTGTGCTAGGTGCTTTGCTGACAAGCATGAAGCCAGTGTCCCTGCCCCCCACCCCGGAGCTTACTGCGAAGTGACCAGGGCAAGGGGGAGAAGGAGGGTGGGGGACAGGTGCAGGGGCTGCGCTCAAGCTGCCGGGACCCTGGGAGATTTCCAGTAAGCCCTGGAGCAGCCTGGGAACGTCCCGCTGAACCACACACAGGGCGAACTCCTCCTTCCGTAGAGGCACAGCCCGTAAACAGGCCTCACAGTGGGTCCCGGCGGAGGGCGCCTTTCCCCGCTCTGGTCCCGTCCCCCGGCCTGAGGGGTCGGGGGTTGGGTCTCCCCGAGCGCTGGGCAGGCCGGGGCACCACGGCCCAGACTCAGGGCTCTGGTGAGGCGCTCCCTCCCTCTTGGAAAACTCCTGTCCCTCCCCCCCATGCACCTGCGGCGCCTCCAGCCCCGTGTCCGCCCGAGCCCCCCAAGCGGTACCTGCGGCGCCCGTCGGCCTCTGGCCGGCAGCAGCCCCAGCCGCGCTGCCCAGCGAAAGAGAAAGGGAAACAGCGTGCGCCTCCCGCCCCTTCAAGCCCGCCCTCCTTCCCGCCGGGCTGCCGCGGCCGGTCCCAGCGCTGGGCCAGAGCGAGAGCAGGCGGGACAGGCGCGCAGGCGCTGCTCCCACGCCGAGCCCTCCTGCGCCACAGCCCAGGCGGCCTCTCGGGGCAGGGCGCGGCGTCTCCCCGCGGGCCCTGCGGCTGCCGCTCCCAAGAGCCCCCGGCATCCGCCGCTGGAGCGGGGAGCTGGGGACTCGGGGGAGCCTTTGGGGGAGTTGGGGACAGTGGGTAGTTTTGGAGGTGAGGCAGAGGGCAGGTGGTTGGGGAAAGGAGGGGAAGTGGGGCTGGAGAGGGCAGATGGCTGGGAAGTTGCAATGGGGCTGGCAGATGGGTGTGGCTGGAGAGAGGGGTGGCCGGGAGAAGTGGGGCGGGGGGGGGGGGGTAGCGGAGCTGGAGAGGATAGATGGCTAGGAAGTTGCAATGGGGCTGGCAGATGGGTGTGGATGGAGAGAGGGGTGGCTGGGAGAAGTGGGACTGGGGGGGGTAGCAGAGCTGGAGAGGATAGATGGCTGGGAAGTTGCAATGGGGCTGGCAGATGGGTGTGGATGGAGAGAGGGGTGGCTGGGAGAAGTGGGACTGGAGGGGGGGGTAGCAGAGCTGGAGAGGATAGATGGCTGGGAAGTTGCAATGGGGCTGGCAGATGGGTGTGGATGGAGAGAGGGGTGGCTGGGAGAAGTGGGACTGGGGGGGTAGCGGAGCTGGAGAGGATAGATGGCTAGGAAGTTGCAATGGGGCTGGCAGAGGGGTGTGGATGGAGAGAGGGGTGGCCGGGAGAAGTGGGGCTGGAGAGGGCAGATGGCTGGGAAGTTGCAATGGGGCTGGCAGATGGGTGTGGATGGAGAGAGGGGTGGCTGGGAGAAGTGGGACTGGAGGGGGGGTAGCAGAGCTGGAGAGGATAGATGGCTGGGAAGTTGCAATGGGGCTGGCAGATGGGTGTGGCTGGAGAGAGGGGTGGCCGGGAGAAGTGGGGCGGGGGGGGGGGGTAGCGGAGCTGGAGAGGATAGATGGCTAGGAAGTTGCAATGGGGCTGGCAGATGGGTGTGGATGGAGAGAGGGGTGGCTGGGAGAAGTGGGACTGGGGGGGGTAGCAGAGCTGGAGAGGATAGATGGCTGGGAAGTTGCAATGGGGCTGGCAGATGGGTGTGGATGGAGAGAGGGGTGGCTGGGAGAAGTGGGACTGGAGGGGGGGGTAGCAGAGCTGGAGAGGATAGATGGCTGGGAAGTTGCAATGGGGCTGGCAGATGGGTGTGGATGGAGAGAGGGGTGGCTGGGAGAAGTGGGACTGGGGGGGTAGCGGAGCTGGAGAGGATAGATGGCTAGGAAGTTGCAATGGGGCTGGCAGAGGGGTGTGGATGGAGAGAGGGGTGGCCGGGAGAAGTGGGGCTGGAGAGGGCAGATGGCTGGGAAGTTGCAATGGGGCTGGCAGATGGGTGTGGATGGAGAGAGGGGTGGCTGGGAGAAGTGGGACTGGAGGGGGGGTAGCAGAGCTGGAGAGGATAGATGGCTGGGAAGTTGCAATGGGGCTGGCAGATGGGTGTGGATGGAGAGAGGGGTGGCTGGGAGAAGTGGGACTGGCGGGGTAGCGGAGCTGGAGAGGATAGATGGCTAGGAAGTTGCAATGGGGCTGGCAGATGGGTGTGGATGGAGAGAGGGGTGGCTGGGAGAAGTGGGGCTGGAGAGGGCAGATGCCTGGGAAGTTGCAATGGGGCTGGTAGATGGATGTGGATGGAGAGGTGGGGTGGCTGGGAGAAGTGGGGCTGGAGAGGGCAGATGGTTGGGGAGAGGAGGGGGTGGCGGAGCTGAAGAGGGTAGATGGCTGGGAAGTTGCAATGGGGCTGGCAGATGGGTGTGGATGGAGAGGTGGGGTGGCCGGGAGAAGTGGGGATGGAGAGGGCAGATGGCTGGGGAGAGGCGGGGTGGAGGTGGAGAGGGCAGATGGCTGGGGAGTTGCAGGGGACCTGGGAAGGGCAGATGGCTGGGGAGTTGCAGTGGGGCTGGAGAGGGCAGATGGGTGTGGAGAGGAGGGGTGGCGAAGAGGCTAGATGGTTCCGAAGCTGGAGCAGTTTGTGTTGAGTGGCATTAGGTGAGGAGAGCAGTAATTGGCACAAGATAGTCAGGGCCCCATGGATCTGTACTCAGCGACTTTTCTCTTTCTGTCACTGTTTTTATAAAAATCTCTCCAGAGGGACTTAAATCACACCTCTCAAGGTGGTTTTTTTTGTGTGTTTTTTTAAATACTGAATTTTGTTCTTATAGTGCGTATCAAACTTTTGGACAGCTGAAACTTAAATGAATTTTCAAAACTTTTATCCTTTCTATATAGTGCTGGGCATTTAGGGAGAGAATCCAGTTACTATCAGTAAAATACTGAAATAAATTAGGTTCAGATCCAGAAAATAATTACGCATATGCTTACCTTTAATGGGACTACTCATGGATGTAAAATTAAGCATGAATGAACGCATTCCACATTGTCAGATGTTTACTGTTTTGCTCCCTGATTTAAAACACAGGATTGCTATCAAAATTTTTGGGATGGAGCTGCTGGTGTATATTTAAAAAAACAAAACTGATGCATGGTTGGGGGAAACAAATTAGGTGGAATTTGCTAAAGATAAAACAGAACAAAGTACTTCCCATGCTGTGATTTTGCTGTAGAATCTGTGACTGTGTCGTGCCATGTCCATCACCTGTAGGCTGTGACTTTCCACTTTACTTGTGAAACATTTGCTTTGTCTAGGCCCAATTCAGTCTCATCTTCCATATTTAGCTATGCTGCAACAGTAGAAGGCTTTGCTAAGGCCCAATCCTGCCGTCAAATCCAGATGGGTGGAATCGTTACACCCAAATGGAGTCCCATTACTTCAGTCTGAGTGCAGGATAGGTCAAGTATTGTTCAAAAGAAATCTTACTTATAATTAAAGTTATGGTACAATGAAAGTATTGGATTTTTTTTTTAAGTCTGAGTTTTTTTAATTAATCAAAAGTGTTTTTCCAACAAAAAAGGACTACAATATAAATGAAAGTTTGCTAAACTATAATCAATTTTAACTTAGCAGTAAAAAAACCAGCATGTTTTAAGAACATAAGAATGGCCATACTGGGTCAGATCAAAGGTCCATCTAGCCCAGTATCCTGTCTTCTGACAGTGGCCAATGCCAGGTGTTTCAGAAGGAATGAACAGAACTGGTAATCATCAAGTTATCCATCCCGTCACCCATTCCCAGCTTCTGGCAAACTATCGTCTAACAAAAGTTACATTTTGGTGGTTTTGGCCTTGTACTCTTCCCATTGTTTGTCGTACTACACACACTGGCAAGATTAGAAAATATCACCTTTTAAGAAGGAAAACATGCAACGTAAGAAAATATTTGTTAGATGACAAAATTGTTTAAAAGGAGTCTAAGGAAACAATGAAATAAAGTCCCAAGTACTTTCAAAAGTTTCAATTAATAAAACATTGCAAGTTAATGAAAAAACATTGTTTCCCATAATTTGAACAACTTTTACCACAAGGTATGTAAAAAGGAGGATTTTAAGACCTGGTTTTCTAAAGCTGTTCCTTCTTTACACACAGCAGACAGGCATTGACTCAGATTAGGGAAATGTGGGGGAGGTGGGAGGGGGAAAACAGTAATTTTTACAAACTACAATATAATTAAAGTCAAATATCAGTTTTGAACCATAATTAAAACCAAAATTATTAAGATACAGGGAAGTTCAGCTATTTGAAATTGAAAGCTGGAAAGGGTGTGGATGTCTGAATGGAGTATTTAAAAAACAACAACATTGAATTGTTACTCTTTTTTAAATCATAATGATCTTGAAAAAAAGTATTCCTATAATACTAAACGTAAATCCTTTTTCATATCAATCAATCTTTTATTTGGCAAACTGAATATTTCCATTTGTGATTAAGTTTGATCAATTGTCAGAAGTTGATTTTTTTCAGAATCATCACTTGGGGGGCCCTATTGAACATGAAATAAAGTCTATAAGCATCAGAGTGCAATATTAAACCCCTTTGGGTGTAAAATAAGCAGCTGCTGACATTCTCTTGGCTGTTTCAAAATGATTGAGGCTGGGAGGGTTGCTTTAAAAGAAATTCTATCTGGATCCTAATTTTGGGGACTTCAAAACGTATTCAGTTTATAAAATCTCTTGCTTTACTCCTGTGGGAATTCTGCGCCAAACATTAAAATTCTGCGCACAATATTTTAAAATTCTGCAAATTTTGTCAAAATAACACTGCATAATCACGCTCGTTTCAATTAATTTGGTAATTTATTTCAAAATACCTATCAGCAGGTATCTCTGTAAAAATACAGACACACCCAAAATTTCCCCCCAGGAGTAGAGAGTTAAAGAAACCCCTATGACAACCCAGTTCCTGTTTCTCTGCCCCCTTCACCCCCCAGAGCCCAGCAGGGAGCCAGACACCCACAACCCCTCCCCCCAGAGCCCAGCCGCAGAACACCCCCTAACCCAGATACCCACACACCCCCTGTCCCCACAGCCCAGCCACGGTGCCCCCCTAGCCCACATACCCACATCTCCTTCCCCCCACAGCCCAGCTGCAGGGCCCCCCGCCCAGATACCCACACCCCCCGCAGAGCCCAGCCATGCCCCTCCTTGCCCAGATACTCACACCCCCTACCCACCAAAGCCCAGCCATGCCCAGCCACTTGCCCCCTACCCCTCAGAGCCCAGGGATCCAGAGGGAGAAACAGCCTGATGCTGGGTCCCAGGCTTGCATGGAGTTTCCTGCAGGCTGTCTCCTTCCCTCTGGGCGTGCTGGGAACTGCAGCTGCTAGGAACCCTCTAGCTCCCTGCCCTTGGCAGTGTCTTCTATGTGTGAACTGGGTTCTGCTGCGTCCAGTGGCCCCTAGTGGTGGCCAGCAGTACTGCAGCCAGTTTCTGAGGGGAAAGGAACTTCTGCGAACACATTAATTTCTGCAAAATTCTGCATTGCGCAGTGGCGCAGAATTCCCCCAGGAGTATTGCTTGTTAAAAGGACTTTTCTAAGTATATTTGTTTATCCACCAGACTCAGTTTCAAATAGTAACTGATGCACAACATTCCATTAAAGAATAGCTATAAAGGTGGAATGATATTGTTCTAATGATGTCTAGCTCATACCATATTTTAGAGCCAAACTGCAGTTGTGCTAACTGCCCACACAGATGTGACTGGTTTAGACATTCATGAAATTCAATAAGGACAAATGCAAAGTACTCCACTTAGGAAGGAAGAAACAATTGCACACATACAAAATGAGAAATTACTGCCTAGGAAGGAGTACTGCAGAAAGGGAGCTGGGGATCATAGTGGATCACAAGCTAAATATGTAGTGTAAGGTTGTTGTAAAAAAAGCAAACAGCATTCTGGGATGTATTAGCAGGAGTGTTGCAAGCAAGACATGAGAAGTAATTCTTCTGCTCTACGTTGCATTGATAAGGCATCAACTGAAGTACTGTGCCCAGTTCTGGGCACCACATTTTAGGAAAGATGTGGACAAATTGGAGAAAATCCAGAGGAGAGCAACAAAAAATGGTTAAAAGTCTAGAAAACATGGCCTATGAAGAAAGATTGAAAAAAACGGGGTTTGTTTAGTCTGGAGAAGAAAAGACTAATGGGGGGACATGATACCAGTTTTCAAGTACATAAAAGGTTGTTAACAAGGAGGAGAGAGAAAAAATGTTCTTGTTAATCTGAGGACAGGATGAGAAGCAATGGGCTTAAATTGCTGCAAAGGAGGTTTAGGTTGGACATTAGGAAAAACTTCCTAACTGTCAGGGAAGTTAAATGCTGGAATAAACTGCCTATACAAGTTGTGGAATCTCCATCATTGGAGGTTTTTAAGAGCAGGTTAGACAAACACCAGTCTATAATACTTAGTCCTGCCTTGACTGCAGGGGACTGGACTAGAACACCTCTCGAGATCTCTTCCAGTCCTACACTTCTATGACTCTATGATTCATAAGCCAAGTCTTTTAAAATCCCTTTTTATAAGGAATACTGATCAGGATTTAATATTTTGGTGTCAAATGAGTGATTAGTTTTGCATTGTAAGAAAAATAGCATAATCAAGAATAATAAATTACATTAGTGCTTTTAAATATATATCATATATCCAGGGCATCAAGTACAGAGGTGATAACTACATCCCTCGAATACTAATGAGGAAACTAAAGCTGCCCAAACTTTTTCATATTCTTTAAACACCTGATTTTGCATCCGATTGGCTTGCTCTTTTTTCCATAGATGGTAGAAACAAAAGCGTGTCCTGTAATTTACTATGGTTTTAGCTAGATACCGCCATTACTACTATGGAAAGCAGTCTACTGTGTGGAAAATACAGACTGTATCCTAAAAAGCTTTAAAGTTAAGGGTTAATTTGTTGCATTCCCTATTAAACTGTTGCAGTACTCTGACATACATGATGTACAGTAATTCTTTGCATTCTACAGAAAATAAATATCTTTTTAATGGAGTAGCCAGGTCATAAATAACAGAGGAGTGAATAATGCAACATGTGAACTGCAACTGCTCTTATTAATTTAGCTCATTAATGAAGCTGTAACACTTTCAAGAACTGACTTCAAATATTGACAATATTTAAGTTTTCTGCTGTATGTCAGGAAACAGAAAATAAGTGTTGGATCAATAGTCAAGCTGACACTAGCATTTTACAAGCAAACTAAGACCCTGATCCTCCAAGCAGATCCATGTAGCTAGGCCCTGAGACACCTATGGAGCCCTATTGGCTTCAGTAAGCATAAGCATCTATCCATGCAGCTCCAGTTGCAGGATTGAAGCCCCAGTTTTTCTGATTATCACTTTGAGATATAATTTAAACATTAGTTGGTCAAAAGCTAATGTGTTCTATTTCCCCCCTTACATAATATCCATTGTAATCAAGCACCCAGTTATCCCAAGAGACATTTGGATTTACTGGGTAGGCAGAAAAAATCCTGGGACACATCTGGATTGGGAAAATTGTTTCCCATCTAAAGAACTACGTTTGGAAAACTGTGTTTTGTCTGAGCAGTCAGAATCCTGTTTAAGAGGAGTCACTGTACTTACTTCCATCAGAAATAGAACCACTGGACAGGAAGTAATAATTAGGAAATAATCATTGTTCTGTGGTGACAGTACTAACTTTAAAACAAATATTCAAGATTTAAAAATAACTGCATCTTTTCAGAGATGAAAATTACAATATGCTAATTATAACCTCTTCTAGTACTTCCTTTACTTTTGTTTCTGCTGCTAGGTTCCCAAATTATGGTTAAAATATGTTTTCCCTAAATATAAGTAAACTAACAGCTTTTGTTGTCATTATCTTAGGATCATACATTGTCATTTTCTTTACTTTCCAAGGGAATGGTTATATTAACTACTACGGAAAAATAATTTTATTTTATTCAAATTTATACTATCAAAGACTTTATCTTTCACTTGGGGCTTTTCTATCTCCGATTTGGTGGAAAAGTGTGGGAATATTTCCTTCTCCCTCATACTTCTGAGAAAGGGTCACTAGAAGGGCTTTGGAATGGGAATTCTTTCCCATCACCTTTGAGTTCTATACAAGGTGCCTATCTGTTGGCAAGTACTAGCAGTTACTTAACTTAGTTTGTCAGAGGGTGGCATTTCTCTCACATGCTCACTCTTATTTTGTATGCTATGAATGCATAGTGAAATCTAAGGTGCTAGCCTGAATACAGTGATACCTTTGGCAAATAAATGTGCTGACACCTGTTTTCGAGAGGAGGGTGCGATTTTATCATAAAAAGAACTCCTATTCATTTTCATTGGTCAAAAACATACTCTTTATACCTTTATATGGCACTTTGACAGTTATCCTATTTGAATTATAGGATACAAATACCTGAATTATTTGCAGTCAAAGGAGGGCACTATTTAGGCCTTGAAGAATGGATATTAAAGTGTACATATGGATCCAAATAAAATTACTGCACTATCAGACTTATCTGAAACATTCAGATCAGAAATGGAAAATACCTATTAGATCATTAACCCATCCCCTTCCAAAGTAGGATTGTTTCTACATTCTATGTAAGTGTTATCTTGAAGCAATACTGGGACGTATACCATCCTCTGCAAAGAAGAGAGAGGATGAACCAGCTGAGCAGCATTATGTCAGCAGAGGGCAGTGTGATGAATCCCTTAATGGTGAATTTGCTTCTATTCTTTTCCTCCTATTCAGAAGTTCTAGGGTGACTGGAAGGACAGTTGGTGAGGAGTGGGTCACAGAGCTGTCTGGTAGGATGTCTGGGGGCCCTGAGGACAGTGGTGTAGGAGGCAAGTAGTGGCGTGTACATTGGAAGATACCAGGTGTTAGCGCCATAGGCTCAGCTTTTTCAAGGTATGTAGTGTTGCTGCACTCAATTTCAAAGGGAATTTAGGTACTTAGAAGTCCTTTTGAAACTATATTAGTTTGGCATTGCAACACTGAGCACAGCGATGCCTAGATACTTAAAAATCTAGGGTGGGGGTGGGCAAACTTTTTGGCCTGAGGGCCACATCTGGGAATAGAAATTGTATGGCAGGCCATGAATGCTCACAAAATTGGGGTTGGAGTGCAAGAGGGGGTGCAGGCTCCAGCTGGGGGTGCAGGCTGTGGGGTGGGGCTGAGAGGTTTGGGGTGCAGGAAGGTGCTCCGGGCTGGGATCAAGGAGTTTATAGGGAGGGAGGAGGATCAGAATGGGGCAGGGGGTTGAGGCGCGGGGGGAGGCTCAGGGATTCTGACTCAGGGTGGTGCTTACCTCAAGCGGCTCCCAGAAGCAGCAACATGCCCTTCTCCAGCTCCTACGCGGAGGCGCGGCCATGCGGTCTGCACGCTGCTCTGTCCACAGACACCGTTACCACAGCTCGCATTGGCCGCAGTTCCTGGCCAATGGGAGCTGTGGGGGCGGTGCTTGGGGTGGGGGCAGTGTGCAGAGCAGAGCCCCCTGGCAGCCCCTACATTTAGGAGCCAGAGGGGGGCCATGCTGCTGCTTCCGGGAGCTGAGTGGAGCAACCCCCGACCCTGCTCCCCGGCTGGAGTGCCGGAGAGGGGCCATGCTACTGCTTCTGGGAGCTGTGTGGAGAGGCCCCCAACCCTTCTCCCCGTCTGGAGCACTGGAGCAGGGCAAGCCCCAGACCCCACTCCCCCGCGGGAGCTCAAGGGCCGGATTAAAATGGCAGGCGGGCTGAATCTGGCCTGTGGGCCGTAGCTTGCCCACCTCTGATCTAGGACATAGTACCTAGTGCTTGGAGTGCCTGCAGTATTGGCTCCAAGCTTGTGATAATCAGAGCACACATCAGACATTTAGAGAGGACTGGCGTACCACAGGACTCCAGCAATGCAAAGAGTAGATGTCGATCACACAAAGTAAATGTCAAGTAGAAAACCTTAATGTGATGGAGACAAGAAGGGTGAGGTAATTTCTTTTTATTAGATCAACTTTGGTTGGTGGAAGAGACAAGCTTTTGAGCTACCCAGAGCTCTTCTTCAGGTCTCGAAAAGATAAGCAGTGTCTTAGCTAAGTACAAGGTGGAACAGATTGTTAAGCATATGGGCTAGCCTTGATGAAAATGGCACCCTGGTAGAACTTGTTGTGACGTTGCACTCCATATGATTTTATGAAAATATGCTAATGAGTGTGAATATAACGTAACTGGAATATGCTTCATTCAAAAGGTCTCTTGTAAGGTATCATTACAAAGCTTATAATCTACTGTGTGTGGTTATTCAATTTGTATAAATGTATCTTTCTTGTATCTGAAACTAGAAATATAACTCTGAGATCCTATTGTAATTATGCATAGTGTGGGCCATTAATGGTGGTTTGGAATCTTGATGGCTCCCATGAACTAGGACAATTGGTTGTAAATGGCTCTGTTTACTTGCAAGCCTTCCTGTGAGTCAGGCCAGGAAGAATGAAGGCTTGGGGTCTCCCAGGACATGTGACCATGTCACCTGGTATTGGAATCCATCTTAAACGTGGTGCTTTTCCATTTAGAAGGAGGGGTGGGGACCCAGAGAGACAAAAGATTCCCACCTTGTGCCAAAGCTATGTAAGGGGGTGGAACAGAACAAAGGGGCTGAAGTCATGAGAAATTCCCTAGCTACCATCTAAGCTGGAACAAGGACTGTATCAGGGGAAAGGATTGGGCCCAGATTAGATGGAGTCCAGTCTGTGAAAGAAGCTTATTGGAACACCTCAGAGGATAAGATTTTATTTGTAATCAGTTTCTTAATGTATTAGGCTTATGTTTGTGTGTTTTGTTTCATTTTGCTTGGTAACTTACTTTGTTCTGTCTGTTATTACTTGGAACCACTTAGAACCTACTTTTTATATTTAATAAAATCACTTTTGCTTATAAATTAACCCAGAGTAATTAATTAATTCCAGGGGGAGCAAATAGCTGTGTATCTCTCTCTCTCTCTCAGTGTTATAGAGGGTGGACAATTTATGAGTTTACCCTGTATAAGCCTTATACAGCATAAAATGTATTTATTTGGGGTTTGGATTCCATTGAAAGCTGGGTGTCTGGGTGCTAGAGACAGGAGCACGTCTTAACCTGTTTTCAGTTAAGTCTGCAGCTTTTGGGGGATGTGGTTCAGACCTGGGTCTGTGTTTGCGCTCAACAGGACAGGGTACTGAAGCCCCAAGCTGGCAGGGAAAACGGGCTCAGAGATAGTCTCAGCACATCAGGTGGCAGTCCCAAGGGGGTCTCTGTGACCAAACCCATCACACTCGTATTTTAGCACTCCTGGCCCCCACTACCTCCCCAGCCTCCCCACACATCTTTCATCACCCCCAACCCCTGCTGCCTCCCCGGGCTTCCAACAAACCCCCATCATCCCCAGACCTTGCTGCTTCTCCCTCCCCATTTTCCTGATCTCCCTTCCACAGACTCATACCCCAGACTTCTTGCCTCTCTGGCCCACCCATAAGGCCAGACCTGTTAACACATGTTCCAAGAAGGCACTTAAAATGAAGTGGTAAATTTAACACATCTGCAGCTGTAGGACGAAGGAGGGTTGGTAGATCACAAATAGTTGTAATGAGCCATAAAACCAGTGTCTCTGTTGAAACCATGCATGTCTAGCAAACATGTTCCCATGCTTGTCTTCTGAAGATGATGTGCAAGTTTCCTTTGAGGACAATTACTAATAGGTCAGATAATGAGTGACCGTGCTGTGAAAAGCGTTCACCTGTGGGTGATAAAAGACAAAATCACCCTATCTAGGGTTACCATATTTGAACATTCAGAAAAGAGGACACTCCCCAGGGAGGGAGAGAGGATTTGCACACTTGCTGTCTGGTCATCCTAGGGTGTGCACATGTGTGTGTCCCAGCTGCTCCCTGCTCCCTTCATTGAAGCAGGTGTGCAGGGTTACTGCCCTGGGAACTGCAGGGCACCAGTGGATGTGGGGCTGGCTGCAGACAGGGGTGTGGGGCAGGGCTAGCTGGAAGCAGCGGGTGTGGGGATGGCTGTGGGCAGGGCAGAGGGTACGGAGCTGGCTGGAGACAGGGGTGCGGGGTTGGCTGGAGACAGGGCAGGGGGTGCAGAGCTGGCTGGAGACAGGGGGTGCAGAGCTGGCTGGAGACAGGGGGTGCGAGGCTGGCTGCAGGCAGGGCAGGGGGGTGCGGGGCTGGCTGGAGATGGGGGGTGTGGGGTTGGCTGGCTTCGGGCAGGGGGATGCGGCAGGGGTTGGCTGGAGATAGGGCAGGGGGGTGCAGGGCTGGCTGCGGGCAGGGCAGGGGGTGCGGCAAGGGCTGGCTGGAGACAGGGGGGTGTGGGGTTGGTGGGGTGCGGCAGGGGTTGGCTGGAGACAGGGTAGGGGGTGCGGGGCTGGTGTGGGCAGGGCATGGGGTGCGGTAGGGGCTGGCTGCGGGCAGGGGGTGTGTCGCTGGCTGGAGGCAGGGCAGGGGCTGGAGACAGGGGCTGGCTGCGGGCAGGGTGGCGGGTACTCACGGGAAGAGCAGCCCGGGGCATCAGCACATGGAGCAGCTTGAGCAGCAGGATGCAGCCCAGGCCCAGCAGAGCAGTGCATCTGTGTGCATTTTCCAAAAATTGGATTTAGAAAACCAGATTCTCAGGTATAACTACTAGTGTTTTTAATTTTATTTTATGGTCACAGACCTAAGAAACTCAACTCTTAGGGCAGGTCTACACTACCAGTTTAGTCAATTTAACTTATGTCACTCAGGGGTGTGAAAAAGCTCCCCCCTCCCCAAGGGATGCAAGTTTTCACGCTGTCCATACTGGTGCTATGTTGGCGGGTCACGCTCTCCCACCAACATAGCTCACGCTTCTTGCCAAGGTGGAGTAATTATGCCAACGGAAGAGTGCTCTCCCCTCGACATAGTGCGTCTTCACCAGATGCGCTAGAGCAGCGCAGCTGCATTGGTGCAGGTGTGCCAATTAGCACTGTACTGTAGACTTGTCCTTAGAGTCACAAATAACTAATTTTTCCAGCCATATCTCCTCAGGTTGCAAATTTGTCCACTCCGATAAACTAAGCAATGTAGGTTACTATTTTCGTTAAGGAAAACCCAGGTGCCACAGGAGCCAACTTTCGTCGGTGCCCGTGGGTGCCGTCGCGGGGCCCCGCCCCCGACGCCAGGCGACGTCGTGGGGCCCCGCCCCCGACGCCACATCGCCCAGCGTCGGGGCCCCGCAACATCGCCCGGTGGTGAGGTGAGCTGGGCGCGGGCCCCGGGGCTGGCAGGGAGCTGCCGGTGGGTGCTGAGCACCCACCAATTTTTCCCTGTGGGTGCTCCAGCCCCAGAGCACCCACGGAGTCAGCGCCTATGCCAGGTGCTACATGAAATGGTGGTAATACTCCAAAAGGTGGTACTCTTCCTTCTACGTCTGTACTGAACCAATGCCTCATCATAGTGCTACAGGACACAGTATTGCTAGAGGTTCCATCTTTTGGATAAGATGTAAAACTGAGACTCTTGCTTGTTGTGATCATTAAAAATCTGATGACAACTTTTCTAAACGGAGTCCTGATTATAGCTCAAGTTGGGTAATTACTAGAGCTGTCAAGCGATTAAAAAAATTAATCATGATTAATCACGCAATTACAAAAATTAATTGTGATTAATCGCACTGTTAAACAATAATAGAATATAATTTATTTCTATATTTTAGGACGTTTTCTACGTTTTAAAATATATTGATTTCAATTATAACAATACAAAGTGTAGAGTGCTAACTTTATATTTATTTTTTATTACAAATATTTGCACTGTAAAAAAAAGTATTTTTCAAGTCACCGAATACAAGTACTGTAGTGCAATCTCTTTATTATGAAAGTTGAACTTACAAATGTAGAATTATGTACAAAAAATAACTGCATTCAAAAATAAAACTATGTAAAACTTTAGAGCCTACAAGTCCACTCAGTCCTATTTCTTGTTCAGTCAATTGCTCAGACAAACAAGTTTGTTTACATTTGCAGGAGATAATGCTGCCCACTTCTTGTTCACGATGTCACCTGAGAGTGAGAACGGGTGTTCTCATTGTACTGTTGTAGCCGGTGTTGCAAGATATTTACATGTCAGATGCGCTAAAGATTCAGATGTTTCCCTTCATGCTTCAACCACCATTCCAAAGGACGTGTCCATGCTGATGACAAGTTCTGCTTGATAACAGTACAAAGCAGCACGAACCAACGCATGTTCATTTTCATCATCTGAGTCAGATGCCACCAGCAGAAGGTTGATTTTCTTTTTTGGTGGTTCAGGTTCTGTAGTTTACACAACGGAGTGTTGCTCTTTTAAAACTTCTGAAAGCATGCTCCACACCTCATCCCTCTCAGATTTTGGAAGGTACTTCAGATTCTTAAACCTTGGGTCATGTGCTGTAACTATCTTTAGAAATCTCACATTGGTACCTTCTTTGCATTTTGTCAAAACTGCAGTGAAAGGGTTCTGAAAACGAATAACATGTGCTGAGTCATCATCCAAGACTACTATAACATGAAATATATGGCAGAATGCGGGTAAAATAGAACTGGAGACATACAATTCTCCCAGAAGGAGTTCAATCACAAATTAAATTAACACATTATTTTTTTAATGAGCGTCATCGGTATGGAAGCATATCCTCTCGAATGGTGCTTGAAGCATGAAGGGGCATGCGAATATTTAGCACATCTGACACGTAAATACCTTGCAATGCCGGCTACAAAAGTCCCACATGAACGCCTGTTCTCACTTTCTGGTAACATTGTAAATAAGAAGTGGGCAGCATTATCTCCTGTCAATGTAAACAAACTTGTTTGTCTTAGGCTAGGTCTACACTACCCCCCCCTATCGAACTAAGGTACGCAACTTCAGCTACGTGAATAACGTAGCTGAAGTCGCAGTACCTTAGTTCGAATGAAAAAGCACTTACCCGGGGTCCACACGCGGCGCGCAGGCTCCCCCGTCGACTCCGCCTACTCCGTTCGTCGAGCTGGAGTACCAGCGTCGACAACGGAGCACTTCCTGGTTCGATTTATCGCGTCTTGACAAGACGCGATAAATCGAACCCAGAACATCGATCCGACGCGTTCGACGGACGCGTAAGTATAGACGTACCCTTAGGGATTGGCTGAATGAGAAGTATGACTGAGTGGACTTGTAGGCTCTAAAGTTTTGCATTGTTTTGGTTTTGAGTTCAGTTATGTAACAAAAAAAATCAACATTTGTAAGTTGTACTTTCATGATAAAGAGATTTCAATACAGTACTGGTATGAGGTGAATTGAAAAATACTGTTTCTTTTGTTTATCATTTTTATAGTGCAAATATTTGTAATAAAAAATAATAATATAGAATGAGCAGTGTACACTTTGTATTTTGTGTTGTAATTAAAATCAATATATTTGAAACATATAAACATAGTAAAACATCCAAAATATTTAATAAATTTAAATTGGTATTCTATTGTTTAACAATGTGATTAAAACGACGATTAATCACAACTAATTTTTTTAATCACTATTAATTTTTTTTAGTTAATCGCATGAGTTGACTGCTATTAATCGACAGCTCTAGTAATTACATTCTACTGCCTCAATTTCCTGTATTTTATTTGGAAAAAAGAATCCTCATTTCCCTTGCTAAAAACTGTTGTATAGCACTGTGAGTTCAGAAAAGCTGCCACGTTCTACTGAAGAGATTCATATATTTCAGTGGCATGTAAGTGATGCTTATATACTCTGATATAGGAACTTCTGGCAAGCGGGATACAGGAATGTCCTGATTCTGGTATCAACAAAGAATGTCATGTGAGGTCTTAAATGAAAGCTGGGGCACACCGGTCATTAATTTCATTGTGAAATGTAAGTACAGAGATTAGGTAAGGAGTTATGTATATGTATATATACGGAAAATACATTTTTAAAGTCTGTATCAAGATTTTCTGTCAGACAAGAAATATTTATTCACCAGTCTCCCTGCTGAGATGTAAATTAAGCATTGTAAGATAACACAATGGATAGATATTTACATACAAAGTCAAGAGAGATGTGAAGTCAACATGTAAGAACACACAGGAAAAACAAGTGATGAGGGATTATACTGCCTCTGAGTACAGAGGATGAACTTTGGGGATATAAACAGAAGGCAAATCAGACAATCCTTTAACCTGCACCTAGGAAGTAAACAGGCAGTGTGTTTACATTCATGAAAATGGGATCACAACCAGCCTCAGTTGGAAATGCTGCAGAAGACGTTGGGTAAGATAAGACTTCTTTAGACAGGAAGCTAGTCCGTTAGGTTTAGTCTCTAGAAAGCATGTTATGATTTTGTTTTCTATATAACCCCTTGTTTCCATTATTCTTACTCACTATCTATTGAATCTCCGGTAATAAATGTATCCTTGTTTTCACTATAAATATATCTAAGTGCTGTGATATTAAGCAAGGTGCTGATCCTGAGCTGAATCATACAAGCTTCTGAATACACAGTTCCCTTGGGAATAGCCAACCTAGTATTTCTGTGACTGTTCAGCAGAGAATGGGCTGGACACTACAGGGGGCTGCTTCAGAAGGGCTCAGGAACTGGAGTGTACGTATTGTTAACCTATACAGCAAAGTAAGAGCTAGCATTTCCTGGTAGTGTTAGTGAGCTAAAACCCAGCTTAGCACAAGCAAGTCTCCCTCACGCTGGAGGCAGGGGAGTACCTAGATGGCTCACAGTCCTAGGTACCCCAAGAACTGTTGCATATACCTATAATACAGAAGCCCTGATTCTGTGTAAAGCTAAGCATGTGCGTCCTTGCAAATTGGGATCATAGTCTATAAAGTGCTTTAGAATCCTACATGATGAAAAGTACAATATATATTTGAATTATTGTAATTCATCTACATTTCACAACTGGGGTACAAAAATAGATAAGTTGTTTTTTTATGCATGGCCGTTTAATACAGTATTAATATTACTTTATGCCTTACTGCTGTTTCTGCTCCATATTGTATTAATCCCTAGCCTTTAAGGTCATCCTCACATTGTTTCTGGAATTCAAAATGTAAGATCATTTACCTCACATGGAAGCTTCTCACTCTAACTTTTTCATACTCAATTAATGAACACAAATTAATGCATTACTTGAGCTCCAGCTAAACATCTTTCAAACAAACCTGTCATCTAAAGCAGATGACAAAGTCCTTTTTCAGTAGTGATTAATGTACAATACCATGACCTTTCAACATTCCCAGGTCATCTTTATATTCTGCTCAGTTATAGTTATATTATTAAATACACACACACACACACCAAAAACACAATGATTTTTAGCCTGGAACAACAGACCTGACTGTTTTCTTCAGTTCTATCATCGGCTAATATTCTATAGGTCTAAAGTGAGTATGCTTCACTTATCAATTTGCATAGCAAACCTCCTTGGCTTTCCCCAGTCTAATATTCTTCCTCATTAGGATTTTAAGAATAGAAAACATAATTATTATGAAACCATTGGCCTTTATAACAAATGTATAATACTTGATTAGTTTTTTGACAAGGAATTCAGCTTATGAGCACTTGTTGACATACATCATAAGATGTAGCCTGTTCATATTATCTTAATTCTGTCTACTTATTCATTTACACCTATATATAAACTCTTAATTTTATTTCCTTTTAGCTGTGGAAACTAACATAAATTAAGGAGATTTACCTCTGCTGCTGAGAAAACTAGAAAGCTGTCAGATGTTTTATCATCTCCGTGTGTCTTATAACTCTTCAGAAATGTCAGTGCCATACATGCCTTCACCAACCACAAATTGAAAGTTGCCTGTTTGGGTTAATTGCCCTCTGAGGATTCATGTGGACAATGAAAGAAGCCATTATTAGTAAAACAACTAAAAAAAGTTAAATACCTAAATATAGTCTGTCAACTTACACCTTTGTCTGAAATTTATTTTACCTACTGTTGTGCGTTCTCCCTGTTGTTTCTGTGGGTCTTCCGCATTGTAACAAGGACGAGAAAACCATTTTTAAATAGGCTAATATCATTGCAAAAGTACAGAAATTGGCAAGGAGATTAATGGTCAGGGATAGTACCTGAAATTACTTTTAACATTTCTTTAAATACAAAAGTGGATTTCAACTTGCCAGTGACCTTTAAAATTGTTGTGTTTGCTGCACAAAAGGGATGAACTGCTCAGTTCTAGCACTGGCAGAGAAAATGCCTCAAACTTTCTGAAGACTACAAAGTACAACGAATGTGATGCTGGTGAAACTGTTCAATATAGAGTTCATTATAAATAGAAGAAATGGACAACATATTTTGTTTAACTTATTTCAGTAATTTGTCTATTATACATAAAGTGAAACGGGTAATTTCAAATTTCATTTGTAGTCAAGAAAGATCTGCACATACCTCTGTAATAAATAGAGACATTTATTATGTAAAGATTATATTTTCCAGTTTCAGAGCTGACATCCCTATTATGAGCCTGATATTACTTCTATTGAAATCAATGACCATACTACTGGCTTCATTGGGAGCAGGAGCAAACCTTAAATGGGGTTGACTGTGTCCTGTGAATAACAAACTTTAAACAGCTGAAAACGGACACTGTCAAATAGTTTACGTAGCACAGACAATGGAACTCCATGCTTTGCTCGACTGACCTTCCACACAAGCCAGTGTTTAAAGCAACACTGATCATAGTCAGGATGTGAACTTGATTGTTACAGTAAAAGGTACTATCTCTTAGTCCCTCTCGTTATGACCTTGATCTGGCAAAACACATAAGCATGAGCATACTTTAAGCATGTGAGTACAGGATCACTCTATAAAAAGTTATCTTGTTTCTCTTAGAATTTGTCACCTGTGCCTTGTGTATCCATTTTTGAAAATTACGCCTGTTTCCAGTTTTCTTTTATTAGGAGCTGGATCAGTAAAATGGAACCAAAAACCCTATCAAAATTCTAGGTACCTGTATATGAAAGCTATTAATGGAAAAACTAAAGGCATTTTTCACTTCCACAATTAATTAATAGAAGGTTTAAGTCTATTCAACTGACAAAACAAGTCATCATCTTAAACAATTCACTTTGGAAATGTCCAATAATAAACTAGACATTTACAGAATTGCATGTCTAGCTTACTAGATGTCTATCCATCTTTCACGGAGGATCCTGGTAGATCTATTATTTCTGTAGCTCCTGCCACCCAGGAGGGTGAACTAGATGACCTCTTAAGGTCCCTTCCAGCCCTACTTTTCTATGGTTCAATGACCATCTGACCTAAATTTCCCAAGTGCTCAGCACCCAACATTCCCATGTAATTCAGTTGGAATTGTGGGTGCTTGGTACTACTCCAAAATAGGCCTTAAAGTTCCTATATGTAGCTTCAGGCACCTCCTATTATCTTCTCATGTACTGTTATTTTACTTTAAAATAAATAATGTGAGCGCCAATAAATCAGTTCTGGTCCTGAAGAACCTAACACAAAAGATCAACAATGCTGCTGAATGCCAGAGGTGTCCAAGCCTGAAAACAATCTTTGTTTAGAAATCAAGTTACCAAAAGGCAGGGTGCAGTGATTTTAATGAAGAGCTGGGATATCTGTCATTTTTTTGAGTGCTGTACCCTGCAGCCTATGCTCAACATAAATGCACTCTACTGGCCCTGTATATGAGTACTACTAGTAGAAATAACAGAAACACAACACTGTTTCCTTTCAGTGCAGTCCCAAAGGGGCTAAGTATGTAGGGCTCAAATGGACGTTTTTAGGATCACCCAGAGCAGTAATGTGTTCTGTCACCACCTGCCCTGTAACCTTGGGTGCCTTTATGCTGTGCAGCTTTGGTTCAGGTCCCTGACACCAGCAGCCAGCCCACAAGCACAGTCTCACCCTGGCTTCTACCAGCCTACTTGCTCTTTGAAGGATGACACCAACAGTCCTTCCAGTCCCAGGTCTCCCCAACCCCATCCTTCTCAAGTGCTTAACTACCGGACACTCAGACTTTTCCCCTCTGGTTTGTCATCCATGAAGGTGTAAAACCAGCCCCCATTTATCAGCTCACTTTGGCACATACACTCCACACAGTCTGCACAACAGAGACGTGTTTGAGGTAAAAATAAACTAAAGGTTTATTTAAAAGACAAGCCACAGATTCAAAGAGGAAGTAATAAGGGAAGCAAACACATATAAGTTACACAGAAACTAAACAAAAAATCGCAATATCAGGCTTTACCCTTCTATACTAGATAAAATCCCTTTTCTAATACAAGTTACCTATTGTCTTTCAACAGTTTCTTAGTGTATCCCTATCCATAGGGGGATCCAGTGTTCACAAACAGCCTCCCACGTCCACGACTGTGCCTCAAGTACTGGATATCTTCAGTTCACAGCCCTCCATTTTAAAAAGATTTTGCAGTTTTTTCCCCTCAGCCACTATAGATATTAGAAGTGGGGAAAACACCTTAATTTCAAAGACGGGGGTTTTCTTTTCAGTTTCAAGCTGTTCCCATTTGCCTTGATGGTTCCTCACAGTTTTTTCCTGACCTGGACGATGGCTTCGAGCCAGTCTCATCTAGGGTTGCCAACTGTCTAATCACACAAACCCAAACACCCTTGCCCTGCCTCCAGCTCCACCCTTTCCCCCAAGGCCCCGCTCCGCTCACTCCATCCCCCTCCCTCTGTTTGGGTTGGGGTGCAGGCTCTGGGAGGGAGTTTGGGTGCAGGAGGGGGCTCCAGGCTGGGATAGGGGTGCTGGAGTGGGGGAGGGGTGTAGGCTCTGGCTGGGAGGTGCTTACGTTGGGCAGCTCCCGGGCGGCAGCACAGCGGGGCTAAGGCAGGCTCCCTGCCTGCCCTGGCCCTACACCGCTCCCAGAAGCATCTGGCACATCCCTGTGGTCCTGGGAGGGGTGGGGGGGGGTTCCGTGCACTGCCTGCACCCACAAGCGCTGCCCCCGCAGGTCCCATTGGCCGCAGTTCCAGCCCCAGGGGCCGCAGGGACATGCCAGCCACTTTTGGGAGCGGCGTGGGGCCAGGGCAGGCAGGGAGCCAGCCTTAGTCCCACTACGCCACCAGACTTTCAGTGCCTCAAATCTCCCGGTTTGGCTTCAGTAGCCTCCAGGAGATAGGGCGTGAATCCGGGAGATTCCCCGCGAAACTGGGAGGGTTGGCAATCCTAGTCTCATCTAATTGGGGAGGTACCCTTCTCTGCCTGATTGCCTCACTGCCCTGTTGTGAGATTATGCTGAAATTGCACCACAATTACCATTACAATTTTCTACATATATATACATGGACATATTCTTAACCATAACTGGGCACATATCTCATAATGACTATGAAGTTCAATGCATTACAGCTTTCATTAAAGACTTTACTTGACATATTTTATAGTACAATAGCACAGTCAGTTGGTTTGGGTTTAAACCTTCAGTTCTCCCCTGGGGGTGTCACACCAGTCTTTCAAACGATCTTCATGTAGAGCTGACTGATATTAATGGGAGATACAAGTGTGAAGGGACTGCAAGCTCTCTGTGGGTCCAGGGACCTGTGTGAGGGGAGGAGGTGTCTGAGGGAGACTGCATTTGTGGTCAGGGACATCCACTGTCCCTAACAAGCCCTTTGGGGAATTTGTTTGATAGGTAATACAGACCCAGACTTTTTTTTTGCCCCCCTCAATGCTGTGAAGCCCTCGCATATGGGAGTCCCAAAATCAGCTACCAATATGGGAGTCCCTGAAAACATGGCTCTGTTGGGCAAGGAAGCCACAGACCTGACATGGGAGCTGGGGCCTCTGCACCGATGGCCCTGTGTCTATCTTGGAACAATCTGCAGGACAGAGGGTAGAACCACTTGCTTCTTTAGCTAGGGAAAGATGGTAAGAGGGCAAAGCCTGGTTCTCCAGTGGAAGAAGAGAGTCCTCACGCGGTACCACCCAGGCTTTCTCTCACAGGTTCTTTTGCAGAAGGCCATAATCTGGCCCCAAGAGTTTTGTAAAGGTGATAATCAGAACTCATTAAAATATTACCAATTTTTAAGGGATAGAAAAATATTAATCTGCTGCGCTGAAATAGAAGGAACCAGAGTAAGTGCTTGTGACGAACTAGGACTGTTGTTAATGTTTTCCCTGAGTACTGTGTGGGTGCCTCAGTTTCCCTATGTAGTGCTTGAGTATCTAGGTGGTGGGACAAGGGTGCATGAGTGTTACAGAGGGGCCTGGACACAGAGAATGGCTGACACTCTGTCTCTTAGCAACTGATGGCCCCGGCCCTCCCCTGCAAAGGTGAGAGCTAAAGGTGTTGGAACAAAGGGATCAGGTGACCTCCTGGCCCGGGAAGCAGACAAAGGGGGAGGAGGGGCTGGACAGTTTCAGTTTGGGGCTGGCTGGGGAACATGCAGGGAAGCGCAGACAGGGTCTGGCCTCCTTGCCCCCCCTTTTGGAGCTGTGGGGTGAAATGCAGGGAGCCCCAGGCTGGGGTCTAAGCTCCCTGCCCCCCGGAAGGGCCCGACTGAGGGGTCCTGGTTGTACTGACAAGCTCTGTTTGGACTGTGTTCCTGGCATCTCTAATAAACCTTCTGTTCTACTGGCTGGCTGAGACTCACAGTGAATCCGGGGAAGAGGGGTGCAGGGCCGGACTCCCCCACACTCCGTGACAGTGCTTAGCTAACACTAAATCTCTGCTGAAACACTTAGTTTAAAAAGCAAATGGAGAATGAAGAGGCTTGTAAGCAGTCTAACTCGTAATACAACTATTATAGTTGGTAGAAGAGGTAAATTAATTGAAGCACTATGAAGTACTATAGGGCATCAGAAAAAATATATATAATGAATATTTTATTTATATGCAAACCTGAACATTTGTACCAAGCACTGCATAATACAAAGGCACGCACCAAGACACAGGTGTGGAACCAGAAATAAAATAGTAGAGTGGAACAGGGAACCACAGACAAAGTTTGACAGGACCTCGATGCTAGAACAAAAGTTTTCAGGGGAACAGAAGAGAGGTGCACAGAAGGATTGGAGAAGACAGAGGGTGGGTTTAAGAAGCTACTGGGTCACTTAATTGCAATGGTCTCATGAGATTGAATCAAACTATTAAACAGAAGAAGGAAGCCTATGGCAATGGCTGGATTGGTAACGTGAAATTAAAGATATGTCTACCCTGCAGCCTGGAGCGAGCGTCCCAGCCCAGGCAAGCTGACGGACTTGCACAAGTACACTAAAAATAGCAGTGTGAACACTGTGGCTCTAGGGAAGACTCAGGCTAACCACCCGAGCTCAGACCCAGGGGGCTAGGTGGGTTTAAGAGCTCAAGCTGCTGCCCGAGCCATTACATCCACGCTGCTATTTTTAGCCTGCTAGCTCGAGCCCTGCTAGTGTAAGTCTGTCTACCTGGGCTGGGAGGCTTGCTCCCAGCTGCGGCGTACACATATCCTATGGGGTCAATTGTGGCTTTGCCACAATCCCTATATAGTGGTCAGCATGTAGGTGTGATGTCTCAGGAGCAGAACAGAAAGCAGATTGTGACACTCAGAGTCATTATTTGCCTCATGATTTCCTCCTGCTCCACAGGGGTGCGTGTAAACCTGCTCCAGCCCCTAATTCTTGGTGTGGCATATGTCTCCTGTTATGATGGTGCAGCTGGCCTGGCCTGCATGTATTTGGGTGGGGACGGATGGCACTGGCGAGCCACCCTCTTTCTGCCCACATGTGCAGGGGGTGTAGAGATCCTGTGGGGACTGCTCTCCCATCTGTACTACTTGTGATATGGGTCATGTGGGTCGGCTGCACGGGATACAACCTAGTCCTACGCTAATAAACTCCTGAATGGAAAACTATAGGGTTTGGGACACTACTAGACATTACCTGTACAATCCTAAAACTTAGCTGAAAGAAAGGAAATAGTGTAATACTACACCATTTAATAAAGTCGCTATGACTCAACCAAGAGGTCACTGACGTTGCATACGAAAAAATTCAGTTTTTAAAACGATATGAACTTGACCATATGCATGCAGCTTGAAGCAAATCTTTGTTTCCTTTTCTGTAAAAAGGGAGAAAGTTACACAGAGGAATGCTATAAACTTTGATTTCAATGGGAGCAGGAACAGGCTCCAGATTATTAATTGTTATGTGTATTAAAAATAATGTATGGAGGCTCCAACTGAGCTAGGTTCCCACTGAGCTAGGCACTGTGCATAAGCCTACTAAGAGACAGTCCTTGCCCCGATGAGCTTACAAACTAAATAGATTAGACAGGCAAGTGTGGGAAAGGGAAGTATTATTAACCCCCTTTCACAGATGGGCATAGAAAGATTAAGTAACTCCCACAAGGGCATCAGAATTTACTACCAGGAGTTATAAGGAGGGATTATACTACTCTAGGAATGAAACACAGCTCTTGAATTCCTGTCCAGTCCCTTTAGCACAATACCATTCTTCCTCTCTAAATTCATTTAACTCCTGACCTAAACTAGACAACCTCTGCATAACTAGAAAACACTGCACCTGAGTGTCCCAAATTTCACATAAAATAATCAGGTGAAACACTCAATCCTTGATTATTTTCAGAGACTATTCATTGCCACTTTTAGAACAGAGGTTTTAATGATTTAAAGTCAAATCCCAAATCTCTCTGGTCTCAGAAGAGGCAAGGAGAACAGTCCTGAGAAACTGCTACAGTTGAAGACAAATACCCTGATTCTCCAGTGCCTTGCACCTTGTGCAGTCATTTATATCTGGGCAAAATGACAGAATCACTATCATTTTTATTTAGTAGCATTTTACATTCACTTTGCACACTAGGTGCAAGACAGTGCAGAATCAAGCCTATAGACTGCAAACTCAACACTATTTTTCTCTCTCATTAACAAACACATAATGAACATGAGCAAGGCTGTTTACACAGTCTAATTCCATACACAGCCTCTACAACTTCCAGACACTAGTTATTTTTATGCCTCTACGATGTAATTAATCTATTTATGCTGGTGGTGTGATGATCCAGTTATTGGGTACTATGCATGCAGTACTGATAGACTGCTTCATAGCTAAACATGCATTATTAAAAAGGAAATAAAAATGCATTCGCCTGCTTATTTCCAAACCATGTTTTTAATAACAAACAATGGTTGAAGCAGAAATATTGTCTCATTTTGTATTTTTAACCAACAAAGAAAATGCTCTGGGACACATTAAAACAGTGGTAAACAGATAGATTTACGCAAACACATAGGTAAACTCTGGGAGCAGGCATGTTTAAGGAGGACATCTCTTCATTACCACACTTTGGAATAATGGTTAGAAGTACATGCACAAACTATGAGAGGGAATGAACCAGTCCTAGCTCATGTGGAAAAACGCACAAGTACTGGCCAAAGCCAATGGAATAAGGGAAAATACACTGTATACAATACACTTCATGACCCTGCTCATGAAACTTGCAGAAGCCTTCTTTATGGGTATTTCTAAACTTGAGGCTGGGGATGTGGTTCCCATCTCAAAGAGACATACCCATGCTAGCTCTCATCAAACTACTGTGCTAAAAATAGCATGCAGCTATGGTAGTGTGAGTGGAGGGACAGGTTAGCCACCCTGACAATGTGCCTATGATTTCTGATGGACACGTACTTGGGGCAGCTAGCCTTTCCTGCCTCTCATATTGCCACAGCTACAATCTATTTTTTAGCACGTTAGCGTGATGAACCTTGGTATGTCTCCTCGAGCCGGGACTCACACCCCTAGCTCCACATGTAGATGCAACCTGTTTGTAGAGAGGCAGGGGTGGCAGGGTAACTTTCCACACCATCAGTTCCCTGTGAGAATGTAATGCATATGAAAATGCTGACAACATAAACATTATCTTACATACAAATGCCATGCGCACATTGAAACTGCTCTGAAAGGGGGCTTGTATTGTCAGGAGACCAAGGGATCCTAAGGTGTGCTGCTTCTCTTTTGCCTCTCTCCCCTGGAGTTTGCACTGTAGGCCCTGGAAGCATTCCCCCATTTCTGAATGTCTTTTGGAGGCTACACCCTCTGATTGCAAGGGCTGGATTTGTCCACCATAGTACAAACAGAATGATCAATCAGGAATTCTGAGTTTCAACTTGCAGAATTTCCATTCCCCTCTATGGGTTTTTCCCAAGGAGGGGATGATTTGGCTTTATAATTAACACCACCTACTCTGCCTTTTTTCTCAAGGGCGTAGAAACTTTTTGAGCATCAAAGCAAATTATCTGCTTTGCAGTTAAGTGGGTGACTCATTTTACTATTAACATGTGGGCATAGATAAGGAAAGAATGAGCTTTTCACACAAGTTTCCAATATTGTTATGGCATGACATGTCTTCATGTGCATATGAGGAATGTTTGACAGCTTATATTTCTTAAGATCCCAAGTCAACAAAAATAAGAGTAGCCACCATTAGGGTGACCAGACAGCAAGTGTGAAAAATCGGGACAGAGGGTGGGGGGTAATAAGAGCCTATATAAGAAAAAGCCCCAAATATCGGGATTGTCCCTATAAAATCGGGACATCTGGTCACCCTAGCCACCATGAACTGTATTCCCAGAACAACATTGTCAGTAACTTGCAATGCTGATATGAGAATTCAGCTCAGAAACAGTTTCAGTTTCACTGTAGAGAAATGCCACATGTAATCTTTCACATCTCATTTCTTTTTTAAAAACTCTCCCCAGATTTTTTTAGAAAGGTGAAAATGAAAATGGTGGAAATGAAGGTACACAGTTTAAGCAGAATTTCCAAAAGCTTTTGGTACAAGAAAAGAATGAATACAATTAGAAAAAAATATGTTTAGGGTAAAAAAATTTCATGCATTATAAAATGTACACAGCTTTATATATGGATGTTTTATACAGTAAAATGAACAAAACCCGACACCTATTATGATAGGTGGCCCGCTTGGGTGAATATAAACTTTTGATTGAAACAGGGCCAAATTCTACTTACTTCCCACATTCATGCCATCCACTGACTTTACCAAGATACTTTGCTTGAGTACATAGGATTGGGATGAACCTCCTGAGTCACTGAATCCAAACCCAACAATTTCAGGCAACCCCGTCATTTAATCTCATTTATAAATTTAATCAAGAACCATTTTAAAACTGGCTATGTTTTCTGCCTCCATTACTCTTATGGAACAGCTCTTCCAGAACCTCACTACTCTGATGGTTAGCAACCTTCTCTAATTTCCAGCCTAAATTTATTCATGACCAGTTTATATCCATTTGTTCTTGTGCCAATATTGTTCTTTAGTTTAAATAGTTCTTTGCCCTCCCTGGTGTTTACTTCTTGATGTATTTATGGAGAACAATTATGTCCCCTCTCAGCCTTTGTTTTCCTAGGCTAAACAAGCCATACTCTTTTAGTCTCTTTTCATAAGTCAGGCCCTCCATTTCCCTGTTTACTCTAGTAGCCCTTCCCTGCACCTGTCCATTTTGCATTCATTTTTGTTGAACCTGGGTGGCCAGAATTGTACACAGTATTCCAGATGAGTTTTACCAGTGCCTTGTACAATGGGATTAATACTTCTCTATCTCTACTGGAACTGCCTTGCCATATACATCCTAGGATCACATTTGCCTTTTTCACGGCTGCATCACATTGGTGGCTAATAGTCAGCCTGTGATCAACTAATACCTACAGAACTTTCTCCTTTTCCATCACTTCCAACTGATGAGACCTCATCTTATAGCAGAAATTCTTGTTATTGGCCCCTAAATGCATGATCTTGCACTTTTTAATATTTTTTTCATCCCATTTCTATTATTCCAAACCTCAAAGCAAGGAGGATTTGGGTCAGATTCATAACAAACTTACTAACTTTCTGAATGCTAGTTTATTATTCCCTCCTTAAATATTAATGGCAGATACAGTGTATGTATTTAGTTCTATATCATATGATTAGGGACTGCTTTTCATATGCTTTTCATATGAAAATGCTTTTCAGAACAAATCTTTTCTGGGATTAAAAAAAGACATATGCTATTTCTCTAAAATGTTACAAATTTGTTGTACTGGTTTGAAATTACTACTATAATTCTAATGTAAAAAAGGAACAGACTACTTTTACTATTCATTTAGCTGATACAGAAATGCTTCAACTATCTCACTGATTAGTGTTACTGGAGAAGCTGCCTGTAGAAGTCACATTTAGAATCATATAGTAGCATCATGATGTACACAGAGATATAATGTGTCCCAAAGACCAGATAATTGCTAACGTGGGATTTTCATCATAATGGCTACAGCTTTTGCAAACAGCACGTATTTAAACAAAACCCACACAAATATAATTGCTTTGCTCAAAGCTAAACCAAATTACTTATAGTAATACTGTAAACCCAGGAGCCTTTGCTCCACATGTTAAACTTACCTATCAATAGAAAAGAATGAAACAGAAAATTAGAGCTCACTTTGCACTGTGGCCTTGTGATGGGGCGTATAAACCCTGAACTAGAATTGAAGGGGTTAAAGAGCAACTCTGATCTGCAGAGCATGCACCAGCTAGAGGTAGAGCTTAAAAGGGAGCCAGTCAGCTCAGAAGTGGCCTGACAAGTCAGGAAGAAGGACCTGCCTTGGGAATGCCTGAAGAAGAATGCTGCAGAAACTATCTCTGGTGGAGCAGGAGCCTGCCTAATGAGCCCAGAGGGGCTGAAGGTGCAATTGATACCTTTTCTCTTATGGCTTAGTGCCCGACTGGAAGCCTTTGACAAGAGAGTGGGTGGTAGGAAGTGGCCCAAGGAAGCAGCCTTAAGGCACTCCTGCGTGCTAGACATTTGCTAATGCTTATAGGTAAGGCTTCGTTTTAGTCACAGGTATTTTTAGTAAAAGTCATAGACAGGTCACAGGAGTAAACAAAAATTCGCGGCCCGTGACCTGTCCATGACTTTTACTATACACCCCTAACTAAAAGCTCAGTGGGGGGAGAGGGGAGCACGGGTGCCCTGGGGTTGGTGGTCCAGGGGCGCCACGGGTGCTGGGGGGGGGGGGGGGGCAGGACGCCTGCTGGTACTGGAAGAGGGGAGCTGGGCAGCAGCACATGACCCAGCTGGTGCTGGGGGAGGGAGGGATAGGCGGTGGTGCACGGCCGGGGATCCCTGCTGGTGCTGGGGGCTGGGAGGTGGCCCGTGGCCCTGCTAGTGCTGGCGGGGAGGCAGGCAGCGCATGGGCCAGGACCCACGCTGGTGCTGGGGGTAGGGGGTGTTGGCAGGGCTGACAGACTCCCTACCCGGCTCCATGTGTCCCCACAGCTCCTAGGGGGAGGGAAGGCCAGGGAGGGTCCGCGCGTGCTGCTCCTGCCACAAGTACCAGCTCCGCAGCTCCCATTGGCCGGGAACCACAGCCAATGGGAGCTCCAGCTCGGGCAGCCCCTGAGCCACACCAGCTGCTGCACAAGTCACAGAGGTCACAGAAGGTCACGGAATCCATGACTTCCGTGACAGACATGCAGCCTTACTTATAGGCCCTGGGTTGAACTTCAGTGGAGTGGGAGGACCTGGACTCCACTGCCAACTCTCCAGCTCATTAAGAAAGGCACAACACCCCTCACCTTTTAGACTCACCCCTGAACGTACAAAAGGAAAGAAAGGATTAATAACTATTGCAAACCCTGGCTGGGATTTGACACTTGTGAGGTGGGCTGTGTCAACAGCCACACCCCATATCTCCCTGGAAACCCTGTCAGACTGGAGGGAGAGAGGACTGAGTTGTAACCTGACTAGAAGGTTGAGTCAACCCCCAATAAAAGATAGACTGACACCAGGTGTGAAGATGGTCATGGGGAAAGAGTAGAGCCTAACTCCTTAACCACTGGGCAATGCCACCTGCAAACACCCACACCCACTCATCATGTTCTCTATAACTATGATGGTTGCAAAAGTATCCACTATCAAATTACAGCAACATCATACCCTCTTAATCACAAGATATATCAACATTCTTGAAGGGGCATAAACCTCTAATACTAAATCATGATGCACATCCAATACTTTATCTGTTGAGAGTCTCTCTCCATCTTGGATAGTTCTAACCCATTCATCCCCACAGCATGAGTCCTGTATAGCTTATTAGAAAGCACTAACAATGTCCACAAGGTTATTACCCCACTTCCCTGGTGGATATTTTAGTTTGGTTGCATTTTACTGGTTTTTTTTAAACTCATGCACTGTAAACTCCTTGAAACTCCTCTAGACAAATCACACACTTCTGAATAATGCAACTGATTAGATTATAATAGCTAAGAATTTTTGTAGTAGGGTCACTTATTACACATTGCCTTCTATAGCAACAAATATATTAAAGCAACAAAAATAAAACAAAATCTGCCTCCCAAAGAACAACCTCATCCCTGCCCCCACCCCAAAAATCCCACAGCCAAAACAATCAATGCTCCCCTGACAATATCCTCTATGCAGGGTGCCTTCTTAGCTGATATAAAGCTAGCATAAGGCTCTACATCAGCCCCCTGATTTAGGGGTGGATCATGGGTGTGTTGAAGATGTGGCTGGAGTGCACTGCAGGATAGCTATTCTTTGTCTGATAACCATTGATGATCATGGGAAGCAGAGCATCATTTTATAGAACTCCTGAGGCTGCTCTACATTAGGGGCCAGGCAGTTTCTTGCACAGCCCTAGAATGCAGGGAGCACAAAGGTGGCTTATAATGTAGCTACTGAGAATCAAGTTCATTGATTTACTGGAGAATAAAACTTGATCCGGTTCTGAAACATTAAAATTCTGAGGCTGCTAAAAAAGAAAAGGAGGGGACTTTATATCCTTTCTGAAAACTCAGAACTCAGACACATACCTGATAATTCTACTTCTAATAAGAGTACATATTTGCATCGCCTTTAGAAAACTGTCGTATACAGCCACAAGATATTTATTTTTCCTAGATCTTGGATCTGGCACTTTAGGCTCAAATACATGCTAGGAGTTCACTGAAGCATGACATTCTTTAAAAAAAAAATTAAAGCTATCGTTTCAGAAGAACTCTAGGGGGTTTTCTTTTAAAAATGTTTTGTAATTTAATATTTTAGAAAGAAAAATAAATTGGGACAGATTTAATCTGCTAATCACAATATACAGTATAAATTGGAGGCAACAATTTTACATCCAGCCAAAGTGTCAGATACATTTCATATGCAACAAAAAATACCTATTTTGTAATCTTAAAGTCACATTGAGATTAATAGATTATATGAAGACAATACCTGGTGCTGATTTAGATATGGACAATCTTTTGCTTCTAACTCATTGGGTATTATTTGTTCAACTCATGAAATGAGAGAAAAGATAATTTACAGCTAAACGCACATATTTAAGGTAACTTTGATTTGCTTAGATAAGCCTTTTTAAAAAAAAAATGTGGATAACCCACAGCAAATATACCAGTCTTGACACTTTTGGCTTGTTGTCCAACACCACAACACAGCTTTCTCTATACACAGGTATTTGTGCTTCACTTTTGCTGGATTAAGATCATCAGGATTCGAGAGAATTATAGATAAATTAATGCAAAGCACTCTGTGTCAAGGTTGCACTTAATTAAGCACTCAGTCAAGGCTGAATGTTCAGCCTTTATTCTGTCCCTTTGCACATATGCATTCAGTGCCATAAAATTTCTGGGCCTGTCCTTGCTACTCCCAAAATGGTCAAAGAGATTATTGCTGAGCAATTTAAGTTCCTGTCCCCACAACCAGAGGCTGAGCATATTGCCTTTTCAATATTTTCAGCACCTCCTGAAATAAGAGGGACATTTTTGAGGCTCTGACTATAAGGATAGTGCATCTATCTATCATACCTAACTCTTTTTGCATCATGGTGCTGTACTAAATTAGGCTCCTATTTCCTCTTAACAATCAGTTTTTATCTCATAATGATGTCTGCTCTTCTATTACATATATTAACACAAAGTTCCACTATACTGTTCCACGTGCCTTGATGCACATACTACAGTACTATTATGTGAACTGACCTATCACCATTGTGTTTAATTTAATTTATATACTGGGAACACAATTAAATTAAATTTGTCCCCTTACTCTACTTGCTATCTCTGTTGTGAATGCCTAAATAGTGACTAAATAGTCAAGGCATATTTAGATATTTCTTACAACTTAATGCAAGGGTTTCTGGGATATAAACACTAGCTAAAAATCACTCACCTCTTAATTCTGTCTTTTCTCTCCATCTCTTTTATAATGCTTTTCCCCCCAGGATTTGGAATTTAGCAGTTCTGCTGGAGTCTCGTCTAACATTTGAATGAAATGTTTGTTGTATGGAAATCTCCATTATATTACCTTAGGAATACTGCCAGATTACATCTCCACCTCATTTCTGCTGACGCATAGGTCTTTATTCAAACCTTTGTGTCATCTTGTTTAGACTATTGTTGTAGAGCCCTTGTATGCTGTTTTGCCCTGCATGCCATTAATAGACTTCAGCTGGTACAAAATGCCACAGCTAGAATTCTGCTTGGCATCTAATAGTAAGAGTACAACTCCAGTTTTGATCAGTAGACACTACATAAGTGTTCTTATTTAAGGGCATAGGTGTATGGACCTAGACAATCTGCATTTTGTCAAGAGGCCATGCAATGTTACACTATGAAGATTTTTGATTAGAAAGATTAAAAAAAGAAAGCAAATATCTGAAACCACTAAAGGAAGCTTTATCTCCAATCTAGATCTAACCTCCTCAGCCCCCAAACAGTGCTGAAAAATAAGCAGTTTCCAAAGGAGGGGTGACTGACTCCAGGCAGACAACATGAAATGTAAAAGTATACGAAGATTTAGTCTGAGACTGTAAATGGCCAAGTTATGGAAACAACAACAATTAGTCACAAAAATGAAAATGTTCTTTTTCTAACTGTAGCATTACTAAATCCCTTGTGAGTGAGTCTAAACTTTCCTTGGTATGTCGTTTTACATACTTATGACAAAATCTGATTTCACTGGTAAAGCCCCCCTCTCATGCTGATTTCGGGCTCACAGGTGTAGAGCATGTAAATCCACATATTTTCTTTTCACAACCTTGCTATAACAAGGCAAACTTTGGTCCCTTAATTCAGTGGGAATTTTGTCAGTGATTTCAGTGGGATCATGGGACCAGGACTCCAACATATGAAACTGAGGTAGGATTATCTAGATTAATACAGTATGCCAATATCTTCTTCAGTCATAAATGAATCATTCAACTACCTTTTGGCTTTACATCGAGGGGGGACGGGGTAAGAGATATTATACATCCCCCTCCCTCTTCCTTTGTATAATTTTAAACAATACTCAAAATTCAATAAGTCCTAAATAATCCTATTTGATTATGAATATTGCTGTTTAACTCTGCTTAGTTGCTTAAATCTTTGCTTAAGAACAAATGCAATGATTTTAAAATGCCCTCTGTTTATTATCATTTAATACATAATTATAGCAAATTTTAACTGATCAATTTTGTGCAAAGTACTTATTGTAATATGTTCTGATTTTTGAAAGGCAATGTGTCTGACGATAGTTTCATAAAAAGTTATGCAACTACTGAAAAAATAATCGGAGTCAATATTTCTAACAATGTCATTTCAAAACCTAGTGCTAGAAGATAATGGCCTGGTATTGCTACATATAAGGAATCAAGACACTATACAACCTATTACTTCAAGCTTGAAGAGAAACAGGCCCCATGTGCAGTAGAAGCAATACTGTGTTAGCCAAAATCATATCTAAATATTGTCCTTCCAGTAAGAATGGTTTCAACACTCTGCCTGGCCAGTGTTGACCAAGGAGAACTGTTTTACAAACTGTGCTCTATATTAGGTCAGGTTTCTCTTCCAGAGTAGACACTGTCCTAAAGTCCAACAAAAATATTTGTAGTTTCATACCAGCACTTGTACTCTAGATTCTGCTCCGGGATACTTCCTTGTTTTCTTTGTGGTATACTCAAGTTTCTTCTGATTCCTTAATTTATCTTCTACCTGGAGTTTTCACCAGCTCCTCATCCTTGTAAGATAACCAGAAACATGCAAAGGAAAAGAACAAAATTATTAATGAAAAATAAAACACTTGAAATATAAAATCTTGAAAATAACCCTAATAAAAAGAAATGCCACAGTTGCAGGAGGGGGAAAGGACAAGGATGAAAATTTGAAACAGGAATGTACCAGAAGAACACAAAAAATATATATAGTACACGCAGCAAAATATTTTTTTTAACTGAAAATATTTAATGGATGCACATGCTGCTTATTCATCACAATATAATTCTCTATAGTTTATTTCCTGCCATTCTTAATTAACTGAGTGAAGTTCAGTAATCAGTAAAACAAGAATGGTGGCTATCCAGCAAGTTGGTAGGGTCCCATGCATTGTTTAGGCAATGGAACAAGTTTGCCTCCATATTTGGTACAGACCCATGGATCAATGTGCACACACTTGTTGGAGTTCCTAGGGAGCATTCCTGCAGAGGTGGCAAAGTGAGTGAAGGAGGAGCGTCAGGGCTTCCAGCCCATACTCCACAAGAGGGGTGGGCAAACTTTTTGGCCCAAGGGCCACATCGGGGTTGCAAAATTGTATGGAGGGCCAGGCAGGGAAAGCTGCGCCTCCCCAAAGAGCCTGGCCCCACCCCGTATCTGACATGCCCCCCCACTTCCCGCCCCGACTCCCCCCCTCAGAATCCCTGACCCATCCACACACACCCCGCTCCTTGTTCCCTGATCGCCCCCTCCAGAGACCCCCTCGCCCCTAACCACCACCCCGAGACCCCACTCCCTATCTAAGGCCCCCTGCTCCTTGTCCCCTGACCATCCCCTCCCAAGACCCCCCACCCTAACTGCCCCCCCAGGACCCCACCCTCTACCCAACTCCCTCTGCTCCCTGTCCTCTGACTGCCCCGACCCCGACCCCTATCCACACCCCCGCCCCCTGACAGACCCCCGGGACTCCCACGCCTACTCAACCCCCACAGCTCCCCCTCCCCTGACTGCCCCCCCCAGAACCTCCACCCCATCCAACTGCCCCCTGCTCTCTGTCTCCTGACTACCCCCCAGGACTCCCTGCCCCTTATCCAACCTCCCTGCTTCCCGTCCCCTTACCATGCCGCTCAGAGCAGCAGCCCGGACGGAGCTAGACGCTATATATATATATATATAAAGTGACCCTCAGTGTGTACTGAATCAGCCATTTACTAGCAGTGACTGGTCATGTATCTCACAAACCCTATCTGGAAGCTGCTTCAGGACAATCAAGAAGTCATTAACACTGAATGCCTCTACCTTGCTAGAACAATGGTTACTCTAAAGCAGGGTAGTCAATTATTTTTTGTCAAGGTCCAAATTTCTTGGGCAAGGTCTAGTCAAGGTCCAGACCACTGTTCCCTCTAAGCTGTGCATGTGCGCGCGCGCACACATATCCTAAACCCCGCGCACACGGCGAAACACCACGTGCACAAAAATTTGCACAGAAGCACAACAATTTGCATAGAAGAAATTTTTTGCGCACACGGCCTGTCAAAAATTTGCACAGAAGACATTTTTTTGCGCACACGGCCTGTCAAAAATTAGAGGGAACATTGGTCCAGACTCCTCTCGGAGACATGGAGTACCAGCAGCGCTGTAGCCACGGAGATACAGCGCTGTACGTGCCTTGCCAGTGTAGACAGTGAGTGAGGTACAGTGCTCTGGGAGGCTTTATTGCGCTGTAACTCGCAAGTGTAGCCAAGGTCTAACAGACGTATTGGAGCATAAGGTTTCATGGGTGAATACCCACTTCTTCAGATGCATGTAGTGGAAATTACCAGAGGCAGGCATAAATATGCAAGCAAGAATCAGGCTAGGGATAACGAGGTTAGTTCAATCAGGGAGGATGAGGCCCTCTTCTAGCAGTTGAGGTGTCAACACCGAGGGAGGAGAAACTGCTTTTGTAGTTGGCTAGCCATTAACAGACTTTGTTTAGTCCTGAGCTGATGGTGTCAAATTTGCAAATGAACTGAAGCTCAGCAGTTTCTCTTTGAAGTCTGGTCCTGAAGTTTTTTTGCTGCAGGATGGCTACCTTTAAATCTGTTATTGTGTGCCCAGGGAGATTGAAGTGTTCTCCTACACATTTTTGTATATTGCCATTCCTAATATCTGATTTGTGTCCATTTATCCTTTTACGTAGGGACTGTCCAGTTTGGCCAATGTACATAGCAGAGGGGCATTGCTGGCACATGATGGCATATATTACATTGGTGGACGTGCAGGTGAATGAACCAGTGATGGTGTGGCTGATCAGGTTAGGCTCTGTGATGGTGTCGCTGGTGTAGGTATGTGGGCAGAGTTGGCATCGAGGTTTGTTGCATGGATTGGTTCCTGAGTTAGAGTTACTATGGTGTGGTGTGTCATTGCTGGTGAGGATATGCTTCAGGTTGGCGGGTTGTCTGTGGGCGAGGACTGGCCTGCCTCCCACTTGCTGGAGGATTCTCTGCACCTTGAAGTCTTTAAACCATGATTTGAGGACTTCAATAGCTCAGACATAGGTTAGAGGTTTATTACAGGAGTGGGTGGGTGAGATTCTGTGGCCTGCGTTATGCAGGAGGTCAGACTAGATGATCACAATGGTCCCTTCTGACCTTAAAGTCTATGAGTCTATGAGGATTCTACAACTTCCTTGGGAAGCCTATTCCAGATCTTAACTACCCATATAATGAGAAAGTTTTTCCTAACATCTAACCTAAATCTCCCAGGCTTCAAATTAAGCCCATTACTACTTGTCCTATCTTCAGTGGACATGGGGAACAATTGATCCAACTGTTCCTTCATTGTGACTAGATACCCAAGAGTTGATCCTTAGCTGTGAAGAATAGCTATGATCGTCTGGCATTAAACCAGAGCCTGGATGTTATTCTGATACCTCTTTGGTGAATAATGTTGTTACACCTGCATTAACTAGAGTAAGGGACTCCTGGGACTCTTATCCTCTTGTCTCATTTCCAGTAAATCAACTACTCATCCTTAACACCAACACTATCCCCACTGGATAAAAAACAGAACTAATCTCATCTGGCTGTCTGATCATTGGCTAACTAGCACTGAAATGTCACCTGAACAGTATAACATTTTATTTTTATGGTAGCAGTCATTTTAGATACTTACTACTGCTTGGGAAATTCCAGTTCTTAATAAAGTCTTGATCCTGACCAAGGCTACTAAGCCCTACCACAATATCAAATAATAATAATAAATATAATTAATTACATACATGTGACTTCCAACTGCAGGTATTATGCATATACGTGAATAGAACAATGGTTCTCAAACTCTGACCTATGGACCACCAGTTGTCCATGGAATTTTTGCTCATGGTCACAATACAAAATATTTTGAGAACCAAGAAGTGGGTGACTGGGGAGTGGGGAAGGTGGAAAGGGGAGATGGTTCCATAAGAGGGTCTTTTTCACAAGATGGTCCACAGGATGAAATGCTAGAAAACTACTGGGATAAAATATTTGTAACATCCTAGTTTCATTTCTTATAAGTCCAAGTTCCACAGCCCTTACTCAAATGAATAGTCCCACTGAGAACAGAATTGAGTCCAACATGCTATTCCCACAGGTCAACAAAATATAAATGTAATTAAAATGGGTATATCACACACCCATATGAACTGTATTGATTGAATGTGTATTGAAACCAACTTGCTTCTTTTCTACATGGAATGCTAAGACACTTTCTAAAAAAATGCTATCTTTTATATTAAAAATAATGTATACAAGAATACACCATCTTAAAATTCTAAAGAGAAATCACTTATGTTCTACTTAACGATATCACCAGAAACCCTCAATGGCTTTATATCTTTGTATGAGATAGTTACTCATCTATATGGTCATATACCAAGTTCACTTTTACTGCAAAGGAAATTGGTGGTGGGGTGGGGGTTGTTTTTTGTTACAGAACAACACGTGCAGGGAATACATTACTCTTGAAATACTGGAAACAGCAAGTTACAGCCTAAAATATTCCATTAGGCAACTCTTCTAGTCCTAAAAACTGACCCAAGAATTGCAATAATTTAAAGATATATAAATGTAATATGTATCACTATATTGTAAATTCACATATTTCCTATCCTCCAGAGTAGTACCAATAAAATCACCCTTATAAGTATAATATGAAGATAAATTGTCTCTCTACAATTTAGTAATACAACAGTATTTAGTTTTATATAGTCAACCTTTTTCATAGTCAACATATTCCAAATCACTTCCCAAAGCAATGGAGTGACTGTCGACAAATTCAATTTGCTAAACTGTTGACTTTTTCCACTAGAAACCAAGTCCATAGCTGAACCAAATCTCAGTCGGAGTAGCACGACATTTTGGCCATAGAAACTCATTTTGTTTTTGTTTTTTAAAGTTCAAATTTTAATTTTCTTAGGGTTTAATTTTGCCATCAGTGGCTCTTGTGCACTTGCCCTTGTAGTTGTTGGAGCTTCACGGGAGTCACCAAGGGCAAAATGTAGGCTTACTTGTTTTCATTCTTGTTACTGACTATTTGTTTAATGCTGTTTGTCTTGTATAATGTTCCGGTGCTTAGGGAGAACTCTCTTTTAATCCCTGCAGTAAAATGTTGTGGGGTGTTTTGTTTTGTTTTGAGAAGACGTGGGCAAATTCCTAAACCTATAATCATTTTAAAACATTTATATTACAGCAGCACCTAAATGACAAACTGAAAGTTGTTAGAAAAAGCCATATGGGTAGCCAACTATTTAAAAAAATATATCAGGGTGAATAGATTATTGGTGTGCACTACAGAGTATAAGTGAATTAGGAAACAATACCTTTACTAGTACTCTTTGAGAGCTGAACAACTCCCAGCAACTTCAATATACAATTTTTAAGCCCCTCTCAAAAGGCAGGCCTTTTTTTCCTTCAGTCTCCTCAGTAGTACCTTTTGGGCAAATAAGATTATCATTGTACTTAAGGCAAATAGGTCACAATATAGCGGTTTGAAACAGGGACATTTCCATCCCTTTCTGTCCTTAAGATTCCTCATTGAAAGTTCTTCATGAAAAACAAATTGCTGGACAAAGAACTATGAAAACTGCTTGCAAGTGCAGTTCAATATGTCTTCCGTTGCTTCTTGTAGTACACGGTGCAGGAGAGGCCAGACTGGCTGGATGAGTGGAGAACAGAACATTAAGGACACCTGAAGGGCAATATTCTGTAGTGGATTATACTCTGTAAATGCCACTGACATCAGTAAAGAGGCATAGGGTGTCAGTCAGTGCAAATTTGCCTGGAAGCTGCCAATATCTATTTGTTGGAAAGAGTGAAAGCTTCCAGTCCAGAGTGATGGAACTGAAGATAAAGAAATTTAAGAGGTTAGTTAGTTCAAATTCAATTAACATTTAAAAATGAAATGATATGAACTTGCTACTGAGCTCCATTCAGTTAAAAATAATTGTATAAGCTTATGCAACTCTACACTAAGCCCGAGGAAGTCTATTTAAAAAAAAACCTCTCAATTGGCACCAAGCAAAGTAAAGCTACAGTGCAAATGGAGCTGCAACACTCATGCAAATAGACTGTGGTATCCAAACATCTTCAAAGGCTGAGGAGTTAACTTTTTTTTCCTCTTTCCTATTTTCATCATGTATTTAAAATAACCAGTTTGGTTCCATTTGTAGTTCACACATCAACCCAACAAAAGCACTCCAAGTTTACAAATACATTTAAGGTAATGGCATAAAGGAAGAAAATTATTTAGTCTCAGAAGATGACAGATGAAGCAACAATGTCCTAATCCTAAGGAACAAAAAGGTGTGGGTAGTTATTAGGAAAGTTCTTGGGGACTGGATGGATTTGGCAATTAGTAATGGGAAATGAGCATTTCACCTTTAGGTTACCATATCAAATGTGAACAGGGTCAGTAGTCACTAGAAATTGTTACCATATGAGGGCTGTTCAGTGTTTTACACGTAAAAAGGTGGCGGCGGCAACAGTTCAATCCCTACTTGACAAGTGAGAATATGTATCCTTCATATCACAAAACCACCACAAAGGTACCTTTATAGCCAGTTTTCATAGAGAGAACAAAGAATGGAGATTGAAACACCACTCCTCCCCATATATGCACTTAAAAGTTGTCTTGCCACATGACTGAGGTTGCTGCCTGTGCTATACCTCTTCTGCTGATAAAGGGCTTCAGTCTCAAAGGCTGTCAAGCTGGCACTTTTCATGACCACTACAGTGATTGAAAAAATAGTTAAGAAAAAGTACAATAGAGGACTAGACTATCAAGGGAAATGGTCAAGACACCAATATCACAGAGATTCAAGAACAGGTTAGATAAGGCATTAACAGGAATGATGGAGTTAATGGAGAATGGAAGGTGGTAACTTCTGATACACAGTGGTCTTTTCTGGCCCTACTCTCTATTATATATTGATTTATATTTGTAACTAGCAAAAGAAATTAAACCTATTTTAGATATAGTTATTACCTTGCACAACATGTAGGAATTGGCAACAGGTATCTTCATTTAAGGAGTTTGTGGACAAACGATCCACAGACTAGTGTGTGTTCTGTGGATAATTTTTTATACAGATGTTAAAGGGAATATTGTATTTCCCCAGTTTTGCCTCCAGTAGTGTTTCTGTCTATCACAGTAGTCTGAACTTTGCTTTGGATCACTGCATGTATCTAGCAAGGCTCTCTAAAACAGGAACTGGGGTGAAGAAAGTGTCTTGTTAATTTTTTCCAATTGGGAGGCTGATTACTCATTTCCAGTTTTAGGTAGCTGGAAGAGATTTATATGCTGCTGGTATGAACCGTCAATGGCATAGAGTCTGTGAAGCAAGTGAGAACATTTGATACCTCATAAGCAAGATTTAATACTTCAGACGTTATACTCAACATTTCTTTAAAAAAATAAATAAATAGGGAGGGGGTTGGTTTAAGGTTTGGAATATCACTGTGTATCCTATTGAAAACTATGCTTACCTTCCCTGATATAAGACAATAAAAGCAACAGGATTCAAAGTTCATCTGACACTCCCCCTTTATCTGCTTTCTCACACCACTTTACCACCATTGTTCTTTGGGTTCTGCTATGTAGAATATAGCAATCTGCCTACCAATCCAAAAGAGGGTGCTATGCTCTATCTACCTTAAACCCACCCATGAATTTGGCACCCTGCCATTCCATCTCACTTTATTCTGTGCATTTTACAATGAAATGAAATTTACTATCTCTCAATTTGACTTTGGCGCACACAGTAACACAAAAGAAAAAAGTGGAGCAGATAGTCCATTTATACTGCTTTACTGCTAATTTTCTTACTTATTTAATTGCAGTTCCACTTTTGTGCCAAATAGTACCCAAATAAAATATAGATTTTCTTCTTTTTGTCTGTTTGTTGACGTTTTAAAGAAAATTAAATGAAAGAAACATTAATGCTGCATTAATGTTGGTAATTTAAACATATCAAACTAAATTTTCCACTTCTTTGTTAACTTGGCCATATTGCACACCTATTTCTGATGAATATTTTATTCCTCCTGTTGTTTAGTGTGTCCAGTATTGCTGAGCTACCACCACTATGCAGACTAACCATTGTTAACTTCCTGATTTTTGAGCTTTAAAATGATTAGAGTGAACACCGAATTAATTTAGTCTTTTTGCATCCAACAGCTACACCAGGGGTCTCAAACACGTGGTCCACATGCAGCCCGCGGAGTTATTTCCTGCGGCCCGCCATAGGTGCCAACTCCACTGGCAGCCAAGCTCCAAACATTACTGAGTGTTTATATTTTATTAAAACCTCTCTTTGCATTACAGTTTTTAAAAAGTTCATAGAATATCAGGGTTGGAAGGGACCTTAGGAAGTCATCTAGTCCAACCCCCTGCTTAAAGTAGGACCAATCCCCAATTTTTGCCCCAGATCCCTAAATGGCCCCCCCAAGGATTGAACTCACAACCCTGGGTTTAGCAGGCCAATGCTCAAACCACTGAGCTATCCCTCCCCCTATGTAAGTCTTGAGAATCCTAACATAGGTCACTCAGTGCTGCATATGTCTTGGGAGGAAAACAGCAAAAGCTGAGGAATCTGGGCCCTTAAAATTGCTCCTAAAGAAACCTATCTGGAGTGGAGGCGACCCCTTTGTCCAGGAGTTCACACTCTTCTGATCAGAATAGCGTGCGCAGAGTCTAGTTCCAGAAACTGACTCAAGACTCACTGAAACTAGTAGAAAATGCTGAGTATTTTATGGATTTGCCATAACTACCTAAGCTTGTACAATGCACAGGTGGCTCCTTCTCATACCTGACAGCCTGTACTTGGCTCATATTTCACTTGGCATCAATACTAGATGCAGTTCCTATTTGTTAAGCCATGAATTACAGAACAGAACCTGTGAGATGGCAGCAGCGCTGGGAATCGAGTTGACAATACTTAGCATTACTTAGTGTTCGTAAGTCCTCAAAGCACTACACGAAGATTCTTACCGAGGTAGCATAGGTGTCTGACTCGATGCTGTGAATCCCGAATAATGGATAGAGTCTTAGGGTCAGTTTTCCTTAGTAAGCCGATCAACAATTCCCCCCATGCTGCAGCTTCTCTATCTGGGAGGGGAATCTGATCCTGCATGCATTGGTTTTCTTCTACTTATACCTTGACTTATCTACTGATATGTTATGCACCTTAGCCCCTCCTTGCAGTGTCCCAGTGGGAGAACTACTACCTCTGCTAATGCTACTTCAGGATGTGCTGCTTCCCCCCTCATTGCAAAGTTAATACATTGACTTTTAATAGAATACTCTATTACTCTTCTTTTTTTTTCACTTTTGACTATATCTTTGTATCATTGTATGAAAAAGGTTTCAGTGATGTGGCCCTCAGGCCAATTTACTAGTTATCATGTGGCCCTCGTGGTGATTTGAGTTTGAGATCCCTGAGCTACACTATCTGTTGATATAGAATTGTTATTTATGAAGTGCCAGTGTGTTCACCTCTGTATGAACACAGAAGATGGCATGCTCCCTATCCCTTAACAGTAATGTATGAGACACTAATAGCAACCCTGTCCATGAACATGTTTTCTTTCCTGCCCTCTTCTGGAGAAGAGCTGCAGGTATGGAGCTCAGCCCATTAGATAAGTAGGGCCCTACCAAATTCATAACCGTGAAAAACGTGTCATGGACTGTGAAATATGGTCTTTTGTGTACTTTTATCCTATACAATACAGATTTCATGGGGAAGACCAGCATTTTTCAAACTGGGGACCCCGACCCAAAAGGGAGCTACAGGGGGGTCGCAAGGTTATTGGGGTGGGGGGTCTTGGTATTGACACCCTTACTCCTGTGCTCCCTTCAGAGCTGGGTGGCCAGAGAGTGGCGGCCGCTGGCAGGGCACCCAGCTTTGAAGGCAGCGCCCCACCAGCAGCAGTGCAGAAGTAAGAGTGCCAATACCATACTGTACCATGCCACTCTTACTTCTGCGATGCTGCCTTCAGAGCTGTGTGGCACAAGAGTGGCAGCTGCTGGCTGAGGCCCTGGCTCTGCAGGCAGCAGCACAGAAGTAAGGGTGGCAATACAATACCATGCCATCCTTACTTCTGCACTGCTGCTGGCGGCAGTGATGCCTTCAGAGCTGGGCTTCCAGCCAGCAGCCACCGCTCTGCAGCCACACAGCGGTGAAGAAGGCAGTGCTGCTGTCAGCAGCAGCGCAGAAAGAAGGATGGCAATACTGCAATCTCCCTACAATGACCTTGTGACCCCCTCACAACCCCATTTTGAGTCAGGACCCCTACAGTTACACCACCATGAAATCTGAGATTTAAATATCTAAAATCGTGAAAATTATTATTTTTAAAATCCTATGACCAGGAAATTGACCAAAATGGACCATGAATTTGGTAAGGCCATAGAGATAAAAGGATGTACGACGACCAGACGAGAAAGTGGGGGTTTAAAGGGAGACTGTCATATGGACACACACACACCACTTGACATAGTACTTGTTTTTGGATTGCAGGTGTCTGCCTGTGTACAGCACTTTCCCCCGCTATACGTGGCTGCTTCATTTTTGAATGCAGGTTGGCACCACAGGGAAGGAGAGGAACTGTAAATTTCATGTCACTGCCTCCATACAAGAAGACAGGAGACAGAAGACCAGGAAAAGTGGAAGGTATGCAAATGGCATTCCAGAAAGAAGCTGTATACTAAGGACCAGTAATAGTCTCAGTGATGTCAATGGCCATCAACTTTAAAGGGAGCAGAATCACACTGTAGTTTATGTAAGGGTGCAACTGTAGCACATTTATTGAGTAAGCCGCCTCAGCTTTCCCACAAAATACAGAATACTTGAAACAAACTTTTATTTTGAAATAGGTCAATTATTCTGGCCTACAACCAAAACTCTTTTAAAAACCTTTGTATTTGACAAAGAATGTCCTTGGCCTATGTTTTACAGATATATAACTATATAATTTCATATTTTTCCTGCTCAAATCTGATTTAAAATAACATACTGCTTCCTGACCTGCACCCCAAATGCCAATGATGAGATATTGGCAACCTTAATACCATTTAAGATAGTAAGGAAATCAAAGGGTTGGTTAGTTCATAAAGGCACTCAGTGAGCTCTCTTCGGACGGTGCCAATAACGGTTTAGTGTTGCAAGTCTTTCACAGCTCATGAACTAGCCTCAGGAAACCGGGGTGGGTTTTTGAGTGCAAAGTACATCCTATCCCCCTCCCACTGTTTCAGAAACTGACACTGATCTTTCACTATCAACAACAATGTATTTTGTGTGTATATGCACACACGTGTGAGAGAGATGATTCACCAGCCTTTATTCCATAGAGATGATTCAGTCATCTCCAGATCATACTAACATACTAAACATGCTCAATAACAAAGCAAAAACCAAGTTCTTAAACTTTTTTGCTCAAATATTTATTTTTTAAAAGTGAGAAATATGCTGAGTAAGAGGAAGGAAATGTGCAATGAGGAAATACAAAGGGCTATATTTCATTTCCACCACAATCGTTGGAAAACACACCAAACAGTATGTGTAAAAGGAGCTCATCGGTTTTGCTTGGGGGCTCAGACAGGTGTGTCTGCCAGTTCTGCGATGGCTACATCTTTTAGGCCATGACTAGTCCCTCAGTCTATCCCCAACTACTTGGACAGAGAAATGCACAGGAGCAGCTCTCTATGCAACAGAGGACTTCTGTCTTTCCTCCTTATATAATAATCCAACCTAATCAAAACGGAAGCCAACCACGCTGCCATGGAGCATTAACTAGAGATAATTACCCTAGAAACAGATGGTCTGGACCCGAACCTATTGCTCATTAACTAGCCACCCAGGCTCTTTGCTAGGAAAATCCTCGGTGGAAGCACACGCAGCAGCCAAATGCAAACCTGCTTGTTACCCAACAGCGAATGTGCTGCTGCTGCTCTCAGTCCCCAGCAGGAAGCTACAAGCATCACAAACTGCAGCAGCTTCTTCCAAACACATTTCAGGGTCTCTCTCTCTCTCTCTCTCTCCAGCCAGAAATCTCAGCTCGTTCAGCCTCTGCCCGCACTGAAGCAGGCTCTCTAATTAAAGGGAAATAAGGGAGAAAGTTACTCTGGGGCTCTCTGCTCCAGTCCCTTGGAGCCCCTGTCACATCCCTCCTGCCTCGCTGCTGCTGCTCCTCTTCCCTGCAACATGATTCAACAGCAATGTCACGTTAAGCAACTTGCTACGACACCTGCTCACCCCCCCTGCACCCCAGAACGTGCTCCCCGGCCCCCTGCTCGGGCGGGCGGGCAGACGGGTCCCTTACCTTCCCTCAAGAGGCCCTGAGCTTGGGGGGGCGCGCGGGCGGGCGGCAGGGACGCGGGAGGCAGGTAACGGGAGGGCGCTCCGGAGCGGGAGGGCGGGGGGAGGCTGCGGGAGCCAGCCGGGGGAGAGCGCGGCGGAGCGGAGTGCGAGGGAGCGGCGCGGGGGGCGGAGGAGTTTCCCAGGCTTGTTTACGCATTGCTGCCCTGTTCCGCGCGCACCCCGCACGCTCTGATTGGACACAAAGTGGGGCACAGCCTGTCGCCGCCCGCCTGCCCTCCGAGCCACGCCGCCGCTCCCTGGCGCTGGCCCGGGCCGCTGGGGGCTGCGGAGCGGGGCTGGGGGCTGCGGAGCGGGGCTGGGGACCCACCGCCCGCCCTGCCCCAGGCAGGCGCTGCCCTCCCCGGCGCCGCAGATGCTCAGACGCCCGGCAGCTAGGGCCCCGATGAGCATGTGCACCGCGGCTGCACAGGCCCAGTAGCGCAGGGAAGCCCCAGCGAGGCTGCTGCCGCCCTTACCCGGCCAGCTGCCTGGCAGAGGCGCCCCGGGCCCGGAGCAGCGCGGGGCGGGGAATGGGGAGGCGGCTGCGCGTGCTGGCGGCGAGGAGAAGAGGGGGGTGCTGAGAGCAGATGACGAGGGGGACACACGCGAATAACCCGCCGGATTTTTCATTCTGAGCTGGACACAGAGAGAGAAACATTTAGTGTGACCCCCTGACTATCTGCCCCTTGCGTCCCGGTGTGCTCGGCGCGGCGCCCGGTTCCAACGCCGCAGCTGGAGCGTGTAAACCATCCATGTTTCAATCTGTTTATCTGTCCCCTCCAGTTAGGGCTCTTGGAATAAACCTCATCTCTCCCTCTGCTCACTCCGCAAGGAAAGCAACAGGTCGTCACTACACGCGCAAGCTTTCACACATTGATGGAAAAGAAAGCTCTCTTACAAGTCCCGGTGCCCATTACTGCTTCGGACAATGGTAGTTTCGGGCAGCCCTTGGTTCCTTTTCCCCATAAAATGACATAATATCGGTTTTAGAGAGAGTGCAACCTAAAATAGTGCTTTGGAAACAGCTCATGTAGAAAAATGCCACATCAGTCTCCCTTATCTCCCATCAAAAGCCCATTCAGAACTTAAGCACTGAGGGGGGTTGTTTTATTAGTGCTGTTGTGTTGATTGTAACCCTGGCATTGTGGCTGATAATTTCTAGTATTAAAACCAAGGAAATAATGAGCTCTTAATAGTATAATTTGAGATTACTAAATTATTTTTTGGTTAAAGCAACTCAGATTCCTTCCCCATTCTCCCTCCCAGCTTTAGATGATGTTTTACAATTGCAATAAATACGGTATCCCCATATTTTGGTATTGATGTTCTACATAGGCTGTCGCTCTTCATAATGGCAGTCCCATTTTGCTATTTAATTGGGAGCTGTTGGAGTTTCAGGGGAGTCAGTTTCTTAGTCAGCAAAAAGAAAATAAGAAAGAAATACTTGTGGCACCTTAGAGACTAACAACTTTATTTCAGCATAAGCTTTCGTGGGTTAGAACCCACTTCATCAGACACATGGAATGGATCATACAGTGAATAAATATTTATACAGTCAGAGAAACATGATAAGGTGGAAGTGCCTATAGCAACTTTAAGAGGCTAATTAATCCAGAGGAACTATAACAGCAGGGGGAAAAAAACTTTTGAAGTGATAAACAAGATGGCCCATTGCGGACAGTTGACACAAAGGTGTGAGTGAGGATCGTTAACGTAAGGGAAATAGATTCAATTAACGTAATGGCCAAGCCATTCCCAGTCCCTATTTAACCCTGAGTTGATGGTATCTAGTTTGCATATCAATTCAAGTTCAACAGCTTCTCGTTGAAGTCTGTTTTTGAAGTTTTTCTGTTGCAAAATTGCTACCTTTAAGTCTGTCACTGAGTGATTAGAAAGGTTGAAATGTTCTCCTACTGGTTTTTGAATGTTATGATTCCTGATGTCAGATTTGTGTCCATTTATTATTTTGCATAGAGACTGTCCAGTTTGGCCAATGTACATGGCAGAGGGGCATTGCTGGCACATGATGGCATATATCACATTGGTAGATAGATGTGCAGGTGAACGAGCCCCTGATGGCGTGGCGGGTGTGATTAGGTCCTATGATGGTATCGCTTGAACAGATATGTGGACAGAGTTGGCATTGGGCTTTGTTGCAAGGATAGGTTCCTGGGTTAGTGTTTTTGTTGTATGGTGTGTGGTTGCTGGTGAGTATTTGCTTCAGGTTGGGGGGCTGTCTGTAAGCAAGGACTGATCTGTCTCCCAAGATCTGTGAGAGTGAGGGATCATATTTCAGGATAGGTTGTTGATCTTTGATGATGCGCTGGAGAGGTTTTAGTTGGGGGCTGAAGGTGACAGCTAGTGGCGTTCTGTTATTTTCTTTGTTGGGCCTGTCCTGTAGTAGGTGACTCCTTGGTACTCTTTTGGCTCTGTCAATCTGTTTTTTTACTTCAGCAGGTGGGTATTGTAGTTTTAAGAATGCTTGATAGAGATTGTGTAGGTGTTTGTCTCTGTCTGAGGGATTGGAGCAAATGCAGTTGTATCTTAGAGCTTGGCTGTAAACGATGGATCGTGTGGTGTGTCCTGGATGGAAGCTGGAGGCATGTAGGTAAGTATAGAGGTCAGTAGGTTTCCGGTTTAGGGTGGTGTTTATGTGACCATCGCTTATTAGCACAGTAGTGTCTAGGAAATGGACCGCTTGTGTGGACTGGTCTAGGCTGAGGTTGATGTGGGATGGAAATTGTTGAAATCATGGTGGAATTCCTCAAGGGCTTCTTTTCCATGGGTCCAGATGATGATGATGTCATCAATGTAGCGCAAGTAGAGTAGGGGCGTTAGGGGATGAGAGCTAAGGAAGTGTTGTTCTAAGTCAGCCATAAAAATGTTGGCATACTGTGGGGCCATGCGCGTACCCATAGCAGTGCCGCTGACTTGAAGGTATATATTGTCCCTAAATGTGAAATAATTGTGGGTGAGGACAAAATCACAAAGTTCAGCCACCAGGTTTGTCGTGGCATTATCGGGGATACTGTTCCTGACAGCTTAGTGTTTCCCTATTTTTACTAGACAAGTATTCATGTTCCTCCCACTAATAAACAGACGCTTGAGTGCCCAGTGTTCCACTGCATCTTGCATGGTGTTCAGCAGTAGTCCCCTTGCTGGAACCATTTCTTGACAGAGTGTAGAACAAAAATGTTAGATTCACAAACCATCTGTCTTAGTCACTGCTGATGGTGTAGGAGCTGTTTACAGGACAATCAAATATCTTTCCGTCTTCTGGAGCTTCTTTTGCAAGTGAGCAGTTACTGGATCCGCACCCTGTGGCCTAAGGCCGTAGTTCTCAACATTGGGTACATCAGCTCATTTAGATATTTGCCTAGTTTAACAACAGGCTGCATAAAAAGCAGTAGCAAAGTTAGTACAAACTAAAATTTCATACAAATAATGACTTGTTTATACTGCTCTATATACTATACATTGAAATGTAAATATAATATTTATATTCCAATTGATTTATTTTATAATTATATAGTAAAAATGAGAAAGTACATAATTTTTCAGTAATAGTATACTGTGACACTTTTGTATTTTTATGTCTGATGTTGTATAACAGGGTTAAAAAAAGAACTAAAGAAGTTCATGGAGGATAGGTCCATCAATGGCTATTAACCAGGATGGGCAGGGATGGTGTCCCTAGCCTCTGTTTGCCAGAAGCTGGGAATTGGCAAGAGGGGATGGAACATTTGATGATTACCTGTTCTGTTCATTACCTCTGGGTCACCTGGCATTGGCCACTGTCGGAAGACAGGATACTGATCTAGATGGACCTTTGGTTTGATCCAGTATGGCCATTCTTATGTAAGCATGTAGTTTTTAAGTGAGGTGAAAATTCAAGATAAATCAGACTCCTGAAATGGGTACGGTAGACTGGAAAGGAAGGTTGAGAGCCAGTGCCATAGGGCATCAAAGACATGGGCCTTGACTGTAGGTAAGCAGAAAGTGTTCTAGGAGGAAAGAGGTTGTGAGGCCTTCAAGACTTCTCTCAGAAGATGGGAAAAGGTTAGATGGTTTTTACCTTCACTATCAAACCAAAATAGATTAGCAGAAGATCAGAATAAAGGACTCTTCTCAAGACTTGAGTCAGTCTCGTTCATTTCTGTCTAGCTATGGACACATCTCCTCCAATTAGCACACAGGTTGTAGCAGATCTTCCAGATAAATCAAACAGGGATGATTTCTCTCTTACCTGCTTATTAACAGTCTTCAGCTGCTATAAAAAGTTTTCCCCTTCTGCACTTCCAGCATTGTCAAGAGTGCTTTCCAGCATGGGTAAGTACTTATTAGCAATATCATCCGATTTGCTCTTCCTAAGGGTACAGATGACAGTCATGGCCATTCTGCAAAGATTCTCTCACAGCTATTTTTGCTTCTATCAGAGCATGCTACCTTTGATCATTTGGGTAGCTTGATTCATTCAGGCATCAAAATAATCATTTGAACATAGCAGAGAACGCGTACAATCACTACCTGGATGTGTATGAAGGGCCTGGATTCATAGGTCAGATTAATGTTAATCTTGACTGTGGGTGTCATCTGTTTAGTTGTAATTAAATCTGGTAATCAGACAGTGGTAGCAGCAGTGCCTTTGGCTCCTGTGAGCATATGTACACAATGGGTGTCACCCTATTTCATAATAATTTCAGTGAACAATATATCCAGTTCTTTAAGAAATCAAAAGACCTCGCTGAAATAAGCTAGGCTGTTCACACATCTCAAAAATCTTGTTTCAGGCTATTTGAAAACATGAACTGGTTACAGTCAGTGCATATTTTCAAGATTTTCTCTGAAATTGTAACAGCTGGAGACAATTTTTTTATATTAAAGCTGAGATTCTGGAGTACAAACAGCAGCTTTGGGAGAGGTCCTGGGACACTGTACTGCTGCCCCAACTGGAGCTCTGTATTTGATGGGGGCAAGAGGGAAAAGGGGGAAAGAAAATACTCCACGAAACGGACAGAAATTTGATGCGTTTGCCAGTCAGCACATCCTCAGCTGGCTATGTTCCTGTGTACCTGGGGACTTGTGTGGTCCTGCTAGAAAATGAATGCTCAGCTAATTGTTCTGAGAGCTCGTCTATATTTTGACCCCATACTGCCAAGTGGATGGGTGCAGTCAATGATGAGGAGCACCCTTAAACTATTTTTAGGATTCCAAGCCAGACAGTAACAACAAGCTGAGTGACTCTTGCAAACACACAGTCCAATGCAGCAATTTGGGGCCAAAATTCTAAGGCTTCTAAACCTAATATAAAACAAAATCCAGCATCACAACTGTCATCCTCCCAAAGATTCTTTGACTAACTGCTTAGACCATGGTTGCTGGAACATCCCCTCGGGTACTCACAACAGCTGCCACAGTACAGATGCTGATCTATTGGGGCATCTCAGAAATTCAAGCATGCTGGTCAGCCCACAAGTATGCAGTCTGCGCATTGGAGCCTTTCGCCTCTTCTCCTCTCCTAAGATAGAAATTGCTGACAGGAGCCAACTGAGGAAGGGGGGCAGCTGGATGAGGCCAAAGGGCTGTCAAGAGATTTCTCGTTCAGCCTTTCCTCTGCCAGTTCTAAAACTGGACCCTGTTTTTTCTTCTGCTGTTTGGTCCCTGCCACTCACTGTCTTTCATTCAGTATTGCTTTGGCTGGAGAAAAAAGGGGGAGCAACAGGATGCAAGAGCAACTGTTTCCTCTACAAGGCAACACTTTGTGCTGGTGCAAAGAACTTAATTCTTCTGTCAAACACTGACTCTGCAGTGCCCCTCAGAGGAATAAGTCATGACCCCCAAAGGGGGCTTACGCTTGTATTTGATTGTCGATTAAAAAAATACAGTAATAGTGCCAGATGCCCATATATTACAACTGTTCCACTTCTGTCTTCAACTATGCTCCGTTGTAGCTTTCTCTGAAATTGCTTCTAGTTCCACATGCAAGGCCAGTTAGACAGACAGGACTACAGAGTCTCAATGTGTGGTTGAGATGACAGTGTTGGTAGGAGGGATTTAGGTTTATTAGGAACTGGGAAACCTTTTGGGAAAGATGGAGCCTACACATGAAGGATGGTCTCCACGTAAACCAAAATGGAACCAGATTGCTGGCATGTAAAATTAAAAAGGTCACAGGAGTTTTCTAATTGCTGTGGGGAAAGCCAACATCTGTAGAGGAGCACATGATTCACTCAGATACATTCCATGGAAAGGATTTATTAAAGGGATACTCTATATCCTAGTAAAGAGGAGAGGATAGAAGTTGATAAAGTACAGGTAGGAACTGAAGAGAAATATTCAAACAAAAAAGAATCCCATTCAATTGCATCATATGAAGGCAGATGACTAAATAAGTGCTTGTATACAAGTGCTAGAAGTCTAAATACCAAGATGGGTGAACTTGAGCGTCTAGCATTAGATGAGGATATCGATATAATAGGCATCACAGAAACTTGGTGGAACAATGATAATCAATGGGACATGGTAACGCCAGGATACAAAATATACAGGAATGAGAGTAGGTCATGCTGGTTGGGGAGTGGCATATATGTGAAAGAAAGCATAGAGTCAAATACAGTAAAAATCGTAAATGAATTAAACTGTACCATAAATCTCTATGGATAGAAATGTCATGCTTGAATAATAAGAGAATAGCAGTAGAAATATACTACCAACCACTTGACCAGGATGGTGATGATGACTGTGAAATGCTCAGGGAGATTAGAAAGCTACAAAAACAGAAAACCCAATAATAATGGAGTATTTCAGCTATCCGCATATTGACTGGACACACATCACCTCAGGGCAGGATGCAGAAATAAAATTTCTAGACACAATTAATGACTGCTTCTTGTAGCAGCTAGTCCTGGAACTCACAAGGAGAGAGGCAATTTTTTATTTAGTCCTAAGTGGAGGATCTGGTCCAAGAGATGAATATATCTGAACTGCTCAATAATAGTGACCATAATGTAATTGAATTTACAATAGAATTTACAAATACCAAAGAAACCCACCACAGTAGCATTTTACTTCAAATTGAGGAACAACACAAAAAATGAGGAAACTAGTTAAACAGAAATTAAAAGGAACAAGAGTGAAATGCCTTCAAGCTACATGGAAACTATTTTAAAAACACCATAATAGAGGCTCAAACTAAATGTACATCCCAAATAATAAAAACAGTAAGAGGACAAAAAAATGCCACCATGACTAAACTACTGAGTAAAAGCAGCAGTTAAAGGCAAACAGGCATCCTTTGAAAAGTGGAATTCAAAAGCCTACTGAGAAAATAGGAGCATAAAACTCTGGCAAATCAAGTGCAAAAGTATAATTAGGCAGGCTAAAAAAGATTTTGAAGAGCAACAAGCAAAGGACACAAAAACTAACAACAACCTTAAAAAAACCCCAAAAAACCATCAGAAGCAGAAAGCCTGACAAACAATCATTGGTGCCACTGGATGATCAAGGTGTTAAAGGAGCACTTAGCGAAGAGAAGGCCATTGTGAAGAAGCTAAATTAATTCTTTGCATCTCTCTGCACTGCAGAAGTTGTCAGGAAGATTCCCACAGTTAAGTCATTCTTTTTAGGTGACAAATCTGAGGAATTGTCACAGACTGAGGTGTCAATAGGTGGGGGTTTGGAACAAATTGATAAATTAAAAAGTAATAAGTCACCAGGACCAGATGGTGTTCACCCAAAAGGAACTCAGATATGAAATTGCAGAACTACTAACTGTGATATGTAACCTAGCACTTAAATCAGCCTCTGTACCCAGTGTCCGTAATTCAGGTTTTTTTAAAAAGGCTCCAGATGCGATCCTGGCAATTACAGGCCAGTAAGCGTAGCTTCAGTACCAGGTAACTTAGTTGAAACTGTAGTAAAGAACAGAATTATCTGATCTGTATATGAACATGATATATTGGGGAAGAATCAACATGGTTTCTGTAAAGGGAAATCATGCCCCACCAGTCTATTAGAATTCTTTGAGGGAGTCCACAAGCATATGGACAACAGTGATCCATATCTATATCCACAGTGGATATAGTGTATTTGCACTTTTCTTAAAGGTTTTGACATGGTTCCACATCAAAGGCTCTTAAGCAAAGTAAGCAGTCATGGGATAAGAGAGAAGGTCCTCTTCTGGATCAGTAGCTGGTTAAAAGATGGGAAACAAAGGGCGGGAATAAATGGTCAGTTTTTACAATGGGAAGAGATAAATAGTGAAGTCCACCAAGAATCTGTACTGGGACCTGTGCTGTTCAACATATTCATAAATTATCTGAAAAAGGGGTGAGTTGGCAAAATTTGCAAATTACAAAATTACTCAAGATAGTTAAGTCCAAAGCTGACTCCAAAGAGTTACAAAGGGATCTCACAAAACTGGGTGACATGACAGATGAAATTCAATGTTGATAAGCGCAAAGTAAATATAATCCCAAATATACATATAAAATGATGGGGTCTACTCAAGAAAGAGATCTTGGATTCATTGTAGATAGTTCTCTGAAAACACCTGCTCGATGTGCAGCAGCGGTCAAGAAAGCTAACAATGTTAGGAACCAGTAGGAAAGGGGTAGATAATAAGACAGAAAATATCATGATGCCACTATATAAATCCATGGCATGCCCACATCTTGAATGTTGTGTGCAGTTCTGGTTGCCCCATCTCCAAAAAAGATATATTAAACCTGGAAAAGGTACAGAGGAGGGCAACAAAAATGATTGAGGGCATGAAACAGCTTCTATATGAGGAGAAATTAAAAAGACTGGGACTTTTCAGCTTAGAAAAGAAACAACCAAGGAGGGATATGATAAAGGTCTACAAAATCACAAATGGTGTGGAGAAAGCGAATAAGGAAGTGTTATTTACCCCTTCACATAACAAACATGAAATTAATAGGCAGCAGGTTTAAAACTAACATAAGGAAGTACTTATTCACATAACGCCCAGTCAACCTGTGGAACTCATTGCCAGGGGATGTTGTGAAGGCCAAAAGTATAACTAGGTTCGAAAAAGAATTGGATAAGTTCATGGAGCACAGGTCCATCAATGGCTATAAGCCAAGATGGTCAGGGATGGATCCCCATGTTCTGGGTGTCCCTAAACCTCTGACTACCAGAGGCTAGGACTGGACACAGGGGATGGATCACTTGATAATTGCACTATTCTGTTCATTCTCCCTGAAGCATGTGGCACTGGCCACTGTCATGAGACCGTATACTGTGCTAGATGGAGCATTGGTCTGAGCCAGAATGGCCATTTCTTCTGTTCTTCAGTACACATCTTCCTAAATGAAGCAGGTGGTAGCAGCAATAAACCTGAGATGCTGGACTGGATTCTTGGATGGATATGAAATATGCTTTGCAGATTCCTTAGGATGCAATGAATTCATTTCTGGGCTCTGTGGATCAGCAGGTAGGGTATGGAGTGACTTGCCGGGCTGGACTTACAATATTGGCCCTAAAGACAATCTTTCCTGACAGGTTAATTGATTACTGATACCTGCAGTGCAGAAGGTCCTAGAGGCACAATGTTAGGATGGCAGAGGTATTGGAGCATAAGCTTTCGTGGGTGAATACCCACTTCTTCGGATGCAAGCAGTGGAAATGTCCACTGCTTGCATCCGAAGAAGTGGGTATTCACCCACGAAAGCTTATGCTCCAATACTTCTGTTAGTCTATAAGGTGCCACAGGACCCTTTGTCGCTTCTACAAATCCAGACTAACACGGCTACCCCTCTGAATGTTAGGATGAGCAGGCCTAGCAGCTTGGCAAAGAGAAGAGGAATCTCTTAACTTGCTCATCTATTTAGGGCATTCTCCCTTCTGTTCGTCTGGTGGGCTAGCACGTGTGCTGGTTTGCAGGGTTGCAATGTTTGTTCTGGGTCTTCTTGGCTATCCCCCTTCTATCAAATGACAGATGCTAAAAGTACACACTTGGTCTCCTGCCCTTGAGCAGCAGCTTTGTGTTAATGTTGAAGTCGAGTTGAGGTTTTGAAGAACCACTGAACAGAGCTTGAAGTTTGCTCTGAACTCACTGGGATAACTGTTCTGCATCTGCCAAGGGGCAAGTTAATGCCAGACAGACCCACATTGAAGGACAATATGACACCATACAGTGTGGGAGGGAGCTTGACACAATGGGGAATCGTTTCTTAAAGCACAATAGAATTCACCTGTAGGAAAATCACTTTTTCACACAGCAATTTAACTATATTTTGTCATTACCTATAATTAGAATTTTAATTACTCTCTGCAACTAAAGACCAGCTCAAGCTGCTAAATTTGGCCACAGAACCAAACTTCCCAAAAGTTTGGAATGGGAGGATGCTGGATTCCAGGTCAGGTCTATCTCTAGTGGCAATTGACTGAAACAATTTGAGATCCTCATTCAGCTAAAACAGTTTCACTAGAAACAGCTTCCACTGTATAAAATATTTCCATAGTGATACCTGGACATATGCTGCATCTAAAATGACTGCCTAGCTTGTGAAGAAATACAGGTTAGCGGAATAGGGGCAGCTCTGGAGCTTACCACTTTATACCAGCTGTGTATCTGGCCCTTTTAGTTAATGCCAGTAAACAAGGTTCTATCAAATCCTTCTATCAACCATACTCTCGGTTTGAGTTTTCCTAGAAATCAGTAAGCTAAATTCAGAGTAATCATTTAAATGTTTAAGCGTTGGAGGTTACCTGTTAGTGAAGTCATGCATCAGTCTTCTCTTATCTACAAAATATATACCCTGGTATAGGGTATTTCCCACATATCTTCAGCTGAAGAAAAAGATGCACAATGTATTGTACACAATGCACAATTCTTAATGTTTTATCCTAACTCAGGCTACTTGAGGTGAGCCAAATTCTTCCTTGAGTTATCCCAGAATTGTATATGGCCCATTTATTTAGATTCAAGTGGTACTCAGTTATGATTGGTTGGCGGTGGGGGGAGTGTATTCTTTTACATTTATAACAACATATCATCTGCAAAGCTGCTAATAATTTTTTGGGAAACATTTCAAAGTTTGACTTAAATTTAATGTAAAGAAACATATAGCAACAGTTCATTTGTTTTCTTAGCATCTTCTCCATTCGCTTCTTTGTATTCCAGACCATTTCAAAAGCATTTCCTTAGAATACCTCATGGCTATTTTCATAACTAACATGATGTACATGTATCTGCCACCCAGTGCGATAATGATAATACTAGGAGTCTGTATCCGATGTATTATGTACAATGCATAGGAACATTGTAGAGTCACAATTTTCTGGATCTACTCTAAGAGTTCTTGGCTTCCGAGGCCCAATCCCACGCACAGACCTATTTCATTTTCTGGATCTCCTGTACTGGCACAGTGCTGCGGTATCTGGTTTCTATTTATCTATCCTGTGTACTGACCTGAGAGCCTCACAATCTTTAGTATAATCATCCTCACAACATTTCTGTGAGGTAGGGATGTATTATTCTCATTTTACAGATGGGGAACTGAGGTAAAGAGAAACTGAGGGCATTAGGCACTGAAGGGGCAGATTGGCACCAAAGTCCAACACTGGTATTTTTAAAACCACCACTTAGCTGGTGCCTAATCCCATAGATACCTGCTTGCTTGCTCATTGGCACAAAATTCCTGAGCATTAGCAAAGCCTAAGCACTGCTGCTACCACACAGCCAATGGCCACAGCTTTGAGAAACGGCTTATACGCAGGGACAGTCACAGACTCACCTAGCAGTACATCTGAACAGTTACATGTGCCACCTCTCAGCCCCCTCGGGACATGGAGCTCCCTGGATGTGTAATTGACATTTATAGTAGGCTGGGGCACTCCTATCTCACTTCCAGTGGCTGGTCATGTAGGAGTGCTTGGGTCAAGCTTAACACGTCACCTGGCACTGACTGCAGGTGTTAGGTGGAGCGGCAATAATGAATGTGTTTAAATGGCAGCAGGTGGCAATGGAAGCGTAGGGTGAATCAGAGACAGCAACTGAGAGTGAGCCACAGATGTATGTTGTGAGAAAATTTTTAGTTAGATAGGGATAGATTGCAAGTTAGTGGGTCAGGGGGTTAGTGGGGCACTTATAGGGAACAAGAGATGTGTGTTGGGACAGTTTGGGTAGTTATAGAAATAAAAAAGTGTCTTCATAACAAAGATTTGGGGGAAGTGGTCATTAAATACATGGGAGTGGGGGAAGGAACAGGTGTTAAATGCACACAGCTGCTCATTTTTTACCGTTTTTTCCCCCTTTGGCACCCAGTGGCTGTCCCTGTACATTCCGATTCTCTGCTGTGTTGTGGGGCTTACTGGTGGAGACGTGCTGGGACCGGGGTCACTCATCACTGCTTTTCCCTTTCTTTAATGTGAAGGTTGTGGTGCAGGGGTAACCAAAACAGAGGGCACAGATGACCATTATTGTCATTGTTTGAATGTGGATCAGCAGTTGCACCCTCAGAAGTAGTGGGTATTTGAGAAGTTGTCCAGGTGTCAATATCAGTTTCAGCAGAAGTAGACAGTTCAGTTGTTGTTGGCTGTGACAGACAGATTGGGGGCTGGGGTAAGGGGACTGGCGCACAGAGCCTGTGTGTGTGGGGGGGATGGGACACAGATGATGGGAAGACAGGCACGGGGGGTCTGGGGCAGATAGGAGTACATATGGGAACAAGAGGAGATGGAAGGACAGAGGGGATCGGTTGGGGAGGAAGGGACTGACAAACATTGGTACAAGTGAGAGTATGAAGGTCATGAAAAGTGAAGCAGGTGGGTGCTGGTATGGTAGATGGTAGTGGTTGAGTGGCTGGGCAGTAAGCAACATTTTGGCTAGGATTGTTTGAATTGATTATGTAGTGGGGGAATGGTGGGGAGGATGGGCAAAGCATTTTCATGTGCTTGGGTCTGAGGAGTCCATGCACTAATGGGTTGGGAAGAACGCCAGATGCCTGATACTGGGTGGCCATTAGCATGATTGCCTCTGCTATCTTTTTCTGCAGTCTGGCTGTCCTGCCAACCATGCAATGCAAAAATGGTCTCAACTCCACACAGCCTGTCACAGCTCATGTAACTCACATCATTGGATTTATTCTAATACTGCAGCACACCCTTGAGCCATCCAGCTTGCTCCACCTTATCCATGAAACTTCCCACACCAATGTGTCATTCTGGTTTACCATGACCTCTCCAAAATTCTCTCAGTTGTAACGAGGGTGGGGTGGGAAAAACTTCATGAGCACACTGCTGTAGGAACTGATGTCTCTCCAGGTCTCTCTCTCTCTAGAGAGAGTTATCAAGTTTGTTTGGGGGTCATTTAGGGATATGCCATGAGCCAAATATTACATCTGGTCCCCATCTGTGGCCACAGGAGGTGGAGGACCATGGCAGCTGCTCTCAGAGGTGCGCCCCAGCAGTGCAGCTGGTGATGCTGGTGCCCTGTGAACAGATGCTGGTCCCAGTCCGCTGGTGCTCAGAGCAGATGTGCTTGTGCTTGTACAAGCCCAACCAGGTTGTAGCCATGTGGTGCTGGTGGTCCAATCCCGGTGGGGCACCTCCAAGACTGTGTTAAAAGCAGAGTTTCTTGGTTACTGTCCATACAGGTCTCCAGTGGTGATATGTCTGAGTTGCTACCCTCAGAGGGGATCTCCAAAGGCGTTGATGTCTCCCCATCTGATGGCTCCTCCTTAGGGTGATAGGTTGAACCTGAGGTCACTAGCTCTTTAGAATGGAGAGCATGGGGGAGGAGGGTTGGCTCCACTTACAGAGATAGTGTGCACAAGGCCTACATTAATGTATCTGAGCATTCTCCATTGCAGTGCCGCTAATCCTGACCCATCGCACCCATGGTGCTGGAGTCAGTGAGCCCAGCTTGACTGATGCGTGATCTTGCAGACAGACTGCAATGGCTAATTCCAAACTCCTCTCCTGGAATGGGTGCACAGAGAGGGGAAACTTGTTCAGTCCTGAACAGGAAGCCTGCAGCAGAGCAGTGAACTCAACCTGGTTCTTCTGAGTACCAGGCTAGTGCCCTAACCAGTCCCTCATATTGCAAGAGAATAGTTAAAACCAGGGAAAAGAGGCCAAACCTGTTTTCATTGCTATTTGAAAACATAATGACAAGTTATTATTATTAGCTTGAGATTTTCAGAGAGAATGTAGACACAGTATTGCCACCCCAAAAATCATGTATGCCCCCTCCCATCATGAAATGGGCTTGACAGTCATAACATTTTTAAAATAATAAATGTTGGGTTGTTTTTATTTCCCCTTGGTTTTTGAGCCTGTAGAGTTTGTGTTTTCAAGCTTTACTTCCCAGCCACAAGGGCTAAAAACTTATTGTGACGGTGCACCCTATAAGGTTCTATGGAAATATGCTTATGAATGTATATATATGACATAACTGGAATATATTTTATGCTACATATGCCGTGTAACATATCTCTGTAAACGTTATGATCTACTGAATCTATTCCTCCTATTTGTATGCATGTATCATTTTTGTAGTTGAAGTTATGAATATTGGCTGTGTATTTGCTTGATTTCTAAGTAGCCTTAGTAAAAGCATTTGGTCAGCTTTTTGAGAAAGGAATGTGCAAGTTAAGTGCCCAATCAAGAAGTACTTAACAGACAATAAAGATTGGGAGGCTCCAATCCACATAAGAAGTCTACCTGAGAACATTCAAGGTAGCATGTGAACCATGGCTGCTACCTGTAAGTTCTATGTCATGCAGGGACATGTGACTTGCCCATGTGACTCCAAATCTCCATTTGGTAACTGGATTCTACACAGGGGGAGGGAGGGGTGTCCACCCAGAGGAGAAAGTCTATAAAAATCCCTGGGAGACCCCTCCATTTTGTCTTCAGCTGGCTCAAGAGATAGAAAGAAACTGGAACAAAAGACAGTAACTACAGGGGGGGGTGAGCGATTGCTGGACCCAGACTAGAAGGAGACTAGTCTGTAAAAGGAAGCTTACTGAAACATCTCTGAGGGTGAGATTTTGTCTGTATTCAGTTTTATTACTGTATTAGAGATAGATTCGCGTGTTTTATTTTATTTTATGTGGTAATTCACTTTGTTCTGTCTGTTACTACTTGGAACCACTTAAATCCTACTTTCTGTAGCTAATAAAATCACTTTTTACTTATTAATTAATCTGGAGTATGTATTAGTACTGGGGGCGAGGGGGGTGGAAACAGCTGTGCATATCTCTCTATCAGTGTTATAGAGGGTGAACAATCTAAGAGTTTACTCTGTATAAGCTTTATACAGGGTAAAATGGATTTATTTGGGGTTTTGCCCCCATTGAGAGTTGAGCATCTGAGTGTTAAAGACAGGAACATTTCTTAAGCTGTTTCCAGGTAAGTCTACAGTTGTTAGGGGACGTGGTTCAGACCTGGGTCTGGGTTTGCAGCAGGCTAGCGGGTCTGGCTCAAACCAGGCAGGGTACTGGAGTCCAAAGCTGGCAGGGCAAGGAAGCAGGAGCAGAAGTAGTCTTGGCACATCAGTTGGCAACCCCAAGGGGGTTTCTGTGATCCAACCCATCACACTTATTTCTTAAAAAAATTGAAGCTGAGATTCTTATATATTTCACTTGACTCCAACTGCTGAGGCTTTAAGAAAAACACCAAATATTGTGAGACTCACAATAAAATTGCAAGAGTTGGCAACACTGCGTTCCATTAATTGTAATGCAAGATATCTAATCTCTATATCTTCAAAAATCTCAATCTTATATTCAGTTATCAATTATTAATTATTATTATTATTATTATGTTAAATTAAATCTACATTTTGGGTCTAATTTGTTTTACAGTTTCCCAGTAAAGTTTGTATGTGTCATAAAGAGGATTGTTTGGCTGAAGACTCATTTTTCTAATTATACTTCTTTCACTTCCTCTGATTCTATTTCTGATAGTGTGGTAAGCCGTTGGGCTACTCCCGAGGGTTCTGTTCTGGATCCCATGTTTTTAACATTTACATGCACCCTCTGGATGATAGCTTTAATTTTATGGATTGTCTAATTACATTTAACTGGCATCACTCCCATCTACAACTCCTCTGATAATGTATTTTTGGTGACTCAAGAACATGAATGTGGTTTTCAGCTGTAAAATATGTGGTTGGCAAAGAATTTTTTAAAACTAAAGAGCAACAAAATTAAAGTGCTCAGGTTTGATGCTATGCAATTGTCAGTTTCTGTTGTCTTTGGTTACTTTGCCACTTGGTGTCCACTTCTGCCTTTCAGATACACCCATCAAAGGGCAAAATATAGCCCATCAGGGTACAGTAATATTTAGGATCATTGGATCAATGTCTGGATGTCACTTTAGGCTCAAATCAAAAAGTCACCAAATGCCCTCCCTGCCCTCTCAGGAATATTTCCAGGATACATCTTTGTCTTTCCATAGTTAACCTGGAAACAGTAATTTGTGACTTTTAAACCTCTAAAATTACTCTCTCTCTACTTTCCTTTTGGCTAGACTTCTGGCTAGAATGAATGGCAATCTCCATCTTGTCCAGAATTTGGCTACCAAGCTATTCAACTACCTAACCTTGGACTAGGGCTAGCCCAGCATCGAACTTCTGATTTAGAGCCTTTGCACTGGTTTAAAACATTTTTACTTCAAAATTTTGCTTTTGACTTTTCAGGCTTTTGGGGCTACTTTCCTCATCTACCTCAGATTTAATAACCTTCCTCATTCCCTCTATGATCCTTCAGGCAGGACGGAGTTCTCATCTGTCTTGTTGATCAGCTGGAAGCCTGTAAGGACAACACCTTTGCTTTGCCCAGGGCTACACTAGGGGAGGGGGTCGATCTACGATACGCAGCTTCAGCTACGTGAATAATGTAGCTGAAGTCAGCGTATCGTAATCGACTTACCTGGCCATGAGGACGGCGGCGAGTCGATCGCTGCCGCTCCCCCGTCGACTCCGCTTCCACCTTTCGATGAGGTGGATTTCCGGAGCCGACGGGGAGCGCTTTCGGGGATCGATTAATCGCGTCTAAACACGATGCGAAAAATCGATCCCCGAAAGATCGATTGCTACCCGCAGACAAGTGTTTCTGAACCTGTGGACTCAGAGTTGTAGTCCCTCGCATTTAGGAGATCTGAAATCAATTTTAAGAGCAAACTGAAGACCTCTGGTTTTTTCCTGGCATTGGGTGGATGTTTTAGTTTGATTATTGTTTTATTTTATTTTAAGTGCTGAGAGACGGTGAGGTGTGAATGATACTATTTGGTCTTGTATCATTCACAACTAAAAGAACCAAACCCTCTCTTACTTGCTAGACTGACCGAGCTTTCACTCAGCTGCACAGGAGAGTAACTGGGAGTGGAACACCCACTCACCCACCCAATTCCACTGCTCAGCGCTGCACAAATTGTAACTCCTCCGGGGAGGGTGAAGAGTAAGATCTAGTTTCCAGTTACTCTCATCCAGGAGGAAACTGGGGGAGCCCTGGCTCAATCACCCCCTGCTTGCCAACCGGAGTAGCTTTCCAGAGGGCAGTTGAGCTAATCCACGAAAGAGCAGAAGTAATTTACTCCCTCCCCAGACAAGGGGGGAGCCGCAAGGAGGAAGGAATTGTGAGTGAGTTACAACCCATTCTCTGCTCTGCAGAGCGCAGCTGTGCACTACCCCTTGCTCAGGGCACTTTGTACAGTCCAGACTCATCAGTTTTTAAAAGGCAACTTCAGACTACCAAGGCTCTTCTCTCAGGCTTTTAGAGAGGGGGTGGGCATGGGCTGAAGTCCAGGCTATGTGCAGTGAGCATGGGGTTCTGCAGCGGGAGGATCACAGGGTATATTATTTTCTTTCATTTTGGGGGGTGATGCATATATGTTTTGTGTATTTGAGATATGGTAAATGTGTTTCTAGCTTTGCATAAGCACCTTTTAATGTTTGTATACTTAATAAATACATGAATAAAAGATGCACATTTCTGATGCATAGCCACTGTGTGGATCTAAATATGAACATTCCTCATGTTGGAGCTTCTCTGTTAGGGATTTTTGCACAAGTGCAGCAACACTGATGCAAACTGGTGGATTAAACATGCTGCCCTGTGTAAAGAGGGGCGTGTACTGGTGCCATTTACCTACTCCTACATTTGGGAGTATTCACAGTTGGACTCAAATATAAAGCACAGCCCTAAGTACTCATTCTCACACCTTTTTTACAACACCAGCCTTGTCAGCACGGCATTCTACTTGAACGTTCTAATTAAAGTGTCACAAAGAGGTACGCATTACACAGATTTGTGGATTATGAACTAAGGTATACAAGGGGGATAGAGAACAGATGACCAATTGAAGGATGGTTGTCTGCAACTACGTCCCAAAATGGGACAGAGAATAAACAGATTGATTCTGGAATGGCTTTAGAATAGTATTTAATATATTAAACAATTAAAATGTGTCGAGTGGCAGGACTTTGTCACAAAACACAAGCTGAAATTCTGACACTCAGGGAATCAGGTGATGTACTCAATATGAGCATGGGTAAGTCTCACTGAAGTGAGCGGTGCCACTCACAGAGGGTTATAGCATGATTGCGATCTGTACTAAGCAGAGGGTGGTGTGTTGTTGTATTGCCCCTGGAACAGTCCTCTCTGAGCCCCAGTCACCTTCTCATTTTCCCTGTTGCTCCAGGGAGAGAGTGAACTGCATGGGGTTTATACTTGGTGCAGTAATACTGTATGACATACAGGCACTGCTAAGCGTCTGAGTGTTGGGGATAGCAGCACAGTCTCCTTGCACTCCTCACCTATCCATGCTGCTACCAATGATGCACAGGCAATGATGTGGGTGGCCCATAATAAGGTGCACTTACTTACAAGCACTAGTATCATAATCACAGAAAAGGTTCTATTCAAAGTGTGCAAGGGTTTCAGGATCTTAGTGCATAAAATGCTAACTTTTCCAAATACTATTTATCCAAAACACATGCAAAACAATGTACACATGACATTTAGAGTCTTGGTTTTGTTTATGATAAAGAACAAACTTCACACAGATGAGTGTCTGGGCATGTCTGGGGTTTTCCTGTCTTTTGATGCTGTTGGTCTCCGGCCAGATTTGTGAAAAAAGAAACTATGTTAGAACACTGCACTGGATGTTGCAGCTATTTGATCAGTCAAATTGTATATGTTATTACTTGTCCACACTGTTCAGGGGCAGACCTTTTAAGCATAAGGAGACATTTAATTTCGAATATTCATGGTAGTATTTTATTATTAGACTATTAATACTATTCTTTTATTGATATCTTTGTTACATTTAAATAAAAACTTCAAAACTTTAAAGCAATACTTGTACTCACGTTTCCCCACAGGACAGTGACTGTGTCTTCTTTTAGGTTTGTCAAGCTTCTAACATAATAGGACCATGGTCCTGACTTCGGCCTCTGGGTATTACCATACTGAGTATAAAATAAAATAAAACAAACTTGAAAACAAATTATTCTTATATGAACAACAGATGCCTTTAGCCAGGTGTGGTGCAGGCAAAGGGAAGTTGAGAAGAGGAAGTATTATTAGGAGAAAAACCAAATGGTTAGGGATTTTACAGCAATGGGACATTCCCCTCCAACCCACGTATGATACAGTTAGACATAATCTGAAAGCGAATCACAAAACTGTTGCAACAGTTCTTGTAAATTGTACAGCTTTGTGGGTTGTCCTTCTATTTTGTCCTGCAAAAACCCCATCCTTTCAGCCGGAGTAAGGCATAGAGCAGGCGCTTGGCATAAGCAGACTAAGCAATTGTTTAGCAGCTCAAGGGGGCCCTGTTAATTATTAGTATATGTTGTGTGTGGGGGCCCAAAAATATTCCTGCTTAGGGCCCCCAATGGGATAGCACTCGCACTGGTAAAACAAGCAGGATTTAGCCCTCTGTACACCCTGTTCATGTTCAGATTTCACATCCCACAGTTCTCTCAAAGTTCATGCAAACTACTTTAATCTGGTTAACCTAAGGGGCCGAGGAACCCTTAAACTGGAGTTTAGCTCTTCTCTGTGCTAATTCAAACTAGTGTAGTTTCTAGGGATAGAGATGTAATCCCAACAGAAATATGTATTTTGGATTGCTTATCTATGCTCCCATCCTATCTGAACAAGGGCCCAATACTGCAAGATCCTGAGAGCCATCGACTCCCGCTGAAATCAATAGAAGTTGAAGAACTCAGTAACTCACATAATCAGGTACCATTTGAAGTTTAATGGGGTTACATGATCAAACCAAGCATACTAATCAATTTGTGAATGCTAAATGGCCAGCCAGGAGAAAGCTGGATAGTCAGATGTAAATTATTATTTTTTGCCAGCAAAAAGTGAATTCTCTGTGCCAGTTACTCTTCTTTGTTTAAATCTGAAGTCTAACTCAGCTGAGGATACAGAACAAGCACCACTGTGAATGCCACACCTTCTAGCAATCATAAAAGCTTGAGACTGCAACCCATATGATTGTTTGCTGGGATGAAGGGCCAGTTTGTGCCCTCTTGAGGTGTGTCAGATGGATCTTCCATGTGCAGATCACCCCCTTTCCCACACAACACGGGGGCTCAGCCATCTCCACAACATTGTCCCCCTTTTCAGATCTCACAGAATCCTCTCTGTAGCATCTCAAGTCCACGCTGGGGAGGAGCATGGACTGGGCAGGGTAGGGCCGAGAGGTGGTGTTTACATACCAACTCCCCTTTAGCCCTGCAGAACTTGTCCAGAAAGGTAGTAGCCCCCAAGCTCAAGCCATATTACTTTTTCTGGGTAGCCTGGACACCATGCCCAGTCCAATGCAGCCATGTTGCTAGGGTTTTGTGTGCATGGGGCTGGAGCAATTGTGGGGTCACAAGGCCTCTGTGCAGATGTCCATGGCTGTCTGTGCTGTGGATTTCCAGGGATCCATCAAATTTGAAGGCAGACCTCCCATGCCCTTTCCAACGAGATGCCAGGGGGAAAAGGTGCAGGAGGCAAACCCCACCAACCAATGGAAAGTTTAGGGTGAGAGGCACAAGAGACTCCTGACGGAGGCTCTCTCAGAAGAAATTACCTCTCATGGCTTTTTATATGGCAGGGGCAACAGGTTGGCCCAGAGATTTTTGAAGAAAGGAGACTTGTTTTATCATTAAGGTTCAATGCTTTCCACAGCATACATTCAGGAAGACACAGCTCAAGCACTTAAGATGGCTGTAACTTCACAACACAATCTAAATGGCAGTGTACAAAAGGGTATTTTTGCTGTACTGGGCCACCACATAAATAGCATGAATGTATTTTTGCCTCATGTGTCCCTTCTATAGAAGTGCCCAATGGCACTATCATTTGGAGTGAAGAATCCATATAAACATGATCGTAGAAAGCAGGTATCCAGGAGTTTTTAATGCTGCATCTTTTTTTTTAAACTGTAACAAACTTATCCAAGCAGCCAAAACATTTATTAAGAGTTGTAACAATTACCAAAAATATATTTTAAAAAGTGAATATCAGTAAAAGGTTTGCTTACTGGGGGTAGTACACTAGTATACTTTCTTGGCAAGCCTAGAAAAGATTTCTGTCTAAGGGATAAGAAAGTGGAATTTGACAGACTATTCTTTGTTTCTAGATCAGAATGAGTAACAGGATATTTTGGTTTATGAAATGCATAAGAATTCCCCCACTGTCTGTAAATTCTCACTCACTAAAATAAAAGAGACTCAGTAACTGCTAATCAATTAAGCTAAAACATGACATTTTCAGAATTTAATTTGTCACATATTCAAAATCAAGGACAATATGTTCAGTGTAGTTTGTTTTTTTCAGATGTTTGGTTTATTTAACAGAATATTCTGTCACTTAATAATGGGTTCCTAGCAAACAATGAAAATTCATCAGTCACACATATCTGAATGCCATTTCCCCCCAACTCTGGGTTGCTCAGGATTTGTGTCTTTGCAGTTAGATTGGAACTTGATGGCATATAACAAGAGAAGAGAAATCACAGGCAGTCTGTATTTATTCAGGAGAGGCACATCAGTAGGTTCCACTACACCTTATATGTATATTTTGAGGATTTTACAGAAAAAACACCTAAAATCCAGCTTGCCCTTTCAATGAGTTTTCAAGTTCTCAACTCACCTCCCCTACTTCCTACTTTTTCATGTGTTATAAACATGGCCACTGAGAGGGTTTGGTGACCGCTTGATCTTTCCTGATAAGATGAACACATACATAGATTGTCATCTATGCCGGATGTAGACAGCAGAATTATGGAACCAAGCTGCCTTCTTATTTTAATTAAAGACACTTAGAGAACCTCCTGTTACCGGTTGGTTAAAAAAACACTCCCGTTAGTTAAACTGAAACTAGGGCATAGCAATCAACATTTTTCTTAACACTACCCCAGGCTCTGCCAAGATTGTAGTCAGCAGGAGGTGTCAATGGTCCTGCATGTTATTTGCCAACATGAGATTACTATAAAAGTTGTCAGCGTAAGTGGAAACCTTAGTAACTGACAGGCACTAAGTGGCCAACAGAAAATTGAGAAACATTTTCTTTAGAAACACTCCAGCTTTTATGTAATAATTTCTTTGTACTTTCTCCCTCCTTTTTAACCTCTGGGACTCTTGCATGAAAATAGCATCTTTATTGCTTAGGAATTTCGCTTCTCCTGGGGGTTTTTCCTCACCCACGGGGATGATTACATTCACAGCAAACTAATTGTGATATCACAAACATAGAACTGGGGCTTCAGGTGAGAAATAGAGCTAGTCCAACAACATAACTACATGTTCATGAAAGTTTTCTTTAAAAAAAAATAATCTCTTTTGCTTTTTTGTTGAGATTGACCAAAAAACTGACTACAATCAAAATTTTTCTAGCGGTGTTAGTGAGAAATAAGCAGGAAGGAGAACAGAAAGAATAGCAGAGTATAAATGAGTGAGAATGGACAAGCAGCGATGAAAAGGATGGGGAAATAAAGCAAGTCCAGTGTCTGTACAGAACAAATTCTTAGCTACACCCACTACTGCAATACAAGCTTAGTTGCTAATTGCAGAAGCAGTGATACTGGAAGGTTTGTTAATGCTGTTAGTAGACTTCATTCACAAACTCTGTAGTAGACAGTCAAGAAAAAAAAAACAATGCTACCGTTCCATTTTGTTGTCTGGAAGATCATGTGAATGAAATCCATCAGTCATGCTAAAAGGCACTCCAGGGTCTTTGGTGATGTAATTGCTGCAATTTTCTTTTTCCTCCTTTTCTAGCTGGTGGATGCATTCTCTGCTGCATTCAGTCAGCAGTCCCAACCCAGCATATCTTCAGTGACCAATGGAAGTCACTGAATTTAAGAGGCCAATTTAGTGTATCCTCCCATAGCAAGTGGACTAGTGGTCAAAGAAGAAGAAAAACACAGTAATTACGGCATTTACAGTTTTATACCCCTTTTCTAGCATTTGGGAGCGCAAGCGTGAGCAAGGAGAAGAGGGTTAACCGCTGAAGTGTCCGTGTAAAAATAAAGTTCTTTGTTTGACCCTGGCCTAACTCCTCACTCCTTGTGATTTGCATTGTTCTCCAGTAGCCAGGTGGATGTGTTCTTGGAGAACATGAAGCCATAATGTAGTTCCCCTTTTTACTAAATCAATTTTAGGAAATGCCTTAATTAAAACTGATAAACAAGAGGTCCTGATCCTGACTGCTCTTAGCTTATAGACAGCATTGCAAAAGTAATTTTCATAATACTACAGTTCCCACTACAGATGAGGTGCTGTCAGACCAGTTTTGTCAAATGAATTACAGGTAAACCTTCATTATCTAAATGGGGATGAGAATGGAGATATTTCAGAGGGAAAAAAAGACAATTTTTAAAAAAGAAATCCAATTTGGGGGGATACTTTTAAATATCAGTATTTTGAATTTCAATTGGAATTCTTTTTTATGATTTTTTTGTGGGAGGATGTCTCAGCTTGGATGAACTAATATTATTCCATGATTATTGAATAAATAAAGAAAATTTACTATACATCAATAACATTGGCATATTTGCTTTGGACACATTATTTCGGTTGTACAATTTTAAATAATTCTCATGATGGCTCAGGAAACAGCCACTCTAGTTTGGCTTTTAGAATGAAAATCTTAGGAGCAGAAAAGCAAGTTCAATACGACTTTTGATTTACATACAAGATATTATTTTTAATTGTATAAACTTCTTTCATTGGAGAAACATGCAAGTGTTGCAGGCTCAAAAATAGACCTTAAAAACTGATGGAGTGTGAGCAGTTAGTGGAAGGGATGGAGTGATCAGATGTTCAAGACATTACTTGAATTTCAAGATAAATACTGGGGAAAAGTAGCAGTTAGAGGGAAAATGACTACACATCCTTAAAGTTGCACGGTGTTTCCAACCACAGCAACTTAAAATCCTGAACAAGGCTGATCTTAGTTCTGTATCCTGCTCTTTATTTAGCAGTTTCCTTTTCTTTTGGGAAATATTTTAATAATATCTACTGACCACCTGAGAGACTCCTAATGCTGCTCTGTCACTGACCAACATCCTCTTATTAAAAGTGTATTAATTTGGTTGCTTTTAATAGGTTTTGCTAATGAGTACACCTAGATAAGGACTGTGGGGCAGGAAGGTTAGAGTAGGAGAAGTTAATTCACTGTTGAGTGTGGTATCCTGAGAAATCTATAAAAGTCGCTGTTCATGATTTCTTCAAAACAAGTGTTGTGAGAAAGGAGATGAGAATTCACCTGTTTTGTGAAAAATAATAAAGATGATGTGTATTTTAAGGGCAAAAAAGGATATGAAACACCATCAGTGAGGGTCAAGGGACATCCTGAAACAGCTAAAAGGAATCTCATGAAGGGGGTGAAGGATATCACATGTGGCTCCTGACTTTACATCTACATTATTTTTATTGTACATGAAAGACCCTGGCTTCCAAGGCCTGGTCTACACTAGGACTTTATGTCGAATTTAGCAGCGTTAACTCGATTTTACCCTGCACCCGTCCACATTACGAAGCTATTTATTTCGACATAAATGGCTCTTTAATTCGATTTCTGTACTCCTCCCCGACGAGGGGAGTAGCGCTAAATTCGACATGGCCATGTTGAATTCGTGTTACTGTGGACGGAATTCGACGCTAATAGCTCCGGGAGCTATCCCACAGTGCACCACTCAGTGGACGCTCTGGACAGCAATCCGAGCTCGGATGCTCTGACCTGCCACTCAGGAAAAGCCCCGGGAAAATTTGAATTCCTTTTCCTGTCTGGCCAGTTTGAATCTCATTTCCTGTTTGGACATCGTGGTGAGCTCAGCAGCACTGGCAACGATGCAGAGCTCTGCAGCCGTGGTGACCATGCCATCGCAGAATACGAAGAGAGCACCAGCTTGGACTGATTGGGAAGTCTTGGACCTGATCGCTGTGTGGGGCGATGAGTCCGTGCTTTCGGAGCTGTGATCCAAAAGACGGAATGCGAAAATTTATGAGAAAATATCCAAGGCAATGTCGGAGAGAGGATACATCCGGGATGCAACGCAGTGCCGCGTGAAAATCAAGGAGCTGCGACAGGCATACCAAAAAACCAAAGAGTCCAACGGACGCTCCGGATCGCAGCCACACACATGCCGTTTTTATGAGGCACTGCATGCTATGCTTGGTGGTGCTGCCACCACTCCACCACCAGTGTCCGTGGACTCCGACGACGGGGTCTTATCTATGGCCCCGTCGTCTGAAGTTTTTGCGGACGGTGAAGAAGAGGAAGGAGAGGAGGAGGATGAGGCAGTCGACAGCGCTTTCACCGCTGATTTCCCCGACAGCCAGGATCTGTTCATCACCCTCACTGAGATCCCCTACGAACCCTCCCAAGGCAGCATCCCGGACCAGGAACCAGGCGAAGGATCAGCAGGTCAGTGTTTTAAACATTTATTTGGAATAGAATAGGCATGGTGTGTTAGCAATGTGTTTTTATTGGTTAATTTGCCATAGGCACTTTAGTTTTGAGTCGTTTCCAGTGCAACTACTCGAAAAGTTTGTCAATATGTATGGGGATAGAGGAGAAATCCTCATCGGAGATCTCCGCGAAGCTCTCCTGGAGGTACAATGAAAGCTTTTGCATCAGGTTCCCAGGGAGAGCAGCCTTATTGTCTCCTCCATGGTAGGATACTTTTCCGCGCCATGCAAGCTGCAGGTACTCTGGTATCATTGCCTTGCATAGCATGGCGGCATACGGCCCCGGGGTTTGCTGGCATTCACGCAGCATCCGGTCTTTGTCTGTCTCCGTAATCCTCATCAGAGTGATATCAGTCATGGTGCCCTGGTTTGAATGAGTGTTTTTTTTAGTATAGTGACTTCTTGAGTTTTCCTTTAAAGAACGACACCCGGCGGTTTCCAGCCATGCGGGGGGGGGGGGGGGGGCGGGAGCTGGGAGGCTAACCGTTGAAACTTAGCGGTGCGCAGGCAGGGAGAGTTCCCAGGACTGGCCACGTAGAGGGGTGGAAAAGGTAGGCGAGCCATTCAAACAGGGCAGTTCGCGGGCAGGGACATTTCCCGGGACCAGCCATGCGGCAGCGGGGAAAGGGTAGGCGAGCCGTTCAAACAGAGCGGTTCGCGGGAAGGGACATTTCCCAGGAACGGCCACACGTTGGGGGGGTGGCGGGTAGGTGAGCCGTTGTAGATGAGTAGTTTTGGCAGGAGCAGGAACTGGTCACTGCTAGGAACTGTGCTTGAAACATGGGAGTACAGCACTGCTGTGAAGTAAGCTCTCAGCAGTCCAAAGGCAACGGCTTACCATGGTCTCCAGAGAGCCGATTTCCAGTGTCCAGCCCCGCTTGTGTGATCTGTACACCAGGACCCCAGGCACTCAGTATAAAGACATAATATTCGACCTTGTACTGAGTGCACATGTGATAGGTAGTGTGCATGGTCTTATTCACAGGGAAAGAGTATAGGCATTGTTCGGGAAAATGTATCTTTCTGAGGAATTTACTCCCTTTCTCCCATCCCACAGCTGCGAGTGTCTCCCACCCTACCCGTGGATCACCCTCCCAGAGGCTTGTGCTGATCAGGCGGCACAAAAAAAGAACCCGGGACAACATGTTTTCTGAACTGATGGTCTGTTCCTGAAATGAGGCGGCACAGCGGAGAGAGGACGTCTCAAGGTCCGAGCGAGCAGTCAGCGAACGGGAGCAGAGGGCTGAAGCTCGCGAGGACAGGTGGCGGCAGGAAGACCAGCAGGCGACTCAAACGCTGCTGGGACTAATGAGGGAGCAAACGGACACGCTCCAGCGCCTGGTAGACGTTCTCCAGGACCGGAGACAGGAGGAAAGAGCCCCTCTGTATGTTATTTCCAACCGGCTTCCCCCGCCACAAAGTCCAATCCCCCCTTCACCCAAAGTCACTAGAACAAGGGGAGGCAGGGGCCATGGAAATAATCACTCCACCCCTGCGGACTGCTCCAGTAGCAGAAGGCTCTCATTCCCAAAAATGTAGATGGGTCCTTTCCTTCCTTCCAACCGCACCCCATCCCAATCCCTGTCCAAGTTCCATCTCAAAACTATGCTCCCCTGAATAAAAATGTTTGTTCTGTAAAGTGCTGTTTCCTTGACTTTCTTTCACAGAACGGTTTGATTTGGGGGAAGGGGGTAAGGGGTTTTTTAATTTGAGACGACAGGCGCCTGTACCAGGGTAGAGACAGGGGGAAAGGTTCAACAGAAAGTCACACTCACATTGCATTCACTAGGCACACTTGTCATTCTGGGAGGGGGTTTTCATGTTCTCTAGGGGGCGGGGCCTATGTGACTTTCTGGTGGGGGAGGGTGGCTGCAGATCTTTTGCGGCCGGCAATAGCCTGCATGACAGATCCATGCAGCAGGGGATCTGTGGCCACAATCCACGGCCAAAAAGTCACACAGGCCCCACCACACAGAGTTGCGAACAGGCGGGGTTGCAGGCTCCTTTGAAACAAGCAGTCCACCACTGCGGACTGCTCTGGGAGCAGGAGCCTGTCATTCCCCGAGTTTGGAAGCGTCCTTTCCATCACTCCACCCGCTCCCCAGCCACAGTTGGCATCCCAGGTTAAACCCTTAACCGAGAAATCATTAATAAAGAAGACGGTTTTAATAAACAATGTTTCCTTTATTATACTTTTAAAGCGTTGAATGAAGGGGGGGAAGGGGGTTGGTAATTGGAGAGGATAGGCAACATTAACTGGGTAAAGAAACGGGGTCAGGTTCAGCTTCTGTTTAAACAAGCGTAACAGTCACGGGTACCCTGGTCAGTCTGGAAGCTAGCTTTCAAAGCTTCCCGGATGTGCAGCGCGTCCCGCTGCGATCTTCTAATCGCCCGGGTGTCCGGCTGTGCATAATCAGCAGCCAGGCGATTTGCCTCAACCTCCCACCCCGCCATAAATGTCTCCCCCTTGCTCTCACAGAGATTGTGGAGCACACAGCATGCTGCAATCACAATGGGGATATTTGTTTGGCTGAGATCGGAGCGAGTAAGTAAACTTCTCCATCTCCCTTTCAGACGCCCAAAAGCACACTCCGCCACCATTCTGCACTTGCTCAGCTGGTAGTTGAAGAGTTCCTTTTCAGTGTCCAGGGCTCCTGTGTATGGCTTCATGAGCCAGGGCATTACTGAGTAGGCTGGGTCCCCGAGGATCACTATAGGCATCTCCACATCCCCAACACTTATTTTGCAGTCCGGGAAGTAAATACCCTCCTGCAGCTGTCTAAACAGACCAGAGTTTTTGAAAACACGAGCGTCATGAACCTTGCCCGGCCATCCGACGTTGATGTTGGTAAAACGTCCTTTATGGTCCACTAGTGCTTGCAGCACCATAGAAAAATAGCCCTTACGGTTAATGTACTGGCTGCCCTGGTGGTCCGGTCCCAGGATAGGGATGTGTGTCCCATCAATAGCCCCGCCGCAGTTTGGGAATCCCATAGCAGAAAAGCCATCTATGATCACCTGCACGTCTCCAAGGGTCACTACCTTTGAGAGCAGCAGGTCAACGATTGCATGGGCAACTTGCATCACAGCAAACCCCATGGTAGACTTGCCCACTCCAAATTGATTCGTGACTGACCGGTAGCTGTCAGGCGTTGCAAGCTTCCACAGGGCTATGGCCACTCGCTTCTGGATAGTCAGGGCAGCTCTCATTCGGGTGTCCTGGCGCTTCAGGGCAGGGGACAGCAACTCACAAAGTTCCAGGAAAGTGCCCTTACGCATCTGAAAGTTTCGCAGCCACTGGGATTCATCCCAGACCTGCAGCACTATGCAGTCCCACCAGTCAGTGCTTGTTTCCCTTGCCCAGAACCGCCGTTCCACAGGATCAACGTGCCCCATTGCCACCATGATGTCTACGGGCCGGGGTCCCGTGCTTTGCGAGAGGTCTGTGCCCCTCTCAGAGTTCATGTCCTCTCGGAGCTTCCGTTGCCTCCTTGCCCTATTTCTCAGCATCTGCCTCTGGAAAAGGTGGACGATAAGGCGCGAGGTGTTGACAATGGACAGAACAGCAGCGATAATCGCGGAGGGCTCCATGCTCGCTGTCCTGTGGCATCCGCACTGTCAATCACCAGAAAAGGGCGCGAATTAATTGCCTGCCGGCGCTTTCACGGAGGGAGGGCGGGAGTGTGGGTCGAATGACGACATTTACCCAAAACCACCCTTGACACATTTTTGGCCCCAGAAGGTACTGGGGGCTACACCCAGAATTCCAATGGGCAGCGGGGACTGTGGGAACTGTGGGATAGCTACCCACAGTGCACTGCTTACAGAAGCTAGAGCTAGAAAAAACAAGGTCAGTCTCTTTATACAGATTGCTTTGGAAGAGATAAATATTTGGGGGGTGAGGGAAATTGAACTAGAATTCTTAAGTTCCTTTGAATGTAGCTCTTTCTAAGTCCTTCCTTCCAAACTTTACAATCCTATAGGAATCTTCCTTAGTGTAAGAAGTGCTGTAAACTCATTATCTTGGTGTATGGTTAGTTTCTAAGTTTCCATGAAGTAAGTGTGCCAAATACATAAACTGTATTCACTAACTGCACACCATGTTAGGCAATCACGCCATCTTTAGACACATGTCCTTTCATTCAGGAAGGCAGTTTATCCAATAGCAAAGATCTGGAATGGTGTTCCTATGAAAAAAAGTCTTAGCATTATGAAATGACTATGGAGTCCCATTGCAAAACAGAGCACTGATGCAATGAATTCAAACGGAAGTTTGTCACTCAATATTCATTTTTTTAAGGGAGTCTGAGCACCTGCAGCTCTTCATGAAGGCAGGGGGACCTGTGGGTGCTCAACACTTAAGATGAGCTTTTCTGTTTTTGAGAAGCAGCCTGGCTCAGCAGGTAAGCTGTATGCCTAGGACTCAGAAGACATCAGTTCTATACCTGGGTGTGCCACCGATTTACTGGGTGACATTGGGCAAGTCTCTGTTTCTCCAGGTGGAAGAAGTAGGGCTAATGACCTGCCTTTGCAAAGTGCTCTGAAGCATCAGCAGTACTCTGCTTCACTGAGTTAATCAGCCCCCCTCTCTGTTCCTTTGCAGGATACTAGGCCATTTTCAAAGAACAGGAAGATAATCACACCAGGTGATTTACCCATGCTCTGGGGTTAGAGGTACCTTGACTACTGTTAAGACTATACCTTGCCCCTGCTTAAAGGGCCATCATGGACTTAAAAATTTCCCTTCTCTGATTTTTTTTTTTAAACCTACTACATTTTAAGTGTCTCCCCTCATTACTATAACTGCAAGAGTTTTGTTTGTGTGTTTCTTTCAAACAGCAACAGGTAAGAAACGGATGACATTTTGCTACAGTTGTAAAAACTCATAGTTGCAGTTTCCCCTTTTAAAGGGATTTGGTTTTTGAAAAACTCTAGATTAGCAACGTAATAATTTTACCTTGCATCAGAAATAGTAGCAAAATCTCACAAATATTGTCTCCATAGTATTGTAAATAACTGACCATCATTTTCATCAAAAACAATCTCTTTTCTTAGATTTGTTATGTATACCTGTAAATGCATTTAACGTCTCAGCACACTAAAAATTAGCAACACAACACAACATTTTATTACAATAGAGATAACGGAAGCACTGTAGTTAGTTTTCTTCAAAAACATTAAAATAGTGACAGCTCCATTTATAATACAGTATAATAGTACTGAACATGTGCATGAGAGTTAGTCCAGCTAGTATTTGTCCACATTTTACACCCAAGGTAGTTAACAAAAAGCTAATTCATTCAAAATTTCATTCAAGCAGAAATAAAATTTTGTACTGTACAGTTGGTCCATATTTGTACCTCTGCTTTTCCAAGGAGAAAAAGGAAAGGGTTCATAAAGTACAATATGGCCTGTCAAAAACACTGCTTAAAACTTGTGAGTCACCACAGGAACTATGTCCTAGAACTCTGGCCAATTTTGTTGATTAAACTTCATAAGAAGTGAAAAACTGAACACTATCAGAGGGGAGGAAGCACTAACAGGTCACTTTCTAAACAGATTTCTCAGAAACGGAGCAATTAATAGACTCTCATAAACAATGTTCATGTACTCTTATTTGTTGTATCTCAGAGTGTCAACAGAAAGTTTAATGAATCATAAAATAACATTTTAATGATTTTTTCACATCTAAATCAGACACTTCTAAGTACACAGAGTATTAGTAATGCATATACCACATTTGAAACTAGCTTTACTCATGGCCAAGGTCACAAAGACAAACAAAGAAGTCCACAGAGAAAATTATCTAGAAACCACCCCCAACAAATTTAGACAATATGTTTACAAAACAGTAAAAAGCAGCTCCCACTCCTATCGCTAGCAAACAGATTAAAAAAAAGAGAGAGAACTTGTCAACAGTGGGGGAGGGGCAGGAAATCACTAGACCAAACAAATTATATAAAGAAACATTTTTAACACCTCTCATGGCCCTATGTGTCTTCTATCATTCGTGTCTGTCTTTTAGAGCTGGTCTTCACTGCAGTGTTAGCTCAAGTTAACTCCTCTTGAGCTAACCTAGCTCAAGTGTGACTGTTCTCACTGCAAAACAACACAAAAACTGCAACAAGTGATTGGATTAAGGGCACAGAGGGTTTGTATTAGCAGCATAGAGTAGCTGCATTCCACTGCATTACTAACTCCAGCATCAGCAGCATTCAGGCTTCAAGCCACACTCCCTAACAGGTCAGCTAGTTTGAATTAAAAGCACCACCACACTCAAACTAAATGTGTGTGTGTGGACAGGATGTAGGTTAGAGGCAAGACTTGATTTATAACCTGAGCTAACACTGTAGGGATGATAAGCCCTAAAACTGTAAATGCCTTGGTGCTGGGTCCATCTTTGTCTTGTACAAATTTTTCTGCTCCTGTGTACTGAAGCCAGGCATGGAGATTACATGAGTCTCTCCCATCCTTGTCACCTCATTTCCCAGTTGAAAGCCCATCTTATAATCATGCCACCTTGATCCCAGAAGATTATTCCTGAGGGGCTCAAGTGGAGTCCATCAACTGAGGAGAGTCTTCTACCTGTGAAGATTTGCCAATGGTTGATCATCCCTTCTTTAAAGCATCTTACCCAGTTTAACATAATTGTCCTTCATCCATTCCAGTAGGAATCTAGCAGCGTCATTTGTCCTGACATGTAGCACTTTCCCTCACTCCCATCAGGATCCCTGTCAGCCTTATGTCCACATCTCATATCCTTGCCCCTGGCATACAGCACACTCTTTTGTTCTCCAGATATGATCTGGTGACAGGCCTGTTGATTCTTCTTAGTATGGAGCTCCCAATCATAGAATATCGGGGTGGAAGGGACCTTAGGAGGTCATCTAGTCCAACCCCCTGCTCAAAGCAGGACCAATCCCCAATTTTTGCCCCAGATCCCTAAATGGCCCCCTCAGGATTGAACTCACAACCCTGGGTTTAGCAGGCCAATGCTCAAACCACTGAGCTATCCCTCCCCATATAGACCTGACTCTTCCAGTGTTGGTATAAATCTGTCTTATGTTCTCTCTCACAGTCCCCTGTATATCATCCTCATTTTTCCTTAGGCTCTAGTCTAAGACTATCTCCTTTGTCTCTTCCACTCTTCTGCAGGGACTGGCTTCCCTTCTTTTCTTCCTTGCCACCCCATCTTCTGCCTGTTTTTCCTCCATGTTCTCTAGTGCAGCAAACCTATTACACAACTCTATTTCACCTCCACTATCCAGTCTCTTCCTCTGCCTTGTTCTTGTGGTCAGGTTCTTTCATGGGTCAACTGCCCATCAGGTCCTTTTGTTCAGCAAGTGTCCGCAAATCTTGAGTTGTCAGTACTACCTCCTCTCTGTCGTCCTGTATTATACTTTCAAATCCCTGTCTGAATTCTATCATCCATTTCTAATTTTGGGGGCCTCTTTGCGATGAGCTTTATCAGATAACATTTCATGCACAGAATCATGGGGCTGGAAGGGATGTCAAGAGGTCATCTAGTCCAGTCCTCTGCACTCATGGCAGGACTAAGTATTATCTAGACCATCCCTGACATGGGTTTGTCTAACCTGCTCTTAAAAATCTCCAATAAGAGATTCCACAAACTCCCTAGGCAATTTAGTCCAGTGCTTAACCACTCTGACAGTTAGGAAGTTTTTCCTAATATCCAACCTAAATCGCCCTTGCTGCAATTTAAGCCCGTTGCTTCTTATCATACCCTCAGAGGTTAAGAAGAACAATTTTTCTCCCTCCTCCTTGTAACAACCTTTTACATACTTGAGAACTGTTATGTCTCCTCTCACTCTTCTCTTCTCCAGACTAAACAAACCCAGTTTTTTCAATCTTCCCTCAGAGGCCATGTTTTTTAGTCCTTTAATAATTTTTGTAGCTCTTCTCTGGACTTTCTCTAATTTGTCCACATCTTTCCTGAAAAGTGGCACCCAGAACCAGACAATACTCCAGTTGAGGCCTAATCCGCATGGAGTAGAACGGAAGAATTACTTCCCGTTGTCTTGCTTACAACACTCCTGCTAATACAGCCCAAAATGATGTTTGCTTTTTTTGAAACAGTGTAACACTGTTGACTCATATTTAGCAGATCGTTTTCCACAGTACTCCTTCCTAGGCAGTCATTTTCCATTTTGTATGTGTGCAACTGATTGTTCCTTCCTAAGTGGAGTATTTTGCATTTGTCCTTATTGAATTTCATCCTATTTACTTCAGACCATTTCTCCAGTTTATCCAGATCATTTTGAATTTTAATCCTATCCTCTAAAGCACTTGCAACCCCTCCCAGCTTGGTATCATCTGCAGATTTTATAAGTGTACTCTCTATGCTATTATCTAAATCAGTGTTTTCCAAAGCTGGGACGCCGCTTGTTCAGGGAAAGCCCCTGGCGCGTCCGGCCGGTTTGTTTACCTGCCACATGCGCAGGTTCGGCTGATCACGGCTCCCACTGGCCACGGTTAGCTGTGCCCCGCCAATGGGGGCTACGGGAAGCGGTGTGGGCCGAGGGACATACTGGCCACCACTTCCCGCAGCCCCCATTGGCCAGGCACAGCAAGCCACAGCCATTGGGAGCCGCGATCGGCAGGAACCTGCAGACGCGGCAGGTAAACAAACAAAACTGTATCACTATATATATATAGTGATACAGCATGGCCAGAAGGCAGCAGGAGAGTGATCTAGGATGAGGAGAAGCCTTATTCCCTGTAGATTAATTAAAAGCACCTGAAACCAATTAAAGCACCTGAAGCCAGTCACGTGATAAAATCCCCCTGCTTCAATCAGCCGGAGGAGGAGTTGGAGCAGAGTGAGGAGAAGTTAAAGGAGAGTGATTTGGTGGTGGAGCAGAGAGCAGTTTGGAGGAGTTGAATCAGAGTGGTTTGATGGTGGAGCAGAGAGCAGTTTGGAGGAAAGCGGAGAAGAGTTTTGAGAAGTGCTGCGGCGGGCTAAGAAGACCAAGATCCTAGGTAAAGGGACACCTGGCTTGTGCAGAGGGAAGGCAGGAAGCCCCACAAGCTGAAGGTCAGGAGAGGGAAGTAGCCCAGGGGAAAGAATCACTGGTACAAGTGGTTCACCTGCTGTCATAGGGCCCCTGGGCTGGGACCCGGAGTAGAGGGTGGGCCCGGGTCCCTCCCTCTCCACTCCCCTTCCCTGGGATACTAGTAGGATAGCTGTTACCCCAGTTCAGGGGAAAGAAATGGCACCCTGAAACCCCCCCACAAGAAGAGAAAGTGCGGGACCCATCATAGTAGTACTGGCAATTTGCCACAATATATTAACATACTAAGCCAGATCCCCAGCTTGCAGAAGTCAGAATAACTCCGTTGACTGTAGTGGAGCTCTGCAATTTAAAACAGACAAGGATCTGGCCCAGCATATGTAGCGTATACCAGATGTATCCTAATTATGCCACTTTTCTCCATCAGAGCAGGGTGCCTCTAAACTAAGGTCCCAATCCTGCAAAGACTTGCTCATGCTTATTTTATGCACTCTGACTTAAATGGGACTGCCCACAGTATGAGTGTCCTCATAGTGTATAAAGTTAAGCATGTGCTCAAATCTTTGCAGGCTCAGAGGCTAAAATATTTGAAACTTAAATAAAAAACCTGCAGAAAATATGCATTGTTTACCGAGGGCTCAGTTTTGCTGCCTATACTTATACTGAGTAAAGTTCGACTGCCTTTAATGACATTATTCATGGACTGTTTCTACTCAGTGTCAGGAAAGGTGGCAAAACTAGGCTCTACCTGTCGGTACAGCTGGTGTAAAGAAAAGGTAACAAGTTTTAATCATAAAACTCTATTGTATAAGGAAGTGTAATATAAAAGGTACTTGGTTTGACTCAGCAGTAAAACTGACAAATATTAGCAATAGTCTAGACAGAGATAATGGTAACTTACAGCTTTTATTTACGTTTTCTACTGATGTGCCTGTTGGTAAAGGATATTTAACAGTATAAGTCTATTCCGGTGGATCCTTTTACATTTCCCCCCCTTCCAAAAATTAGTTCCACATTTCTCTCTTCCCTTTGCTTTTGGCTTTATTTTATGCCTTATAAAAAACCCAGAAAATTTTGTTCTTGAAAGTCCCTCTTTTTTCCCCAAAAACTATTTTCAGTGCTTACAACCAGTAATTCATCAAAAGCAAGTCTCTGAGCCAGAACAGTTTCAGTTCTTTAATGAAGCAGAATCCAGCAACAGAGCAGGTTCTCTCTGGCTGGCTCCATGATTTAAGCAACAGAGTAATAATCCATCAAGGCCCCCATCTTATGCTGATACAACACCCTGCAATGCATTACATGGTTATCTTGACGAAACAGAGCAGAAAGAGGTTTCACATTGCTTGGGCTAGCTAGGGTTTAAATTAATGAAAGGGGAGGGTGACGGACCAATCAGCTCCCTTCCTCTCCCAGCTGACCAATGAGTTGCCAAAGTAGCCCTTCCCCTTCCAGACTCTGGAGGGGGAAGGGCTACTTCTGCATCTTCCCTCCACCATGTGTTCCTCCTTCCCCATTCAACTGGGGCTGTCCCTATCACTGTGGCCCCATCAAATTTCCCACCCATTGAGGCGGGTGGGTGGTATTACATTATCATCTTGAACTTTTGATCTTACAATGTAGTTGTTTAAAACAACTATATTTCTTTAAGAAAGCTATTAAAGATGACCACATCCAGGTGTGGATTTAATTTTACTTACAGGACAACTTCAACAGATGGCAGAGCATATGCTTTTTATGGCACCAGGAAGGAATGCTTGCCCTAAATTAACTTCTCTCATGCTAATTATAGCACTGTAGCAACAGTTTACAAATCTCTCACATCTCTCTCCTTCTTTCTTTTCCTTTTATTCCCTTTTTTAAAAAACCATCGTTCCCTAGATGTATCTCTTGCTTGCCTTTTTATTCTCCCCCTCCCTTCATCATCCTCTTGGCTACTTGCTCACTGCAATAGGTTTGAAGGTGAGATAGGATTTTAATTCACCATCATGTTCATCTTAACAGAAAGTTCAAACCTTGGTTAGCATTTTGCAAAGTAGCTGAAAAGATACTCTGTTCCCCTGGTCAGAAATAGAAGCTCTGTACATAAAAATTGCATTCAGTATTATCTGAGCGACTGTCCTGCAGCAAAAGGAATGCACTATTCCATGGTGTCCCAAGTCAGTGTTTAATATAAACTGGAGAAACATTATTGCCATTTACACTGGGGCAAATGAAAGAGTGAGATGCGTCAATTCTAACACTGAGTCAACTACAGCCATTTTCTGGTGAGTGCTTCCATCCTGCCAGCTTTTCTGGAGTCAACACTGTAGCAACTGCCTATCCTGCACATGTGCCAAGTTGAAGCCACTTGGCTGGATGCAGCGCTTCCCGCCAGTGAGAGAAGAGACTGCACTGAGTCTTAATACAGCCGGCCTCACTTATTAACATGAGGCATCGTCTTCATGGACATTCAGGGTGGAAGGCAGATAAAGTTTGATATTGGTGTCAGAGACTATTGGAACAAAGGCAAATAAACAGTCTGGAATGTTGATAGAAGGGGCGGAAAGGAGAACATGATTTGCCCCTTTCCTTTCTTCTTATTCATTCAGAATCAACTGTAGTGCCAGCATGTGTCAATAATCCTCTCCAAACAAGGCTTACCACTTGCAACATCATGCTGGTTCTGGTTCAGTGATCACAACTTTTTTTAGCCTTCTGTGGCTGGCCTGTGGTGTAAAGTAAACCCTAACTATACTGCACCTTTGGGAGAGTCTCCTTTAGTTAACGTGCTAGGGGCCTGTGTTTTTGGGGTGCCTGAAGTCATGAGTTTTCCTGCTGACTACCATAAAAATCTGCCAAAGCATGCAGAATAGGTGATGAGTGTGAGTTGTGTGTCCAGAGAATTATATTTCCCTAAACTGGAGACTTAAGTGACCTCAGAGCATGGTTAGATAATGTTCAGTGGTGACAATTGTAAAGGTATTATTTGCTCATAGGTATCACACACTGTAACGGTCTAATAGTAACCTTTTACAGAAAGAGTTCATTATAACCAAAATCATCCCTCATTTGGGATGCTACACATGCACATTTCTACAGTGATTAGTCAGTCAGTTTGAAACTTGAGCACAACAGTTGAAAAGAATTTGATTTATTTTTTCCCTAAGGAGAATTTGATCTAGCTGTGGTAATTAATACAGCATTAAAACAAACATTTTAGTTTTTATACAAATGAACATCTACATGTTTACCAAACACTGGGCTTGTAATAATCCTGAAATACTGAGGTATTAATGTAGACAACAATTTTTTTTTGCTGTCATATGGAGGGTATTTGTAACTGTCTTATCATACACAATTATTCTTTCTCTAAATGGCACTCTGCCAGATTCCTGTATCTCCTGAACTGTTCTTTTGTATGCTAGATCTAATTTCATTTAGCACACTCCAGCATCCTCAGGCATTAATATTTCTATTTTTGCAGAAAGCACTGGCTCATAAAATGACAAATATAAAAGCACAAAACCCAGCATTTAATAAACGCTGTTGGTGGCCAGAATTACATTTTTTCTGGTGAGAAGCGAAAGGATTTCAATGAGATCTAAATACAGCAAAGTTTTTCTTTGTTATTTATGGCTTTGCAGATTTAGATGAGCATGCACCCGCTTAATCTTAAATCTACTTTTCTAAATTTGTGGTATTAAATATCTCTGCATAGGGTTCATCTTGATTTTTTCCTGAACAAGATAATCAGATAATCCTATATCAAATCCTTTTCTTTCATTATTCTATAATATGTACCACTGTGAGCGTGCCCCTCTATACATCTTTACAAAACGCTTGTCTGCACATGCACATCATCTTGAACGTAATGTGATTAATTTAATTTGTAAATTAATTTATTTACCTCAAGTTCATACACATTTGAGAGTCCCGCCCCCATCATTTTATTTGCTGTTTACATGAACCCATAAAAAGGTTAAAACTCAAACCTTTCCCCCAAAGGTTTTCCCCTCCATCATGCGTGCACATTGGTCTTGCATCAGCAGAGGATAATGGTAAAAGCTATTTCAAGTGCAGGTGGGTTTCTCTTGATTCTGCTCACTTCCCTTGGAGGAGATTTTCAATGGTGATACTAAAAATTCATTTGTATCACTTGTTGAAATGGAACCAAGTAGGTGAACAGCAAAGAAGAAGTAAAACAAGTGTAAAACACAAGTTTTTCTCCAGCAATTGCTTTTACAATAGGTAATTAAACTGCAAATGCTCTTGATCCCTTTAAAGTTACCACTAGTGGTGTTATGTCCCCCAAGATGGGGGTATGTAATTTAAGTTAATTTCTGGGCAACAGAACCTATTTTTTAAATATATGAATATTTTAGTTTCCTAGTATGATTATTGTATTTATCAAACATCTCATGAGGATGATGAGGGGGGACGGGGAGGGGGAAGAGGGAAACCCTCAAGCAAATTTCCAGTGCGCACTCAACAATAAATGGGATTGTCTGGCATGACTGGTAAAATAGCAAATTAATAATAGGGCTGTGTACATTTGGGAAGAACCACCCAATGTGCAAATTCACTCAGAAAAAAGTCAAATCCAGTTGAAAAACTACAAGTAATCTAAGAAGTTAAAATAAAGCAGAATGAAAAGTTTATTTGTGTAGCTGGCTCTCTCTTCAGAGTGTTTGCCTCAAAAAAACACCATTAGTAAAACAGCTGGAATTTGGCTCGCTATCCATACAACTTTGCATAGTTGGCACTCATCTTTGGCTGTGTGTCTTTCTACAGCAATTAGCCTGCAAGAGGCAGTTATTTGTGTGGTAGGGGTATGGTTACCCACAGAAACGGCATAGAAAGAGACAGATTGGATTTTGCAGCACTGATAGTATAGTATATTCAATTTTCACTCCTGCCCACCTTCCAATTTGACTTTATCAATATTAGAGCTTCTATTTTTCCTTTTCTAGGGTATTTTGGAAAGAGATATTTTTGGCTGGAATTAGATAGACACCAGTCATACTATCTACTGTGAGTTCTAAGAAATATTTATCACTCACAGCAAAAACTACAAACATCACAAATTTTTCAAGGGGCAAACAATGTAAGTGTTGGGGATGTGTATGTTCAGAATGTGTACTACTGCCATCTACAGGAATATCAGGGAGCTACTTATATGCCAGATCTAAAGAGTGCAAAAGTCAAATAGTATCTTGCAACGTGGACTAAGTCTGGCAGAAAATACTCACAGCTGCCATTCTAGAGTAACGCCTGTAGCCATTTTTAAAGCTTCAAAGGCAAGTGACTAAAGTTACTTTTTTCTCCCAGGTGTTTCAGACAGTAATAAGGGCCAGGTTCAAAAGTCTATTCTGTTCTATCTAGGTATTTATATGGTCATCATCATATTATCTAAGTGCTTCACAACTTTCCTGTGAGGTAGGAAGTAAGGCTGTTGATTAATCGCAATTAACTCACGCGATTAACTAAAAAAAATTAATCGCCATTTATAAAAATTAATCGCGATTAATCGTAGTTTTAATCTCACTGATAAACAATAGAATACCAATTGAAATGTATTCAATATTTTGGATGCTTTTCTACATTTTCATCTATATTGTATTCTGTGTTGTAACTGAAATCAAAGTATATTTTTGATTATAAATATTTGCACTGTAAAAATGATAAACATTTTGCACTGCATCCGAGGGTGCTAAAGGAGTTGGCCGATGTGATTACAGAGCCATTGGCCATTATCTTTGACAAATCATGGCAATCGGGGGAGGTCCCGGATGACTGGAAAAAAGCTAATGTAGTGCCCATCTTTAAAAAAGGGAAGAAGGAAGATCCGGGGAACTACAGGCCAGTCAGTCTCACCTCAATCCCTGGAAAAATCATGGAACAGGTCCTCAAGGAATCAATTCTGAACCACTTAAAGGAGGGGAAAGTGATCAGGAACAGTCAGCATGGATTCACCAAGGGCAAGTCATGCCTGACTAACCTAATTGCCTTCTATGATGAGATAACTGGCTCTGTGGATGAGGGGAAAGCAGTGGATGTGCTATTTCTTGACTTTAGCAAAGCTTTTGATACAGTCTCGCACAGCGTTCTTGCCAGCAAGTTAAAGAAGTATGGGCTGGATGAATGGACGGTAAGGTGGATAGAAAACTGGCTGGATGGTCGTGCTCAACGGGTAGTGATCAATGGCTCCATGTCTAGTTGGCAGCCGGTATCAAGTGGAGTGCCCCAAGGGTCGGTGCTGGGGCCGGTTTTGTTCAATATCTTCATCAACGACCTGGAGGATGGTGTGGACTGCACCCTTAGCAAGTTTGCAGATGACACTAAACTGGGAGGAGTGGTTGATACGCTGGAGGGTAGGGATAGGATACAGAGGGACCTAGACAAATTAGAGGATTGGGCCAAAAGAAATCTGATGAGGTTCAACAAGGACAAGTGCAGAGTCCTGCACTTAGGACGGAAGAATCCCATGCACTGCTACAGACGAGGGACCGAATGGCTGGGCAGCAGTTCTGCAGAAAAGGACCTAGGGGTTACAGTGGACGAAAAGCTGAATATGAGTCAACAGTGTGCCCTTGTTGCCAAGAAGGCTAACGGCATTTTGGGCTGTATAAGTAGGGGCATTTCCAGCAGATCGAGGGATGTGATTATTCCCCTCTATTCGGCACTGGTGAGGCCTCATTTGGAGTACTGTGTCCAGTTTTGGGCCCCACACTACAAGAAGGATGTGGATAAATTGGAAAGAGTCCAACGGAGGGCAACAAAAATGATTAGGGGGCTGGAGCACATGACTTATGAGGAGAGGCTGAGGGAACTGAGATTGTTTAGCCTGCAGAAGAGAAGAGTGAGGGGGGATTTGATAGCTGCTTTCAATTACCTAAAAGGGGGTTCCAAAGAGGATGGATCTAGACTGTTCTCAGTGGTAGAAGATGACAGAACAAGGAGTAATGGTCTCAAGTTGCAGAGGGGGAGGTTTAGGTTGGATATTAGGAAAAACTTTTTCACTAGTAGGGTGGTGAAGCACTGGAATGGGTTACCTAGGGAGGTGGTGGAATCTCCTTCCTTAGAGGTTTTTAAGGTCAGGCTTGACAAAGCCCTGGCTGGGATGATCTAGTTGGGGTTGGTCCTGCTTTGAGCAGGGGGTTGGACTAGATGACCTCCTGAGGTCCCTTCCAACCCTGAGATTCTATGATTCTATGATTCTATGAACAAAAGAAATAGTATTTTTCAATTCATCTCATACAAGTACTGTAGTGCAATCTCTTTGTCGTGAAAGTGCAAGTTACATAACTGCACTCAAAAACAAAACAAAGTAAAACTTCAGCGCCTACAAGTCCACTCAGTCCTACTTCTTGTTCAGCCAATCACTAAGACAAAGATGTTTGTTTACATTACAGGAGATAATGCTGCCCTCTTCTTATCTACAATGTCACCAGAAAGTGAGAACAGGCATTTGCATGGCACTTTAGTAGCACGCCACTTTTGCAAGGTCTTTACATGCTAGATATGCTAAACATTCGTATGCCCCTTCATGCTTCAGCCACCATTCCAGAGGACATGCTTTCATGCTGATGACACTCGTTAAAAAAATAATGCGCTAATTAAATTTGTGACTGAGCTCCTTGGGGGAGAATTGTATGTATCCTGCTCTGTTTTACCCACATTCTGGCATATATGTCACGTTATAGCACTCTCGGATGATGACCCAGCACATGCTGTTCATTTTAAGAACACTTTCACGGCAGATTTCACAAAACGCAAAGAAGGTACCAATATGAGATTTCTAAAGATAGCTACAGCACTCGACCTAAGGTTTAAGAATCTGAAGTGCCTTCCATAATTAATCTGAGAGGGATGAGGTGTGGAGCATGCTTTCAGAAGTCTTAAAAAAGCAACACTCCGACGCAGAAACTACACAACCCGAACCACCAAAAATGGAGATCAGCCTTCTGCCGGTGGCATCTGACTCAGATGAACATGTGTCGGACCGCACTGCTTTGGATTGTTATTTAACAGAACCCGTTATCAGCATGGATGCATGTCCTCTGGAATGGTGGTTGAAGCATGAAGGGACATATGAATCTTTAGCGCACCTGGCACGTAAATATCTTGCGACGCTGGCTACAACTATGCCATGAGAACACCTGTTCTCACTTTCAGGTGACATTATAAACAAGAAGTGGGCAGCATTATCTCCTGTAAATGTAACCAAACTTGTTTGTCTGAGCAAATGGCTGAACAAGAAGTAGGACTGAGTGGATCTGCAGGCTCTAAAATTTGACATTGTTTTATTTTTGAATGCAGTTTTTTTGTACATACTTCTACATTTGTATGTTCAACTTTAATGGTAAAGAGATTGCACTACAGTACTTGTATTAGGTGAATTAAAAATACCATTTCTTTTGTTTTTTTTACAGTGCAAATACTTGTAATCCAAAATAAATGTAAAGTGAACACTGTACACTTTGTATTCTGTGTTTTAATTGAAATCAATATATTTGAAAATGTAGAAAACATCCACAAATATTTAAATAAATGGTAGTCTATTATTGTTTAACAGTGCGATTAATCACGATTAACTTTTTTTAAATGGCTTGACAGCACTAGTAGGAAGGGAAATCCCTGTATTACAGATTGGGAACTCAGGCACAGGACAAATTAGGTGATTTGCTTAAGGTAACAGGTAGTCTGTGGCTAAGCCAAGAACTGAACCCGGGGTTTCCTGAATACCAGTCAAGTGCTCTATTCATTAGACCATCTTTCTTATAGTACTTGGCACACCAAGGTGGTTCTGCTAATGGAAGCAGAGATTCATCTCAGTGATAGCCCATTTAGCTCAACATATGACTCAAAACCCCTGTTACTTAAATGAAAGCAGAGTTAGGTCAATGCTGAGCCCTTTTGAAAATTACACCCATGGTGTTCAAGATTCTTTTCTGAATCTAAGCATTTAAAACATGCCAACTCAAGTATAAAAGCAGGTCATTATCCATTCAGTCCTTTTTGAAATTTTCTTCGTCTACACAGTTAAAATCTTGAAACCTACTAAACACTGCAGTAGCTGATCTGGGTCTAGCCCTGTTTCTAGTCACTAGTTTATGGATCATGGCTCATCTTAGCCCAGGAGAACTGAAACTGCACCTCTGTGTTCTATAAACCTCTCTGCCAGCTCCAAGTTTTATGGTTACCTTCTAATGATCCTCTGAAAAGGAAGAGAACCTTGGAATTTTACCACTGGCCCTTTTAAGTGCTGAACTTGTTAATCAACACTATTTCAGCAGCTTCTAGCTTTCACTGTCAACCTGACACATAGAAAGCTATGAACATAGAAAGCTCTGTAGATCTGAGGTAGGAGTACAGCTCTAATTAATTTGAGGAGAGCATAGATAGCCAAGTTAGGTTATTCTTCTCCAGATTCAAAAGAAGCGAGATTGAAAAGGCTTCAACTTGTGTGTCACGTATCCTGACCTAATATGCATGGACTTTAGAAGAGCAAACTCCTACTGAAGAGCAATTCCCAAAGCTCATTATACTATAGCTACAAATGTGTCAAAGTGCTAAGTCTTTGATTTCTGGAGTTGCCCTATACTGTGGCTCAAATCCTGACCACTAGCACACAGCCCGAATAATTGGGACTGGCACTGTGGAGATCCACAAGGGTACAGGGAAAAATCTTCCTCATCGGGGCCCAACACAGCAGTGGAGCCACTCAACACTTACTGATGGTGATATAGTAGTGGTATAACCTCCAAAGCCATTTTGCTTCTCTCCAGAGGAATGGCCAATGTAGTTGTGAATCTGCCTTTCTCCTTCTGCACTCCAGAGTGAGCAGGAGGTCTATACACCCTGTTCTGACTCCCCAGATATATCCCCCTACTCCTGTGCAATGGAACTCTGAGGAATTCACTGTCTCCAGGATCCCACCTTATGCTTCAAGAAAAGGGCAAGATTTGCCCCCATATGAAGGTGTACAGCATCTATTTTATACAGTGTAACTTATAAACACTGCATTCCTATCTAAAAGCCAAAAATAAGACCCTAAAACATCAATCCCTGATTAAAAAACACTCAGTTGTCATTACCATGCTGTGCCATAGCCCACTTCCAATGAATATTCATTACAGCACTTGATAAAAAAGATCAAGCGCATTTCATTAGGTGCATGTGCTCTAGACAGCGTTTATATAGTCGTCCCGCAGCAGTGTGTCGTAGGGTCAGCTAACAAAGCAGATGTTGTGCATATTGAATTCTAGGAAATCAGCACAACCACCATTGCAGTCACTCTTCAGAAATCCCCCCGCACCACCAGCACCACCAATTGTCTGGAAACTCCATTCGAACACTAAGTCCTATTATGGTCTGAACAAATAAAGCCAGATCCTCAGCTAATATAAATTGGTACAGCAATTGATTTATGTTAGCTAAGGATCTGGCCCATATTTCCTTATATCCCCTTCAGTCATCAGCTGGTGACCCACCAAGTTCTTCTGGTGATGCTATGCTGCCTCCATTTCATTTCAGAAAGCTCGGTGCTGGAAGGTCTGTCTGTTTTTGAGCTGCAAGCTCAGGCCCACGTTCTCTTCTTGCTTCTTATCTACCTGAAGAAGAGCCCCGTGTAAGCTTGAAAGCTTGTCTCTCTCACCAACAGAAGTTGATTGAGTAAAAGATATTACTTCACCCACCTTGTCTCTCAATAATTATCTACACAGTCAAACAGCACGTAAGCTGACAGGGAGATTGATTTTACCAGAAATAGGAGAACAATAATATTGCCAGAAAACTTGAGAAAATAGGCCAAAATTACTTATTTTCTATTAAGACAATTGAAGCTAGTGGCAAATCTCTCATGGACTTGAAGGGAGCAAGCCAAGGTTATAATTTTGTTGTTTTTCCTGGTTTGTTATTGTTTGGCTTTGTTCACTTTTTCAATTATATATGAATGCATTTATTTTTGTTAATCTATTTCCGTAGCCAACTTTGAGGGGCCTGTTAGTTGGCCTACCACAGCATCAAGCATTAGCTCACAATTCATTGTATGACTCTTACTTGGATTAATAGTTACAAATGTGTTAGGGAAGGGAGCCTTAGGAAAGGGTATACACTAGTACACTCAGCTATACACTAGTATTTAGTTTTATTTTGAGAACTATTGGCATCGAGGCGATCTTGGCAGTTTAACTACTCTTTTGTGGGAGAAACCTCTCCTAGCAAAGACAGGGTAGTTTTTATTAATCTTTTCCAAAACCAAGCCATAAATTTAATAAATGCTGGTGCAGCTAGGTAAAGATATTAATATGGTGCTTTGCTGTTAATAGTGCTTGAAATCTGGCTAAAGATTGGGGTTACACTGCCATGTTGCATTAAGGGCAATTTCTGTCCTTTTTACAGAGCCAGTAAAGTGGAACCTGTACAATTGTGTTGAGTGAAGCAGCAGGATGCCGGGAGACCAAGCAGGGAGTTTGCTTTACTTGCATGCTGCAGGCTCAGCTCCATGGGAGTTTCCTTCCATGTTCCTTCAGAAGGGAAGGAGTGGGGTCAGGGCTGGTGGAGCTGCCTAGTACTGGCACAACCTGCCTTTCCTGCCCATGGAGGAAGATGTACAGCTACAGCAGAAGCTGTTGTAGTCATGAAGAATGTTAGGTGGTGAATCATTGGTCTCTGAGCACAGTGGAGCATTCTCACTCACTTTTCTGTAGTTCAGTATAATAGCAACAGGCAGTTAAGTTTTGTTCTGTAAACAGTCCTATAGTCAATATCCCCATGACATCTTTTACTCTTTCTTTGATGTTAAGACTTATTTATTGTCCTTGATAGAGAATGTATCTAGGGGTGTTTCCACGTGTCATATGAGAGAGATTTTTATCTTCCCAAATACTAAGCTGAAAGAAAAATAGCTTCACTTGAAATTACATCTAGTACAACCCTAACTACTACCTGAAGGCCTTGGGCCTAACGTTTCAGAAAATTTGTGGATTGTGAAGTTAAGGAGCTGATCCAGCAAAGCTTTAATATCTGTTCTGTGGGTTCAGAACTCTAGAATGTTGGCTTCAAGACCTCTTTGCTGATTGTCTCCTTTCTAGAGGATGCCAACCAGTTTGCCAAAGACCTGAGTAAACTATATTCCAGATCCCTCAAGCCCAGAACAATGAAGCAAATGCATGCCAATTCTGAATAAGGAGGCTGTACTTGGTTTGGTGGACCCAGGACCCTATCAGAGACGATGGATGGCTTTCCAAGGTTGTCCAACACAAGAGAAAGAGACTCACTACATTGTAGGCCTGGGCAACCTGGCACACGGTGGGAAGGCAGTGGCTGACGGAATGCAACCCACATGACCAAACCAAAATTTGGAATGTCTGTTAACTCTAATTTACCCTCATTCTACTTATATTTTATTTGAATTCATCCATTCTATTTCAGATTACCATAGATACTAATGTTGGAAGGGCATTCATTATTCATCTAACCTGTGGCCCTGCAGCATGGCAGCATAGCTTTTATTCTTCCCAAAACACCCCCAATAGTGATTATGAAGTGTCTGCTGATGGTGCTTTCATAACTTCATGTACAGAGTTTTATTTTTTAAATTAAATTTTAAAGATGGATCAGGTGAATTTTCTCTTTAAAAAGGAAAAAGCAAGAATTCATATTACACTAAATCATCTTATATTAGGGACTTATAAAGGGGAAAATTAGCTTGTCAATAGTTTCATAATTTTATACCCATTAAAAGAAACATTTTGGGTACGTTAATATAATCCAAATATACCTGAAAGAACATACATTCAAATTCAAGATGTATTTAAAATTGTATTGGCCTTCCTTTGTGAATGGGTAGGACCAGAAAAAAATGACTATAAAATAAACTGTTCTATGTCCACAGTAAACTCTTAATCATACTTATATTATGTTGTTTGGCAATCATTAGTGGAACACTGGACAAACAACAACAATTGATTTACTCAGTATATGGAATTGGCAACTATGCCACCAAACACAAAGCCATGCTATTAGTTCTTCTTTAAAAGAAATAAGAGCAAACATAAACCAACACACTCAAAGAACAAGTGAGCCACTGGTCCTGGGAATACTTTGAGCAGGGGCGGCTCTTACTTTTTTGCCACCCCAAGCCAAAAAAAACCAAAAAACAAACCCCGAGCACCGTCCCCCCCAGCAACCCCCCCAAAAAAACCAAGTGCCGCCCCACCGAAACAACCCCCCGAGCACCGCCCCACCGAAACAAACCCCCTCTCCCCTGAGCGCTGCCCCGCCGAAACAAAACACCCCCCCCGAGTGCCGCCACGCTGAAGTAAAGAGAAAAAACACCCCCAGAGCCCTGCCCCACCGCCCCAAGATTGGCTGCCCCTTAGAAGGGGCTGCCCCAAGCACATGCTTGGTTGGCTGGCTGGTGGCTGGAGCCGGCCCTGACTTTGAGGAAAATGTTCTCATGCTCTTCATGCGAACAAGTTGTGTATGTGAGAAAGAGTATAAGAGCTGCGGGGTCGAGTTCTGCAATTTTTTAAAATTTCTGAGCATTACTGAGACACTGTATAAATGACCTAGAGAAGAAAGGTTTAAGTGTAGTAGCCGTGTTAGTCTGTGTCAGCAAAACGAAAATAAGAAAGAAAAACTTGTAGCACCTTAGAGACTAACAAATTTATTTCAGCATAAGCTTTCGTGGGTTAGTACCCACTTCATCGGATGCATGGAATGAAATACATAGTAGACAGATATTTATACAGTCAGAGAAACATGATAAGGTCGAGGTGCATAGACCAACCTTAAGAGGCTAATTAGTTGAGAGGAACCATAACAGCAGGGGAAGAAAAACCTTTGAAGTGATAAACAAGATGGTCACACAGGTGTGAATGAGGATCGTTAACTTAAGGGAAATAGATTCAATTAACGTAATGGCCGAGCCATTCCAAATCTCGATTTAATCCGGAGGCAATGCAATCTAGTTTGCATATCAATTCGAGTTCAATAGTTTCTCTTTGAAGTCTGCTTTTGGAGTTAATCTGTCGCAACACTGCTGTCCTCAAGTCTGTCACTGAGTGATTAGGGAGGTTGAAGTGCACGGAGAACACTTCAACCTCCCTAGTCACTCAGTGACAGACTTGAGGATAGCAGTGTTGCGACAGATTAACTCCAAAAGCAGACTTCAAAGAGAAACTATTGAACTCGAATTGATATGCAAACTAGATTGCATTGCCTCCGGATTAAATCGAGATTTGGAATGGCTCGGCCATTACGTTAATTGAATCTATTTCCCTTAAGTTAACGATCCTCATTCACACCTGTGTGACCATCTTGTTTATCACTTCAAAGGTTTTTCTTCCCCTGCTGTTATGGTTCCTCTCAACTAATTAGCCTCTTAAGGTTGGTCTATGCACCTCAACCTTATCATGTTTCTCTGACTGTATAAATATCTGTCTACTGTGTATTTCATTCCATGCATCCGATGAAGTGGGTATTAACCCACGAAAGCTTATGCTGAAATAAATTTGTTAGTCTCTAAGGTGCTACAAGTTTTTCTTTCTTATTTTCGTTCTAGAGAAGAAACTGCACCAAAATCCTGGATCCAAACACCCTCAGACTTAGCAGAGTTGGGATTCAGATCTGCACTGAGTAGACTAGGTCCCATCTTAAAAAAAAAAAAAAAAAAAAAAAGGGTTGGAGCAATAGACTTAGAACTTAATTGTGCTCTCACTGAAAGTGACAGAACTCCATTGATTTCTATAGGTGTGGAACAGGTCTATAGCAAAGAAGTTTATTCAGCCAATATCTCATATGACAGGCAGCCTGATATACTGGCAGAGAGGCAGATGGTCAGTTACTGTCCCCTCCCATCCTTTGAGGCACTATGGAACTTGGAAAACTGATTTTGGAATGGGATGGGCATGGGCGAATGTGTACTGCAATATATTATATTGTTTATTTTTCCTCATTTGGTCTGCAGCCCTGATTCAACTCTTCTGCTCTCCAAAAAAGCTTGACTCGGTATCATGTTGTATTGAAATGCTATTGCTTCTGATTGGCCAGTTTTGCGATGTTGCCTGATCTTTAGATTATGCATTAATTATATTGATTACTTAAGAATTCCCAGTTATCAGTTTGAGGGTTGCCAGGCTTTTGCCCAAGATCAGGTCCAGTATTATTTAAATTATTATATAGTTGAGAACCCTGATGTGCACAGTTACAAGACTTACACTATAGGAACTCTTTTATATTTACAAATGTAGTTTATTAATACATTTAGCTCCGTTACAAACACCCCAATTTAGGAGGGTAGGTAGAGATACTACAGAATGTCCGTTAGCACACCCATATACTTTTACCATCTCCTGTAGAACAACCTGAAATGTTGGTAATAAGGAAGATAATGGCTATGACCTTTCCAATTATTACCAGTGGCCATTATTTTGGCACCTCCCAAGGACTACATCTCTTTCTTCTACCACCACTGGGCTGGGGTGCCACTTTTATAATATGTTACGCTGACGCCGCTATGTTTGATGCATATTCAGCAGGGGATTTCCCCCCCCCCTTTCCTTATTTGTATTTCCTCACCTTACTAATGTTGGAGTGTCTTTTTCCTATAGGTTAGCATATCAATGATTTTAACTTATTATTATATACGCCCTTTCGTTACCATGGCTCTTTTGTGGCTAGGCATTGCATTTGTTATTTTTGTTTTAACCGGTTATTTCGGTTCTTTCCAAGTTTCAATTTGTGGTGTACCCGTTAAGTTTAAAAGGATATGAACTTAGGAAAGCCCCTATGCCAACCTGCTTTAACGCATCCTCTATATTAAAGGTCGCAGCCATACATGGACCTTATGCTTTAGCTCTTCACCATGTATTTAGGTGAAAGGTCTCAAACATATGTATGCTAACTTTGCCTTAGCTTAACATATAGATTGTGACCTGCAGGTCCCTTGTGTTATAACCAAAATATACTTTTATTATAATAGGTTTATGGGTTTATATTAAACAAATAATTAAACCTATAAGAAAATAAGAAACTTAAAAAGATATATAGGCACGCAACAGGCTAGCCTTAGATGTATCTCATGTACCTGTTATGTAAGTCAGTTCATTGCAAGGACACTTCTGTGGTTGAATTATGTAGCTGTGATCAGAACTGCCCCTTAAACTCTATTTTCAGTTCCCCAAATACTTGGGGTTTTCCGTCGGGCCTTCTATCTGTGCAAAGTTTATCTTTCCAAAGTTCATAGGGCCTCAAGCCTTATGCTAACTTGCTGAAGCAAATGTCTTACAGGACACAGGCCTGTAGGTTTCTTGCAATACTGCTGAATATAATGCAAAGCAGTAAATATAATAAAGGCAAGCTAGCCCACTGGGCTACAGTAGCAGCGAATATAACAAAGGCAAACTAGCCCACACTCTTCATTGCCCACTTGTTAAATTTCCAAACGAGCACTTTATGCTTTCTCCCATGCTGCCCCTCATGCTTGAGTGGAGTTCTCTGTAAACATCCACAAGGCTGCCTCATAACCCTCTGTAGTGGTGTGGGCGGTTATCCCTCCCCCTCTGGGTCAGAGGGAGGCCACACCGCCTCACTACCCCATCAGGATCACCGCCTAATATCTGGGGGAACTAGCAAATAGGTGTTAGCATCTTGGCTGGTCCAAGGGGGCCAAATCCCTGCTAGTTAAGGCTGCAAGTCTTTAACGAAGGTCGCGGAAGTCACGGATTCTGTGACTTTCTACGACCTCGGTGACTTCCGCAGTAGCTGGTGTGGCTGACTTCAGCTGCTAGCTAAAGTGATCCCGAGCCAGCCGCACCAGCTACTGCTTGGGAGGCCCCGGGAAGCTGGCTCTGAGGACTGCCCGAGCAGCGGCCGGTGCGGCTGGTCCCGCGAACTGCCCGAGGAACGGTCCTGGGCGTGGCCCCGGGGAGCGCCAGAGTACCGGTCCCAGAGGCTTTCCTGGAGCCAGCCGCCCCAGCTGCTGCTTGGGCGGCCCCGAGGAGCACCTGAGCCGCAGTCCTGGTGGCTGCCCCAGAGCCAGCCATGGCTGCTGCTTGGGAGGCCCCAGGCAGCTGGCTCCAAGGACCGCTGGAACAGCAGCTGGTGTGGCTGGAAGTGCCCGAGCAGTGGTTCTGGGGATGCCCTGGGGACCGCCCAAGCAGCAGGGGTCCCTGGGTGGCTGGAGCAGCGGCCCGAGGGGCACCCAGAGGCCGTCTGGAGAGTGGACCTGTCCATGACTTTCACCAAAAATACCCATGACTAAATCTTAGTCTTACCTTAGGAGCAGGGCCTCCCAGGAATCCGTATGCTCTGGCCCTTAGCCCAGGGCAGAGCAGCCAACTGTCTATAGTCCCTGGGCTATTTAAACAGGAGCACAGCAAACCCTGGAGTCAATCAGCTCTGAGGCCTTTAGGCAAGGACAGAACAAACCCAGGAGTCAAGTAGCTCTGAGCCCTTGATGCAGGGACAGAGCAAACCCAGTAGTCGGGTGTCCTAGCTCCAGCGGACGGCTGACTAACACAGGCCTCTTGACCTGGAGAGGGGAGGCTGCCACCTAGGCAGACAGTGAGCTGATGCCACTGCCTATCATGCTGACCCATATTGTCCCATTGTTTCCTTATGCACCCCGTCTATAGCCACCTATTGTCTTGTTCTTAGAGTATAAGTGCTTTGGGACAGGGACTGTCTTTTTGTTCCATGTTTGTACAACATCTAGCACAATGGGACTGGACTCCTAGGTGTGACCAACTGTGTGTACATACAATATGCCATGAAGAGAGACTGACATATTAAATAGTTGCATCATAGTTGAATTGCTACGGTCCTCTCTCATGTTTAAGGTCCGTGAATCCATTACAAGGGGTATTTCAGCCTGCTGGGAAGCAGCACCAGAGTTGTCTGGCACTGGCAGCAGGGCAGTCCTCTGCCTTCTGAAGCCCCCTCCACCTGAGGCTATTCAGAGGCATCAGACAATTGACTTACAATCCTGATTCCATCCAGACATTATAGAAAGGAATATGGATCATTTGGGAAATGAAAGAGTCTGTGACGTACAAGAGGAGACAATACCTCTTTGCAAGTGGTAGCTAGAATAAGTGTAGAGTCAGCAGTTGCCCTCTGTTGCTTCAGAGCTATTTGTAGGCCTCCCAACCAGTCCTATCTGGAGTTAAGCCCCCAGTTAGTGCCACTGGGGCTATCAAGGTTCTATCAATTTGGAAATAAAAGAGCAACCTCTGGCTTTGACATATAAGGTCACTGGAGAGGCGTTACCCTATGCAACCATGCAAGAATTTCAGGAATAGCTTTGTCCCATTCCCATTCTCAGCAACCCATGGAAAGGCCATGACATGAATGAAATCATATGTCATCTGCCTCAGATCAGAGCATTACAACCCACTCCCCATCCTACTTCTAGCCACAGAGATCTGTGGAGGATTTGGGTTTACTGTTGTTAGAGGGAATTTCCCATGCTCTGCAGTAGGAGAAATTGTGATGCTTTCCCCTCAAAGTATATTTAACACAATTTAAGAAAGTAGATTTGAACTACCCTGGCTAGGGAAGTTCTCTCAGTAGGAGGGAACTTCAGTAGGTGAGTCATTCCTCTGCTCCCAGTGACTGACATGTCTGGTTGTGCTCCCAAGCTGCAAAGAGGCTCAAGTACCGATTTTAACAGATCTGCAGGCCTTTTGATTTGAAGAAAGGACATTTGTAGGTAAGCACAGATAATTTTCCTGATTCTATTTTTTAAATGTTCTAATATTTTAAGCAACAAGAATCTTATACAATACAATTAACATGAAAAATTCCTCCTCTGACTCTATTAAAGGGTTAGGTTTCACGTTACTACACCTAGACTCTTATTGGCAGATACAAGATTTGTATGAAAGGACTGTACAAAATCCTATATCCTTAAGAGCCATTCCTTCAAATACAAACTACTAATATTTTTTTAAAATACCTAGCTTACTGCTCAGCCAGTTAATTAAGTCTGTAAAATGAGCATTTGATAACTTTTGTTGTTCCTGCAATTTGTCTTTAGTCTTGGGTGGCTTTCACTCTTCCAAAACTGCATTTTATTTTGTGAAACATTGTAGTTTTACATTTGAACAATAACAGTAACTTGGAAATGGCGCAAATAGCGAATTATATTACAAGGGGATGTCAATGTAAATGAAATTAGTATGAGTGGGACTCATTCAAATTTTGAAAACATAAGCATATTATTTACAGCTGACACAGAAAGCTGTTCCCATTTGTGAGATTAAATTTTTAAAAGTAGCAAGGATTTTAAGATGAAGAAAAACTTGGTTATCCTGTATAGATAATACATTTGCACAAAATTTTACTGCTACTTTTGAGTTTTCTGGACATAATTCTATTTCACATTATCCTTTCTTTTTTTAAATCTATTTACTCCTAACAATACTTTTCACTAATGCAGTACTTTATACCCTTGAAATGCTGGATGACCATCAACTAAACTGCAATAACAAATGAAAAGAAATGAATATGGAATTTTTCAAACACAACTGAACCAAGTTATTGAGATAGAATTTAATAACCATTTCTTTTCCTTATTTATTATATTTTTCTTTCCCATCAAATAAAGTCCCACTTGTGGGGAGGAATTAACTGTGTTTTGCTTTGATTGAAAGTTTAAGAATTAACATCAGAAATCAAAAATTTTAAAACCCAAAATTACTTTAAAATTGCTGTTCTGATTTTTCCCCAAGTTTCTTTTAAATGTGTCCAGTACCTTAAAGCCACCTTTGCCACCCCCTCTATCCTCAGCTGCACCAAGCAGAGTTTGGGGTAGCATACCTGTCATCTTGGGCAAATAGGCTGTCGGCTCCTGGCTGAAACTAGCCTATTATGTCTAAATTCCCTCTCTGCCAGCCATCTCTGCCTGGGTGAATTTATTTTTGGATGTTAATTAGGCTGCCATTGACTTGGCTCAAGATGTTATCTGAAGCAATTTTTCCACTCTTTTTGTCCCAGATTTAAAAGAGTGCCCATATTTCTCTATACTTCCATAGTAACAATTTCTACTTGGTATCAGATATTAACAGTAGGTGAATTCCCAGCTGTTGCATAAGTGTAACACTTAGAATCAGCCTTCCGGTGCACCTACTCACTATTACACATTTTAAGTTTGTTTTCTGTGAATACCCTGCAATATTTATTTAACAGTCACTGTTTTGGCAAAACATTCCTGCCAGTACATGAAGGTGCTAAAATATCTGCAGGGAAAAAAACCAACCACACACACAGGGCATGAAATCAATTTGTTTTAAACTTTAAATGAATAATTGGTGCAGAAAAAGATTTCCACATTCAGCCAGCTCTACTTACATTAAGTGTTAACACAAGCCTGTGTTGGTGCAATACACTACTTAGAATTAATTTATAGCTAAGGATTTCTATTCTTATAGCATCACCAGTAGTGTGTGGAGGCCCCAACCAGGATTTGAATCCCTTTGTACAAGGCACTGTACAAACATACCTTGTTTACAGTGAGGATTTGCCCTTATACCAGCCATTAACCCCTAGTGAAGACAGGAACAGTTTCAGCCAGGGGTTTGAATTAGTGCAGCTCAGGGTGGACAAAAATTATGACTTTATGTACATTAAATACATTTTTGTTTCTAAAATAAACCTATTTAAAATTAAATTTTAAATGATGACAACCTATGTTAAGGTCTAAACTTACTATAATCTATTAAAATGATTTTAATTAAAATGGAAAAATATTAAGCAGTATATGTTTGTTGCTGAAGTTTTAAAGACAGTCAAAGCACAGAACTGATGGAACAATCAGCTTAGTTCTTGACTACATAATCATTGTACGAATAATATATGGCATCATAAGCAGAACATCTGCTTATCATTCATTATCTTCTCGCTAATTTATTCAGGGGTCTGCTGTTGATATTTAGAAGTAGTACCCAAAATAGGAACCTTAAAATAGTCTCTCACCTCTCTGGGTGTGAACATATGTTTGTGTAAGAAACCCTCTACCATTAAAAACATCTCAGTTCCTTCTCTAAAAGGTAACCATAGGAGAAGAGGGTTCCCTCAATAAATAGTTAGGCACAACTATAGTATACGACTACATAGAATAAACTGTTTTCTTTACATTTATCAATATTTGCTGTAAATCACTATCCGTATTTGTTCAACATTCATTCTTTGTACATCATCAGTTAATCATGTGAAGTACTTTATATTTACCATATTTCTATCTCTATACAAGTATGTTTATTGTTGATATTATCAGCTGTTTCCTTTGCTAAAGAGATTATTATTCACAAAGCACTCTTCTTCAGTCCTGCACAAAATGCCAACTTTGCTTCCAGTGGCTCTCTCTGTATGTCAGTGTAAGATCTGTTTAGATACTTACATGGCCTCTATTACCAGTCTCTGGGTGCTCTCCCATAAAACATGACTTAGGCACCCACAAAAATAGTGATAGGGCACAGTCCCATGGATCACAGGGCTTACCTCTGTGTATTAGAGGTCAAAATTGTGTGTGTCAGAATAGTGACTTATAATGTCTTTAAAATCTTATGGAAGAGAGTAGTATAATAGGTTAGAAACAGGAATCCCTAAAGTTGGATGAAATAAAGCCCATGGTGTATTATGATCAGTGGAATTGGAGGCAGAGGGCCTGTATTCCCAGGAGGGATTGTTATTGATGGGTCATCAGTGGAACAAGGAATACAGAGAATTAGGCTGGAAGCAACTCAGCCACGTGGGAGAGAGCAGTGCACAGGTTTTAATAAAGTTTGTTCGACTTAGCCTGCATTCAGCTTCACTCTTTGCAAATGAAATCTAGTGGCATCAGCTGAGCTGTGAGTTCGCTGAAGTGCAGCAGCTGCCAGCGTTAGCCACAGAGCTCAGTCTGAAGCCCCATGGAGCCCTAGATTTTGTGGACACAAATCTAGCCCAGCAATGGCCATGGTGGAAGGAGAGATTTGAGCTTGCCATGCAGGAAAGTAAAACTGTTATTTTATCTTATTGGGGAACAAGGAAGGGAGATCTGCACCACTCTGCCTTGAGCTTCACAGCACACTTAGGAGCCCTGGGGAACTATTGCTCCCCAAAGCAGAACAAAACTATGGTGCAACACCGTTTTTTCCACTAAAGACCAATCCAAAAAGGAGGAGGTAGACCCATATATTGTACAGATTTACACACATTGGCCATTACATGCAATTTTGTGGACCTGACAGACTTCCTGCTTCAGGATAGGCCATCTTCACCACTTGGATCGACACCTGCTGGAGAAGCTGTTCTTGGAAGGCAACCTCACATTAGACAGACTCTTAGACATGGGGCATGCAATGGAAGCACCACGAGAAAGAATGAAAGCCCTAGGAGGCACAGCACCCCCAGAAGTACATGGACCGACACACCAGCAGAGGAGAGAGCAGGTGGCCAGGGTTCCATATCCATAGTGAGCTGCATTTACTGTGGGAGACATCAGACAGCTGTGATGACATTATGACTCTCTCCTTGAGTTGGAGAGTATTTCGGGTTCAGGCTGTCGGGACAGGAAAGCAACAAGGAACAATACCAACCTCCATGCATGCAACAGTATTAATAGAAAATGCCCTGTGTGGTTTCAGCTGGATAGCAGGCCTGCCATTGCCTGGGCAAGTGCGGGGCAGGAAAGCCTCCGTCACAGGCACAAAGGGGAAGATTCGACTCTGTGGCTCAAATCTAGAGACAACAGAAGCAGCAAGCTGATAAAGAAAAATCCGACACTATCTCATCAGAAAGAATAGCAGGAGAAGGGAGGCAATATGGAAAGAAAAATAAACCCCTGGAGAGGAAGTCAAAGTCATATTTCTAAGAATGTGTCATGTATGAGAAGAGGTGTAGAAGAGTACTAGAAAGAAAGGAGGAGTCTCCGTTGGGGATGTTGAACCTGAGAGGGAAAGTAATCAATTCTGTGTTTGTGATATTGTGAACAGGACTCAGTTTTGAGAGAAAAAAGAAGACGGAGTAAGCACTTTGAATGTCAGCAGAGCAAATGCCAGGAAAAGGTGGTTGGTGCTGCGTGAAATCCATTGTGTGACGGGGGAAATGGAAAGCAATCCAAGAAAAATTGCACTATGTGAAATAGATGTGCATACAGCGTGAGCAGTAGATGCACTAGAAGAAAAAGCTCACTTTGGATTAATTTAGGAATTAAAGTTATTGAAAACTGGAAAACTAAAGCCTGCTGGGCTAGAGAGGGTGAGCCCAGGGGTTTGAAACAAGAGACAGAAGAAAGTGAGACATTATTGGGGGTGGCGGGGAGCACAACAGCTGTTTTTGGACTGAAGGGAGGCTATGTAAGAAAAGAAAAACAAGAGAGGAAAATTCAAGAAGTCAGACTTAGAAATGTGGCTGCAGTAGTGGTGAAGTCACTTTATAAACAGGAAGATAATCATTCATAGATACAACTATATTGAATTAAATTATATTATCTACATTATTTGGAACCCCAAACCTATTGCTACAGACAGCTGTGTGCATTTAAGCTGGGAGACAAGCCACGGTTGAGTGTAGAAGGATCCTAGTAGGGTCGATCACCGCTAGCTGACACGTTGTGGCTGTTCCACACACTTATATAGTCAAACATGATGTATTTGCCTACTCTAGACATGACTTATATTTGGACCTAAAGAGATGGCATGAGAGGTGACAATGTGAATTTGTATTAATTTGAAGCTATAGCCACTCTGTAGCACTGTGCTAAATAAATAAAGTGGAAACAAGGTGTTTAAATCTGCATCTCCACAATGCACTATTCCAAACTAGCCTAATCTGTCAGCGTACCCAGTATGTTGGCTTTCCAACAGCTCTCTCTAAGTTGTAACGAGCTGCCTGTCTTCTGCTACTGGAACCTAGAAAAGAATATGATGGGCTGAGAAATGTTACATATTCATCATGAATTCTCAAAAGGAAGATTAACAAGAATTAGTGCATAGGAAGGTGTAGATATAAATCACCTAGACTTCAAGACCGCATTTTAACTCGCAAAGGACAATTTAAAAGGTTAGCACAATCAAGTAGTGGCTAAACTGAAGCGAGAACCATTTTAGGAGTATAGAATCAGGGCCGGTGCAAGGAAGTTTCGCGCCCTAGGTGAAACTTCCTTGCACCAGCCCTGCACGCCCCGCCCAGCAGCAGCCAGTTCCCCCCTCGCGGCAGCTCCCCACCCCCCCCACGGGCCGGCAGCTCAGCCCCCCGCCCGCAGCGCCCTCCCAGCTCCCAACTCAGCTGCGGAATCAGGAGGGTGGCACGCAGCCGCAGCCAGCCGCCCCCCCCACCGGCTCCCAGCTCAGCCGCGGAGCCGGGAGGGCGACAGGCAGCCGCGGCCAGCCACCCCCGCGCTCCCGGCACCCTAGGCGACCGCCTAGGGTAGCCTAGTGGGCACGCCGGCCCTGTATAGAATTTATGGAAATCTTTTGGGATGGAGGAAGTTGACAAGGATTGGGTTTTATTTACTTTATAAAAAAAAAAGATCTGGAATATAAAATAGGATACTTCTTAGGAGAAGGTGCCAGTGTCATACTGGATAGAATATAAAACCTTCAGATTAAACACAATTACAAAAAATCAGAGTACATGATCCTAGGACTGGATTCTGAAGAGCAGAGCTGGATAGAACTACTTTTGTAGCTCAAAACTCTGTAAAATTTAAACGTTGGCTAAATTTCTCACACATGGCAAAAGTGGAATGGGCAAAATGGTGAGATTTCTAGTCTCATAGAAGATGTCTGCATGGCCTAGGAACATATGAACCATATGATCAAAGAAAATGCATTACTTGCAAGGTCTCACATACTCTGGGTTACACCTTGCCCATTTAATTGCCCCTGGCAACCTACTGGGATGTCCTGAAGCATCCTTCCAGCTACCACACGGATATGAAGTGGCATACAATAGTGTTAGATACTTTGCATTTGATATTATAACACGAACATGACTGGAGTTGAAGATGTTGCTTATGACCTATAAAAGCCCTAAATGGCCTGGGATCTGCCTACCTGAAAGACTGCTTCTCCCCACATGGCCTACTGCCACAGATGTGGTCAGCAGAGGCCAGAATCTCTTTCATTACAAGAGATGAGGTTACCAGCTGCGTGTTTTTGGTGAAGGCCTCGGGATTCTGGAATGTCATCTCTCTGGTCCAGAATAATTCAAACTGGATGATCTTTCATGCATTCTGCAAAAGCAATCTGTTTGACTGGAGTTTGGGGAAGGTTGAAGATAGGATCCTGGGGGCAGGAAATGGGAAGTTTTGCTGCTTTGATTTACTGGCTGGCTAAGTTAATTCATTATTTGTATCCCTTTTCTACTGATGGGTGGTTACCATTAGACGCCTAGCTAATTGTTAGGGCACCTTTAAAAATCTGACCCCTAAAGCTTTTTGTGTGCGAGTTTCTTACTGTTTTTAAAATCTAAATACATTTATAATAAATAATGGTATGTATAAGTGCCATGATAATAAGAATAAAATTTCTAATTAAATAGTATTTTAGTACCCTACCACGGGCATGTTTAAAATATTACAATTTTCCCTTTGATGGCTCTATTTTATATATAGGCCCTATTGGAAATATTAAGTATAGAAAATACTGAGGTAATGGTTATTAGGTATTTAGAGCAAACAACAAGTTTTAAGGCATGGCCACTGTGTAAGTGATTTGAACATCCTATTAGCAACAATTTCACTAATAGAAATTGATGAACAGAAAGTCACCATTCTAGTCCAAAACTTTTACTGAGTTAAGGAGGCCCATTTTTTACTCACTCTCCTAAAACTGGGCTCTTCGAGATCTCCATATTGTAATTATGAAACCAAACTCTGACCTGGCATTAAAATGGTTAACTTCTAGCTTTTAGTGCAATGAAGAAAGAGTGGGATTGTTCTGGCAGCAGCTCCAAACAGTTGACAGCAAAATGCTTTTTCTACTACTCAGTAACAAACAGTTCAGGACAAGGGGCTAAAGTTGTTTTTCTTGTCACTCTAAAACCTCTCAGTTTTAATTCCACAAGCTTCCTTTAGGTAATAGAGCACCTTAGCCACCATGAGAATATCACTTTTCTCGAGCGGGTCCTGCAGGAAGATGCTCCCTGCCCACTCCTGGTCCTCTGGAACTCATCATTGGGCTGCTGCCCCACAAGCATTCCTGACTGGCCCCAACACACACCTGAGTCGGCTGAAGGACATCCAGACAGTCCGTCTGTGAACTGCGCCCAGACAACATCTGTACTCGCTTGTGCTTCATACCATCCACTTTCTCGCCATTGTGTCCTATTCCAACACTAAGTGGTGGGACCAGACACCACCTGCAGGGCACACTTTGGACTAGTGTGTACTCCACTTTGGTTCCATAGCCCACTGCGGATATTAGCTGGAAGCTCCTCCGTGGATCTGTGAGCACAAATATGCATCTGGCGCAGTTCGTGAACTCCTGAACCGGTTCTTTTTGTGGCAAGAGGGAGACCCTGATGCGCATAGAGTGCATCAGGCTGCAGCCCCTTTTCTAGCTCCTCCTCTTACTGAGATTCTGCCTGCGCTTTCCCCATGACTTGTTTAACCCAGCACACCCAGTCTGCGGCCCCACAAAAGTTGCAAGACCTCCTCGTCAACCTCCTCTGGCATTGGCCAAGAGGGCCGTCTACCACCCCAGGAGGAGGAAGTTGAACAGTGTGAAGGGAGGGGCTGTGACTGTGGGGCCTAGATCTAGTGTCTTGTGGGCAGAGTTCTTCTGGGCAGTGTCCACTGACTCCTGAGATACCTTTGACGAGCAGTGGATGCTCTTTGGGCTCTCTGCTTAGGGTCCCCTTCTGGTTCCCTAATTTTTAACCTTGATCTCACTCCTGTTCCTGTTTTTTCCTTAATTGTCCCAAGTAATCACTTGCAGCCTGGGCTCAGTGGTTCCTCTCCTGTGGTTGAAGGGGTGGTACTTTAGCTTTGGGCAGGCCTAGACTTGCCTGTCCCGGTACCCACAATAGGTACACACCTTCCAACTTTTGCAATAAATGAGATACTACACAGTCCTGTAGAAGCGACAAAGAGTCCTGTGGCACCTTATAGACTAACAGACGTATTGGAGCATAAGCTTTCGTGGGTGAATACCCACTTCGTCAGATACAGACTAACACGGCTACCCCTCTGATACACAGTCCTGATTCCACCCAGAGCAAGTCCATCCTGTGCACTGAATGAGGCAGTCTAGTCACCCAGCCAGGTCCAGTTTTGCCCTCCTGGCATCTTGTCTGATTGGTCTCTTCCCCTCTCCACCTGCCTCCAGACATTTCCACTCATATACCACCCCCCGCTCCTTGTCCCTGTCTGTCTCTCCCTGGCTGTTTGTCCCAGTCCTTGTCCAGCCAACCCCCATCTCCATCCCTCCCCCAGCTTATCATCTGATCTCAGTATTCCCTCCCCACAACCAGTCCTCTCCCACCCTTATTTCCCTCACCATCTCCCAGATCCGATCTCCTTGCCCAACTGGTCACAGCCTCCCCTCCATTCCAGCCTCTCCTGGTCCCAGTCATACTCCCCTTGCCCAACCTGTCCCAATCTTCTCCCCATAACTCCAAGTCACAGTATCTCTCTTCCCAGTGCCCCTCCAGTCCCAGTCTCACCAGGCTCCTTCTCCTCATCTCCTGCTTTCTCTCTCCCCAGACTGGCTAATATTCCTTCTGCATCTGAGGCAGCTTCCTCCTCCATGCTGTCTGGGCAGCAGTAGTGGGGTAAATGAGAACACGAGAAAGACAGGCTCCCTGCTGTCATTCCAGTGCCTGGCCCTGGACCAAAGCAGCCATTACAGGGAAAGTCCAGCTTCATCCCCGTAACCCTGGGTTGGAACTTGCTCTCTCATTCTGTGGAGCTGGAGCATACAGAGTCTGGTCACACATAGCATGCTCCATCCCCTGACAGTTCATATGTATGACCAGACTGCGCATGCACCATGCTCACAGATCAACTGAGCATGCTCCAGCCACCCTGCGTTCGACAGTTGCTCTGTGAGGATGGCACATGCAGAGTCTAGTTAGCACTAGGCACTGTAAGGGTCTCAAGAGTGCTCAGTGAGGACAGAATCTTCAGAGTTTTTTGCTGTTAAACTCTAAAATCTCTGAGCATGTGTGGACTGCAGTTTTCAAAGGCTTATGACTTGTCTAGATTTGGGTGGCTTTTTATGAAGATGGCAAAAAGGACATCCCTGACACAAAGGCCACCTTCAACCAAATTTCAAGGCCTTGCTCCAAAGCATGGGGAAGCTAGAGCTTCTCAGAAAGCTTCTTAAAGAAAAGGTCACCGGTTTTTTTTTTAACGCTGTAAAACGATGAATTTTTTTGAAAAAACATTCAGCCAGTGGCAGACACCCAGCATAAAAATTGTTGCCCAAACAGTTAAATTTGGTGACGTATAAACAACTAAACAAAAGTCTTATAATGGAAAGTGTCAGTCATCCTTAATGATAGGAAGTGCTACCAGCCCCACCTCTGATGACATTTTTTCACTTTTCTGGTTGAGCCAAATTTCAGATAAATCCAATGCTCCCTCACCAAATATTTATCTCATGAAGTGCCATTGTGTGCCATTACTATTCCCATCCACCATAGCAGATCAATCTGGAATAAACCACTCCAATGCCAATTTAAATTAACTTTAAGCATGGGTGATAAATAGCTCCTGTTCTGAAAACAACAAAATATGACAGAGAAAAATATGTTCAACCTGTGCTACCAAAGCCACAAGATTTAACTATGCTATCAGTTGCTGTATCTGGTACCTGGAACTGTACTTCATACAGCAAACTCTACATGGACTCTCACTGTATCCCCAGACAGCTCAAGATGTCTCTAAGAAATCTCATTCAGCCTCCCCAAACAATTTTAGAGCTGGATCAACTATTTCATTCCTTTTTATTGAAAATCCAAAAGGACTGAAACAGACTGATTAATGTACTTGTAACCCAGTGCATTGATTCAAGGAAGGCTCTATAATTAAAATAGCTTTTAAACAAAATCTCAGTATCAGACACCCAGCATTATTCTTCTCATTAGTGGGAAGACTAGGAGAAAACACTATGAACAGCATCATCTGTGTGGGTCTGCCAGCTAAAGAAGCATTTAATCACTCAGCAATGGTCATGTAAGCCTCTTGCTATATCAAGGCATACATCTATTGAGCTAGAAATCCATTGTCACTTGTGGTGCTAATATTCTGGGGTTATCAAAGACAAAGCACAAATCCACTGATTGAAAATACTAAATACATTCTTCTTAATCATTAATTATTCAGCTTCTAGGGACAGAGTAGTTATGAAACTGACCTCTTACTTCATCTGACATCTGAAAATCTGTCAAAGAACCTGCTAATCAGAGTTTTTTATTTGAAATCGTATGCAGCAGAAGCTTGTTAAATCAGATTATATTATAAAATGCTGCTGCAACAAGGTTAGTGGGTCTAATCCTTTTACAGCTATTTGTTTAAGGGGTCCCTCTCTGCTGTATGATATATGTTTAGGTTTGGTTCACAGGGAAAGTATTCATTTAACAGGTCTGTTCTTTTACCAGATGAATTTTTTATTGCATTTCACTAGCTGATGCATCGACAAGGTCAACTGTGTTTCTCAGTCATCTGAGGTAGATACATTGAGTTCTACTGCAGTTTGCTGTTTGTGGGCATTTTAGAAACAATGGAGGCTGCATCTACTCTGGGTGGCTACTAAAGATTCTGGGACACCTTTTGAAAGAGTCAGGAAGTGATTGAACATTTTCATGAATATCTGACAGCTGTCCAAATACTATGCCCCCACAAATAGCAGCATGCCAAACTTATCACTGATATTTAAGAAAATAGTCATGAGTCACTTTCTGGATTATTGGACAGCTCTGTTCTTCACCAGCATCATTTTAGGATGCCAGGTATTTCTCTCACCTAGCACAATTTTCCATTCAAGGTCTGGAACTTCTGAGGTCCGTATTCACGAAGGTGAATACTGTGGGTTGGACAATTCTTGCCTGCTTTGTACAAGGAGTAAATAGGTATTTTAAACTCCCAATACCAAACTTTCTTACTCTTGGTGTAGTGATGTCCTTGATTACATGAGTTGTACAAAACATATCAGGGATTATAAATCAGGTTAGTTTGTCATGACTTTGCTTTTGATGTCAGGGTGTAGCTGTACTACACAGAATTTTAATAAAATGTATGAAAAACGCCTGAAATGTGCCCACAGGATCTCCTCCAAAGTCCAATGTATTCAAAGGGAATTGACCTCAATGGGCTCTGAATCAGGCGCACAGTACATTTTTCTAAGTATACCTATACCATATCATCAAGCAATAGGTGACAGTCTATAGAAGAGATTGCTTGGGATATTACAATGCAACTCTCTAGTCTAGAATTAAACTGTTAAATACAATTTAAAATAAATGTTAGCATGCACTAAGCCAGGGCCTGATCCTGCAAATGCTGAATGAATGTGAATAACTCTTGTATCATGGGAGTGTCTGCAGAACCCCCACTACAAAAATGGACTGAAATCTTTTAGATGAACAGTAGCTGACAGAGTGAAATGCAGCCACCTATGTGATGGGGAAGCAACCAAATGGTGCACATAACACTTCAATCTCTTGAAAGCATTACTTTCAGAATTTAGGAGCCTGAGTCATTCAGGCACTTTTTAAAATGTTACCCAATTTAAGAGGATACAAATGCTCCATAGTGCAGAAAACATCAGCCTATTTGGCAAATTCCAGATACATTTGTTGAAATCCAGATCTCAGTGGTTTGAGCATTGGCCTGCTAAACCCAGGGTTGTGAGTTCAATCCTTGAGGGGGCCATTTAGGGATATGGGGCAAAATTTGGGGATTAGTCCTGCTTTGAGCAGGGGGGTTGGACTAGATGACCTCCTAAGGTCCCTTCCAACCCTGATATTCTATGATTCTATAGGATTTCAGGCCAGAAAGGACCATTAGATCATCTAATCTGACCTCCTGTATGTCACAGGCCATTCAGTTTCACCCTCTGCTCAGCCGCCTCAGAAAACCATAGAGCCGCAGCCATGCAATGTTTAAAAGGAGGGATGCATAGGCTTGGGGGGGAAAGATGATGCCTCTTCACCTTACTCCCACTCTTAGTATTTTCTGGGCAGATCTGGCCAGGTGTCAGTGGTGTTGCTCTGGATTTACAGCAGTCACTAAGACTAGGTCTTCACTGCCCACCGGATTGGAGGGTAGAGATCGATTTTTGGGGGATCGATTTATCACATCTCATCTAGACGCGATAAATCGATCCCCGAAAGTGTTCCCCGTCGACTCTGGTACTCTGGCTTGCGAGAGGCACAAGCAGAGTCGACAGGGGAGCGGCAGCGGTTGACTCCCCGGCGTGAGGACAGCCAGGTAAGTCGATCGAAGATACGCTGACTTCAGCTATGGTTTTCGCGTAGCTGAAGTTGCGTATCTTAGATCGACACTCACCCCCCACCCCCGCTAGTGTAGACCAGGGCCAAGTGAAGAATTTAGCCTCGACTAACAAGGAGGCTGTATTTTCACACAGTACCTTGAAAGAGAACAGAAGACTTTTTCGCTACAAAGAGGCTGGCCCGTTAGTCTTATATACCTTGGAGAGCTCAGACCTGTGTGTGCAAATCCGGTCTTATTTTATACTCTGTACAATATAATCTAACACTGTTATTGGCTGCACACACACAGGAAAATGCTCTTACTTGCTTCTTTTGTGCTAATTGGAAACATCACTTCTCTGTTCTCTAGCTACCAGGTTCCATTATACCAAGTGAAAGGACCTGACGCCTTTAAAAAAACAAAACAAAACACTGCGCAACTGTGTTAAGAAAACTTGACTAGAACAAAGAAACAAGATTCATGTCAAAGGTATCAAAGAAATAAAACTGTCAGATATGCTGAGCAGCCTTGGTCATATTTTTGGAGGAGAGAGGTACATGGTATTTCATGGATTGACCAGCGTGCTTGGTTTCTATTAGAGCACCCAGTTCACCCCACTCACCCTAATGCAAGATTGCTGATTTTTTTAAAACTCAACCCTAAATCTGAGTAACTTCAACAGTACTGGTCCCATCATTTCCCTAAGACTATTCCACACTTCAATTTCCCTACTGCATGGCAGCGTGACAGTTCTCATTGAGAATTGAGATACTCAACCTACATTTTCACACTGAAAGTAATGACATTTAATAACTTAGTTCCTCCTTTATCTAATCCAAGCAATTCTTCCCAATTTGATGCCCTACAAATAAATACAGATGGCCACATTAGCCTTCAGTTGTCACATAGATACCTAGGCCACTCATACAGATCTCACTATAAAATCAGGGCCTATTTATTTTTAGCCTTTCCTCAGTGATCAGCCCCTCTAACAATTTAATAAACGCTACAGCCTTCTCTGGAGTTTCACCAATTTGTTAGCCTTTCTGGGAAGGCACAAGTTGGGAGCCTGAAAGCTCTGCTGCTATGTGTGTGTACACATTGGTGAACACAACAGAGGAAATGGAACAGGAAGTGGCAAGGAGCAGAAAGGCACACACCCATCTTAGGAGGTAGAGTTAAGGTTTCCAATTCTTCAAAATTGATTCTCCTTGTGTTGTTAAATGCTAGCTACATTGCCTCCCCATTTTCCACAGCAGGAAGACCCTCTTATTTTTGTAATGCAGCCCCAATTGATCCTGGTTTTCTACATCTATTGTGCTACAATTTTCTTGCTGCTTGCTTCAGGTGACTTTTCCCCTTACCACTAGATCCTTTATTAATATTAGTCCACTGAGCTACTGTATGAAACATGCTAAAAAAGTGATTACTTAGAACCTGTTGCAGGATTCTCCTAGTATCATCAGTAATTATATAGATTTGATTACTTTCATGGTATTTTTACATCCATGTACAATTCTTGTTTCTTTTTGAGTTTATTTAGAAATAAAGACCATTTTTTGGATCTGAAAATAATGTTATGCAAATCTTTTCCATATATAAACACAGCAAATGCAGTTCAGAGCCCATGTTATGTATTTCTAAAGAAGGTGATCTGTACTCTGTCTCTGAGGCAGCATTCAGACTATTTAATGTATTCTTGCTGTTGCTATGGAAATCGCTCCTTTTCGAGTCTGTGTGCAAATGCTAGTCTTATTACTGTGTGAGGTGAAAGGTGTGCATGAGTCAAACTATTTGTTGTGTATTATTCTCCCATGACCTCAGTGCCTTGGGGGGAAAAGAAGGGAATTAGTGCCTATAATGAGAATGCTTGCAATAAGGAGCTAGAGGGAGATAGCTGGATATCAGTGAATCAGAAAAGCTCTGGCTAAGAACAATCAGCAGAATGCATTTTCTGCTTCATCCACAGGAGATTAGTTCTATGACTAGTTAAAGTCATCGGGCTGAGAAATAAAATGTACATAGCAGCAGTTTTGCTCAGAGTGATTTCAAGTGTGTGACATTTGTCAAACAAAGTCATGAATACAATAGTATTGGAGGAAGGTCAAGTTTAGCATTAAAACTCTGGCAGCAGATCTACAATCGGCCTTGACAGTAGGCAGATGAGCCCTAAAACACTGCACATCTGTCTAGATAGGGATCTCAAATTCACTGTGTATTCAAGGACAGAAGAGAACACAGTACTTACATCCTGACAAGCTTCCTAGCATCAGCCATGTTTAGCAAATATTTTAAGCACAGCCTTCTCACAACCTTGATTTTATACTAGACAACAAGTTGACTAATCAGGTGACACCAAGTAAAATGAAATGTGGTGTTTTATGTTTGCCAGTTAGAAGAGACAGTGGCCAACTTGTACTTAAATCAAGACACACTCTTTAAGTATAATGCAGCCAGAAACACGGACCCACCTGCTTCCAGGAAAGGATGAAGAGTTTGTATCTTTACTAACAATATTTTTTAAACGGCTTCACAGTGATCAGCTCTATAAAAAATACATTTGTCTTCGGCTCATCTATATCCAATTCAAATCTGAGCATAAAGTATGCACAATAGAGCTAGTTAGAAAATAGGCTCCACCCCCCCACCTAGAATGTCAACTTTTCATCAAAAAGCCAAAAACTTCTGATCCAAAAATTTGATGGAAACAAGATGTTCAGCATTCTTGAATTGAAGCATTTAATTTAGATTTGGGTTGTGGAACTGAATGGGAATATTTCAATTTGGCTCAGTCCAACATTAAATTGCATCCTCCTGAGCTGCCACAGTGTCTCATGGGACTTGCAGTTCAGGTGCTTTGTGCTCCTTCTTTTCCTCTGTGGGGTTCCCTGGTCTATGGTGCACCACAGTCTCTCCTATTGCTGAGCTGCCATGGTGCATCATGGGAGATATAATGCATAATGGGAAATGTATCCCAGCTTGTAGAAGAGAATGGGAATCATGATGCACTGCAAATTTCCCTAATTAAAGTTTCATTTTTTTCAGCCAGAGGTTTTTGGATGTCCAGTTTTTCAATGAAAATTGAAAATTTCTACAGAAAGCAAACTTTGTGACAAAATTTATTCAAAAGCTCAATTTTTCATTGAAAAAAACAGTTTTGATGCAAAATTCTTGAGCAGCCCTGGTGCACAAATTTAAGGATCATATTCATCATTCTTATCACAATGCCACCAAATACATGATTCACTCTTACTTGCTGCCATGGTATACCTCACCCTTTGTCCTGAAAACTCACACACTCCTGCTTGTACACTAGGGGATTTTACAAACTGTAGATTCACGGAAGTCAATAGATATCTTTGCTGAAGAAGTGACTGAAAGAGAAGGCCCTTGTGAAACTCAGGTTGGAGGGAAAGCTAGTTGAAGGAAGAATTCTGCACACCTGAGTGATATCTGAATACCTGTACAGCATATTTGATTGTGAAACATAAATGTCCCAAACTGCCACCCCTTAAACACCTAAGCATACACTATAATATTAAATATGAACTAAATAAAACAGGGTTTCCCTCAGCCACAGCTCAAAATAAAGATTCAGCTTACTTCAGCCAGACGTCCCGATAAAATCGGGACCGTCCCGATTTTTGAGCATGTGTCCCGCGTCCCGATTTTCAGTCTTCTTGGGGTTTTTTTGTTTTTGTTTTTTTTTGCTCCAGGCTCTTCCGTTTCCGGCGGAAGAGGATTCCGCGCCAGAGGATTCCGGAGGCAGATGTTTTTTGCTCAACAACTTTCGCTGAAGAGCCTCTTCCGTTTTTTTTTTTTTTTTTTTGGTGAGAAGTTCCGATTTTCGGGTCTTCTCATCTGGTCACCCTACTGCTACCACAACCATCCTCAACTTCAGCCCCCCTCACTCCTGCTGCTTTTCCCAAGTGGATCTATACACCCCTCTCATCAGCTGCCTACTGTTAAAGAAGCTCATCAGCACTCCTGACAGGAACACCTGCTAATCCGGCCATGCTTAACAACAGAGTCCAGGGATGACTGGCTCTTTGGGGAGATGTTTTAACCCCATGCCTCCCACAGTCTCTGTGTAGACTCTTCATCCATACCAGCCCTATTCACATACAGTGGTGTGATCCAAGTGTCAAAGCAGAATCATATTTTTAGTATATTTTCAGGTCTATCTATACATGTACAGTTTCACAATAATAGCAACCAAGTATTCAGAAAAATACAAATTAAAGACAATTTTTAATCCCTCTTTGGTTATAGAAATAATTGTAAAAAAGGCACATCTATGAAAAATACAGCAAGTAAGGGAGTTAAATGACATTTGATTAAAATTGTATGAAAGATGCTAGAAATCGCCTTTTTAAATTTAGAACTGATGTTTTCATTACGTTTTCTAAGACCCTGTACTTTTAGAACAATGGCAATATTTGATATTTATATAGAATTTTTAATCTGTAGATCTCAAAACACAACTAAAGGTGAGTAAATATCATTAGCTACACTTTTTAGATGGGGAGAAAGAGGGACAGGGAGATCATAATTGAAATCCTTACCTCACTGAAAACACAGAGTTTTGGCGTGGACTTCAATGGAGTCAGGATTTCACCCTAAGTGACTTCTCCAAGGCCATATAAGAAATAAGGACTCAATCCTGCCCCCATTGAAGTCAATGATAAGGCTCCCCTTTGCTTCCATGGGGTAGATATTCAGGCACTACATGAGAAAGCCAAGATTAGCTCTTGTAAATTAACCCTGATTTGTAGTCCTGGGCTCAGAGAACTAGGCAATATTGTGTCATAATAAATTATTGCAATTGACAGTCTGCCCATCTTAAACATCATTGTGACATTTGTGTGAGATAATCAGACCAGGGACAGATTAAATATATGGGTATATTTGTTTGTTTTCCCCTTAAGTTTTTGAAAACATTAATTCATATCTTTGCTGTATTTCTCTCTTATGTGCCATTAGTTAACTAGCTGTGTTTCATGGGAAATCAAATTACTTCAGATATTTACACTTTCAGATGTACAAAAACATGAATTAAAGGATTTCTTCTATCATCATTCACTAACTGTCTTTTTTTGGTAGTAGATAATGATTAATCCATACAAATAAAATGCAAAATGGGTGTATTGCTATAACAGACTAACTCATATCATCATAAAAAAGTTAGACTAATAATTTGATTATCCCATGATGTTTTTCCTCAAATGCATTCATAAAATATTTTAGATTGTTCAAATATGATTTGCGTATGGGTGTATAAACCTCACCACCTTCCACTCTAAGTGCAACGTGCATAGGGTGACCAGACAGCAAATGTGAAAAATCGGGACAAGGGGTGGAGTGGGGGGGGGGGGGGTAATAGAAGCCTATATAAGAAAAAGACCCAAAAATCGGGACTGTCCCTATACAATCAGGACATCTGGTCACCCCACATGCACATCTTCAATCTTGCAGTCTCTAACATAAACCCATGGAGTGTGTACTTAAAAAAAAAAAAATCCAAACCCCAAATCCTACCACAGCAAAAACATTACAGCTTGCATACTCAATTCTGCCCTGGGAGAGAGGATGCAAGAAAATGAACCACATGTGAGAGATGTCAGTCATGTTGCTTAACGCATTACTGGAAGACACTCAGATACTGCAGAGATGAGGGTGGTATTATAGGCTATAAAAATAGAAACAAAACAAATGCACAGCATGTATGTGTGTGTGTGTGTGTGTGTGTGTGTGAATACAGTGTATTTATGTATTCACACATATGAAGTTGTGTGTGTAGGTTTTTGAACAATGAAGCATTTTTGTTAAAAAGTTATTTGAAATTTAAAAATCTCCTGATATAATATCTCTTACCTTGGGGTAACTGGGAGGGATGTGACAGTTTCAGAATTATCATTAAAATTGTCATGATCTGCCCAGAGTTTTCTTTCATTTAAAAGAATTGCCTGACTGTCATTGCTCAGTCATCTTCAACATCATTTAGTCAGTGCACTGGAAGATTACTTAAAAGGAACTGATTGCAGAGAGCTCTGTTTAAAAGACAGTTTTATCAGCCAAGAACAAGGTGAGCAGATGCAATAAAGGCTAGTTCTTTTATTTAGAAATGCTGGTTTTCTTTTTATTGTTGGATTTAAAATAAGAATACATTAAACTCTACTCTGTAAAGTTTGTATTTCAGAACTAATGGAGAAGCTTTCTGCCATTCTAAATCTCAATGAGTTCAGATGGGCATTTTTATATGATGTTATTTAAAAAACAGCTGCATCCAAGTTGGATAAAAAGCATCCTAGTATTCTAATGAATTATTTCACCATTTAATGGGAGTACGATGCTATGCAAATCACTCAATTTTTAACTACTGTGAGCAGACATGGTATGAAATATGAATTAATTAAATTAAACACTGCTTTCATATAAAAGTATCTTGTGGTTCATAAGTACCATTTGCAAGATGATACCACATAATTCTGCAGCCCAGTGGATAAATGTCTTTGAAGGAGTACAATTTAGAAAAAACAAATGCATCAAGTACTTTCTAACATGGGGGTGGGAGTTGGAGAATACAAGCATAATAAGAAGCTAACGGAGGGTTTTATTCCATGGGTGACTCAGTACTTTGCAAACTGGACTACAATATCATGGATTAGAGGTTATGTTCACTTTGGCTCTCTGGTTAGAGTGGATGTAAATGAAATACAGGGAGAGGATAGCTAGGGGAAAAGATGTTACTGTATAAAACATTCTTTATAAGTAAGTACCAACAATGTGAAAATCAAAATTGCTTTTACATTTATTACAGCAGTATTAAGTCTAAGAACACGGTGGGTGGCAGTATTGAAAACTGTGTCACTGAAAAGGGATTTCATTCTAATTTAGTATGCATCCGATCCATATATGAAATTCATATCATGCATATACTACACCCTTATTAGAGGGACCGGGAGAGATTATCTGTGCTCCACTTGCTCGCATGCATCTTTAAATAGGCAGATCAAACAAAAGTTTAGATGCTTAACAACATGCTGTTGAACTCATTAGCCTTTGAGATTCAGTTTGTATCTCCCGAACTGTCTCATTCAAACATCTGTAAATACTCTACTAAATGTTTTTAGTATCCAGTTCAGAAGGCCAGTGTTATTGTTCAGTTTGGTATGAAAGAGTAATTTCTAAAACATTTGATACTCCACTGTACCCCATTTGATACCCCACAAGTATAAATAGTTGTCAGGTAATAAATTGGTTTCATTAATTCTCAAAATCTTTTCGGCAATAAAAACAAGTTAAACCCCCCAGTTAATGTTCTTATAAACTGCAACTTGGCCTTACATTCTGTTAGGACTGTTTCACTATGAAATGAGACATTAGGTTAACACATGAAGGAAGTGTACATGTCTAAGAAGAAAGAACAGTGGAAAGGGCTGGCTCAAATCAGTAAGTAATTTAAATGTTCACTAACACTGCTTGTGGTATTCTGCTCTTATCATAAGAGGCTTGCTCAGAGAGTAACTTCCACAGGAAAGACTACCAACTACTACCATCCCTCCATAAGGTTTGTGCAAGGGTTTATGTGGCTGAATGTCAGGAGAAAGGTAAATGTATTTGCCTTAAGCCAAATTCTAGACTAAAACTATAAGGAAGAGAATGATGCTTGTCAACATTTCAGAAACAGGACTCAATAAATAAACCCAGTTACATAATTCAATAAGTATTGAGGACCATCCTATAAAAACATTAACTGCCCTCACCTCCCATTAACTTAAATAGGAGTTGGAGATTGCTCAGCATCTGCCAGGAATGGCTCAAGTACATTGCAGGACTAGGCCACCTCCTTATTTTATCAACTGCTACTGAAAGGTGCTTGCAAAGTGGTTCTTAGAATGCATGCTGATATACAGATTTGTGCACGCACACATGCACAAATACATGCCAGAAAATGTAATCATCAAAAGATCAGACAAAAATTATCACCTCCTTCACTGGTATTGAGCCAACCTGGCTTCACTGGAATAGCAGCTCACAAGAACAAGCACACAAGCAGAACAAATACACAAATTCTGATGTGGCATGGAAGCTTTTCTCCTACTGCATTGTTAATGAAACCATTTTATGAATACTATTCAGCTCCTCCCTGGCTAATCTCCTTTGTGGTTGGGTTTATTTTTGTAGGAATAACATGTGTCTTGTAAATAAAAAATAAATCATGTGGCCATTTTCTTCATTTCAAACAAATACCTGTAGAGGCTGATCCTGGAAGATGCCAAGGACCCCTGTCCCTGCACTATGCAGAATTGGACCCTTAGTTTTATTTTGTACTACCAAGTGAATGAAGCAAGTGAGATTTCATCTTGTTCTATAAGACTTTTAGCACGGTCATAAAATTAGTCCAACAAACTCAGATCTGAAGAATGACAATCTTATTGTTTTTAAATGTCCTATCATTCTCCCAATATTGTCCAGTAGTTACTTTGTGTGCCCTCTTTAGAATGCTTTACATCACATTGTTACGAAATGGAGAGGCACCCTGTAGATAATAGTTTTATGGGCAACAAAGACCAGTTTCAAGTAAGATTTTTAAATTTTATACTTGTTTAACTAGCTCCATGGGAAAGATATTCTGTGCCTTTAAATCTGAGAAATATTAAAATCAGCTGCAATCAGCTGATTGCAAAATTCAGACAAATGTTTTACACTCTTATTTAAATTAAAAGTTTATATTTATATTCCAGCTAAAGACATGACTTCAAACAAAATGTGCCCAAATACTGGTTTATTTCTGAAGATGAACAGGATACTGTTGGGCTAAATTTCTATAAGATCTAGTTTTAATCCAAAGTGGTACTTCTGTGAAGGACGTTTCCTGTGCTGGAAGATGGAGAGTGACACGTGAAAACATTTTTTTATATGAGGTTATGGAACGATACTAAATGGAAAATGGCGGTTGCCCCCACTAGATTGATTCAGAGAATGGTGTTTTGGCAAAGTCCAGTGGCTATTTCCTCTTTGTCACAACCACCCCATTATTCTTATATTTGCTAAACAAAACACTACATAGAGCTATAATTTTCCTAATGATACTCAACATCAATACCAAAACCTTTTAAATGTTGAAATGTCTTAACAAGTCAGTTCCACAGCTATATACAGCCCCTATGGCCTTTCAACCATGCAGGGATAGAGTATGTATGAAGCACATGACTGTTTTCAGGAGTTTTAGGTTTCAATTAAGTTTCTTTACAATATGTCAGAATCAGGAGTTAGAAATGAAAACAAAAAACGATGTCAGTAAGAACATGAGAACAGCCATGCTGCGTCAGACCAATGGTGCATGTAACCTAGTATCCTGTCTTCCAACAGTGGCCAATGCCAGGTGCTTTGGAGGAAATGAACAGAACAGGCAATTATCAAGTGATCCAACTCCTGTCATCCATTGCCAGCTTCTGACAATCAGAGGCTAAGGACACCCCGAGCACAGGGGTTACATTCGTGATGATCTTAGCCTATAGTCATTGATGGATCTATCTTCCATGAACTTATCGAATTTTTTTGGAGCCCTGTTATAGTTTTGGGTTTCACAGCATCCCCTGCCAATGAGTTCCAAGGCTGACTGTTGTGTGAATAAGTACTTCCTTTTGTTTGTTTTAAACCTGCTGGCTATTTTTTTAAGTGGGTGACCCCTGGTTCCTGTGTTATGTGAAAGAGTAAACAACACTTCACTTTCTCCATACCAGTCACGATTTTATAAATCTCTATCATATACTCTCTTAGTAAGCTCTTTCCCAAGCTTAAAAATCCCAGTCCTTTTAATCTCTCCTCCTATGGAAGATGTTCCATACTCTCAACCATTTTTGTTGCCCTTCTCTGTAACTTTTCCAATTCTAATATAACTTTTTGAGATAGGGTGACCAGAACTGCATGCTGCATTCAAGGTGTGGGCATTCCATGGATTTATATTGCAACATTATGATACTTCTGTCTTATTATCTATCCCTTTCCTAATGGTTCCTAGCCTTTTGTTAGCTTCTTTTGACAGCCACGGTACATTGAGTGGATGTTTTCAGAGAACTATCCGCAATGACTCCAAGATCTCTTTCTTGAGTGGTAACAGCTAATTTAGATCCTAGAATCATAGAATATCAGGGTTGGAAGGGACCTCAGGAGGTCATCTAGTCCAACCCCTTGCTCAAAGCAGGATCAAGCCCATCCTCTTGTAGCATATTGTATAGTGCACTTCAGCCAGAAACCAATGGCAGCTATTTGTTACTCATAGGTATACAATATGTTACCAGATTTGCCTGTCACTTTGGGGTATGCTCATTTATTGGGGTTACTCTTCTGCGGGGTGTGTGTTCTGTAACTATATTAATGTACTGCTTATGTCACTTGTGTGTTCATATGGAGCTCTACTCCTCCCTTTTGCAAGTCCCCTCCCCATGGAGCTATCCTGCAGGACCTAGGTGCCCCAGGGCTGGGTTCCTCCAGCCCTAGAAGCAGATGAACAAACATGCATGCGCACACACACTAACAGAGCAAGTGTGAGCGGACTGGGTCAATCAGCACGTTCAAGTATCACCCTTATATGCCCCTGGGCTCAATAGGCTGGGCCAGGCAGCACTTTCAAGCTGTCACCCTTATATGCCACAGGTTTAGCACATCACTATCCCCACTTTCACATCACAATTGTACTGGTAGTAACCCACTTGATGAGCAAATCCCATAATATTTTGGGCGCTACAGGGGTCTTTAGCTTAGGTAAAAAAAAGTTACAGTGTAGTAGCCGTGTTAGTCTGTGTCAGCAAAAAGAAAATAAGAAATAAATAAATACTTGTGGCACCTTAGAGACTAACAAATTTATTAGTCTCTAAGGTGCTACAAGTATTTCTTTCTTTCTTATTCTTTTTGTAAAAAAAGTGTTATTGCAGAGTGAATAGGGAAGCTAAAAACACAAAAGAGTAAAGTTGAGAGAGAGAGAGAGAGAGGCAACCAGCTTAACCATAAAAGTTATTTATTGAATAATAGTGATAACTACACAAGGAGAGCCTAAACCAACATAACAGTTACAATATTAAAGGTTAATACCGGAGGTAGAAAAGGAGAGAGAGAGAGAGTGAGAGATCTCACCCACTCCATGAGGCTTGAACTGGTCGGGGTTCCCAGGTGATGGTAGTAGCTCAGGGGCCTGAGTGCTGGAGACAGGCAGAGCCCCCAGCATGATCAGTCAGGAGAAGATGGAGTCCCAGTGGAACTGATGCATAGTTTTTGGGTCCATGTATCAGAACACTTACTTGGGCATAGGTAGGGGTTTTTGTAGAGAAACAACAATGGTTCAAGGGAGAACACTAGATTTGTTTATGGGTAAACTGATGACTCAAGGGTTTTCTTTAGGCTAAACAATAGGAGCGGATCACTCTTGGCTAGGGGGGGTGTTTTCTTCCAGGGAGCTCACAATGCAATTAGGCTGCTTCAGTATTTTGGATATCAATCAAGGATTCATTACTAGACTTGGTCTGATAACTGCTGAGCTGGGTGTGTGCGGGCGTAGGTTCATTAACAGCTGGAGCAGAGATCCCCCATGATGCAGTGCTCCCCTGCTTTTCTGGTCCCAGAGTTCAGTGTGGTTCTCTGTTCTCCATTCTGTGTGCTAATGAGGATGCCTTAATCTTGTCACCCTTGTCAGGAGGGGTCTAGGTATTTCTCCCAACGCCCTTCACTGCTCTCTGCAAGTCTTTTCTCTGATCAGCTTTGGTTCAAGCAGAGACTGGTTGGGGGTGGGGGTGTCTTTCATGAGTCAGGCAGGCCAGATACTGCGTCCTGGTTCCTCAAGAACACAGAGCTGACTGGTATCAAATACTAAGATACTACAAATGGCTGTAATGACATAGTTCAGCACTTGCTGCTCAGTAATGGATGTTCTTAGAATACAGAGGTCTGCTTTAGAGTTAGTCTGACAGTCCAGTGTCTCAGCCAATGTGGAGAATGCACAATCATCCCCCTATGTGAAAGCTGACATTGTACCCAACACACAGCTTTAGCAATTAGACACTTATTATGAATACCCAACAGCTGCAGCTGGGAATAGTTTCAAGTGCAGTGCTTGCATTCTCTGCATATACAGTTTACAAGGGAGAGTCGGCAGCTGCTTAGGTCAAGTTTATTAGTCATCAGCCAAGGTTCTGTATTCTTCTGACCCCATATATCTTGCCTGGACTTACTGGCTCCATGAACATACAGCTGCAGAGGCTGCATAGTTTGTGTTGTACTTGCTCTGATGGATTTAGGTGTGGATAATTAAATGCTATTACTGTAAGTAGATTTATATGCTTATTTCTTATTGGAAGTTCCAATCCTTATGTAACTCTTTTTTCTCCAGTGGAATTTTATGGATAACAAATGTCTCATTCCATTTTCATATCTATTTAGGGTGACCAAATAGCAAGTGTGAAAAATTAGGACAGGAGGAGGGGGAGCAGTAATAGGGTCCTATACAAGTCAAAGCCCCTAATAAAAGGACAGTCCTGATTATCAGGACATCTGGTCACCCTATGTGTTTTAGGCATCTCTTTCCTCCCGGTGCTCATACCATCTCAGTGGTACAGGGATTGTGCACTAATTCAGTACTGTGACAAAGTTCCTCCTCTGCCTTGGTGGGTCCTGAGATTTGGTGAATTTGCTCACCTCAGAGGTTCACAGTATCCCTCAGTTTGGCCGCTTCTGCTAGAGGCTCAAACCTGCCGTTCACTCAGTTAACCTCATCACTGGCCAGCATGGGGGAAACGGAGAACAATCTCAGCAGTCTCTGTTGTCCCACCTAGTGGGTCAGGGACAGGCCAGATCCCTTTCCAAATTAGACCTTCCCTTCTGGTGTTGCTCACAGACCAAGTCAATTCCTCCTGTGTCGGATCAGGAGTTGGGGGAATGGGGGGAACCCAAGCACGCCCTCTATGCCAGGTTCCAGCCCAGGACCCTGTGGATAGCAGCTGTCTACAATGTCTCCTGTATCAGCTACAACTCCCTGGGCCACTTCTCCATGGTCTCCCCCCAGCACCTTCTTTATCCTCACCGCAGGATCTTCCTCCTGAAGCCTGATCACACTTGTACTCCTCAGTCCTCCAGCAGCATGCCCTCTCACTCCTTGCACGCCCTCCACTAACTGATGGGACGTCCTTTTTAAACCAGGTATCCTGATTAGTCTGCCTGCCATAATTGATTCTTGTATGTTCTTAATTGGCTCCAGGTGTCTTAATTAGCTTGCCTGTCTTAATTGGCTATAGCAGGTTCCTGATGGCTCTAGCGCAGCCCCTGCTCTGGTCACTCAGGGAACAGAAAACTATTCATCCAGTGGCCAGTATATTTACCTTCTACCAGACTCCTGTATCCCACTGGTCTGGGTCTGTCACAAGTACTTAACAGGTAATGGTGTTTACATGCCAAGATTGCTGCAAACATTCAGGCTTAGAGCAAACAACACTTAGGGCTTGTCTACACTACCGTTTAAATCGATGTAAGTTACATTGCTTTGGGGTGTGAAACCCCCCCCCCCCAGGTGATGTAACTTACATCGACTTAAAGCAGTGTCTACACTGCACTATGTTGGCGGGAGAGCATTAGGACAGGAGGAGGGGGAGCAGTAATAGGGTCCTATACAAGTCAAAGCCCCTAATAAAAGGACAGTCCCGATTATCAGGACATCTGGTCACCCTATATGTTTTAGGGTGATTATACTTCTGCCTCTCATTGAGGTGAAGTAATTACATCTTCGGGAGAGTGCTCTGCCATTGACATAGCGCATCTTCACCAGATGTGCTACATCAAATGCAGCAGCGCCGATGTAGCGCGGTAGTGAAAACAAGCTCTTAGAGCGTTTTCAGATAATACATTATGCATCAGAGATATCTGCCTCCCACAACTAAAAATAATGTTGCACTCGCTCTTCCTTCCCTGGCAGAAAAGAGGTGCAGTTTTTTGCTTAGTTGGTTTTGTACAAATATATTAGTATGAAAGTAAGGATCCTGTTGCAGGAGAGCCTGGGCAAAGAGGTAGAGTTTGCATTTAGTTCTGTATGTGGTGAGTTTAGTGGTTACTTTTAGTGCATCTGGCAGAAAGTTCTCTATTCTTAGTCTATTTACTGTGAAAATTCTGTTTGCTGTGGCTAGGAGCCCTCAGTTGACAGTTTACGGTCAGTGGAACATAGCTGCTGTGAGTGCCTGTGGTCAGAGACTGAGAGCGAGATGGGCTTACAGTTCAGCAGGAGAAATTCCACGGGGGGCTTGGAAATCAGGAAAGCAACTCTGAACTGGACTCAGTGTTCAGTAGTGAGCCTGTGTAGAAAAGAGTTAGGATGATATGTTTCCACTAACCCCTGTTAGATGGAGATTTCTCAGGGATTGAATTTCATTTAGATCAGGCCTGCACAACTCGTAAAGCGGCGAGGGCCATATTACTCCAAAGAAAACAGCTGAGGGCCGAACCCCCCCGGCCCCGCGGAAACACCCGCCCCTCCCCCAGCGCCGCCCGCCCTGCGGAAACAACCCCTTCTTCCCCAGCGCTGGGGTGTGGAAGCCTGTAGAGGGGAAGGATCACAGCAGTAAAATAGGACCTGCCCCCCTCCCTGCTCGGCCCCACCATCACACCCCTCTTCACCCCCCAGGGGTCACTATATTACTGCACACAACAGTCAATCAATGCAGTTGTAGATAAATCTCTGCATTATGCATTTTTGTATAACTTTTATATGACTTTGTATTGAACCTTGGTAATATGTTATAGCGGGCCCCTAAGGTAGTATAATTAAGGTAAAAGAAAAATGTCTTTTTGCTAGAAGTAGAATAAGATCTTCCCCCCACTTTGTATTCAATTGCCCTGTTGAATGAATGAGGTGTGAATGAGGAAGGCGTGGAAGGCAGGCACCTCCGGACAGCTGCAACCCTTGCCTACTCACCCCCCCGCGGGCCGCACAGTGAGCCCACGCGGCCGCCTGCGGCCCCTGGGCCGCATGTTGTGCAGGCCTGATTTAGATTAATAAAACTTTTAAATTTTTAGGCATTCCCAAGTCTGCACTTTAACTAAATTATCCAAAATTCAATTAATTAATGCTAAACATTGTACAGGTAATTAATTAAAATTACTTAATGAAGATGTCTCAGCTCCCCAGTTACGGATGTAAATTATTGACATCATCAACCTCAGTCAAAAATTAACTCCACATCATTTCAAGGTCTATTGTTGTGACTTAATTTGAGATATATGTCATGCATCCCTCTGTTAATCTTTTGGGGATGACAAGGAGGCTGAGGGCTGGAGGGAATTGGATTATTTCTAATATCCTTGTATTAGCTAGTGGCTATTTATGTGTACCAAGATGGGATCACAACACCTTTATGTTATATTTTTGCACTGTATATTTTAAACTTAGGAGGTAGATGCCTATTATCAGGTGACCTAACTCACTAGCCCAAGAAGGAACCAAAACCATGCCTGAGCCTGTTTCAGGCATTTGCCTAAAGGGTACAATTGGTTAAATTCATTAGAAACACTAGAACAAAGCAATTCCCCTGCTCCAAATGGGCATCAGTCCCCTTTCCCTTACTTCTCTCAGCCAAGGGAGGGAGGACACACCCTTCCCTTAAATCCCCTGTTGGTTCATAGGACAGACAGATAGCCCTTAACCCCTTCCTGGTTGTTTCCCTGTCACAGTGCCTATAATCATTTTTATAAGTCAAAATAAAGTAAAATTCATTTTAAAGATCCAGCTGCCGCACACTCAGTTCTCAGCAGGTTAGGAGGTACATTTTCCTGAAGAGTACACCTCTGCATACCTCCTCCTACAGATACCATATTCCATAGAATAAGAACAGAGCAGTGTCTCCTGTTCAGAGCTGCTTTGTCTGCAATTGCTAAGGGTGTGCCCTTTGGGAAGAGAGCAAGTATATACAGAGAACCCCACTGGTACTGGAAACTATCAGCTGATGGAAGAATGAGCAGAGCATGTTCCAAAAAGAAGACAGGTTTTATTCTTAAAAGCTGTCAAATGACTACTCAATTGCCACTCCATTTATTTTGTGGTATTTTCACTCCACTGCTCTGCACAGTAGCTCATTGGCAATGCTCAGAAAATGCATTTTATTTGCACTCCAGCTAAAATGAATAAATTACAATTTAATACAGCTCAGCTGGCTGGAGTCCTATAGAAAATTAGACAGGAATTTAAAAAATGATGTGCAGGGCATGCCACTGATAGATATCTATCTGCAGTGCATCAACGACGTGTTTGCTTCAAGCAAGAGCAGAACAAAAAAGCCTTGATAAAAACTACTGTAACTAGTCCTCCTTTATCATCATCATCTAGTTGCACTTTGGTAGCACCTTGAGGCCTCATTCCTGGGTCAGGCTAAGCACTCTACAAATAGACTAAAATATGGTCTCTGCCCTAAAGGGTTAACAATATAATCAACGAAATACACAACAGGTGGGTGCAGCGGACATTTTGAAGCAACAAGAAATAGAAGACAAACAAAACAGCAATAAGAACATGCATTTACATAGGCAAGATCCACACAGTTTAGACTACTGCTTGAGAAATGGGGGAAAATGCTGAGTAGTTCGACAGGGAGGAGGAAGACCAAGAGAACAGAGTCAAGAAGGCCCAGAAGGGAGGAGGACTAATTATGTGAAAAGCAGCAGGATGAGCTAAGATGAGAGGCCCTCAGACATGGCCAGGAAGTCACTGGTCACTTTAGCCATTTTGGCAAAGGGAATGGAAGTTAGTGTAGGGGGATACATGAGAAAATTAAAGGAGAGAAAGTGGAGGCTGCCAGAATAGAGAGCTTGGTGCATGAAGCAAACCTGGAGGAAGAAGTGGTGAGCGTTGGAGAGGTAAATGGGGTAAAGGAAGTTCATAGAATCATAGAATATCAGGGTTGGAAGGGACCTTAGGAGGTCATCTAGTCCAACCCCAGATCCCTAAATGGCCCCCTCAAGGATTGAGCTCACAACCCTGGGTTTAACAGGCCAATGCTCAAACCACTGAGCTATCCCTCCCCCAGTTGGTCAAGACTGGAGATGGAAAAAGAGAAAAAGGGGACAGTTTGATGGAATGAGGCAGGGGACCTATAGAAAAAAAACAGAATATAAATAGAGATTATATCATACTTGTTGATAAACTATAAATTCAGTTGCTTGACCACACATTGATTCGTTATGAAATATACTCAAGTGACCAAATAACCAAGGCCAGTAAGGTTTATTGCTATAATCCAATAATAATAATATAGTACAGGAAAAAGGTTCTATATGATACTAGTCTCCAGGAAGCCATCTTGTGCAGAAGGTATGCTCTCAAAGTTACCTAAAACCACCTTTTTCTACCCTTACCTGTTTAAATGGTACCATGTACGGTTAAATCTTGTTTCAGATGACAATCCGCTTTCTACCTTGTTTTTCTGGTACCATGGCGTGTACCCGTTCTCTCTGTTCTGAGCACATGCATTTCAGGTAGCAAAGGGTGTGAAGGCACATCCTAGGTCAGTTCTAGGGTAGAACAATCATATGTCTTGTCCTCTTCCTTTGGGACATTCCAGGACAGGCCTGTGAGAATAACTCTGTTGCTATGGTAAAGCACTCGTCTGTCCTGATCTTGACAGCTTCCCTATTTGCTCAAGCCAAAACTTACTTCAGTAAATGCAAGGGGTTATGGGATACTTAGCGCAAGTGAGCAGGGTTATATAAAAATCATAGGCCAATTTAAGCTATATAACTACTATAATATTTGTGCTTGATGCTATTTGTGCTGAATGCATATTATATCTATATCTAGGGTGCAGATAATACATATTGTTAATGATATGTATACGTTGTAGCCAGCATATATTAGTGTCCTATTTTTCTTTGATTTCACAGTAGTTGTATGCGCAGAACAGGGCTGAATTAAGTTTGCACGTGCAATCTCAAATATGGCATTTCTTAACTGTTCAGCACTTAAGAACTTTAAGGTTGCAAAGTTAACAGGTTTTTTTATATGTAATACAGCATACAATTATACATATAAATACTGTATAAAAAAACCTGCTGGTACCACAGAAATGCCACTATTACTGACAAAGTTGCCAGCACGTGTCCTCCTGCTATTATTAATAGACAATACAGAGAAACACGTCTCCCCCCATTCTGAAGGCTCCATTAATATGCAAAACTGAAAAGTTCCTAAGTAAAGAATAAGCACACTGGATTTGTGAATGTGGTCAGTAAAATAAAACCAGACTTACACTTTAAGGGGTTGTTCATATGTACACTAATGTACGCAATCCCATGGATATTAGTGGGGATACATATACATACCAAGGGGAAAATACATCCTCTACAAGTCATTTTGCAGAATGTGGCAAAGCAGGATAGTTCAGGGTGGAATGCCTACAGTAATTTAATAGAAGGGATTAAGGATGTCTGTGACAACTGCTCTCCATAAACTAGTGAGATCAAAGAAAAATAAGACTTTGATAAGAGATTAACATGTGGGATTAGCATACATACAGCTACAATTAAAAATACTTTAACCCCTTAATATCAGAAGTTGAATTTTTGATCCTGTCTCATTGTTGATAGGGGGATGGTCCCTAAATGACTGCTGGGACGAGGGGATAATGAAAGTATTGTCAACATCTTCAGTCTATCACAGCCCACAAACAAACTGATATTTTTATGCAAGCATTAATATTCTACGAGAGAACTATTAGTCTTTCAATTTTAGAAAATTTCAGAAAGACTACATTAGGATGTAGAGCTCATTTCGTTTCCAAATACTTATTTTGAATGAGAGGCTGCTTTCATTCTCCCAAACAATTTTTGGCAAATACAGAAAATCATACTCTTCCTCCCTCAAACTCTTGAATGAAGACAGCATCAATTCCAACTTCAGAGCTGGTTTACGCTATAAATTTTTGTGAAATCTGAGTTGGGCAGCTCTGGAGAGGAGCAAAGCATGGATAGACATTCTTGAAATCCATTTTCTCCTCCACAGATGGTCTGCATATACTAGAAGCAGTACCACATTTTCACTGTTCAGGAGTCTCATAAGATTTCTAGTACTTTCTGGCTTCAGCTGTGTTTTGCTTCCCATCCCTGCCAAATCCAGGAAATACAGACCTGTATGTAGAATAAAAGAATGAAGCCAAAGACTTTCTATTCTCTAGACATTCAGGATCAATTCTTTGGCAATGGTTTGGATAATTTCTTAGGTTATCCAAGCCAGTTCCCCTATCCTTACTATTAATGGTATTGAGAGAGTCGAAGGGTAAACTAAACTGTTCGTCCTTCTTACCGTGTTGCCCAATAGGAAAGCAAGAGAGGACACAAAGAAACTAAGAGTCTTTAAACAAAGAACACCAATGGTCTGAATCAGCACATCATATTCTATAGTCCTATCCCTTTAGCCTTATGTTTTGTGGACAAAATTGCTAAATATAGCTAAAGTAATCCACAGTGCCTTTAATTTTTCTGCTCTGGCTTTGTGGCACAGCCTCTTCTGCTCATTGGCCACCTGGTGTTTTCTCCATTCTCCAAGTACCCTGACATCCAGAATTCCTCCTCCTTCTCTAGTTCACTTGTGTTTGTTCTTATTACTTCAAGCAACAAAGCAGGAAGACCTCAGTTTACTATATTGGCTTATGGCTCATCGAGTTGTGGGCCAAACACCATCCCTCTAGCCCAGGGATGGGCAAACTTTTTTGCCTGAGGGCACATCTGGGCATGGAAATTGTATGGTGGGCCATGAATGCTCACGAAATTGGGGGTTGGGGTGCAGGAGGGGGTGTGGGCTCTGTCTGGGGGAGCGGGCTCTGGGGCGGGCCAGAATGAGGAGTTCAGGGTGCGGGAGACGGCTCCGTGCTGGGGCAGGGGATTGTGGTGCAAGGGGAGGCCGAGGGTTCCGGCTGAGGGTATGGGCTCTGGGGTGGGGTTGGGGATGAGGGGTTGGGGGTACAGGAGGGTGCTCCAGGCTGGGACCAAGGGGTTTGGAGGTCAGGAGGGGGATCAGGGCTGGGGGTTGGGGTGCAAGAGGGGGTCAGGGGTGCAGGATCCAGGCAGTGCTTACCTGAAGCAGCTCCCAAAAGCAGTGGCATGTCTCCCCTCCGGCTCCTATGCGGAGGCGCAGCCAGGTGGCTTGGCACGCTTCCCCATCCGCAGGCACTACCCCTGTAGCACCCATTGGCCATGGTTCTCAGCAAATGGGAGCTGCAGGGGCAGCACTTGGGGCGGGGTCAATGTGTGGAGCCCCCTGGATGCCCCTATGCATAGGAGCCGGAGGGGGGATGTACCACTGCTTCCAGGAGCTGCATGGCGCCACAGACACGCAGAACGGGGCAAGCTCCTGGCTGGAGCAGGATGAGCTCCGGACCCCAGTCCTCAGCTGGTGGGAACTCGAGGGCCAGATTAAAATGTCTGAAGGGCCAGATGTGGCTCCCAGGCCATAGTTTGCCCACCCCTGCTCTAGCCCAACCATGCAAAGCTAGAATAAGTAGGATTTGTAACGTAGGTGTCAGGGGACTCTCCCCACTCCATCCAGCAGTTTAACAACGAGTGTTTGTGCAGACACTTCTACAGATCATGACCAGCAGTAGTAGTGTAGCACCCATAAGGGAAGCTCAGGGTTAAATTTACTTGTTCTCTGTCCCTTTATGGATTGAAGGTCTGCTGAGGAGGTCAAAGGGGTTAGCTCTGGTTGAGCAGCAGAGTTGTGCACACTCTGAAAGGACTGAGCAGCAATGAGGCTTGTGCAAGCTGTATTTGGTGGTGGGTTGTTTTGTTTTTTTTAATATTAAGTTTAATACAACTCCAATTTTAAAAAACTGTCCCTAGTCTGGGAAAGTAACAGTACCTGGGGCCCATGTGAGCCTCCCTATGAAGGGAGTTTGGGCCTGTGATTCTGCCTAGAGGTGGATCTGCTTTCTATCCTGGTCTGTCCCGCCATGTCTCAAACTCCCAACGGCACTGACAGAGAGATGCACGGTGGAGCAAAGTTCCAGTGTGTCAAAAAGCCAGCTTGAGTGGTCTGTCCCGCAGGGCCTGCTGCCCAGGGCCAGCTCCAGGCACCAACTTTCCAAGCGGGTGCTTGGGGCAGCATCAAGCATGGGGCAGCAGTCTCCGCCAGCCGCGGCAGCAATTCGGCAGCAGCTCTGCCGTTCCGCTCGCCGCTGCGGCAGTTCGGCAGCAGCTGCTTTGGGTGGCCAAATTAGTAGAGCCAGCCCTGCTGCTGCCCTCTGCTCAGCAGAACTGTGATGCTTCCACTAAATACAGGCCCTTCTGTGCCCAGAGAGGGTGCAGCTGGTGGTCACAGCCCAAGCAGAGGATCGTGCTTTAGCGCTCTCCCTTTCTAAATTCACATCCTGCATCTGTCCCACCCTCAGAACCGAGACAAAGGGAATGTTTTCACATTCCTCAGTGCTGGAATTCCACACTTCCTTCTAGTTAAGGAAGGGAGTGTTATGGGGTGGGGCCAGTGCTGTCCTGTAGTCTCCCCTACATTGCCATATTGCAGGGAGGCTTCTCATGTGCTCACTCATATAGAATGGAGAGAACATACGTCTCCTGTGGCTTTATGCAGTGGTGGCAGGAGCAAGCCGGTTTGATTGAAAAGATGTGGAAGGCTATAGGAGAAACCATTCAGGGCCCAGATGTACCTTTGCTAGCTATGGGCAGTGCTGTAGCAGGGTCTAATCTAAGAGAGGCAGCATAGAACATCCTTGTGACTTTTCCAGCTCCTTGTAGCGTACTAGATGCCTTCAATAGGTGCCTGAACTGCTCTCTCCCAATCCAGCTTCCTCTGGCCTGAAGGTATGTCTGCAGAGACAAAATAATTGTGTCTGAACCCATCTTGTGTCTTTGCTACCCCTGAAGTAGCAGCTCAGAGATACTCCCAGATCAAGTCAGGCAGCTTGCAGGCCTGGAGAAATCAAGTCACTTGCCATTCATCTCCTTCCACCCATCACTTAGATGTTCCCCACACCCTTGCCTGAAATAAAATTAAATACAGAAAGCACATGCCACCATACCAAAAGATGACCCTTTTCAAGCTTTAATGCATTACAAAAGAATGAATATTTTTTCAGGTTAACCCAGCACCATTTTGCCTCCATTATGAAATTGCAAACTAAAAATGAAGGCTCTTTTACAAACTTTTCTAAAATTAAACTAAAATTGCTTTTTAATATCTTCTCTGTCTTTAACAAGCTGAATAAAAAGATAGCTATTTTTCTCTGTGTTTGTAGTCACAGAAATATTTCTCCTATGTGAAGTGGATGTCATACATAAATTGGATGTGAGGTAATTCCAAAGTTACATCAAAGCTTCCTTTCCTCCTCCCCTCCCCACAGTGTTCCTATGACAATCACAAGAGATACTTTTTGAAAATAGCTTGGATGAAAACTCAATACCATCTCACTGCCAATGAAATCTCATCTCGGAGAAAAAAATAGCTATTCAGAAAGTTTACTAGGAAGTAGATTTGTGCATTTAAATATTGACATCAATAAATTAAAAGAAAAAAGAGTTTAGATATTTGTGTCTAAAAAAAACCCTTAACAGCTTGTGTATCTAAGAATATAAAAGAAATATAATGTTCCTGGTTTCACTAAGAGAGAGGCTGGTACACTGATGTTTTTCTAAGAGTTAAACTCATTGTTCTTTCCAAACTCCCTCATACTTTTAAACACAATATCCTTGTAATTCCCTTTGCCCTAGTTTCCTGACCTCTAGGCTGCATAACAGTTACATGAATCTAATTGAGGTAGAAATATTGGTTATAGGTCTGAAGATGTCACATGCCAGAACGTCAGCTGCTGGAAATTGGTTTAGCTCCATTAGCAGCCCTAAATGTATCATGAGAAAGTTCAGCCGAAGAGGTGCTCTGCAGACCGTACAGCAAGAATACAGGAAAACAGTCTTGTTGGCTTCTGCTAAGGATTGACAAGTGTAACTGTAGGCAAACATTTCTTCCTACTCTCCATGGACAGTATAACTTCTGCTGTTTGCTTCACTACATCAGTTTGGTAACGTTGATTGCTCTGTGTGAATTAGCCGTGTGAATTAGCCAGTTTCACTGTGTTGCAATAATGGTACATAAAGAAAACTCAAAAGCTGAAATGAATTTAAATCCTGAGTTTCAGACATAATACACAATATTTTTTACTATCATGATTAAATAAAAAAAAAACAACACACCCCCAAGCCAACCTTCAAGTCCCTAGAGAGCTCTCTTTAAGATCCCATAGTAAGTGATGCAACCACTGACTCATTTCTATTTTAGGTTCTGACAACAGAGGATGGTGTTGTTCAGAGCAAACACCTGTCAGGCTATGAGACGTCAGCATCTCTTTTATAACAATTGGTCACAACAAATGGGATTTACAGATATCATCATTAGTTTAATAATTTGCTATACGTAAATTTTTTAGTTTAAAATATCTTTCCATTCGTAATTTTGAATGGCACAGGTTTTTATTCTTAGTGAGCCAATATGATTCCCAATAGCAGCCTTTTACACAACTATATACATGCAGCACTAAATATGTTTTAACAGCTATTAAGAAAATACATAGAACATGTCTTGGGTGTTGGCTAAGAATTCTGCTAGCATATATTCATAGCCTGACATTATTAGTAGACAATACAGAGAAACATGTCTCCCCCCGTTCTGAAGGCTCCATTAATATGCAAAACTGAAAAGTTCCTAAGTAAAGAATGAGCACACTGATTTGTGAATATGTTCAGTAAAATAAAACCAGACCTACACTATAAGGGGTTGTTCATATGTACACTAATGTACCTACACAAATATACGCAATCCCATGGATATTAATGGGGATACGTATACATACCAAGGGGAAAATACATAGCAGCATGTCTCCTTCATGGGCAAGAAATGCCAAAGAAATAATTATTTCCTTTCCTTTATGGGGAAAGAAGTAGCTGATGAGAAAAAGAAGTCACAAAAGCAAGTTAAGCATGGTATATTGTAGTTAAAAGTTTTCTGTGTGTGTGTGTGTATGTATTACACATTCACAAAGAAATAAACAAACACTTATCTACATTTACTCACTTGATAGGTCACTAATCCAGCATGAATGAACCACTTATGGCTTACTGTTCCTAGGGGGTGTGTGTGTGTGTAATCATATACACAGTTAGGAACATGAAATCATGATTTGTTCACTCTTGCTGGATTAGTGCCCTGTTAAGCAAGTAATCACTTTTCAGTAACTGATTTTTCATACCTATACTTATTTAGTTGTAGCAGATTGACAGCGACAGTCATGCACAATGGTATTCTAAAGTGCACGTGGCAACCTCTTAGAAGTCAAGGGCAGAGCAAAGGTATTTAAAATGTAAGATAGTTAAGCGGAGTAATGACAGCATCAAAAACGTGATGGTAAATTTCATAGGATGTGGAAATACCTTCTACACTCTATGCAAAAAAGTTTTCCATACAGTCTGTTTAGTCCTTTTGAACAAAAACAACCTCCTCCCCAAATAAATCTTTTACAATAGGCAACCAACTTCTTGAGTGGTAGTAGGGAATCAGGTATGAAATAGAGATACTTCTACATCATATACAGCTTATTACCCTTTATAATCACAATCTTACATTTTTCAGACCTCTGATTTGCCCTTAACCTTTAGTAGGTTGCCACGCTTTAGAATTCCATGGCACGTGTCTACCACTGACTGACTATCTGCTATTATTACCTTAACGGAGATATGACAAATACAGTTGCTGAAAGGTTCGTACTCGATTACTATTCTAGCAGGAGAGAACAAGCTAATGGGTAATTATGCTACTCCCTCTTCTTCCATTATCAGGTGATTGTGCTGAGAATTTGGACTAGATTCACAGCTGGTGTAAATAAGTGTCGTGTACACTAATTTACATCAGGCAAGGATCTAGCCTCAATCCTTTAGCACCAATTCAATTAAGATTTTACCCACAGTCAACCTAAATTTCTACATGTCACCCTTTACTGCTATCAGAGCACCTTCAACATTAGAATCTTAGAACTGGAAGGGACCTCGAGAAGTCATCTAGTCCAGTCCCCCACACTCAAAGCTGGACTAAGTATTATCAGACCATTCCTGACCGTTGTTTGTCTAACCTGCTCTTAAAAATTTTCAACGATGGAGATTCCACAACCTCCCTAGGCAATTTATTCCAGTGCTTAACCACCCTGAGGAAGTTCTTCCTAATGTCCAACCTAAGCCTCTCTTGCTGCAATTTAAGCACATTGCTTCTTTATAAATGAAGTAATCAGGGACTGGACTTCTACAATTAATTATTGCACGATTTATTTTTTGTGGTGTTACTGTGGGAAGCATGGGCCAGAGAAGGGGTTTTGCATCTTCTCTGAAAGCATGGGGATCTGTGGGAAACCTAATCTGCGTTTCAGATTTGTGAACCAGTTGCTGAGAAAACCATCTCCTTTGTTCTTTTAATTTAGGATTTTGCTGGCATTCTTTCATATATGAACTCTCCCCCCCCCATCTTTTAAAGTAAAATACAAAAATTAAAAACTAAGAAAGGAAATCAAGCTTCAGCTAAAGCAGTAGCAGTGAGTTTGCAACTTCTTACATAATTTTTAAACCATTCTGCCAAGCACTCTTGTATTTTCCTTCCCACATCAGTCCTGTGGCTATAACCTGCATCCATTGAATCAGAGGTGGTCCAAGCACCTGTAAGTGGGAAGGGAGGTGTCCATAAGACACTCTCTCTAACAAGACATGGCCACACTATGACCATGTCTACATGGCACTACAGTGGCACAGCTACAGCACTGTAGCTATACTGCTTTAGCACTGTAGTGCATATCCTTCCTTCAGTGGTGGAAGGATTTCTCTGTTGATGTAGGTAATTCCCCTTCTCAGGCAGAAGTAGCTACGTGGATGGAAGCATTCTTCCAGCAACCTAGCTGCATCCACATCCAGCTTATATCAGGGTGTAACTAAAACCAGAGGTTAGGCTGGCATAGTTATAGTGCTTAGGTTTCGTTTTTAATATCCCAGAGTGATGTAGCTATGTCAATCTAAATGTTAAAGTGTAGACCAGACTTAAGAAACAGTTGGAGAGCCCCTGTTATGGCCCATTTACAAACAAGGCAAAGCCAAGGCAGAGTTAGTTGCTGTTCTAGATAATGTACAGCAGCAACACAAAAGTATGTTCTGGTTAAAATGCAATATAGAACACAACTATTTTGGAGTGATGTACTAGGAGGTATTAGTGTTTGGGAAGGGAGATGCAGAAACGCTCTCTAGCTAGCCAAACACTATTTTAGTTCTGGGGCTCACCCTCCCATGTCTCACATTATTTGAGTAGTAAAGGAACCACTTGATGTCCAAATTCATTTCAGGGAAAGGGAGGGCTGGGAGGTATGATGGTGGCTAGTAGACATGTTTAGAAATACTGAAAGTTACTGATGGATAGATCAGGGGAGTACAGGGACCTTGAAAGGTCAGCATTATGGATGCAGTATTATGAATGAACTGCCTAGCCACTCAGGCCCTGATCCAGCAAAGCACTTAAGCCCATGCTCAACTTTAAGCACCTGAGTAGTCCAATTTATGACTTACATGCTTAAAGTTATGCATGGGCTTTGCTGGATTGAGGACCTAGGCATTTGAAAGTGCCAAACCAGATTTCAACTTGTATTTGAAATTTGAAGGTTAACAGATCTTCCTTTTGTAAAGGCACAGGGCCAAATCCTCTGCTGATGTTAATTACTATAGTCCCACTGTAGTCAATGCATCTATGCTGGCTTTCACCAGCCAAGGAGCTTGTCCACTTTTTTTGGAATAATCTGAAAAGTTACTTCTGCCCATAACTTGCTCCCTGTTTAATATGCAACAGCCAAGTTCACTTGCTATGTGAGTGGATCATGTTTGCACCCATATTCCCTAAGATTCTAAAGGAGAATATTGCTTGAGAAAGCAGCAATTATTTTACGTTTTTGTAGAGTAACAAGTTGTAAGTTATTATTCTCTTTATAATCAGTGACAACTTCCAGGGAAAATGCAAAGCTGGCTGTTTTTGACATCATACACTGACTATAACTTAACACATCATAGGCCTTTTTAGCACTAGAGACATCATTCCGGTTTAATAATCCCCTCAGAGAATTCCTTCCAACAAATATAGAAGGGTGTCCTCATGTTAAGAAAAATCTTTTCCTCTAAAATTGTTTACGGTCCAGTCATAGACTGTAATGAAAAGAATGACTTCCCAAAAACCTAAGGGGCTGTCAGTCCATTTATCAGAAAAATATTACTACAAGTGCTGCACATGGGTCTCTTACCCTTTCCGGTATCTCCGAGTGGTCTGAAAGTCAGGGGGGGGGGGGGGGGAGAAAGCAAAAAAAAAAAAAAAAAAGGCAATATCAACAGACAGCTGTCCTAGTGGGCACTGGATAGACAGAATGACTAGCATTGCTGAGCTATTTAGTCATTGCCAATGGAATGATGAGCTCGTGTTGCATGAGTCACATATTCAGTGTGGTTAGACTGTAAGCCTAACCCCCTCCCTCAGAACACCCCCACCCTATCCTGACCCCGACACTAGGTCTGGCTAGTTAACACATGTGGAATGAGAATGTACCTACCTCTGAGCTGGCAGCATTAGGGATGTACTCGGATTCCCAGGTTGGAAGATTATCTCACTCAGTCTAAGTTCTCCCAAAGATATATAAGCTAAGCTATCGTGGTGAGTCTCAGCAGAGCTGACCTGAGCACTAGGGGATTTCAATCATAAAGGAATACAACTTACAACCATCGGCAAACATGATGATGCTGAAAGTAGAGGAGCTGGTAGGTATAAACTACTTTTCATTTATGATTATTGTTATTTCAGGATTTTTATTTTAACTAATCAGTGGGAGTCTTTATTATTACAGGTACTTATAACTGTGATATTCTGGTACATAATTATACCACATTATGCTGGGAGGAGCTTGTTTTAATTATTCCTTGAGTGTTGAGTTCACCATGTAACATAAAGTAGTTGACTGGGTTTTGTATTGGAAGATGACTCACCAGAAGAAATGGGGTAGCCTAGCATTCGTTGTATACTTTTTACTTTGTTTTTAAGCTTAGTTGCTGTATTTGTATGCAAATCACACACATTTAAAAGATGAGCACTCAGTAAAAGGAGAAAGAGGTCTAGATGTTAATTAGTTCTCAACCAGGGGTACACATACCGCTGGGGGTAGGCAGAGGTATTCCAGGGGGTAAATCAATTCATCTAGATATTTGCCTAGTTTTACAACAAGCTACATAAAAAGCACTAGCGAAGCCAGTACAAACTACAATTTCATACAGACAATGACTGTTTATACTGCTTGATATGCTATACACTGAAGCATAAGGACAATTATATTCCAATTTATTTATTTTATAATTTGGTAAAAATGAAAAAGTAAGCAATTTTTCAGTAAGTTTGCTGAGAAATTTTTATGTCTGATTTTGTAAGCAAGTAGTTTTTAAGTGAGGTGTAACTTGAGGGTACACAAGACAAATCAGACTCATGAATGGGGTACACTAGTTTGGAAAGGTTGAGAGTCATTGGGCTAGATTGCATAAGCAAGACAGTTTCCTTTGTGCTTTTAATGTAATGTTGAGAATCACCAACAAAAATTCCTATAAACTGTTTTTCATGATTTAAGGAGTATTTTGAAAGATACTCTGAACACTACAAATTAACATCAAAACTTTATTTGACCAATAAACTGAGCAAACATGCCAAATGTAGAGGAACATTGTAATGTTAGGAAACTCATTTTCCTCCCAGAGGAATACTTTAAGACGGAACTGCTGTACAGCATAGTTAGTAAATACTGGAGTTAAATTCTTTGGCAAGGTCCCTCCAATTTCTGCACTGCTAAATTCTCCAACAAACCAATTTGTGTGACAGTTTTTGATTGCAAAACCATTCCAGGTCATATGCTTTTAGTGAAATAAATCCCAAACAGCACCATGCAATCATCCAAGGTTTTTTTTTTTCCACACACACACCATTTTCAAGGACTGTTCTCATTTGTATTGTGGCATAGGAACAACACCTGGTGTGTATAAGCTACCTAAAGCTACCATTATCCAGCAAAATTGAAGTCAATGGGAACTTTACCATTGACTTCAGTGGGGGAGGAGCAGGCTCTTAGCCTATGTATCACACCTGTTTTAACTCTAGTGAATGTGTCTGAATTAGACTGCAAGCTCCCGGAGACTAGCATATCTTCAGCTATGTCTGCACACTGCAGCAGGCAGACTGTGCTTATAAGTAATAATTTTGTGCTGACAGGAAGTTGATCAGGTGGCTTTAATGCATCTTTCCACCTTGAGCTTCTATGACTTTCTGATGAATGTTACACAGGATATAAATTAATGGGAAAACAGAAGGCGATGTTGGCTTTGTAGTCAGACACTTGCTGCAGTAGTACTACTGTTATCATAGCAGCAACCAAAACCCAGCCAGAAAGGGGATTCAGAACTTCATAATTCATGCTAACTGCTACAGGGCCTGATCCAACACCCACTGACATCAATGGGAGTTTCTTCATTGACTTCTATAGATGTTGCATAAGGCCATTAAGGGAATTGCAGCAACCATTGTCATAAAGCAATCCTGTTGCAGAGTGTAAGCAAGCACTGGGCTCCGAATGTCACACACACAGTCTAGGGACAGATAGAACACTTACACATAGGTTTTTTTTAAAAACCACTGCAACTGGCTTCTAGCTACTAAGTGTTCCCAGTAGGTGGGTGCTTAAGACATGGTGGTGCAACCACAAAACATTGTGTTCCCTTTTACAGGTGACAGGAAAGAAGAGTGACAATAAAGAGACTGGAGATTTCCTCCCAGAGGACTTCAAAAATGGACAGTACGAAACTGCTGTAAGAGTAGAGAAACAAGAGGACCTGAAAACACTCCCTGAATACTCCTTGACCCAAGGAAACCAGACCTATGAAAAGGAGAAAAAGCTACAGGCAGAGGTAAGCGCTTTGATTTTGTGTTCATTTTTAATCATCATGTGGCTGCTGTACTGGCGTAGCCCTAAAATGCCACATGATTTTGTTCTAACTAAAATAATTTTATGATGAGCGTAAGTAGTAAAACCTTTGCAACTCGCTGCCCAGTGAGAAGGATAGAGGGCCTCATCCAAAGTCCACTGAAGTCAAAGGAAAGGATCCCGTGGACTTCAATGGACTTTGCATCAGGCCAGTAATCCTGTCAAGCTGCTTCTAGAGCTCTCTTCATTTGTAATTTCTAACTGAAGAACTAGGAATCTTTTCGGTCCAGAAATGACCTGCTGCCAGCTGTAGAGTATGTTAAGGAGTGGCATTTATGGGAAAAGCTCTCCCATTCGTAAACATAACCACTGTCACCATCATCTAGACAGCCCTTATGCCCCAAATTGGTTCACTCACACCATTCCCCTGCCAAGTGTTAGGAGACCAAGGTACAGAACTTTGCTATTGTTACGAAGGGCCTTCCTTTCTAGAACACCCTGCGGTGTGCTGACTAGCCAGCAAGCCAGGGGGAGTCTTTCCACTGACTCAACAGGGCTTTGGATGAGGGCCTCATTGCAGAGCACATCCAAAACAGGGGAAGGTGAAGCTACTTGATTAAAATTCCCCTTAAAAATAGACATGAAGTGTCTGCTCACCTAGTCATTTTACATTTTTAGTTATTTAGGGCCAGATTCTAGCCCTTTTACTCTCTTCATGTAGTACTGTAACAGGGCATGTTCCGGCCCCACCCTCAGGTGCCCCAGGAACTGCTCAGACTCTCCACTGAGTAGCAACTTTGCATGATTGATTTACATTCCCATTCCCCAACACCAATACAGTCCCATGCAGCAACATTACATACAGTGCATCCCTACCGTTACCCCTTTCCTGCAGGGCCTGGGAAGTACAGAGATCAGCCTTTCTTGAGATCACTAGGTTCTGACAGTCCTGCTTATTCCTTCTATAGCCCCTGTACTACCTTCCTGTAACCTTAGTCTATCAGCAGAGGGGTATAATCAGATCATCCAGCCTCCCAACCTCATCAGATAATTACCTTATACCACCCCAATCAGCCTTTTTAAGGCAGCTGGCTGATGCTTAAATGATCAGAGGGCTGGCTCACCTGCGAGCTTCCAGCCCTGTTGAGTAGTCCTACTGAAGTCAAGAGGACTATGCAATATGGGTAAGAGTAGCAGAATCTGGCTCTTGATCAGTCAGTTTTTTAGTCATTAGGGGCCAATTTCATTCTTGTAAGCAGGTGTAATTATATTGACTTCAGTGCAGCTGCATCTTTTAACATCAGATCTGAATTAGGCTTTAAGCATTTACTGGCACCTCTTTTTAAGGACACCAATGACATTTTTACTAGATTACTGCAGTGTAATAATACTGAATGAAACTACAGGTTGGTATGAACCCTGCATTTATTTAAAGGTATATTTTCCTTAAGTTAAAGCAGGGGCGGGCAAACTTTTTGGCCTGAGGGCTGAATCAGGTTTCAGAAATGGTATGGAGGGCCAGTTAGGGGAGGGGGTCATGGCCTGGCCCCGCCTCCTATCTGCCCTCCCCCTCCCCTGGACTCCTGCCCCATCCAACCCCCCCCGCCACTCCCTGTCCCATGACTGCCCCTGGAAGCCCCACCCCTGACTACCCTCTGCCACCCCATCCAACCCCTCCTCTCATTCCTGATGGGGGGGCCCCAGGACCCCTGCCCCATCCAACCACCCCTTCTCCCTGTCCTGACTGCCCCCATCACCCTTGCCCCAGACTGCTGCCTGCCGCCCCATCCAACCCCTCCTCTCATTCCTGACTGCCCCCATTCAACTCCCCTGCCCTCTGACCACCCCGACCCCTATCCCCACCCCCTGACCACCAACCTGAACTCTATCCAACCCCTCCCTGCCCCCTTACCGCGCTGCCTGGAGTGCTGGTGGCTGGCAGCGCTACAGCTGCGCCGCCGGCTGGAGCCAGGCCACGCTGCCGCCAAAGCACAGTGCACTGGGTCAAGCCGGGCTCTGCAGCTGCGCTGCTCCAGGAGCTCCCAGCCCCGCCGCCCAGAGCATTGCGCCGGCGGCGGGGCGCGCTGAGGCTGCGGGGGAGGAGGGAACAGCAGGGGAGGGGCTGGAGGTAGCCTCCCACGGCAGGAGGGTCCTGCGGGCCAGATGTGGCCCGCGTGCCATAGTTTGCCCACCCCTGAATTAAAGCCATCAGCTACGCAATAATACAGGAAAAAAACTGTGGGCCACATCCTGAAAGGTTCTGGGGACAGGGAGTTTGTATTTGAAGTCAATAGGAGTTACAGGTACTCAACATCTCTCACTGTTTGGCAATAAAATTCCATGGGAAATGATATAATATGCAGAAACGGGGATTTTATGCTACATAGAGGAAAAACAAAAGGTCAAGTTCTTCCTTCATAGTTTGTGCAAATCTACTGACACGGGAATGCCGTATGGGTTCTTAGGGCAAAAATTAGACAAGCAGAACAGGGACCAAGGAAACAGAGGCAAAAATTACTTGTAGATACTTTTGCTCTCCATAGTATCAGTACAACCATCACAATTCACAGGTTTCATAGATTTAAGGTCAGAAGGGACCATTATGATCATCTGTCTGACTTATATTACACAAGCTGTAGCATGTCACCCAGTGATTACTGCATCTATCACAACAAGTTGTGGTTGAAAGGTAGACCCTTGCAAATCTGCGTATATCCACTTTATAGCGGCAAATCGCGGATGGATACGGATCCAAATTGTATATCTAGAGCCCTGCAAATCAGAGGATATCCACTTTATATTTGAGGACCGTGCTCCTGGATTGGATGTGGATAGAAATTTTGTATTTGTGCAGGGCTCTATTGAAAGGGCATAACTTTTAGAAAGCGATTCAAATTAACTTAAAGGCTACAAGTGACGGAGTATTAACCACATCCTTTAGTTGCCTATTCTAGTGGTTAATTATCCCAAGCAGTTAAACATTGGCATCTTATTTCCAGTTTGAATTTAGTTGATTGACAGTGTAAACTGCATTGCTTTGCTGAAAGGAAAGGAGTTTTGCATTCCCTCTCGATTCAGTCTTATTTGCTTGTTTCATTCAGCTCAAGAAGAAAAAGCTAGAGGAGAGACCAAAACTTGAAAACTTGCAAGATCTTGAAAAAATTATTCAGCTGAAGAAAAGGAAAAAATGCACAAAAGTGAAAGTGCCTGTTTTAAAGGAACCTGAACCAGAAGTTATTGTAAGTTCTATTGTTAGAAAGTGCATTCTTTTATGAGACTTGATGGGATTTCTGGAACAGTATACAGCTGTAACACACATTTATATTCTGTACATTTGTCTCCATCAGACAGGACCAGTGGATGTACCTACATTTTTAAAAGCTGCACTGGAGAATAAATTGCCAGTAATTGAAAAATACCTGTCAGACAAAGAGGATCCAGATGCTTGTGATAAGGTACAACGTTTATTCTTATTACTTCAGAAAGATAGTGGCAAAAGAGATCACGGGGTGTAGTTAGGCAAAATTCCAATTTCCATTATATTTTGTAGCCTCTCATCCTTTTTCAGCATAAAGGAAAGAGAGCTAACTACAGGAAACTACAACTTATTAAGTTTTCTTGCTTTAAAGGGACCCCTGGGAACGAACAAACAGTATATTTTACCTAGGAAAGTCTGTATATTTATTGGAAACGTGACAGCAATCAGGAAACCCTGATTTCCTTTGGCAAAAGGCCTTTCAATGCTGCAGGATTCCATGACAATGAGCTACGCTACAGAAGCCTTTCTGCACAGCTACGAAAACAGGATTCTTTCATTCTTAAAAAGCCCAGCTTTGTTTGGATATCCGACTCTGCCACATTCCAAGCTAGGAAGGAACTGTCTGATTCCTTACATTGTACCCGGCTTTAAAGTGCATTTGCAGCATTGCATAATATAGATGTGGGAATTCAAGAGGTTCAGAAGGTTTTTAATTTGAATGCCACATTGCAGACATTACTCATGCCCTTTAAAATATGCTGGGTAGGCAGCTGTCATCTAGGAGGTTGCTATTAAAATTTAGCAGATTTAAGGTCTCAAAAGCATACACACTCAGAAATGAATCAGCATAAAATGTGTGTTTGCTATCATTCCCCGTGGGGGACAAGAAGGAAAAGGATTTCACAAATCTCTGTGCCACACACAGTATTTGACTTATCCCTGTTTTAATTGACAGTATCAACGCACTGCATTGCACAGGGCATGCTCAGAAGGACATCTGACACTGGTGGAAAAGTTAGTGGAAGCTGGAGCCCAACTTGAGTTCCAAGACATGGTATGTACATCTGTTTCAGTTTCTTTGTAAAACCCGCAGACCCATACAAGAGACATCAGAATTACAAGGTCCATCACAAGAGATTAGAGCAGCTTGTAAGAGTGTTCCCCCCAAAACAGGACTATTGAGAAGGGAGTATAAGGAAAGGGTGTCTGCCCCTCTTCCTGACCTGCACCTTCCCCAAATGGGCTGCTGGAAGATTGCCCAGCATATCTTCTGTTGCTTATTCACAACAGAGCCCTACCAAAGCCCAAAAGAGTAGCAAACCTGGGGTCAGGACACTATTCCAGGCCTGTCACCTCTACAAAGTGGTAAAGATGCCACAGCCTCATCAACTGATCCCAGACTCACTGCAATACAAGCCCAATGCCTGGGCTGGGATTTCAGCCTGGAGCAAAAGAGAGGATGTTGCTCTCCCTTAGCGAAGTCGAGTAGCAACAGTATTTGCTGCTGCTTCTGCACTTCTCCCCCCTGACTATTTGCATCATTGCTACAAGGCAGGGATCAGAGAAGCCTCACTTAACCCTCCGATGACTGGAGGTGGGAGTTGTAGAAGGGATGAAAGAACAAGGATTCCCAAGGGGCAGGAGGAAACCTGGGGAGTAGATGGTGAGAGGGACCTCCTCCCCCTCTGCAGAAGAGCTTGGAAAAGATAATGGTTCTTTACACTGAGCTTTGTTTTTCTTATGTTTTGGAATCCAAAAGGGATCAAAACAGAGTAAAAAAATATTACTAGACATCAAAAACCGAACACCAGACTTGGCTAGAATGTTCATACTTGGCTGCCCACAGTTAGGTTTCTAAACCCATAGCAGGCACCCAAATATAGGTAGCCTGATTTTTAAAAGTGCTGATCACTCTGCTATTGCAGCGTTGCCAGCTCCTTCTGCCTTTAAGTACAACGTGCAATGATTGTGAAGGATGACAAATCAGCAGGGCTAGAGACATTAGGGCCAAATAAGAAAAAGCTGCTCATAGCTACAGCTCAGTGTTCACTGACTTGCAGTCATTTGATTGAGGTCAGACTGAATTAAAACCAATATTTATTCATTTTAAATTTTTTATCACAATTGTTTAATTTGTTGGGTTTTGCTTCAATTATGTTATGGTTGTAGCTTGAATCTACTGCTCTTCACTGGGCATGTCGTGGGGGAAGTTTGGAAGTTCTGAAATTCCTGCTCAACAAAGGAATAAACAGAAACGCCAGAGACAAGGTATGTTCTTATACGGCTTTTTAAGCTGGATGTGAAAAATTGATCCTCAGTCCATTATTTTGGCAGCTGTTCTTCATATACTGGGTCTAAATCAGATTTGATTTATTTTTTGTTGATAATTTTCCTGCTCCCTCTGATTGTTTTCTCCCTCCCATTTACTAGTTGCTCAGTACACCTTTGCATGTAGCTGTGAGGACGGGTCAGTATGAATGTGCCGAGCACCTCATTGCTTGTGAAGCAGACCTCAATGCCAAAGACAGAGTAAGTAAATGATATGTTTTACTTAACATAGAGGCTAACTCTCAATTACAATCTAGCACTGAGCTGACAATATGCCTTTATAATTCCACTTGATTGTAAAATGACTGTGTACTTTGTTCAGCCTTGAATGATGCGTGAACACAGCAGAATCTAAGCCAGTAATCAATCTTGTTTTGTTTATTTTAGGAAGGAGATACACCACTTCATGATGCAGTGAGGCTGAATCGTTATAAAATGATTAGACTCCTGATTATGTATGGAGCAAATCTACATATAAAGAACTGTGTAAGTAAGATTAGTACAGAATCTTCCCATCAGAACAGTTTCATAGATCTGCAGGCCAGAAGGAACCATTATGACGATCTAGTCTGACCTCTTAAATAAGATTAAAGTAGAACATACTGAAAAATGGTTTCTGTTTCATGAAAAACTTTCAGTACATTCTTGAAAAATCAATTTTTTTTAATCCAACTCTGATTTTAAAATTATACCCCACCTTAAATCTACCCAGGTGACCTATCTTAAAAAAAATCCAGAGATATTATTCTTTTGGAGCGATTCTTTGTTACAACCTGTTGCACTTGCACTGTATGTAACATTTTAAACATCACTGAAACTGCAGTTGACTCTTAACCCCCTAAAAAGAAAGTCAGCTGATGGTTGGTCTTGGCTGTGTCTGGATGAATAGTTAATTAGTAACCTGACCAGCTGGACCTGCAAATCAATCAGGGGGAACTCTGGCTAAGCAGAACTTTAAAGGTTAATTTCAGAAGGCCAAAACCTGACCTTTTGCATTTGGTAATTCTGACAGTAGCAGCTATGGAGTAACAGGAAGATGTCTGTACCCAGTTGTTAAAATACAGCAAATTAGCTCATCCCCACTCACAAAACCAGGATATTTTTTCCCCCAAAGCCATGACAGGCTGGAGAGTGACCCCCTATTGCCATCAATCACCAATTTTTGCAATTTGATTTTTTCCCAATTTATCTGCCTTGCTGCCCAGGGACAGCACTTTGCTAAGACTGCCAGGCAACTTCCTCAGTCCACTCTATTTAGTCCCTCTGTAGCATAGTCACTAATGACCATATTCATCAGCACATGTATGAAGAACGATGAATGGACAATAAGTGCTGAAAGCCAAATATCTGCTCTCTTAGGCCTTGTCTACACAAGTTGTACCTGTTTAGCTTCAGGTGTGATTTTTAAAGCTATTTAGTTAAACTGTTACAACCACTTATTTCAGTTTAAGAGTGATTTATGGTTTAGCTAACCAGATTCCTGATTAATTTAAGCTAAAACAAAATAAACTTTGTGTTTGTATTTTAACAGATGAAATTTAAAGTGTGCTTTATTATTGATCTATTATTTACTAAAATTAATGGATATTTGTTAGCTGCTAACTTCAAAAGGAGCAGGAATACCTCTATAGAGCGGGGCAGGGACTACAATGGTGAGGAGTTTGAGTCAGAACTTAGGTGTCATCAAATATAGAAAGACCATACATTAGACATATGTGTGATACACAGAACTGGAAGAGAACAGGGACATTAATTTAAGTTTACCAACTGAAATTAAACCTGGTTTCCCTCACTCTTTTGAATAGGAAAAGAAAACTCCTATGGATCTTGTTCTTCAGTGGCAGAATGGCACCAAAGAGATATTCAACAGCCTTAAAGAGAACTCCCACATTAACACATTCTAAAGAGAGAAAACTTACTTGCCTGGAGAAAAGTAGTCTTCTCTTCAGCAGTTTAAAGGCACCAACCAACCTCAAGAAAAATTGCACTGAAACATGCTATTTTTACTGAAGAAAAAATTTGTATCCCATTGGATTATTTGTAGCTGCCTTTGTTGGAATACTCTAGAACAAAGATTCAGAAATATTTAAAGACCGTTTGTGTTAAAATTCCATTGATTTAAAATTGCTTTATTTATTTTATTTTGTTAGTGGTTCAAATGATTATCATTGTTGATCTTTGTCGACAAGTCATGTTACTGTTGTTTTTATACAGAGAGCTAGTTACTACTGTGGTAACCTGAATCAGTCAGCAATATTAACACCCACCCCGCCCTTATCTTAGTCAGCAGTCCAAGTGTACTCCTGTCAAGCCTTTCTATAGACTATTAGCTAACATGTCATTGTTGCCCTGTCTCTGTTAACTCTAGTATTAGAGTAAGCTGGTAAAAATGAGTGGCAATATGTGGAAGGCAGTAGAAAGCAATGGAAGGTTTACTAAGATGCCAAGTGGAATTAAAGGAACAGTTCAGTAACTGAACTTGCGGTGTTTAGCCATTGATCAAGAAGCCCAAGTCAAACATTAAGTAATTGTTTGGTTGCTGGGTCAAACAATGTTCTGAAGGTAAGAGGATGATAGTGAAGGAACATGCACCTCTAACAAGCTGGTATATACTGATTTAAGGAAAGACAGATGTATATTTGTAAATGTGTACTGCTTTTTATGTACATTTTGTATTGATCTTATTTAAAATTTAATAAACTGTGTGGCTCTTTTTATCTCAGAGTATATTCTGCCAGGTGAAAGTGTGTGGCGGGAGCACCATGATGCTGCCAGACAATCTGCTTCTTCCCCTTTGTTAGCTAAATGATTAGGTGTAGTTTCTTTAGAAAATTACTCAGCTACCTGGAGCTGTTTTCATTATTAAACACCTCTTTAGCGTCATTGGTGTGGTGGGTCTTTTTTTTAAAAAAGGTTAGATAGTGGTCAATACCAAAGTTAAAATTTCAGTTTTGATTTGAGTTTGAACAGGCAGCAGCTCCTCAGCTAACCAGTAGTTAAAGCAGAGCCAAACAGGATGGGAACCTTCAACAGCACCAGCCAAGGAAGTGGGGGAACTGTACTCGCCCATGCTGGGAGAGGAAGAGCAGCTCTCCCTTTGCTTTCAGTAGACAAAGCAAAACTAGATTCTCCCCTGATCTTCCTTACTCTAATCCCTGTGGATGCACCAGGTGGGAGTGCTAGATCTTTTAATGTTATAGTGGGTTTTTACACTGCATTTAATTAAAATCACACACCAGTGTCGCAGCCTTCCAGATGAGAACTACCACTGCCCCATTGTGTATGCCCCCAGTTCAGTCAGACTTTAGTTAGCAAACATTAGAAAGAAACCTAAGTCAAGTCCTTGTGATACATTGCTGCAAATGATGGGGTATGGACAGTCATTTAAAAAAAGTTACTTTAGACTTTGGCAGTGCGTGCAAATATTGTATTACAAAAGTATGGTTTTGCATATGAGTGTGATTATAACCAAACAAGACTATAAAAGAGCACAGATGTGATCTACCCACAAAGCATCAATACCTATAGAATTCTATTAGCAGCCACCTATCTTGATAATGGATGAAACAGATCATCCTCTTCTCAGACAAGTGTTTTCTAAAATGCCCCTTAATTAATCCAGCCCACTATATGCAAGTACTTACAAAAATCTCTGTAAATGCTGGGACTTAATAATAGGCTCCTCTTTGTTGATCCCTGTCACTGCCCACCACCCACATACTGCAGCTACACTGCTTTTCTGTGCAATAGACCAGCTCAGTGTCCATGAGAGCTAGGAACGGAACTTGCTGGAACTAGGACATGAAATAGGCTCTTTTTATTTTGTCCGCATTTATACTTGAGAAATACTTATACAGTCCAGGCATCAGAGGACAGTGTGATACCAAAAAAAAATTCACTTTAAAGAATTAAATGTTGTCTCTCCTACTATTCTATCAGTGCTTGGGCAGGAGGCGCTAAAGAACAAATAATATAGGCTGTTAGCAAGGTTATCTCCAGCATTGAACTGCTGTTAAACAAATAGTAAGTCAGATCACCATGCTGCTTGTTCCATGTTAACAGACCTCTCTCTCTGTATCATTCAAGCAATTTCTCTCTTGCTCAAAGCAAGTACCGCTCTGGCCATGGCAAGAGAAGGCAGTGCCACTCCCATATTTAGTAGTCAGCTGGATTTGGTCTCCCCTTTTGTTTCAGCCAGTATGTCAGGACCTTGTTTATGATTCATTAAAGGACAAACTAATTTAATGATACCCAATGACTGACAACACCAGGACACAGTTCAAGCACAAAGTCAAACAGAGTCAATAGCATCAAGGGCAAAAATTGCATTGTACACTCAAAGTAAAAGTTTCTTGTGACGAACACACTCCATTTCTAAACGTGTTTGTGTATTTTAAAACAAAACTCCATTCATGGTCCTTAGTCCAATTGTTGAGTTTTAACTTCCGTAAATCTACCGCAAAAGGACCCCGGCAGCACGTTACAAGCTATAATTAGCATTTCTCAGCCTGCTACTGGCGGTGGCCAAAGGGCTGAAATTGTCATAGTTTGACACACAGCTGGTCCATTGCAGTCTCTTACCCCTCTTTCACATTAGTTCACCATCAAAAGAAAAGCCTTAATCAAGACTTGGAAGAGCCCTAAAAACGTTTTGCAGGAGGGAGTTGATTATAATCTGCAGACAGCTGGATTATATGCAGTGAGGTAGGAACTGGTAACAGAATAGATGCTCTTGCTGGAGAACACAGACCCTGATGCAAGTTTTATTTGTCTAAGGTTACTTAGACCGAGCTTAGGCAGCTGGCATGTTGTGACCACTGCTTATCGCACTGATCTCAGTGTTACCGTAGGCTCTTCTTAGCTCTCTGCTGTAACTAGCCCTTGTCTCTCATTATATTTCGATTTTAAGATCTTCTGGGCAGGGACTGTCTTTTAGTTATATCTTTGTGTCATGTATAATTGAATGGGCTCAAGCCAGTAGGAGCTATTGTAATACAAAGAACTGCCAAGGGATTTCCTTGCAATTCAAAGAATCTCCATTTCAGCAGACAATCATAATGAAACAAAATTAGACAGTGCTATTCTGCACCATGCAACTATTTTTCTTATGCCAGTTAGGGGATTGTGAGTACTGGCTTGCAGTGGTAAGGTAAAATATCTGGACACTTTCTAAACTTTGATGAAGAGAAGAAGTGGTAATCACGTTTTAGAAGGGCTAATTGTAAAATCATGTATAGAAAGATGTATGTAGCTGTAAAATTCACGCTGTAACATTTTTCACACTCTAATATTACAAATGCTACATCTTTCTAACCTCCAGCGATTGGGAGGGGTAGGGAAGAGACCACTGCTCTAACAAAAATGGCAAAACAGTCCTATATTATCCTTTTGCCATCAGCAGTAAGATCATTCTGCTGTGGTGAAATGTTATGGATTTCAATAACCTTATTCTTGCACAAGCATAAAAGTTTTGTTTTTTTAATAAAAGATTCTTAGCTGAACAAATTAAAATAATGAATCAAGGAATTGTGGGTGGGTAGCATGGGAGGAAAGGACTTTGTGGAAGCTGAGAAGTTGGGTTTGATCCTCATACTTCAGTCTTAGCTTTCTTGCGGACTGGGAGAACGCCTTCCTCCTCCGAAGCTCGGGGGGTTTTCTTGGTGTACACCACTCCAAAAGCAGTCTTTCTGGTTTCTGGAATTTAAAAATGAAAAAAATCAAAGTTTAAAACAGATCAAGTAAAAGTGATACTAATATGTCAGCTGTTTCCATACCTGTGCCTAACAAGTACTTCATCTCCTCCCCACAGATAATGTTGGCACATTGCAATGGATCCGAATTATATGTTACTAATGCAGTACTTCTCAAATTTGCATTCTATTGCCTATTTTATATGGGAGATAACTCGATTGCCTCACTATGCCAACCCCAAATTCCCTCTTTTCACTGGCACTGCGCCCCCGTTGTTCTCTATGGTAGCAGCCTGTACATTTCATTAAGCTATGGAACATTAAAATGAGAGCACTCAAACACATTTAAAAAGGAGGCAGAGACAAAGATGCTCAAACCCAAGAATAACTAGAGCATATTCAAAAGGTTAATTATTTCAGTCTCCTGCGTTACGCCACAGAACTGGGTAACAAGATGCTAACAAGGTCATTTCATCCAGCTTTGCAGATTTTGGAGAACAGATTCCTGTATGTTTCACACAAGGGCCATTACAAATTGCATTCCACTCACATTCACAGGGTCCCCCAGACACCCAGCTCCTTTTCTTCAGGCATAATTATCTTACTTTTGGCATCACAAGACTCCACAGGCAATAGGGAATGGAAAAGGAAGTGGGACCACTAATTCAATCCCCAGGAGTGGCACGCTTGTTCATCTGCTCATCCTGATGCATGCAAGTGAGTTTACTACCTACCATTCCTCTATTTCTTGGGGATCCTCGTGTGATGTCTCAGAGGAGTTCAGTGGACTTATTCTGGAACTACTATTGTGGGGAGCACAGTTTCCACACTTCACTCACTTGACATAGGAAGCATGCACACTGAATTTTCAGGCACCAACAGTAGGGAAAGAGCTGAAGGTCTTGTGTACCCGGAGGGTGGGGATGGTTTAAAGATGGTTATTGGTGCAGCTGTTCCAGTGCAAATCCCAAGTGCAGATGTGCTGCGTAGGTATAAGCAATAACTTGCACTGGTCAGTTATACGGTACATAGTTATCCACGTAGATGAGACCCAAGACAGTCACCAATATTAGGTAGGATAATATCTATACTATACTATACACTATACTATATATTTTCTATGGTCTCAATTCCTGAGATCCTGAATGTAGAGAACACAGGAATTCTCGACATAAGATAGACCAGGGGCAAATATGGCTGTCAGATCCTTGTAAGCCCATGATTTAGGAGGCTACAAGATAGTAATTGAGGGTAGAAACTAGCTCTTGAAGGTGACCTGAAAAGGGAGAGAGAAAAGTGGGCTTGTGCTCTGAAGGCAGCCGGAAAGGGTTTGTGCTTTTTTAAAGCAGAAATTAAAAGGTAGAAATGCAGGTGTTTATTTTGCCTGGAGACTACAGCAACGGGAGAACTAATTATATTATGACTTCACAAGAGTCAGGAGACAAAACTGAAATACCAAATGAACAAGGACTTGTACGACTGTTTAAAACTCTGTTTTCCTTTGGCTACAGTCAATGGACTACTGAACATTTTAGAGAAAAGATGCTTCTGTTAAACATTTGATACCCTGCTTCCCTTCAGCTAAGGCATGCAATCTCACAATAGTCATTTGCATGACTCTCTTCCCTCTACCCCCCTAGTGCCCAAGAGATGCTCCAGCAAAACCAGGGAACATCAGACTTGATATACCCAATATTTCTGAAGTAAAAAACAAACAAACAAGGAAAAATAAAGATTATCCTGAAAGACTAAAAAGGCCTTTAGGACTTCTTGATATAACAGAAGCAGCTAAAACTGCCAAACCCACTTAAAAATATCTTATAAGTTGGACAATTGGTTAAAATACAAAATCATGTGGATTTGTTTCAGCTTAATACCACAGAGAGAAAAACAGTTTTGCACAGACTTGTAATAGTTTTAAGTAGTGGCAGTGTGGCGTTGCATTAATCAATTAGCACCTAGTTACAGCAGTAGGGCATAAATAACCCTTATGCTAATTCTGCTAATTTTACTAGATGCCCAAAAATCCACAATCAAGGAAGAAGGCCTTATTGGTTAAAAAATGGTTTAGAGGGAATGTGAAGGCAGCTATAAAAAATATTTTAAAACCCCTATTACATAAATGGAAGAACAGGGACGTTGACAGTAATGAATATATAGAAGTTAGAAATTGTAGAAAATTGATAAGAGAGCAAAAGGATACAAGGAAAAAGCTATGGCCAGAAGAGTTAAGGACAATAAGGAATTTAAGTATATTAGGAACAAAAAGAATTCTGACAATGGCATTGATCCATTAGTAGATGGAAGTGGTAGAATTATCAATAATAATGCAGAAGTGTTAAATAAATATTTCTGTTCTGTATTTGGCAAAATAAACATGATATAATGTCACCATATCATAACACATTTCTCTAGCATCTCAGGAGGATGTTAAACAACAGCTACTAAAGTTAGCCATTTGCATCCAAAATTTTATAAAAGCTGGCCGAGGAGCTCACTGGCCTCTTAATGTTGGTTTTCAATAGTCATGGAACACTGGAGAAGTTCCAGAAGACTGGAAGAATGCTAATGTTGTCCCAATATGTAAAAAGGGTGAGCAGGGTAACCTGGGTAATTATAGGTCTGTCTGACACTGAATTGATAATGGAGTGGTGGATACGGTACTTGATTAATAAAGAACTAAAAGAGGATAATGTAATTAATGCAAATCATCAGTTTTATGCAAAATAGGTCCTGTCAAACTAACGCGATACCTTGTTTTAGGATGATATTTTAAAAGGATTACAAGTTTGGCTGCTAAAGGTAATAGTAATATACTTAGACTTCTGTAAGGCATTTGACTTGGTACTGCACAACATTTTGATTTAAAAATGCTAGAAAAATATATTAACATGGCACACATTAAATGGATTAAAAACTTGCTAACTGACAGGTCTCAAAATGTAGCTGTAAATGGGGAATCATTGTTCGGGGGGGTGTTCTTAGTGTTCGCACAGGGATATGTTCTTGGCTCTATACTATTCAACATTTTATTCAATGACCTGGAATAAAACATTAAATCACCACTGATTAAGTTTGCCGATGACACACAAATTGGGGGAGTGGTAAATAATGAAGAGGTCACTAATACAGGTCACTAATACAGAGCAATCCAGATCGCCTGTTAAACAGGGTGCAAGCAAACAATGTGTGTTTTAATACAGCTAAAACATAACTGTATACATCTAGGAACACAATGTAGGCTATTCTTACGGAATGGGGAACTCTGTTGTGGGAAGCAGTAATGCTGAAAAAGATCTGGGGGGTCATGGTAGGTAACGAACTGAACATGAGCTCCCCGTGTGACCTTGTTGCCAAAGGGGCTAATTCAATCCTAGGATGCATAAACAGGGGAACCTCGGGTAGGAGTAGAGAGATTATTTTACCTCTGTATTTGGCACTGGTGCAACCGCTACTGGAATACTCTTTCTAGTTCTGATGCCCACAATTTAAGAAGGATATTGAAAAATTGGAGATGTTCAGAGGAGAGCCATGAGAATAACTAAAGGATTAGAAAACATGCCTTGTGGTGATAGCATCCAGGAGCTCGATCTATTTAGCTTCACAAAGTGAAGGTTCAGAGGTGATTGCAGACTTGCAATCTGCAAGTACCTACATGCAGACCAAAAAAATGGGATCTTCAGTCTAACAAAGGAACTTACAACATGATCCAATAGCCTGAAGATGAAGCTAGACAGATTTTAGACTGGAAATATGGCATACATTTTTAACACAGAGTAAATAACCATTGGAACAATTTACCAAAGGTCATGGTGGATTCTCCGTCACTGACAATTTTCAAATCAAGATTGGATATTTTTCTACAAGATATCCTCTAGGAGTTATTTTGTATTATAAATGAGATCAGACTAAATGACCACAATGGTCTGTTCTGGCCTTGGAATCTGAGTCTAGGGTAGTTTAATTGGTTTAGAACAAGACTACCACCCAAGTGCTGCACAAGGGATTTATTTAGCTGTTAGGGTTACGAAATGTGGTTTCATTTACAAGCCCTTAAGGTCGAAGGCAGAATAATAGTCACAACACAGCCACAGTGTTTTAAACTCACCAAGCTATAAAAAAGCAACTAGATAAAAGTTTAGGCTTTATTTTCCTCTCCTGAAATCTTATTTGTATTCCATGTGAAAATGCCTTGCAAAAAGGCCAACCGCAGTTAAAAATAAATAAATAAATAAATAAACAAACAAACAAAAACACACACACACACCCCCACACACACTGGGGGGGGAGAAGGGGAAGGATAGCTCAGTGGTTTGAGCATTGGCCTGCTAACCCCAGGGTTGTGAGTTCAATCCTTGAGGGGGCCATTTAGGGATCGGAGGCAAAAATTGGGGATTGGTCCTGCTTTGAGCAGGGGGTTGGACTAGATGACCTTCTAAGGTCCCTTCCAACCCTGATATTCTATGATTCTATGTCTGAATGGATACACATGTTGTACTTTGGAAGATGTAACATTTTTCTCCATAGTATTTGAAAAAGCTCAGCACTTCTGAACAAAATGTTTCGTTCTTTAAAATTCCTTTGCATCCCAGGATTTTAAAAGTGGACATTTAAAACTCGTAATGCATTGTCAAACTTCAAATCAGGATCAGCTCAGGACTTTACATAAGTAGAACTTTTTTTTTTTTTTAAATCTGATTTAGGGGGCATCTTAATTCTGAAATATTAAAAAGCAACGGTATAACACAGACTTGAGTGTTACCCTCTTCGGCATGCTCGGTCAATCTACCTGCACCTAAAGCATTTCAATCTATTCAAAAGCACTTTACTTTACAGAAGGAAGAAAACTGATACGGGCAGTGATAATGACACCTACCACCACCACTTGTCAAGTATTCTAGCATCCCCAAGCCATACATGCAATTTTCATGAACATTAATTGGAAAGATGCTCCTCTAGGTGTTAGGGACAAAAAAACCCAACCCTTCTATATACGTGTACTGCTAGCAGACAGGAAACCTACCTTAAGAGAACCTTTCAAAAGAACTGCTCAACTCATCCTGGGCAAGCACTTCTTTTGAACAGGTAAAGAAAATATCAGCTTTTTTCAACATCATGGTAAAGGGTGAGCAAGTAGATTTTATGTCAGGGCAATGCAGTTTCAATATGCTACGTCACTGCAGATTGGCAGGAGGACAGAGGCTCACAGTGAACAGGCTCAGACTTTCACATGAAGTCAAACCTGTCATTTACAACAGGTTCAGGTCCCACCTGTTTTGTAGTAAGAGTTCCAGGTCCAGACTCGGTGTGTATCCACTACACAGAGCAACTCAGTTCTGGCATTAAATTATTTCTGTGGTCAAAACTACCAGTCATTCACATCACTTATTCTGGTACGCATGGCAGACCTCTCTAACAATGAAAGAGATTCAAGCGAGAGTAAACAAATTAAAATAAGAAGTTTCTAAGAGGTGACAGAGTTTTTATTTTATTTTATTTTGGGGAGGGGGGGAGGAATCAGTGGCACACTGTAAAGTGGCTAATTGGGAAACTGGGATGTTTAAACTGATATATGGCATGTTGGCTTATTCATCTCTATGCGCCAGTGAATGCAGCACATAATACAACTGGAAACTTGTTGATTTCCACTGCAGTAGGTAAGAGCCAAATTGCCTTCTGCCTATGGTTAAATGATGACATATATGAGCATATAAGAATTACAGTTGTTGTATAGATTTCTATGCTGAAAGCACAACGATACAAGTTCTAATTTTCTAATACCTCAAACCATTGCACCTCTATTAGTAGCATTTCTTATCACGCAGAGAACATGGAGTTTCATTTCACATCAGCCATGAAGTGCTCTCACAACATATTGGAGCAATGAATAAAGTCAATGTAAAATGAAAAGTCACAAAGGGAGGAAGGGGGCATCTACAGACATAATAAAGAGGATGAATGCAACAGAATCTGCTGTAATTTAAGGCCAAATCTTGATCCTATTGAAGTCATTGGCAAAGTTCCCATTGATCTCAGCCAATCCAGGATTTGGCCCTTATGAATCAAAATGCTATTTTGCTACATAATGTAATAGACTGATGTGTGGTTTCATTCTATGATCTGTGCTTTCCCAGAGGAGCCCCATAAGTACTATTATAAGTATTCCAAGGCAATCATCACCACTGGTAGGACCATTCATTTCCTCTTACTCCTTGAGGGGAGGCCACTGCACTGAGGGAGAGAAAAGTACATGGAATGGAGAAAAGGCACCTGTGGATCATCACCTAGAGAGAGTAGAATTCCAAGAAGGCTCTTCCTTTAAGAGAGGGCCCAGCACCATTTGAAAAATAAAGTGTCAGAGCTGCATTACTAAAAAAAATTATGTAAATTAACGTGAAACAGAAGATAGTTGTGCTGTTCACTCACCTCCATGAAGAAGGACTGCTCTGCAGTTGGTAGAAATAGCTGCCTTGGCGTCACTTTCAGACAGGCCAAACAACAAACCTCTGTCACCTTTGTTAAGGAGCTTAGTGTACAAAAAGGAGTGAACAGATTAAGTGGTTCTTTCCCCGGGGGGGAGATTTGGTCACTTGACCAATAACTGGGAACTATCAAAGCTGCAATTCAGAATGACGTCTTGCATAAAGTTACCCAAAGAGTGGTACTATTGTATGGGTGGCATTTAAAGTATCGAGGATCTGATTCAATGCCCACTGAAGCCAATGGAAGTACTTACATTGTCAACATTCTATTGATTCTACTGTTGGATCAGGCCCTAAGCCAAAGAACCCATTCCCTTTTGAGGGCAGAACCTTCAGTCCAGTTGAGTATTCTTCTCCTTTCAATGACGTTAGGAAACCATATTTAAATGCTGTTCCATCTAACCTGGTTTGAAATGTGGTTTGGTAGGGCACTGTGAAGGAGACTAGGAGTTGGCCAGAAAATGAAATTTCCATCCTACAGAGTATTCTGAAGCCTTGCGGGAGGGGGAGAATCATCCTAATTTGGGAAGAAAAGGAAACCTGGATCTACTTTCTACATGGGACAAAACAAATTTGCCACTTTCTCATGCCCATTCAGAATCCTGACTCAGGAAGGAAATCATCAACTGACCTCATGGTGTGAAATATAGCAGATGTACACATACCCATATTCTCCAAAAGTGACAAACTAGAATGCGGAGACTTCACGTTTTTTGTTTGTTTTGTTATTGCCAGTTGCAGTATTGTCATTCTCTAGTATTAAAGCGTGAAACCAAAATCTGTTTCTCAGATCTGACACTGTATTATAAAAGCATTATAGTTTACCTAATCACATTCCTACTGAGGACAAAGCAAATTATAGTTATTTAACAGTCTTTTTATAGTTGCAATGTTTATGTTGAAAGAGTTCTAGTTCAGACAGATTGCACCCTATCTTTTCATTGAAAGGTTTTATTTTATTTTTAAACTTTGTTTTATTCAACACTGCAGCTGGGGACATACACTAAAATCTCTTCTGTATTTCTAAAGTATGAATTTTGTTCTGAAATTAATAATTCAAACAATCTTCCTGCTGCCATGAGTTCTGTTACAGTCACTACGTATTGTATCAAGGACCTGACCTATGTAAGTCACAAATTTTAATAAGGTCTGGAGGGTGAGGGAGAGAAAGGCATAGAAATATTTTTATTGCAATATCAAATACTTGAAAGTCAACTGCAAGTTTCCTACATTAGTCTTAAAGATAAGATTTTACTTGGGAAAGGATACAGATTAGCCACATCATAAGGACCTCGAAGTTCTAATGGCTAAAACAGAAGAGAAAAGTGTGAATATCTGCACACCCTCTCAAAGGATTTTAGAGAGTCACAGTTTGCAAGATAAGATTATTTACAGAAACCATCAGCCATTAACTGTTAATTTAAATTCCATATAATCATGGGTTCCCGAGTTGTTGGAGATGCTAACATGAGAGCAAGACAATTGCTATCACCGAGGGAAAACAGGAAGTGCCCACTTCCACTAGCAGAATTAAGAAAATGCAACAATAAAGTGATACAGAAGAAACCAAAAGAAAAATTCAAAAGGGTAATTATATTGATGCTTAGATTTCTAGCAGAAATTTATTTACATTAAATTTATTTACATTAAAAAAATTCTGACTTACCCTTTCAGCTGCACTAGATATAATTATGTTCTAGAGAATAAAGGAGAACAAGCCTTAATCTTAGATAAATGTTATTAATAAATTGAAGATTAACATAAACCCAACAGTAATACTCCTATGAGTATCATTTGAAGTTAAGAGTTGATTCTGTTTTCCCTATCTAGCAAAAGTATCTGCTGCTTTCTGGAGCAGGCAAATCCATGAAGATTGTGGATTATGGCTCCTTGGAAACAATAAACCAAAACCATCTACCAGCTCTGCAACTTGCAGAGCTTACTGGGTCAAGAGTCTATACAAAAAAAAAAAGATCATAATTACACTCATTCCATCTACACTGGAATAAAAAAAACCCATGGCACAGCTGCGTCTGGCCCGGGTCAGATGACTCAGGCTCATGGGGCTTGGGCTGCGAGACACTGAAATTGCTGTATAGATGTTCAGGCTCAGGCCGGAGCCCCGGCTCTCAGACCCTCCCCACTCATGGGTCCCAGACCTCAGGCTCCAGCCTGAGCCTGAACGTCTACACAGCCATTTCACAGCCTCATAGCCCAATCCCAAGTCAGCTCACCCAGGCCAGCTGCAGGTGTGTAATTGCTGTGTAGCCGTACCCTTAATTACAACCCCTCACCCCCAGATGTGAAAAAAGCCAAAGTTACATCAGCTATGGGATGAACTAAATAGTCTGTGTTTTGAAGTTGGACACACAAAATAAAGCCCCTACCTCTTTTGAGGGCTGGATTTTTAAAAGATTTTTTGACGAGGGTTGGGAAAAAAACTCCCACCCCAATTCTAACAGTATTTATTCAGCAATGAGGAGATCAAATCTTCAGCACATTTTGGCCCCGATTAACAATTATACTGGCTAAAAGAACTAGCCTGACATCAGCCAGTGAGACCCCATTGATATCATCCACTGACCTATCACCACTAATACGGACTGCCCTCAATATCAGCACCTATGCATTCATATGAAAGTGGTGGGGGAAGGAAGAATACCACACTCCTCTCCCATCTGCCTGGCTGGCTAACTCCCCTCTTTCCTTCACTAGGCTTCTATGGGACTCCTAGGCCATGGCAGAGGGTGACTGTTTCGGGGGCTCACACATCCCAGTTCTTTGCATAGCTGCCACAGTTCCTTTAATGGTGAACCCCAAAGGACTCCTGCCTGTAATGAGTTTAGATAGGTGCTCTTGGAAACCTACCTCAAAGCATTAGCCTTAAAGATCTCTCATACCATTTTACAGATGAAAATAGGGCGGTGGGATTCCTTCTCAGGGCAAAGCCTGAGCTGTGAGGCCTCAGCACTCTTCCCGCTGACATCACTGCCACTTACACACCACACATCTCCAGTTAGGGGGATATGGCCCATTTGCTGCTCTTCTATATGGCTTCACTTGGCCCTCCGCTTTCCCAACACAAGGGAGTGGAGCATGAATTTGAGGAGAGCAACTGCATGCACAAGTAGGAGCTCTGATTACCTCAGAGCTATCTGTATTTCCATGGAACGACCTCACTGTCTCCACTATGCACAAGACTTCAGGTGCTGAGCACAAAAGGACGTGCAGACCCCTATGGCTCAGAGAGCACTGAAAGCCAGAAGCAGAAGTAACACGCAAAAGAACTTCTCCCCACACATCAGGAAAGATCTCAGGAGATTTTTTTGCTTTGCAGGTCACCTTTAAACCTGCTTACTATGGATCTCGAGGGTGCTTTTAAGTTTCAGGGGTGCTGACTGCTTCAGCTGGAAAAATTAAGCCTGCTGCTTTGAGCTGCAGCAGCGATGCCTGTCTTCCAGGCTCTGCGCAGGAGAACAGCCAGCAGAGTCCAGGAGATGGCAACACCATAACTCCCCTTGGCTGGAGGGAGGCCAGAGGAGAGTCCCTGCCCGGTGCTCAGGCACACGGGCATGGGAGGCTGAGAAGAAAGATTCAGGACGTGGTGCTACCTATCACATCTCCATGGAGAAAGGGAAAAAGAAAGCTGCGATTCCTCCTCCTCTCTACTGGTGGGCAAGAGTCTGATACGCTGCTATGCATGAGATGTGAGGCCCCACCAGGATTGACAGGTTGCCCTGGTGGGATGCAACATATCAATAGGAGGGACATGGGGATCTTCAGATACAAGACTTTCTTCATTCCTCAGTTTCAGAAGCAGGGCAGAATTTGGGACAGAGTTATGTCAGCCAGAAATCTGACCTCTGGCAGCCAGCAGTATGGGCTTGTTTTATGTAATAGTTCAGTGATGTTTTCACTTAACTGTTTTTAAATACATGCAAGATCTTGTATTTAAAATATTTTGTAAGATATGATAGTTTAACATATGTACAGGTGTCTAGATCTACAAGATGTGCTTTTTGTCATTTAGAAATTCACTACGTACCTTTAACAATATGCACAAACATCTATTTTTGTGCAAACCTTAAGTCTCCAGGACTGTTTTTTGTGAATGCCCTGCATCGCCCCAGTATTACAGCTGCAGTAACTGACAGGTTGCTCAGAAAAAAATCTCGACCATTTAAAAAGCATCGGCCTTGTGAAAATGTTAGATGTTCCACAGCCAAGGGCATTGGCAGTTGGAATTATGGTTTGCATGTATTTGCAGGCAAAGGTTCAGTCGTGTGTTCAGAAATTCCAGCATCAAACTTCCTTGAAACTGCTCAGCCGATGCTACTCCGGAAGAATTTGAACTGACTGAATTAATTTTATTTCAGTTTGAGAACTCACCTTTCCTTTGCAGATCTGCATCAGACTCAGAGCATTTGAAATTGTGTATCTTCTCATTGTGGAGTCTTTGATGGCAGGGGTGTAAAGAAGTTCAAAGTAAATGCCGCGATCTATTGCCTTCACATGAAAGAAAATAGTCAAAAACCAAAAGCAGAGTCACATAACAATCTTATAACTAGTGTCTATTATTGATGACTTCTTCTCTCAGTTCTACCACTTTATATACAAAACTAATGTGTGGCAGGAATTGTTCCGACAGAAACACACTGTAGTCTGAAGGGTGAAAATAAAGAGACTGTGTCTGTATGCCATGTAAATGCACTTGAACTTAAGACTGTCAGGTAACTGAGGCTTATAAAAAAAAAAGAAGCCTTCTCTTCCTCTCCACTTGCCAGGCTGTAATAGGCTTTCCAAGATTGCTCAAATGAGAGACAATCACAGTTGATCAGCTGCAAGTGTGGAAGTCTCAGTGTGAGAGAAAGAGAACAGTGGGAAGTTTCCTCTCTTCAGAAGGCCAATCATGGCTCCCAAGTCTGAAGATCTGGCTAATCACTAGAGCATTTCATGGACAGGCACTGTAAAAATTGACAGAACACTCCTTCTGCAGCTTCACAGCTGGCCCTGAAGAGTTTCACTTTCCAAAGCTGAAGGTTCTCCCTAGCACCCATCGCCACAGTACTCAAGTACTCATTAATGGAGAAGTTATTCCGGGAGAAGAATGAAGTTAATTAAATCTTCCCCACCCCATTTGACAATTTTGGAAGGACAGTAGGTTGTAGTACAGTTTGTTATTATTTATTATTTCTGTTGTGGTAGTGCCTAGGAGCCCCAGCTCCTAACATAATGAACAGGACTTCATTACGTTAGGTGCGGTACAAACACAGAACAAAAGAGCATTAACCCACCCTCACAGCCCCTCTGTGAAGCAGATATTCTTACTTTTGCAGATAAGCTCCTGGCTTTGTAGTCAGCTCACTGCACAACACGATCTCACACTAGTGTTATGGAGCTTTATAGCAAGATGTTGCAGTACACAAAAGAGAACCTTTTTATTTTTTGTCCAATTACTTTTTGTGCCTGTCCTCCACATACACCCAAGCATGAGATTTATCAAACACCGTCATTAGAGCTGGTCAGAACCAGGGAAACCTGCCTGCCAAACAGGTTTCAGTCAGAAACATGAGTAACTTCCTGCCAGTTTGCCTGCCCCAGTCCTCAGCAGCCTGGGTTTCAAGGCTTCCAGCACTTCAGCAGCCCACCAGATGGACTGTGCCAGAGCTGGGGCTCTCAGGGTATATCTACACAACAATGTAAGCCTCAGATTAGTGGGACTCAAGTCAGCTGACCCATGTCAGGAAACCTTGGGCTTGAGTGTCTACACTGCATTTTAACCCTAGGTTAAGGATTTTCTGACCTGTGCTTGTACCTAGGGCTCTAGTGTCCACACTGCAGTGCACAGACCTGAGTCAAAGTAACCCTATCCCAGAGAGCCTAGCGCCACTCCTCCCACCCCTGCAATGTCAACACTCTAGCCCTAGGAATGTGATGCACTGTGGAAAAACGCTACTGCCGACCGTTTCCGCACTGGGGTGGTGCCATTGATGACTCAGGTGCCCATAAGGAGCCCACGAGTACATAAACTTCATAACTAGCTCCTTTGATGGCTGTCTCAGGACAATGACTGAAGTTTGAAGAGGCTTTATACTGAACTACCATCTAATCTGAGAATTGGGCTCTCCACCTCTAGGCTGAGTCACATTCATGGGAAAATGCCCATGTTCACCTATTCTCAGGATAATTAGGACATCAGTGTTCAGGGCTTTCAAACTATTGAAATTAAACATCGCGATTCTTAATTTTTAAAATGGGATGTTCAGCAAAGGTGTTTTTGTTTGGTTGGGTTTTTTTATTTATTTTTGTCTGTTTTGAATTTTGACATAAAATGTAGGTTCCAGAGGAAAAACACTCCCATTCCCACCAGCCTGGCTGCTGCTGGCTATAGAGTGGTGAAGTGCATCCCTAGGGCTTGGGGTGCAGTGTGTTCCATTTGCAACAGAGTGCAACAGACTGCACCACAGATTGTTGGCATACAGAGGACTAAGGAAGCTGCCTCAGGGAACTTTGGGATACATCCAGAGGCCTTCTGGGATCTGAGTCAAGCTGGAGTTGCGTGCACACAGGAAAGCAATAGGGCTCGGACCCTAGGTCCCAGCTGAACATGGGCTTGGACCCTCCAGTCCTGCAGGGTCCTGGGGTGCTAGGTTTGAGCCCTAGATTATCACAATTGGTGTGTGGATGCAAAGGGAGGTTAGGCTTGAGCCCAGGCTTACATTGGTGTGTGGACATACACTCAGGGTCCCTGATCTGCCCGGCGCCCCATATGGAGAAGTCCTGGGGCACTGGGAGCCTCAGAAACATTTTGAGAGGTCAAAACAAAAACATTGTTTCATATTTTTTTCCCCAAACAAGATGATGAAATTTCTGTTCTGAGAGAAATTTAGAAATTTCATTTTTTGTTTCATATTAGAACAATTTTTTTTTATTATTCCCATGGAATAGGGATTCAAGTTTCCAGCCAGCTCTAGCTGTAAATTTTTCAACAACAAGGATTAAAATCTACCCATGGATGCCCACCCATGAGTAACTGCCACTGACAAGGAGCTGACGCTGGTCCATATTCAAGGAAAGAATCTGACCTAAGTATCCAGACTAAGTTGTGTGGGCAGGATTTTATTTATAAAAAATAGTTTATAAATGGCTGATGCTTTGTTTTTACTCTAACTTTTATCCAGTGTCAAATATTCGCAATTCCATTGGCTGGCACTGATTTCATTTAGTGAAGCACTGCCTTACACAGATGAGACCTCAGTATAGTCATAGTGTAGAAAAGTAAGGAGGGAACACATCTTCAAAGAAAAACCACCCTGTAGTACAAGAGCAAGAAAAGAACTACTCCGGTGGAAAACCTCAGTTGTGTTAGTATTAAATACTGAGTTTAATAGCAGCAAATGATTTAGTTGCAAATTTACCATGTTAACAGGGGGTCTTCGGAAGTAGAATGGCAACTTTTCTGTTACATTTATGCATATCAGATCCACATCTAGATTTGTGCAAGCGACCTACATCACAAAAACATAAGCAGATAAGACACCCTTAAGTGGGTTACCAACATTAGACATGCAGACATTTGCTAGATCACAGATATGTCAAAGGCATTTCCAGTGTAGTCTATGTTTTAAATCCAAGAGCTGTTCCATGGGGATACCATCAAGACACTGCAACAGTGCCATGTGGGTATGTTGGGTTTATTTATTTTTAAAGCACTTGGCCATGTTTAGGACAGCACTTTTTCCATTAAAATAAACAGATAGCTTAGCAGTGGGCATCATTGCTTTGCTCTCTAAAGGGTGCTCTGTAAGGCACCCCTTAAAGTGAGGTTAGAAAAGTGACCCATCCTCTACCAGACACATTTGCTCCAATCCCTCAGACAGAGACAAACACCTATAAGATCTCCATCGAGCATTCTTAAAACTACAATACCCACCTGCTGAAGTGAAGAAACAGATTGACAGAGCCAGAAGAGTACCCAGAAGTCCCCTACTACAGGACAGTCTCAACAAAGAAAGTAACAGAACACCACTAGCCGTCACCTTCAGCCCCCAACTAAAACCTCTCCAGCGCATCATCAAGAATCTACAACCTATCCTGAAGGACGATCCCTCACTCTCACAGATCTTGGGAGACAGACCAGTCCTCGCTGACATACAGACCCCCAACCTGAAGCAAATACTCACCAGCAACCACACACCACAGAACAAAAACACTAACCTAGGAACCTATCCTTGCAACAAAACCCGTTGCCAACTCGGTCCACATATCTATTAAAGTGACACCATCATAGGACCTAATCACATCAACCACGCCATCAGGGGCTCGTTCACCTGCACGTCTACCAATGTGATATATGCCATCATGTGCCAGCAATGCCCCTCTGCCATGTACATTGGCCAAACTGGACAGTCTCTATGCAAAAGAATACATGGACACAAATCAGACGTCAAGAATTATGACATTCAAAAATCAGTCGGAGAACACTTCAACCTACCTGGACACTCAATTATAGACCTAAAAGTGGCAATTCTTCAACAACAAAAACTTCAAAAACAGACTCCAATGAGAAACTGCAGAACTGGAATTAATTTGCAAACTGGACACCATTAAATTAGACTTGATAAAGAATGGGAGTGGATGGGTCATTACACAAACTAAAAACTATTTCCCCATGCCAATTCCCCCCCCCCCCCCCACTGTTACACACACCTTATCATAAAATCATAGAATATCAGGGTTGGAAGGGACCTTAGGAGGTCATCTAGTCCAACCCCCTGCTCAAAGCAGGACCAATCCCCAATTTTTGCCCCAGATCCCTAAATGGCCCCCTCAAGGATTGAACTCACAACCCCGGGTTTAGCAGGCCAATGCTCAAACCACTGAGCTATTCCTCCCCCCCCCCCCCCAAACAGTTGACCTTCTTCCCCCCAAACAGTTGACCTTCTTGTCAACTGTTTGAAATGGGCCATCCTGATTATCACTACAAAAGTTTTTTTTCTCCTGCTGATAACAGCCCACCTTAATTGATTAGTCTCGTAAGAGTTGGTATGACAACACCCATCTTTTCATGTTCTGTGTGTGTGTGTGTGTGTATACACACACACACATATATACATATACACACACACACACACATTTTCCTACTGTATTTTCCACTCCATGCATCTGATGAAGTGGGTTTTAGCCCACGAAAGCTTATGCCCAAATACATTTGTTAGTCTCTAGTGCCACAAGTACTCCTGTTCTTTTTGCTAAGTGACTGTGGTTTTGGGTGCCCAACTTGAGACCCATTAAAGGAGCCTGATTTTCAGAAAGTGCTCAGCACCCGCCTTCTGAGGGTCTCAAATTGGGTGCCCAGAATCACCACTCACTTTTAAAATCTTGGCTCCCGGCTACTAGGGCACATCCCCACAATTTACATTCTCTTTAAAAAGGCAAGAAAGCTAAATGCGGCCAATGAACTGTCTGGAGACAGTTAACTCCCCATGAGGAAACCACGTGATTTATATAGTTTCTCACACAAGACATTAATTGCATACACTGTCGTGTTCACGCTATATATGTATACACAGTAAAGATGATTATAGGGGACCAGATTTTCTGGTCCATCAAGGCCTTTTTAAGGCTGGAAGCCATAAAGTGGCTGGAGATGGTCAGTGCAGAATTCTGTGTGTGTGTGTTGGGGGGGGGGGGGGGGGGGGGAAAGAGAGGGAAGAATTCACCACTGGCAGAAATAGCTCTAGCACAACCTGAACCAGCCAAAGAGGCCCCCCTCCCCATCCCTTCTCCCCACCACTGTAAGGCAAGTAAGCATGTCAGGATTTTCCAGGGCACAGCACAGAGCTCAGCAGCTCCTAATGAGGGAACTGCATGTGGTTCCCTGCAGCATCACTTCTCCACTCCCTTTGAGCACAGCTTGGCTGGAATGGAGAATCTAGCCCATACGTTATCACCAGGTGCGCTGCAAAGCAGAACCCAACTTCCCCCCCATTTTCTGTTTCTCAGTGAAGTATAAAGACAGTCTCACAGTTCAAAATTCACTTTTGGTTTTTTGTTCTAAAATTAGCAATGTAGGGGCTTCCCTTCGCTTTCTTCACCGAACACCCTGGTAAATTCTTTGGCGGTACTGAGCCATGTCTCATAAGACCAATAGCAGAGGTGTAGCTCTCCCACATCCCTACCTACTAGCCTTGTGTATCATCACTATTCCAATCCTGCAAGGGACTTACCAAGGTCCTCCAGGGAAGAGAGATTAGAAACACTAAGGTCTAAAATGCTTCAGCAGGCCATCTTTATACATCATAAAGAAGAAGAGTAAACACTTCTGGTTTTGCTTCCTGGTCCCTTGAAGAAGGGATCTCCATTAATCAGCCTGTGTCAGGGCACACTCGCCCCGCATTGGACGGGGAAGTGTTAACCCTACATTGTGGGGTGAGGAAGCCATGCCTCAACTCTACCGGGCATGCTCCAAATGTAGTAGTATAAAAGGGAGAAGCTCAGCTCAGTTGAGGCGGACTGCCGGAGAGGAAGGATGCATGTCATAGGCTCCAGCCAAAGCCCAAGGCCGTAGGAGCCGGAGACGCTGCAACCCAGGCAGACGCCAGGGAGGCCTCACAGAGTCTGGAGTCACCAGGGACAGCGCAGACTGGGGAACCTGGAGGCAGCGGAGATGCCCAAGCCACAGCAGCGGGAACCACGGCAGGAAGCAGCCCAGGGGAATTATATAGGGGCTTGGTTAGTGAACCGGAACCTTGAGTCAGCATGTTTTGGTTGGACTCCCCTGCTGACTCAGTGGTATGCACTCTTGCCACTGCTGGGGCCCAGTGGAGAGGGAGGGCCTGGGCCCCCCTACCCGGGCCACCATTACCCCCCTTTTTTGTCTGTGACTGACTGAGGCCACTTGGCCACTAGGCCTCACTGCTCTGCTAACAGGGGCAGATTATTGACTCTGACTGCTAGGCCTTACTGCTCTGCGGACTGGTGGTGAATCCATTGACTTTGGCCACTAGGCCTTATTGCCCTGCTAACAAGAGCAGAGCCATTGGTTTTGGCCAGCAAGTCTTACTGCCCAGCTGACTGGGGTGAACCTGTTGACTGTGACCACTGCCCAGCTAACAGAGGCAAAGCTATTGACTTTAGTCATTGGACCTTACCGGGCTGCTGATGGGGGCGAATCTGTGGACTTTGGCCACTAGGCCTTCTTGCCCTGCTAATAAGGGGGGCAAGTATATTGGCTTTGGCCACAGAGACAAACCATGGGCTACTTACACCCTGCCCCTACAGCCTAAGGGGGAGGGGGCACACTCACACGCACACTGGATGGGGTTACACCAACCCTGTCACACAGCACACACTGTTGTAATGCAAGTCTCCAAAGCACGACTGTTTTACACCATGTACAAATGATTCCTAGATATACTCAGGAGGGCTTCGAGGAATATTGACATTAAAATTTAGGCCCCATTTACCCTCCCTTTCAAACCAAGTTCGATAAATAGTGTTCAAAATCAGTTTAACTGCAGCTCTAGCTTAACAGATTTCCAACCAGCTGGCTATACTATCAGACAACCATTTAGCTGGAACGATGTTTAAACTGAGTTTAAGTAGTTCCTTGATCTGAGTATGGACAGAGCCTTAACCTCTTTTTATACCCTGTCCTTATCTACAGTCTAATTCTATCAACTGGAAAGATGGGCAACTCATGGGACACCTACAGGAAATTGCAATCGTCATTTTGGATTCTCTTTGGCTACTTACAAACTTTCTTTGATATTAAAATGTCATCCCAGCCATTCCTGTTATCAAGATACTGACAAAGAGCAAAGGGGTTAGTGAATTTAGTGCGTAAATGTTGACAGTGAGCACAAACAATGCCTCATTGGGCTTTGAATCATCCCCTACATGGGAAAGCAGCAAGGGCACAGGAACTGGGAACAGAAAAAGACAAACAAGTGAATGAAAACAAAGGATCAGTCAACACTGCAATAAAACACTCATGGCTGGCCTGTGTCAGCTGACATGGGATTGCAGGGCTCAGATTACAGGGCTATAAAACTGCAGTGTAGACATTCAAGCTCAGGCTGGAGCCTGGCATTCGGGACCAGTATTATAGCCCTGCAGCCCAAGTCAGCTGACACGGGCTAGCCACAAGTGTGTTATTGCAGTGTAGACATACTCAAAAATACAAAACAGAAGTTCCAGCAGATGGTGTTGTGGGATGACAGAGAACCAGACTCTCTGCACCTGAGTGGGTTAGGAAAACATCTATTCCATGTCATGAATTTGCCACAATTGGAGGGGGAACTGTTCAAATTCAAGAATATCAGCCTGGACTCCCAGTGATTAGGAGCTGTCACAAGGAACAAAAAAGGAAAAGCCGAACTCAAGAGAAGAAAGAAGCATGTTTCAAGGAAGAATTCCTAAATTGTCAAGAAAGTTGGAATATTTGCTTTGATTCACTCTACTCCAGTAACTGCTCAGTCTTTGGATCAACCAGACAAGTCACACACAGTCTAGTGGCCCAAACTTTATAAAGAAAAAAAATACATGGAGTCCTATCACTACAGCTCAGATCATGCACCCTCAATGGAGACAACAGCCTCATCTGGTGGACACATTGGTGTTGGCACTAAAATGAATAAGTTATCCCTTGAAATTCCCACAGACAGAAGGGCATACTTTGGCAAAGTGATATTTTACTGATGAAGCCAACAACATTTAAATGTTGACGTCTGAAGGAGATGCTTCAAAGGAAGATCAGGTAGATGCTAGTGAAATATGACCTACCTATTAACTTATTTAACAATCAATGGGACATTCAGGCTCTAAAGAATAATGTATTGCTCTACTATTTCTTGTATAGACTGAACATTCCAGTTCCAGTTGTTTTACATTGTTACCGGTGCCTCCTGGAAAGATCTTGAGCCACCCTAGGATCAAATAAACAGAATCATAGGATTGGAAGGGATCTTGATAGGTCTAGTCCAATCCTCTGCATTGATGCAGGACTAAGTATTAACTAGACCGGTGGTTTTCAAATTAGGGTACACATACGCCTAGGGGTACACAAGATCTCATTGGGGGTAAGTGAGAAAAATCCTCTAACAATGGACAGCGCATTTTATTTAGTAAGACTTGGCAATCTAATCAAGGTTTAATCTCCATTCAATTAAAACCAAAGCTGCTCCGGCCGAGGCGCTGGGTCGGGGGCTGCACCACACGGCTCGGCCCCGCTCCGGCTGGGGCACTGAGTCAGGGCCGGCAACATGCGGCTTGGCCCCGCTCTGGCTTGGATGCTGGGTCGGGGGCTGCACCACGCGGCTGGCCCCACTCCGGCTCTCCAGCCAGGGCGCTGGGTCGGGGGCCACACCATGCAGCTTGGCCCCGCTCTTATGCGCTCCAATGGGAGCTGCAGGGGCGGTGCCTGCAGATGGGGCAGCGTTCAGTCCCTCCTGAACGCGCCTCCTTGTAGGAGCTGGAGAAGGGACATGACACTGCTTACGGGAGCTGCTTGAGGTAAGCGCCACTCGGAGCCTGCACCCCTGAGCCTCTCCTCAAACCTCTGCCCCAGCCCTGATCCCCCTCCTGCTCTCCAAACCCCTCAATCTGAGCCCAGAGCACCCTCCTGCACCATAAACCTCTCATCTCCAGCCCCACCTCAGAGCCCACACCCCCAGCTGGAACCTGCACCCCTTCCCACACCCCTGCCCCATCCCTGATCTCCCTCCTGCCCTCCAAACCCCTCGGTCCCAGATCACCCTCCTACACCCCAAACTCCTCATCCCCACCCCTGAGCTCTCTTCCCCTCCAGCACCCCAACCCCAATTTTGTGAATATTCACAGCCCGCCATACAATTTCTATTTCCCGATGTGGCCCTCGGGCCAAAAAGTTTGCTCATCCCTACCCTAGAGGGACAAGGAGGAAAGTTCATGGGGGCAGGGCTTGGGGAGGGAGCTCCACCTCACCTCACGGGGCCACCCAGTCTGTCTGGTTTGGGGTTGGGGGGGTTGCAACCAAAAACTGTAACTCAAAGGGGGAAGAAGGGGTTTCAGCTCAAAAACTTTGAGAACTGTCACTCCCCGCCCCCCCGAGCATTCCTTTGCACCCCTGCAGGGAGGGGGGGGCACACAGTTTGAAAACCTCTAGAAGCTGTTGCTAAATGGAAGGCAGAACCCCCCTCTCTGCCCCCACATCGCTTCTGCCTCTCTCAGATGGGAGTACATGATAGACTACATAATTTGGAAATGGGCATGCAGCCTAAAAAGTTGAAAACCACTGATTTGGACCAGCCCTCACAAGTGTTTGTCTAACCTGTTCTTAAAAACGTTCAATGACAGATGGAAATTCCACAACCTCCCCACGTAATTGGTTCCAGTGTTTAACTACCCTTAAAGTTAGGAAATTTTTCCTAATCTATATCTCCCTTGTTGCAGATTTCTTCTGAGGCCATTTGCATCTTTCAAAACCTAAAAACAGAAAGAGGAAGACACTCCAAGGCACCTTAGAAAACTATTCAAAAAGAGGAATATTAATTTAAAAGAAAAATCAGTCAAATGGGAGTTTTCTTAAACTACAGTTATTACAAGTAAGATTCAAGATTACTATGGCTGAAAGATATTGGAAACAAATCTTTCCGTGTGTTTACTTTGTATAGTCAAATTCTACCTCTGTCAGTTTCCTGTACATACAAGTCTTTCACAAGGCAGAGGAAAACAAATTTTTTTTTTTTTTTAAAGCAGGGAAGTTGGATGGTTAAACTACAAAAATAGGCTGGGGAGGCAGGATCATTCAGGAGCAGCTGTAGTAACAGAAAATAGTTTCAGTCATTTTTTAAATAGATTCCATTCCAAGTTGGCAGACTTCCTTTGAAAGTGAATACTGGCATTCCCATCAAGAGTCAGTATGCTAGTTTGTAGTCCACCAGCTCCCACGTTAAAGATCAGTTTGTTCACTGTCACTCAGACTAGCAAAAGCAGACGGTTACTTGCTACTCATGCTTGCAATTCCACAGTTAGCAGAGAAGCCTAATGAGTTTTCATCAATGAATCCACGTGACAATTTTATGTGTGCAAAACATTTTGACAAATGTGAGGTTGTGTCAAACTCATCAGCGTGATTGGGGCACTCACACCAGCTATGCAAATATCACACATTTTAACACCTTGTGTACGAGACACAGGGAGGTAGTGAATGTCTACTGCCTGACTAGTTAATCCGGAAACCACCCTGTATTAGATAGTGCTTTAGAACCGATATTTTTCTGGCCACGGTGTTGGTTCAAGATATATTTACAAAGAAACAGTACAACTTAGTGTGCAGTGTAATGCTCAGTAACCACTGGAGTCTGATTGCACATTAAGTGTATTGCCACAGCAATTGTAAAATGCGTAAAAACATGATGGCCAGAAAATGCAGCTGATCAAGAAGCTGAACCTTCTCCTGTCTGACAGAATGACTCTGAAAAGATATGGTACTGCAAGGGGAAAATTTAATTTCTACTACTAATTATTTGTATTAACGTAGTGCCTAGGAGCCCTCATCATGAACCAGGACCTGACCATGCTAGGTGCTGTACAAACAAAGACAATCCCTGCCTTAGAGAGCTTACAATCTAAGTAGAAGACAAGAGACAACACATGGATACATGCACAGAGATGGGGCAGAATAAGAAAACAATGAGCACTATGGTAGTTTCAGGTCACCAGTGGCCTAACCATTGTCAATTTTTTTGTAGGCTACAGAGCACAGGTGAGTTTTAAGGAAGGATTCTGAAGAGGGTAATGAGGTGGTTTGGCAGATGTTTACAGGGAGCTCCTAAAGTTGCTTGTCTGAAAATTAAACAAAAGGGAGATGGAGGCTGGCATTATGAGCCAATCAGAGGCAGGAGAAAACCTCTTGATACTCAGTGAGAGATGATAAGTAGGGGGAATGTCACCTTACTTGATAAAAGCAGAAAAATTTCCTCTGTCAAGTACAAAAACTGAACCACATTAGATCATATTCAAACACACAAAACTGCCTTCAAAAGTTGACAGGAATAACAATACAAATGTTAAAGGGTATAAAATAGCTGTATTTTGAGTGATAACCAATATGAGAAGCAAGTCTTATTTAACTGCCACTAAAAGGTTCCTCAATATACATTAAAGAAAGACTAAACCACTGAAGGTGAATCTTTCTCAGCAGTATGGTTTTCAGCTCTTTCACTGTGATAGTTTGTAGTGTCCAAAACATCTGTTTAAAAATATAATAAGATTTCTATGTAGCAACACATTCAGAGACTGAATTTTCACCAATGTCATGGGAACAGGGTTAACCTGAAAGTTGTTTTGAACTATCACACTAATCTTTGTGTTCAAGAAAACTACAACTTTCCCTTAAATATTTTTCTCCTCTTAAAATGTTTTTGCCTGGGTTTACTTCACTTCCTGCAGCTTCAGTGCTGAAACAAAATGATTGGCTGCTATTTCCATATGGCTTTTCAGTAACAAATCTCAGACTTTTTTTGTGGGAGGCAGGGGGGAGGTCAGTGAGAGAAAGTTACCCACAAAACCCCTCTGCTCAAACATTTAAATCCTACATTCCTTCAGTCATCACAAAGCATCATTTCCACAGAATTCTAAAACAATTCCTACTAAGCCAAAGAGCTAATGAGCTGAGAAAGGTGTTCAAATTTGGGAAGTCAAATTGTTTGAGACAAACTTTCTAAACACTGACAGCTTAACATGGGTAATGGATGCTTTTCTCACACTGCCACTTGGTGTGCTTTTTCTGCCTTGCACTCTATCAAGTTTGAGATGAAATCCAAGCAGAACACTTGTCTAATCCAACCCAAAGCACTAAACATTATTCCAGCATTGACAGTTATGATCACAAACGGATTCTCAGATGCTTCGAGAGAGGAGATATTATGTATATTTAATACTTACGTGAAACAGTTTCTCTGTCTTTGGAAACACTGCTATGATGTCATACAATCTTATATTTGTAGATGTTGATCTCTGACAAAAAAGGGGGGAAAAATCACGCTAATTTATGGAAGATGCTAATGTTATGTACCATGAAAATTGCCAAAACAAGTACTTAATAGAAGAAGAAGAAACACTTCTCTAATTGTGAGTTGTAAAACCAAACCACTCCTATTAAGGCTCTATTAGCCGCCCTATCTGCTGACAGTGTTTCACCACGGTCATTATTTTGGCGCTCATTCTACATAATAAGTAAAGCACTAGCGACTGTTTGCCTTGTAAGCCACATATGTCCTACTTTATCACTTACATTTTCTAAGTCCTCCCCTCGCCCAAGTTATTAGAACACCAGCAAAACTCCCTGGAGCCTCGGGGGGAGGAGTTATGCTGGAGTTCAAGTTTAAAAAAAATTAAATGAATGCATTATCGGCTCTATTGCCATATTTTAAAATCTGAACTCAAGTTCTAGAGAGGGGGTGATGATTTCACGTTTTAACACTTCTTTCCCCACCTTATCACAGGGCTTGGTAACAGCACTTTACTTGAAGCCTTCAAGCCCAGGAATCAAGGGACTGGGCATGGGAAGAGAACTCTGATTTCTCATGGCAGCATGTCACACCATTAGTAAACCACCAGCGCAGAGCACATCCCAGTTTTATAAAGTGAAATCTTCAGAGAGTGATGTGATCGTAAGGAGACATTATAGCTCAGAAATAAGTGCAGTATTTTTTGTGAAATGCATAAAATTTCAAAAATAACATTTTACCTATGATGAGAAAATACAACTTACAAAATAAATACATTCTAGAATACTTACCAATACATTGCAGTGAGAAGGATCAGAAACTACAAGCGTTAGTCTGGTTACAATTTTAATTGGTTTGGATTTTCCCTGTAAGCAAAATAAAACATCAAAGAGACTGTGAAGAAAGTACAAGCAAAAACCTAGCTGATAGATTTTCATGCCTATTGCTATAAATAGAGAATGATGCTTTGTTTATATTTTTGACTATACCAATTTTCTGATTACTTCTAACTATACTCTTCATAGTTTTTCCTTTCTAATTGTAATGCTTTGCTTCTGTACTTTTTTGGTACATTTCTGCTCTTCAGAAATAGTGGCTTTTCTTGTATTTCTCTGAAGTTTGTTTTTGCTTTAAGCAAACGAACAAAAAAATCAACACAGCAGAGTAACAAGCACACTTTATTGTGTTATCGCTGCTGTTCTCTAATCAAACAATAAGAGCACTAGAAATGCAGTTTTAGAATTGAAGCCCATTTTTATATATAATTTTAACAGTTTAACTGTATCCCCAAATCCTGTGACAGTAAATCTGGTAAACTGCCAAGCCCTTAAAAATCAAGCCCTTAAATTTCACAATACTGTAGTCACTCAACTATAAGCAGTTTCAAAGTTCACGCTAAGTGCAATTTTTGCCTCATATCGGATAAAATGGACAGCAAAGAACAGAATAAAGTTTTTTTAAATCTGATTAAATATTCCTTCTGTTGCTCTGGGTTTATTTTAGTAGTCGGACAATGACTTTCTAAATTCACAACATAAACAAGAATTACACGCATAAAAACACCAACATGAAAATATATTTTTAGTGACTATAATTAGGGTTAAGATTAGGGCTGTCAAGCGATTAAAAAAATTAATCGCTATTAATAGTGCTGTTAAACAATAATAGAATACCATTTATTTAAATATTTTGGATGTTTTCTACATTTTCAAATATATTGATTTCAATTACAACACAGCATACAAAGGGTACAGTGTTCACTTTATATTTATTTTTTATTACAAATATTTGCACTGTCAAAAACAAAAGAAATAGCATATTTCAGTTCACCCCAGTACTGTAGTGCAATCTCTTTATCTTGAAAGTTGAACTTAAAAATGCAGAATTATGTACAAAAAAACCTGCATTCAAAAATAAAGCAATGTAAAACTTTAGAGTCTACAAGTTGAATCAGTCCTACTTCTTGTTCTGCCAATTGCGAAGACAAACAAATTTGTTTACAGTTGCAGAAGATAATGCTGCCCACTTCTTGTTTACAATGTCACCTGAAAGTGAGAACAGGCGTTTGCATGGCACTGTTGTAGCTGCCGTGGCAAAATATTTACGTGCCAGATGCGCTAAAAATTCATATGTCCCTTAATGCTTCTGCCACCATTCCAGAGGACATGCGTCCATGCTGATGACGGGTTCTGCTTGATAATGATCCAAAGCAGTGTGGACTGACACATGTTCATTTTCATTATCTGAGTCAGATGCCACCAGCAGAAAATTGATTTTCTTTTTTGGTAGTTTGGGTTCTGTACTTTCCACATCAGAGTGTTGCTCTTTTAAGACTTCTGAAAGCATGCTCCACACCTCATCCCTCTCAGATTTTGGAAGGCACTTCAGATTCTTAGATCTTGTGTCGAATGCTGTAGCTATCTGTAGACATTTCACATTGGTATCTTCTTTGCATTTTGTCAAATTTGCAGTGAAAGTGTTCTTAAAATGAACAACATGCGCTGGATCACCATCCAAGACTGCTATAACATGAAATATATGGCAGAATCCGGGTAAAACAGAGCAGGAGACATACAATTCTCCCTCAAGGAGCTCAGTCACAAATGTAATTAACACATTATTTTTTTAACGAGCATCATCAGCACAAAAGCATGTCCTCTGGAATGACGGTCGAAGCATGAAGAGGCATATGAATCTTTAGTGCATCTGGCATGTAAATAACTTGCCATGCCAGCTACTACAGTGTCATGCAAAAGCCTGTTCTCACTTTCAGGTGACATTGTAATTAAGAAGTGGGCAGCATTATCTCCCGTAAACGTAAACACACTTGTTTCTCTTAGCGATTGGCCGAACATGAAGTAGGACTGAGTGGACTTGTATGCTCTGAAGTTTTATATTATTTTGTTTTTGAGTGCAGTTATGTAACAAAAACCCCTACATTTGCAAGTTGCACTTTCATGATAAAGAGTACTTGTATGAAGTGAATTGAAAAATAATATTTTTACAGTGCAAATATTTGTAATAAAAATAATATAAACTGAGCCCTGTACACTTTGTATTCTGTACTGTAATTTAAATTGATATATTTGAAAATGTAGAAAAACATCCAAAAATATTTAATACATTTCATTTGGTATTTTATTGTTTAACCGTGCGATTTAATTGCGATTAATTTTTTTGAGTTAATTGTGATTAATCGACAGCCCTAGTTAAGATTTTGTCATGGTTATTTTTAGTAGAAGTCACGGGCAGGTCGTGGGCAATAAACAAAAATTCATGGGAGCCCTGACCTGTCCATGACTTTTACTAAAAATAAAAGGGGGAAGAGAGGGCTGAGGGAAGGAATGACACCTGGATCCCCCTGGGGGCACTGACAGCCCCAGCCCCACCGGAGGGGCAGAGTCCTGGCTCCAGACACTGCCAAAGCCGCGGGGTGGGCGCACACAGCAGCGGGGCTGGCCCCAGCCAAATGCATGGGGCGCAGTCCTGGCTCAAAGGTGCAGAGGGACAGGGGGGACGTGTACAGCCCTAGCCCCGGCCGAAGCTGCAGGGGGAAAGGAGGGGTGAGCACAGCCCTGACTGCCTAAAGCCAAAGTCATGGAGGTCTGGTAAAGTCACAGAATCCGTGACTTCCCTGACCTCTGTGACTAAATCGTATCCTTAACTATCATGCGCCGGTGGAATTTAAACTCTGACATACCTGTACAATAGGCAAAGATGGAAAGAGTTCTGAAGGAGATATTGGTTTGACAATCTCCTGAAACAAAAAACAAACAAAAACACCGTGGTTACAATGTATTAAACATGGGGGACAAAAAAAATTTAGGCCCAAACCATACAGCTTCTAGATAGAGGGGGTTATAAAATGGTAGTTCAGTCATGTACTGAAGGACCCTGTAATTCCCTAACTTGTTTCCTTCTTAGATTACTCATCTAGGTGTATGCATAGTAATGAACTTATTACTAAGTACAAATAAAGAAAACAATAAATAAATACTGAAACAGACCCCTACCTGTTTCTTTTCTTTGAAATCAATGACATGGTTAATTGCAACAGTTGAATATCCCACTAGAAAAGGTAAACATATGGTAAGTTTTGTTGGTCCAATTTACTATTTAATAGAAATTAATCAGAATAGAGAGATTTAAGATTAGCAATTAAACTCCACACATCATTTACAAATCTGAAAGGTTTCTTTGTGTAATAATTTGAGATTTCTGAAAACAGAAAATCAGTAGGAAACATGATGCCTTAACATTAATTCCCCCCCCCCCTTTAAATACATGAAGAATTATGGTCCCAGTCCTTCAAACAATTATGCAAATGCTGAATTGTAAGAACACAAGTAATTCTATAAAGACAATGGGACTACTTGCTCCTTAATGTTAGAGCACACGCACAAGTGCTTATAGGACCAGTGCCTGAAGGTATGACTCTACACAGAAACACTCCCACTCTCCCCTCCCCCCCCAAAAAAACCCTGCTGCAAAGAGTCTCAGGGCATTTCTACAGTACAATTAGACACCTACAGCTCACCTGTGCCAGCTGACTTGGGCCATATCTACACTTACATAGCTGTGCTGCTGTAAGATTGCTCATGTAGGCGTGTTATGCTGACAGGAGAGAGCTCTCCCATCAACATCATAAAACCAGGTCAATGAGTGGTGGTACCTATGTCAGCTGGAGAGCTCTCCTGCTGACATAGTGCTGTGGACATGAGCGCTTTTGCTGACAAAACTTATGTCACCCAGGTGGGTGGTTTTTTCACACCCCTAGGCAACGAAAGTTTTGCTGACATAAGTGCTAGTGTAGACATGACCTTGGACTCAGGTTAAGGGGCTGTTTAATTACAATGGAGACATTTGGGCTCAGGCTTCCCGAGCTCTGGGACCCTCCCACCTCACAGGGTCCTAGGATCCAGCCTGAGCCTGAATGTCTACAACACCACAATGAAAGAGCCCCTTAGCATGAGTCTGAGTCAGCTGGCACAGGCCAGCCACGTATTTATAAATTGTGAGGTGGAGACATACAATCAGAGCCCAAGTCAGCTGACTCAGGCTCCTGCTGCGGGGCTAAAAAACAGCAGTGTAAATATTCAAGCTCCGGGAGCCGGGCTCTGAAACCCAGCGAGACCCTCCCCCTCGCTTGGGCTCCAGGCTGAGGTGGGAAAGCTACACGGCAAAAAGTCCCGACTCCCAGGGTGGATAGTATTCCAGGGAAGTTTCACTAACAATAGTGCACATCTGCCGCGATAGAAAGGGAACACATGCACTGGCTTATTCATTAGACCTATCATATCATTTAGCCATGTTATCTTTCCAGCCTCAATACACAGGAGAAGTTAAAAATGTATGTCATGATGCGATGCAAACAGAGGGACTTCAAACTGGCCAGTAAAACTTATTTTGTTAAGAATGTCCCACGATGCACAGTTTGCTAAACTCAGCAGTATCAATGGTGCTAGGGCAAACACGAACAGACACACAAAAACTGTAGCACGAGGTGGGCTTCCAAATTAGGAGATTTAAACCCCCCCCCCCAATCACATTTAGTTTCGGTCTGAGGAGCTATTTGAAAGGGAGACTGGAAAGTCATGTTCTCGGAGTCTAGAGCAGGTCCCCGCAGCGCCGATGTCACAGGCGGATGGCACAGTTTCACACCAGAGCCCCAGGCTCTGGGAACCAGGCTGAGTTGGCAGGACGATTCCGCACCCATTTCCCGAGACCGTCTATGGGCTGAAGCGCCCCGCACCGCAGTGAGGCTGGCGCTACCGGCCCTAAGGCCACGGCTTACTCCGTTACATTTTCAAATGCGAAGGAAATCGGCCAACGCGGGCTGCGGCTGTGGGGCCTCGATCCCGCGGAGCCGTCAGCCTGCGCGGCACCGTGAAGCCAAGGCGACTGGATCTCTCCTTAGCAAAGAGTCCTGCAGCTGTTGCTCCAAAAAGACCAGCAAGGGGGAACAACAGCGCTCTCCGCAACCCGGCTCCACCCCGCCGGGCGGGGCCCACAGCTCCGTGCCGAGGGAAGGGGGCACCCCTCGCACGCAAGCTGCCGCCGGGGAGCGCCCAGCAGGCGTCAGACCCGCCCCCGTGGGCTGAGAGGTGCTCAGCCACCCCGAGCCCCGCGCTGCCCAGGGCCCAGCAGGCTGGGAGAGCTGCGCGGACCCCGCCCAGCGCCCCGGGAGAGGCAGGGCGGCCGGTACTCACGGTGCGCGGCGGCCTCCAGCAAACTCTGCAGCGACTTCCTCTCCGGCGCGCCCGGGACGTTCAGATCCGCAAACACAGCAGCCATGCTGCAACCACGTGGCACCGGCTGCCTAGGGGCTGCCGTACTGCGCGTGCGCCTCAGGCCCAGCTCGGCCCCGGGCATGCTGGGAGTTGTAGTTGGGTGGCGGCACCGTCCCCGCCTCCCGCGGGGTTGTGCTGCGGTGGCGGTGCATCCGCCCCGCTTCCCCGCTCAGCCAGCCTCCGCAGCAGCGCCTGACGAGTGACACCGACACTGAGCGCAAGGCCCCGCGCGCGGTGCCCAGGGCGGCCACCTCCGCCCCCGGACTCTCCTGGCTGCACCCAGGGCAAACGCCGGGTCCGCTCCCCCGGAGCGCCGCGCTGTCAGCGAGCCCTGCTCGGGGCGCATCTCGTGAGCACAGTGCACCGCCCTGGGGGCAGCCAGCCTGGCCCAGGGGCTGTCAGCTTCCCGGCACGGCCCCCGCCGGCAGAGCAGCGGGGAGAACCTGCGGCAAACCCGCGGCTGTACTGCAGGTGTAGAGGCACCAGCCTGCGGAGGCCAGGGGCAGCACCTACGTTAATGCTGCTTCCTGCCCCTACCTGGGGATTCCTTCCCTTGCCGATCCCTGGGTTCGGGATGCTGAACCCCCAGTGCCTCAAGTGCAGAGGCACATTTCAAAGAAGCTCAGAAAGGTGAATCTCAGAGTTTCTGAACCCCTCAAGCCCTCTCCTCAGGAGGGGATAGCCTGGCTCTTAGCTACACTGTAGCTCGGTATATAAACATCTTGTGGAGGTGGAATCCTTTTCCGAAACAGAAGTGGTGGTGGTGGGCTCCTTGTTTGCTGGAGAGAACAGCATTGTAGCCACTAGATGGAGCAGTTATATTAAACTGAATTATTACCAATGAAATTATTTGAGGCACCAATGGAGCATTGACAATGACAAAAAAAGGGGAAAATGGGTTTTTAAGACTCCCAATTTTCTGATCGATTATATTTTAAATGTAATCTATGTTGTTTATACATAATCATATATTTGGCTTACATACACCATTAATGCAATTTAATCACTGTTAGTGAACCTCACTCTCAAACTAGCATTCAAACTCTGAGGGAAAATATCAGAAAAGTTCTAGTGGTTGAACGTTTAAAGAAAGTAGGGGGAACCTAGATGGTCATGTTATCTAGATTAATAGGCAACTAGTTAACTACACATTTTCAACACAAAAGAGTCAGGGTTGCATTTAGTTTAAGTTTTGGGTGAAATTATTTTATTTGTACCAATTAATGCATCTCTAATTATAACTGCCTAGATACATTGCTCTTTCCACTACCAGTGCTTTAGTTCTCTTATTATTATTTAATCTTATTGGCTCCTTCCTGGGTTATCCTAAATGGATCTGTTGCAATTATCACTCATTCAGTACAACCTATCACTGTTGTAACTATGCACTCAACATCGATTATACAAACAATGGGAGAGATTAAATCTACCTTAGAGTGAGCCAGCATTTCTTCTTCATAAGCATTTTAGAGCAGGAATGGAAAACATCAATACTGGGACTCTTTTTTACTTCCTTTAGGAGAAAATACCAGAGCCTAGGAGTGCCTGTAAAGAAGTTTTTATTTCCTGCTACCACAGGCTTATATCTGGATTTAAGATGGATGGAAGAAAGCCCTTTTGGTATTTGGATGTCAAGAGTCAGTTATGAGTCCAGCATGACCCAAAAGCTGCAGTTTCTTAACTGCTAGAGGAAAATGATGGTCTCAGTCAAGGAGAAGGTGATGGTTAACTCCAGCCCTTTAAGAATTCCTTCTTTCAGCTAGCACCTCTTAAGTCTTTCCTTGGTTCAGGCTGAGCCAACTATCCTTTTTCCAGGTGCCAATCTCCTTATTACACTGGAATAAATAGCACCGTTTGCACTGAATGAAAAAGAAACTGTGTTATGTGTCATTGGCAATATTTCTTGCACTGCAGCCTGTGTCAGTTTTACAATGTCCTGTAATGGTAATACACAGGTGTTAAATAGGAGCAGCAATGACAGAAGGAATTCATGCATCACAACTGTTGGAGAGGGGAAGCAGCTGCCATCATGACTCTAAAAGGAATAAGAATAGCCAGCTTGCACTTTCACAGACAGCTCATAGCAGATAGTGTGAGACTCTTGCCATAGCTTTGAGTTTAACCCTTCTGGCGGAGCATTTCTTATTAAGTACTCCTATCTCGGTAATTCACTAATTTCGTGCTCCTGTTCACCATAGCAGTGCCCTTGCTTGTTTTTGTTGGTGCAGGATGAATTTTTCGTGGTGGTAGAACTTGTCTCCCAGGGACATAGCACCTTCACTATAAGTTTTGCCTTGTCTTATTTTCAGGTGAGATACCTAATAACAGTTTCCGGGTAACTGCACCTGTGTTCTCCCATTCCCACCCTGTAGTTTACTTCAGGGGTTCCCAGTCAAGTCTCAGGTCTCCAGCTTTCATCTGTCTCTGGGCAGGAACCCTTGTCCCACTCCCTTCTGGCCAGGTGGTTTTAAGGCTGCACTGCTCTGTGGCTTACACTGTGATATTCCCGGGAAATCAGTCTGTCTAAAGACTGCCGCCTGTGCTTCGCTTTCTCTCCAAGGGCTGTGACTAGTGTATTGCAGCAGTCACAAGTTACCACACAGCTCTTTCTAAGCAAGCCATGGTGGATAAAAATAAATGATTTAAAAAAACCAAAAAAAACCCCAGATTTTTAAAATTTAAATTGGATTTTTTGATAAAATGCTTTTTGAGGGAAAAAATCCACCTAAAGATAGTTTTAATTAAGATACGTTATAGCTCAAAGATAGCTCATCATGGAATAGGGATTGTAAATTCTAATTCTATGTATGAGACAATATATTCATGTAATGTTTAAGAAAATTTTTGTAAATGAGTTCAAATAGTTCATGGATTAGGGACCCAATCTTATGGGGTTTCAGGGGCTTCTGTATAGATTATTTAGGTTAATCCTTCTATCTACCCAATGGAACTCAGTGCTCAGTCTAGAACAGGGGTCTCAAACATACGGCCCGCAGGGTTATTTCCTGCGCCCCCCCGCTCCCCGAGTTGTTTACTGCAGCCTGCCAAGCTCTCCTCCTCGCACTCACCCTCTCCCCAGCATGCCGCATCCCCGGTCCTCTGCTTACCTCCAGGCGCTTCCCACCACCAAACCACTTAGCACTTTCCAGGAGGGAGGGGTGAGGAGTGGGGAGCCGCACGCTCAGGGGAGGAAGCGGAGAAGAGGTGGGGCAGGGGTGGGGATTTGGAGAAGGGGTTGGAATGGGGGTGGGGAAGAGGCAGAGAGGGGCGGGGTCTCATGGAAGGTGTGGAGTGGGGGCGGGGCCGGAGGCAGCGGGTGTGTGTAGGGTGACCAGATGTCCCAATTTTACAGGGACAATCCCAATTTTGGGGTCTTTTTTTTAATATAGGCTCCTATTACCCAACCCCCCCATCCCGATTTTTCACACTTGCTGTCTGGTCACCCTAGGTGTGTGTCAGTGATGTGGCCCTCGGGCCAATGTACTAGTCTTCATGTGGCCTTCCTGGTGATTCGAGTTTGAGATCCCTGGTCTAGAAGATACCATCAGAGATGCTTTGTTTTGCAGTTCTCAAACTGTGGATTTGTGTCTCCAGGGATAACGTGCTTGTTAACAGCAAAAATGTTTTTAAATAAATAAACAATATATAGACGTGAGAAGTAACAGACCTCAACCCTATTGTCCCTCTTTAAATTTGTGTACACAGAGTCAATCCCTTACCTCTCTCTAAAAGTGCAAAGTTTCAAAAAGTTCAATGAATAGAAGATTGTTGGGGTCAGAATAGATCTGGACAAGGAGAAGAAGTCTGGAGATAAATGTGAGAAGGGAGGGACAGGCAGTAGAAACAAAAGTGTAACTGTTTGAGCAGCATATTCCAGAAGCCTCGAGGTCTTTCTGAGTGTAGCTTTCATTGATTTGAGATCTACCATACCATTCTCTCACTAGAAGAGAAAGCCTATAATGGCAGCAGGCCATAAAAGAGACCCAGTTTGGGAATCATAGAATATCAGGGTTGGAAGGGACCTTAGGAGGTCATCTAGTCCAACCCCCTGCTCAAAGCAGGACCAATCCCCAATTTTTGCCCCAGATCCCTAAATGGCCCCCTCAAGGATTGAACTCAAAACCCTGGGTTTAGCAGGCCAATGCTCAAACCACTGAGCTATCCCTCCCCCCTTCATTTTAATGAAGTTCCTCTACCTGTGGGTAAGGCAGGCATGTGTGCAAAATGCAAACATTGCAACAAAGAAATGCAAGGCCTGGTTACCCGAATGAAAAAACATCATGAGAAGTGTTCCTTCTCTGGAGGAAGCTGCGTTGAAGATGATGAAAGGAACATGTCTGAACATGCAGGATCTTCAGGTTGGTAAACTTTTTTAAGGACTGCCTGTCTTCCTTCTGGACTATTTTTGAATTCTCATGTTTGAGCAAAAAATATAGTTGTTACTCTATGGTATTAGCATTTTAGATGCAGTTGTGATAAAAAATAAATAGCTGAAATAGGCAGAACTTCCTTTTACAATTTCACCTTTAAAGTAGTACTGAGTGTCAGTGAATGCAATGAGTAATACTAAATCATAGAATCATAGAATCTCAGGGTTGGAAGGGACCTCAGGAGGTCATCTAGTCCAACCCCATGCTCAAAGCAGGACCAACCCCAACTAGATCATCCCAGCCAGGGCTTTGTCAAGCCTGACCTTAAAAACCTCTAAGGAAGGAGATTCCACCACCTCCCTAGGTAACCCATTCCAGTGCTTCACCACCCTACTAGTGAAAAAGTTTTTCCTAATATCCAACCTAAACCTCCCCCTCTGCAACTTGAGACCATTACTCCTTGTTCTGTCATCTTCTACCACTGAGAACAGTCTAGATCCATCCTCTTTGGAACCCCCTTTTAGGTAGTTGAAAGCAGCTATCAAATCCCCCCTCACTCTTCTCTTCTGCAGGCTAAACAATCCCAGTTCCCTCAGCCTCTCCTCATAAGTCATGTGCTCCAGCCCCCTAATCATTTTTGTTGCCCTCCGTTGGACTCTCTCCAATTTATCCACATCCTTCTTGTAGTGTGGGGCCCAAAAATGGACACAGTACTCCAAATGAGGCCTCACCAGTGCCGAATAGAGGGGAATAATCACGTCCCTCGATCTGCTGGAAATGCCCCTACTTATACAGCCCAAAATGCCGTTAGCCTTCTTGGCAACAAGGGCACACTGTTGACTCATATTCAGCTTTTCGTCCACTGTAACCCCTAGGTCCTTTTCTGCAGAACTGCTGCCCAGCCATTCGGTCCCTAGTCTGTAGCAGTGCATGGGATTCTTCCGTCCTAAGTGCAGGACTCTGCACTTGTCCTTGTTGAACCTCATCAGATTTCTTTTGGCCCAATCCTCTAATTTGTCTAGGTCCCTCTGTATCCTGTCCCTACCCTCCAGCGTATCAACCACTCCTCCCAGTTTAGTGTCATCTGCAAACTTGCTAAGGGTGCAGTCCACACCATCCTCCAGGTCGTTGATGAAGATATTGAACAAAACCGGCCCCAGCACCGACCCTTGGGGCACTCCACTTGATACCGGCTGCCAACTAGACATGGAGCCATTGATCACTACCCGTTGAGCACGACCATCCAGCCAGTTTTCTATCCACCTTACCGTCCATTCATCCAGCCCATACTTCTTTAACTTTAAATGAGCAATATGGTAATAATAATTAAATAACTGCATGGACTTATTTTGTTTAGGAGAATCCGTCCTCAACATACAGGATTCTGAAGACTATCCACCTTCAAGATCATCATCATTTTCTATAGTTTCAGAGTTATCTGCCAATGATAGTGTTTCAGTCACATCTTGTATGTCACATAGCCACAGTATATCACCTGTAGCAAAAAGAAAAAAAAACACTCCATCATCCAGAAACAACCATAGATAAGTTTGTGATAAGAACCAGAAGATTACAAAAAGAGGTGTAATTGATGAAAAAATTGCCCAGTTTGTTTATGCAACTAACTCCTTTCCGTATGATTGAGAACCCATACTTCATTAACATGGTTCAGTCATTAAGACCAGGATACAGTCCACCCAACAGAGCAGATCTCGCAGGCAAATTGCTGGATAAAGTGTATGAAAGAGAAATTGAGCAGTGTGCAAAAAGTCTAAAGGGTGAAATTGCTAACCCGAGTCTTGAAGGGTGGAGCAATGTCCACAATGATCCTGTTGTATGTGCTTGTGTGACAACAGAAGAAGGGAATGTCTTCCTTACAGAAACAATTGATACATCAGAAAATGCACACACAGCAGAATACTTACAAGAAGTAGCAGTAAAATCTATAACAAACTGAAAAAAATTCAAATATCTAGTACGCAGCTTGGTCACAGACAATGCTGCAAAGGTATCCAAGATGAGAAGAAATTATTTAGAAGAGAGTGAAGAGAGTCCCAAGCTAATAACATACGGTGGCAGTGCTCATTTGATGCATCTCCTAGCCAAAGACTTCAGTGTTCCAGAAATAAACCAAGCTAACTCTCCCACAAGATGTGTGATGGAACTCAGTAGTGGACTGTTTTGAGCGCTATATCAAGAACTGGCCTAATCTGATGACAGTTTGTGAACAAATAGATGGCACTATCACAGCCAAAGTTCTCAACATTGGGTTTAAGAGAAATGTTGAACACATGCGAATACCCTGAAGCCTATTTCTGTAGCCTTGAACAAAATGCAGGGAAATAGCTGTTTTATTGCAGATGCTGTTGAAATTTGGAAGCAACTGAGTGAGAGCTTAAAAAGAGAAATATGCAACGACAGAGTTAAATTACAAGCATGAAAAAAACCCGAATGGGACAAGCACTATCACCAGCTCATTTTCTTGCAAATATTCTCATATCAGGGTCAAACCTTAACTGCTGAAGAAGAGGAGTTGGCTATGACATAGACACCCAGCAATCATCACTCCATAATGCCAACTATAATAAACTTCAGAGCTAAGGGTGAACCATTCAAGAAATATATGTTTGCTGATGATGTTTTAAAGAAAGTCATACCAGTGAACTGGTGGAAGTCACTTAAGCATTTGGATTCAGAGACCGTTGACGTGATAATCTCACTTTTAGCAGCAATAGCTTCTTCTGCCTGTGTAGAAAGAATATTTTCTTCCTTTGGACTAATTCATTCCAAATTGAGATATCGTTTGGGACCTGAAAAAGCAGGAAAGCTTGTTTTTCTTTTCCAGATTATGAACAAACAGGAAAATGAAGGTGAAGACGACTGAGTTAGCTGCAGAAACCAATATTAAGTTTCTCATGTTGACCTGGCTGCCATAGTTGATTAATTTTTTTAAAAAATATTTCATTTAACTCATAGACTTTAAGGTCAGAAGGGACCATTATGATTGTATAGTCTGACCTCCTGCACAATGCAAGTCACAGAATCTCACCCACTCACTCCTGTAATAAGCCCCTAACCTATGTCTGAACTATTGGAGTCCTCGTATTGTGGTTTAAAGACTTCAAGGTGCAGAGAATCCTCTATTTAACTATTTTAGTTAAAAACAGTTTTAACAAAAGCAAACCTGATTTTAAAAAACTTGAATGTTTAACTACATTCAAAAGTTCATATGCTTGTTTTGTTAAAATATATGTTTGCTGTTGAGGAAAAAAATCCAGAATACATAACGTTGTTGTTTTAGTTAAATAAAACAATTTAAATGTCTGTCTGGTGATGTTCTCCTCCCAATACAGCATGGCAAGAAAATCCTCCAAATATTAATGATTAACCTGTTGAATTGGAGATAGTTCACCTCCCAATGACTTAATAAATATCTGTTTCAATTACCTTTGGTAAATGAAATAACCAATCATTCATTTTCTGATATAGCTATAAAACTAATCTGAAAAGTTTTCAAAATAAATCACTTAAAAATGTATAGTGTGTACTTTCTAAAAAATGAAACCTACATCTGTCTCTGAGTTGTGAAGAATATGTATTAAGGTTATAACAACCAACAAGAATATACTTTTATGTAGAAATCCATGATTAAATCGAGTCTTCCTGACTAGTGATTTAAATCAAATCCATCCTGGAGCAAGCCCATTTATTCTTAAGGTAAAAGTATTACAGAGAAAACATCTGAAAACAATAAACAGGTTTAAACATACATTAAAGATACCAGGAGTCACTCATCATTCTTAAGGGGCCCTAGTAGGCCAAAGACTTTCCAACCCTTCCACGATAGGTGGGCCCCCTCTAGGTCCTGTCTATTTGCTGGCGTAGAAAAGATCTTGTGACAATTCAAGCTCACCCTTTTTTACCAAAAGACCTTTCTTTTTCTCCTAGTCTCTAGAAAACCCAGCTTGAATTAGCTGTTTAGTTTGTGACTTGCTTTAATAACCCCCCTCCCCGACACACACATTATTTTTAGTTCCTGGTGGACCTGTGGTTACCCTCTTCCATGGAGAAAAATGCAATCATACTCATATATAAACCATTCATAAATGAAATACAATGGCCCCCAAAGATACTGCATGGGGATACGGTATCTGTCACAGCTGTGCTGCCTGCTGCAGTCAGTATATGTTGGCATCAAAAAAGTGAAAAATTCATTTCACATTTGTTTAAGTTGTGCAGATGCTAATGTTTATTTTGACAAGACTAAAAGAAACACCAAAGAAATGAATGTTTACCACTCTGTTTTACTACCTCAAAATGGTGGTGATTTATTTTCACAAAGCCAAGGAAAGGCAGTAAAGAAAATTGTAGCTGCAACATCTCTGCTACAAGTCAAACAGAAACATGATTTGCTAAATACTACATGCTGGGAATAGAAATCAAGGTTCAAATAATAGTTTCAGAATGTAATTCAGAGGGTGGTAAAATATGTTCAACATGTTGACAACGTATCCTCCACAGGCTGGAGGGACATTTACCTATATCTTATTTATTATTCCTAGCACGTTACTGCTCAGAGCAGCAATAACTTACCAGACTTTTATGGGCACAATGAAAAGGAGATGCTGATTTTCAAAGGAGAACGAGTTGAAAGGAAAGAATAAAGAAAGAGAGAAAATAGGCAAACAAACAACATGATATGAAGATGGACAATGTGGATCAGACATGGAAGGAAAGAAAAAAGGAATAAAGAAATAGAAGGGAAAAAGCAAGACAAAATTTCTGTTAATCATACTTCTTTTGTGTGTGTGTGTAGATTCCTGACACCATCCTGTATTTAAGTTTTGGGGGGGTAGGGGGGGGAGAGGGATGGCGGTTATTTTGTGCATTTTTGTCAATTTGGTTGCCCCTTTGCTTCAAGTGGTTAGCCAATATTCAAGGCCCTATTGGGCTGTTTCCATTAGAAGAAGAAATTGATGATATGCATGAGGTATTTCTTTGGTGCAAATCTGTTTATTTACAAAGAACAGCTGTCAGTTTCCATTCTCACAAATTCCAAACCTGCCTTTTCAGCCAGTCTGGTGCTCCCACGGAGCTCTGCTCGCTCTCAGGGCCACTCACACCCTGCGTCTCTAGCTTTCTGCCTCTCAGACATAGTCACTGGCAGCTGCAATCAGTCACTCCCTCAGCCTCTGCATTGTAATCATTCCCAGGGGACGTCTTGGCTGATGTGGTTTCACTATGCTCAGGTTTTTCCATGTGGCCCAGTGCCTTGGGTGGTAGCTTCCTATTGTTTCTAGTTATCTCCCTCCATAAAGGGGTTTAATTGCTTCTTCCACTTAGCCTGAAAAAAGGGTAGTTAGCCCACCCATCAGCTTTAATTAGGTATGTGATTGTCTATTGATTAAAGAGCTTCTTGATGGCAGCCATTAACATCTTCCATCCTAACAATATTAATCCTGCTGGCTCCTCTGTATTCTTTAGTTGTCAAGTAAATGCAGAAAAGACAACAGCTTTGATTCTCATTGGATGGAGTGTAGAGTAGGGGGCCACAGGGAACCAGGGTTGGCTGCCTGATTCATAGATGCCCAGCCCTGGCACAAGACAGGGCAGCAACATACACTGTTGGTGTAAGATCAGCTGTGGCAGAACTCTGTCCCACCTGACACACCCCTTCCTTCTCCTTACACTGGGGGTCAAGGCAGTTCATGCAGAGGCAATGGAATCTCCACTAGTGACTTTCCACATTTTATTGTCTTTAACTTATTTAATTCCTTCAGATCTCTGTATCGTAATCTTCTAGTTGCGTCAGGCCTGGCACTACTGAGGGGGAAAGGGGACATTGCCCCCCCCCCACCCCAGATATGATCTTCAAGGGGCCCCACAGTTGTCAGAAAAGCCAAAATGTGTACAAAGTTATCCAATGTTAAGCAGCAGAACAGCAGCAGATTGGAGGTTTCATCCTTTATATATAAGCCCCTTCGTTTTCAGTTTAAACCAATTTCTACTGAAAAAATCCAGTTTTTTACAAAAAGTATTATTCATTTTTTCTGATTTTCACCCTACTTTTGTATCATTCAAATATATAAAAATAACTTGTTTTATTAGGAAAATACAATACATTGCATGAAATAAATGTATTACAATAATTAGTCTGTGTGTATATGCAAAGCTGTCTGTTGAAGTAAGGCTTTGCCTATTAGTCTAGTGTATAAGTCTAGAAGATACATACAGACATGCACTCAAGCTCTGAAGCGCATGCACATCTGAACATATTGATGAATCTCATACCTATCACGTACACATTTCAAGTGGTTAGCAGATAATGGTTTAAAGATTTGACACACTAAAATGGGAAGAAAACAAAAATCTGTACCAGAATACATTTCAGAACACAAGGAAGTAGTCAAAAGTTCTAAAAAGACCCCCAAACGGGAGAAAAGGATGTCGTTGAGTATATGCGCTGCAAATGGTGTTGCCCAATTATTAAATGTAAATATTTATAGGCTAAGAGTGCTAAGTTTACAACAGTAAACTGTTTATTTAAGTTTTATTTGGGGATTAGAGATATATTGTTTTCTTAAACTCAGAGGTAGCATTGTGTTTGGAGTTCTATTTTAGTTCTGCAGCAAACCACATTGAATTCCATTAATCAAAGCATTAATCTACGGAATACTTTCCCCCCGTCCTTCTGTCCACCAAAATAAACCCTGATATTTACCTAGAAAAATTATAAATAGTTTTTTCCATTGATTTTCACCTGTTTTTGTTGTAACAATAAACACTGATAAATTTCTGGGGAAAATTAAATAAAATAAAACCCCAAAACCAAAGGCCCTATTTATATATTATAAATCACACCAAAATACTTACACTGTAGCCAAATTTTGCTTTTTAAACCCAAGATTTTCCAGGAGTCTAACTAGTCCTTGGACTCCTGGAAGGTTAGTTGTTTTTTAAATAGTGACATCCAAGGCCCCAACATACCCATTTGCGCAGTGGTGTAGCCAGGTTTAGAGCACAGGGGGAACGGCGCTATAAAAAGGTGCCTCCCCGCTCCCTCTGTACTCACCCAGTGGTGCTTTAAAGGGCCCGGGGCTCCAGCCACTGCGGAGCCCCCCCTAGCCCGGCTCCGGCAGTGGGGCTGGGAGGGCGCTTTAAAGGGCCCGCGGCCCCCCCGCAGCGGCAGGAGCCGCCGGCCTTTTAAAGCGCCCCCCCCCCCAGCCCAGAGCCGGGCTGGGGGGGGGGCGCTTTAAAAGGCCGGCGGCTCCTGCCGCTGCGGGGGGGCCGCGGGCCCTTTAAAGCTCTCCTCCCCCCCAGCCTAGCTCCCACAGCCGGGCTCGGGCGGCGCCTTAGCGCTGCTCCTCCTCACAGGGGGAGCGGCTGCTCCCCCTGCTCCCCCCCCTGGCTACGCTACTGCATTTGCACCTCCCAATAATGGGACTCTAGAACTGGCCCTGAGGTCAGTCAAAACTGAGAAACTTCCTTTTACAATGTAGAATCACACCACTGACTACTAAGCTCTTGCTGGATAAGCAACCTGCAAGAACTTAACTCTTCTCTGGGTGCAATTGACCCCTGTACAGAGGGCCACCACAGCTGGGGTGCACAGAATCACTGCTGCTGCCTTGTATTTGAATGGATCCATCACTAGGCTGGGCCCATCCACAGCTCACATTTCATCAGGAGAGAAAGAAACCCGCTATGACAGTGGTTTCAACCTGTGATCCATGGACCCCCTGAAGTCTGCAGACTATGTCTAAGATTTCCAAAGGGGGGCATTCAAAATGTTTAGGGGTCTGCAAATACACTACTGCATTAGGCCATCCCCAGTTATTTAGTGAAGATGAATGGAGCAGGAATTCATTCAGACTCTGGTCAAATGAATCAGCCTTCAAGCAAATTCTGTGAGCCACAATTAGGAAAGATAGGCTAGCAATGGATAGAGTTCCTATGAGATGCAGACACGGGCAAGCTCAAATTCAGTGATAAATCTGTTGCAAGAGACGTTGCTAATGATATTTCTTGTTAGCTTTGCTCTTCACCCCACAATGTGCACCCCACATAAATCTCAGCCCTCCGAGTACAGGACATCTGCCCTCCCATTCCAACACGCCTGCAAATAACCGAGCTCCTTAAGATTCTTCTTCCTTCTGCGAAACTACGGGAGTGCAAAGCCTGGCTCTCCACTGCCCCACGTCCTCCCGGGAGGGACCCTGTGATTTCAGGGGTCCCCTGCTCCCACACATTGCATGCCAGAGGCTCAGCGCCAGTCGGCGGCTAGAGCTAGGATACTGGCAGCTACTCACCCCAGCTTGCAGTCCTAAGGGCCCCCTGCTTTTTCTCGTACCCCCTTTCCTCGGCTTCCCGCCCCATTCCCCAAGCAAGGGTGGCGGGGGACGGAGCAGAGGGGAGCATGCCCAGGAAGGGTCCAGCTGCCAGGGGGCGCGGGCAGGGAATCGGGCGGACCCCTGTGTGACCCTGCTCTGCTCCCTCCATCGACTCGGCCCTCCCGCCGCACGCCCCACTCCAGAGGGGGCAGGCTACTGAAGCCCAGCGGCAGCTGCGAGCGGCAGCAGGCGGGCGAGGGGCGGAGCAGCCAGGGAGACTCAAACTTCCCTCCCCGCCGCTCCCCCGCAGGTAGCTGGACTGGGCGGGGGCTGCCGCGGCGGGAGAGGCGGCAGCCGCGGGCGAAGCGCAGGGAGCCTCCCGCGTCAGGAGCGAGCAGCGGGCGCTGGGGGCGCGGCCTCCCCGACGGGCAGCGCTCAGCGCACGCTGACCCCATGGCGCGATTCCCGCCCCGGCGGAGCCCGGCCAGCGGCGCGGAGCCGGCGAGTCCAGCGGGGCACGGGGAAGTCGAGGCACCCGCCCCACCTCTGCGGGCAATGAGCAGCTAACCGGGCGGAGGCGCGTCTCCCGCGGACTGCCGAGCCCCGGGCAGCTGGGGGCTGAGCGGGCTCGGGGACCCCCCCGGACCCAGCGCGTTGGGAGCCGGCGGCTTCATGGGCAGCCCCCGTCACGATGGTTCTGGACATCAACAGCAGTCACGTGTCCGGCCACCTGCGCGCCTTCGCCCTGGAGGCTCCCCGCGAGCTGAGCAGCAGCGGGATGGTGGCTGGCTCCCTGAACCCCCGCTGGCTGAAGATCATCCAGGATGTCACCGCCAGCCCCAGCCCCGCTTCCAGCCTGGCGCCCGAAAATGACACTGGCTGCGGGGAGCAGATCCTCAGCTACGGCAACATGGAGAAAGTTGTTATCGGGGCCATTCTCTCCCTCATCACTCTGCTGACCATCGCGGGCAATTGCCTGGTGGTGATCTCCGTGTGCTTTGTAAAGAAACTCCGGCAGCCCTCCAACTATCTCATTGTCTCCCTGGCTTTGGCCGATCTCTCGGTAGCGGTGGCCGTCATGCCCTTTGTCAGCGTAACGGACCTCATTGGAGGAGAGTGGATCTTTGGCCACGTTTTCTGTAATGTCTTCATTGCTATGGATGTGATGTGTTGCACTGCTTCCATTATGACTTTGTGTGTGATAAGTATTGACAGGTGAGTGCAAAAGCCGAGATGCCCACATCTCATGTGTACTTGTGCTGCGTGTGTGTAGCTGTGTCTCTCTTTCTCTCTGACTGGGGCTGAGACAAGCAAACCGAGTGAATGCTCCCGTTTGAACAGTACAGTGGCTAGGAGAAAAATACAGAGTAGACACAACCGACTCTTGCAAAATGGCTCAAAGTTATTTAGTTTGATAAGTTAGCAGAGAAGAATCTTGAATGCTGTCTGCAGCTGGCAAATATGTTGTATGGCAATTCCGCCAGGGGTCTCTTTCGCTTGCTTATTTTTCCTTGGGATATAACAACAGATTCTCAGAGGAAAAATTGATGGCATTTAAAAAAAAGAAAAAATCAATTCCATCATAGACTAACCTATTTTACACCTGCAGCCTATTGTTGCCAACCTACACACAGGCAAATACATGTGAAAAACGTGGACACTAAAACGGGGGGCGGGGGAGAGGGTGTACTGACTGCAGGACAGCTTACTAGTAATTTGTTTTCAATGTTTAAATCGAGTTTATGGGTTCGATTCAGCCCTGAAGCTGAGGGAGAGGAAGCTTCAGGGAGCCTGCTGTGACTCCCTGATTCTGCTCTGAACCAGTTACAGCTATAGGCTGTTGTAATCAGGGCTGTCCTTAGTAGGGTGACCAGATGAAACCAACAAAATATCAGGACACATGGGGAAGCAAAAAACCCCCAAAAACCGTCCGGAGCGTCCGAAGCCGCAATATCAGGACAAATGGCATCCCAACCGTGCATCCGTCGGGCTGCGGGACAAAGAGCTAAAAATCGGGATGGTCCCAATTTTATCGGGACGTCTGGTCACTCTAGTCCATAGGCATAGGCAGCATACGCAGCTGCGTGGGGCACCAAAATTGGCCCACATTTCATGGTGCCCTAGGCAGCTGTGTGCTGTATACGCGGCAGCACCAGCCCCGCGACCAGCCCTATCCCTCAGCCTGCCCCCCCCGCAGGCTGCATCCACTGCAAGGGGCAGGGCTGTCCCTAGGAGGGTGTGGGGCCCTGGACAACTCCCTCCGCCCCACCTCTTACTCTTCCCTCTGCTTTGACCCGGCCCTCCCCCATCCCACGTCTTTCCCCAGTGACCCCGCACTCACCAGCAGCGGCGGGAAGCGGAGCAACCCGGCCCCAGCCTGCTCTACTCCGCCAGCTCCGGTGAGTGAGGGGAAAGGACCGCCCCCGGATCTCACCAGCGGCGGGAAGCGAAGCGATGTGGCCCCAGCCCACTCCACTTCCCTTGCCCCGGCCCCAGCCATGTCGCTCGGGTTGGGGAAAGGACCGCCCCCGGCTCTCACTGGCAGCGGGAAGCGGAGCGATGCGGCTGAGAGCTGGCGGAGTAGAGCGGGGCCGGGCCGGGCTGCTCCGCTTCCCGCTGCTGCCGGTGAGTGGGGCGGGGGATCCCCTCCCCCAAGCAACGTGGCTGGGGTCTGGGCGAGGGAAGTGGAACCGGCTCCTCCCGGCCCTCCGCTAATCCCCATGCCACTCTGGGCCTGAGGGGCCCCCAAAAGTGCCCCCCCACAGAGCTCCTGCCTCCCAGACCTTGGGGCGGGGGAGGTCTGGGGCCCCACACAGCCCCCCCCCGCCCCCGGGGAGGCTGCGTAGAGCACCCAAATGGCTAGGGACGGCCCTGGTTGTAATTTATGCCTGTGGAGGATTGACACAGTAAGGGCCAGTGCTCTGCCTCACCCCCACCAAACTCCCTCTCTCAGTATGCTGCCTGTGTGGGGCAGCAGCTGGCTCCATCAACTTTATACCAGCTGGGATTTCCTCTCCACCCAGTGGTTTTGCCAATGGCCATTTACAGCACTTGTGCTCACAGCCGCCAACTTCCTGTTACGTCGGTGGGTGCTGACGCACGGCGTCCCGCCCCCGACGCCGGGTGACGTTGTGGGCCCCCGCCCCCGATGCCAGGCCCCGCCCCCGACGCCGGGTGACGTTGTGGGCCCCTGATGCCAGGCCCCGCCCCCGACACCGGGTGACGTTGCGGGGCCCCGCCCCCGCCCCCGACACAACGTTGCCCAGCGTCAGGGGCGGGGCCCCGCAACGTCTCCCGGTGCTCCGGTGAGTTTGCCGCGGGACCGGGGCGGGCGGGGAGTTGCCGCACCCACCAATTTTTCCCCGTGGGTGCTCCAGCCCCGGAGCACCCACGAAGTCAGCGCCTATGCTTGTGCTACCTGAGTGGTGCAAAGGGGTTAGAGCAAAGGGGAGAGTATCTGGCTCGAAGATATTTCATAATTTTATTTAAACTATTGGGAATTTTGCGTCTATTGTCAACAAAAACATAGCAATTTGAAACCTTGAATTAAACAGCAAGTGGATTTTATAAATCCATATATATCAGTAATAATTGCTAGCATTGATAGGGCCATAGGAACCGCCTTTTTGGAACAGAGAAGTGGTCCATTTATTTCTGTGTCCTGTTCAGGCCTGCCAAGAGGGGGTGGGCAAAGAGGGCAATTGCCCAGGGGCCCAGGTGATTTAAAAGGCCCCAGGGGCCCTTTTAAAATCGCCTGGGTGGGCCGCAGGGCTCCTAGGTGTGCGCAACCGCTCTGCGGCCTGGCCCAGCGCTTTGGTAACAAAGTCATCATTTTGGTGACAGATCCCCGGACGTGACGGATTCATCGCTTCCACCCTGGGCCCTGCCCCCCACTAAGGACACTCCTGGCTCTTGGGCCCGGAATTCCTGTCAGCGGGCCTGGTCCTGTCTGACAGTATACCAACTGTTTCAGAGGAAAGTGCAAAAATCCTGCAAAAGACATGTATGGATAACCTTCCCTCAGGAAAGTTTTCCTCCTGACCTCCAACAATCAGAGGTTGTATTATGACCTGAAGCATGAAGGTTTATATCCCGTTCAAAACTCTTGTTTATTAACATTTGCTGTTACAATTCTGTATATTCTTGCTAACTCTTGACCAGTCCTTAGTAGAATCCTGCTAAGCTCTTGAATTCAATTATACAATAACTCCTCACTTAACCTTGCAGTTATGTTCCTGAAAAATGCAACTTTAAGTTAAACAGTGTTAAACAAATCCAATTTTCCCATAAGATTTAATGTAAATGTGGGGAGTTAGGTTCCAAGGAAAAAATTTGGGGGCAGACAAAAGGCATTATATACTGTACAGTACTGTACTCTGGTGGGGAGGTGCCCCTGGTTTACCCCACATAGGCACAACTCACTGCAGACAATGAGGCAGGCAAGGACGCTAGAAAGCACCTTGCACAGCAGCAGCTTCCCCCAGAAGAACAGGCGCTGACTTTGCCAGGGGATGCCCCGGGCCTGTCTCTTCCCGTCCCCATTCCACTCCGGGCCTGCCTCTTCTCACCCCACTCTACCTCCTCCCTGGAGCATGCCATGTCCCCGCTCCTCCCCCTTCCTCCCAGCGCTTCTCTGCCGCCAAACAGCTGTTTGGTGGCACTTAGGACTTTCTGGGAGGGCGGGGGAGGAGTGGAGACGCGGCGCTTCCCTGCTCCTCCCCCTCCCTCCAGTGGCGGATTTAGAGCTAGTGTGGCCCTGTGCTCAGCTTCATTTTTGGGGCCCCCTGCAGGGGGAGCATTCTCTCTTATGGCTCTCCTCCCTATTTTTCATTCTTTTTTTCTCCATTCTTTTCCTGGGGCTCAGGGCTGGGGGTGCAGGCTCTGGGAGGGAGTTAGGGTGCGGGAGGGCACTCAGGGTGGGGTGTGGGGTCTGGGAGGGAGTTAGGGCGTGGGAGGAGGCTCAGGGCTGGGGCAGGCAGGAGGTGCAGAGCACTTATCTGGGACAGCTCCTGTTTGGTGCAGGGGGAATGAAGGTGGCTCTGCGCAGCGCAGCACCGCCCCATGGCTGCAATTCTGGGAGCTGCGATTCTGGCAGCTGCACCCCAACCCCCGGCCAGGCAGGGCCACCCAGAACGCAGGGGCTTTAGGGGCTGCAGGGCCCTGGGCTAAGGGGGCCCCAGGGCCCTGGCCTGCAGCTCTAAAGCCCCTTTTGGAATGTGGCCCTGCAAGCATGGGCCGAAGGACTCAGGAGGAGCAGGGGCAGCTGCGCAGCCAGCGGCAGGAGAGAAGCGGCGCTATCCCCTACCCATATTTTCAGTATTATTCTTTATCCTGTTTCTTATACATCCTAACATTTTTGTTTGCTATTTTTGGCCAGTGCTGGACATTGGGCAGAGGTCTTCATTGAGATGTCCACAAAGATGCTCTGGTCTTTTGCCTGAGTTGTTATAGTTACCCTAGTGATAGTGTTATAGTTAAACTAGTTAAACCAATGATAGAAGTTATACACATGTCAGAAGGAGACAATATATCCTTTTAAGATAGAATCTAGAACTAGAATTACAAAGTGATTGTTTTTTAATGGACAAAAACAATGAAAATATTCTCTCATTTTTTACTTTGCTTATTCCTTGTTTTGTATATTACTGAACAAATACTTGTATTAAAGCAGGATCTTTTGATTCTTAAAGAGTTCATACTCTCCTGCTGCTTATTTCAAACTTAAAATCATAATTCTCTGTGAAGCCTGATAACTTAACTTCTGTTTACTTCAAATCTGTTAGACAACCATGAGTTGTGATGCTGCAAACTAAGGCTGATGTCAGGTAAGGAACAGCTGCAGATAAATCCTTAGTGAAATCTTACTAAATGTTTAGTAACAACTGAGAAAAGAGAAATAAAGAGATGAGCTAGAAGAGTAATTATTTTTAATGGAGTAATACTGTCATATAAATGGATTAACAGTGGTCAATCAAGTGCAGGTTTTTTCAAGGTAACCATGGGATATTAGCGACTTTTTGGAGATGTGAAGATGCATAGAATATTTTCAGCAACTAGAAAGGACCAAAATTTAATTTGAGCAACAAACTATCACCCAGATAGCATGAGATCAGTTCTATCTCATTTACAGTAGAATTACCCTTTTTCATTTGTGTAAGTAGAAAGCACTTCATTTATGGGTGAGAGGTGCATATCACTGAGTAAAACTCTATGTGTAAGGTAGCAACTTGCAAATCACACGGTATGCATTATTTAAGAGAGTCAAAGAACTTTCACAAAGAACAATGGATTTGATGGAAGTGCCTGTATATTTGATCTTGCTTTAGAGGGAAAAAAAAGCTCTGGGAGGGGGAGCTTCCATTCCTACCCCAAAAACCTGCTCTGTGGAACAGTATAGGGAGCATACACAGTAATCCAATTAGCCCCCCCTTGTGGGAAAAGGAAGAAGCAGGGCTTGGAGACAAAACTAACATGTTGAGCATATCATTTTTGCTTTTCATTCTTAGAACGCTAAGCAGAAATAGCTCTTCCTGCAGTAAGTGGTCTTTCCCAGAGATGAGAATCACTATCAGTCCAAGGAAAATCTTGAAGGAACATAAGTATTTAATGAAACTAAAAACCACAGTTTCAAACAAGCCATCCTTTTCAGTGAGACCCAGGGGACAGGGTTTGCAGTATGTGTGTGAAAATTCACTCCTTACACAGGGCCTGCACAATCTTCTGTACCACTTAAATCTCACTGAAAGCCCTTGTGTTCTCAGGCCTCATTTTCAATCGTGTTAAGCAAAAGCCCTGCGAGATGCAGTCTAAAACTTTTAAAGTCCTGTTGTAGCCTAGTGCGGAGCCTACACCATGGCTAGCTAACATGGCTTCAAACTGGTTAGCCTGAATCATAATGCTTCTTTTTAATCTGTTAAGATAATTCAGTTGAAAAACACACCCTTTTTGCCTATTGAGACATACCCTCTGCGTGTGGTGTTCCACAGCATCCTGCAAAATCCTGAAGTGTTTATTCCACCGGACCACAATGCCTTTCAAGTGACGGCATTTTATAATACAGAAAATATGTGCAATATGTACCTGAGAGAGCGGAACAGCTCCATGTATTTGCATAATACTTTACTGACATTCAGAGACAGTTGGTTGAAGGAGAGTTTTGATGCATATCAAATAGAAGGTTAAAAGGAAATATAACTGAAAAGGTGAGGGAATAATAGACCTATATGCATTTCAGTGATAGGCAATTTGCTGTCTTACTAAAGATATGCAAGAACTGTATCCAATGCAAGATATAATATGCAATGTGTATTTTCACCCTCAGGGCCCACTTTTCAAATATAAGTTTCTGAATAGGGTGTCCATACTCGCCCTGGCTACTCAAATTGACACATGAGCACATAAAATGGGTATTTATTTCTCTAAGTGCTGCTTTTAGAATTCAGATACATGATTTAATGATGCTCCATGTAGTTACTGAGCATCTAAAATGAAACCCAGACTTTGACTGTAGTACATGAATAAGACAGCTGGTAAATGTTTGTGCTCTACATTGTATTAATGAATGCTATATTAAGACTGTGCAAAGCACTTATTAAAATGTTAGTATAGTGATCACTGACACTTTACAGGCTCCACAGGGACTCAGCCAAATTAGGAAAAGCACATTCCAGTGAGTATCTATACAGGACTGAACGTATTAGCTTAGATTCTCCATTATCCTTGACAATATCAAACATTGAAATTTTAGGCTTTTTGCAGGCTGTATCATCTCTTCTACCTTCACAGGATGAAAACCCCACAGATCCTCATCAGGGAGTGCAAAAGTGGGCAGTGCCACCTCTGTGGCATCCCCCCTATATCTTGTGGAAGCCCTTCTGTGGGAATAGGTATCTACCTATAGGATGGGGTGATCTGGGTCAGACGTGGCGTAGGGTGGAACTGGGGAAGTCAAGGATCATTCTTCCACCACCAGCCCCATGAAGATTCCAGAGCTAACTTAATATACTCACAGAGTCAGTGTTAACTTTGCTAAGCACCGCATCTGTGATGTAGGAACCTGTCTGAGGGGGAGTTCTGGGGGAAAGCATGGGCTGCAGAGACTTGGCAGCATGGTTGTCCTGCAGTAAGAGGTAACCCGCCTTAAATAATACCTCTTATTAGTTGCTTTCCCCCTAATGCTTTCTCTTCTGGATCTTTAACATATAGATTACACAAATTTATATTCCCTCAGATTCAAAAGTGAGCAAAATTCAAACGTGATGTGTAAGAGGTATAGGCTACACCTCATTAACTGGGTACACGTCTAAGGGGAGTTTAAGTTGGTGTGGCTCACAGGCTGAGGTGCCCGGTGAATTTTACCCAATATAGCTGCACAAACCTAATTTGGGAGACAGTTAACTAAATATCTACATAAGAAGCAGCAATTTTTAGTCCAACTGAAAACCCACTCTGTTGGTTCCTTTCTAGAACTCCATTTCTAAACCTCTTAAGGAACTTACTGTTTCTGCGTCTGTAAGTAATGTATTATCTAGCTGATTAAATATACAGCAGTGATGTCATGCCTAAAATGGAAAAGCAGCTAGACATTTCCTCTTCACTTTTGTCATGTAGTTTACATTTTTATGTTTTCTAATGTAGTCAATTTAAACAGAGCTACCATCATTCTTTCTCTTCCAAGTTGTTTTATTTCCTTTTAAGCAGAATTTGTAGGGTACTGTTCAGAAATAATCTATGCCTGTTCCTACTGTTTATGCTGAAAAGACAAAGCTCTCATCATGTTCTGTGCAACACCTGTGAACTATTGAGATGAAGATACTAAATTTGAGTCTGAGAGATGTGATTACTTAGACTGTAAGCTCTTTGTGGCAGCATCTGTCTTTTTGTTATGTGTTTGTACAGTGCCATTGTGATTCACGAGTGGGGTTTCTAGGTGCCACTGGACAACGTATTAATAATGTGAAGTAGGTAAACTGGTAATAGTAAACTGGTAAACAAATACTCAGTTTCATGAATAATGCCTTTCATACTTCTGGGGTAACTGCATCACCTCACAGAATGGCACCAGAATATGCAATTCACCACAGTGGGTGGTACTTCTGTGGATTTGTTTACTGGTCCCATGGTCTGCAATAAGTTCTCCCGCCTCACTGATTTGAGTTCCTGAATGGGGCTTAGTAACAATCTCTAGCCAGCCATCATACAGTCCCTCACAAATATGCAGATACCCTTATTCTCAAAGATAGGCCTGTGTTTGTCATATACTTTACAATGACACTTCAGGAATGAGGTTGAGATCCTACTCTTATTGAAGCCCCCAGACATTTAGTCAATGACTCCGCTGGGAGCAGCATTGGGCCCTAAACTAAACCATAATCTGTGTCTTGTGATTGCACAGGGGAAGATGAGAAAAAAGTTAGGGATTAGGGATGCTTAGTAGCTATTCTTGTCACCTGTCAAAAGGGAAGATTCCAACTATTGCTCAGTGCCCAGAAATTACTTTGGTATTAAAAAGAGGAATATTTTTCCAGATAAAACAAAAAGAAAATTGCACAACTTATTTCAAATCGGTCAGTCAGTGTAAAGGATGTGTGTAATTCCCAGAGACATTGGAAATGGACTCCCTTCTTGGTGGTCATAGTAAAGGTTTCCATGAGGACAGACTGAACCTTCTCCGACTTGACAAAAAGGCTGTGACTCTATAGAAAGCTTTTGGGTTTTATTCTTTTAAAAATATTTTAAAGTGTAGCACAGATACGTCTTTGGAGCCTAAGCATCAGATGGAGACCTCCATAAATATAGGCACTGAAAATGCGGGAAATATTAGGATGTGTATAATGAAATTAATCAGTACATTTGCATTGATCTGTATTTTCCTTCAGTCCAGTATTATTCTGGTATGGAATATCAAGCCATTTTGTACTCATTTACATGTTTGTCAGCTTATGAATGGCAAAGTGATTACCTTCTGTGAGGTTTGTGTAGGATAGAAAAAATTGCTGCAGTTACCAATGGTGAACTGCTCTATCACAGTGTCTTACACAGAAACAGAAGTATTTCCACAAGGAAATAGTTATCAAGCTTTTATTGAATAATTTTCTACAAAGACATGACTAGTATTCATGTGGAATTTGGAAGTTAGGTATGGTAATAAATGTTTTACCCCTTTAAAGGAGTTCACTGGTATTTTTAGGATGATTCTTGCAAACTTACTAATACCACACTGTACCGTGGAACTTTGTTGTGGTAACTTCAGTGAGATCCAAGTAATAGAAAATCCAGTATAAACAGCATCTTGGTATCGCATGTGTGAATGTGTTCTTCATATACAATTTGTTAAAATCCCGAGGTTTGTGGTAGATTACTTTGGGCCCAAACTTGCATTCTTATGTACCTGCAAATTCTCAAACTGTGCAAGGAGTACAGGATCAGGGCCTTAATGATAATAGATACTATTGGGACTCCAGGCATATTTAAAAAGGAACAGTTTCATTATGCAGTGTACAGAGAGGTTTCTAACAGCAGTTACTGACAGTATCATATTGTATGCTTGAAGTTACTATGGGTCAGATTTTGCCATCTTAGTCCATGACTAATTGTAGTACTATATATTAATTAATGCCCAACCGAATTACACAGGAGGGCCACATAAATCTAAGCACAACCTTGTGTAGGCCAAACAGATTCTGCATATTTTAGTAAGATTTAAAGTCACCTGTATTGATTTATATTTTAAGTTCATCTTGTTTTGTATGTATTTAGATACTGTACATGGAAACAACCTATGTTTATTTACACACTTGTGTAAACATGACGACAGAATGCTAATGACTCGGCCGTTAGTATATTGTGTTGAAGCAAGCCGTGGGTCTTATGAACTACTCTGGTGGGCCGTGTACAGCCTTTGGGCCATAGGTTGAGCACCCCTGATAATGTGTTAGAGCCTAAGGCTCCAGCGGGAGGAGTTCTAGGTGTTCTACCGAGAGGCAGTAACTAGGTGGATGGAAGAATTCTTCCATCGACCTACCACTGTATACACGGGTGTGTATTGGGGGTGGGGGTGGAGGGTGGTTAGATCAACTGAAAGTGTGGATTTTTCACACCCCCGAGTTACACAGCTGGGTCAACCTAACTTTTTAGTGTAGACCTGGCCTAAATACCACAAGCCAGTTGGGTCCCACTGAGCTAAGCGTTGTACAAACACATAATAAATGACAGTCCCTGCCTCAGAGAGCAATTTAAAAATGCACAGTAAGATACTATCCATCATGAATAAGGAGGCACATTCCGTCTCTATATTTGCTGCATCACCTGTGACAGCTTTTCTGATGGATGCCATTTATTTAGTCATTAACAGCTATTTGAAACAGCTCTAAACTGACAGAAATCAGTAAGCAAGAATGGACCTGACTCCATCTGCTTTGAGTTGCTGAGCAGTGGAAAGCTGCACTAAAGGGGCAACCAAAGATTCCGCCAACAGAGGGAAATCGTGGGCTAGTTTTGTGCCACCCACTTCTCACCACTTTTTGTAGGGGGCTAGTTAGAGTGAAGAGGACCAAGGAAGGAGGAGGTGGTGTACACAGAGTATGTGGTGCTCCACCTGATCTCTGACTAGCACAGTTGTCCCAAAGAATTGCTGCAGCTGATATAATTTAGAGCAGCCCTTAGGCTGTTCTAAATTACCCCAGGAGCTGATTTGGTTCCTGCATGGCCCAGAATCTGGGTAGTGGAAAAGGTATCTTAGAACCACCTCTCCCTCACTGTGCTAAATTAGGATCTTGTCTTCTATGTTTGAGTTGGGAGACCTCTGAAAACATTTTGCAGCTAAAGGAAAAGCTACACATTGAATTTTTTGCTTTAATATTAAAGGAGGCACTTCAGTGAGTGTAGCCTGCCAAAGGGCAATTGCTACTTAGGGAAAAGTCTGAAATGTGATTACAAAGACTGAAGTCTGTACAGTTCGTTTACAAAGTGTGCAAATTCTAAAGCATTGTTAAACTTTTGTAATTTTTGAAAAATAACCACAAGTGTTTGGAAAAGTAAAAACAAAATATTCCCCAGTTGTAAAAGCTGCAACTTCTACTTTTTCCTATAACTTCAGAAAGCAGCGATGTGTTTTAATGATGATTGTTCTGTAATAGGCCTGTGCCTACATAATATAAACAAATTATATATATATATACATATATATATACACACACACACACACACACACACACAGTCAGGAGTAGAGAATGGTCAGGCAGCTCAAAAACTTAGTGAAAGTTCTTGCTATTAAGATAGAGAACTCCCCCCTCCAAATACTCTTAGAGAGAAAGTTAGATATGTCAGGACTCCAACACTTGGAGGTAGTACCCTGTAGAAGACCTCACATTTTGCACTTAAATACTGATTTAGCTGATTACTAGATGTGATATACCCTTCTCGTAATGTGCTGGAGCTGATGAGCTGCAAACAGATTTCTGTTTCAAATGTTACAGAGATGGCCCTTTTAGAAATGCTAAGAGATTGATAGGTAACTGAACAGCTTAGGGGACTTCTGATTGCTGTTTGGATGTGCTTGAATAGGGCAAATAAGAATTCTGATATATATACCCCCCAGTCACAATTAGCAGAACAATTAACCTCTCAGCATAGAGATTAAACCTTCCTCATGATTTAAAGCTGACACACTAAATTTTGACCCACATTTGGACAGATTACAAAAACTAGACACAGCTATACTGGGGTAATAGTATCTTGACTCCATTTTGACAGGAGTGTGTGTATTTAGATATCTTCCCACATGTGGGAATTATTTATAATGAACTTGACTCACCAAAACCAAACACAATGAAAGTTCAGCCAGAGGAGTAAGTGTACCCAAACCCATCTCTGTTTTGGAGCTGCTGAGATTTCACGGGAGTATAGGCCACACCAGGTATTTGAGGAGGATGGCTGATGTAGACTGGTTCAATTCAACTCACCTTTCCCTTCAGTCCATTCTCTCTTTTGTCCTTTTGAGACAAAGATTTTGGAGCCGTCTGTCGAGGACATAGGAACTGTCCATTTCCTTGCATCTCCTCAGAGGAGGGAAAATGGGGACTTTTCTTCCCAGAGGAGAAAGAGTTACACCAAGATTCTTATTCATTCTCCTCTTCCATAAACGTCTCAGGCTGCTATGCAGTCAGCAGAATAAATAGTAATTCTGATCATTCTACTTGCCAGTCCACAGTTGGCACATCCAAGAGAATGGCTGGCTATTTGGCAAGTTCTCAGGGTCCCAGTCGAGGCCTGCGTGATCCCATGGTAATGCTTAATCCTTTATAGCAATGTTGCAGATCTGAATAGAGAGGAGACTGCTGGCTGTGTATTTAGGCCCAGCACAAGTACAACTTGTGCTCATGGGAAGGAGGCAGAGAGGGAGTGGAGCCAGAGTTGGACTAGAGAGAGAGGGAGAAGGGAAAGTCTGACATATTTCTAACGGAGCTCGAACATCAGGTCAGCAAGAAGTGCCAATAGGGCATATTGGCTGTCCCAGCTTAATTCAATCCCTGAGACTTGGAGCTAGATTACAAACCTCATGTGAATATTTGCTCTCCAGGACATTAACGGAGATAATGCAGAACATCTAATTTCCCTTCTGCGTGCTGCAGGGAAAGCTAGATTTAGTAAAAGAAGAGAATTTCAGCCACCAGAGATGGGCAGAAGGGATTAGGCACCTATGTTTTACTTGTCTCTGTAATTCTGAGGACTCCCGTGAAAGCAGTTTATAGGCTTTCTGATACATACTGCTAAATAAGTCAACCTTTGAGTTTTGAAACTGTAGAAAATGAAAACTATTCAACCATTTGAAATGATTTTGCCAAAATTAAAAGTCTTCCTTAGTACATAAAACTAGTATCATCATAAAGCCCTGAGTGGAAAAATTAAACAGCTAGAGCGGTAAAGTTACGATATCACTTGCAGCTGATTATCACTAACAATTAAATGAGTCAAATTTTACCTTAACACACACAACTCCTGGTGACTTCAGTGTGTGAGCTGCAGGTTCTGTCTGGTTTCTTAGAGTTAATATACTTTAAAATATTCCAATGGCTTTGCTTGTTTTTTCAGAAAATTTCACATAGTGCATCAATTGTCTGGTACTCTTTGTATCTGTACATGCAAAGATAATTAATCATTTCCACCACTAAAAAGTTCCCTTTGTGAGGAATCCGTAGAGATAAAATTACAAGCAGTTGCAGAAATATTAAAATAGAAAGAGAAAGTGAGTCATATCTCAGCAATAACCCACATTCCTTGGCTGGTGTACAAGCAAGACTGAAAGTGCTAATAGCTGCAGTAGTGCTAATATACAGAACTGACATCTTAAGAACATTTTAAGGAAAGATAAATCAGTGGATGTAATCACAAGGAACTGCTGCATGTAGACAAACTGCCTTGGAGAAGAGGGACAAGATTCATGAAACTATTACAGTTATGCACTGATATACTGCAATTTACCTGAATAACACAGCTTTACTAAGAGATGAGTACTCAAACAATAATAATTACTAGCATTTGACTTAGAAAAATTTGCAAATAACTACCTTTGGGTTGAATAATGAGCACGGAGTAATGCATCGTTCTGTTGTCTCTGGAGCAGACTGGGAGGCAGATTGTTCTTGAGTCACATTCTGCCTTACTACTGGTCTCCCCTGCTCCAAGGGAGAAATGCCCAGCCCTAGGCCTAAACCTAGCAGAGCCTACTTCCCTTAGTGTAATTCTGCAAGCTGGCACATTGTGCAAGGCAAAGCCAAGGCTCTGCTCTGTCCCTAACCACTCCCACCCATCCGCAAGGAGCAGGGGAATGTAGCAGGTCTGCAGAACCTACTCTCCTCTTTGTGTACCTGTGGAACAAAGAGTCATCACAACGGAGTCAGGAGGTGACGTACAGCCAGTGCTTAATTTGTGCCAGAACTTGCCAGGGCTGAACCCCTGCACTTCAAAGCTTGGCAGTTCACAACCCTAGCATCTCTGGGCTTGCCGTGTCAGTTATGAAAGTAAAAAATTGCTTGAGCTCCAACATCTCTTTTATTAAAAATTAAGGCCTGCTTTCACCCACTTACTTACTCAGTTGTGTAAGCCATGCCACAATTTGACCCACTGTGTTGAAAAAAATACTTTGGCTTAGCGCTATGGCATGGAAGAAACCTGTGCCTAAATTTTCTTCATTACAACAATTGGATTAAGGCAAGTTAAGCACTGGTCATGGCAGTGGTTAAAATGGATCAAAAGAAGAAGGAGTGCTCACCATGGGACATCAGCGAGCCCAAAAGCTCCCTAGGGAGGCCCCAGCTGCTCTTACTTCAGATTCTTCCATCTGTTTAATCCTCATTTCACCATCTAGTGAAGAGGCAGAAAAGAGGGAGCTGAACTTCAGACGCCTGCTGTGATCTACACCAGCCTGGGCCTAAGGCATACAACTGACCCAAGAACCAGGGAACCACAATCAGCTCTGTAGATGCCCCCTCTGTAAGCCACACCCAATGATTACTGGGCACTGCTTTGGAGATAGGCCCCAGTGTTACATAATCTGGGGAGAGAACAGTTGCAAATAATGAATATTTTTAACACAGCTTTTAATGGGATATTTTAAGATAAAAAACTTATTGTTAAAGGCACAGGACATTTTGGTGAAACCTTTTGTTATTCTGTGCCATGAAAATGCTTATAAGGTTCAACCTGGGAGATACACCATAGTTTCCTTGAGTTGATTTCTTTGCTGCCAGAAGCCTTAGCATTGAAGCTGTTTAAGTATATGAAGCATAAGATAATGTATAACTTTGAACCCAGTTCTACCATCTTTCTTCCCATTGAGTAGTACTTACATCTGGGGGCTTCTTAGACTAAGGACGGAAGGGCTTGGCAGAATGAGAAAATATTTTCTTTAACATTTTTTGTCAACTGCATTTATTTAAGTAGCTGCATTCTGTGGTATTGCTGATTGAAAACTGCAAGACTGAGGATCAATCCAAAAAGTGCAGCTTTCTTTAATGGAAAAACAGATCCTCAAAACTATTTACCTACAAAAGTTTTATTGGCCTTTTGATTTCCAGGGGATTTACTTTAGTAACTGCTGTTTACACAAAAGGGTGTTATGCATGAAAATCATCTACATATCAATAGAAGAAACTCCCCCCTAACTGATCTTTGTCCTCATTTTTCAACTGATTTTAAAAGCTATTGAAAGTACACTATACTGTATATTCCTTTAAGACAGCTGAAATTCATATAATTAATTGTCTAATGCCATGTGCTTGAAAAGGAAGTTTGCACAATGAACAGAAGTCCATGCTGTTATATTTCAATGTATAATGAAACTTGCAACATGCTGTCACCATATTAAAAATGTAAACCTTCAAATCATGGTGTGACTGTGCTAAATAGTGTGTATCTGGCAGCAACATATGCCAGCAGGATTCTCCAAAAACAACAGTCCTCCTTTATGTGGGTTTCTAAGTAATTTTTTAATGGCTTGTTTGTTTGTAGTAGAACTAGACAATTAAATGCTTCGAGAAATGGAGAATAGTGCAGAGAAAATAGATGATCCATGATCAGATGTTCATCTGTGCAGGGAATTACATGGAAATACGTATGCCTGGACCAGGAACAGCTGGTGGTGTTATTTTGATGCAAAGCACTTCTTTAGTAGCCTATTAAGGTGTTTGTTTTGATATTACAAACAATATGGCTCCTGTGGTTGTAAAGATGCACTTTTTGTGTACATTAGTTTTCATTTTTAAAAATGTCTTTGCAGTTGGAGAAACCCATTTTTTTGCGCAAGTTGCTTTAGCATCAAGGCTAATTACAATATTTCAAAATGACGTCCTGAGTGGAACAGCTTTCTTATTTGCTACATTAGTTTGGTCACTAGCACAAAGCAAGCATCATTTCTTCAGAGATTATGTAATTTTCTAAGCGAATTAAGATGACATCGGAATAGTCTTCTACAAATAAGAAAACATAAGAACTAGGGTCAACATTTCCAAACCTGGGTACTTAATGTTAGGCTCCCAAGCTCATAGTTAGACGCCTAAATAAAAGTGGTTTAGTTGTCAAAAGACGTTGAACACCTGCAGTTCCCATTGAATGCAATTAGATTTGTGGGCGCTCAGCTGTTATGAATATCAGGCCACATGAGTGCCTAAATATGTATTTAGGAGCATAATTTATGATACCCAGGTTTTGAACTTCTGTCCTAGAACTATGAGGAGAACTATTGAGAACTGAAAGTACAGTTGCCTTTTACTCCTGCATAGCCAGTGCCATCAAGGGCCAACAGCTCCTGAAGGTTGCCAGCCCAGAATAGGAAGAGAGAGGACCCACACCCACTGCTTATCAGTGTGGTATGGAACCACCTATGGTGGTGGGAAGACGGGCAGCCTTCTGCTGATCCTCTATCTACCCCTATTGCACCTATGAAGGTTGCTGCAGCAGTAACCCTCACAAGACAGGTAAGAGAAGAGATGCGAGAACTGGGATTCTGGGCCCTAAAAATCCCAGTTATCTTTGAGGATATTCTAGGGCAGGGTCTCTATCTTCAGTTGCCCACACAACTACCTTGGAAGTATTATGGCCTCTTGCAACTGACAGCTCAATTTTAGAACTGTCAGCTTGGTGTGTTACTTTTGTGGCCCATCCCACCTTCTCTTCCTGGTGATCACTCAGTCAGTGGAAACCTGTCCCTCCCCTTTCTCATACGGATGTCATTCCTCAGGGCCCGCAGCTCGGATAGGGAAGATTCCCAGATGCAGCCTAAGGAAAGAAGTCAGTGGCTGTGTAGCACCCCTGTTCACACTCAGGATATGACTAGTGTTTGTGGCCACAGAGCATGGATGGCCTGGAGCCCAGCTAACTCTGTCCCATGGAGCTGGCCCACATACAGTTCAGTAGAACTCTAAATTATCATTTTGGACAACTGGTGTCACAACATGGGGCCAAAACCTATCCTCCCATGTGCAAGCCCCAGACCTAGAAGATTTAAAGCAAAAAGCAGCTCTCTGCTCCCCTACGAGAGGGGGAAGCCAGCTCTGGTAAGCTTTATGTACATACTGTGATTTCACCTCTGTGCAGTTCTGTATAGTGTCATGTTGTATTATGGCATTTGGGTTCTTTTGGGAAATGATTCCAAGTGTAAATATATGTAGGAAAGGGGGGAGAAACAGCCTGGGGAAAGGAGTTCACCCTGAGCTGTCAGGTAGTGGAGCCCAAGCTCAACAAGAGAAGCAGAGACTTTGTCAGAGACCAGAGACTGCTGGAGAGAGCAGAGACCCTGACCAGGGTCTTGTTTTTGCTTTGGGTTTCCTCCCCAGATCTGCAGCTTGTGTGGAGCTGACTTGGTAGAACTTGACCTGGCAGTGGCAGGCCTAGTGGTGCTTCCCTTGCCTGCAGCAGACAGGCTAAGAAGAGCTGTCTCGAGGTGCTCACTTGACCATGCTGAATTGAAATGGATTTGTGAGTGAGATGTAGATGGGGGGGTAGGAGGGGATTGTTTTGTGAATAAGCATTCTGGGCTCTAACAATCTGGGCAATTAATAACTGGAACTGTGGGGTTGGCTGTACCCCCAAACACAGTGCTTGGGGTTTGCTTATGTCATTAGATGTTTATCTTGTTTTTCCCAAAGAAAAGGAGTTGCCTAAGGATTCCTGTGTGCTTGCAAGCAGGAAAGAAACATCTGTAAAGGTGACCAGACAGGGTCAATTGTGACGTTCCTAAAAACTGGGAGCAGAAAAGGTTTCATATGAGAACTTGATCCCGCCATTTCATTTATTTTAAATGGAACTCCTATGGTATGTCTATATGTGCAGCGCTGCAGTGGCTGCAGCTCGTGGGGAAGCCGCTCTATGCCGATGGGAGAGAGAGCTCTCCTGTTGGCATAAAAAAATCACCTCCATAAGGAGCATAAGCTATATCAGTGGGAGAAGCTCTCCTGCCACCATAGCATTGTGCACACGAATACTTATGCCAGTGCAATTTTTGTCACTCGGAGGGGAGGGGGTAGAATATTCACACCCCTGAGCGACATAAGTTTAGCTGCCTGGCTGTAGTGATAGGCTGTAGTGTAGATATAGCCCTAGACTACTTTGAATGTGGCCCTTCCTACTATTAACAGTACCCAGGAAAAGGGCTACACACTGAAGTCATTTAGGTTATTTAGGTGTAAATGAAGGGAGAACTACGTGTAAGCATATTGCAAGTAAATAGCTGTGGAAAAAGTAATAAATGCTAGGGAAATAAAGTGAGGTTTCCTTCAGAGATGCCATGGAGGTGGTAGGTACATGCTTATATTGGTACTGAAAATTATCTGATCAAGTATGACCTTAGCTTTGCAGCATTCTGCACCACATCTGCAGCATGAAAGAGGACCTCCCTGCCTCCTCCCCTACCGTCATCAAAATATCAGTGGGAGAATAAATAAAATAAGATCCTGTAAATGGAAAAAAAAAGTTGCTTAACTGAGCTACAGAGGAGGAGGAGATGGCTTATAATCGTCTCATCAGTTCCCAGTGAAGGATTTTACAATAGAAAGTACTGTAGGTAAATAGTGGTTGGAAGGTCTTAAATTGCTGCTGCATAGGCAGCCTGCCATCTTAAAACTGTCACTTTTCCTCCCTCAGAGCCTCTCTTCCCTCCCCCATATTGCTCTTTGTTATTTCTTCCTCGGATTAATATTCCCCCACCACTCCACTGGTTTATTATAACATGTCGGGATTTGTTATTGCTGTTGTATTTCAATGATTGGTCCTGGTTGGGTTGGGAGCTGACTCACAACTGTAACAGTCAAAAAAGCTTAGAGCTGATCAGAGAAACTTCAGCTGAGCCACATTCCACTTGGACATGTTTTGATATTTTCAGAATGAAATATTTCAACTTCTTGTTTTGAAAATACAATGTAATTTTTTCAATTTTAATATAACAAGTCAAAATTGAAATGAAGCAAAAGTTTGTTTGAATTTTCTATGGGAAATTTTCAGGTTTTGCTCATATTTGGAACAAAGCCAATTTTTGAAAATCCATCATGAAACAGAGCTTCTGTCCTCTGCACTCCGACAAACCCAATCATAATACGGCTTTGGTCAAAGTACACATCCACACTTCAAGCTGGAGGTGTAATTTCCAGCTCCAGGAGATATATAGAGCTAGTGCACTTTCTTGGGTGGGAACCACGGCTGTGTCTATGAGCCAGGGGTGTAATTCCCAGCTTGCGCAGGCTTACTCGCACTAGCTTTCCTTGAGCTAGCACACTAACAATAGTAGTGTAGCTGCAGGAGCATGGACACAGTGAGTAGCAGCACAGGATAGCTGCCCTAAGTACATACCTGTCCGGACCCTATGGATACATACTTGGGACGGCCAGCCTGTATTGCTGCTTGCCGCTGCCTCTGCTACCACAGCTGTATCGTGGGGCTTCAGTCTCGGTGCTTCTACCTGCTACCATAATTCAGTTAATAACAACACCTTTAAAACAAAGGTATGGAAACAGTTATACCCTATCACTGCTGCCGTCTCCCCTCCTTCCCGCAGTCGGGGAGGGGGCCATCGTTCACTTTTGAAAGAAGAGAGATTTTCTAATTTTGAAATTGAGGCTGTGACTCATGTCCCAGCTCCCCTCTCTGCAGCCCAGGAACTACTACTACTTTTGTGTGGCAAGGGAGATGATTAGCAACATTTGAAGAACCAAGTCCAGATTAGTGAGCCAGTGGGTAGCTTCAGGAGTGATTTGGGGATGCCACTGGCAAATGATTGAAGCGGACCTGGATTTATAACATGGTCCATAGTTTGCAACTAATGTCCCCAGTGACAAGGTGCATTGTCTCATCTTCCAAAGGTGTAAGAGATGACAGCATCTGTCAGGCAGTGTTCTAAAATGATTCAGTGTATGCCATTGTTTCCTGGGTAGGTTGAAGCCTGGAAGTTGGTTGAGCAGGTGTTTGTTTGGGATGTTTGTATTATCCCAGAGTACTTTCCAGCGTGCCCCAGAATTGAATGAGGACAATTCAAGAGCCTTAGCCTGATCCCAAAAAGACTTGCGAGATTTCAGATGTGTCTTTAGAACCTTCTGAAAGCCCTTATGAATGGGTAAGTTCAGGTTGGCCATGGTTTGATTGTACACATGAGCTCTCTCTCTCTCTGGATCGTGAGGGTGTGGCGGGGGGAGGGAGGGAAGAGTCTACGTGCCAGAGTGGACAACCTTTGAACAGGAACCACCAGTGGAATGAGGCTCTCAAAGGCTTTGCCTCTCCTATAGGGAAGGAGCCTCAACCATGCTCCTCCAGCCTTCACTGCCATGTTCTGTTCAGGTGGACATTTTACAGCTGTAACTCTCACACACTACTCATTAGTAAATACAATTGCCTGTCTCTCCCCCAAAGCTGGAAAGGGAACATACACACAGCTGCCTGATAATTTGATACCCCTGTTTTCTTGTACTCAACCCTACCTAGTATTATTGTTACTATTATAATTATTTCCGTTGTTATGCCACAATGCTCCCAGCATATCTACAGGACTATAGGAACAGACTATTCCAGCTCTGTCCATCCCTGGGACTCTGTTGGACCCCTTTTGGCAATATGACCTAGAGGATACGTCTTGCTTATGGAATATGGTGAACCAGACAACCTTTTTCTCTATTCAGAGCATCCCATGACACAACCCACTACTTCACCTATCACGGTCCAAATAGGGAGGAACTGCCCAAGGAGACAGCAGAGTAGACATAAGAAACTGGCTACCAGACATCTACTACCTATCCACTACACAGGACCATTACCTAGGTAAGGGCCCAAAAAAGGCAGTACAAAGCTGCCTGAACTAAAACAGATGCTGATCAAGAGAGATCTGTTGCCATCAAACAATACATGACGTTCTGAGTGATGAAGAATCTGATGTAGTTTGTATCACAGAAACCTACTTGATGACACAAGTCCTCGGTCAGGCCCACCTTGTCCACCCAGGATACTCTGCTCATCCCAGACCCAGTTTTGTCCCCTAGATGACCATTTTAGGCTGCCCTGTGGCATAAAGCTGCTGCAGCGAAAAGGAGAATCAAACCCCTTGTTTCTGTTTCAGATCCATGACAAAACTTTGCCTCTTTCTTTATGACAACATAGTTTTCTGAATAGTCTCTTGGGAGGGACTTTGTCACAGGCTTTTTGCAAGCCCAAGTAAGTTATGTCAGCTGGTTTCCCTGTATCTGCTGTTTTGATGACATGGTCAAATCTTTTTAATAGGTTAGTGAGGCATTTCCCCCTCCTCCCTGCAACAGGGACACAGCAGCAGCAGGAACCAGCTCCAGCCAGCTCTTCATACCACCAGCCCCACCAGAATTGACAGGGGACCCTGAGCACCCTAAAAGGGGGCCAGGTCTTTGCTCCTCAAGCCATCCTGTCCCTCCTTCTTCCAGCAGGGACAGAGTAGCAGCAGCAGCAGGAATCAGTTCCAATCAGCTGTATCAGCCTTTAGGAAATTCCAAGTAGTACAGACAGCTGCAGCACATCTCAGCAACATCTCAGACAGGCACCGACTCCGTGGGTGCTCCAGGGCTGGAGCACCCATGGGGAAAAATTGGTGGGTGCTCTGCCAACCTCCCTGCCCCAGCTCACCTCCACCTCCTCCCCTGAGCGCACCGTCCCGACTTCTCCTCCCACCTAGGGTGACCAGATGTCCCGATTTTATAGGGACAGTCCCGATTTTGGGGTCTTTTTCTTGTATAGGCTCCTATTACCCGCCACCCCCTGTCCCGATTTTTCACATTTGCTGTCTGGTCAACCCTACTCCCACCACTTGCTGCCTTGTTCATGGCGTAACAAGCTGTGGGAGGGAGCAGGGAGGAGTGGGAATGCAGTGTGCTCAGGGGAGGAGGCAGGGCTGGGGCGGGGATTTGAGGAAGGCGTCCAATAAGGGCAGGGAGGGGCGGGGACTTTGGGGAAGGGCTTGGAATGGGGCTGGGGCAGGAGGGGGCGGGGCAGGGGTGGAATCAGGGCAGGGCCAGGAGAAGTTGGTGCCTGTGATCTCAGGAACACATCAGACTTGTCCTTTGCTCCCTACACTGGCTTCCCGTTGAATATTGAGCCAAGGTCTCTGTCCTTATCTTTAAGTTGTTCAATGGCCTTGGCCTCACATATCTAAAAGGTCACCTAAAGCTCTGGGACGAAGACCATGGCTGACAACTCTGCTTCTCAGGCACGACGGAACTCTACCATCAGGGTAAAGGTCATCTGTGCAGGAGACAGAATTTTGGGGGGGTTCAGTCATACTGTGCAATGAACTCCCCCAGGATGCTGAAGCGTTGTGTCTGGAGGCTAAGAATTGAGCAGGGAGGGGTGACAGGCAAATTGGGCTGACAGGGACAACTAAGGCAAAAGTGAGCTGGACTGGGAAAGCACATCTGCCAAGATTGGAGTAAAAATGAAAGATTTCAGAAATTATGTGTGAGATAATAAAAATAAAATGGAATCACACTGCAAGTACCTTTATTCCCAGGAGATTATAAATTGCCTTAGAATGAAAGCTGACTGCATGTCTCTAAAGGAAGTGGAACAGTAGGTCTGCAGACAGAAATGAAGAGGGAAACATACAGAGATAAAAAAGAAGAAATATAAATAGAAATACAGGAACAGGAAGAGACTGAAATGAAAATGGAATGAAAGAGATAAAGGAAGAATGAAAAATGAGTTAAAGTGATGTATATACAGAACATACAAAGCAAAAAATATAAAGCAGTAGTAACTGCTTTCAGAAAAGAGTAGGAGGAGGACTAGAAAAAAGAAAACAAAGAATAACACAGAAAAACTGGGAAATGGAAGAGAGGGAAAGAACCATAAGGAAGCTGTAAATATGTGAAGAGAAATTTTATTTAGTATTAACATAAAATAGTTGTATTTATTGATTATTTTTTAAAAATGTTTCTATCTCTAAAAGTTTACATTTCTTTAGATTCAGTCAGAACTAACCAGAACCTCTAGATTGGATGCTGGGAATAAAGAGTCAAAACTTTGTTAGTCTCTCTTAGTTTTGGTGCTTGCATATTAGTAACAAATCTACCCCACTTATGGTACTGGGAGTGAGCGACTTTTCTGGGAATAAACTCCCCTTAGTTTTCAAAAGGAAAATAGGCTCCATTTGCAATCTAGAATAATAATTGAAAATGTTCACCTTGGTACAGAGAATCACAGTTGTTCACAAATATTTAATTTTCCCCATGCTTCATAATGAAAAATATTTTAGCATGAGACTAGTAAAGACTTGTACATAAAGTGCACAATATATAAAGTCTAAACCTTTATACATGGTGAATAATGTGCTATAACACTTTTTATAGTAAAAAATGGGGAAAGTAATACTCACCCACATTTTGTAAAGCTTTTGGGATCTTTGCATGAAAGGCACAATGTAAGTACACAATACTATTATTTTGTAAATAAGAAGTTTGAAGGCACCAGCATTTAATAAATAAAGGGTGGTCTTGTAGGATACAGCAGATGTGGGTTCAGTTCCTGGTTTAGCTACAGACTTCCTATGTGACCTTGAGTAAGTCATGTTTGCTCTCTTTCTGCCTCAATTCCTCATCTATAAAATGGGGATAATACTTCCCTGCTCCCCTCCTTTGTCTCTCACATCTACCTAAACATAAGCTCTTCGGGGCAGGGAGTTCTCTGTTACTATGTGATGTACAGCATAACAGGCCTCAGTTTCGATTGAAGCCCTTAGCTACTACTGTAATAGAAATACTAACTAGATTTTTGTGGTCACTTTTACATTATTAGTTCTGTTATTTAAGTAGTGGAGCATTACAATTAAATAAAATATATTAATGAAGAGGCAAAAATAGTTGTTCTAGACATCAAATATAGTTCACGTAGTAGGAAGAAGGTTTGTAAATGCTTGACAGCTTCTAAGAATCTATGTTTTGTTATGTCCTTGTCCTATTCTTGTCTTAATACTGCACTGAATTCAATAGAAAATTAACTATGAATTATTAAGGGTTTATGGCAGCTCCGCAGATGGGGTGGACGATCCGCAACAAAAGGTTGAAGACAACCAAGCCCTTAAGTTAGCATCATTCTTTAAAATAATTTATTCTGTTCAGTGAACAGTTAGACCAGCTTCTACAGCTCAGGGTTGAAAGACCCAAATATGGTGAGAGAGATATCTAACTCCTGACACATTACAAAAGGGAGCATATCAGGTTTGGTTATTCTTAGAAAAGATTACAAATAAATAAAGGCAAACATTTAAATATTAATCTTTAAAATATAACAAAAGCTGAGGTCTTGGAACTAAACACAATGGCAAGCCAAGCCAAGCCCAAACCCTATTCAAGATTTAAACAGTAACTAAACAAAATACATGGATTCCAAGTAGTATTTGTCATCTTCAGTTTTTCCATTTTACTCCATACCCATCCATTCATCCTCATGAAAGCAAAGCCAGACAATGAAAAACATAAGTTGTTTCTGACAGAATGCTGGGATAACAGGTCAGATTAGTGGCCATGAATGACAAGCCAGTGCAATATTTCATACAGGATGACAGATAAATATGAATTAAATGGAATCCCGTGCTTATGAAATACATTGAGACCAATCCTAAGGCACATCATGTGTGTTGGGGAAATGCATCCCTGTATATTTGAAAGATATGTTTGTGGCTGGTTGACAATAACACCATGGACAGGATCCCTGAAAATATCTTGAGAACTCTCAGATATTAGTAATCTGTTATGTATTCAGTTACTCTGTGGCAAAGAAAAAAATAGTTCAACAACAAACATTGAGCAACAAATCTGCCTCCTACTTTTCTCCAGGCTATACTATCTTTTTTAAAACTGGCAGTAGGTACTGTAGCAAATGTTCATGCATAGCTAAATGGTTGTATGAGCTATTAAAGGAGTTGGGCTGGCTTACAACTAGTCTGAATTTGCCTCAGCATGTCTTCTGGATGTCCCAGAAGAGTCAGTGGGAATAGGTTTCTTGTAGTTTGAGATATCTGATTATTCTACTTCAGTTGTATCTTTCTCTTTTTGTGATTATCACTGGCATAAAGGCCATGGCTTCATCTTTATTAACAAACCTTCATTCTCTGACTTTGAGGTTCTAAATATAGCAATGACCCCTCCACTTTTTCTGCAGCATCTCAAAGATAAGTACTAAATCAAATGGGAACAAGCACAGGAAAGGAGGAAGCAGGTACTATTTCTGAAACTTGGGTTGATAGACACTGAGGTAAATTAGTGTTGGGTTATGATGGATGCTCCAAAGACTGACTTTGCCTATCCTTGGCAACTGTGGTTGGAGGATGAGTCAACGGCTTCTGTTACACACATCTTACTGTCATATGCTTCAAGCACAAATGCAGGGACATTCAGAGAGATATGATGAGAAAGTTCTGAAAAGCCTGCCACATCTGTGATAGATGGGTGTCTACAGGCACGCACTCCTATACTGCTGTAGATGAAATAGCCTCTGCACCATTTTATGGTTTCAAGGATTCAAAGGTCTCCATACTGACCATACATACTATATAGTTTATTATTTGTACTATAGTAGCACCTAGAGACCCCAATTGAGATCAAGGCCCTGTTGCACTAGTTGGTGAACAAGCACATAGTGAGAGAGACAGTCCTTGGCCGAAAGAACTTGCAATGTAAATAAACAAAAACTGACAAAGGGTGGGAGGGGGAAAAGAGCCACAGAGAAGTAAAGTGACTTTCCCAAGTTTACATACCAGGTCAGGTTCAGAACTCCGCTTTTGGGAGTGCCTGTCCAATGCCCTATCCTCTAGCGCATGCTGCTTTTTCTGTGCATGTTAAAGCCCAAAGCAATTGCTATAGTTTTCTGTATAGTTTAACACACTGTAGTAAGGGAGGTGGTTGCGTGATCTGTAGTTAATATGAAAGCACAGGAAATACATTAGCCTTGTTGGATATGGACCATTTTCTGTAGTTATTGTAGCACATCAATAGTGTATCAAAAAAGCCAAAATGTAAAAAATAATGTTTCCCAGGAGCTGTAACCCACAGTGAAAATAAATATCCTTAACAATACGGTAGATATTATGAAATAATATTAGGTCACACTGAGCTGGAGTTTTACTAATAGTATTGAGTAAGGTCTCTTCTTTGTAAGTATCGTCTCTATTATTGTTATTCAGTAGAGACCTGATGTTTATTAGGGTATGTCTACACTATGGTACTAGTTCGATTTCTGTGAAACCGAACTTGTGAACCCGATATTTCCATGTCGATTGTTCGAATCCACACCAGGGATGTTTATTCGAATGTCCGAGTCCACAGCAGGGGGGCAAGCGTCGACATTGCAAGCGGTGCACTGTGGGTAGCTATCCCACAGTTCCCGCAGTCCCGCCTGCCCATGGAATTCTGGGTGTAGCCCCCAGTGCCTTGTGGGAACGAAATTGTGTCAAGGGTCGGTATACGTACATTTCGTCACTCGACCCACACTTCCGCCTTCCCTACGTGAAAGCGCCGGCGGGGAATAAATTCGCGCCCTTTTCCTGTGGCTGATAGCTCGGACGCCACTGGACAGTGAGCATGGAGCCCTCCGCGATTATCGCAGATGTTCTGTCCGTAGCCAACAACTCGCGCCTTATAGCGCACCTTTTCCAGACTCTGTTGCAGAGAAATCGGGAGAGGAGACAACGTAATCTCCGGGAGTACTTAAACTTTGAAAGGGGCATTGATCTCTTGCAAAGCGCTGGACCCCGGACCCTAGAGATCATGGTGGCAATGGGTCATGTTGATCCCGTGGAACGGCGATGCTGGGCAAGGGAAACAAGCACTGACTGGTGGGACCGCATAGTGATGCAGGTATGGGATGAGTCCCAGTGGCTGCGAAACTTTCGGATGCGTAAGTGCACTTTTATGGAACTTTGTGAGTTGCTGTCCCCTGCCCTGAAGCGCCAGGACACCCGGATGCGAGCTGCCCTCACTATCCAGAAGCGAGTGGCCATAGCCCTCTGGAAGCTTGCAACCCCTGACAGCTACCGGTCAGTAGCGAACCAATTTGGAGTGGGCAAGTCTACCGTGGGGGTTGCTGTGATGCAGGTAGCCCGTGCAATCGTTGACCTGCTGCTCCACAAAGTAGTGACCCTGGGAGACGTGCAGGCGATCATAGATGGCTTCGCTGCAATGGGATTCCCAAACTGCGGTGGGGCCATAGATGGGACACACATCCCTATCCTGGGACCGGAGCACCAGGGCGGCCAGTATATTAACCGGAAGGGCTATTTTTCTATGGTTCTGCAAGCACTAGTGGACCACAAAGGACGTTTTACAAACATCAATGTTGGGTGGCCAGGAAAGGTTCATGATGCTCGTGTTTTCAAGAACTCTGGTCTGTTTAGACGCCTGCAACAGGGGGTTTATTTCCCCGATCACAAAATCACTGTTGGGGAGGTGGAGATGCCAACAGTGATCCTGGGGGACCCTGCCTACCCGCTAATGCCATGGCTCATGAAGCCATACACGGGAGCCCTGGACACTGAAAAGGAACTCTTTAATTACCGCCTGAGCAAGTGCAGAATGGTGGTGGAGTGTGCCTTTGGCCGTCTCAAGGCAAGATGGCGAAGCTTACTTACTCGCTCCGACCTCAGCCCTAAAAATATCCCCATTGTGATTGCGGCGTGCTGTGTGCTCCACAATCTGTGTGAGATCAAGGGGGAGACATTTATGCAGGGCTGGGAGGTTGAGGCAAATCGACTAGCAGCAGATTACGCTCAGCCAGACACCAGAGCCATTCGAAGATCACAGCGGGAGGCGGTCCGCATCCGTGAAGCTTTGAAAGCTCGCTTCCAGACAGAGCGGGTTAACCATTGACTGCTACACTTCCGTAAACAGATACTGGACCTACCCCTGTCCCTTTACACATGTCCCGTTGCCCATCCTCCCATTACCAACCGCCTTCCCCCTCCTTGGATAAACGCTGTAAAGTCACAGTAAAGGAAAGATTTTTTTGTTTGAACGTGTTCCTGTACTTCTTCTTGGGTAATGATTATCACCGTGTAGGCATACGGCGGTTGGGGGGAGGTTTGGTTGGGGGACACTTCCCATCAAAGGGGAAGCTGTTGATCCTGCCCAAAGCACAGTGCCAAGAGGTGTTCCGCTTGCTTAAAGGGACCATCAACCTCTTCTAATCCCATGTGTGTGTGGTGGTGTCTATGTGCCTTGTACGTATTGAGTATCGCCAACGGATCACACAGTGCATTGATCTATCCATCAGGCTACTGTCAGCCGCAAAAGATCAGCGACCACCCTCCCCAAACATACAGTGCACCACCCAACCCCCAACCCCACGTTTAGAACGTAGAAACCAGCACAACGAAGGAAAGGTGTGCTTAATGCATGCAATGTGTACTGTGCTTGTCACTTCAGCAGTTAACCTGTCTGCACCCTCGTTTGTGCTCCCATTCTCTGCACTTAAAAACCATGTTAACCACTACCCAGAGATACAAACTGTCCCGTTTAAAACACTCAGGGAAACATTGGTGAACCAAAAAACAAGATTTATTCAACAAAACAGTAACTTCACATGGAACCTGGGAAGGGAGGTGCTCAGGGGTGCTGCTGGATGGAGAGGAGGGAAAAGTCTATGGTTTTGGGAATGACAGCCTTCTGCTGTTGCAGCGGTCTGCAGGGGTGGATTGAGTATTTCCACGCACCCTGGCTCCCCTTGTCCTAGTGACTTTTGGGGAGGAAGCCACTGGACTTGGTGGCGGGGGAGGGCGGCTTGAAAGAACATACAGAGGCGCTCTTTCCTCATGTCTCCTGTCCTGGAGAATATCCACCAGGCGCCGGAGCGTGTCTGTTTGCTCCCTCATGATTCCCAGCATTGTTTGGGTCGCCTGCTGATCCTCCTGCCGCCACCTGTCCTCGCGCGCTTCAGCCCTCTGCTCCCGTTCCCTGGCTGCTCGCTCGTACCGTGCGAAGTCCTCTCTGCGCTGTGCCGCCTCCCTCTGTGACAGCATCACTAATTCCGAGAACATGTCGTCCCTGGTTCTCTTTTTGCGCCGCCTTATCTGGACTAGGCCATGGGTGGGAGAAGCACGGGTTGGGTGGGAGACACTCACAGCTGTGGGATAAATGAAAGGGAGTGAATTCCTCAGACAGATACTTTTTCAAGAACAATGACCATACTCTTTCACCGTGAATAGGACCAAAGACAGTGCCTATCACATGTACACGTACTACAAGGTCAAATAATATGCCTTAAGGCTGAGTGAGTGCCTAGGGTCCCGGTATACGGATCCCAGAGGCCTTTCCGTACACAGAAAATCACCTCTCTGAAAACCATGGTAAGCTGCTTACTTACGACTGCTGTGAGATTGCTTCACAGCACTGCTCTAATCCCATGTCTCCCTCAGTGTTCCTGGCGGCGGTCAGTAGCTGCTGCTGGCCAAACCGGTAATCTACGGCGGCTGTCCTAAACCCCCCCCACCCCGTCCGCGTTGCCGCTGCAGGGAACCAAAAATGCCCGCGAACCGCTCAGCGTGAACGGCTCGCCTACCCTTCCCCCCCCCCCCCCTCAGCGTGGCCGCTCCAGGGACCCAAAAATGGCCGCGAACCGCTCTGCGTGAACGGCTCGCCTACCCTTCCCCCCCCTCAGCGTGGCCGCTCCAGGGAACCAAAAATGCCCGCGAACCGCTCAGCGTGAGCGGCTCGCCTACCCTTCCCCCCCCTCAGCGTGGCCGCTCCAGGGAATCAAAAATGCCCGCGAACCGCTCAGCATGAACGGCTCGCCTATCCTATCCCCGGTTTAGCGTTGCCGGTCCCCGGGACTGTCACTTCCCGCGCACCGATATGCACTACTGGTTTTGCTCCCGAGCCCCTACCACCACGCGGTAACGTAAACTGCCGGGTGTCTGTCTGTAAGGGGAAAAGGAAGCATGCAGTATACTAATTATACTACTCATTCGAACCAGGACCCCATGACTGATATCACTCTGATGAGGATTACGGAGACAGAGAAAATGTGCATGCTGAGTCAATGCAAGCAAACCCCGGGGCCGTATGCTGCCATGCTATGCAAGGCAATGATACCAGAGTACCTGCTGCTCGCATGGCGCGGGAAAGTATCCTACCATGGAGGAGACAATAAGGCAGCTCTCCCAGTGAACGTGCTAGACAAGCTATCGCTGTACCTTCAAGACAGCTTCTCTGAGATCTCTGCTGGTGATTACACCTCTATCCCCATACATATTGACAGACTTTTCGAATAGTTGCACGGGAAAGCGACTCCAAGGTGAAGCGCATAAGGCCAATGAAGCCACAGTTACAGAGCGCTAACACACCATAACTATTGTATTGAAAATAAATGCCTAAAACACTGACCTGATGATCCCTCTCCTGATTCCTGGTCAGGAATGCTGCCTTGGGAGTGTTCGAAGGGCAGCGCAGTCAGGGTCAGGAATAGTTCCTGGCTGTCGGGGAAATCTCCAGGGTGACCGCTTTCGATTGCCTCGTCCCCCTGCCCTCCTTCCTCTTCTTCACCGTCAGCGAAAACCTCCTCCGATGTGTCCGTAGAATGGACCCCATCATCGGTGTCCACGGACACTGGTGGGGTAGTTGTTGCCGCACCACCGAGCATGGCGTGCAGTGCCTCGTAAAAACGGCAAGTCTGAGGCGCTGAGCCGGAGCGTCCGTTGGACTCTTTGGTCTTTTGGTACGCCTGACGTAGCTCCTTGATTTTGACGCGGCACTGCGTAGCATCCCGGCTGTACCCTCTCTCCGTCATAGCCTGTGAAATCTTCTCGTAAATTTTTGCATTCCGTCTTTTTGAACGGAGCTCGGCTAGGATGGATTCATCGCCCCACACAGCGATGAGATCCAAAACCTCACGATCACTCCATGTTGGAGCTCTCTTTCTATTCACCGATGGCATCGAAACCACCGCTGTAGAGCTCTGCATCATTGCCAGTGCTGCTGAGCTCGCCACTATGTCCAAAGAGGCAATGTGATTCAAAATGGCCACAGAGGAAAAAGTATTCAAATTTTCGCGGGGATTTCTCTGAGTGGCAGGTCAGAGCATCCGAGTACACAATACTGCCCTGAGCGTCCACCGAGTGGTGCACTGTGGGATAGCTCCCGGAGCTATTAGCGTCGAATTCCGTCCACAGTACCTCGCATTCGACATGCCCATTTCGATTTTGGCGCTACTCCCCTCGTCAGGGTGGAGTACCGAAATCGATTCAAGGAGCCCTTAATGTCGAAATAAACTGCTTCCTAGTGTGGACGGGTGAGGGATTAAATCGAGTTAACGCTGATAAATTCGACATAAAGTCCTAGTGTAGACCTGGCCTTAGTGGGTAAATGTGAAAAGTGGTGACCGAATGTTCAAGTTCACTAGTTATATTTGCTGAAAACAATACCATTTGAAACAGTTTTACTGTTAGCCCCAAGTCTGTCATTTATTTGTAGGAGTAAAACATCCATAAATGGAAGAAACAGTGAATGTTTATAATATTGTTTAGAATCGGAGTCAGAAGGTACAGTCTTCTGCTGCTGCGGGTATTGTGGCTTGACACTATGTGTTATTTAAATCTCTAGGTCAAGAGCCTAGGGAAAATAACTATCTAGAGCAGCCAGCTTCTACAATTGTGACTATCACTGTTCTCCTCATGGAGAAGCAGGCCTCCCGATAGGGCAGGGGCAAAGAGGGCAATTGCCCAGGGGCCCAGGCGATTTAAAAGGGCCGGGGGGCCTTGGCCACCACCGGGGGGCCTCGGCCGCCGCCGCTGGCAATGCAGTGAGGCTAAGGCAGGCTTGCTGCCCCACCTCGCTCCGCTTGAATCTGAATCCCAGAAGTGGCCGATGACCCTGCGGCACCTGGGAGGGATGCAGGGAGTCTCCGTGCGCTGTCCCCACCCCGAGCGCTGACTCCACAGCTCCCATTGGCCAGGAACTGCAGCCAATGGGAGCTGCAGAAGCGGTGCCTGAGGGCAGCGGTGCGCAGAGACCTCATGGGCCCCCCCGCCTAGGAGCCGCTGCCGGAGGGGTGTGCCGGTCACTTTCGGGAGCCACCCGAGGTAAGCGTCGACCCCCTGACCCTCTTCTGCACCCCAAACCCCTGCCCCAACCTAGAGCCAGCACCCAAACTCCCTCCCAGAGCACACACCCCTCACCCCCTCCCTCACCCAAACTCCCTCCTAAAACCTGCACCCTTCACCCCAACCCCTTGCCCCAGCCTGGTGAAAGTGAGTGAGGGTCGGGGAGAGCAAGCAACGGAGGAAGGGGGGATGGAGTGAGCAGGGGTGGGGCCTCAGAGAAGGGGCAGACCATGGGCATGGTCTCAGGAAAGGGACATGCCAGGGGGCAGGGCACGGGTCTTTGGGTTTGTGCGATTAGACATTTGGTAACCCTACTGGGCAGGCAGGTGGAAGCCCTGGCCATGCCGGCAGCTCGCTGGGTACCAACCAGCGCAGGTGCAGCACCGCCCAAATGTCAGGTGGACCACGGGCGCGGCATGTGCGTGCCTTGGGGCCCGGAATTGCTCTCAGCAGGCCTATGGAGAAGGGAGCTGTCTTTTTTGAAGTCTGGCGCCACATTGTAGGGTCTAGTTCACTACAGATTCTAGTCCCCATTACACTTTTGGGGGCTGTATACATCATAATAAATTACTGTGATAATTTGTTTTCATAGCCACCCTGCAGGGCTGCTGTCAGTTCCAGCCTGTCTCACTTTCCTATGTATCTCAACAGCCCTTATCGGTTTTGGAAAAGAAAGAGAATTCCATTTATTGGATATGTTCCATTGCTAGTAGTGTGAATTTATTCAACAGTATGTAAATAGGCCAATTCAATGTGGGTCTATGCCTGCTGGGACCCTGTGATTAGTGGGCTTGCATAGGGTGTTAATTTCAAACTTGGTCCACCGGGACAAGTAACTAAGATAATGGTATGAGATCAATACCTATGATTTTGTCTTCTTATATATATTACGACATTGCTTAGAGGCCCCAGTTTAGGTTGAAACTCCATTGTGCTTGGCACTGTATGTATGCATAGCAAGAGACAGATTGTAAGCCCCTTCCTTGAAGAGCTAAGTAGACAAGACAAAGAGTGTGGAAAAGGAAATATTATTAGCCTCATTTTTCAGGTTGGAACTCAGGCTCAGAGATTTGCCCAAAATCACATAGGATGTCTTTGGTAGAGCCAAAAAGTGAACCCCAATCTCCTGAGTCCAAGCCCTATACCTTTAAGATCATCCTTCCTCTTCCTTGTAGTAAGGATTCTGAGAAACCAATAACCAAACAGGAAGTTTGGACAATGCAACCTCTTTCCTTCCTTGTCAGCAAGGTCTCAAGGGGTTACAGACTCTTTGGGTACTGCTTTTGATCAAACAGTATCTGAAAACAATTGCTTCTTACTAGGAGCGCCATTTCAGATGGGGGGGAGCATAACTCCCGGCTGGTGAGGGGAGAGGCACAAGCAACAGTGGGAGGGGTCAATCCTAACCAGTGGTACAAAATTCAGGGGGAGAGAGGGGGTTAGTGCCCCCTGCCCTCTCTAAATGGGGCTGCTGCTTCCTACTCAGTAACTTTTGGAAGGTAATAATTATTCAGGTACTGACTGTATTAACCTACTTTCTGCTACTCAATAGTGACACAATAGTTCAGAAAGGTGTGAGTTTCTGTTAAACCATTCTGTAATCTCCAGCATATTATACAGTGGCAATGATTAATGTTATTTTAAAGTTGTATCTAAATTTTCAAGGTTAATGGAATTTATGCACTCAGATAAAAGATGTGAAGGTTACTTGATTTATGCCTGTTTAGTTTTTCCAGCCCATTACATTTAACAGAAGTAGATAGGGTAAAAAGGAAACTAGTGTATTTTTATGTAAATTAGTACATTTTAATTTCTAATAAAATACATTGTGGAACTCAGCTTTACACTGACACCACATTTTCAAAAACGAATGCATTTTAATTCATATGGATATATTTTTGCTTACATTAATTTTTTTGGTTACATTTGGGTGCATTAAATTGCAGCATTGGGCATTCCTGAAACCAACATGGTGCACAAATTTGTCTTTCACTGAAACTTAGTTTAATCCCTCAAGCTATATACCCTTGGCCCCCATCATCATAGCCTGATTGTTTACCATGATAAAGTATGAAATAGTTGGACATATATAGTATTATGCATCTGAGGAACACGTGTCTGCTGCTATTGCTCATGCCCTTCAGGTACAAAGCTCTCAAAGGACCATAGCCTGTGTTGATTCCTGTAAAGCTATGTCTGACTGACAATATCCTGTAATGTCCTGAATGAACTTTACTGAATTAAGTTAAACCTTATTGAAGTAGTTTTAATACCTTTGGGATCAATTTATTTAAAATGCAGTTGAGTGTGTTATTGTGGAATTGCATGTGTATACCTTCTTTAAGAGATTAATACAATCTCTGGAAGGTATTAGGAACTTCAAAGGGCTTTTTTTCTTTTTTAACAATATCCATGAAGTGGATTTCCTAGGAAAGTGCCTGGGAGCAAGAGGAATGCAAATTACCCTCTTCGAGTCCACACTTTTGAAGCTAGGTCCGGCCCTGGGGAAGAAAAACCCATTGTCTACTAATTACCTGTTCTTGGAAACTCCAGATCAACCCCTCCTGAACTGTATAAAGGGTGGACAAAACATGTTCTGACCATGCTTGTTCTGAACTGAAACTGTTATGAGCTTGTCATCACAAAGGAAACCCCTTGGGTGGGGCATCGAAGGGCTGCTCCTTCCAGAGCCCATGCTAGAGTTGGGGTAATCTCTGGCAAGCTTATTAGCATGCATGCAGCTTCTCAATATTCTCTCTCTGTAATGGTTTTTAGTTTAAGAATAAAATAGGTCTGCCTAAAAAGAACTGTATGGGAACTTAAAACTGTAGACGATCACTCTGTTAACCATCTCTGAAGAGAAAGCAAGCAGGTATGCTTGGGCAGCCTGTCTCTGCTGGGAATAAGACAGTGAAGGCAGGGAACTGTCCAGCCTGGTCAGAATTCCACCCAAGAAAGACAACAGCTGGACCACTGAAGGGAAATACAGGTGCAGGTTGCACTGAACTGTGAAACTGTGCATTACAAGTGACTTTTGATTAATGCTTAGTCATGCTAGTAATTTAACTCTTTTGGGGTTAAATCCTGCTAGCCTCATCTAAGTAGTCCCATTGGCTTCATTGTAAGTGTGAGCTGCTGTACCTCACCCATTTATAGTGCCAATACTAACCTCAAAATGTGTCAGCTAATAAATAGCCATTTTGAAGTTTCCTCGCACTGGTCATCAGTTTCTGTCCCATGACAATTGAACTCCAGACCTTTCCAGTATGAACTCTAATTTTCTACATCTTGGAATGCCTTGGGGAACTTTCTGTTCATCACGGTGGCACAATCTCCAGCCAGTGATTTCACAGAATAGAGTTCTCCATGACATCTACAGCTTGTCTCCAGGACTCCAAGACTTAGCAGGAGATAATATTCTAATGCAAAAGGTGAGAGAACGAAAACAACAAAAATACTATAGCTTTTACTAGTATCTCTGTTACAATATGCGATCACTTATCATGGAGGTGCAATTCCAGACAACCATAGTAACCATTCTCAGCCCACTCCTGGCCCGGACTTCAGAAGTACAGAATGATTTGACTAGAAGCTCACTGTAATTGGCCAGTCCAGGCTGTGAAGGATATGGCACAGTTACCAAAGTCTACCTTTCACACTCCTGCCATCCCAGTGATGCTCATCATCAGTGATGTTGCTGAGTGATTGTTGCCACTGAATTCTTACTTAAAGAAGTAGCATTAGCCATAATTTGCTACCTTGCAATAAGGGCACCTGTATGGCACTTTACAGTAGTCTCACCATCTAAACAGAACTCGAATCATAAAAGTTTCTTAGAATAAAATATTTGTATTCTAAGTTCAACAACTAACATTTAAGAAAGATTTACAGCATGGTAACCTGCCAGTAGACTGCATTTTAGTCATAAACTCTGTGACAAACCCTATTGTTTCTACAGCACTCATGTAATTTGTTATTACATTTGTAATCCTAAATGTAATAACTTTTATTAGTTATAGCTAGAAGCCTTTGTTCCCAAGCATTGTTCAACTGAAAGTTGTAATGTATTTTTATTTTGTTTAATTAATAAACACTTGATATGAGTGTTGAAGAAATGGCATTTCTTTCTAATTATGTAATCATAAAATGTATTATAATGTACTACTGAAATGATCAAATCATGGAATACAATTGCAAAGTCTATGCTGTTTCTCTTGGAAGCACAAAGGTAAGAGTAACACAATGTATCCTATCCAGTTTAGTGGCATGGATCTATACACTTTATTTATAGAATACCTCTTGTAGTAACACTTATATTGCTCTAAGCAGTTATAAGTCGAAATGTGAAAGAAGTAATCGCTTCTTTGGGTGAATTGTAGATCATGTACCAAGGGTTAAATTCCAGAAGTTAGCTAAGTAAAAATCTAACTTTCAGCATCTTTTATAAAAAACTTTTGTAAGCAAAAAATGATTTCCGTCTTCACATAATTAGAAAGATTCTACATCCGTGGTGAAATCCTGGCCCCACTGAAGTGAATGGGAGTTTTGCTATTGACTTCAATGGCACCAGGATTTTACCCTAGGAGAATAACTGTCTCTACAGGAAAGCAGGTTCTGCCTATCCTAAAAGTGATTAAGTTGACATGAATTAACTGCAAGTTTGAAAAAGTGCAGAAGACAGGAATAGAGAATGTAAAATAAAATCTAAAACATGTATTCAATCTCTGTATGGCAGACTACATGAAATAATTTTACCCATAAATCAGCGAACCATGTAGTAACTCTACCTTATTATTATAGGTATCTTGGAATAACAAGACCACTTACATATCCTGTGAGGCAGAATGGAAAATGTATGGCTAAAATGATCCTGTGTGTATGGCTCCTCTCTGCCTCTATCACCATACCACCACTTTTTGGTTGGGCCCAAAATGTGAATGATGAAAAAGTTTGTTTAATCAGTCAAGACTTCGGTTACACAATTTACTCCACCGCAGTTGCATTTTATATCCCGATGTCAGTGATGCTTTTCATGTACTATCAGATTTACAAGGCTGCTAAGAGGAGTGCTGCTAAACACAAGTTTGCTGGTTTCCCACGGCCAGAAGAAAATGAAGGCATGGTTTCTGTGAATGGAGTTATAAAGCTACACAAGGAATCAGAAGAATGTACAAATTTTTCACGACTCCTTAAACATGATAGAAAAAACATTTCCATCTTCAAGAGAGAACAAAAAGCTGCCACTACCCTGGGAATTATTGTTGGGGCCTTTACTGTGTGCTGGTTACCATTTTTCATCCTTTCAACTGCCAGACCCTTTATCTGTGGTACAGTATGCAGCTGCATCCCATTCTGGGTTGAAAGAACATTTCTGTGGTTGGGTTATGCAAACTCTCTCATTAACCCCTTTATATATGCCTTCTTCAATCGGGACCTGAGGACAACCTATCGCAATCTACTACAATGCAGATATAGGAATATCAACCGGAAACTATCAGCTGCAGGGATGCACGAGGCTCTGAAGCTTGCAGAAAAGCCAGAATTTGTGCTGTAAGGTCACTTATCCCTTTTTACAATAATTCACTGTTTTATACACATTAGCTTTCTCTTCAGAGTTAAAAGAAAATCAGAGAAACTGCCCCAATGAAATCATTAACTATCTGTAAGACACAGCTATTAAACTTAGTCCTAAGCGCCACAGTTTTTTGCTGCAGTAAGGACTGGGCCCTAGAGTATTTGGGATTTTAGCATAAACCAACCCTTTCCACTTTATACTCATAGAATCATAGAATCATAGAATCTCAGGGTTGGAAGGGACCTCAGGAGGTCATCTAGTCCAACCCCCTGCTCAAAGCAGGACCAACCCCAACTAGATCATCCCAGCCAGGGCTTTGTCAAGCCTGACCTTAAAAACCTCCAAGGAAGGAGAATTTTACTACTATAAAAGGAAACAATGTAAGACAAAATTGGACTGGGGAAAATTGTATCATTTGGGATTATTATTATTATAATTATGTAATAATTTTATTCACTTGATTACCTGTGAATGAACATTAGTGAAGTTTACTATCTTCCAGTGAAACAGCATTTATAGCTGTGAAAAAATACACATTGATTATATGGGCTAGATCAGCTGCTGGTATAATTTGGTGAAGCGTCGGTGGTGCTATGTTGATTTATGCCAGCTGAGGGTCTCGCCCCACATCTCTAATTTAACATATGAAACTGGTATATAACCTATTTTAAGACCAGGAAAAGGCAATCTGGCCCTTACCTGACCCTGCTTAATCTAACTCTCCTCATTTTATCAGCTGACCCCATCTTCTCTAATGTAGACTTAAACTTTCCCAGACTCAAATCTAGGGTTCTGTTGGCCTTATTGATATTCTTTGCTCAACAACAGAAGTGAATTGTCTGAGTTTATCGCAGTTTTCTACTTTCTAGAGCTCATCCGCTGGTTTGTGAACCACTCTTCTGTATCGAATATAAAACTTGATACCTAAGAAATGATATTTTGGTCACTACTCATATGACTACCTAATATTTTTTCAAAATTATTAAGTTTTGTCAAAAATCTCTTTTTCGGTAACGCATTCAACCTTGCCTAAAAACTTAGACATTTGTTCTTTTTGTTGCCCTACGCAGCAGCCTCTCTAAGGGCTTGATCCTGCTCTCATCAAAATCAATGGCAAAATTCCAATTGACTTGCATGGAATAGGATCAAGCCTTTTATCAACAATATACTTTCTGTGGAATGATGACCAGTACTGCACACAATATTCCAGGTAATACTCGACCAGTTACAGTACAGTAATGGTCTCAGGGTGTCAGATCTTTCATTTTGCTTTCGGTCCCTTGCTAGCACACATTAGCATGTAGTTTGCTCTATTTATTAGAGCTGTGCACTTAGGCTATAGATGTTGTTGAGTTTTACCCATGATAACTCCCAAATCTTTTCCTTATCATTGTGTTGGCTGACTGTCCCATTTGGCGCCTATTTCTTATCTTGATCTCTTCTTCCAGGTTAACTATTTTAAAGTTGTCTACGCTGCTCATGTTTGTCATCCGCTGACCCAGTCTCCTAACAGTGGAGGATTCCCTTTTTCTTACTGATCTCTTTGTGTTCACATATGAATGAACATTAGAAACCACTTCACCAATTGGTGTTCCTACATCTTGCAAATCTTAAGCTTAAGAAAGGAAAATGTGGAGCTTTTGTAAAAGAAATCTCAGGACTAGCTAATATTGTATCATTGCCAATTAAACTCTTTCTATTATTTCAGTTTTATAACTCCCAATTTTTTTTAGAAAAAATAATTGGATATTTGCTGAGGAGAAAGCATACTCATTACAAAGTAGTCTCCATCCCTACAAGTTAGAAATAAGGTCATCTCATACATTCTATTATCTTATAATGCCAAAATGTATTCTGGGCTAAATTCTGCTCTAACATTCACCACATTAAACTAACTTTAAATGCAGGGCCGGCTTCAGGCACCAGCCTACCAAGCACGTGCTTGGGGCGGCACCTGGAGGGGGGCGGCACTCAAGGTTTTTTTTGTTGTTGTTTTTTTTTTTTAATTTACTAAAGCGCCCCTGCCGGGGGAGCGGGGCGGCGGTGCTCCGCTCCCCGCCGGTGCCCCGGCCAGGGGAGCGGGGCGGCAGGCATGCTCCGCTCCCCAGCGGGGCAGCCGGCGTGCTCCGCTCCCTGCCGGCGCCCCGGCCGGGGCAGCGGGGCGGCCGGCATGCTCCGCTCCCCGCCGGCGCCCCGGCTGGGGCAGCGGGGCGGCAGGCGTTCCGCGCTCCCCACTGGCAGGGGGAGCGGGGCTGCGGGCATGCCACCCTCCCCGCTGCCCCCCCCCCCGCGTTTTGGCGGGGCGGCGTTGTTGGAGGGGGGGTGTTTTGGCCGCCGTTGGGGGGGGGCAGCGCTTGTGGGTTTGCTTTTTTTTTGCTTGGGGCGGCCAAAAAGCTAGGGCCAGCCCTGTTTAAATGAATTCAGTGGTGTTACTTGAGACATACACCAATGCAGAATTTGTCCCAGTCTTCTTGTATAGAGTTTGTAAAGTCACTGGAAGTGCACAAGCTTGCTGTTTACCAGATACATAGATGTGTACCAATATTCCCTCACTACCTTGTTCATGTTCATGACTCTGCACCCTGCTGGCAGGCTTCGTGCACAGTTAAATTTGAGCCATTCAAGAGACCTTTATTTGCCAGGAGGCATCTTCTTCCTGCTGGAAGAAGGGGCTTAAGGGCTCCCACTCCACCTGCTGTCTTCTGTCTGAGGTAAGGGGGTCCCAAGACTCGCCATCCTCCCATGGAAAGAGTGAAAGTAGTGAATGATAGCCGTGTGTGTGTGAGTAAGAGAGAGATGCCTCTACTGTGGTGATAAGCATTAGTACAAAACCCTAAAACAGATTACATCTCTCTTTCACACACACACACACACACACACACACACACACACACACACACACACACACACACACGAAAGGGGACAAGGCGCATACAAGGAGTGTAAATAATCAGAGAAATATCTGAGGAAAGACAGCGATAGCATAGCCTGGGGGAGAAAATGGGAGTGGGAGAGATTGGACTCCTGGGTTTTAAATTTAAGCTCTAGTAGTTTTTGTTCTGCACACAGAAAAAAAATTAGAGGCAACATGGGCACCCCCATGAATCTGAGGGCAGAGACATGAACTGATCTAATTTGCATCCCAGGTGAAATGAATGGAGCTGCACAGGTGCTGAGAGCAGAATTTGGCCCAGAATGTCGACATGTTATGTACAAATGTTACTGGGGCTGGCGTTGCCATAAATAAATTTTCATATCTAACATGAAATGAATGATTTTGACATCAGAGGTCACCCATCTGCCCAGACATATGTTTTGAGATTAACACAATTTAAGGCCATTTTTTTTTAACTGGGGAGTGCGTAAAGGTAAGTACCTAAATCAATATACTGAAATCAATAGGAGCTGCAAGTGCCTTTAGTATCCAGCTTTATGTCCCCACATTTGAGAATTACAGCTTAAGTTTTTTCAGCAATCTGATCCTCAGGTGTAGGGATTCTTTCCACACACCCATGCTGGATCTGGGGGGTGTTTAGAAAAATCTTTGTTAATCACAAAGGTGGAAAGACTTCTGAAATACCAAGTAAAAAGCTAATTTTGTTGGTGTTTTGGAATCTTTACCAAATGTTTTTATATTTGATACTAAGGGTTCAATCTTGTCCTCTGGACCACAGGGTGGGCAGCACAGGCTGGAGAGGAGAAAAGGACAGAAGGAGCTCTTTCACCCACATAAGCACTCAGTCAGTATCTCTACAGAGAGGTGTGGCCACTTTATCAAGCAGGCCCATGCATCCCATCTCAAAAGGGTTGAGGTCTGCCATTAGGAATTGCATCTAGCCCTAGCTCCGCAGCTGACTAGTACATATATTGCCACTGACAGCAAATTTTAGCTGAACAAATGGTAGCTGTACACATTTGCAACTTGTTACCTACAATGGGGATGTTCCTATTAGGTAGGAAAGATTTTAAAATGTTTCTAAGGTAAACATGCCCACTATAGGATATACTTGTGTCTTACCAATACCCATACTATTGAACCAGCCATGCCGCAACAGGATTTATTTGGCTGAGGAAGTTCCAAACAATATCCGTTTACTCCTTCAAGATCAAATATTTCTTATTAGAAAGCTCATTCACTTCCCCGTATTTCCTGGAATATTCTCTTTCCCACATTTATATGCACACTCCTAGGGCTCCAGAATTCCTTCCTAGTTAAAATTATATAATCTCTGGCTGTAAGGAAAAGTGGGGCCAAATTCTTCCCTCTTTTACACCAGATGTATCTGGTGTAACAGAGCAGAATATGGTCCATGGCTTTGGAATTTGGCTAAGATCAGAGCTGAAATAAAGTTATGCTTTCCTTCTCCTGAGAATTCTCTTTCACTATCTTTACTGCTTTTAACTAGCTAGCTTTGTGAAAAAGCCAAAGATGTCTAGTAAAACACAAGGTTCCAAAAATCCCAGAGGAAATGATATCCTTAATTATCTACATAGATATCTTTTCAGTGCCTGTTGAGGCAACAGCTTAGCATAGTTTGTTTAGTTAACACTAGAGTTGTGTAAATAATGGAAATCATTATACACAAATATTTACTTAAATTTGAAAGTGAAAGTGCTTTGTTTGTGCTTAGACCACTCTTGTGTTTACTTTCTATGTGCATTCCAGAAAGTGAGTTTTACTTGCAAGAATATGTGCAGGAACTACATTTTAAGCTCAAAAGCTGGAGTATGCAGATACTTTATATAGAATTCTGTTTGAGGTTCAGGTTTTCCAGGTCCCATTACCAGAGCCCAGGCAGCTAGGCAATTGATGTATTATTGTAACAGCAACAAATTCTGAATTGGTTGCTCCCAGAACTGTTCACTCTCCTTCATTCTCCATGGCTCCTGCCTAATGGACAGGGGCTTGTATGTCCTGATTTGGAAAGCAGTGCAGTCACTCTAGGTTGCATCTCTATGATTAGGGCTGCTCTGTACAGGACCTCTATGGTTAGACATTCTCAGGACTCACAGGATATGTCTACACTGCAATATAAGCCCAGGGTTCAAAATCAGGCTCAAGTTTAACCCCCTCAGTTTGCCAAATTACGTAAGCCGCGGGCTCTCTGGAACCTCAGAATGTCATGTGGTTGGCGGAATGCACATTATTGGCTCCAGCTTACAAGTTGTTTATTTTGTTTTGTTTTAAGGAGTCCTGTCAATTCAAGGATCCAGAAAATGGGTCGCCTATGCAGCCCTCCGTTAAGGGCGGTTGTTCCAGTACCAGGTCAAGAACAATGCAGCTGCTGGTGCCCCTTGACGATCACACAAGGGACAATGGGTTCTTTCTCCCCAGTAGGGCTGCTAGCCAAGAAGCCATTTGCAGATGTCTGGGAACCCGTCGGGGTAGGCGGGGAGGCAGCCAAGCAAATGGCTGGCGCCTCTTCGTGGTGGATGTTCAATGCAGGTACTCCATAGGGAGGGCAGCCAGTGACCAAATAAATGGCCTGGAAAGGACTTAAAAGGAGGTACCAGATAAAGGAACAGAATGGGGGAGGGGGTTTGGGGACTCCTATGATTGGTACGGCAGGGAGCCAACCCCCTCTGTTCTCATAGCCCTCCTTAACTCTCTTACGAGGCTGGTGGATGGTAAGGTCCAAGCCATGGCTTGGCTGGGGGACCTGGATGGAAACAAAGGGGGGTGGGTGAAAACCCCGGAAAACTGATTTAAATAAGCATGGTTAAACAAAGGGGGGCCTGATGAAAGCCCCGGAGAATTGATTTGAATAAGTATGAATTTGCCTGCACTGTACACTTTATCTGCCGCGTAGTCCCAGACATCTATATAATAAAGTTGCGGCCTGATTAAAACCCATAACAAGTCTCCTGTCCTTCTTGCGGTATACCCAGCCAATGACTGCACCACAACTAAAGGTGGGGCAGAATTTGTCTGGGATTACCCAAAGAAAGGCAGCTCTGCTTTTGGGTGGTGGGGGGGGAAGAGGAGGAAGGTCAGAAAGTGCTGCAAAAGGTGCTTTGCAGCAATGACTAACCCCCCTTTCCCACCCCAGGAATGTGCATAAAGGTATGAAACTGGGCTGGGGCAAGTCTCTATGTCCAAGCAGCAAGGAAGCCAGCACCCACCCACCATCCCTCCCCTAGTGGAGGCGAATGGCAGGCTGGGTTAGAACCTGCTGTGGGCGCATTACGCTAGTTGCCCCTTTTAAAGGGGGGCTGGGAAGGAATTTTTCCCGCACCACCAGAATTGGCTTCGGTGGAGTGTGGTTTTTTCGCCTTCCTCACAGCGGGTGTGAGGATGGACCTTTTCTGGTGAATAGAAAAGGTGGTAGGACATATGTCGCAACTTATTTTGTAATATTGGGTGGATGTTCAGTGCAGGTACTCCATAGGGAGGGCAGCCAGTGACCAGATAAATGGCCTGGTAAAGGACTTAAAAGGAGGTACTGGATAAAGGAACAGAATGGGGGAGGGGGTTTGGGGACTCCTATGATTGGTACGGCAGGGAGCCAACCCCCTCTGTTCTCAGAGCCCTCCTTAACCCTCTTACGAGGCTGGTGGATGGTAAGGTCCAAACCATGGGTCGGCTGGGGGACCTGGATGGAAATAAAGGGGGGCTGGTGAAAGCCCCGAAAAACTGATTTAAATAAGCATGGATTAAACAAAGGGGGGGGGGGGCTGGTGAAAGCCCCAGAGAATTGATTTGAATAAGCATGGATTTGCCTGCACTGTACCGGGTAGTCCCAGACATCTATATAATAAAGTTGCGGGCTGATTAAAACCCATAACAAGTCTCCTGTCCTTCTTGCGGTATACCCAGACAATGGACAGGGGCTTGCATGTCCTGATTTGGAAAGCAGGGCAGTCACTCTAGGTTGCATCTCTAACATTAGGGCTGCTCTGTGCAGGATCTCTATGGTTAGACTTTCTCAGGACTCACAGGGTATGTCTACACTGCAATATAAGCCCAGGGTTTAAACTCAGGCTCAAGCTTAACCCCCTTTCCATCTACACACAAATTGCGCTAACTCTGGCTCGGGCCCAGGATCCCCTGGGTGGAGGAGTCAAGCCAGATCCCAGGGTTCAAACCCTATTGCTTTGCTCTGTGGATGCAGCCCCACTGGACTTGTGCTCTGGGAGTCTCCACAAGGGCCCCACACTCCCACAGGCTGACTTTCTTTGTCTTCTGGACAGGCAAGTTGGTGACAGGCAAGTTTTCCCACCATGCATCACAAACCAGGCTACGGCAGCCACATTTTGGGAGGGTGCTAGGAAGTTTGGGATATGGCTGGTTGGAGTTGGACCAACATAATGCAGTGTAGACACTGGAGACCCGGGGTTCAACAATTCCTAACCTAGGGTTACAGATGTGCTTAGACACTCAAGCCCTAGGTTTACAACCTCGACTCTGCTAACTCAAGTTCTACTAACCCCGGGCTTACATTGCGGTGTAGCTCTTCCCCCTGAGACCCAACCAGACATTCCGCCTAGGGCATAGTCTCTCATGGCCAAAGACTTGGAACAACAACTAGATTGCTCTAGCAATAACTAGGGATCATTAATTAGCCAGGACCACGCCCACCTGAGCCAGGGCCAACTGGGAAGCACCAAGATCCCACTCGTTTGGATTTCCTCCCACCTCCAGCAGTCCACCAGAACCTGGGTTTGGTGAGTGTCAGAGCACAATATATGACCTATTTGTTCAGCCACGCTTTTGCTTAACTGATGGATTCAATTAATAGCAGAAAGTGGAGATCTGTTGCTGAGCCTTTGAAATAAAAGAATAATAATTTGTTTGGGTTTTTTTCCAAGTTATTTTTAACAGTTTAAAGCCAGGTATCAATCTATCATTTTATACTCGTTTGATCAAAATAAAAGTAATTTCTCATTTTCTCTTCCTATCCAGATATTATTTTATTATCCAATACCACGCAGAGCCTAGGTGTGCCAAACAATCTGAAATAAATGTACTGCAGACAGTTATTAAGTTAAAGGTGTTTATGAGTAAATCTATACTGCAAAGTTTTATCTTTTTGCTCCCTTTTCATGTTCTAGCTTTGTAGTATATAACAAGCATCCAGTATATATAAAAGAACGTTGTACTATTTTTACTATTCAACATAGCATCTCTAGAGCACTGTTGAGGTAAATTTAGGGATAGTTCAACTAAGACTCTAAAATGCAAGACACAGAATACCAAGGAATCTTGAAAGTGATGCCATTTATTTTGTGCCTAGCTACCACCTTAACTTTCTATTTGATTTTTCTTGTCTTTCAGAAAAAACTGCTCAAGAGATAAACTTCTCTCAGGGAAAGCACAGGAAAAAATTATCAGCAGATCCTGTTCATAGCTCACCGTAGATCTTAGGTTATTTTCCTGTCCTTTTAAAAAGAAAATCTCTCTTTGTCTATTGGTCTTTGTACAAGAAGTACATGTTAATAGTATCTTTATTGCTGTTATCTTGATTTTTTTCTCTAACTAGCCATTGCCACACATGAGTTTGGTACAAACGTAGTATTGAAATTTGTTTATAATTTTTTTCAATGTTCATTTTCTATATATCTTAATAATGGTAGACCAGTAGCTCTCAACTTTTTTCAAACCGGAACCCTTTCGTATTGAGCAGTATGGGAAGTACAGAGTGTTTGCAATCCCATGACACATGTTCACAACCCCCAGACTGACGTCCCTCATTGTAGATGAAAGGCAGTCTGATTATTTGCTTTCTTGTGGATGCTGATATATATAGACAATGTAGGAAACATTTTAAGAGTTAGTGAAGCTATGACTTTTTTCATTAGTATTATTATTGTCTATCATTTATGATAGATTTATATATAATAAATAATCCCAGAATCAGAAATACATATTAAATACCTAAGTTTCCAGAAGAGAGAGATCCCACTGAGAGGAAACCTACTGTACTGTTATAAACTATTGACATACCAGACTGGATAAATATTTTGCTCTTAGTTTTAGATCTACTCAATCAATAAAAGATCAACAATTCTCTCTTTTTAATACAGCAGATGTGTGGGCTTTCCTTATGTGTGGTCTTGTTAGTTCCAGAAAATTGTGTTTACAGTATGTTTAACTTTTTCTTTCTACATAAAAGGGAAAGCCCTGTAACAAACTTGTTCTCTTATTTCTAAGAATGCAAGTATTAAAGTCTGTCATGAATTAACAGAATGCAAATGACTAGACTCAGTAACTTAAAACACACAGTAATCTAGCCCCATCTGTAAAATGGGGATAATGGTACTGATCCCCTTTGTAAAGAGCTTTGGGATCTGCAGATGAAAAGTGCTCTATAAGAGCTAGGTATCAATAGTAGTATAATGGAGCCAAGCAGCATTTTAAAGAGGACTCAACATACAGTAATAGGGATCATTCAGTCACAAGAAAAATACATACGAAATTAGAACAAACATATGCTTGATACACATACTATGGAAAAAAGTTATTTTGTATTATCTCAGCCTTATAGAACATGGTGACTAAATAGAGATCATAGAAAGGTAGGAATGGAAGGGACCTCGATAGATCATCTAGTCCTTCATTGAGGCAGGACTAAGTATTATCTAGACCACTCCTGACAAGTGTTTGCCTAAAAATCTCTAATGATGAAGATTCCACAACTTCCCTAACTAATTTATTCCACTGCTTAACTACCCTTGTTGTTAGGAAGTTTTTCCTAATGTCTAATCTAAATCTCCTTTGTTGCAATTTAAGCCTATTATAACTTGTCATGTCCTCAGTGGTTAAGAACAATTTATCGCCCTCCTCTTTATGTCCCCCAATCAGTCTTATCTTCTCCAAACTAAAAACACCAATTTTTTCAGTCTTTCATCTTCAGTCAGGTGTTCTAGACCTGTAATCATTTTTGTTGCTGTCCTCTGGACTTTCTCCAATTTGTCCACATCTTTCCTGAAATGCGGAGCGCAGAATTGGGCACAATACTCCAATGGAGCCCTTATCAGCGCTGAGTAGAGTGGAAGAATTACTTCTTGTGTCTTGCTTACTATACTCCTAATACACCCCAGAATGAGGTTTGGTTTTTTTGCAACAGTATTACATTGTTGACTCATATTTAGTTTGTGATCCACTAACACTCCCAGATCCTTTTCTGCAGTAATGCTTCCTAGGCAGTCATTTCCCATTTGTGCAATTGATGATTCCTTCCTAAGTGCAGTAATTTGTATTTGTCCTTACTGAATTTCATCCTATTTATTTCATAGAATTTCTCCAGACTATTTCTCCAGTTTGTCAAAATCATTTTGAATTCTAATCCTGTCCTTCAACTGCTCCCAGCTTGGTATTGTCCGCACACTTTATTAGTGTACTCTCTAGGCCATTATCTAATAATTTACAAAGACATTAAATAGACCCAGGACAGATCTTTGCAGGACCCCAGTCAATATGCCCTTCCAACTTGATTGTGAACCATTGATAACTACTCATAGTACAAGTATCAGAGGGGTAGCCGTGTCAGTCTGGATCTGCAAGAGCAACAAAGAGTCCTGTAGCACCGTATAGACCCACAGATATATTGGAGCATTGTTACTTTGTTGTATTGCCATTGTTACTCATAGTACAGTTTTCCAACCAGTTGTACACCCACCTTAGAGTACATATGTCTAGGCCAGTGGTTCTCAATGACTGGTTCGTGGACCAGCACCATTCCCTGAAATCTGCATGACACAGTTTAGAAAGGCAGCAAGCTAGTCCCTGGTATCAAAAAGGTTGAGAAACACTGGTCTAGGCTATATTTCCCTAGTTTGTGTATGAGAAGGTCACATGAGACAATATCAAAAACCTTACTAAAGTTGATATATCACACCTGCTTCCCCCTTATCCACAAGGCTTGTTACCCTGTAAAGAAGCATATTAGTTTGGTTTGACATGATTTGTTCTTGACAAATCCATGTTGACTGTTATCACCTTATTATCTTCTAGGTGCTTACAAATTGATTTATTGAATATTTGCTCCATTATCTTTCCGGGTACCAAAGTTAATTATACTGGTCTATAATTCCCTGGGTTATCCTGTTCCCCTTTTTATAGATAGGCCCTTTTCCAGTCCTTTGGGATCTCCCATGTCCTCCACGACTTCTCAAAGATAATCGCTAATAGCTCAGAGAGCTCTTCAGCCAGTTCCTTAAATATTCTAGGGTATATTTTGTCGGGCCCTGCCGATTTGAAGACATCTAACTTGTCTAAGTAATTCTTAACTTGTTCTTTTCCTATTTTAGCCTCAGATACTACCCCATTTACACTTATGTTCCCTTTGTTAGTCATTTGATCACTGCTAACCTTTTTGGTGAAAACTGAAACAAAAAAGGCATTTAAAACTTCTGACATTGCTGCATTTTCTGTTATTGTCTTTCCCACATCATTGAGTAATGGGCCTATCTTGTCCTTGGTCTTCCTCTTGCATCTAATGTATTTGTAAAATGTTTTCTTGTTACCTTTATGCCTCTAGCTAGTTTAATCTCATATTGTGCTTTGGCCTTTCTAATTTTGTCCCTATATGCTTATGTTGGTTTTTTAAAAATCTATTCATCCTTCATAATTTGACCTAGTTTCCACTTTTTGTAGGATGTTTTTTGTTTCACATCATTGATGATCTCCTGGATAAACCATGGTGGTCTCTAACCATACTTCCTATCTTTCCTAATCACTGGGGTAGTGTGCTCTTGTGTCCTTAATAATGGCTCTTTAAAAAACTGCAAACTCTCCTGAACTCTTTTCCCTCTTAGACTTGCTTCCCAAGGATCTTCCCTACCAGCTCTCTGAGTTTGCTAAAGTTTACCTTCTTGAAGTCCATTGTCTTTTTTCTGCTATTTTCCCTCCTACCATTCCTTAGAATTATGAACTCTTATTTCATGATCACTTTCGTGCAAGCTGCCTTCCACTTTCAAATTCTCAACCAGGTCCTCCTTATCTATCAGAATCAAATGTAGAACAGCCTCTTCTCTTGGTTCTTTCTCCACCGTCTGCAATAAAAAGTTATCTTGAATACATTCCAAGAACTTGTTGGATAATCTCTTCTCTGTTGTATTATATTCCCAACAGATGTCTGGGTAGTTGAAGTCCCCCATCACACCAAGTTCTGTGCTTTGGATGATTTTGTTTTAGTTGTTTAAAAAAAGCCTCATCCACCTCTTCTTCCTGGCAAAGTGATCTATAGTAGACCCCTACCATTACATCAATCTTGTTTGTATGCCTTTTATCCTTTCCCAGACACTTTCAACAGGTCTGCCTCCCACTTTTGTCTCAGTACAAGTTTATATGTCTTCGATATACTAGCCAACACTTCCTCCCTTTTTTTCCTGTCTGTCCTTCCTGAACAAGCTGTACCCTTAACCCTTCTATACCAATATTCCAATCATGTAAATTATCCCACCAAGTCTCTTAAGTATTACAGTGATTGGACACTATATAGAAATATAGAGCTGGATTATACACAAGGGAACAATTGTCCTCTCCTAGAAAGCATGTAAATACTGCAGCGATAATAACTACACACTTTAAATAGATTGATTTGCCTCCACTAGAGACGAGATTTTGTTAGTGAAGACTGATTAGTTAAAGCATGCTTAATGGAAGCCTGGCAGAGTCACTATGGTTTAGTAGACTACTAAGAGATTTGGGAATTTTCTGTAGAATCTTACTTTAGCAAGAATTTACCCCAAGGAGAGATTTGTCTTGTAGGGTTGGGATTGATTCTCTAGTGCCTACACAAGCTCTTTGCTGCCCCTCTTCAGGGATGCACCTGGGAGGCCCTGATATCTACACTGATAGGATAGGACTTTAAACATGTCATGGAAATCAAACAGCATGAGACAGAACTTAAGGATCACTGATTGTATACATAGAATTGACAGATCCCATTATTCAATAACCATTGGAGTTCTTTTCAGCAACGCATGGATTGCAGGACTGTTTCATTCACAGCCATTGATTGAGATTTCTCATTTTAAAAACTGCTATAAACAGGCATTTAATATAGCAAACACTATGAAAGTACCAATAAGGGTTTCTAACTTTCAACCATAAAATCAAATTTAGAATTAAGAGTCAATCTACACTATCTTTATTGTTCCAAATTTTCTCTCTCTTTCACACAGCGTATCTATAACTTACTACGAATTCTCTCTCTCACCCACATCCACAAATAAAGATCAACAGAACCAGCAATGTCTGAAGTCACTCCTATTGACACCAGTGAGTGTGCATCTATGCCGGCAAAAATTTGGTTCTACAAGTTTTATTCATTTCCGATTTATGCAATATATAAGCAGATAACAAATAGAAAACTTCCTTAGGCATGTGCATTCAAATAAAGCAGACCCTGAATATTATTTTTATTTATATATATATAAAAATAAATGAAACTTAACCTATTTTTGATTATTTCATTCCTCCATATCTAGTTTTGACCTTGGATATGATTATCTGGTTAGTTTTTACAATTAATTGCTTATGTCTTCTCATTTTAATTAACAATGGAAATAAACTTGTTTGAAATCTATTTCTGCATTGTATCCCACTGTAAAATTGCTTTTCTTGTGTTATCCTTTGTTGGTCTCCAAGAAGGGCCTCCTTTTGTTCAATTTATTTCCTGTTTGCTAGGGTGGGTTCATGTGCTGAAATACTTGAGTTAATGAAATGCTTGACTGTTAAAAGGCCAGCTCCTGCAGCCTGTGCTGATGTGACTAATCCCATTGATTTCAATAGGAGCAGTCACATGAAAAAGGGCTCGGCTCAGGCCCAAAAGTTCCACTATGCCTCTGGCATGCCGAGGGAGTAGAGTTTGGTTTGCATGACAGTCTAAACGCAGAAATTTTCAGCTATTTCAGTTCTTAATTTTCAGCCTTACCATTGCACTCGTGGGTTTTTGTTTTGTTTTTTTGCATTAGTGCCAAATCCTGGATCTCATCACAATGTCCAAGTGGCTGAGGAAAGACTCTTCCTGTGGGACAGAATGACTGGTGGATCTATGTAGTCACAGATCCACTACCATTCCCCACAAAGAACTTGATTCTGAATTCAGTGAAATTACTCACCCGATTAAGTGCTTTGCTGGATCAGGGCCAGAGAGCTCAGCATCTTGCAGGGTCAAGCCCCAAAATCCCTGCTGAGTGGGGTGCAGGAAGCCCCCATGGAACAGAACTCTGACATGTGCAGGGACTGATGACCCCTTGCTTCCTTTTCCATAGCAGAACAACACTAGTTCCAATGAGTTGAGTTTCTCTACAACATCAGAGGAGGAAGCAGGATTTGGCCCCAATGATCATTAATGGGACAATGTTGCAGCTAAGATAAAATGTGACATTATTTTGTCGACAAATATTGGGTGTGAAGTTATTTTTGCAGAAGTTATGTGGATAAAGGTCACTTTGCAAAATCAAGGGATGGATTCTCCATCCTGCTATTGCTCCTTTACTCAGTTTTTGTGCCTGGGAAATTCTCTTGAACTGAGCAGGACAACCACAGGTTATTTTATGAGGCCCCCTTCACAAGGCCTAACCTAGGCAGTGGGCTTAGTATAGGACCAGAGAGTAGAGGGGCGGGCCAGGGGGAGGGCTTTAGCAGATGCGACTTCAGCAGTTTTTGGGCTGCTGTACCTTAGGGCTGTCCAAATTATGCTAAGGGCCTTTTTAGCCCTCATAGAAACCCAGAATTGGGTAAGCGCAAAGGTGACCTTAGCCACCCACTTCCTTGGGCCTCAAGTTTTATGCTGAACTTCTGGGAAAGAGCTCTAATTCTTTATAAGCCTAATCCAGTTCCCATCAAGGTCAACAGGAGGCGTTCTGTTGATTTCAGTGGGAGTTGGATCAGGCCCTGTAGGGGATGCTGTTACATTTTCCTATCTAATTCATTGTGGGTTGTGTATTTTTTCTTAAAACAGGAGAAACTCTGATTACTCAAGAAAAAAGAGTCATGACTTATGACCAAATGCACAGCGAAGTAGTCAGATATGGCCAAGGCACGACTGGGGAAGGAAAAGTAATGAAGATTTAGCCTGAGAAGAAATGGAGGGGGGTTATGAAATGCACTTAATCTTCTTTGAATGGGAATGTTTAAAAAATAAAATATAAATCAATGACCTTGATGCATTGTATTAAATGTATTTCTCATGGAAGCGGTGACATCTCTCATTTCTTAGTGGGATAATTGCTATTGTGTACAAATGAAAATAGTTTTCTGTTTGAGAAAGCCAAATCATTTTAGCAATATTCAGTTTGACACTTGAGGGGGGAGAAATCAACCGAAATCCAGAAAGACAAGACACTGTACAGATCTGCACCTTTATCAATCAATGTAAACAGAAGAGAGCATTCATTTATGTTTCTCATGCTTGTAGGTACAACAATGCTATTATTATTCAGGGATCACCCATGATACAGAATGTATTTTGTTTTACTACAAAAAGATATTTTTCAAGCAAATGGTGGCAATGTAGATGCTTTCAAGCCTTGTGTTGAAAATCTGTGTATCTGAGCTAAAATCCAGAAAGGCAACAATAAAAGGCTGATTTTTGTTAAAAGTGGCCCTTTGGTACTAAACGACGAAAGCCCTGTCTAGTTGTATGTCTTTAACACAGGTGGTGGTTGGTGTTTAAGATAAAAATGGAGCATAATTTGTTGGTTGTCTTTGACCTTTCAGTAAAAATGCGTCTCATGGATTTTATTATGACAAAATCCAAGAAACGAGCAGGATGTATATATTTTACACAACAAAAGGTTAATTTATGTCCTTTCTAAGTGGTGATTTTTGATGTATCAGAATATATAGAGAAACTAGGATCTCTCTTTGTTAAAGTAACTGCATAAAAGGTGGGAGGTTTTCAACGGTCTCTTGCGTGCTGTTTCCGAAGAATATATATAAAAGCACCCTTTTTAGATTCAAATCTCATCTGTTCAGTTGAATTTCATGGGGGTGTATGCTGTTGTACTGCTGATAATCAAGTACCAGAGTAGCCATTGTCACTGTATTAAAAGTCACCAGGACTCCCATTCAGTACCTCATCAATAGGATTAGTCACTGTGAACTCCACATTTTAAATAAAATAAGTGCCTTTGGTAATTCACTTGGATTTTCCAAGAGGTACATAGTGAGAACAAATAGATCTGTACAAAATTCAAGCATGTCAGTGATAAAAGTTTTGTTAATCCTTAAATATTTAATGTGAGAAAGTTTATTGTAAGTACTCAGTGGACCAAGTTCTGATTAGTTACAATGGTATATGATTTCAGTGGAATTACTCTGAATAAAGTCAGATGAGAACAGGCTGCAACATATAAAACTAAGGATGGAAGATTTAAGGGAGAAGAGGTACTCACATGAGTGACAGGGAAAACAAAAGCCTGAAGATTGTTTTTTCTTCAGTAAATGCAAAACAGAAAGCAAAAGGACATCTGTAATATTCTAAAGCTAATTTTTGACTCTGACGTGCTTAGCTACTTCACAGACACTGAAGCACCTGTACTCAGAACAAAGTGGAATGTCATGCTTTCCTTTTAGATAACCAAAACCTTAACTTCAGATTTAATAGAATAAGTGTACATTATTAGATCCATTATTTAAATGAATTTTTGTAATATGTACTAGTATTAAAATTTTCTGTGAAATTCACTGTAAATATTGTGACATTAAATTTAATCAAAAATATATTCTATTTGTAAATGTTGTAAGATAAATGTTATCTGAGGGCTAAGAAGCAAGGAATGCTTCAACAAACTGGTGGATGGGGATCTACAATGCGGAAATAGGTGCTAAATGCTTTTGGACCAACATTGCCCTTGAAAACACAAGCAGTAGAAAATCTATAATATCATTGTGTTGCTTCAGCCAATGATTTTGTTTTCCTTTTGTCTAACAGATTTTAAGGCTGAAATGACAGGCACCTGCCTAGCAGCCATTAGTGCCTTTAAAAATCCACCCTGAATTTCCATCTCGTTGTTAAATTAGAACAATGATCCCTGGGAATAAATACCAGTAGCATGACCTACATTGTTTTTCTAAGAAGCTCAAATAGAGTATGTACTGTGAGCCAAGTTTGGTATTTCCCTATCCCCAGCATGGGAGAGCTGGTGGAGAATGTTGCTTCATAATAGGTTACAGTTCCACACCTTATTATCATCACCATCCAACAACAGTCAATCAACTAAACAATACATCTGGGTTACAAAGAATACTGGAAATCATAATATACTGATATTTTGTCATGCAGTGCGGAGCTCATTATTCTGCCTGTGGCCTTCCTGCAATCCCATCTCCTGCCATAATGAGCAGTAGATGGCAGAGCTCACTTTGCTAATGAGCGATAAAGGCTTCCCGTAAATACCTACACACCTAGAATACATTAAGCAAATCATGTGCACAACATGCCACAGGGTAAGAAAAGGAGCGTACAAAAAAGGCCAATGGGTAATTTGAACATCTACATAAAATGACACTTGGCACTTCTCTGATGCCTTCCGTCTGCAGATCTCCAAGTGCTTTACAAAGATTAAATTAAGCCTCATGTAAGGTGGGCTGGTATTATCCTCATTTGCCACATGAGTAAGGATTTAAGTGATCTGTCCAAAGCTGTAGCAGAGCCAGAAATAGAACTCAGGGTTTCTGGCTCCAACATCTGTGCCTTAACAAAAAAGAAGCCTTCGCTGTTCTTCCTTTCTCATATTAGTGTTTCACCTTCTAACATCAGCTCTAGATAACGTGTAAAATACCTTAAGTTTAGTTTAGAGTATACTTATTCTATTAGTTTTTGTGGTCATGGATGATTTGTGGAGTAATGGTCTGAATTTGAATTCTGTGGGGTTACCCGGATATGTGGGTGAACTTAAGACACCTTAAAGGGGCCTGATTTTCAAAAATGCTGAGCACTTGCACTATGAAAATTAGGTTCCTTTTAGATGTCTGAAGTTGGGCACCCACACAAAAATGGGAGGGACTCATGGTCAGTAGTCACTTTTGGAGATGCCAAAAATACAAATGAACCAACAAATAAGGTTGGGGGTTTCAAAGGCATCTAGGGGAGTTAGGTAACCAAATCCCCTTAAATATTAATTTGATTAGATTGCCTAACTCCCTTAGGCTCCTGGGAGAAATCCCAGTTTAAGTATACAAAAAGTAAAAGATGTTAAGATGCAATGTTAGGCTAATGCCTTTTTCAATTTCTTTCCCATCTAAACCCCCTCCCACCCCTTTACACTTATATCCGTTCGCCATTCTGCTTGAATAAGTGATATACCGAACCCATATTTCCTCAAACTACAATTTGTACAATACTTTCTTTTCTGTTGCTAAATTAGATGAGGGGCATGTCCATTTTGCAGCAGAGAATTCCAGCTTTTTAAACATCTTTGGTTTTTTACAAGTCTATGGAGACCCACCAACATCACGCTTCCTGAACCTCCCACACCTGTCTTTGAGTTTACAGGATATTTTTCCACCATGCTATTTTACATTTAACTTACTTTTCCCCTGCAGAAAAGAAAGTATGACTTTCTTCATCTTTCTACCGAGATAATTATATTGCACTCTCCACTGTTGCATCTAAGCACTTTTCAAAATTACATAAATCCAGACAAGGGGCATACAAACTGACCTAGAATTGATTCTCCTTTCTTCTGTCAAAGAAAAGGAAAAACAAAAGGTTTTTAATATTTATTAATATAATTATCATGTTTTTAATATTAGGATGGAAAATCTATGGCAAAGAGAAGAGTCTTGCATTTTGTCTTGAAAACAGTCAGGTTTGTGGTCATTCTTGCAGAAGACACTGGAGAAGGGAGTTTAACAGAAGTTGGCTAGCTACTAAGAAGTATCTGTCACTAAATGCCTTCTAGTTACCATTGTGGGTTCCATTGTTCCTGAAGATCATTGCTGCCCATAGTCTGGTGATCACAGAGGGAGAGGTAACCTTTGAGCTGTCCCAGGACCAGCACATTGAGCACACTGAAGATCAAAGCCAGGACTTTAATCTTGAGCCAGCATTCAATGGGTAGCCAGTTAAGTGATTGGAATGAATACACCAGTACTGTTATTGACCTGAATGTGTCAGGAGGCAGGATGCTGCATTCTCCACTACTTGAGGTTTCTATAATGAATGCAGAGTGTTGAAGTAATCTAATCTAGTTTTAAGGTTATAAATGCATAGTTTACAGTGGCCAAGACTGTAACTGACAGGATGCCACATGATCTGCTGGCCAGTCAAATGTGGAAGGTGTAATTTTTTCCCTGTTCTATTTGGGTAGCAACTGTGAATAAACAAACTGAATCTGATTTTTAAGATCCGTTTTAAAGCCCTTCTACTCTATTAGAAGGGTATATGGGAGTGTGATGGGGCTTAACCATATCACCTGCAAGGCTAGTGAATACACCCAATTAGCCATGTCTGCACTTGGAAAGGTGAGTAGCTCACTGGCTCCCAGCCAGAGAGGAGAGGGGGAGGGGCGTGGAGCTAGACCATACTAAATAGTCTGAAGGACCTTAGTTGAAGGACATGCTGTAGAGAAGACAGGCCTCTCTGGCTGAGAGAAGCCCAGGGTTATGGGAGCAGCATATGCTCCTGTGAGGGAATGGCTGAGATAGGGTTTGTGCTAGTACAAGGAGAGGATTTCCGTAGCCCCAGGGGGCAGGAATTATCCAGAGTCATTTGGACTTGTTCGGGATACCCTGAAAGTGGTTTGAACATTGTGACTTGGCCGAAGGGCTGAGCCACAGAAGATCTGGAGCCAGAGGCAGGTGGCTAACAGGAGGCACTGAAGTCAAAGATAGCAACATCCCACACTGAGGCAAAAGCATGCTCCAAGGATGGGTGAGACCACCACAGGGGGGCTTAGTGTAACTCAGTATCAGGCCCAAAGTGTTCAGGAGGATAAGCAGGCTGCTTTGGTGATGGTGCTTGCTGGCTGGCTGATCATGTTGCTGCTGACACCAGATATAAAGATAAGAATATCCATCACAGAAGCACCCTGATACTAATACATCACTAAAGTTCTGCTGCAGTCAATGTGGTTTGTCAAATGAAAAGTAACTAATAGTAATGACACATTCTGATCTCCAGAAATAGAGTGGAAATTTGATAGTTTCTTTTTGTTTTCATTCATCCAATAAAACCATTAGAAGGAAGGACATAAATAGAAATATTATTAGAATTGATAAATACATCTTTTTCTAGAAATCTAATTAATTTATACTATACACAACTGAGCCAAATAACTAGTGTTCCACTGAATTAATCCTACATCTTGAATAACATTTTGTCCTGTTAATCTGAGATATGTCAAGCAATTGACCCCAGTTGTATTGACACCAGGGCCGTCTCTAACTTTTTTGCCACCCCAAGCAAATAAAATACAAAAACGAGCACCGCCCCGCCGAAACAAAAAAACCCAACAACCCCCGAGCATCGCACCGCCGAAACAACCCTCCCCCTCCCCCGAGCGCCACCCTGACAAAACAACCCCCCAAGCACCGCACCGCCAAAACAAACCCCCCTCCTCCAAGCGCTGCCCCACCGAAACAAAGCGCCCCCTCCCCTGAGCACTGCCCCACCGAAAACAAACCCCCCCTCCTCCAAGTGCCGTCCCGCCAAAACAACCCCCCGGAGCGCTGCCCCACCAAAACAAACCCCCCCGAGTGACAAGCACTGCCCCACCGAAACTACCCCTCCTCCCCCAAGCACTGCCCCACCAAAACAAACCCCCTCCTTCAAGTACCGCCCCACTGAAACAAACCCCCCCTCTCCCGAGCACTGCCCCGCCGAAACAAACCCTCCCTCCTCCAAGCGCCGTCCCGCCGAAACAACCCCCCCGAGTGCTGCCCCGCCAAAACAACTCCCCCCGAGCTCTGAGCGCTGCCCCCCGAAACAAACCCCCCCTCCTCCGAGCGCCGCCCTGCTGAAACGAACCCCCCCTCCCCTGAGCACTGCCCCGCCCCCCAAAAACCCAAACCAACCTCCGAGTGCTGCCCCGCTGAAGTAAAAACAAAACAAAAACCTCGAGCGCTGCCCCGCCGCCCCAAGATTGGCCGCCCCCTTAGAAGGTTCCACCCCAAGCACATGCTTGGTCAGCTGGTGCCTGGAGCTGGCCCTGATTGACACACAAACTAAGGGAGAATTCAGAAGTGCTGTTTAGAATTTAATGACAGGAGAAAAACAGGATGCATGTGTCAAAATGAAGATCAGAATCAAGTAATAAGACAGTTGTGAAAATATTTGAGATGAAACAGAATAATATTGATTGGAAAGCAAATTCTGGATGAAACTAAGCTCATAAGCAAAAAAGACATGGCAGTTTTGGAAACCAAAATCCTGCTTATAATTACTCTGGCCACATTTTATTTAGAGAATTATTACAACTGAATTCTTAAGGTGAGGAGAATGGTCTTTCCTGCATGAGAGAAAATGGAAAGGACAGGAGGAAAACCTAAAAATATGAAATTGTCTTGGCAAAAATAAGGAGTTCTGGCAAGCTTCTTAGTTGCAGGAGGCAACCAAACCAAGGAGTTCTTTCTCATGGCTTTGTTTGTGTACATGACCTGGGTTATCTCGATCATTTCAAATAGTGATTCATTCCCAGTGTCAGCCCAGCAATACCATCTAACTGAACAAAGATTATGGCCTATGAAGAGGTCCAAAAGTTTCAAATGGATCAGACGTGAAAGGGTAAAGAAAATCTTTCCCTGTCCAAAGAGAACTTTAGCTCAGCTAGAATGTAAATTGGCTGATAAACTGATGATCAAGGACACATATGATGAAATCCTAGCCTTACTGAAAACAGTGAGAGATTTATTAACTGCAGTGGGACTAGGACAGGGATCGGCAACCTTTGGCCCGCAGCCTGACAGGGTAAGCCCCCTGGCGGGCTGGGCCGGTTTGTTTACCTGTCGCGTCTGCAGGTTTGGCCGATCGCAGCTCCCACTGGCCGTGGTTCGCCGCTCCAGGCCAGTTGGGGTTGCAGGAAGTGGTGGCCAGCACATCCCTTGACCCGTGCCACTTCCCGCAGCCCCCATTGGCCTGGAGCGGCGAACCACAGCCAGTTGGAGCTGCGATAGGCTGAACCTGCAGACATGGCAGGTAAACAAACCGGCCTGGACCACTAGGAGGCTTACCCTGACGTGCCACGTGCCAAAGGCTGCCGATCCCTGGACTAGGATTTCTCTTATGAATTTTTCTAATCCTGAGTTCTAGTCTTCCTCTCTATGTTAATTATAAACACATTCACAAGAGAATGTAATTTTATTTGTTAAAACCAAGTTGAAATTCAAAATATTTAAAAGCAAAAGTACATTGAACTAGAAAAGCTGCAATGTCTGAAACACACTATCTTTTAAAAAAAGATTATAAGTATGTAGGTGCTTGTGGGAGAAGAAGACAGATAGGCAATTGAGGCTGGCATCCCTGACAGAGAAGGCAAGGGTTGATAGCTTGATAAGCTCATAGATCCGATAGGTAGGGCAGGGCTAAATAATAAAGGGCCTTAAAAGTAAAGACAAAGAGTTTGTGTTTGAATGGGGAAGCCAGGTGGGGAGGGGAGATGCAAAGAAAGAGGGATTATGTGATTGAAGTGACAAACCAGGAAAATGATTCCAGCAGCAGCATTTTGAATGAACTTGAGGGAGGCAATGTGGCTGGCATCGAGGCCAGAGAGGAGATTACAATAGTCAAGGCATGAGATGATTAGGGCCTCAACAACAGTCTTGGTAGTTTGGACAGAAGGGGAGAAAAGAATTTTTAAATTTTCTGTTAATAGAGCAGTAAGACTTCGACACTGTATGACATAACTAACTGAAACTGCATAACACTAAACTAGCTGCCATGCACCAATATAATTTAGCGCTGTCAAATCCATGATTAGTTATCAAAATTAGACATTTTTCAGTATTGTAGCATTGGAAAGAAGTGCTACTTGCAATGCTTCAATACTAGAAAGGAAGACATCAGATGAGGACTAAGATGTAATGTCCAGTCATGGAAATCCATATTTTTAACAAATCTTGGAATACTGGGGAACATAAGAATGGCCTGCTGGGTTAGACTAATGGTCCATGTAGCTCAGTATCCTGTCTTCTGACAGTGGTTGCTGCCAGATGCGTCAGAGAGAATGAACAGAACAGGACAATTCTCGAGTGATCCATCACCTATCATCCAGTCCCAGATTCTGGCAGGTGGAAGTTCCAGAAGACTTGCACAACATTAGCTTTGCCCCCAATATTTAAAAGGGTTAAACAGGATGGCTTGGTTGACTATAAATTGGTTTGTCTGACATTGAGATCCAGGGTAAAATCATGGAATGGAATCAGTAAAGAATTAAAGGGTGGTTCCAAAATTAATGCCATTCAACATAATGACATGGAAGATAGGTCTTGTCAAACAAACTTGATATATCTCTCTCTGAGATTGCAAGTTTGATTGATGAAGACAACTCTGTTGACATAGGGCCAGCCCACAACATTTTGGCACTTGAGGCGGGGAGCTCAAATGATGCCCCCATTTCCCCTCGCTTGGGCCAAAACTTTGAAAGGTCTCAATTCTGCCTTTTTCCTGTTCTACTCCTCTCATGGTACTGCTCTGCTACCTACCCCTATGAAGGAGAACTAACAACTTAAAATGCCTTGTTCAAAAATGTTAAGTAACACTTAACTTTCAAACGCCTGAACAACAAATGTAGCTTTTCTTGTCTGCATAATAAACACTGGCATTTTAATCTGTTTGAATAATCAAGTGGTGCTTTCCGTGCCTTCTTGGTTGCAAAGATTTGAACTGCTTCTGCTTCCTGAAGGTCCACTGTCTGGGCCAGCTCATGCTCTGTTGAGATGGTTGCAAGGCCGACCAGCCTCTCCTGTGTCATTGTGGAGCGTAGATGTGTTTTTATTAACTTCAGCTTGGGGAAGCTGCGTTATCCACTGGCAACTGTTACAGGAAGTGTTAGAAGTATGCGCAGAGCAACAAAAGCATTTGGAAAGAGGGAGAGGTCATCTTACTTGTGCACATATATTCCAGAACAGCCTTTGAAGTTGATCCTGCTGAAATGTATCTTGAAAGGGCTTTCAGCTCATCACCTAAATCACTCGCATCAATATCGCACATGTTATCATGTGTCAGCACTGTCTCTAGTACCCTGCATTGCTGGTGTAGGTCTTCTTCAGGTATAGTGAGGAGTTTTGGAATATCATACAACAACATCCCAAATATACTGCTGTGTTCCTTGAGCTGCATGAAACGTTCTTCAACTGACTGTATTGCACAATCTAGAACATGGTTAAATAATTCAACTTTGAATTGTTGTTTGGGGTCTCTTATGAGATGATCCTGTGCCTCGTAATCAAAATGTCTTCTTCAGTGACTCTTGTATTCTTGAATGGGTGGGAAAATAGCTTCAGTGTGAAGTTCCTCTGCCAACTTCTGTGCACTCTTCAGAATGTTTTGAAATCCCTCATCTGATCGGTAAGACCGTAGGTATGACATTGCTTTGTCCGGTTGTTCCATTGCTCCAGATATATCAAGGTCAACACCTTGGAGTCTCTTGCTTACAGCATTTATTTCAAACAGTATGTCATGCCACAACACTAAGCCACACAGAAATTTGAAGTGATGTATGTTTCTGGTGATTCCATTTCTCTCTGCCACTGTTCTGCCACGAACAGCTCCTGTCATAGCATTATCCTCCATAATGGCAACTATGGCATCATCTGTCTTCCCAATTTGGTGTTTGATAGGTTTCTTGCCCCCTCTCAACTTTCCCATCGTGTGGCACTCAATGGTTTCAGTGTCAGAGAGGATGTTCCCAGATGTTGCTTCAAAATTTGCCATTGATGAGTTGATGCAGAGAAAAATACATAGATGCTTTGAATTACATTAAAAAATTCAGCAGCCTCACTAGAAGCTGATGCTGCATCACTGACCACCAAATTCAATGAATGAGAACTGCATGGGACAAAAAAAGTTTGAGGGTTTAACTCTCGGCTCCATGTCTGCACTCCTCTGTTCTTTCCTCTCATGTTGGCACCATTATCGTAGCCCTGACCTCTCATATCAGCTATTGCAATTCCCGTATCTTCCAGCTTTTTAAGAAGCACATTTGTCATACCAGCTCCTGTAGTATCATCAATGTCAATAAATTCTAGAAAATGCTCTCTGACAGTCATCATTGCAGGGACATTTTCACTAGGTTCTGTTTTTGTTACAAAACACACCATTGAAGTCATTTGTGCCATATGGGTGATGTCAGGTATGCAGTCCGGAATAAAAGAGTAATATCTTGCTGACTTCAGATCTGCCACAATCTTCTGTTTGACTTTTGTTGCCAGTAACTGTATGATTTCATTTTGAATTGTTTTTCCAAGGTAGTGGTGTGTGTACATTTCTTGGGTGGTACATTTCTTCTTAGATGCTCCTGGAGTACAGCATCAAAGTCAGCAATCAGGTCCACAATTTTAAGGAAGTTTCCATTGTTTGGCACATACAGCTGTTCTGAAGTGCCATGCAGTGCTAGGTTTTGGGTAGCAAGCATTCTCACAATGGCAATGAGCCTTTTCAGTACATTTTGCCGGTAAAGAGACTCTGATGCAATCTTCTCTTGATGCTGATCATCTGTGGTGGCCTTTAACCTTAGTCTCATCTTAAGCGCTTTCCACCTATGGAATGCTCTCTGGTGATTTGCTGCCTTCTCAAGGCATGCCAGACATCTAGCCAGATTTTTCCAGTCCTTTGTTCCTGTAGTACCCAATGTGGCTGGAACACTAGACTGGAAGAGTTTGCAACATTCTGGATTTTTGAGTACATAAGCCATGGCCTCTCCACTTTGCCACCATTGGGGGATTTCACGCCAATAATATGTTGGATGGAAACTTCTATTTTCATCGTCTTTGGGGAACATGAATTTTTTTCACTTGCTGTGGCCCATGCAGTACAAGGAAGTCCCCCATGCTACTGCTCAAGTGGGTCCACAGTCCTGGATCATCTAGACTTAAGAAACTAAACTCAGCAGCAGTTCTTTCTTGTGCCTCCACCACACTCTTTTCTGATCTACACTTTTCTTCAGGAATGTGCATGGTTACATCCATTTGAGATGGAGATATGGGTGCTGCAGTAGCTGCCAGGTCACCTCCACTCTGACTAACTGGAAGATCAAGCATCTCCTCACCATTCACATCCTCCCTGGGGCTGGCCGTGAACATTTGTGTCTATGTATCTCAGGAGAGCTCCTTCCTGCTTAGATAGAAAAGCTTCCTTTGCTTTCTTTCTTTTTCTGAATGCTGCCCCAGAAGGGCGTTTTCTTCTTTCACTCATGACTGCTGTTCTGTGCCAGCTATAGTGGCTCTCAACACTCAATTGAAGGGGACAAATAAGCAGGCTGGTAGCAGGGCCTGAGTGAGGGAAGATATCAGCATCTTAAGGGCCTAACTGGCTCCTACTACTTCAGTTGACTGCCTGTTCTCCTCAAGTGGTTCAGGGAAGCAGCAGGAAACAGGAAGCTTCCTGAGAAGCTGGTGTTAATCAGTCCAGGCTCCTGGGGGGTCCAGGTACATAAGAGGCTCCATCTCCTCTCTCTCCCTGCAGCTCCTGCTGCTTTCTGTTATTCCCTCTCACCTTTTCTCCTGCCTGCCTGTTATGTCTCTTGTGCCCGCCTTCCTGCAGCACAGCACTCCACCATCTCTGTGCATCTAGAGCAGAGAGAATACATATGCAGCAGCAGCAGACACAATTTTGTACACTCTGGGTCCTAGTGGTACCCCCGCCCCCACAGTTTGGCACCTGAGGCGGCCGCCTCAGTTTGCCTCATGGTAAGGCCAGCCCTGTGTTGACATAATACACTTAGACTTCTATAAGGCATCTGACTTAGTCCTGCATGAGATTCTGATAAAATAATCAGCACCATGCAAAAATCAATGTAGCCCATATTAAATTAATTAAAAAATTAACTGATCTCAAAGTCCTCATCCTCTTAAGGGGTGCTTTTAGTGGGGTCCTGCAGGGATCTGTTCTTGGCCCAATGCTATTAAATATTTTTATCGATTATCTAGGAGAAAATATAAAATTGCTTGTAAAACTTGCAGATGATACAGAAATTGATGGAGAAGTAAATAATGGTGATAGGGCAGTTATACAGACCTATCTGGATCACTTGGTAAGGTGGGCTCATTTGAATAATTTATATTTTAATACAGTCAAATGCAAGGTCATATATCTAGGAAGAAAGGTCACTGTAGCAGGGTATTTCCGGATCTGGCACAAGAACCCCATATTTCCTTTCTTGGGAATTGCACCCAGGTTCTCATATTTGTTAAATAATATCCCTTCTTGGGATGTGGTTTATTAAAACAGCATCACAGTTCAAATGTCAACTTAAATCAGAAAAAGTGTGAGTGTGTGCAGTGAATTATATATACTTGATATAATTATAAACTTTCCTTCCCAAAAAAACCAGCTGCTCTGCATTTCCTCTGGCCAATTTTTCTTAAGGATTCTGCTTTTGCCCTTCCTTGAAGGTAGCTCCAGCCTGGCCTTTGCATCTGCTTAGGGTGGAGAACTGCCAACCCAGTTGTCTTTGAGCTGGTCTCCCTTCAGTGATGAAGAAGATTCCTTCTTATAAGTCTCACACCAGGTTAATAACTGGTGATATTGGTCCTCTGGCTCAAGTGAAATGCTGGCTCAAGCCCATCACCTGGGAACAGATAACTAGACACAGACAAGGCTGAGCTCAACTCCCTAAAAGAGCCAGTCCACCTTGTAACAATCATATTTACAAGCTGTGGGACTGTATCCTGCAATGCAGTGACACTGAAAAAGACTTAGCTGACGATCCATCACAGACCCCTGAGCATGACCTCCAGTGTAATGCTATAGCTAAGAGGGTGAATGTGATCCTTAGATGTATAACCAGGGGAATATTAAGTAGGAGGAGAGGGGTGGTTTTGCCTCTGCATTTGGCCTTGGTGAGACCATTATTGGAATACTATGTCCAGTTCTGGTATATACACTTTTAAAAGGATATTGAAAATTTGGAAAGGATTCAGACAAGGGCTATAAAAATGATTTAAGGTGTGGAAAACCTGCATTACAGAGAGACACTTAAGAAACTCAATCTATTTAGTTTATCCAAGAGAAGGTTAAGAGATGACTTGATCATGGTCTAAAACAGAGGTGGGCAAACTACGGCCTGCAGGCCACATCTGGCCCGTGGAACCGTCATGCCCGGGGCTTGAGTTCCTGGCCGGGGAGGCTAGCTCCCAGCCCTTCCCTTGCTGTCCCCCCTCCCGCGTGGCCTCACCTCGCTGCTCCACCAGCGCTCTGACCCGTCGCTCCTCCTGGGCAGCGCGCAGCGGTGTGGCTGTGAGCTCCTGCCACTCTGAGCGGCATGGTAAGGGGGCGGGGAGCAGGGGGTTGGATATGGGGCCAGGGGTTCCGGGGCGAAGTTAGGGGACAGGGAGCAGGCGCGGGGCAGTCAGGGGATGGGGAGTGAGGGGGTGTTGATAGGGTTTGGGGGTCCCAGGGGATGCTTAGGGGCAGGGGTGTGGATAGGGGTTGGGGCAGTCAGGGGACAGGGAGAAGGGGGGTTGGTGGTTCTGAGGGGGGCAGTCAGGGAGCGGGGGCCAGGCTATTTGGGGAGGCACAGCCTTCCCCACCCAGCCCTCCATACAGTTTTGCAACCCCAATGTGGCCCTCGGGCCAAAAAGTTTGCCTACCCCTGGTCTAAAAGGATTTCTTTCAGTACACACCTCTTTAATCTTGCAGAAGGCAGCATAGCAATGGTTGGAAGCTGAAGCTGAACAAATTTGGACTACAATTAACTCACGATTTTTTAAACAGTACGCGTAATTAACCACAGGAACAACTTACCTCAGGCAATGATGGATTCTTTATCACTCAAGGTTTTTAAGTTGAAAAGAACATTACGGGCTTTATGCAGAAATTAGTTGGGGAGGTTCTATGGCAGGAGATCAGACTAGATGATAATGATCCCTTCTGCCCTTGAAAAAAGATATCAATTAACATCAAATGGCATTCTGAATAAATCTCCTGCGGAGTATGATCATGTTAAAGTTTGTCATTTTTCTGAAAGAACAGAATCTAATCTTTTATGTTTGAGTGTGTGCATGTATATAAATAAATGATGTGTGTACTTGATACTATAGAGGCTTATTCCTAGGAAAGTGGGACTGCTTCATTATTCAGAGAAGTTAAAGCCACGTCCAAGGTATCTAGGTGATCCCAAACTCTATGCCAATAAAACCTCTGTTCCAGAAAACATTAAAGCACTGTCATGTTTGTTAAACCATTTTATAAAATAAGGTTTATGGCTTTTTTTATTGGGATTATTTTTGTACCCATCCTCTGTAATGCTGGCTTCTCTTAGTATTATGGATCATACTGTAGAAGTTGTGGGAGAGAGAGAACAATAAATTCTATTTTTAAAACTTCTAATATACCTTTTCAATCAAATAGGTGGTCACAAATGTAAAGTCACACATTTTGCAGTGCTCTAAAACTACAACCAAATGCTTTATACCACTGAGAAGGCGAGAGTCCCAACTCTTTAATGGGATAAAGGATCTGTTGCTAGTTGAGATGTTTTTATATCGAAACATAAAGCAGGCAGGAACCTTGAGAAGTCATCAAGTCTAGCCCCCTGCACTGTGACAGGACCAAGTAAACCTAGACCATCCCTGACATGTATTTGTCCAACTGTTTTTTAAAATACTTCCAATGTTGAATAGAATTCCAAAACTTATCTTATAGTTAGAAAGTTTTTCCTAATATTTAATGTAAATCTCCCTTGCTGAAGACTAAGCTCATTACTTCAGTGGACATGGAGAAAAATTGACCACCATTCTCTTTATAACAGCCCTTAACATACTGGAAGACTGTTATCAAGTCGCCCCTCAGTCTTCTTTTCACAAGACTAAACATGTCTAATTTTTTCAACCTTTCCTCATAAGTCAGGTTTTCTAAACCTTTTGTTATTTTTGTTGCTCTCCTCTGGACTCTCTCCAATTTGTCCACATCCTTCCTAAAGTGTGGTGCCCAGAATTGGACTCGGTACTCCAGCTGGGGCCTCACCAGGGCTGAGTAGAGTGGGACAATTACTTCCTGTGTTTTATATTAAACAGTCTTGGTAATAAACCCCAGAATCATAGTGTTGGGGTTTTTTTTTGCAGCTGCGTCACACTGATGGCTTATATTCAGTTTGTGGTCCACTATAACCCCCAGATCCTTTTCATCAGTACTACCACCCACACAGTTATTCCCCTTCTCAGATATCAAATCTTACAACATCATTTGTCCAAGTTTGAAATGTGTTAGTCCTGGGATGAAATCCTGGCCTCACTGAAGGCAATGGCAAAATTCCCACTGCCTTCAAATGAGCCAGAATTTCACACCTGGACTTTATAGATTATGGTAAGTGAAGGGGTGGGGAAAATTCTATAGTTGGAAGGAAACATTTCTGGCAGGTTTTTAAAAGAAAAATCATTAAATGGTGACTGCTTGAAAGTTGCTCAGTGGTTTGGGATACTAAAGAAGACTCAGCAGAGATTAATTAGTGGGCAGAGAACAGGTGAAAAGGCAAAATGTCCACAATATATAGGGCTGAATTCTCTGTAGTGCATAAGCTGCACTCAGCATAGCTTGGGGCAAGACGGCAAAGGTCACCTATGTGCCCTTCCCAATCCTGAGAACAGTTGAGGAAAAATTCAGCCCTGGTATAACTGGCAGCAACCTCCGAGACAGTTCAATGCAGGGTTGGCATCTCCACCACAGGGTGCCTCCTAGAGAGGGTGGGGGCCTCATTCAGCCCCTGGGCCCACTCAGGTCTCCTCGCATGGAGCTCTCCTGTGCAGTAGCGCAGCCAGGTCCGGAGCACAGGAGGAGCGGCGCTATAAAAAGGCGCCTCCCCCTGTATTCACCCAGCGGCGCTCTGGGTCTTTGGCGGCACTTCGGTGGCGGGTCCTCACTCCCTCCGGGTCTTTGGTGGTACCCGCCGCCGAAATGCTGCCAAAGACCCGGAGCGCTGCCGGGTGAGTGCAAGAAGCGGCGCTTAAAAAGAAGCGGCGCCTTTTTTTAGCGGAGAGCGGAGAGCTAAAAAAAGGCGCCACTTCCTTGTTAAGGTGCCGCTTCTGCTCACAGGGGGAGCGGCCGCTCCCCACCCCTGGCTACGCTACTGCTCCTGTGCAGCTCCTTTTCCTTGCACAGCAGAATCACCTTGCTTCTACTGCCAAGCAGCAGTCTGAAGAACATATGAGGAGCAGGATTTATCCCCATGGGAAGAATACTGGCAGAAGTGCTTGCATAGTAACTTAGAAAACAGCCTTGAGTAACACAGGGAATACATATTGAGGCTGTTCAGAATACCAGTCTAACTGATAAAGTGTGCCAAAACACAGGCCACAGGAACTACCAGTTGTGTGTGATGTGGGGATGGCTGAGGGACACAGGCAGAGAGAGACTTATCCCATAAGCACTTTCTCAGTTTCACTTAAGGGAGGCTTTTTTCCTCCTCTTTCTGCCTCTTCCACCTCCCTTTCCTCAAACCTAATATCAAGATGTCATCTCGCTGTTCTCCTAATTTCATAAGGAGTCAAACCAGCTGTGAGGAAAGTTGCAGAAAGTGCAAGAGAGCACAGCCGGTCTTCTCGCACATTCCACAGCAACTCACGCAGCAGTCACCACAGCGCCTATGGTAGCCATCTAATCAGGGGTGGGCAAACTTTTGGGCACAAGGGCCACATCTGGGTATGGAAATTGTATGGTGGGCCATGAATGCTCATGAAATTGAGGGTTGGGATGCGGGAGGGGGTGAGGGCTCCAGCTGCGGGAGCAGGCGCTGGGGTGGGGCTGGGGATGAGGGGTTGGGGGTGCAAGATGGTGCTCTGTGCTGGGACCGAGGGGTTCAGGGTCCGGGTGGCGCTTACCTCAAGCACCTCCCGGAAGCAGCGGCATGTCCCCTCTCTGGCTCCTACACGGAGGTGTGGCCAGGCAGCTCTGTGCACTGCCCCATCCACAGGCACTGCCTCTGCAGTTCCCATTGGCCGCGGTTCCCACCAATGGGAGCTGTGGGGGTGGCTCTTGGGGCGGGGGCAACGTGCAGAGCCCCCTGGCTGCCCCTACGCGTAGGAGCCAGAGTGGGGACATGCCTCTGCTTCCAAGAGCCATGAGGAGCCATGGCACACATGGAGCAGGGCAAGCCCTAGACCCCACTCCCCAGCGGGAGCTCGAGGGCCGGATTAAAACATCTGAAGGGCCGGATGTGGCCCCCGGGCCGTAGTTTGCCCACACCTGTTCTAATGTGTAAACTTCATTTTAATGAGAACCAGTGACCTGCATTGTACCACACTCTCAACATATCCAGAGATACTATATCAACATCTACCCATAGGACATTCTGATTGATTTACTTCAGCTCTGAGACAATGATTCATATTGCACAAAACAGTTGCATCAAAGCATGAAAAGCCATATCCATGTGTGACATAACACAAGTCAATCAGATATAACGTGACAAGAATAAGACACTGTGGATAGTTTTAATAGATGAGATATTTTATTCATCATTTCAGTGAACTGAGTGTTCAATATGCAAATAACTCAAAAAGAATTCAACTGGAGCTCTGTATATTTTTGAAATTCATAAAAAAATTTCCTTGATGAGACCAAAACAAACCTCTAGATTGTTGACATAATTAGAGAACCTATTTATCAAAAATAGCATAAAGAAAAACAGGTATGCAAGGAAATTAATTCCCAAACCCTTCAGATTTCTGATGCCTGTGACAAAAATGTTAAATGCCTGTGGCTATAAAATATGAATCTTCATTATAACCAAAAATGACAATTGCCATATCTGTAACAAATGATACACATTGTGGAGGAGACCAGATTAGTAGGAAGGGGAAATGGATTTCTGATGTACTTGGTACTAAGTTGTATTCTGTTCTTACTTACAATATTCAAACCTATAGAGAGATTAAATGTTAATTTCAGTAGCATTTAAAAGGAAATTACTTTTATACAATACAAAACTCACTGAATGGTAACCTCTGTGCCATGTGGCCTCTTTGAACTTACATACTATAGAGAATAGTGAATACATTGGCTGAGGCGATTTTAATTTAGATTAATAAAAGACAAGTAAGTCTGATTTGGTTAAACTTCACTCATTTGATTAAAGCTCTCACTATAATAAAACCCAAGATACAGAAAGCTACTTAAATTGACTGGATAGTGTTGAATAACTCTGAAAGAATAAGAATTAGGAAGTTTTAATAAATCCCTTTGGCACACAAAAGTAGTACTGACTCAGTACGTGGCTACACAGAAATGCAGAATCAGGGCCCCAGGGCTCAATATAGTGCTGACCATGAAGGGTGTTAACAATATGATTCACAGTCCAAAGCTGCAGGTACTCAGGACCTCTAATGATCAGGCCTTAAATGAGGAAGATTAAAGAAGTGAAATTCTTTCCTCTCCTACTTACCAGTTTCCTTCCTTGCCACATTCCTGCCAGTTCACACCCTGCTTTCACTTTGGTGCAATTTTTTCCAACCCTAACCCATCGTTCACCACCAACCACATAATATAAAAGTATTGTATATCTCCCTAATTTTGCACATTGTTCTGAAAATTGTTTGACAATTTGGGTGCATAATCCCACTTGTAAGTCATGAGTTTTCTTGTTATAACATTGGATACTCTATGCATGCTGGTCACCGGTTTTATAGTATTGCATCAAGCACTACAAATGAAAAACCCCAGTGGTGCAATTTTCTTTCTTGGTCCTACAGCTATGTAAGCCTAGTTATTAATCAGGCACTACGTTTAATAGAGAATTAAGAATAATAAAAAGTAAGGAAATAAAAATAAAGACAAATTAATGACCATGGCAAACCCTACAGTTCCGGCTACAATCATTTGTAGATGTTTGGCAACATCAACCAAAGCTCAGTTAATGAGCGAAGACATTGTTGCTACTTCCTTTTGCTGGTACCATTTCTATGGATCTGTCCAGCAAACAACTCCTCCTGAATTACATGGTATCAGTGCTAAATGCCTGCCCATGAAAACTAGTAATATTACAGACCAGAAAGGCTACTGTTCTCCCTTTTCTGCACTTCATCTGAATGACAGGAATAGAAAGATTGGCTGTAAGTGAAGAGCTTTCGGCTGATATTACAAAAGATTAAGAGTTCTACAAGAGTATTTACACATCTAATTCCAGACATAAAACTTTTAAAATCTTCTTGCCACGTTATGGCAAAGAAGAATTTGATAATGACCTTGAGAAGCATGTGTATGTGGACTGGAATAAAAGGAGGAGCTACTCTGGCTGAAACTCAAAACTTGTTATTTCTTCCAACTGTTTGTATCATCTAGGTTATTGGCACCCAAATCTGGCTGTTGATGCCACCTAATAAAATAAAATAAAACAAAACAGAACCCCCTACTGGATGTGGTAAAAAACATTTGTATATTATCGTAGATGACCCATTTGATTTATGTCAGTCACTTGATTTTAGGAGAGATAAAGTGGGGAATTCTTTAGAGTAAAAGCCTCCAATACACAATTAAAAATTGACAGTATTTTTATACTCATTGCCCCACTCTTATTTTTCTTCTTCTAGATTCCTATTTTTCTTGCTGCCTTTACATATTTCTAACTTTAATTCCTAACAAAAGTATAAGGGATCTTTTAGGGCACAACCAAATAGAAAAGGACACATTTATAAATATATACATTTAGTATTCATTGAAATAAGTGGAAATGTTATTTAGCTGAGGCAAAATTAGAAGTCAAATAGTGGCTAGACCAATAAACGATATAGACACATGTATTGTCTTTGGTCACTTATTGCAGCAGGAAACAGTAATATACATGAAGGAACATTTTGAACTTGCTCTTAAAAAACAGTTTTATGGAGAGTCATTAGAGTTCTTGTGAGCAAAGATGCATCCCTCATAGGTTTACAATTACCAGCCAGAGAGAAGAAAGGTAGAGACAGCAACACAAAAACATTAGGGGAATCAGGTCACAAAAAAGTCAGCGGAAGAAGTCTTTGAAAAAGTAACTTTACATTCATTAAGCTATATCACCAGACATTTTTTTTTTAAAGGAACACACAATAATTCTTCAGTGTGGTCCCTGGATTGACCCAACAAGGAGTAAGTCACTGAGCACCTTCCAAGGATGGAAAAAGTCACACAAACATTCTTCTCTCTGTCAATCTGAAATGGAGAACATTTCTTCCATATCGCTATCATGATCCAACATTTCTCAATACATTCTATGTGTCCATCTCATATGTTGCATTACTCAGTAAGGCAGTTATGTAATGTTACATACATTATATCAGGATCAGCGCCTCCTTGTGCTGTGCACTGTACTAAAATACAGGAAGGCCTATTCCATACTCACAAAGAAGGAAGCCAGTGAACATAGGTGCTGGAACTAGGAGTACTGGGGGTGCTGCCGCACCACCTGGCTTGGTTTCCATTATATACAGGATTTACAGTTTGGTGGAATAGCTCTCAGCACCCCCACTATAAAAATTGTTCCAGTACCCCTGCCAGTGAATTTGCACCAAAGGTGTGGTCAGCAAGGAAGAAAAACCAGATAAACACTGACAGGAAACTCAGAGAAAAGATGAGCTAGACTAGGGGGTAATATTCTGAGCAACATAGAATATAAAGTCATTTTCTAGTATACAAATCCTGCCTCCAAACACAAAAATGAGTAGAATTGACCAGAGGATGACAATTCCATTTTGTGGCAACTTTGAGATTTCGAAATTTGTTTTTCCTTCCTCATTGGAATGAAAACAAAATCTTTCAAACATTTTTGTGAAAATAGAATTGTGTCAGAGGAGTGTATGTGTGTGTACATCGCACTCTGCATCCCGGTGGTTAGGGATGTGGGAGACTCAGGTTCAAGTCACTGTTCCTCTGCCTGATTCAGAGCAGTTTTTTACTCTAGAACAAAAATTTGACTGTGGGTCTCTCTCTCTCCCTGAAAAACCTTCCCAAGGAAAGTTTTGTGGAAATTTGTGTCTCCATGAAACATTTCGGCTTCACCAAACAGCATATTTCACCAACATTTTGGTGAAAATGTTCCAACTGGATCTAAAAAGGAGGCATTTTCACATTTCAGTGACTGATGGCAACTACACAAAAACAAACAGTAACTATTGTAGCCACAGATTTTCATAACAAAACAATAACATTTTGTTCATCATAGTTATAATTAGGCAGGTATTTTGAATATGTATTAGATAAACACATCTTGGAGACTGCCGCTTAAAATGATAGCTTCCGGCCAGATACTCTGTTATTAAATGATACATTAATACACCTGCTTCAGCAGGGATTTACAAAGACAGTGCTGCATCCAACACTTCTTATTTATTATGCACTATAAAAATGAACCATGTTCAACAACTCCTTCTTATGCTTGGATTAGTCCTAATGAATTTATCCCTGGTCCCCATCTACCGATGAGAGGTTTAGCTGGCAAAATAATTACCCTTACTGTACAAAACTGAAGTTAAAAGCATACATGTGCCATACCATATGTTACAACTTCACAAGGTGAAAGCATATTCAGAGGAATTATGGGGAGATATCAGTCTCCTTACACTGAAGTTTGTGGTTTGATTTCAGTGACACAGTATTATTCCTGTTCCCTGACTGGATGATTGAGACAGTGAATAATGAATAACACATTCTCGTTCGTGCCCCAGTACACTTGTCTGTATGTGAAAATAGTTATTAGTATGAATACCAACTATTTACCAGTGTCCAGAACTTTAACGTCTGCGAATGTTTACTGACAGTGAACAAAAAGGGGCATGAACATGATTGAGCCAAACACAAGTACACGATTGCAGCAGATATTCAAAAACACTCCCCAACTACAGCTAACCAGCTTCAGAAATCACATCTATTTATTGACAAATAAAATTTGCAGAATTTTAAAATATTGTGTGCATAATTTTGGGGGGTACAGAATTCTCTCCGGAGTAATATATATATATATTCTAAAAGCAGCTATTAAAAGCAGTTATGGTCCAGTTTCATCTTTCAGTTTGGACTCTCACGTTTTGGAAAAACCCTTGGTCTCTAACTTGGATAAAGTGAGATCTTCCTCAATGAATATCAATAAAATGGTTTTATTACTGCTGTACATTTTGTAGTTAATGTTAAATAAGCAGAGTATTGATTCTTCTGATAGTTCATACATATTAATATCTTTAGATGCCAAAAGCTTTTGATAGGTTAGAGTAGGACTCTCCAGTTAAAGTTTATATTATTACAGATTTTTATAAATGAGCAACCTCCATGTATCTATCAACTTCCTTGTTCTATCACAGGGGTGGGCAAACTTTTTGTCCTGAGGGCTACATCGGGGTTCTGAAATTGTATGGAGGGCCGGGTAGGGAAGGCTATGCCTCCCCAAACAGCCTGGCCCCTGCCCCCTGACTGCCCCCCTCAGAACTCCCAACACATCCAACCCCCCCTGCTCCTTGAAGCCTGACCGTCCCCTCCTGGGACCCCCTGCCCCTAAACCCCCCCCCCCTTGGGACACCACCCCCCATCCAACCCCTCTTGCTTCCTGGCCCCCCCGCCCTCCTGTGCCTATCCAACCCCCCCTGTTCCCCAACTCCTGGATTGCCACTTTTTCTATTGTTTGGTGTAGACTTACAGCCTTTATTTCTACTTATTACAATTTGCCCATATACTCCTTTTATTAATATTGGAGCAGAGACAAACTTGATAGCATTTTTATGCTGATCACAAGTTTATTTCTCTCAAACCTGAAAAATCAATATAAATTCTACTGGAAATTTTGGAATCCTAGAAAAACAAATCAGGATTTCAAATTTTTCTTAGATTCTTAGTACTGGTCTCTCCCAGAGATGAAGGAATAGGAAGAAACTTCCAAGTACCACAGCATTCATCTTATTTTGCCAACCATCTTCTTGCCTTTTCTAACCTTAACCTTTCCTATCACATTAATACTGCTACCAAACCTGAAGGAACTTGGTGGGTCTGTATTTTTCTCAACTGATCGACTATCAATGGAAACATCAAGGATGAACTCCTGGTCCCATTGGAGTCAATGATGCCAGGATTTCACCCCAAGTGTGGAAATACCCAAAACTGAATAAAATCCTCTTGTGGGATTTGCAGTTTCTATTGAATAAAATTTTGAAACATAAGCGATGTAAGGAGATATCCTCCTTCACCTGAATTAAATATCCTTTTATGAATAAAATTAATTGTGCAACAGGGAAGTATGTAAGGATAATATCTAAACTATTCACCTTTCTTCTAATTGATTTTTAGTTTCTATCAAGGAATTTTTTGAAAAACCCAGCTGTTCAGTGGACCAGACTCTGATGTTCTCACTCATGGTGAGATCTTAACTCCTCAAGGAGACCCTCTGATTTCAAATTATGAGTAAGGGTATCTGAATCTGGTCCAATACTTAGAGCTAAAACACTCAGACATTTAAGTCTGTAACAATACATTCCTAAGAAAGTAGAGTCCTTTTTGTAGCAGGGATTGTTTAAGGACATGAGCTAGACTGTATTTATAAATCATTAAGAAGTTCTCACAAATGAGAGGGTAAGGAACAAAATATCTGAACAGGTGCGAAAGATCTACACATTAAAACTCTCAATTAGAGGTATTACAGATGCCTCAAAGCACTGACTCAAGAGCCAGCTTAAAATTGCCAATTTAGACAGGTAATAAAATTTGATAGATGCTTAAAATCATTGACTTAATAGACAGTTTATGACTGTTTCCAAACATGATTTCAAGTAAGGTTATTAAAAGAAAAAAATCTTTCCCAGTATTACTGGGAAGGATGGACAGAAATGTTGCTTCTTGCATAAATACAGGATATTATCTGCAATATGGTTCTTCATGCTATATTAAAACTTTATTTTGTCCCTCTTTTTCCTTGTGTTCCTCAGTTTTAATTAATTTGTGTTTGTTGGTTTAATGTTAACTAAAACTAGAGATGCGGATTTTCATACTAACTTCTGTAAATGCTAAAATGTATTAGACTTCAGTGATATTCCTTTTGTCGTAGGCTTGCATACACAGAACTATCTGTAACTGAAGCCAGTTATTCTCCTCTAGAGGCATGGTCCAAAATGAACAATATAGAAGAGAGAGAAGCCTTTTTCCAAGTGACTGTTTGTCAAGTTATTTAAAGCTCCTTTTAGAAGCACTTGCTATTATGTAAGTAGCCTTGTAGGGTGAATTTTAGCCATGAAGGGAAGACAACTAGGTGTTTGTCTTCATTACGCAGCACACCTTCAGACAAACAAGAACAAATGCATAAGTAGTCAAAAGAAAGTGTAGTTTGACCTCACAATAAACTTGATTACTACAGTTCTCACCATGATACTCTTAATGATCTCCCTGACAGTGGGTATGCAGTGAAGAATCTTCCTCCACTCCTACCTAAATATCCGTCTCAGCTACAGTAATGTCCTTTGTCTTACAGCTGTACATAATGTGCCACTTTCTCATCTGATCTCAAGTGTCACTGAACATGAAAATGAAGCTATTTATTACCAGTAGTAGCATTAACAATAGAAAAATCAACGTTTTCTAAAAACAGTAAGTATTTCAAGGTAATCCTTCAGTAATTCTTTCTGACTTGTATTTTCTTTTCCTGACACATGTAACTCACATAGACCTTAATGGTATTAGAAGCATAGAAAGCAGAAGAGAGCTTAGCTGTGTTTAATAACACTTCTCTATTTAAAGTGTTGGACATAAATTGGTATTTTTTTCATCTAAGTAATTATGAAGTGTATCCTGTTTGTTTTCCGATTTGCTAGTCACTGGGATCACTCATGTGAGAATTGGCTATTAAGGGCCCCGTCCTGGATTTCTGGTCACCCACGTCTCCCATTAACTTCAAATCTCAACAAGAGCTTTGGGTGAAAGAGTGATGCAGAATCTGACCCAGATTCTCAGATAGGAATCCTAACACTCATGTATTTTAATAAGAGTTGTGATTGCAAGCTTGGGTTCATTTTACAGAATACCAGAATGTGGTATCAAAAACTTGGCAGACATTGGTTAGTAGCAGGGATTTTGACTCAGGGTCATCTTTGTACAAGTGTTCTACAAGACTGGAGTTTTTGATCTTCTACATCAAAAGACTGAACTTAAATCACAAGAGCTTTTATTTAAAAGCAGATTTGTTAATATCTCTTCAAAATTGTTATATTACTATTAAATAACACTATGCCCTTTAAAAGAGAGACAGTCTATCCATGACTCCCGCTGGAACTCTTATCAGTTCATTGGCAGGATGCGGGAATATTGTTTAGCTGTTTAAATTACCATAAGAAAGAGACAGTAAAGTAAAGAGACTGAATTGTCTCTTGCTACCATGACTCAGCCTATCTAATCAGCTGATTAATATTTACACAGCAGATTGCCTATCTGGAGGAACTGCCTAAATAAGCCCACAGAACATATTTTTCTTTATGTACTTTTGTTACATAAACTGCATAACATAGATATATCTTTTTCCATTAAACATCAAGCTCTTATCTGCAAGTTACAGCATGTAGTGCCTAAATTCTATGTTATTGAACAAAATACCAGAGAAGACTGACTAGTTTTGATAAAATACAAAAAAAAAAAAAAAGATTAAACCTTTATTTGAGAAAACGGTCATGGGATCATTTGGGAGACAAACTCCCATGAGTGTCTCCATGTTCCTACTGAAATATGTTCAACATGCAGCTCTTTTTAATTTGCAATACAGAGTGTTGCTATTCAGTTGGGAACTGCTCTGAAAGAAATTGGGAGTCCATCAACCCTTTGTGGACACAGAAACAAAGTGCATTGCCATTGTAATCATCTCCCTACAAACACTGCTGATGCTAATTAATTTGAATTGAGACAGTGTTAGTCTTATCCAAGGCCCTTGAAGGACTCGCATTCCATTTGTAATTATATGGAGAAGAATCCACTTCTGCCTCTTATTGGTATACATGAAATGCTTATTTTATTATGGATGTTTTTCACTGGAAAAAATGGCTTGATCCAATGGGCCTGATCCATAGAACGCATGGCAGGCTGCATGCATGAAAGGGTGGTTTAAAATTTACCTTCATACTCACCTGATCCTGGCCTAGCCTCTGTTCCACATTAGAGCAGCCATGTTAGTCTGCTCTAATTTATACCGGCTGCAAAGGGCCACAAGGGACTGAAACAACAGTCAAGGATAGGTTTGCATAGGGGGTTTCCCAGCTATACTTCCTTTTACCTCTTGTACTGGCAACTGGGATGAATAGAGGTGTAAGAACTTTATGCCTCCGGTGGTTCATCCTTACACTGGGGTGATCCTGCCTAGGCCAATTAAACTCGTTTCTACTGGTGGTACAACACAAGGTAGCTACCCTGCACTGGAGATTCTGCCCTAATACTTTGGATTTCAAACAATAGGCTTAATAACCACTCTCTTTCCTTTCCCTCTAGCATTGTCTATAATCTAGTATGATTAGTTAAATCTCTCTAAACACAAACTGGCAGGGGAATGGATTTAATGATCTAATGGATTTCTTCCATATCACTATCATGATCTAACATTTCTCAATACATTCTATGTGTCCATCTCATATGTTGCATTACTCAGTAAGGCAGTGTAAAAGAGAATTATATTTTAAAAATAAATAAGATTTTCCATAAAAAAACACCCCCGAAGAAAATGGAATAGAAAAAACTCTAGAAAGGACATGGAATTCACACACTACCAGTGTTTAAATCAACAAAACCCAGAAACTCCCTAACTACTCTGCCCCATTATGCAAAACAGAGAACAGTACAATGTGTAACACATACAATAACACACTTCTCAGAAGACTTTCCAACACTGGAACAAAACAAAGTAGGATATGGATAGATTTGGGGCTTCATATCTGAGTTTCCTTACATTTGTTGGTATAAGCCAAAAATCTTCAATTTTTAAAAAAAGTAATAAGTTCTCATGTTGAAGACTCCACATGAGATATTTCTAAGGGCTTCTTTAACTATTTCCTCTGGGCAAATTAGTGATATTTGGAAAAGATGACTTTTTAAATACCCAGCTAATTTGCCGATACGTATTTTCATTTTTTCGCCTTAAATCCAGTGTGTTTTGTGTTGCGTTATGAACCTGTATTTTTCATTAAAAAGGTAATTATGTGAGATTTGCTACCAAATGTACATGAAATAACACTGCTAATAGGCACTTCAGTTCCCTGTCATTATAGATAATTTAACAGTTGAACACAATTATTGATGTGTTTGGGTCTTCTAGCATATTTGTTACATCTTTTTTCTTACAATCATATTTTTTTTTAAATGGCTCCCTTGCATCAAAACTGATGTCTCCAAACACTTTTATAGCACGGTGCTTCTGCCTAACAAAATCCCTACTCAGTCCCTTCTGCATTCAACTGGCTTTGGCTCCATTCCTTAGTCCTTTAGTTTAAGCTGTGGGCTCATGCTTGTAGTGGTTGAGGTAGATTCAGGCCCATAGTCAACCCAAATAGGGTGGGTTACACCTGGATAAGTGGGTACAGATGAACAGGAAAGGGAATACAGGTAAAACTACCAGTACATGTATAAAGTATGTGCAATGAATGGGAATGAAAGGTTTTTGTTTCTTCCTTTGGATAGCCAGCAGACTGTTTTTATGTTTTAGGTATATTTTGGACCCTATCTAAAGCAAATGACTGGGAATACTACCCTGATTCAGCAAAGCATTAAAGCATCTGCTTAAGTCTGTCATTATTCATCAAAACACCTAAGCATGTATTTAACCTCAATCATATGTTTCAGTCCCATTGAAGTAAATAATATTTAAGAGATATGCTCTAGGAATTAGTTTGGGGAAGTTCTATGGCCTGTGTTATACAGGGGGTCAGATTAAATGAGCACAATGGTCCCTTCTGGCCTTGAAATTATGAATCTATGTGCTTAAGTGCTTTGCTGAAGCAGGGCCTCTATTAGGTAAAAGGGAGGAAGGAACTGCTCTGTATCTGAGGCCATGTCCACACTACCGGAGTAAGTCGACCTAAGTAGGTGGAGTCGATATAGCTTAGGTCAACTTACTGTGGTGTCTACACCACGCTGCGTCAATGGGAGATGGTCTCCCGTCGACTTACCTTAATATTCTCATTCCGGTGGAGTACCGGAGTCGACGGGAGAGCGATCTGTGATCGATATAGTGGGTCTTCACTAGATTTGCTAAATTGACACCCAGTGCATTGATTTCAGCAGCATCGATCCCTGGTAAGTGTAGACATGCCCTAAAATAACTTTTGTGAGCTTAGAAGGAGTACACATGGTTTTAAGAAGGGTAAATAACTTTTGAGAATGTTTGTGTGTGTTCAAAACAGGGGACTTATTTTGCAATATGGACAATGTAATAGGAAGCTAATTCTTACCCTGGGAGTGTTTTCCTTACAACTTAAAGGTACATATAATGGAGACATTTGGAGGGGGAGGGCAGTCTTATACTTGGGCGGGTACTATGAACTTTGACCCTTGGCCAATGGATTTTTGGGAAATAGTTTAGAAACTGGGTGATTGTTTCTTTGCAGGTATTGTTGGTTGTGATTAGTTTAATTAAATATTTTAATAATGGAAATTTTGTATTAAAAGGTGGTGAAGACACACCTGTTGTCTTTGCATCATGTGGGAGTTAACTGGGGAGGGATTATTCCTGTGAGTTTGAACTGGATATGAACTGAAGAACCTATCTTAAACTACTGTGTAACATTCCTGTGCATTGTTTAACAGCTAATCTATTTTTTTCCCTAAAAATTCTTTTGGCTGTTAATAAAAAACAAAACATACATACATTAAGGCAAAGAGATAAATGTCAGCAGTAACCAAGTAACTATATACATAGTACTCGAGCAGCATGATCATGTTGAGCTTGTTGTCTTAACTTTTAGCTCCACAGGTCACAGAATTAAAAAAAATATGCTAGAGGAGAACAATAAACAGCAAAAATATAAACAAAATAATTAAATTAAGAAAAGGCAGAATGAATTGGTTTTGAAAGTAGGAAGTAATCCCACTAACCAGGGACTGAGTCACTAACCTGATATATTCCACCATTTGACGATGTACTGCATATGCAAAGTTTCTACAGATCATTCATTATTAATCCATATACTCTCTTACAATACAGAACTGAAATGATCTCACTTTCCTGTGTTTAGAAAATGTCTTATTCATTGTATGTGAGCTCTGCAAAAGTGAGAAAAAACAAAACTAAAACTGTCTTTTGAGGTTAGTGGCAATCAATTTTTTTTCACATCCAGAAAGCCAAAAACATCTTGTACTACTACTGACGGGGCTGAGAAAAGTAGGTGTAGTGCAGGAGTCAAATGATTCTTATGCACAGTTGTAGATCAGGTTCAGTTTGTAAAGTGATGGAAGATCATTTGGGATGAAAGGCAATAAAAAAGTGTAAGTGCTTTTATAGTTTTGTTACAGAAGCTGCAAATTAGTATTTGCACACATACAAGTTACATTATTAGTGTAAATCTTCAATTTTCTAAAATGGTCAAGCTATTGGGACTGATTCCAATTTAATACTAAATTTCATTTACTTGAACGGAGTTATACAAAAATTACACTGGTGCAATTGAGAGCAGAATTAGTTCCACTGTGTCTATTATGATTCATATCTTTGTGATAGATTAAACTACAGTACTATGCCTCTCATTTACCATGCGTTGCTAATCAAGGATAAGGCATTGTGATTTAACTTATTTTGTGATGATAGACCTAGCTGCCAGGATGAGATAATAGGTTTTCACACCAAATATGACTTAGAAACTGACTTTTATATTATATTACATAAGCACTACACTGGTTTGTCTTTAGAAAAGCACTTTTAGGTCAAGGTGACAGTGATATAAATTTATATAAGATCAAAAATTTATTTTATGATTGCTTACTTTTAAAGATAACTTGCTTGTCCCATAACTGAATATAAATTCGCTCAAAGTCCTTTAATATAATAATATTAGATAATAATTATGTTTCAGAGAAGTCTCTTTGAAAAATACTATAGTCTCTTCTTCTCTGAACAGTCTAACTTATGTTCCACTGATGATTTGTACAACTAAAATAGCCCTTATGACCATTGCAGTAAATGCATCTGCAGATGTCACAGATGAAGATCTATATAAAATTCTTCTGAAAATGAGATTATGTTTAGTGAATAATAAACTCTGGGGATTTCATGAGCCAGCTCAACCAAATTAGACTAGCAAAAACATGTTAGCCATAAAGATTTAATTAGAACATTTGTTATAGAAAAGACATTATTCCTGGAAGACTGTAAATTATTTTCCATTTAATTCATAATTTCTGTCCCTCCACATTATGTTCCAAGTTACTTAACCCCTTAATCTCAGTGCTATCCTTCATTCAGTCCTCTCAATGGACACCCCTATCCAGGCCATTTGTAAATACTGATGCTTTTTTCTTGACACAACTCATCTAAATGCTGGCCTTTCCTCTCTGTTCACACAGCCAGAACTCTTGTGCAAGCCCTTGACATTTCATGTCTTGACTACTTCAACCTTCTCTCTTTTGCCCTTGACGACACCAACTTTGTTCTCTTCAAGTCCATTCAGAATGCTGCTGCTAAATATCATTTTTGGATCACTGTTCTGACCCCATCGATCTTGCACTGGTGCCTCTTTCACCTCCCCATCAAATATAAGTGTCTTCTCTTTACTTTAAGGCCCTTCATAATTTTGCCTCACCCAACTGAGCTAATAACCTGTTGTGACATTGACCTCTGCCTATATTCCCAGCCTTTACTGCCCACCAGTTAGCATGGATATGTTCAGGGAAGTTCTTCCACACAGCCTTATCTGCATGAGGAAAACTCCCTGATAAAATCCAAATGCCACCATTTTGTCTTCCTTTGAATCCACTTCACCAGCATAATGCCTGAACATTTGGGCTGTATGTGGATGAAATATAGAGCATTTGTGGAGGTAAAATCCACTTAAAAATTATGAGAATTTAAAAAAATGCTGGGTTCTTTCTCTTCTTGTTTCTGTGTCACTCATGTCATTTTCAAGCTTTGCAGCTATGATGGTTAGAAAATTACTTTCAAAAAAATGAAAGTTGAGATTCTCATGTTAGCACTTGTCTTCAGGAGGTGAGGCTTTAAGAAAACCATGAAAGTTGGAAACACTGGGAGTATTCCAGGAGGGTGGGTCTGGGGCATCCTTAGGACTTAGATTTTCAGAACTGCTCAGAGGGCCTCCTCTTGTCAGTCAGGTGCTTCTGATTTAGTCATGTGTTAGCTGCATGATTAAGGGAGCAGGTGCAGCTGAGATTACTCATTGGTTGCTCTGCACACTGCATAGAAACCCCACTTCTAGTTGATTAAGAAGACCCCAAGGACATAGGAGAGCATGGGTGAGACAGAGTTTGCACATGTGATTCTGATTGTCTAAGGGCTGGTCTACACTAACCCCATAATTCGAACTAAGATACGCAACTTCAGCTACGTGAATAATGTAGCTGAAGTCGAACTATCTTAGTTTGAATGAAAAAGCACTTACCTGGGGTCCACACGCGGCGCGCAGGCTCCCCCGTCGACTCCACCTACTCCGTTCGTCGAGCTGGATTACCAGCGTCGACGGCGGAGCACTTCCTGGTTTGATTTATCGCGTCTAGACAAGACGCGATAAATCGAACCCAGAACATCGATCCCGCGCCTCCGACCGGACGCGTAAGTATAGACGTACCCTAAGAGAAAATAGTTACTAAGGGCTTTGGAGTAAGGGTAAGGCCAGTGGAGAGGCAAGAGATACAACAAGTAGGAGTAAGGGAGGTGCATCATAGTGGATTCCACATCAGTCACTGACTACACACACCCAACCATGCTAGGGTGACACATCTGGAGAGAAAGGGCGGGGAAGACTTCCTCTGGCTCAGAGATGCGGGAGGCACCAATACTCTGCAAAAAGCCTCTCTGGGCCCAGGAGGACAGTCCTTGACATATGGGGCACAGGTGGTCTGGCAGTACCACCTCACTTCAGAGGCCATATTGCACCCACATGAAGAGCTCGGGGATAGCCTTGGTAGGGTGAGAACAAGAGTTACTACCAACTGGTGTTGACTTGCGTGAGTCTCTTCAGAGGGCCATTGGGGATACCACAGGCACTAGGCAAACTGCTGTCTCTCATTGCTTGGAAGAATTTCTAAATGCCATGGTTACCAGGGTAATGAATCAAATATTCTTCACTGTGGACAGAAACAAACAGGTGAATGCCACTTTACATCAGCGCTAACCACTATGAATGGAAAAAGAAAACAAGAAAAATACCTGTGGCACCTTAGAGACTAACAAATTTATTTATTATATCTAAGGTGCAACAGGTATTTTTCTTGTTTTCTTTTTGCTGACACAGACTAACATGGCTACTACACTGAAACCTGTCATTATGAATGGGACTCAAACCCCTAAGAGCTCCAAGGGTAGACAAAGATACCTGTGGAAACAGAAAATATATGTAATAGACGATAAATGTGATGTGGGTTTGTGACCACCAGTTGCTGTTACAGTTGTGGCTACATTTCCTGGATCCTGACATGACCATTATGTACTGACAGCATGGGCTTTGGATACCACACAGACAGTGGAGTTGTCAATGGAGATTGAAACAGGAGACAAAGGGGAGAGATTAGGGAAAGGAATGACAAATTCGATTTTGGAAAGAGAGTTAGAGAGGACAGCGGGATATACAAGAAAAGAGGTCAGAGAAGGAGCTACAGTTCTGGGACTGGGTGGAAAGAGAAAGTTTAGGAACAGTGGGGATAGAGATTTTGGAAACACTGGGTGCAGAGATGGTAGTTGAAGCCAAGGGAATAGAGAAGAAGCTGGGACTGGGAAAAGTATTTAAATTGGGAACTGAAGCAATAGCTGAGGCAGTAGGGGCTGGCACTCTGGATTTTCCATCAGATTACAGGATACACTTCATAATTACTTAGATGAAAAAAATACCAATTTATGTCCAACACTTTGAATAGAGAAGTGTTATTAAACACAGCTAAGCTCTCTTCTGCTTTCTATGCTTCTAATACCATTAAGGTCTATGTGAGTTACATGTGTCAGGAAAAGAAAATACAAGTCAGAAAGAATTACTGAAGGATTATCTTGAAATACTTACTGTTTTTAGAAAATGTTGATTTTTCTATTGTTAATGCTACTACTGGTAATAAATAGCTTCATTTTCATGTTCAGTGACACTTGAGATCAGATGAGAAAGTGGCACATTATGTACAGCTGTAAGACAAAGGACATTACTGTAGCTGAGACGGATATTTAGGTAGGAGTGGAGGAAGATTCTTCACTGCATACCCACTGTCAGGGAGATCATTAAGAGTATCATGGTGAGAACTGTAGTAATCAAGTTTATTGTGAGGTCAAACTACACTTTCTTTTGACTACTTATGCATTTGTTCTTGTTTGTCTGAAGGTGTGCTGTGTAATGAAGACAAACACCTAGTTGTCTTCCCTTCATGGCTAAAATTCACCCTACAAGGCTACTTACACAATAGCAAGTGCTTCTAAAAGGAGCTTTAAATAACTTGACAAACAGTCACTTGAAAAAAGGTTTCTCTCTCTTCTATATTGTTCATTTTGGACCATGCCTCTAGAGGAGAATAACTGGCTTCAGTTACAGATAGTTCTCTGTATGCAAGCCTACGACAAAAGGAAAATCACTGAAGTCTAATACATTTTAGCATTTACAGAAGTTAGTATGAAAATCCGCATCTCTAGTTTTAGTTAACATTAAACCAACAAACACAAATTAATTAAAACTGAGGAACACAAGGAAAAAGAGGGACAAAATAAAGTTTTAATATAGCATGAAGAACTATATTGCAGATAATATCCTGTATTTATGCAAGAAGCAACATTTCTGTCCATCCTTCCCAGTAATACTGGGAAAGATTTTTTTCTTTTAATAACCTTACTTGAAATCATGTTTGGAAACAGTCATAAACTGTCTATTAAGTCCATGATTTTAAGCATCTATCAAATTTTATTACCTGTCTAAATTGGCAATTTTAAGCTGGCTCTTGAGTCAGTGCTTTGAGGCATCTGTAATACCTCTAATTGAGAGTTTTAATGTGTAGGTCTTTCACACCTGTTCAGATATTTTGTTCCTTACCCTCTCATTTGTGAGAACTTCTTAATGATTTATAAATACAGTCTAGCTCATGTCCTTAAACAATCCCTGCTACAAAAAAGACTCCACTTTCTTAGGAATGTATTGTTACAGACTTAAATGTCTGAGTGTTTTAGCTCTAAGTATTGGACCAGATTTACTCATAATTTGAAATCAGAGGGTCTCCTTGAGGAGTTAAGGTCTCACCATGAGTGAGAACATCAGAGTCTGATCCACTAAACAGCTGGGTTTTTCAAAAAATTCCTTGATAGAAACTAAAAATCAATTAGAAGAAAGGTGAATAGTTTAGATATTATCCTTACATACTTCCCTGTTGCACAATTAATTTTGTTCATAAAAGGATATTTAATTCAGGTGAAGGAGGATATCTCCTTACATCGCTTATGTTTCAAAATTTTATTCAATAGACACTGTAAATCCCACAAGAGGATTTTATTCAGTTTTGGGTATTTCCACACTTGGGGTGAAATCCTGGCATCATTGACTCCAATGGGACCAGGAGTTCATCTTTGATGTTTCCATTGATAGTCGATCAGTTGAGAAAAATACAGACCCACCAAGTTCCTTCAGGTTTGGTAGCAGTATTAATGTGATAGGAAAGGTTAAGGTTAGAAAAGGCAAGAAGATGGTTGGCAAAATAAGATGAATGCTGTGGTACTTGGGAGTTTCTTCCTATTCCTTCATCTCTGGGAGAGACCAGTACTAAGAATCTAAGAAAAATTTGAAATCCTGATTTGTTTTTCTAGGATTCCAAAATTTCCAGTAGAATTTATATTGATTTTTCAGGTTTGAGAGAAATAAACTTGTGATCAGCATAAAAATGCTATCAAGTTTGTCTCTGCTCCAATATTAATAAAAGGAGTATATGGGAAAATTGTAATAAGTAGAAATAAAGGCTGTAAGTCTACACCAAACAATAGAAAAAGTGGCAATCCAGGTGTCGGGGAACAGGGGGGGTTGGATAGGCACAGGAGTCCCAGGAGGGCGGGGGGGGGGCCAGGGAGTAAGAGGGGTTGGATAGGGGGTGGTGTCCCGAGGGGGTGGGGGGCTTAGGGGCAGGGGGTCCCAGGAGGGGACGGTCAGGCTTCAAGGAGCAGGGGGGGTTGGATGTTTTGGGAGTTCTGAGGGGGGCAGTCAGGGGGCAGGGGCCAGGTTGTTTGGGGAGGCACAGCCTTCCCTACCCGGCCCTCCATACAATTTCAGAACCCTGATGTAGCCCTCAGGACAAAAAGTTTGCCCACCCCTGTGATAGAACAAGGAAGTTGATAGATAGATGGAGGTTGCTCATTTATAAAAATCTGTAATATAAACTTTAACTGGAGAGTCCTACTCTAACCTATCAAAAGCTTTTGGCATCTAAAGATATTAATATGTATGAACTATCAGAAGAATCAATACTCTGCTTATTTAACATTAACTACAAAATGTACAGCCGTAATAAAACCATTTTATTGATATTCATTGAGGAAGATCTCACTTTATCCAAGTTAGAGACCAAGGGTTTTTCCAAAACGTGAGAGTCCAAACTGAAAGATGAAACTGGACCATAACTGCTTTTAATAGCTGCTTTTAGAATATCTATATTACTCCGGAGAGAATTCTGCACCCCCAAAAATTATGCACACAATATTTTAAAATTCTGCAAATTTTATTTGTCAATAAATAAATGTGGCTCCAGCGTGTCAGTGGGGAGCACAGGCCACTGGCTGCATTGAAGTAGGAGATCACTCTGAAGCCCCCACCTCCTCTGGTACAGGGACTTGGCAGTGAGGCTACACCTGACCTTGACACAGTGCAAGGGCTGGGCCTGCCCCAGAAACACCCTGGGGCCCTGCCCTTCTGTGCCAGGTGCATCAGGTGGGGATGGGCAGGCTCAGCCCAGCAGGATCAAAGTGTGGAGGGATCCAGGGGTGGGTTGAGAGGTTTCTGTGTGGGGCAATCTGGGTGCGGGCAGCTCAGTGGGAGATCTGGGTGCACAGAGGCTCGTTGGGGGGGTTCTAGGTGCAGGGGCAATGGGACTCTGCAGGGGATCCATGTGAAGGTGGTTGGGGGTCTGGGTGTGGGAGGCTTAGTGGGGAGTGAGGTCCAGATGTCGGGGGAGTGGGGCTTGATGGCATGGGGGTCCAGGTGCAGCTAGTTGAGGGTTCAGTGGGGTTGGGGTGCAGGGGGGCTCATGAGGGGGTCCAGGTATGGGGGGAAAGGGCTTGTCAGGGTGAGTGTGCAATGGGCCTGTTTAACAGGGGAGCCCCAGCTGCTGCCGAGGGGACGCCACATGCTGGGCTCCTGCTTTGCCCTGTGATTCCCCTCTCCCTTTTTCTTCCACATCTCACCCCCTTCCCCCACTGTCCCATCCCCCTCCTCTTACTCCATGCGTGCTGGAACAATTTGTATAGGGAGAGCGCTGAGAGCCATTGAACCAAACTGTAAACCCCTGTATATGATGGAAACCTCTTCAAGTCAGGGGGTGCGGCAACACCCCCAGCACCCTTAGTTCCAGCACCAATGCCTTACTCCCACATTCCCCTCCCCCATTCCACCTCCTTCCTTCCTTCCCCAGTGCCTCTTCTCCCCTTCCATCATTTCCCCCATCCCCACCCTGGCCACTCACTAGAAAACAGGAAGGCTCCCAGCACACAGAAGTGTGACTGGCACTAGGCCCCAGGAGGCAAGGTTCAGCTGCAGAGTCAGCGGAGCCCAGAGACAGCCTCCTTCAGCTGGGCAGCTCTGCGCTTGCAGAAACAGGAAGGCGGGGAGGGGGGGGGGGGGTGTGCAGTGGCATGTAACCCTGTGTGGCTTCCCATGCCTCACCTGTTGGGAGGGACAATCCCCCTCCCAAATTGTGCACATAGTCGTCCCTACCCCCCCCCCCCCCCCCCGCAATGCGGCTTCCCTTTGCTTCCCTGCCATTTTCTGCAGGGAAGCACAGGAATTCTGTGGGGGTGGGGCGTTTTCTGCAGGTGCTGAGTCCTGCAGAATTACCCCGAGTGAGTGAGTGAGTGTGTATCTATCTATCTAATATACAAAATGTGAACTTTTTGTTAAAGATGAAAACATATAGGAAAAAAGGCAGAAAAACAAAAGTGAGCAAAATCTTTTGAGAGTTAAGAACCTAGCAAAATTTAGATTAGCCCTTGATACACATTGCTGTAAAGTAAGTAAGTCTCTTACAACACGTGTGATTTAAGTACAAACAGAACGATCTCAGCACCATATTAATACAGTCTACAGATTTGCGGGGAATGCTAATATCCCAAGGCTCTTCTTTTGAGCTAAACATTTAGCCTAGGAAGCAAAAATAATACATTCAAATAAGCTAGCACATTGCTAATTAGTGCCTCTTTTGGCAAGACTCTTCAATCCCAAAGGTGCAGAGTCCCATTTGGATCTGTTAAGAAATACATTTGTATAAGAATTTGAAATTAAACTTATTTAACTTTATACTAACTGCATCAGAAACTTGACATCACATTAAAGCAAAAAGGTATCTTGTCTGTCAGTGAAGTTCCTATTTACTCCATAGGGTTTTTCATAGGTGCAGCTTTACTTCAGGGTAATTGTATTGAAAGGTCTTCTATTGTTGTGGGATATTAAAGAAACAGCATTTTTGTAATAAAGAAGAGTCACTTTGTAGAGCACCAGATCTCAGGTGTATTAGTGTCCTGACTATCTCCGCAAATTGATCCCTGTGCTGGTTCTATTCCAGCTGGCACCTCAGTCTCCAAGCTGAAGTCAGGAAAAAAGAATTCTCTGCATGAAAATTCTCCTTCTTACATTCTTCTACCAGAGCATTCTAAAAATTAAGGCGCTGGGCATATTTTTTCCCTTAAGATTTGGTTCGGGGAGGTGGACGGGACCCTAGCGAGCTAGCTGCCTGTTCCAATGGTAGGATCGTCACATTCTTTACTGAACTGATGGTTAAATAAATTCTGAACAAATAAAATAGGATTCTTGTAATCTTCCTTCTCGGACCCCAGTGGTCCTGATATTAGAGCAACCTGAGAAACCTCATTATCAAGGTCTTACTTAAACAAAGTACCAACATTATCCTTTGATATCAATGGATTCCTTCTTAAACACAATCTCTCCGATTTCTAGGTTGCTCGTCATTTACTCAGCTTCTTTCTTTCTTTTCTTTAATGAGTCCACCTTGATGTTCATGATTCTTGGTGTCCTTTCTCCTGATAGTCTTCTGAAGGTGATCTGTGAGAACCTAGATTTCTTGTTGACAAGCCCAGCCTTCAGGAGTTCCAGTTTTGAAGTCAGATTCCTCCACATTGCTGGCAGCTGCCACAATGCTACAATTAAAGGCCACTATTCGGGTAAAGTACTTAAGAGTTCTGAGCTTTGCTATGGTGTTGAACTTAAGTTACCCACAAGTTAGGTGTCTTTGGTGGAAAGTATGTGTTTAAAGAAAGTTGTTTAAATCAGTTAATAAAATCAGTTAAATGATGTGCTGAGACAAAGCATCTCTCACTCACACATTAGCTATTTCTAAGTTAATCACAGAAGTACCTAAACTTAATTAAGAAAAATACTTTTTGCTAATTCCTTCATCATTCATCCATCGCTTTGCACTATTATGATGCTGTTCTCTAATATTACCATGAAATCAGTGGAACAGTGGCTGGACAGACAGGAAATATTTGGTACATTCAACAGCATAGCAGCTGAGACACCGTCTACATGAAGAGTTGCACCAGTTAGCTAAGCTCGAGGTGTGATTTTAAATGGATTTAGCTAACCCAGTGCAGTGTCCCCACAGAGTTAGCACTGGCTTAACAACACCGGCGCAACTGTCTCATGTCAACAGGCCTTGAGCACTACCTAAATGTGAAACTTCAGAAGTCAAATGGCTAAAGAATATTCAGATTCCAGTTGTATAAGATGTCCTGGAAACAGTTGTACTTTGCTGTTGACAATGCATCACTTGTCTGGTCTCCTCCTTATCGTCCTCTTTTGAATGTATTATTTACGTTTTGGGCACTTAAGACTAATGTCAGGGTGTAACTGAAGATTGGTAATTAAAATGTTCATACTGCCTACTGCATTTTAAAATAGGAGAATTGTCAGGAGAGAACTTCAGGAGAGAATGATGCTCTTGTGCATCATTGATTTCAAAACCAGTACTAAAAAAAGCCTCTCAAACAAGGACAACACTAAGAAATACAGAAATAGTTGTTTTGTGAAGAGTGGCCTTTTTGCCCTCCTAGCTGATGATTAAGGATACAAAGAAACTAGAACAAGTATAGAAAGAAGAAGTCATGGAGGGGCTTTTAGATAAAAGACCCTTGTTTGCAGATGCTGCCAGTTTCCTCCTGACTCCATTTAAATGTATACGCTACTTGAACCTATTATCTGATCTGGATTTTGAGAAAGGAGGTTTTTCCACATTATACGTGATTATGAAAGTTGAACAAATACAACACTCAATGAATATAACTATTATTTAATAACTTACTCTGGTATTCAGCCAATTCTCATGTCATTGTTACATATCCACTCCCTCAAAAATGGTCATTATTATGCTGAATGTTCTCTCCTAAAAGTTAGTTGTATTATTGAATCTCAAGATCTATTAGTTTGGGTTCAATTTTAATTATGAGTGAAGTTTTAAATGGTCATTATTATGCTGAATGTTCTCTCCTAAAAGTTAGTTGTATTATTGAATCTCAAGATCTATTAGTTTGGGTTCAATTTTAATTATGAGTGAAGTTTTAGGTTGATTCTTATTTCATCTGAACTAATTTAACCATCAGAAGCAAGCTAATTTTGTAACAGGCATTTGAAAAGAAAATTCAGTAAAACTTCAGCTATCCAACTTCACATGAATTAACTAATGTAAGTGTAAGCCATTAGAGTAACTCTAGGTATATCCCATTCATTTTTGGTATGTAGAGAGCTGACTTTCACATCCAACATCCAGTAAGCATCCTTACTAAGTAAGTTTTAGTTCCTTAGGTCACCACTTGTTGATAAACAATTGTAGGGAAAGAAACAGTGAGGTAGGCAACAGAAAAGTGTACTACAGCATAACACTGAGAGTGTTAGGGTGAAATCCTGGGTCCATTAATGCCAATGGCCCAATATCTGACAAATCAATGAGGACACCATTGTCCCAATTCAGCATCTTCATTCACACAAGCAGATGCTTGCATCCCCATGAAGCCAAGTTACAGGATCAGGGCCTTGCTTTGTATCCCGCACAAATAAAATCTGCATTCCGACCTATCCTTCTTCAAAAAGAGAGCAAATATGATAAATAAAAACTGAAGTAGACACCAGTTGTGTCTCATTACTTCTTCACGTCGGTCTCTGACACAGTGCTGTTTGTAATATATCTTCCATTTGATGTGTTCCTTCCTCTAAAGCATACATGAATGCCACCATATCATCTGCAGTTATACCTTAGATGCATTAATCGGCAGTATTGAAAATTGAGGGAAAAGCTCTTTACTGTTTCTCTCTTCTCATTGTTATTCAGCTTGGTGCACTGTTATCTCACAAAGGGGGCCTTAAGTTCCTTTCTGAACTGTTTAATTAGCGTTTCGATTTGAAATACAGAAATGAGTGAGCAAACTGCACAGAATGCTGCATGATATGTTCAATTTAACTCTTGCTTGTACTTGTTATATGCGACATTGAAGACCATGAAGGCATTGGTGAAGTGCAGATCTTAGCCATCTGCTGTATGATGGCTTAAATTGTAGAGCAAGTGGTGCAATTCCCATTGAACCTCTCTGTATTGCAATTTATCTATCTGAAAATGGGTTTATTATTTACCTGTCTTCCAAAGGCTTTATCAAGCTTAATGTTTGTAAAGCCCCTTGAAACCTTCAGATGCTATAGATGCACAAGTATGATTGCAGTGCCTCTATTCTCTGGTAGTGTTAGGGTGACCAGATGTCCCGATTTTATAGGGACAGGCCTGATTTTGGGGTGTTTTTCTTATATGGGTTCCTATTACCCCCCCACCCCCTGTCCCGATTTTTCACATTTGCTGTCTGTCACCCTAGGTAGTGTCATGCAAGAATCTATATCCCCTTCCACATGGGAATGAGATAGAGGGTCCCCTCTTTACATGGATCTGGTCTCCGACAAAGTTAAATTGTACATGATTTTCATTGTACCATATAATAAAACTTCAATGTATTCTCTTAGAAAGTGATATTTGAGTAGGATGTCAGTTTCTCATCTGGAGTAAAAAAAAATAGATTAAATAAAAATAAATCAGTATGCTCTATGAAAGCATCTCACTCCTCTCATCCCCTCTGGCTCCTCTATCTTTCAGGGTTTTTTTTGGATTTTTCTTTATGTTCCCCATCCTCAATCAATCATTAAAAACAAGGTTGATTTTCAAAGATGACTAGGAAAAAAAAGAGAAAAAAGAAAATTATGGTAAAAGGAAAACAAAAAAAGTTAAAGAAAAAAATTAATACAGCAAATGAGAGAAATCTTCAATTTTGAGAAAAGGCCATTTTTTAAATAAAGCTTTTCCATTCAGAAAATCTCAACCAGCTCTACTTTTAAACCATTAGTGACAGCTACCCAACACCTATTTTAAACAGAAAAGAAACAAATTGTTTTCTTTTAAATAATTTTGACTTTTGCATTTATTTGTAGTGACAAAACAATGACTTTCCCACTTCTGCCCTCCTCTCCACAACTGTCCTATTCAGTGACCTAAGAACTTATTAACTGACTGCCAATGTAATCAGTAACTGATCCCAGGTTATTATTCATATGTGCAGTAATGCTAAAACAGATTAGATCACCCGGTAAGAGACAGCATTTATTTAATGGCCCTGTCATATTACACAGGTCATTCATTAAAAGATGGTATACATCTATCATGTGACTGGGATCAGTTTACGTAGCCATGGGAGGCAATTATTGCAATAGTCACTAAAAAGTATTTGTGTAATTTTGATTCTTTATACAATGTTACTAATGTTTGCATTTTGAGTAATGGTTAGATGGTGTATTAAGGATAAATGGCTTATCAAGTTATGAGGTGTAGAAGTGTGATAAATGTAATTTATGAGTTAGCTAACTGCAGTGTATGATTGATTCCATCACTAAATAAAAGTAACAAGTACCATTTGATAGACAGTGAACCAGGCTGACTCAGCTACATTAACAATGTTTGTGTTATTTTGTTGCTCATCTAATTCTTAGCAGTTGCTATATTTAGAACAGTGGCTGTGTTTTTAAGATGCCTGTCTCCTTAATATTTGGTTCTCCACCTACTTTTTTTGGCAGTTTTCCTAGAAGTAACAAAGCCTACCAGAATTTTCCACACTAGCAAAAATTTACTTCTAAGAGCATTTTAGAGAGAGCATCTTTTTAAAAATCCACTCCAGAACTTTGTTAAAACTAAACCTCAACAGCACTCTCAAAGTTAATTTGCATATTGGGTCATGCAATTCCCAGCAGAACCATCTACTGTGGAGCACACTGCAACAGCAAGAAAACCAGGAAAAAGTGTTTAGTTTTGTGAATTGTCCATACCTCGCATGTATTAAGTTCCAGTAGCCACAAATAAGTGTACACAATGGTCAGACTGACTTGGGACACCAGATGGAGCCATCAGAGTAATTGCCAATCAGCTTCGACAGAATAAAAGGTCTCATTTAAAAAAATAATAATCTGTTTGAGCCCTTATGATTAGGAAGATCTTTTTCCAAGCGTGAGCTGACCCATTACAGCATGATTACAACTGAGAATATAGACAGGATATTTCAGTCTCCTATAAAAAGACTTAAGCTCATTGAGGACTTCACTAGTACTCTATATTCATGTCAAAGTCTCATCTATGTTACACCTTGTAACTGTTGCAATTAGGAGAAAAAGACAACTGTGTTTTACCTATGTCCCCTGAGTCACTGGTAGCACCCCAAAGCTAGGAACAGAAACATGTAAACGTCAGACTTTGGGTGAGGTGATGCTAACCCTGCTCCAGAATGTTAAAAATTTCAACAGCCAGGGAAGCCTTGTCTGTACAATCACTACGAAGGATAGGAGAAAATGTGCAAAACCCCTCTCATGTAGTCATGAGCTTTTTTTTTTTCCTCCATTCCATGCATCCGATGAAGTGAGTATTAACCCACGAAAGCTTATGCTGAAATAAATTTGTTAGTCTCTAAGGTGCTACAAGTTTTTCTTTCTTATTTTCATTTTGCTGACACAGACTAACACGGCTACTACACTTAGAGCTTCAAAGAGTGACTCTCCAGAGAAGAAAATGGCAGCAAGGGAAATTTTCCCCATTCAGCATTTCTTCCATATGAGAGAACAATGCAGATTATACAAAAGAAAAAGAATCATGTTAGTTACTATAGTTCTCACCTTCTTAAAAGAGCACAAAGGTTCTAAGTTACCTTTTAAAATACTAAGTTCAGTTTAGACACAAGTTCTGTTGCACCTGGGATCTGCTCAGTGTAGCAGTGAGGCTATAGACATGGTGCTGGTTACAATGTCCCGATTCTCTGCCCTAACCTGGTGGCTGTTCTTTCATAGGTCAACTACCAATGGTCCCCAAGGAAGTAAATGTCAGCCCAGCATATGCTCCAGCCTTGCCTCCTCTTTGCCCCTGTGCTAGGGCTACAGGGAAGGAAGGCCAACAGCATAAGAGTACAGCTGGCTGGAAAAGGAGCTTGTTTCCTTCAGAAAAACGTGAATTCAAAATGGCTGCCTGGGTACCTCGCAGGAATTGTAGTTTGGGTGCCTCATGCTTGCACTGTCCCCTATAGACTGGGCTCCTTGGTTAGACTAGTGGAGACAGACATAACAAGAACCAATGACTGGAAGCTGAAATTCAAACTAGAATTTAGGTACAGTTTCTTTTTCTTTTTCAAAAGACAGTGACAGTTATTAATCATGGGAACAAGCTACCAAGGGAAGTGGTGGGTTCTCCATCTCGTGCTGTGTTCAAATCAAATCTGGATGCCTATCATGTTTCAGACAGACACGTTATTCAACTCAGTTCAGGGGTAACTGGATGAAGTTTAATGGCCTGTGATATACAGGAAGTCAGACTAGATGCTCCACTGGTCCTTGCTGGCCTTAAATTCTATGGATACTGTATGGTGGCCTAAAGTCTTATCATGGTGAGGGCAGACAATTGCATCCACCCCTAGTGGGGGTGTATCATAGGCAATGTAGTACAGCTGAGGAGACCAGCCCATAAGAGAGAATGGGGTCATGAGGAAACTGAACTGAAGCTCTCATGATGCAGGGCAGTGGGGTACCTGAATTGAAATATTTTTATTTTCATGAGTTTAGTGGGACAATAAATTCATGCTCTCCTTGGAAAGCAGACACTTTTTGTGAAGTTTAATTTAGTCAAATGAAAGTCAAATTAAGAAGTGTTTTGGCAACAAGGTCGCACCAGAACATTTTGGCAACTGAGGCGGGGAGCTCAAATGACACCCCCATGCTCCCTTGCTTGGGCCAAAACTTTGAAAGGTCTCAATTCTGCCTTCTTCCTGCTCTACTCCTCTCATGGTACTGCTGCTACCTACCCCAATAAAGGAGAACTTACAACTTAAAATGCCTTGTTCAAAAATGTTAAGTAAAACTTAACTTTCAAACACCTGAACAGCAAATGTAACTTTTCTTGTCTGCATAGTAAACACGGGCATTTTAATCTGTTTGAATAATCAAAGTGGTGCTTTCCGTGCCTTCTTGGTTGCAAAGATTTTAACTGCTTCCTGAAGGTCCACAGTCTGGGCCAGCTCATGCTCTATTGAGATGGTTGCAAGGCCAACCAGCCTCTCCTGTGTCATTGTGGAGTGTAGATGTGTTTTTATTAACTTCAGCTTGGAGAAGCTGCATTCTCCACTGGAAAATGTTATAGGGAGTGTCAGAAGTATGCGCAGAGCAACAAAAGCATTTGGAAAGAGGGTGGTCATCTTATTTGTGCACATATATTCCAGAACAGCCTTTGGAGTTCATCCTGCTGAAATGTATCTTGAAAGGGCTTTCAGTTCATCACCTTACTCACATTAATATCGCGCATGTCATCATGTGTCAACACTATCTCTAGTACCCTGCATTGCTGGTGTAGTTCTTCAGGTATAGTGAGGAGTTTTGGAATATCATACAACATCCCAAATATACTGCTATGTTCCTTGAGCTGCATGAAACATTCAACTGACTGTATTTCACAGTCTAGCACCTGGTTAAATAATTCAACTTTGAATTGTTGTTTGGGGGTCTCTTATGGGATTATCCTGTGTCTCGTAATCAAAAATGTCATCTTCTTCGATGACTCTTGTATTCTTGAATGGGTGGGAAAATAGCTTCAGTGTGTAGTTCCTCTGCCAACTTCTGTGCACTCTTCAGAACGTTTTGAAATCCCTCATCTAACCGGTAAGACTGTAGGTATGACTGCTTTGTCCAGTTGTTCCATTGCTCCAGATATATCAAGGTCAACACCTTGGAGTCTCTTGCTTACAGCATTTATTTCAAACAGTATGTCATACCACAACACTAAGCCACACAGAAATTTGAAGTTATGTATGTTTCTGGTGATTCCATTTCCCTCTGCCACTGTTCTGCCACGAACAGTTCCTATCATAGCATTATCTTCCATAATGGCAACTATGGCATCATCTATCTTCCCAATTTGGTGTTTGATAGGCTTTATCACCCCCACTCGACTTTCCCATCGTGTGGCTCTCAGTGGTTTCAGTGTCAGAGAGGATGTTCCCAGATATTGCTTCAAAATTTGCCATTGATGAGTTGATGCAGAGAAAAATACATAGATGCTTTGAATTACATTAAAAAATTCAGCAGCCTCACTAGAAGCTGATGCTGCATCACTGACCACCAAGTTCAATGAATGAGAACTGCATGGGACAAAAAAAGCTCGAGGGTTTAACTCTCGGATCTGTGTCTGCACTCCTCTGTTCTTTCCTCTCATGTTGGCACCATTATCGTAGCCCTGACCTCTCAAGTCAGCTATTTCAATTCCCGTATCTTCCAGCTTTGTAAGAAGCACATTTGTCATACCAGCTCCTGTAGTATCATCAATGTCAATAAATTCTAGAAAATGCTCTGACAGTCACCACTGCAGGGACATTTTCACTAGGCTCTGTTGTTACAAAATGCACCATTAAAGTCATTTGTTCCATATGGCTGATGTCAAATGTGCAGTCCAGAATAACAGAGTAATATCTTGCTGACTTGAGATCTGCTACAATCTTCTGTTTGACTTTTGTTGCCAGTAACTGTATGATCTCATTTTGAATGTTTTTTTCCAAGGTAGTGGTGTGTGTACATTTCTTGGGTGGCACATTTCTTCTTAGACGCTCCTGGAGTACAGCCTCACACTCAGCCATCAGCGCCACAATTTTAAGGAAGTTTCCATTGTTTGGCACATACAGCTGATCTGAAGTGCCACGCAGTGCTAGGTTTTGGGTAGCAAGCATTCTCACAATGGCAATGAGCCTTTTCAGAACATTTTGCCAGTAAAGAGACTCTGATGCAATCTATGGTGGCCTTTAACCTTAGTTTTGTCTCAAGCTCTTTCCACCTATTGAATGCTCTTTGGTAATTTGCTGCCTTTTCATGGCATGCCAGATATCTAGCCAGATTTTTCCAGTCCTTTGTTCCTGTAGTACCCAATGTGGTTGGAACATTAGACTGGAAGAGTTTACAATAAACACATTATGCAGCATTCTGGATTTTTGAGTATATATGCTATGGCCTCTCCACTTTGTCACCATTGGGGATTTCACACCAGTAACGTGTTGGCTGGAAACTTCTATTTTCATTGTCATTGCTGTGGCCCATGCAGTACAAGGAAGTCCCTCAGGCTACTGCTCAAGTGGGTTCACAGTCCTGGATCATCTAGACTTAAGGAACTAAACTCAGCAGCAGTTCTTTCTTGCGGCTCCACCACACTCTTCTCTGATCTACACTTTTCTTCAGGAATGTACATGGTTACATCCATTTGAGATGGAGATATGGATGTTGCAGTAGCTGCAAGGTCACCTCCACTCTGACTAACTGGAAGATCAGGCATCTCCTCACCACTCACATCCTCACAAGGGCTGGAAGGCTCACTGTGAACATTTGTGTCTATGTATCTCAGGAGAGCTCCTTCCTGCTTAGATAGAAAGCAAAGGAAGCTTTTCTTTCTTTTTCTGAATGCTGCCCCAGAGGGCACTCATGACTGCTGTTCTGTGCCAGCTATAGTGGCTCTCAACACTTAGCTGAAGGGGACAAATAAGCAGGCTGGTAGCAAGGCCTGAGTGAGGGAAGATATCAGCATCTTAAGGGCCTAACTGGCTCCTGCTATTTCAGTTGACTGCCTGTTCTCCTCAAGTGGGTTCAGGGAAGCAGCAGGAAACAGGAAGCTTCCTGAGAAGCTTCCTGAGAATCAGTCCAGGCTCCTGGGGGGTCCAGGTACATAAGAGGCTCCTCCTCTCTCTCCCTGCAGCTCCTGCTGCTTTCTGTTATTCCCTCTCACCTTTTCTCCTGCCTGCCTGCCATGTCTCTTGTGCCATCCTTCCTGCAGCACAGCACTCCACCATCTCTGTGCATCTAGAGCAGAGAGAATACATATGCACCAGAAGTAGACAATTTTGTACACTCTGGGTCCCAGTGGTGCCCCCCCACCCCACAGTCTGGCACCTGAGGCAGCTTCCTCAGTTTGCCTCACAGTAAGGCCAGCCCTGTTTGGCAAGCCCTACATAGGAACAATGCTTCATCTGCTGAGTCCCCCTGCAGGCTGGAAAAAGCCACAGTTAGGGAGTTGCAGGCAGTTCGTCTTCCATTTGAGCCACCTGCGAAGTGCAGGGCTGAGAATCTGGCTTGTTTCCCCACCACCAACCTCCAAAGGAGTAGAGTTTCATGCTGTAAGATTTGTAAGGTAAATACCAAATCTTGGAAGAATGAAGTCAGTGATCAGAGCTGAACGCCACTTCATTACTCTATTTCTGGGAAGTTCAGATAAGCTGTAATCACTTAAGCCTCTGCAGCACTTTCAATTACTTGTAAATCTAATTTCTATAATTTGTTTTATTTTTAATTTTGTTGCCAATAACATAGAAGTTTCAATATGCATTCCATTTAGTGATATATAATTAATTTTCATTATTAGATTGTAGCATAAAGTACACAGCCATTTCAGAGTTTGTTTTTTATACCACTAGCAAGCTGCATAAAAGAGCAATCTATGGTAAGATCTTTAGGTATTGTACATGCTAATGGAGAGTCTCACCTGGTTTAGATCTGTTTTTCAGATACAGTAGACTGCTTTTCTGACAGGATCTTAGTCTTTGCAGAAAGGCTGTTATTAAAGCATCTCCTGTAAATCATAGACATCTCAGAGCAAGGCCACTTCACCTACTCCACAGTGACTCTCACTATCTAGTTAGAGATGTATGAACAGGAAATTGTTCCATTCATTTATTATTCTTGACAAAAAGAAAATGCCCTGTTCCACAATATTTTATTATCTGGGAATTGTTAAGCATGAATAATTCTGAAGATGATTCATTAATATTTTCATTTTGCAAATGCCTGACTTTGTAGATACTTTGTCTAAGGCGTTTCACTTATACCTGCCATGGTTTGCCCAGATTACAGTGATTAAACTCAAGTATCAGAGGGGTAGCCATGTTAGTCTGGATCTGTAGAAGCGACAAAGGGTCCTGTGGCACCTTATAGACTAACAGAGGTATTGAAGCATAAGCTTTTGTGGGTCAATACCCACTTCTTCGGATGCAAGCAGTGGAAAGTGATTAAACTTTACCTTTAAGACATGCAAGAGTAGTAAAAACATTACCAGGCTAAGCATAAATGCAACAATGCAGAAACCAAAGTAATAGAGAATGTATTTGACTAGATGGAGAAACTAACAAGCACCATTCCTAGGACAGAGTTCCCTCTTTACCCATTGTAGGTAGCATAGGTTGAGACATCTATAGTTAAGATTGCCCATCAGTTCCCATTATAAGACCCTGTTTTCAATTATTTGTAACTTTGTCAAACTTAAGTCATTTGGGCGGAAATTTGTCATGCTGGGTGTCTGCCCTGGACAGAGGTTTTTGTGGTGCCATAAGCAAAAATGGTTCAGCCATTTCTCAGAACAAGGTTAGGGAAAAATAGGTTTTGTCCATGTGTAATGTTTGTCAGGTTGTATATATACAGTATGGAATCTTTTAAAACAGTTCTAAATTGCTGTCACTCTGAGTGTTCCACTGAGCTTGTTTGCCTTTTATCAGCCTTTCAGGCAGTAAACATCTTAACTAGACATTGCATTTTGTAGAACAAGCACAGTGTTAGCTCTTAAACTAATAACACCATCACTGTCTGCCCCCCTTTGTAGGGCTTTGAGTGTCTTTAATATACCCAAATGGGGCCAGCTAAACCCAAAGTCTAGACAGACCTAAAGTTCGGCAGAAATACAGGGCTGGGAAGTATCCAAGTCTTTCAGTAACAGATATGGGAATGTCTGCAGTACATTTTTCATTAGCATAGGATGATCGCTTGGTCCCTTATCCCAGGAAAAGGCATATTCTCTAATTCCAAAACATGAAATTGGGAGATTAGGGGACTTCTCCCCCACATTGATTTTAATCCCAATCTGGGATTAATCCTACCCCCTACATCTTGATATACTGCCCAAAATTGTGATCCCATGAATCAAAGAGGCATGAATGTTGGACCCAAAGAGCCGACACATACTCTAACAGATAAGCATATACTCTGTTGCCACGTGGCAGGGTATCCAATCTCACAATCCAGGTTGCAAAATCAACCTCACTTTTAGCTGCAGTTTTGAAAACTATTTTGTACCCTCTCATGGAGTGCGTCACTCGCCACTGGACTGGCACCTCCTGCTGGCCATCTTGGGGATTAGCTCAAGGCCAATGCTCCCATCCGCAGTTTGCACATCATCACTTGATCTCTGCAGTCTGCTTGCAATCTCTCTCTCAGCCTCTGGAATCACAGCATCCTCTTCGTGACTCAGCCCTCCAGCTGCGTCACTGTCTGTGTTCCCACCTTCCAGGGGAGTTTAGCTTCTAGTCCTGCCAGCTCCCCAATGGCGACTGCAATAACTTGTCCTGCCACTTCCCCAGTGGTGAATGTTGGGGATCCAGGCCCATCCACTACCCTAGGTCCCAACCAAGGGACCCTGTGGATCACAGCCTCCTGCTGCACCTCAAATTCCTCTCTCTGTTGCTATGTCTCCCCAGGCCACTTCCCCATAGCCCTAGCACCTTCTTTGCCCTTCCTCAGGGCCTGCCACTACCCAGTCTCAGCAGCCAGTCAGGAGCTCCTCTTGCTCCCCAGGTCCCTGTCAGCAGTAGCTCTGTCCAAAGTGCTGCAAGTCTCTCAGCCTGCTAGAGACACAGTCCTTTCTCTTCAAGCTCCAGACAGCTACTGACCCTGTTCTGACCTGAAACTCTTTATATATGGGCCTGCTGGGCTCTGATTGGCCACTCCTCACAGCCCCTTTCCTATTGGCTGCATTTTGCGCAGCCTCCCTAGGGGTCTTTAACCCTTATCTGCCAATGTGGGGTTGACACCCCATCACACACCCTAACATGTTGAAATTAGACTGTCATTCATAGCCATTTGGCCTTGCTCATTAATTAAAGTATCTACCATAACTACAAATTAAACTCAATATAAAGGGTCTAACCATTATTAGTAGTAGTATTGCTGTAGTACCTAGGAGTCCAGGCATGGGTCAGGACCCCCATTGTGCTGGGTGCTGTACAAATACAGAATACAAAGACAGTCCTTGTCCCAAAAAGCTTACAATCTAAGTATAAGACAAGTAACAACAGATGGATACAGGCAGATGGGGGAGTAAAAAGAAAAAATATTAATTAACCATTGTTATTGTTGTTGAAGATCAGGTCTAATCATTCTTATTTCTAGAAAACTTACTGAATCACTCTACTGCTCAAAAGATGCTCCCTTTATTAATTGTAGATCTTAATACCAAGACCCTTTTTACTGTTTCAACGATCATAGAAAATCATTAGAGTGTGAAGAGTGGCAGGAGAATGAAAATAGCCCAAACCCACATCATCCTGGATACAGTTTATACCTTTGTAAAGGAGGACTAGTACTTAATTTCAAGCAGATGAAAAAAGTACTAGCACATGTTTTTCATTTTCAAGAACCCTTTTCATGCCATACTGCAAGTCTTTGCTTTCCAGAGATTCCTTCACATTATTCTCCCTTGGGGCCCTTTAAAACTACAATTCCTTTTGTTACTTTCACCTGAAATTGGCTATGGTGCAATTGGTTTTGGCTGCTTATACAGGTGCTGCCCACATAGATAATGACCATGGATAATTTCCACTTTTAGGCAATGGAACACCTACTTCAGTCAGGGCAAAAGCCACTCCTGAAGCATTGCTTTCAGGCTATTTTTTATTTTTGTAAGTTAACTTAGCCAAGAGCTGGAAAAGTAATCACAGAGCCTATAGCTAAAGGCATTTAACCACAGAGGAGGTGGCAGTTAGGCACTTATAGTACTTGAGGTGCCCACGAGACCCAAGGAAGGTCATTTGTCATGAGATACATGCCAGTAGAATATGGATGCTAAGAACTCTGTACAACGCCAGTACACTGAAGACAATGGTACTGTTCCAAGAAGAGCCAATTAAGCCCGTTGCAAGTGTTGGCAGCAATCATTTGAAAGGCTGACTCATGAGACTATGCCAGGATATGCAATTTCTTTGGACGTTACTTTGCTCCCCATGGCTGGGGCTATGTTTTAGAGTTCTTTTTAATACTCTCAGGTTTAACTTTTCAATAGCAGCACAGGATGTTAACCCACCTTTACTTACTAAGTGCACAGGAAAAGAAAATAAGCTCTGCTTCTTAATGATCTTCTGAATTATGAAAATGTAATTGAAGCTGCAATCAAAACATTTTCCGCTTATTTACAAAGATATGAGTTTTGTCAAGTCAGTTTCTCAAGGTGAATGCAGACACACACAGAGAAACCCAGGTAAGAGAAGACAGGAGCAGGGAAGGGAAAAGAATAATAGGTTCTCCTTTTGTGATCTAGTGGTAGATTGGTAGGGAAGTACTGTCAGCTTCAGGCCGGAGTCAGGACAGATGCTCAGGCAGAAACCAAAGCTAGGATATGTTGGTAAAACCTTACAAACAACATGGATTGACGTTTAAGAGCACTGACACCCATTTAAATACATACATATTGGAGCAGAGATGTAAAGAAAGGGACTGTCATAAAGAAAACTAAAAACCAACAAAAAGCAAAGAACAGCTCTTTTCCCTTCCAGGTTACTATGGGTTTTAGACTTCTAAATCCATGGAAAATGCTTAGGCTTTTCACAGCAGTCTTTCCAGAGTTATCAAGTAGCTCTTCTGATCCAAGTAAACAAGGATACCTTGAACAATCTGAAAACCTGCCTCTTATAGCAACCCTAGATCATCAGAAAAAGCCCAGTTCTCAAAAGAAGGACCATAAATGTTCCAGCATAAACCAGGTTCTTATAAGTATGACCTTGGTTAGATACTTTTAGATCTTTCCAAGTCGTTCTGAGATCTTAAATCTGTTATCGTTTCTCTCTGATAAGTAGGTCAGGCTTAATCTTGTCACAACAGCTAGTAAGTGGATGGAAGAGAACACATTTTAAAAACTGCTTCTGTTATGTGGGAGGATTTTTAAATGCATTAAAACAGTGGGGGTGTCCTATTATCTTGGTTTTCATTTCTTACAGAGTATAATATGCAGAGGTGAAAGAAAATGTGGGGATTTAGCAGTACGGAGCTGGGCTGGGGCCGGCTCTGGCCCCCGGAAAGGGCAGGGCCTCGGGCGGAAGGGGCGGGGCTGGGGGGGTCAGAGCCAGCCCTGGCCCGCCCTGTACCGGTAAGTGCCTCCTCCCGCTCTTCCTCTCCTCCCGCCCCTGCCAGGGTAGCAGCAGCTGCCGGGGGCTCTGGCAGTGGTTTAAAGGGCCTGGGGCGGTAGCGGCGGCTGAGCCCTGGGCCCTTTAAATAGCTGCTGGTGCCCCACTGCCATTTCCCCAGGGCTCCAGCAGCAGGGCTCTGGGGACGGGGCTCTGACCACCGCTACCGCCCTGGGCCCTTTAAATCATCCCCGGAGCCTGCTGGAGCCCTGGGGAGGCGGCGGTGGGGCTCCAGCAGCTATTTAAAGGGCCCAGGGCTTGGCCGCTGCTTCTACTCCGGGCCTTTAAATTGCTGCCCCAGCCCTGCTGCCACTACCCCAGGGCTCCGGCAGCAATTTAAAGGGACGGGGGCTCCAGCTGCTGCTGGGAACCCCAGGCCCTTTAAATTGCGCCTGGGGAAGCCGATCCGCCCCCATACGGCGCACCGGCTCTTGCCGGTACGCCGTACCAGGCCATACCGGCTTACTGTCACCTCTGATAATACGTGCATCCTTCTATTCTGCAATAGCTTGTAGCTCTCACTTAACTGAACATGCACAACTCTGCTTGTCCCTTTTCCACCCCATTCTCTTATTTTATTTATAGAACGTATTTCATCTAAACCCCAGGTTATGTTTTCAGACAGTAAAAATGGCACTTCACATATGTAAGATCTCTGCAATCAGGTGTTATTGTCCTTGGATCTGAATTTCCCTCCTTTTGCCAGTTTGTGATATTAGCATAGTGTTAGCTTTTAAAGCCAGGGTTATGATTCATTTTTTCAAAGTGGCTTATTCATGTTTATTACTTTCCTGAGGGTTAGCTATGGGCTGGGTCATATTTTTCTTTATAAGCATTTAGTGCTTGTGAATGATGCCAGGTTGACAGCTTGGCAATTAAAGTTCCTATCCATAGCACATAGCAGCAGCACAACCCTTTGTATACTACACACACCAATATGACTCAATGTAATCTTAAAGAAGAACACAGGTAGCTCAGCTTCCACATCCAACCAACCCTGGGCTTCTCTGCAAAGAGGCAAAAAAGGGTACCAATAAGATCCAATTCTTTGATGGGTCACCTGGCTACTGGAGTAAAACCACAAACTCAGGCACTTGGTTACATGGTGATGAGAATGGTATAAATCCTACCAAGACAGCTTTACTCTAGGTCACCAAACAGTCATCACAAAATTGAATTTCAGTCCATATAGACCTGGTCCTGGATATAAGCTAGAGACGTAAAGGAGGCAGGCTTCCTATGTCATTAGTGATCTTCTACAACATACAATCCTGCCAATGGACATATGTGCATATTTTGCCACTGCTTATATTTTTCCAAACCATGAGTGATTTTAGAGAATCTAGTTTGTATTATTTTATCAAATAAAATCATTCTGAAGCAAAACTCAAAATCCATCAAAAACAGCATGCCTTACTCAGCAGTCATCTGATGCAGTTATTTGATAATGATTAGTTAATTGGCTCCTTTGCAACTTATGCTGAGGCTATTTTAAATGTATACATGACATAGTCACATGAGACAAGTGTATAGTCTCTATTTTAAGAGCCAGTTATGGGGGGGAAAACAGACTCACAGTCTTGGAAGGGTCAGGGGTCATCAATTTTCCTCAGCAACTTTCAGGTAATATATCAATATGTTAAATAATTTTTTTCTTGCTCATGTAGGTTTTCAGAGCATCTCAAGAACACCAGTACAGAGCAACTGAGATATGTTTTCCTATTTGCATACAGATGATTACTGGGCCAATGGAATTGAGAATAAGCAAAGCCGGTGCAACCACTAGGTGAACTATGCAGCCACCTAGGGCGCCAAGTGGTTGGGGGCGCCAAAAAGTGAACTCAGGGGAGGAGGTGGAGTGGAGGTGAGCTGGGGCGGGGGGGCATGGGGAGGGCCGCCCGCAGCAAGTAACGGGAGGGGAGGGAAGACGTTCAGGAGAATTGCTCCCTGCCCCAGCTCACCTCCACTCTGCCTCCTCCCTTGAGCAAGCTGCCCCCGCTCTAATTCTCCTCCCCTCCCACGCCTGCCGCGCCAAACAGCTGATTGGCGCTGCAAGCCTGGGAGGCGGGAGAAGCGGAGCGGCGCCGGCGTGCTCAGTGGAGGAGGCAGAGTGGAGATGAGCTGGGACGGGGAGCTGCCATGGGGGGGGCTCCCTGCGCAGAGGGGGGACGGAGAGCGGGCGGAGGGGGAAGCTGCCTCACGGGGGGCTCCCCGGGCGGAGGGCGGGGGTGTGGAGCTGCAGCGGGGGGGCTCCCCGAACGCATGGGGGGCTCTGCAGGGCGGGGAGCTGCTGCGGGGGGGGGGGGTGCTGCAGGGCGGGGGGGCGCAAGGTGGAAGTTTTGCCTAGGGCGTGAAATATCCTTGCACCGGCCCTGAGAATAGTCTGTAGTAAATAACATAACCACTATCTGCACTCAGACTGCTAGTATCCAATATCCCTGGAGAGTAAACTGTACAGAGTAAATATGTCCTCTAATCATTTTGCTCACCATGTCAAAATAAATTGTGTGTTCACCATCTCTCACGTGATGTGGAAATTTATGGCCTCATTTTTGATAGGCTGTTATATAGAATTCTCCACCAAGGAGCTATTTTAGAATGGGAAACAGTTAACTGAGTTATGCTGAACAGTTAGAATAAATCCTTTTAATTATAAGATTAAAAACAAAATATTCTAATACTTATGTGCCTCTACTATTATCTACATGTCTGAAAACACCTAATATTATTACTTGATGTTTAAAATTTACTTAAGGAGCAAATTCATGTATTAATTAAAAAATGCATTTTCTTGTTAGTTTCCCACTTCTTTTTGTATACTGCCTGAGATTTAGTGTTCCCAGTCTTCTGTGTAGTGATGCTCTGCAAGTTTCTTTATGATCAAATCAAATCTATGACAGCTTTTCAAATAACACAAGTGAAATGTTTCCCAAGGAGTTTTACTTTACTGTGATTTTCATTGTTTAGGCATGGCCCTGTGTATTTTGCAATACCATGGCTGAAGGATTTGCTGCAGAATCTGTCCTCTGCCATGGAAATGTAGGACAGAGTTTAAGCTTACATTTAAACATTGTTTCCTAGTGTACACTTGCAAAGAAAATGAAGTAAGAGTGAAAGGAGGTTGTGTACTCTTCCTGAATCTGCAGACAGCCCAAAGCAATAGCTCAGAGAGGGTATACTGCCTCCTTTAATCTCAATAAGTGTTAACACTGGAACCTAATGATTACAGTTTAAAAACCAACATTGTTAACTATTTCACTGCTGATCATTTTACCTAATGCACCTTCTGAATATAATGGAAGACCAGTACAGCAGCAGATGAGTGTCTAGTGACAATAAAGTCTTTCATAATTTCAACTCACCTCCACACCTGTTCACAAGGGAAGGAAGCAGTGCACTTTTACAGTTTCCTGGATGCCAAAACCCCAAATTATTTCCAATACCATGTAGGATCTCAGAAAACCCAGCAACCTCTATAATTATGCTTTTCAGCCCAGCTTGGTGTTATCTGAAAATTGTATAGACATGCTTTACACTCCATTATCTAAGTCATTAATGAAAATATTGAATAGTACCAGACCCAAGGCTGACCCCTACATGACCCTCCTAGATACACCCTCCCAGTGTGACAGTGTACCACCAATAACTACTCTTTGAGCACAGTTTAGGAGACTGACATACTACTAACTGTGCTAAGAAAGCACCTCTCCCCTTTTTCCTGTGTCTCTCTGGTTCTTTGTAAGAATACCTGCCCTCTATCAGGCCCCATCCAGGCTGTAAATGAAGCACAGATGGGCTGGAGTAGTTCCCTGTCCACCTTGTGAAAGTGGGCCTTCATTAGCTCTTTTAATAAATCAAAATATACATTGTGTCTGTCCCATGTTGAACTCCTAGTTCAAAGATGCATTTATGGTGAAAGGCTCTTGGCTTTGGAGTTAATTCCTTCTTTCATTCTGCCAGAGTTTCAAATATGTTGGACACAGTGCAACATGCATTTATTTACTCTGGCTTTTTCTTAATCTGATCCATTACAACAGGCAGGGAGGTAGTGTCTGGGAGGTAGTGTCTGGGGGTTGGGGTGTGGGTGGGGGTGATTTGCCACAATTTTTGGAAAAAATATTTTTAGTTTTTCTATTATATGCCCAAGTATCATAATAATGGATGCAATAAAAGTAAAGGTGTGCATTACACAATTTAGGCACTTCAGCGTACCTGTGGCTATAATTTTTACTCAACACATCTCTGCCTATTTAAATATCCCAAGAATACTTTGCTGTTTCAAACAGATCCAGGCCCAAGCCATAACTTCCCCTAAGTTTAGGGGTGTTCAGACTTGGGATTTTGGATTGGAGCCCTTTCTATCTCATTCTCCCTCCTCCACTTCCAGAATTGCATAAAAATCCTTCTTCTCTAACATAAACAGATACGTGTGTGTGTGTAAAAAAAATCCTACCAAAACCAAATACTCCATTGCATGTTCTTCTTCCCTAGAAACTGGTGTCAAATCAGCATCCACAGGTGCATATTGCTTCGCCTTTCTTTCTTTCTTTCTTTCTTTCCTCAGCTGCTCAGGGTGAGGGTGGGAAATGTTTTCTATCCTGGGCAGCAAAGCACCTGGGACTGGTACTTCCGCTACCTCTTCATTTCTCCTTCCACTTGGGTATAGATTGTATTCATTTAGGTTCTCCAAGATGTAAAAGAAAAGACCCTTTCACACAGAAAAGAGTGGGGAGACACGTGTCTGCCTACATCTTCAAAAGTACATGTATAGTAAGAATGGGAAATGTACTGTACATGAAACAGGACATTTAGATCCAGCACATTTTTGCATAAGGGTATAGAACATTCTTCCTCAATAGGGCTGTAATGGAAAATTCCATCTCACTCTGACTGAAGACTAATAAAGATATTTATGATATTTACTCTTTACTGCCCCTCTCCACAAGATTCGTTTTCAGTGTAAGAACTGGTGAGCTTGTATCAGTTACATATTGCAGATGTCCATGGGGATTTTAGTCAGTAAATTGAGTTAATGGTTATAGTTCTTACACATTTCATAGGCTGGACTGTATACAAAAATAAACAAATACAAGAAACTTGTGTTAATTTATGATGACGACTGAGCCATTTTGTAGTAAAAAAATACCAGAGATAATAGATTCAGTGTTTCTTTTTAGTCTTGATTAAGGCAATTTATGCAAACTGGGAACTTTTACAGATTGCCAGTGGGTAGACCTTGGCATCTGTGTAATTATGTGGGATCTCTGCAGACGTTTAAAGGCCAGTTGTCCTAATTTAAATGACATTATTTAAAACTAGTCAACTAGACTACACGGATTTTGTAGGCCAATGAAAGAATTGTGTTCTGAAATTGCCAGCACTATCCCAAATATTCACCAACCCTGAAAGCCTGTCTCCAACTATGTTATATAATGTATATATATGAAAGACAGATTTTTACATTGAACAACTAATGAAAAAAATCCAAAGTCACTGGAGGCAAATTTGACCTAATAAGTGCCTTCATTATCAGAAATAATTCATAGTGACTTGTCTAGCTACTAGGTTTTAGGTCCAGGAAAAGTAAGTTTTGTTGATCTGTTGTTCTTTAAGTATTTCTTCATGTGCAGCTGCCAGTTTCTGTGCTCTCATACTTTGTCAGAAAGAAATACAAATGACTTTTCTACAAGTCCTTGGACAATTTGCTTGGGTCTTCAATTCTACCTGTTGGCCTTATGAGTATAAACCAGATCATTCTTAATATCTGACTACAATGCCTTTAATACTCTTCAAAAAAAAGCTGCACAGGTCATTCTCCCCTTCCCTCTGTGGTACACACACATGGTGAAATCCTAGCTCTACTGAAGTCAGTGGCAAAATTCCCACTGACTTCATTTGGGCTAGAATTTCACCCATATGCTTTAATTTAGGTCTTGTATATTTCTACATTTGTTAGTGACCTGCTTAGTTTCTGTCAGTTGCTAATAATGGAAGACTATGTCAAAATAAAGCATGTTACAATATGTCATTGAAAGCTGAGCATATGTTCAGTATAAGTTATTTTGTAAGTGATCCCAGATGTCATGATAAATAGAACCACTTATTTTAAAGAAGACAGCTACCAGCTACAGACAAACAGACTTCCAAGCAGCTCAGTGTCCAGCTTTGTCTCCCTTGTTTACCAATGATCACACCCTACCTGGAATTCGATACAGCACAAAGAGACATCTAAAGGCAGAATAATATACTGCATTACACTGAGAGCTCTGCAGCATGTTAGGTGGTTCAATGAAGTCCTAGGGTATGTCTACACAACATTTTGGAGTGACACTCCCAGCCCAGGTCAACAGACTTGGGCTAGTGGGGCTTGTGCTAGAGCTCTAAAAATAACTATATAGACAGTGCTTTGAAGTTGCAGCTCAGGCTGGAGCTTGGGCTCTGAAGCCCACCCCCTCCATAGGTTTCAAAGCTTCAGGGCCACAACATCAAAGCATGGTCTACACAGCTATTTTTAGACCTCTAGTGCAAGCTCCACTCCCCTGAGTCTGTTGACCCAGGCTGGGAGGCTCACTCCAAAATGCTGTGCAGACATACTTTTTACTGATATTTTAGCAACCACCCACACCTAGTGTGTATCATGAGGTCTGGTGTGCTAAAGTAGCTGCTGCTACATTAATTCTTCTTTTGAGGGGTTGTCTACACTGCAGCTAGGAGCGTGCTTCCCAGCATGGGTAGACAGTTGCACTAGCTCTGCTCAAGCTAGTGCACTAAAAACAGCAGTGTAGCCGAGGATAGCATGGGCTACATTTCAGACTAGTCGATCAAATACGAACCCACCCGGACCCACTGGCTATGTACTGGGGCTGCTGCCCATGCTACCCCCAGCTATGCTGCTATTAGTGTGCTAGTTTCAGTAGAGCTAGCACATGTCTGTCTACCCATGCTGGGAAGCACGATCCCAGCTGCAGTTTAGACTGAGTGAATTACTCTTAAAAAAAATCAGAGATGGATGTTGCATAAAATTGGAACAAAGCAAAATTTTTCTGAGCACTTTCCAGGATTGTGCCTCTTTATTGAATGTCATATTTTGACCCTTTCTACAACCATTTTTATCTAGATAGTGAATTATAATTAATTTATTCCATTTACACATTACAGTTTGTGTTTCCTCTGATGACTCAAGCTCAAAGTGCATCATAACTGCAGAATAAACTATAAAGGAAGAGATAAGAAATATTGTCCCACAGAAAATTATAAATGTCTGTACTACTTCTGGCTCCAGTATAAAATTTAGGACACAATTTTTCAAGGAAATGCAGACTGCATTATTACTAACTCTTATATAAGCCCACAATTTATTTGTCTCCTGCTGGAAGGATATAATTTGTTTTACTGCCTTTTATACAGAGTAGGCGGTTGTAAGATGGTTGCCTATTCATCATTTGAGCAAATATTTTGTATCGTCTGGATTTTAATTGGGATTTAGTCACTACTTAATATTGGTTTTATCTATTGGTTGCAATAGACTGATCCTGCCTGGGCTGGTTGAGTCCCATTTATGGTCACATTACACCAAAGGATCTGATGCTGTATCTTTATTTACTTACACAAAAGATATAAAAAAGCACTAAACCTCCCCACATCCACCTGGGTAACTGGAAAAACAAAGTAACATGGGTTTCTTAAACCAGAACAGGTCACTAAGAACAGTAATGTTGTTTTCTATCATATCATTTACAAATTACTAAAAGCAAGTAAATGGATAAGGACATAATAAATTTCATACTGCACATGTAAACACACACATTTTTATCAAGTGACCAAGTACACTTTCCTTTAGATAACCTCTGTGGCTCACCCAATATTATCCTTGAAGAAGCAATATCATTAAAAACACAAAACAAATCTTTTTTGAATGAGCATTATTGGTTATATATATAAACTGATAAGCTGCAAATGCAAATCCACATACATCATTTCAGCATAAATTAGTACATGGTTTTCCTATCAAACTACACATAGCACATTATTCTCAAGAGCAACTAGAAGCACTTGCTAAAATATGTTATTGTAAATTGATAAATATACGTAAGTGATACTTAAAGTACACTGAAATCAAGATAACCAAAAATTATAAAATACAACCCCTGGGACAAAGTTGTTTTCTATGTTGTAATGAAATATATACTTCTTTATACTTTATACTCATTGGAGCTTGGGTTTTGTAAATGGTGCTATAAGTTACTATGCTGTCATCAATCATACTGCAACCTAACTTGTTCTTTGTAATGAAGTGTTTTGTTTTTTGGAATTTATATTTCAGTGAGTTATTTACTTGTGGACCATCTCCTATTGATTGAGTTTGGTGGGTGGGTGGGTGGGCGGGAAGCGGAAAGGGAATTATTTAGTGGGAAAGCTACTAAATGGCTCAAGTTATCTGTTTAGGGTAACATTTACTAGTGTGCACGCATTTTCCAAAAGGAAAACCTATTAGTTGAGGATAGACATTTCTGTTAAACAAATTATAAATCAATTCATGTACACCCAGGCACTTTCCACTGAAATCAGTGACAAACACACAAACACAATCAAGGACAGAATGTAGATTTTAAGCATTTGGTCCCAGAACTCAACATTTATGCAGGGTTGAAGGACTATCAGATGTCTTCCTGATATTATCCCCTCCTCGTTTCTCCCTGGGATCCACAACTGGAGAGGGGAAATATGCATCACTCCCAGTATCTTCAAACCTTTTGCAAAGCTTTACTTTCAGGCCCTTCACAATCAAACTTCAACCTACCTGTCATCTCTCATTCACTACTGAGCTGTCAATGTTTGCCTCTGACTGGCTCATGATGCCAGCCTCCAGTGCCAACTTGTTACATTTGCAAGCAAGCGCCTCACCCAATGTGCCCACAGTCATGGGAGGGACTCCCTGAAAACGGTGGCAAAGCTACCTCATTATCCATCTGCAAATCCCTCCTCAAAACTCTCCTTTGCCATGACGCCTATCAAAAACTTAGCAATGGTTAGGCTGCTAGTGTACTGAGACCACAGCCTATCATGACTAATATTGTCTTATTGTTTCCATCGGTTCGCATTCATCTCTTGCCTTATACTTAGATCTTAAGCCTTTTGGGGGAGGGACCGTCTTTTTGTGCTGTGTATGTACAGTGCTGATTACAATGGAATCCTGGGCAATGAGGGGGGCTTCTAGGAGTTATGGTAATACAAATAAATAATAATTTCTGAGTTGGTGCCCTTTGATGCAGGAGACCCCTTCCCATCCTTTATGAGAGAGTTTCTACAAAGGAAGTCATGCAAGCAATCTCCACTGGAGCTTTGCTGACAAAGGCAGAGGAGGCCTGCAAGAGCCAACGGGCCATGCATAGGCACAGCATGCATTCCAAGATGGACTTGAGTTATATGGGGGGAGAAAACCCAAGAGGAAAATATAAAGGAACTCCATGAAGAAAAGCTTGTGGTAGGCTTTGGCAGGTTTTTCCCTGAAGACATCAATTTGGGCCACTTTTTGAATTTACAGGGTTATTTACTTTTTTAAAAAAAACTGTCCCAAAGTAATGGCTACTGAACTGTCTTGTGAGATGCATTTATCACTGTGAGACCAGACAGATATGAAAAGGACATAGTATGAGGGGGCAAAAGTACTTGGAATTCAAGTTGTTTCACTTTGCATTGTCAATTGAGAAATGGGACCATTTCCATGAAACCCTTGTCTCAGACACTTGAATTGTTTGGCCTATTTTCAACTAAAGGAACTGTTATAACCCATAGTATCATCAATTTTATAGCATTATTATACATGTTCAAAGAGTTGATTTACTCATAAAAAGTAATTTGGTAATTTTGGAAAAAAGTTAAAAGTGGAAGGCTATTCCCAGAAGCTGTGATGATGAGTGTCATAGAAATAGGTATGGATGGAATTTTCAACAAAACCCAAAGGGGTTGGGTACCTAACTCCATAGATGCTTTTGAAAATCCCACCCAATGTCAAATTCAGGCTGACAAGGCCAGTGCATGTTTGACATTGTCTCTGTTTTTTTTAAAATGAATCCCTTCCAATGCATAGACAACCCAGTACAAATGTAGAAAAGGTGGACCATGTAAACGAAACTTATTTGAAACTGGTTAGAAAGAACAAACTTCCTCCAATTTGTGTAAACACAAGCATGGAACATTTCCTCAGCTTTGTTTAGATTAGGCCTTTCGCCATCTAGTCAAGCCCAATGAGGTTTAGGAGCCTAAAACTCATTTTCAAAGGGGATGTAGGCACTTAGGAGTCTAAATCCCATCCACTGTCTGGGATTTAGACTCCTAAGTGCCTATATCCCTTTTGAAAATGAGACTTGGACTCGTAAATCAGTTAGGCATTGAAGTAGACATAAATACCTTTAAAAATCTGGGCCTGTATGTTTTGTGAACTTGTTTTGGTGTTTATACACTGACTCATCACTATGCTTCCTGCATCCATCTGATTACAGTGTCACATAATGAACTGAATTAATGTGTTCATTAATGCAGTCTAGCATGTCTAATAAGTAACCTTTAAGATAAATATTAAAAAGGATGGTAATTTTTACAAGGAATGCAAGCCATGGTGGTCTCATTTCAGGCCAGGCTTACAGAAATAAATGCTATGGAAACAGTATAAGATTATTTTAAAAGTGACTTGTTTTTATTAGTTAAATTGAGCATCATTATCATGGCTTTGATTTTTCACCAGAACTCCTCACCGGTTCAAAGAAGAAATCTGCTTAAGAATCAGTAGCATGATATGGGCTCTTGGAAGTTGCTTCTGTAAGGCAGAAAGTATAAATTCTGCTCGCTTATATATATAAGGTTATTCCACTGACTCATGTGGCGTTACTCCAGCTTTACACTAGTGTAACCAAGTAAAATTTGTCCCTTTATGTTCTAATTTGCACTCTTCCTCTCCATACAGTGCCAAAAACACAGAACTTATTTTAAAACTTTGCAGTGACTGAGATTCATATTCGTTTTTCATCTTTTTTTATTCCAAACGCTACATTAAACTGGAGGCAAATTTCCCCAGCAAACCCCCTCCATCTTCCCTCCCTTTTCTCCCAACCAAAACCACTCTCCTTGACCTAGGGTGATAGGCCTCACTGTGCAGACCTGGAGTTAACCCCCACTTCCCAAGCCCCAAACAGTCCTTTAGAAGACTTTGTACTATCCCCATCCTGGTGCTTGTTCACACACATGACATTAATGCCTCTCACTGTACAGATATGCTAGAGTGGCAGAGGACATGGGAAACTTCCCTACAGCCCAAAAGTACCTCTGTATGAACCAACCCCTCATGGCTAAGAGCACAGGAGTATTTCTGGGTGAAGGTAAAGCCGTGGCCCTGTTCCCAGCTCCCCTCTCTCTCCAGCTCTCTAACAATATTGTTTAGATCCTAAACTGGGGTAAATTAGTCTAGCTTAATTAAAGTTAATACAATTTACTTCAGTGAAAATGGCCTGCAATCCCATTCGCACCAATGGAGGGTCTGGCTTATTATGGAGAGCTGGTAGGAAATTTGCTCTTAAATCAAAACATTTCTGTGGAAATTATTCTTTCACTGTGAAAATTGAAATGAAATATTTCATCTCAGGTCAAGTCAACCTGAACTGGAATATTTCAGTTTTTAAAAATGTTTCATTTAGAATCAGTTCATTAAAACAAACTGCATTTAATGGGGTCCAGATACCAAACTGGGCATCTGGATGCTACATTAGTAATACAATTAACTTTAATAAGCAAGGGAATAGTACCTGGTTTCTCTTCTTGAGAGATGAATTTAAAGTGTGCATTCCTCCTACATAGCTTGATATTTAACAGAAATCTTAGGTGTCACATTTTCTCAGTTTTCCTAAAGCTTTAATTTATCAAGGTAAAACTAACCACCCTATGGCATTTTAAATTAGTCATTCACTACAGTTATTCTATTGAATTATGTAATTCTAGGCATATTAAATTTTTGAGAGACTAATTTGACTAAACCACCCTGATTATAGTCATCTTCACAGTTAACTATTTCTCTCCCTAAAAAGTATGTTATTTTACGAAAGCATATATATGTGAAATGAGAATATGGGATATTTTATTGAGAGTACAATGTCCAGAATCCTAGATTTTGGGAAACCAGGCTACAACTAGGTATAATCAAACATAATTTGATTTGTCCAGAACATTAAGTATATAGAAAATGTAGAGAGCTCCAAACCTCCTCTGAAGTCAGGGTTCTTTTCCAATTATCAGTCAAACTAGATTTGACTAAATTTGTGCCTGGTCTATACCCTAGTCAGGTAAAACAAAAATACATTAGGGCACTTGGCATGCTCTTCCTATCTCTGCAGTACCTTAAACAAGTCACCACCGAGCAGCCTTACACTCACATACAAATCCCAACACTGGTGTAGAATTTTATTTTATTTCAAGTGAATTTTGTAATGTTGTCTTACGCCATTGTGCGTTTGGGTCTACAGTGGCTACAGTTTCAAGCCTAACAGAGTGAAAGTCACCCTTGTTACTTGCTTTAAATTTAGAGTTTCTAGGAACACGTAAAGACCAAGGATAGTGACCACACATATATTTCCAAATACAAGGTCTAGTTTGTTTTACAAATGTTATTAAAGTTACAATTAAAGTTATGGTTACTCAAGCATACAGACATTTTATAAAGACCTATGCACAAGTTACAAATATAGCTATACTTACATCGTTAACGATATTGTTAAGGTCTGATGGCTGCCTTGCCAATTGGTTATCAGTAGAGGGATGGTTCCTGCTGGAGTTTTCCCAGAATGAACTTAAGTCTTCCAATTTTGGCACTCTCTTTTTACAATGTGATTTTAACTATATCTCATTAGCATTTACGCACATGGTGCACCCTGTGGTTAGGGCATATGTTAGAAAAAGGTAACTGCCAGGTATCTTGTAAGGAAAACATTATTCTGTTAATTTTTCACAATACCATTGGCACTTCTTTTTTAGTAATCTTGTGGCATTGGGTTATTCTTTGATCACTTACTCATGTCAAGCATTTCTTAAGCCTATGGCCTAGTATGGTTAAGCTGACATCTTACAGGCCTGGCATTTCATCCCAACTTACTTGAATACCTAAAGCATACTTATTCCTTCTAATTACTAAATAATCTTATTCTTTTATAATCCCAACTCATAAAACACACAATAAATGAATGATAAAATGAACCAATTGGCTACAGTTGGACAGATTTTGTCCCCCACTCCAGTCCAGTTAATAAGACACAACTGGTTAGGGCAGACTTCCCGCTGTGCAGTGACAGCATAGGGCCATTATAAGCAAGTCTCTGTTGCCTCCTTGACAAGCTCTGTTGTAAGGAAGATGCTGGAAGTGGGGCTCAGGGCAGAGCTGTAGCACATTGTACTATGGGGATTCTGGAGTGCCCTACAGTCCAGAGGCATCCAGGGATGTGCCAGGGGCTTCTCTAAGTTGTTCTGGAGCTGTTTTGGCCCCTGAAGCAGACCAGAATCTGAAAGGCACAGAAACAGCACAAAGCCACCTGTGTTTGTTTTTCTAAGAGGCCCAATAAAACCTTTAAACCAGCAACATTAACTGTTAAGATAACTTGGCACTCACGAGTGTGTAGCACTAGCCTCGGAGAGGCTTAAGTCCCTGCTTACTAATTGTCTAAAAAATTGACATATTCTATGCTGTGTGAGGGATTCTCCCCGCCACAACACTGAAGTGGCACAGAAGGACTATGAAATCCCATTAGCTGGCCAGGTGAGAATTCCTGCTCCCATACGACAGCCATTACTGCCTTGCACAACCCCTTTGCAAACACCTGCATGAGGGGCATGCTGGGGGTGAGTGGCCTGAGACACACAGGTTCAAATCCCTGGTCTGCCTGAGTCACAGCAGAGCTTTTCATCCCAGATCACTCTGAATTAGGCAGAGCAGGGACTTGAACTTGTCTCTCTCAGGCCATTGCCCTAACCACCAGGCTAGACAGAGACACTCCACCTCTGACAAAATCAATATATCTCTGTGAAGCATTTTGTCAATGTCTACTATGACTAGATTTATTTACTGTGAGCATAACGAGAAAAAATCTGTTGTTTTAACTAGGAAGGTGGCATTTAGTGTTCTCAATGGCATATGTAGATGTCTAGTACTGTATTCTTGAATAATGATGAATGTTACTGAAGTTTCCTTAACAGTAATAAGAATATAAAATCTTCAGCGTGAATTTTTTTCCAGGCAAGTTAGCATACTAGAGTCTTTTCAGAATCCTCTTTTTCTCCAGGAAACTGCCGCTATTTATAGTGAGAGGCCACTGAACAGTACAATGCTGGTAACATTTCAGTACAAGAGCCAGAGCCTATTAGACTGCATCCCTGTATTAGATATCAGATCAAGGCCTCATTGTTCTGGGCACCGTAAAAGCCACATGGGGGAGGTTCTATGCTGCGTGAGGAATTCTCCTTATCACAACACTGAAATGGCACAGAGGGATATGAAAGCACATTAGCTGGCCAGGTGAGAATTCCTGCCCCCTTCCTCCCCCCATGCAATCATTTCATAGGACAGCCATTACAGCCTTGTACAACCCCTTTGCAAACACATGCATAAGGGGCCTGCAGGGGGTGAGTGGAGAATCCCCATAGTTTATGCAGCAGATAGTTTCTTCTGTCTGTTGGCAGACCTGGCATAATCTCTGCCAGTTCACTCATTTGGAAAGCAACACACTTATTATTTTTAGACAATTAGTATGTTAGATAACCTGTCAGAAGAGCGGAAATACTAGGTCTCTAAGGTAGGAGCTAATAATGAGTATTGGAACACCTGCACCGCTGTTTGTGTGACATCAAATACAGTGTTTGATACTTAGTGAATTATTTTTGCAAACAAGCCAGTGGAAAGGCTTAAATAGTAACATCTGCTAGTAGAATATAAATAGTACTAATAAGGATTACTGATAAGTAAAGCTCAGAAGGCACTATTTCAAATCAGAATATTTTTCAAGTAATGTGTACAAAACCAAAAGAAAAGGTATAGAAAATAAATGTATATTCCTAAAAAATTTAGCCAGTTGATAATCTCCAGGCTGTAAAACCAATTATAGTTATTAATCAAATTGTGACTAACATGCGGTAAGACTCTTGACAGCATTTTTATTTTTAAATTGAATGCTACAGTACAAATATTCAGACTTGTATTTTTATTAAAAATCCTATATTAGAGAATAATAAGACTCTTGAGAAAAAAAAAACAGATTAAATTTGTGTTGTCATTGATACAAAACCAGAGCTTCAATTACTACTTTTATCATTCAAATTTTCAAAAACACAGAGTAAAATTTTCAAAAGTACTTATGTGATTTAGGCAACTAAGGGTATGTCTATACTCACCCGTCGCGTCGGAGGAGTCCAATCGATCTTCTGGGTTCGATTAATCGCATCTTGTCTAGACGCAATAAATCGAACCAGGAAGTGCTCCCCCGTCGACGCTGGTAATCCTGCTCCACGAACGGAGCAGGCGGAGTCGACGGGGGAGCCTGCGTGCCGCATGTGGACCACAGGTAAGTTCGAACTAAGAGACTTTGACTTCAGCTACGTTATTAACGTAGCTGAAGTTGCGTATCTTAGTTCGACAGGGGGGTTTAATGTAGACCAGCCCTAAGGGCTCGTCTACACTTAGGGCTGGTCTACACTAACTCCCCAATTCGAACTAAGATACGCAACTTCAGCTACGTGAATAACGTAGCTGAAGTCGAACTATCTTAGTTCGAATGAAAACGTACTTACCCGGGGTCCACACGCGGCGCGCAGGCTCCCCCGTCGACTCCGCCTACTCCGTTTGTCGAGCTGGATTACCAGCGTCGACGGGGGAGCACTTCCTGGTTCGATTTATCGCGTCTAGACAAGACGCGATAAATCAAACCCAGAACATCGATCCGACACCTCCGATCCAGCCGGTAAGTGTAGACCTACCCTTACAATGCTACAGCGGCACAAGAGCGCTGCTGTAGTGCTTCAGTGTAGACGCTACCTACGCTGATGGGAGGGGTTCCCCATTGATGTAGGCACTCCACTTACCCAAGAGGCAGTGGCTAGGGTGATGAAAGAATTCTTCTGTCAATCTAGTGCTGTCTACACAGGGATTTAGATCAGCTTAACAATGCTGTTCAGGAGTGTGGATTTTTCACACCCCTGACCAATGTTGTTGAACCAACCTAATTTTCAGGCCTAAGGCCTAATAAATCAGGCCTTAGTCTTGCTTTCAGAAGTGACGAGGCTATGTCTACACTACAGCTTTTGTTGGCATAACTTATGTCACCCAGTGGTGTGAATAAATCACCTCTCTGAGTGACATAAGTTACACTGATATAAGCGCTGGAGTGGACAGTGCTGTGTCAGTGGGAGAGCTTCTTCTTATACTGACGGGAGCCTCTCCCCCATCGGCATAGAGGGTCTTCAGCAGAAGTGCTGCAACAGTGTACTGCGCTGCACTGCTGTATGTGTAGACAAGCCCTTAGGCAAAGTCTCATTCAAAATCAGTGGGAATTAAGCTCCTAAGTGCCTGAACCACCTTTCAAAAGCACTTAACACCAGTAGAAGAGACAAAGGGTCTCTGTTAGTCTATAAGGTGCCACAGGACCCTTTGTCGCTTCTACAGATCCAGACTAACACAGCTACCCCTCTGATACTTAACACCAGTAGCAATCAATATTTCAAAACTAAATAGATTTGTCTTTATCTGCACTTGTGAATAGAGCTGGGAGGGAAACCGTTTTCTGGTCCTTTTCATATTTTTGAGAGTTTGAATTTTTTCTCTCATCCTGAAAAGTACAAATCTTAAAAATGTTCACAAACCCAAAAACCAAAAAATATTTTGTTTTGATTGTGACCTTTTCTTTTTTTAAATCACTTTTTTTTGGTCTAACTCGCTTACATTTCAAAATAAAAAGTCCTTTGAAATGGAAAAAATTCATAAATTTTCATTTAGAAAATGAAAAATTTTGAACTTTTTTGCATCAGGAGATTCAACGAAACAGAGTGCATCAGCCACTTTGTTAAAGGCTCCTGAAATGTGTTGTATTACAAAACCAAAGTCTTGAAGAGCTAAACTCCACCAAAGAAGTTTTTTGTTAGTTTCTCTGACTGTGTGAAGCCACTTCAGTGCAGCATGGTCAGTCTGCAGGTGGAAACACTGTCCCCAAATGTATGGGCATAGCTTCTCCAGAGCATACACAATGGTGTAACATTCTTTTTCTGAGACTGACCAGTGGCTTTCGCTCTCAGAAATGTTTTTGCTGAAAAACACGGCAGCATGGAATTGTTGATCTGGTCCTTCCTGCATTAAAACTTCTCCTACACCATGCTCAGATGCATCTGTGGTTATGACGAAAGGTTGGTCGAAGTTCGGGGCCCTCAATACAGTGGTTCACGCCATGAGCTTCCCAAAGACATTTCATGGGCCACGCCAGGAAGTTAGTTCCCGAATCCCTGAGGATGTCTGAGGGCTAACCTACCCTGGCAAAAATATCTTCCAATGCCTGGCTTATGTTTTTAGCCCTGGTGTTGCTTAGAGCTACTGCTTCCAGCAATCGAGTGGCAAAATCCATGAAGGTCAGTATGTATAGCTTTCCTCTGGATGATTTCTTAGGGAAAGGACCCAGTATATCCACAGTTACATGCTGAAATGGAACCTCAGTTATGGGGAGTGGCTGGAGAGGGGCCTTGACCTGGTCTTGGGGCTTTCTGGCACACTCACAAGACTGGACATAGGTAGAAACATCCTTGCTCATTCCCTCCCAGTGGAATGACTTTCCCAAATGGTCTCTGATCCTATTAACCCCAGCATGGCCACTAGGGTGATCGTGGGCTAAGCTCAAGAGCTTTTCCCTATACTTAGTTGGAACTACACCAACTGTCTCTGAGGATGCCAGTCCTCCTTGTGCCCACCAGATAGGGTTTCCTTGTATAAGAGTCCTTCTTCTACAACAAACCTGGCCCTATTAGAAGAGCTGAGAAGCTGGGGGGTCCTTCCATGCCGCTGTCCAGCTCCCTTGAGGCTTTCATCCACTTCCTTCTCTGCCTGGAACAGCGACATTAGTTCCTTGCTGGATTTTGGACTTGGGCTTGGTCCCACTGGAAGCGATGCAGGTGGTGGAGGTGTCTCTGTTGATTGTGAACCACTCTTCGGTGGTGCACTAGGTTGTATTTCAGGCTCTGGTTGAGCTTTTTGCGCCAGTTTAGCTGCTGCTGAAGGTGCAGGCTCTGTGGCATTTCAGCTGCCTCAGCTCCACCATATACTGGTCTGGAGGGATGTTGTACCCAAGGCAGGCCCTTTCAAAATTTTTGAAGAAGGCCTCTGTATCATAGCTTACCTTGTATGTGGGGAATTTCTTGGAATGGGGAGTGGTACCTGGAGAAGGACTGTTAGGGCTACCTGGTTGACCCAGCTCCATTTCCGCTTTGCCTCCATTTCCGCCTCCAAGCACTTCGCCTCCACTTCCGCCTCCAAGTGCTTCATCTCTAGGAAAAATTCCTGTCTTCTGCAGTTAGAACTTGGTCTGAGTTAAGGGAATCCCTCCATCCTGGCACTGGGATCATGGGTTGGGGAGGGCTGACCCTTCCCTCCTGGGAAATCCCTGGTCCCCCATCCCTTCCCTGCATTTCTGTCATGGAGCTAGATGTTTGAGCTTGATCTGTGTCTGTCTTCTCCATGGCATGCCGCTTTGGGAAAACTGGTTGCTTTAGGGTTTCGGTGCCCGACCGCAACCTCATACACAGGGCTGCCCTACTGTAGCCTAGCTATTTCGTTGTCCCGAAACTAGAAAAAAAAACCAATGCTTGTTGGACTTCCTGGTTTGGCAGGTTGAACCCTTTACGTGCCTGTTCCCCCTCAGGCAGAAAAGAAAAGAAAAAACTCCCTGGCTTTGCAGGCTGCCAAAAGGAAAAATGTGTCCTTTTAAAATCCTGAGGTCTGTGCCTCTGGTTCAGAATGATCCCACTGCTATGCCACCATGTCAAGGCTGATTCCCCTCTCTGGCACTTCGAGTGCAGAAGGTGGGGGCTTGCAAGGACTCTAAAAATTAATACTGGCCACTCCAGGCTTGTATTAAACTCAGATGGTTACAGCTTTCTCTGACCCCTCCAGGGAAGAGCTGAGGGGGAAAAAAAGGAAATCAGCTGTTGTCACCAGCTAATTAAACAACATGTGCACAAACCTCTTAAGACATAAAAATCCAATTCTGTTCTTAAAAAGGGTAAATTTTATTAATAAAGAAAAGAAGAAAATACATTTGGAAATTTAGGCTTTTGCTAGATTAAAAAAAAACTATAAGGATTAAGCATCAAGAATAGCTCTCTTAAAGGCCATCTTAAAGGTTACAAGCAAAACAAAAGCATCTGGGGTTAGCACAGAGGCGTCCATAAGCCATAAAGAAATAAAAGGGATAAACCTAATTGTGTCTTCCTAGACATTTCCTGATCTACTTACATATCTGGGGTTTTAGATGAGTAGTGTCTAGGTATGATACTGATGATTTTTTATCCCCGGCCCAAGCTTCTCACAGCATAACTGCTCCCTGTCCGCCTCTCCCCGAGAACAACAGACAGACAAAAGGGGACTTGTTATAATTTTTAAAAGTTCTAGCCTTCCCATTGGCTCTTTTGGCCAGGTGCCCACTCACTTCCTTTTACCTATGCATAGCAAAGAGACTTTTTAACCTTTTATAGGTAGAGCAATTAGAGAACAGCTACTAAGAGGGATTCTATAGCTACTGGCTGGCTCGGTGTCCATAAAAGGGAGTTAACCCCCACCTTAATTTATCACAGATGGAGAGTCCACAACCTTTCTAGGCAATTTATTCCAGTGCTTAACCACCCTGACAGTTAGAAAGTTTTTCCTGATGTCCAACCTAAACCTCCCTTGCTGCAATTTAAGCCCATTGCTTCTTTGTCCTATCCTCAGAGGTTAAGAACAATTTTTCTCCCTCCTCCTTGTAACAACCTTTTATGTACTTGAAAATGGTTATGTCCCCTCTCAGTCTTCTTTTTCAGACTAAACAAACTCAATTTTTTCAATCTTCCCTCATAGGTCATGTTTGTTGCTCTTCTCTGGACTCTCTCCAATTTGTCCACATCTTTCCTAAAATATGGGGCCAAGAACTAGACACAATACTCCAGTTGAGGCCTAATCAGCGTGGAGTAGAATGGAAGAATTACTTCTTGCTTACAACACTCCTGCTAATACATCCCAGAATGATGTTCACTTTTTTTGCAACAGTGTTACACTGTTGACTCATTTAGCTTGTGATGCACTATGACGCCCAGATCCCTTTATGACCCCCAGATGCCTTTATGACCCCCATATCCCCAGATCCGCAGTACTCCTTCCTAGGCAGTCATTTCCCATTTTGTGTGTGTGCAACTGATTGTTCCTTCCTAAGTGGAGTACTTTGCATTTGTCCTTATTGAATTTCATCCTATTACTTTGGACCAGTTCTCCAGTTTGTCCAGATCTTTTTGAATTTTAATCCTATCCTCCAAAGCACTTGCAACCCCTCCCAGCTTGGTATTGTCCGCAAACTTTGGAAGTGTACTCTCTATGCCATTATCTAAATCACAGATGAAGATATTGAACAGAACCGGACCCAGAACTGATCCTTGCGGGACCCCACTTGTTATGCCCTTCCAACATTACTGTGAACCACTGATAACTTCTCTCTGGGAATGGTTTTCCAACCAGTTATGCACTCACTTTATAGTAGCTCCATTTAGGTTGCATTTCCCTAGTTTGCTTATGAGAAGGTCATGCAAGACAGTATCAAAAGCTTTACTAAAGTCAAAATATACCACGTCTACCACTTCCTCCCATCCACAAGTCTTGTTACCCTTTCAGAGAAAGCTATTAGGTTGGTTTGACATGATTTGTTCTTCACAAATCCATGCTGACTGTTACTGATCACCTTATTATCTTCTAGATGTTTGCAAATTGATGGCTTAATTATTTGCTCCATTATCTTTCTGGGTACAAAAGTTAAGCTGACTGGTCTGTAATTCCCCAGGTTGTCCTCATTTCCCTTTTTATAGATTGGCACTATATTTGCCCTTTTCCAGTCTTCTGGAATCTCACCCGTCTCTCCCGCAGGGAGATGTGGCAGTGCAGACTAGCAGTGAGAATAGATATGGGGGGTGGGTGGAAGGGAGATTATACATCACTCCCCCAGTCCACCTTACATAAAAACAAATGTGGCAGGTATATGAGGTTGGTCCACATTGCTATAAATAGATTGGCTGATATCATAACCTCATTGTTATTTTTAGCAAGCTAGCTAGATTAAAGCTAGTGTAGGTACATCTACAAAAGTTGCAAACAACACACCTTGTTCCAGTGTCGCTATAGCTTGAGAAGGAGAATTTGTGGCTTCCCTCAATTTTGACTATGGAGTTTGCTGCTCACTAATTAGCAAATATAACTAAACCTGGGTTATGATATCAGCCAATCTATTTATAGCAGTGTGGACCAACCTCATATACCTGCCACATTTGTTTTTATGTAAGGTGGACTGGGGAAGTGATTTGTAAAACAGAGAAACTTTAACATGAATAAGAACATTTATTTTCACAGTTTTATTTCATATTCTTATCTCCTTAGTGTTTTATTTTATTGTCTTAATTGTTTCATGACAATGATGCTAAATACTGACACTTGATCTAGTCAGTCATTTAAAAGTCATTGATTTGCATGGCTGAACACGATTCAAGTAAATAATTGGGCAGCAATTACATTTTCCGCAACAACGAGTATAGAGAGCAGTGATTTCTATTATTTCAGGTAAGGTTCACCTTTAGAGTTGACAGCATGAGAACTTAGAGTAAAAGATCAAGGTAGTTTGGACTGCAATTTTGAATAATTCCACTAAGGTTATACCACTTTCAAAATGCTCTTTAGTAATTAAAACATTTTTACATGTGGAAAAATGCTCTCTCATAGCAACCATAGGATGCACCATTATGTAGTATTATTAATGCTCTATCAAGGAGTAAGATAGCCAAGAAATATGGCTGATCAAGACATAAATTCCATATTTGGTGTTCAGTTAGAAAGCTTAAAATATTCTGTGGGTTAATAGTTTCAGAGTAGCAGCCGTGTTAGTCTGTATTTGCAAAAAGAACAGGAGTACTTGTGGCACCTTGGAGACTAACAAATGTATTTAAGCATAAGCTTTTGTGGGCTACAGTCCACTTCATCGGATGCATAGAATGGAACATATAGTAGGTATATATATATATATATATATACACACATACAGAGAAAATGTGAAAAGGTGGAAATTGCCATACCAACTCTAAGAAGCTAATTAATTAAAATGAGCTATTATCAGCAGGAGAAAAAAAACTTTTGTAGTGATAATCAAGATGGTCCATATCAGAGAGTTAACAAGAAGGTGTGAGGCTACTTAACATGGGGAAATAGATTCAATTTGTGTAATGACCCAGCCACTCCCAGTCTCTGTTCAAACCTAAGTTGATTGTATCTACTTTGCAAATTAATTCCATTTCAGCAGCTTCTCGTTGGAGTCTGTATTTCCCTTTGTAGAGAAGAAAAGTGTGTGTTGTAAATGGCTTGTCTAGTTGTTGTAAAGTCCATCCATTTCCCAATGTTAAGTATCCTCGCACCCTCTTGTCAACTGTCTGATATGGACCATCTTGATTATCACTACAAACGTTTTTTTTTCTCCTGCTGATAATAGCTCATCTTAATTAATTAGCCTCTTAGAGTTGGTATGGCAACTTCCACATTTTCACATTCTCTCTCTTGATAGGTAGATAGATATCTTTCTACTATATGTTCCATTCTATGCATCCGATGAAGTGGGCGGTAGCCCACGAAAGCTTATGCTTAAATAAATTTGTTAGTCTCTAAGATGCCACAAGTACTCCTGTTCTTTCTGTGGGTTAATGATCTCTTCAAACAATTCGTGACAGTTTCCTAAAATGACTTGATCACAATCATTTTGAGGCACTTATTCCTTTAATGGAAACTGACAAGGGCATGTTAATATCCTGCAATTACCTGCTCTGTGTCCTTGATATACAAACTGAGCTAGAAAATTGAATATTAACCATATTAGGACTATAAATTGATCTCTAGGCAGTGCACATTGGGAGCTGTGGGGGAATTAAATGGAAGTGCATGATTTAATTCTGGCTAAGGCAAAATCATGGTTAATTTTAACAGGAGTACTTTAAGTACATCACCTCTGTGCAGTCTGGAAGTGTACTAGATTTTTTCATTATGTTTATTATGAGAAGAAAAGACCTCTGTGTTTGTACTGTGAATGACTCTAGTAAGATTTGCTTGCTTTGTTGAATACATTTTTAAGAACTGCTGTTAGATACAGTGGCATTTTTATTTCTTCACAAAAGCTAGCAGGAAAAATATTTGAACTTTTCCAATCTGTTCTTCAGAGAGCACCCCAACCTCCTAAATCCCCCAAAATGTTAGCCCATAATTTAGCCCCCCTGAAAACAAAGTATTTCCTTAATTTCCCACATATCCTTTACACTATAGCTAAATAGGACTTGTGCTCCTAAAATCACTTGCATACTTCTGAAAAATCCCACCCAAAGTTAAGACTTTTTACCATGTCAATAGATAGCAGAAATGCTGACCCCAAGGAAGATGTTTGATTGAGTCAGAAGGCTTGAGGGGAGGGGCAGGCTCAATTACTTTGGAGACACGCATACCGTCTCCCTGCTTGCCCAGAATGCAGATGGATATTGTCCCTGGCTAGGGGGAATGGAGCTGGGTGAGAAGTTTCTCTGTCTCCACTTTCTACTCCTGGGCTAGGCTAGGGGGAAGGAAGGAAGAATGAATGAATGAAAGAAAGAGTCAACTGGGGAGATGTCATCCTCTGCAGGTAGTGAAATGTAAGTGGACAAAATGTGAAACACAGGCTCATCAACAATCTAATCAACAATCAGTCCAAAAGGTCTGTGCTCCGATGGGGCCCTTTTCAGGGCTGCAAATCACAGCACTGGGGCTGATTCTCAACATGCTGCATTTTAATATCGAGGGGATATTGCCGGTGAAAAGGAATAATCTCCTCCACCTAGCTACAAACCTTGAAGCACATGCAATCTTGCTTTGGAGACGCACTCCACCACCAATGTGCAACTTTCAGTTCCAGGCTATGCAGTCGCGGCTCGTCACCATCACAAGCAATATGAGTTGGCATCTTCTATTACAGAAGGGCTGTTTGCGGTCATTATACCGACATCTGGTCCAAATGACATCAGAGAATGGCAAGCAATAAAGGTGAAAGGTCTGATGTTGATAAATGTCTACAAACCTACCAACCCCTGCTCTGTCCACTTTGTCAGGTCCTCCATCTACAGTGGCAACTTCAATTCTTGCCATGTGTGTTGGGATACCTTGATAACAATGCAGAAGGAGAGAGTCTAATAGAGTGGGCATCAGTTGCTGACCTACAACTCCTCTATAACCCAAAGAAAAATGCCAAGCTTTCACAGTAACAGATGGGCAACAAGCTCTTCATCTGAGATCACTTTTTCATCTTCCAGGCAACAGCCACCCAAAGTGTCAGCCTCAGCCATGTTTGATCACCACGGGTCTGCGGATATCAAACAGCTTACAGAAAGCCCAGTGGGAGGTCATTCAAGCAGAATTGGAGACATTTGTCAATGAACATACTGAGTTGGATTTGATATGTCCAGCCAATATAAAGACCCTATTAACTCTTCTGTGAATTAGTTCAGGCAGCTGCTAAGAAATTGATCCCTAGAGTTTATCGCTGACAGTATATCCATGGGTGATCATCAGAGGCAATTAAGCTCTACCAGGAATTTAAATCTGCTGTTAACAAACAGAAGCGACAAAGGATCCTGTGGCACCTTATAGACTAACAGAGGCCCAATCTTCACAATGTGACCGCAGGGCAGCAATGCAAATGGTAAAATGTGCTGGGGGGAGTGCACAATTAGAAGATTGGAGTTTCTGCTGCATCACCTTACTACCCTTGATGATGCAGCTGTAAGATGGCTGAACAATCTAGACATTGACTTGTGATGCATATGAAAGAATGTGGCTTGTGTGGACTCCTCCCTTGTGATTTGACTAAGGCTTTGGCTACACTTGCAGATGTGCAGCGCTGTTAGTTAAACCCGTGTTCGTACAGCTGAGTAGGGAATGCGCTGCAGCCTGTCCACACTGGCAGCCACCAGCGCAGTTACTACCACTGATGTGGCTACATTTGCCGCACTTGCAGCGGTTTTGGGAGAGGTGCATTATGGGCGGGTATCCCACAGAACACCTCTTCCAATTCTGGCGCCGAGGGTTGTGGGAAGGGGGCGTGGGGTATGGTGCATTCTGGGTCCTGTCCCAATGCCCCGTGATGCATCGCTTTGCATCCCAGCAATCCCTGTGTTTCTGGCCACAATGTGCGCCATCTTTCAACGGTTTCTTTGTAGCGTGATCTGTGCGCCGTTTCTGTCAGCGGGAAAATGGATCCCGACCTGGTGATCAAAATACTGACGAGTCTCGCCAGCACGTCATGTTTGGCAGTCGAGCTGTTCCTTAAGATTCACAGTGACAGCGAGGAGTCCGGCGATGACGATGAAATTGTCACGCAAAACGCGTACGACACTAACTTGCTTGTGGCATTCACGGACATGCTATGCACCATGGAACGCCGCTTTTGGGCTCGGGAAACCAGCACAGAGTGGTGGGATCACATTGTCATGCAAGTCTGGGATGACGAGCAGTGGGTGCAGAACTTTCGAATGAGAAAAGCTACTTTCATGGGACTGTGTGAGGAGCTCGCCCCCGCCCTGCGGCGCAAGGACACGAGATTGAGAGCTGCCCTGACGGTGGCGAAGCGGGTGCAATTGCAATCTGGAAGCTCGCAACTCCGGACTGCTATCGATCAGTAGCGAACCAGTTTGGAGTGGGAAAGTCGACCGTTGGGATCGTGCTGATGCAAGTTTGCAAGGCCATTAATCGCATCCTGCTCAGAAGAACCGTGACTCCGGGTAACGTGCAGGACATTGTGGCTGGCTTTGAACAAATGGGTTTCCCTAACTGTGGCGGGGTGATAGATGGGACGCATATTCCTATTCTGGCACCACCCCACCTAGCATCCAAGTACATTAATTGGAAGGGGTATTTCTCCATGGTTCTCCAGGCGCTTGTGGATCACCGTGGGCGTTTCATTGACATCAACGCAGGTTGGCCCGGAAAGGTGCATGATACACGCATCTTTCGGAACACTGCCCTGTTCCGGAAGATGCAGTCCGGGACTTTTTTCCCAGACCGGAAGATCACGGTAGGGGAAATTGAAATGCCCACTGTGATCCTTGGAGACCCCGCATACCCTTTAATGCCGTGGCTCATGAAACCCTACACAGGGAGCCTTGACACCAGCAAGGAACGGTTCAATTACAGGCTGAGCCGGTGCCGAATGACTGTGGAGTGTGCTTTTGGCCGTTTGAAGGGCCACTGGTGATCTCTATATGGGAAGCTGGACTTGGCCGAACACAGCATCCCCGCGGTTATATCCGCTTGCTGTACGCTCCATAATATTTGTGAAGGGAAGGGTGAAATGTTCACTCAGGCGTGCACCTCAGAGGTTCAACACCTGGAGGCTGAATTTGCACAGCCAGAGAGCAGGGCTATTAGAGGGGCCCAGCGTGGGGCTGCAAGGATTAGGGATGCCTTGAGGGAGAAATTTGAGGCTGACAACCACCACTAATGTGTGCTGCCCTGCACGACCCTGAAGTAAAGTGGTTCCAATGTTATCAGTTATCTGTCTTTGCTAAGCTGATTTGTGTTTGCTCAGCTCACTTGTGTTGCCAGTTTCTTTCCTGGGCTAAGTTTTTTTTTTTCCTTTTGCAATAATAAAGATTGTTTGCACATCTAAAGAATCCGTTTATTACAGAGAAAACACATGTATTAAAAAGAAACACAACTGCTTGAGAGACAGAAAGGGCAAGGGGGTGGTGGGTGGTGTGGGGAAGGGTTCGATCACAGGATATGGTATGTCCTGCTTTCATACTCGGGATTCCTGTCTGGAGTGCTGTGCAGTGACTGCTGGACCTCAGGATGTCTATAATTCGGGATGGGAGTAGAGTGCAGTGGGTAAGGTTCGTAGTTTCCAGGGCTGTCTGGTGAAGCTACAGGTGTTGGGGGTATCTGCTGTGGGCGATAAGAACCAGTATGTTGGGTGAAGTGGGCAGGTGGTGACATGGGGGCACAAGTGTTTTGGGACACTGGCTGCAGGGGGGGGCGGGTGCGGTACTGCTCCGCATGCATGGCGACGAGCGCCTGGATAGAGTCCGCTTGGCGCGCCATGATGCTAATCAGCTCCTTTGTGCTTTCCTGCCGGAGCTGCATGCTTTGCCACCGCTCCGCTGCGTTTTCCTGGTGGAGCCTGCTTTCACTCTCCCTCCACTCCCGAGCCTTTTGATTCTCTTTAAGAGACTGGTTCATAACTTCCTGCAGCATGTCGTCTTTCGTTCTTCTGGGCCTCTTCCTGAGCCTTTGTAGTCTCTCAGCTGGTGATAAGAAGGATGGCTGAGATCTCAAGGTTGCATCTGGAAGGCAAAATGCAACATTTAACAGAGGCACCATTGTTTTATGCCAGACAGAGCAATGATTCCCCCACACTTAAGGAGGGCACACACAGTCTCCAAAACAGCACAATTTTCCCGTCCCAAACAGAGCGCACAGAACCCACGGGAGCCCCAAAATGGTGAGTAAACACAGGGTAAAGGGGGACTGATTGTTTCGCGGATGTACTGTCCGACGGGTTTCTGTGCCTTGGGGAGAGCCAACAGCTGCAGGGGGAACCTACACTGAACACTATCCCCACATTTTCCACAGGAGTTCGTCCTGGAAGATATCTCGCTGCTGAGGGTGTCCGGGGAAGCAAGGGAGGGTCTTCTACTGCAATGCGGCTTCCGCCCTGGCCCATATGCAGCTTGCCTGTGTGCAGCAATGGTCCCCCCGCCCCCCGTGCACAGTGGCACGGACACGTTACCCTGACTGGGACAAGGACCACGGCGGCTCTCCCAATGAACCTGCGCAAGCACATTGCCCACGTCCTGGCTGAGACTTTCGAAGAGATTACAGTGGCCGATTTCTCCGATGTGATAGACCACATCAATGCGCTCTTCTGCATCTAGGCATGCATGCAGCCCAAACCCTCCTCGCCCAGGGACCACACACCGAAAAAACTCATTCCCGAAAATAAAAGCTGCTTACCACGAACCTGTTCTTCTCTTTCTCTCTCAGTGCGTACCGGCTGCTGCGACTGGCTCTCTTCCTCCTGGCTCGAGAAGAGTTCCTGGCTGCCTGCACCCAGGGAGTCAGCGGTGTCTCCCCCAGCCACAGCACCCTCGCTTCTGTTTTCTTCAACACCCTCCTCCTCCTCCTCCTCTCCCGTGTCCACGGTGGTGCTCGGAAGAGTACTGGGGTCAACCCCAAGTATTGCATCCAGCTCTTTGTAGAATCGGCAGGTTTGGGGGGGAGCACCCGAGCGCTTGTTTGCATCGCGGGCTTTGCGGTACGCACTCCGCAGCTCCTTTACTTTTATCCTGCACTGCATTGTGTCCCGGTCATGGCCCCTTTCAATCATGGCCCTTGATATCTGGCCGAAAGTATCAAAATTCCTCCGGCTGGATCGCAGCTGGGACTGGACAGCTTCCTCCCCCCAAACAGCGATGACGTCCAGCAGCTCACCATTGCTCCATACTGGGGCTCGTCTGGCACGTGGAGGCATGGTTACCTGGAAAGATGCGCTGAGAGCACTCCATGCCTGGCTGAGCAAACAGGAAGGGGGTATTTAAAATTCCAAGGGACTTTAAAGGGTTGGAGTGGCGGTTGGTCACCTGAGGCCAGGGCAGTAGAGTGCTAATTGATGACCAGAGTGGCTAGAACAGGCGTTGTGGGATACTTCCGAATACTTCTGGAGGCCAATAACAGCGCATTGGGTGATCACACTGTAGCTGCAGCGCACCAGCAGCAGTGCAGCAAACGTTATTCTTCTCGGGGAGGTGGAGTACATGCAGCGCTGTACCTGAGGAGATGCAGCGCTGCACGTGCCTTGCAAGTGTAGCCAGTTAGTGAGTTGCAGCGCTGCAGGCAGTTTTATTGCGCTGTAACTCGTGAGTGTAGCCAAGGCCTAAGCTGTGTTCATAATTTCAATTCCAGCTTGCAGGCCATGTCCACTGCAGATGAGGCTCAGCTGCAGATGAGGCTCAAAGAGACCATCTCCCAGAGGTAACCATGAGTAAGAGACCTTAGAGATGGCTGGGGGACCCATTGGCTTGATCCCGTGTGGGTGTATTCTCAGGCTCATACTGAGCCCCATCACATTCAATGGATCTGTACATGGCTGCAGGAGCCCAACCATGTGGAATTTACTGCAAGGTCAGGACCTAAAAAACCATTTTGAAGAAAGCAGGCAATTTTGCATTTTTTTTTCATTTGAAAGAGACCCTCTAATGTTCTAGAATTAAATAAAATTAAAAAAAAGAGTTAGTCTAGCATGGTTTTTAATGATTGTTTCAAAAACAATGCTGGATGAATGCTTGGTAGACTTCTCTGTATGAAAAATACAACCACGTTATCCCAAGTTTTTATGTCCCTAGGTATTTCTAAAGAAACTAGCTACTCTTTATGCAATCACAGCAAATATAAACCAATAGCAATGGATGAGCTATAAAAAGATGACTTTCTTTGGTTGTATTTCACAACCATAAGGGCAGCATCTTATGTAAGTAACACTCAAGTAAGGAAATGCTGGCTCTGACTAATAATAGCAGGGTGATGTATTAAAAAAAATTACCTGGCAGGGAGTTATGTATCTTACATGGAAAAAAGCTACTAAATATGCTGAATAGGGCTTGTAGCATAAAAGTATTTACACCATTGGTCATATAGTCCTATAGTTCTCCTGATTAACATTTCATTTCAAGCATTCAGTAAAGGAAAATCAGTTCATTTATACAAAAATCATTCAAAGCAGCTGATGCATTTTTGTATTACTTATTCCAACTAGGTTATAGAGATGCCAGTGCTGTAACCATGTATTTTCAGAGGTCTCATTGAGCTAGAATCAAGGTAAATATTTAGGTGATGAAAACATTTTAAAACCCATTGGAAATAAATCCTCATTAGCAGATGCAGCCTAGGGTGACCAGATAGCAAGTGTCAAAAATCGGGGCAGAAGGGATTGGGGGGTGGCAGGGTAACAGGCCCCTATATAAGACAAAGCCCTAGATTTTGGGACTGTCCCTATGAAATCGAGACATCTGGTCACCCTACTGCAGGCACATCTTATGTCTCTGTGCAACAATTTTAACAAATATAAAGTTTACCTATAATGAACATTCAGAATTTCAGATACTCACTATTCCCAGGTTTCAGTGTAGTAGCCGTGTTAGTCTGTGTCAGCAAAACGAATATAAGAAAGAAAAACTTGTAGCACCTTAGAGACTAACAAATTTATTTCAGCATAAGCTTTCACTATTCCCAGGCACACTACTCATTTGGATCACAAAGGGACTCTGGAAACTGGATTTGGAGCCATCTGAGAGGAGTGGAGTCTGAATCCAAATTCTCTTTCTATGCCTGTTGTCAGGATTTTGGGAAGCAGCAAGAAATGGTTACGGGGCTAGGTAGTCAGCCATTTTGAGCTCATCAAGAAACTAGGTCTCAACTGCAGGACTGTGCTAGATCTGGGAACTTCACTCTATGATGCCTGGTACAATGCCATCAACCGTGGTCACTCTGGCTGATGAAATGGTCCTCAGTAGACTACGCACAATGAGGAGGAAGAGCAGACAACCAGGACCAGCAGTTTTAACATACCTGGTAGGAAGAGGAAGCCTAGACTCAGAATGGGGATTGTGGATGAAAAGTAGTTTATCCTGACACTGATTTTATACCCTGGAAGGGAAAGACTTTGTTTTGAGATTGCATTTGTTCCCAGGAGCATCAACATCTTGAAAAAGGAATTCAGCAGCTTGTAGGGAAAATACCAATCACAATATTAGTTGAGTCAGCATGGAGGGGGGAAAGTAGCAAGTGCAAGAATGAAGTGTCCAGCTCATCCATGCACAAATGAATAACAATGTACCATGTGCAGAAAGCTACAGTGATGCTAACCTTTGCATGTATTTAACACTAACCAAGTCCAATACTTATTGAATACTTATTTTCAATACAATTGAAATAAAACATGATGCTGTAGATACTGCTTGGCTTATAGTAAATAAACATGTTACAAGCTATATATTATATATTAATTTCATTACATGTAACTGTAAGAAGTTTACAAAGCATCATACTAAATTAATTGCAAACAGCAAATGTAGTTTTCTAATTAGCAAAAGGAAGTTGTTCTCTTTCCAATCTGCATTTCAATTTCTAATTAAATCCTAATTAGAAATCAGTGTTCCACTTAATTGAGTTGCTGTACACTTTGTTTAGAAGCATTTAATGTATTTTAAACTACTCACAATTTTAGCACCCCCCGCTCCCGCCCCGAAAGTCTTGCAGGAATGTGAGATTATTGCTGTCTAAATGGCATTTTGAGCTATTCTAATGGAAGGGTGGACATCTGTAAATTCAGCTAGCACTACATTCTAAACCATGATGAAGATATGAACACCCAGAAACTGAAGCTAGTGCAGAATGTGACAGCCCGCTTGCCAGATGGAATTTCATTTAGACAGCATATAACGCTGATGCCTCATGATCTGTAAGGAAATAAAGATAGCAAGCATCTTAACTGGAGTTGGGGGTATTCAGCATCTCTGAAAATAAGGCAACTGAAATTAGATGGCAAAATTTAGGTATTCACATTTGAGAGTATAGGTCACATATCTAAAGTTGGACACCCAAAAAATGAGGTACTCAGTGTTAGAGGAGGCTTTTCATAAGTTGTGTATTAACTTCTGCCTTAATAATAACAATCCTGTACCCATCCACAGTCATGTTGTAATAATTGTGCAACACACACTAAATATTGTCATAATAATGCACTTCTCAAGTAAGATTTCCATTTTCTTAGCACTTCCGACATTAATTAATCCACTGATTAGCTAACTAAACTGAAGACAGCATGAATTTGGTCTGTAGGAGTACTGCTGGCATCAAGAAGTTACAGCTCTGAAGGACTTCAAAATCTGTGGTGCCAGCAGTATGCTAGTTATCTTCAGACACCTCAAGTTTTATTCTGAATCAGAACCGAGCTTTGTCCTGCTTGAATATAGTTGTATTCACATCACATGCTGCATTATCCCGATGTAATGTCTAAGCATTAATAGGGTAGCAGGGAGATGTTATTTTATCATGCTGTTGTTTCTAACAAATGATGGCCTCTTATTGCTACGAGTCAGTAAAACAAAGCATTCGCTTTTGCAAGACCGTGTCATGCCTGAAGGGACAAAGGATGTCACAAATGTAGCACTGTTATGCTTAGTACTTTTGTAGTTTTAATTTTGCAATGCTAATAAACATGTCCACCTTGTTCACAGTGCACAAACTGGAGCTAGATTAAGAGTCTTTCAGTATCATAATCAAAAACTTGCACCTGGGGTGTGGCCATGAATGGGCCTGAATAGGCCATGGCCCACCCAATTAGCACCCAGGCCCATCCAAATCTGAGCCTGTGTGAATGCAGACGTCCATGCCCACATTGTTATGGATCACCAATCCTAGCTGAAGAATTCGTGGCTCTTACCCCATCTGCAGAAGCGCCATGGATTGCAGGCAGCAGAGTGGACTATAGCATATTGGCTGCTGCCTCTACCCAGCACTGCAAAACTTCTCCAGGCCCCAGACAACTTTGGTGAGTAACTGACATGAAGGAGAGATGAGTTTGCCAGCCGGGCTGCATCTGGCCTGTGGGGTGGGATTTTAACATTCATGAACTAAAATCCATAAAATGTTTGTAAACAATTGAATGTTGGAGGATGTTTGTGGATGATGTTGTCAAATGATGCTGAAGGATTCTAAGATCTTTAAAAAATTCTCTTATTATTTCCTGAAGTTCAACAAAGTTTCATCGATCAATGTTTGCTTTTCAGTAGAGCTGGTCAGAAAAATTCAGACAAAAATTTTTTTCATTGGAATTTGCCAAAATTGAAATGTTTTGCAGAGACAGTTTGATGTCAATGAAGTTCTGATGGAACACAGGTGGGGAAATCTAATGAAATGCTGCCTACTGGGCACATTTCTGTCAGCAACCTGTCTAGTATCCTGCCAACTTGCTCAGCAGGCTCCAAGGTGTCTTCCTGCCAGACTGCCTCAGAGCAGGGGACCTGCACAGCTTTCAGGCTCCATTCCTTTTCACAGAGAATTTAGAAATGTTGGGGGTTTGTTCCAAAATGGAGCCAAACCAAATTTTGAAATCCTTCACTGAAAAGGAATTGCATTTCTGCACACAGCTCAAATCTTCCGGGTGAATTAAAATATAGTAACACTCAAAGAATGGAAAGTTGGATATCATCTACATATTTCAGGGAAATTTGTGTGATAGGATTCTTGACTTAAGCAGAAGTGTGTCTCTTCTAATTATCCTGCTTTTAAGTACTGGAAGAATGAAGTCAGAATTCAGGTCATACCAACAAGAAACCTTAGTGTTCTCATAACCTGCTATTGTATACTGCATTGCTCTGGCCAGATTGGTTTTCATATTGTTGAAAAATCTAACCTAAGTGACTAGATCTTGTAAACCTATACAATACTGATAGAAACAAAACAACAGGGAAGCAACTCCTACAAGTTTTAACCCTTAGAATTCTGAAAAAGTGTATTCATTCTTCATACACTTCAGTATGATACTGCAGATGAGTATACCATTGCCAAACCCTTTCATCTGTGAATTCCCTGACATGACAACCCCTGCAAACCTCTGCTAGAACATGTTATGAGAGAGAATGTAGTGTTCACATTTTATTTTTACAAAGAAACATTTATTTAATTCTTGCTGTTACAATAAAGTACATGGTCAGTGACCAGTGTACCCAGAAGAAGAGGACATGGCTACAATGCCTCTTTGCTACAGTTATCCTGAGCTATCAGAATGGCATCTTGAAGCCATTGGCAGTTGGGTGTAAGTTACAGCCTTCAAATTGCTTTAACTCATGCTAGGAACCATAATGATCTGAGCCAGTCTTGCTCTGGAGACTCAGCTAGTCCTGAATATCCAGTCACTTACCTACTAGGGTACTGAGTGCCAAAGGTCTGGCCCCACATAAAGAATACTGGTGGTAGTTTTCTAATGCGCTTAAAATTACTACTATAAATATAAAAGGAAATGCTCAAACAGTTTTGCTTTTGCTCTTGTTCTTATTTACTGCTGCAAACAGTTTTAGTATTTTAAAAAGTGTCTTGTTTTCAGTATTTAGAGGATGACAATTTACTTTAGGAGGTATAGCCACAGGAGATGAACTCCTCTTAGGAACCTCCGATCTTTCTGAAAGTATTAGCGCTCTTGCACTTGCTCCTCACAGATCATGGAGAATGAGTCCAATATGGTGTCTGCCTGAAGCTCCACTTGGCAAGTAGGCAGCCACATTCCACACTAGCTTTAGTTTCCAGTTTTTAATATCTGAAGTATTATTTTTAACATAATGTCTCTGGCCTGCTATGGATACAGTAGAACCTCAGAGTCACAAACACCTCAGGAATGGAGGTCGTTCATAACTCTGAAATGTTTGCAACTCTGAACAAAAGTTATGGTTGTTCTTTCAAAAGTTTACAACTGAATCTTGACTTAATACAGCTTTGAAACTTCACTATGCAGAAGAAAAATGCTGCTTTCCCTTTATTTTTTTAGTAGTTTACATTTAACACAGCACTGTGCTGTATTTGCTTTCTTTTTTTGGTCTCTGCTGCTGCCTGATTGCGTACTTCTGGTTCCAAATGAGGGGTGCGGTTGACTGGTCAGTTCATAACTCTGGTGTTTGTAACTCTGAGGCTCTACTGTATTCGTTTGAACTTTGTTTTTCATACATGTGTATCTGGGCATCAGCAACACACTTGGGATTTGTAGAGTGCTGGTCAAATCTCAGAAAACTTTCTTTTATTCCACAATGCATGTGTCTTATTTCCATACTGATTTTGTAATTCCGTGGTAGTATTCAATTCAAGTACTGAATGTCATCATACGGCAACTCCATCTGCAGCACCCTCCTGTGACAGCAGGTGAGCCCCTGTGTTGCAATCTTGCCTTCAGCCCTCTCGAGCCCTTGGCTTTGGCTCTACAGCTTATAGCAAGTAGGAGGTGCTCCCTCTGCTGTACTCCTGCCTTCATTGTACTCTAGCTTGGAGAAGTCAGCCAACAAACCCCTCTTGTTGCTCTGCTTGCTTTCACCCTTTCCCCAGGGAAGATCTTCCCTGGCTTTTAGTTCTTCAGCTCAGGAAGGATGGCTGGCTAGCCCCTCCATTGACTTCCTAGCTCTAAACTCTTTTAAAGCCTCTCAGCATCGGCTTTGGGCTTGTCTACGTTACCTGCAGGATCGACAGGCAGCGATCCATCCAGCGGGGATCGATTTATCGCGTCTAGTCTAGACGTGATAAATCGGCCGCTGAGCGCTCTCCCTTCGACTCCGGTACTCCACCGGAGTGAGAGGCGCAGGCGGAGTCAACAGGGGAGCGTCAGTTGTCGACTCACTGCAGTGAAGACACCGCAGTGAGTAGATCTAAGTATGTTGACTTCAGCTACATTATTCACATAGACCAGTGTAGACCAGGCCTTTGGCTCTTGAAAGTCAGCAAGCTAAATCCTCCATCCATTGGCTTCCTGTTAATTCCTCCCTCCTTCCAGAGAGCACCTGCAGAGAGCTTCCTGGAGACCTCCTCCAGGTCTCTCTTCCTTGGTCCTTTATAGCCTCCCTGTGGCCCTGCTCTCTTAATTAGCCAAACTGGGAGCACCTATTTTGGCACAGGGGCACAGGACCTGCCCCAAAGCTTAATGTACTTTGAACCTGGAGACGGAAATAAACTTCATAGCTGTAAAAGTGTAATACCATTTTATTAAAAGAGTCAGCAACTTTATACAATATATGAAAACAAACAAGTTCACCTTTAGAGTATAAGTAGCATTAATGCTTCTCATTCTGAGATTTTAAGAGATGGTCAGAGCCCAATTCTAATCTTCCAATTTACTTGCATGTAAATCTCATTGGAAATGAGATTGTAACTGGGACTTCGGTTCCCCCCCAGTATGCCAGGAGTTAATGCTTTCTTGTGTCATCCAAGAATAAAACTATAACTGGAGGAGAAGATGAAAAGCTTACGGATGTAGTGTTTGTGAACAAATTCTTCAGACGCACAGGATTTGATACAATGTTTGATTGGAAGCAGGAATTAATTTAGGGAAGTCTTGTAGCCTGTGTTATATAGGAGGACAGATTAAATGATCACAATGGTCCTTTTTCTGTCTTTATAATCTATGAAAATGGTATTGAGTGCAAGTCAGTGGCATAGCTGGGAGTGGAAATTTGGGTTAGTGCTGATATTACAGCAAACCATGTATACTGCATATTTTTGTATTATATTATTGCATATTATATTTGAATGCTGGGGCAGGATTGGGGATGTGTGTAACTGAGTGCGGAGAAGGGATCTGAGTCCAGGGAACCCAGGAGATGGGGTGGCCAGTGGAGAGGGGCCCCACACGCAGGCATAGGTTAACTTGCGGGTGGAGGCAGTTGGTGCCTATGGGGGGCTGGCTCTCACTGAAGTTGTGTGGAGGTGGGAGAAGTTTGAGACACAGGGCAAAGGCAGCAGTGGGGATGGGTGGACTGCTTCATTCCCTTCAGCTCCTTGCTGGCTTTGGCATTCCACAGACAGGCCAGGATTTCCTGATCTACAAGCATGTGTACACAGGATTCTGCATTCACGCAAGCTGTGTGGGCCTGGGTGCTAACTGGATGGCCAACCCAGGCCACTTGTGGCTTTGCCCCAGTACACAGTGCAAGCTGTAAAGGAAAAGTGATACTCATCAATCTCCTTATATACGTGACTTTGACAGAAATCCAGTCCTCAGATATTTGGGGTGGGGGCTCCAATTAACTTCAGCAAGAACCCAAAGCATGCATCCACAGGTTGGGTCTAGTCTAAATCAGTGTGAAGAGTTTGGTGTAAGGGAAACCAGCTAGGTGTACAAGAACCACAAGCAACTCCTACTTCCTCCAGGTCTCTGAAGGATGGGCTGCCTGCATCACCAGCCCCTACCTAGCATATATTATTGGAAGTCTTACAACTCTCAGGCAACTCTGGGAACTACAACATTCAGAACATCCTGTTCCTGCAGCAAAGTGTTCTTGGATCACATAACTGTCTCACTGAGCCCAGCGCACCTTATTACACAGTCACCATTCACCTATTTTGGGACTAAAGAACCTACTAGAAATGTTCATTTTTGGTAATATATTCTGTTAGGGACAAGCTGGCAAATATTTGTCTCGTTGAACTTAAGAGTTTTTCTATTGACTTCAGAGGGGAACAGCATTTGGTCTTAGATCTGCTAAAGTATTTTTTCCATAAGAGGAGAAAAAGTTACTGTTCTGTGTAGAAGCTTTAATAAACAGGAAAACAGAATATTAATTATTAGGGCTAGAACTTGCTTCCTAATTTGTCAGTCAGACATACTTGCTGAGTGGTTTAACAAAACAGCTATTTTCAGACACAGGAGAGTTCAGCTGTTTTCCTGTTGGCAGGTTATATATAATACTAAACCTATGATTTAAAATAAAAATATGGAACAAAAGTTGTGTGCATAATGAGTAAACAGAGTAAAATTTAAGACCCTTTTAGTTTTTTGCTCAAGTTTTTAAAGAAAGTACAGTTAAGAAAAGTAATGCTAATTTTCTAATGTTTAAAGCGTTTACATACATAATTTATGCATTTTAACTTCCTGTGCTTTGACCCAAAATCTTTCAACATTACAATTTCTTCACCATCCATGGGCAATTGCCTGTGATGTGCTATTGTGTGGTTGCTTGCTGAAATCCAACTTGGTTATTTCCTCAGAGAATTCTACCAGATTTGTTAGATTATATGTATTGTTTATGGTTCTACACTGATGAGTTTCTATCAGCTCATATTTTCTAGCCTTATAATGATCTCGCCAATTTCCTCAGCAAATCCCTTAACATCCTAAATGAAGAAAACGTTTGTTTTTATTTTTTTTTAGAGAACCTTTGCAACTCAGACCCAGTGGTCTGTTTCCTAAAGAGAGAAAGGGAATGAAAGATGGTGAGAGAAGCTTAGTTTTTAAAATATAAAAAGTCTTTCTACTTTATTTACCATAATATAATGGCATGCACCACCATTTAAAACTAACTTCTGTGACAGACCCAGATGAGTTGGGTACAGAAGTCTGGTCAAAGGCAAATATACTGGCCACTGGATAAATAGTTTTCTGTTCCCTGAGTGACCAGAGCAGGAGCTGCACTAGAGCAATTAGGAACCTGCTGGAATGAATTAAGACACCTGGAGCCAATTAAGAAGAAACTGCCAGATTCAATTAGGACAGGCTGGCTAATCAGGGCACCTGAGTTTAAAAAGGACCTCACTTCAGTTTGTGGCATGCATGCAAGGAGCTGGGAGCAAGAGGCACACAAGGAGTTGAGAGTGAGAAGAGTTGGAGGACTGAGGAGTACAAGCGTCAGCAGACCATCAGGAGGAAGGTCCTACAGTGAGCATAAAGAAGGTGTTGGGAGGAGGCAATGGGGAAGTAGCCCAGGGAGTTGTAGCTGTCACGCAGCTGTTACAGGAAACCCTATAGACAGCTGCAATCCACAGGGTTCTGGGCTGGAACCCAGAGTAGAGGGTGGGCCCAGGTTCCCCCAAAACCTCCCAACTCCTGATCAGACACAGGAGGAGTTTGACTGTGGGTTCTACCAGGGGGGAAGATCTCTGAGGCGAGCAAAATCCGCCAATAAGCACAGGACTCACCAAGGTAGAGGAGGAACTTTGTCACCCTTCCTAGAAGAAGAATGAATACATTTATTGGGATGGATACACACACTTCTATCAGGAATAGCTCTGGTTGCGTCAGAAAATACTTGAACCATATCCTCAATGGGAGGAGGAAATTAAGAGGAGAAAAATTTCAGCTAAATATCAAGGAAGAGTTCCTGAGAGCAAGATGCATTTAGGCTGTGAAATAATCTTCTGAGATCAGTGCTGAAGCTTAGTTGTGTGGGACATGTAAACTAGAATAAATAGTGTTCTAGAAAATGTCCTGCAGGAAACAATCCTGCACTGGCAGGAAGATGAACTAGATGACATTATAGACCTAAGTCAAATACCCCCACAAATAATCTACTGTACCACTTAGATGCTGCCATTATACTCCTAATGGAAATATATTTGGGAACTATATGCGTCTTTAAACAGTGAATCACAAGTAGCTATTTGAAAGTAATCCAACTTGGTATATGATTTCAGTGTTTTAATTAGTGTAGACACAACTTGGTTAAAGATTTAAGAAAAAAAACAAACAACAACTAAAAACCCACAAAAACCCAAGAAGTCACATTTTCCAGAAGCAGATTATAGCAGTTACCCCCAAAGGTTACAGTATCTATGCTCTAAGATACCTGTTGTGTAAACAGCCAACACTAGAACATGGAACTTAACCTGGCAGAGTTTAGGTGTCTAGTAGCAGATTTTCAAGGTACTCAGGCACCTAGAGATGCAGATAGATGCCTACCAGGATTGTCAAAAGCACATAGACACCTAATTCCCATAAGAGACATAGGCACTGTTGAAAATCCCACTAGTTGCTTTTCTGCATCTCGCCCACAAAACATACAACCAAGGTAGTCCATGTGGCAGATAGACAATATTTATTTTTCTGAGCAAAGATCAGGAGAGTTTTGCATGAATGATGTGTAAACTTGTTAACTTTTTTGAAGAAATGCCTCTTACAGTGCCAAACCCATAATTATTAGTTCATCAATCTATTAACAGTTAATGAATTGTCTCACTAAAACACAGCTGATAGGTGAAAGGTATTATATTTCAGGAAAGCATATTTTGGGGAAAGGAGAAATCTATTAAACAAGAGGTGATGGGAGGAATAAAAAATCCAGACGATGAATGAAAACAGAGAAAACCATAAAATACATGCAAAAGCCTACGGACTTTCCTCTAAAAAGAAAGCAGCAATCTATAAGCAGCATATGTCACTTCACAAGGACTGCTCAGAGATCTGAGGACAGAAAATAACTTACTGGTAATGGAAAAGAAGGGAAGTAACTAACAACAATGCATTGTGTCAACTGGGCTTTGAAGGGGTAAAAGAAAAGATAACGAAAATGAAGAGATAGAATAAGTTAGAATGGATTACAGAGCATAAAAAGTTTTACAAAAGTGTCAGGGGAAGAGTATAAAAGAAAGTAGCTCCATTAATAAAGGAGGATGACAGGGATTTTAGAGTAGAAACTCCTTTTCAAAATCTTTTTTTTAACAAGAAACATTAATATTTAAATTATGAAATATGAAGACTTTAAAAAAAATAGCTATTGCTAAAAGCAGGAAAGTAGATATTTTCAAAACTTCAATACATACAAGACACCAGAGCGTGACAGGAGACACCTTAGCATATCAAAAAAAATGGCTAACAAGACTTATGAAAACATTAACAGTTACTTTTGAAAAGTTCTGGAAAACTGTGAAAGTATCACACAATTGGGAGCAAAAAAGCAAATGAGGTACCGATTTCTAAAAAGGGAAAGAAGTGAGATCCTTGCAATTTCTGCTTGGGAAATCCAGCTTTATTCTCTAGTAAAATAATGGAAAGAATATTGAGAGGAGAAGTGAAAAAAACTTGGGGATGATGGAACTATAGACAAACTTCTAAAGAACAAATCTTGTAAGACGCTTGATTGCTTTGTCTGACAGAATTACAAAAAAGCAGATGAATGGCAAAGTAGATATAATCCATCTAGATTTTAGTAAAGTATTTGGTACAGTAGGAGCAATTCTCAGTTGTGGCTCAACCTATTTACTCTGCTCTGATGGTGTGAAGATGCTGCAAAGGAGTCTGATGTGACCTGAGGAACACAGCCAGCATAAAAGGGCTTTTTAGAGTAGCAAGGAGTAGAGAGAATGGCTCTATGCTGCCCTACCCTTTGCAACCAGTGTCTTAGAGGACATGTTGCTGGAGCGAGGGGATGTGGCTAGACCCCAGAGGGCTTTTGGAACAGGGCAGTCAGTAAAGCAGCCTTGAAATCACTTTAACCCAGATGGGACCTGGACAGGTCCCAGCAGTGCTGAGAATACAAGTAGCACATAAATAGCTTCAATCCACCTTTGCCCCCTCTCTCTATTCTTGCACTGAGCAGAGCTCAGATGGAACAGATAATTGGGTCAGCGTGTCATGAAATCTCACCCTTAAAATTAGTTCCGTTTGACTTGGATATGAACTCTATTAAGCAGATTAAAAACTGGCAGAAGGACACTTAAAAACAAATACATTCAATATGTGGGACAATCACAGGGAGCAAGTGTTTTATTCAACATGTTCATTAACCATGTGATGTGTAACTAAACTTAGGATGTTAATAAGATACAGTGATACAAACCTGGATAGCATTAAGAACATTAATAAGCAGAGAGAAATGATATAGTGACCCTAGAGAGATTGGAAATAGGGGCAGAAAATAAACTGGAGTTAGAACTTGGAAAGAACAGGGAGTAACCTTGAAAGCAGTAATGTTAAGGACCAGGAGGTAATAACTGGCAGCAAATTAAATCTCAATTTACAAATGTGATGTGGCAGCAAAAAATGACCATTGCTAATTTGGGCAGCTCATGCAGAGATATTGTAATAGGAGCAGGGAGCCGATAATCCTCCTTTAGATGGTTCTAGTGAGACTGTCCATGAAATCCTACATTCAGTTGAGCACTGCTCAATGCCAGAAAGATACAGGAAGGAACAATTTTTAATCCCTGTTTAAATGAGTTGCTAATTGAGCAAGATGATTACTGGGCTGCAGGAAATAGTAAAACAATAAACTGTGGGTAGCTTGGTTAAATGACAAAGGCAGGGTGGGGACGAGGTAACTATCTATGTAAACACCAAGAAGAGTGACAAGAACCAAGGCATTAGTATTAGAAGTGATGGGATGAAATGAAGAAATGGGAAATTAAGGTTGAATGCCATGAAAAATTCCTGAACAGTGAGATCTGTTAGACTGCGGAATCTTCATCCACGGATAGCAGGATGATGAATGCTCAAAAGGAATATGATTTCTCTTTATAAATACATCAAGGGGCAAATAGCAGGAAGAGAAGTTTTGTAAGATAAAGGACAGTGTTGACACAAGTACAAGTGGGTATAAACTGGCCATGAATTGGAAATGAGAAGGAGGTTTCTAGTTATCAGATGAGTGATGTTCTTGAACAGCTTCCAACAGGGTTGGTAGTGATAGTGGCTTGATAAATGAATGAAAGGGATTATATACCAGGGTTGCCTGTAATGGCCAGGAACTGGACTTGATGACCCAGGAGGTCCCTATGTGCCTACAGCTTGAGACGATCAAAAATGAATGGATAAAGACAATGTATTTAGCTAGCATGTCCTGTATTGACGAGCATATAGAGTAGATAGTTTAACACTGGAAGGTCTTTTCCATCTCTAATTTCTATGACTTTAGCAAACCCAAGATCGAAGAACAGCAAGAGATACTATATACTACTACCCATTGCATCAAGTCACAAATTCATGTCAGAGAAGGCTAGTTTTCCTCTATTAAAATAGGAAAAATAAGGACAGTGGTTCTAAAATTCTAGAAAAACAGACTTTCTAAATCACGTTTACTATTTCAGTGGTCGGTATAGTTGAGTAGCCCCCTAAGTAATCTTCTACCAGCTGCTTCTTTTGCTCATTTCAGACATTTTTGTGCTGCAAAACTAGTACTGTCTGTCTGTTAGTAGTGAATGAAATAAATTTAGAGCCATGCCAGATAAAATTAGCACAACAAAAAAGTTAATGCTTGGTGTACAATGCAGCACCCTCGCCCAAGAGCACACAGAAAAGCCTGGATTTATGTGGTGGAGCATTATGGGCTAAAGTTAATTGGTTAAAGAATCATTTGATAAGGTTATGGCTACTATGCTGGGGAGATGGAAACAGGAAGCAGCAAAAAGGTTGTTCTGGGGGGAAGGGAGCAGTAAGGAGAGTCTTGCAGGAGGAAGCTAATAAGAGTATCATAAGGGTGAGATTTTTACTTTTTTACAGTAGAGACTATTACAGCCATGTTCATTATCTGAACTGAATAGGAATACCTCATTGTTCCTGTCTGTCAAGGAAAAAAACAGTTGTGCACCAGATGTATATGAAATAATTAACCTACTCTATTGTGCATTTCTTACAGTGCTATGCATTCATTTACTGTATTTCAAAATGCCTCTCAGCTGTTGGTGATGCAAGTCATTACATCCAAGTAGAGTATCTATACCCCAAAAGGGAGAAGAGTCAGAGACTCCATGAAGTCTGCTAGGACCTTCACTATTGCCAATCTATGTATGCAAAAGGTGCTCAGATACTACCGTGATGGGTAGCAATACAAAATCTTGCAATAGATAAGACAGCGTTGTGTTGAATTCTGCTCTTGTGAATTGGGCCTCTGAAATTCTAATAAATGACAAGGGAGAAGACGCAAGAGTATGGGTAGGATATCAGTCTCAAATGATCGCATGATATCTTACTCGCTCCTCAATTATCTTGTTAATTATTTTTCCACCCCTACTGCTGCTGAGCCATTTAGGTTCAGTTTGAAGGTAAAGGGATGGTTTCAGGATGAGCTTTCAAAATAGCTTTATTTTTTAAAGCATTTCAGTTTAAAATGTTACTTTTTGACCAGCTCAGCTTCCAGCTGATAACCTGTCTTGAAATTTAAGCTTGTTTACTTTAATAACAGTTACCTCCTGTGTCTCTGTTGCTTCTTATTTTCTTCTGGAGCTAGTTGTGATTGCTGCTCCCATGTTTATCTACATCTAAATACATGCTGGTGTTTGGGTAACATTTTAAAAATGCTACTGTTCTGACTGTTGCTGAAGTGGCTATGTTGTCTTCAGGGTTCTTCCACATACCTGAATATGAGCTAATGTCCCGGTCTCTAAATACTGTCACTTAAGTGCTGCTTTCAAGCTTTTTGACTGAGTTTTGCTAACACTAGCATGATGTTTACTGCTCCTGTTCCGGTGGTGCGTGGTATGGAATAGGAGATGCTTCATGCTGACAGCTACTTGAGCCATCTGTGGAGAATCCCATTTACAGGGGATCATGATCTTCAGCAAATTGCATTTCTCTTTCCTCCTGTTTAAAAGGAAATCCCTATTCCTTACCCCTTCCCACCAGCTCCCTCCACACACACAATCTGGATTCAAGACCCATTCCCCTCAGGGGACTGAATGTACCTTGCCAGTCATAGGTGCTGACTCCATGGGTGCTCCGGGGTTGGAGCACCCACGGGGAAAAATTGGTGGGTGCTCAGCACCCACTGGCAGCTCTCCACCAGCCCCGCGCTCGTGACCGGAGCACTTACCTTTGCGCCAGGCGACGTTGCGGGGCCCCACCCGCGAGGCCGGCCGACGTTGCGGGGCCCCACCCCCGACACACCCACCGGAGCCGACAGAAGTCGGCTCCTGTGTGCCAGCTTGTACGTGTCATAGGTGCTGGGAAGAAGGTCACTTACAGAATCTTGGACCTCACAGCTAGAGACTCTAAATGAATGGCTTCACATAGGACACAAGGTGTATTTGAACTGTCCCTGGATGGATGGAGCATGCTGGATTTCAGAAACAGGGACATCTCTATTTTTTCATAAGTGGGGATGGGAAAACTGATTTTCAGTAAAACAAGAGTAATTCCATATCACTTCTAAAGATTTAGAAGGTTTGGGTAAGGACTCTCTTCATCTCCCTTCCTTCTTCCATCTCCTGTGCCAACCCACTGATGTTTGTCACTCCAAGACTATCTCTGATCTGTAGCATGCCCTATCTTTACAGAAGAGTTGTGACGACATACAGTATATGCAAGAATGAAAATAAGAAAGAAAAACTTGTAGCACCTTAGAGACTAACAAATTTATTTCAGCATAAGCTTTCGTGGGTTAGTACCCACTTCATCGGATGCATGGAATGAAAATATGCATGGAAAATGCATCCGATGAAGTGGGTACTAACCCACGAAAGCTTATGCTGAAATAAATTTGTTAGTCTCTAAGGTGCTACAAGTTTTTCTTTCTTATTTTCATTTTTGCTGACACAGACTAACACGGCTACTACACTTAAACCTAGTATATGCAAGGTTAATCCAAAAGCATTTTTTCTCGGCACCTATCTTGCACTAGAAACACTTCCTTAATTTTTCTTTTTTAAAAACAGTAGCCATTAGGAAAAGCTCTCATGCATTGGTAGAATACTTCAGATCACCACAACTTCATTTACTCATTTTCAGCTTACAGGATTTCCCCCCAAAACCCAGAAGCCTTGCAGACTGCGCAAAAAGTTAGTAAATCCAGGTCTGGTGGACCAAGGAGGGAACTGCATTCTAGATACATTGACCCTCATAGAAAAGAGCCCTATCCAGTCACTCCCTCTGATTTACAACCGGGAGTTCCAACTCGAGTGCCTCCATTGTTCTCAACTGTGTTAGTACGGCCTAGGGAGAGAGGAGGATCTTCAGGTCACTCAGTCCAATTTAGGTTATCGCCAGCCACTTGAAATCCACCTATTGGACACCAGTGCATTTCCTGAAGTATTGGTGGTTCTACACTCATTGTCCTCAACAAGTGGGTAGCAGCATTTTGCATTAACTTAAGCTTCTGAGTGGTCCCACTGTGCCTCCCCACACTGAGCACATTACAACAGTCTAGCCTTCAGGTGTCGAAGGCATGGTTAATAGGAATAAGTGCTATAACAGAAAGAGCCGGTTGACTCTTCTGGCTGGATGTGACTGGAAAAAAAAAAAAGCCTCTTTCAAGAGAAGCTCAAAATTTACTGAAATTTCAAGACTGTGAAACTATCACAAATAGTGGGTGCATTTCTTCAACCTGAAGAGCAGATGTCACTCTTGCCATCTTTTCTGGTTGCCTCTCCCAATCCAGCAGCAGATCTTCACTTGCTCTGGATTAAGCTTCCAAATACATGCCCTCAACTAATGGCTATTCTTCAAGTAGCAGTGGCACTACATTTGGAAATGAGTATCCATGCTTTATGTTCCAGCAGAAACAAACTTCTTCCACTGGGATTCTTCACAGAAGCGATTTTGTGTGGAATAAAACAGGGTTTTGCTCTTTTAGGGTCTTAACCATTTTTACAGAAATCTTAATTATAATGTTGGGAGCATCAGAAGGGAAAATTAAAAGCCAATAATCAAGTGCAGAAGTTGTTGCAGGCATAAAGTCCTCTAAGAGCATTAAGCAGTTAAAATCTGAGAGCTGAGCATAGATTGGATGGGTAAAAAACAGTCCCATCTGAAGATTGTTACAGAGACTGAAGTGTGAGATTGATGCAAAGAAGAGCAGTGGCATCAAGTTTCCATGGCAGCAGGGTTTTATAAATAGGTACAGTATGTTAAAATTAAGTTCATTTTCTTCTGCTCGCAATTTTTGTTATGTATCAGATAAAAACCTGATAATGTAATCAGACTGTTTAGTGTAGCTGTTTACTGCTTCCCTATCAAGTACAGTAGATTCATGCTCCTCATTTTAACATTTTATGGATAGATTGTTCTGGTAAGTAATGGCCTTGAGTAAGGTCTGGGGTGGCATCACCTTACACCTGGGGCATTTGTGGAAGTGGTGTTCCCAGTCACAACCTGGCCCTGACAAATGTAATTGAGGCTGTCTGTCCACAGATCAACATACATTTTGCATGTCCTGGCTATCTATCTGCAGTAAGTAAGGTCTAGAGTTTCAAAGGATATTAAGGGCCTAAAGATACAGACAGGCACCTAGTGGAATTTTCAAAAGGGCCTATGCAGGTGAGGCACCTAACTAACTTCCACTGATTTTAATGGGAGTTAGGCACCTCACCCGCTCACCTCCCACTGGTACCTGTCTGCATCGTTAGGCGCCTTTGAAAATCTGGCCCTAAGCACTTGTTGATGGCTTATTTGCATCCATGGAAGCAAATCATTATCTCTAAGTCTGTACTGTATTTTCACATTTTTTCAGCCCCCATTTCCCTCTCCCTCTAGTCCTTTCAGTTACTAGACGTGTTACTGTAGGATTTGTTTGAGGTAGGACTGTAACAAGAGACTTTCGGGTAGGCAGAATTATTCATTTCAGGAAACCCCACTCCTCTCCCTGCCATTTACCAAATCAACATGATTTGTAGCCAAGTTATACTCCTGGGGGCCTTTTTCAAGCTATTTTACTACATTTACCTACAATAATTAGAGGCAAAGGACGATGAGAAGGCCACATAAATATTTATTACACTGTTCCACAGCTAACAAGGAAAGAAAATATTTATTTTCCACTAAGGAATCCAGATTGGCTTCTTTACCTGCTGAGCTCAGGAGACCCATTAATGCTTGCTTGGCCAAGGAAACCTAACATTATTAATTAAACTTCAATCTGCATCTCTCAGAGGTAACTGATAGTTTGGATAATACCTCTTTTTAAAGTATTCATAACAATAATAATCACTGTTTCTTGGATATAAGGATATCTCACAGGGAAGAGTGGAAGATCAGGGATGGCATGGGAAGAACATATTTCTAAGGATCACAGAAGAGACTAAGTCAGAAAAGATAATACAGCCCAAGCTGTATTTCTTTGTGGATATGTCACAATGGCAGCTAGAGCCCAGGCTGCTGTGGCAGCACAACTCCACAGCAACCACACTGCAGGGGAAACAAGAGGGAATTACCTGAGACCAGAGCAGACACAGAGGCACAGTCCCTCTATGTGGATGGCCCTGGCAGTACACAGTTTTCTTCCTCAGGACTAGGGGTAGGCCTCAATAACTGGACTCCATCCCATACTAGTATAATGTGTGTGTGGGAAATCCCCATGAGGAGATTCTCATAGATATTTCTTAGAGGTTTCTGCATGTGAGGGAATGATCTGAACAATACAAAAAGAACAAAACATTTTCCTTCCAGCCTTTTTAAATTGAATATTATTATACAGAAATCCCTGGGTAGGAGTATGTTCTAGAACTATTAAATTATTATAATGTATTATAAATATAATTAATTAAAATAAATAATAAAATATTATAATTTAAAATCTAGATTGGGATTATTCCTAGAGGGACAGATTCCACCATCCTTACTCTCAATGAATATGATCTCACTCAGTGAGTAACTCCATCATTCTCAAAATCTAGTCTAAAATCATTCAGGACTCTGCAATATAGAGTGCTTTAAAAGTCTTAAGATACATTATACCCTCACATCATGGTAGGACTGAAGCCATTATGCTGAGCATTCCTTAAGTTAAGGTATATTTCACAGATGCCCTTTGCAGCTCATTCCTTTGACAAATTAATTTTTACCGATCTAGCTACAGTACCCATCTAGAGATTCATACCATACTCCTGCTCGTGGCCTCTACCCATCTTACAACTTCTGAAAATACATACAAGAATTTATGTTTTTCTTCTTCGATCTTCCAGATTCACATTTCCCTGCTGCAGTTTAAACACTGCTTCTTCTTCTACCCTTGTTTAGAATAACTAGTTTGTCTTTTTTAAAATAAGGTGTCTTTATATATCTTAACCTATGGGAAGCTAATGACAGTGGTATGTATGTATAGGATAGATAAAGCAGCTTTTACATGGAGTTTAAAATCCACTATTTTCACTCAAACCTCAGGAGGGCGTTTTTTAAAATTAATTTTCAGTAAACAAGGTCTAGCTTTAAGTAATACGATGCCAGGAAATGCTCTAAGATGAGCAAATTTGGGCAGAGATAGGACTACGCAACAAGATGCATTTTTCTTCTTTTTTGCCTTTGTATCTGACGGGCCAGGGTTCCCTCCATGGAAAGTCGACTCATGCTATTCCCTTCTGGATTAGTACATTGAGCCCTCATGGGGTCTCAGTGCCTGGGCTCCAGCCCAAGAATCTACACTGCAATTTTTAACCCTGCAGCCAATGCACCAAAAGCCTGGGCCAGCTGTGGCCATGCTGTGGGTCTTTCATTGCTGTGTAGCTGCACCTTACAGGCCCAGCTCACCATGTGATAGTATCAAAGCCCCTATGGTCCTTTATTGATTCTGTGTAACTGCAACCTAGGAAGGTCTCACCGATAAATTTAAGGAAATGGAAACTAGGTTTACTGCCAGATTAAAACTCTAAACACTGTATATTAAATATGCTATGTCAAAATAGACATACTAGGGAATTTCCTGTGCAAAACAATGAATGTTGACATTATTCCTCATCTCATCCTCATCTCATCCTATATGTGCAAATTGCAAATGTCTTTCTAAGCCTCTTGTCCTTAGGTCCTGCGTGAATGGATCTACCCACATGTACGGCTTTGAATCAAGGAGACCTAAATCAGGAGTACACAACTCTAGTTGTTCTGTAATTGAGAGGCTGGTCCTGTAAGTTTTATAATAAGTAGTTTTTATGCATGTTTGGATCTGGAATCTTTTTGAATATTACCTCGGTCTTCAAGAGATTTAAGCTTAATTTGTCCTTACTTCTAAAAATGAAATACTTTATGCAGAGATTTCATTAAAATGCAATTACAAACTGAAGTTAAGTCACGAATAGACTCATAACATTTACTCATTGCTGTTTATATGAGAGGTAATTATGGATACTGTTTTTGTAAATCAAGGGCCAGATGATTTTTACCCACACACCAAGAATTATTACCAGAAAGTATTGGCAAATAATAGCTAACAATAAACCTGAGAAAATTATAAACTGCTTATACACTTTTTTTCATTCTCTTTAGGTACTTTCCATTCTAAAGTTCTTCCACACTAATCTGATGATTCATTCTGCAAGAATTTAGTGTCTCACACATGTTCAATGTGTTCTGTAAAAAGTCCATGGCTCTAAAATGATTTCCATTACCCCCGCCAAAATAAGCTTATTCATTACACACAACTTCTTGAACAATGGATTTAGGTTTCTAGTCTGCCTCATCCTATTTATTTCTCAATATGGGTGTCAAATTGAGTAGCACAAATTTATAATCCAGAACATAATTCAGAACATAACTATTTTCCAGCTTTCAAATTTAAGGAATTGAAATTGTCTATTCTTGCATGCTTCTTGTGCTCTATTGAAAAGTTTTGAAAGGCTCTTTCTGGGAGTTTTTATCAGTTGCACATAGCTCTGATTTATTTAAATAATGTATTGGATGAAGGTGCCATATTGATCAAAATTGGTCTCCCATCTTACATTTATTTTGAACTTGATTAAAAAGTCTCTACTACACAGAAAAAATAGGGGAAGCCTTCTCTGTGAAGACTGTTTTGAGATCTCAGCTTTTTCATTTGGGACATTAAAATTATCTACAGGGGTTTGCTATGTTTCCCTTCTTCTTGACCTATATTGTTAGATTCTACTTATTTTTGTTTGCCAGTAATGCCACACATTTTCCTGTTTATATGAGGAGAGGTGAGAGGAAAAAATTTATTCCACCCACACCTAGGAACAGCACCTGTTATCCAGAGGTGAAAGTAAGCTGGTCCGGCGTACTGGCGAGAGCCAATACACCGTGCTGGACCGTACCGGCTTCCCCGGTGGTGATTTAAAGGGCCCGGGACTCCAACTGCTGCGGGGAGTCCCCATCCCTTTAAAGTGCTGCCGGAGCTCCGGCAGCAGGGCTCAGGCGGCACTTTAAAAGGCCCGGGGCTCTCTGCAGTAGCAGGAGTCCCCGGCCTTTTAAAGCACCGCTGGAGCCCGACTGCCGGAGCCAGGTTCAGGCGGGGATTTAAAAGGCAGGGGGCTCCTGCCACTGCGGCCCTTTAAATCCCCACCAGAGCCCGGCTGTCAGAACCCCGGGGCTCTGGCAGCCGGGCTCCAGCAGGGATTTAAAATGCCCAGAGCTGTGCGGTGGCCGGAGCCCCAGGCCCTCTAATTCGCCCCGGGGCTACCAGCTGCCTCTGCATCTGGTAGCTCTGGGTGATTTAAAGGCCCCGGGGCTCCCAGCCAGAGCCCCGGGGCCTTTAAATCACCTCTTTTGGTTGAGGCCACACCTCTTCTGGTTGAGGCCACGCCCCCACCCAATACTCTGGTGTACCGATAAGTCCTGTAAGTTACTTTCACCCCTGCTGTTATCCCATGTAATAGCCGCTGTTCCTTCCCTTCCCTTGCCAGGCAGCAATCCTGAGAGCTACAAAACTTCACCTTGTGGAGGAGCCACTGTAGTTTCACAGATCTGTAAGGAGGCAAATTTGGTTCTGTGGGGCTTTTTGTTTTCTTTTGTTCAGGAAAATTAACAAAGGCAATAAAAAAAAAGCATCAGTGTATAGCAAACTCATACTTTAAATTTTCATAGGATTAGATTAATACCACCAAATTTGTTTTCATCAAGATTGGCAGTATATAAGTGATTATCCATGACTTTTTGAAAAAGAATAGACTACAGAAAATGTGCTAATGGCGACTGAATGTATTTGGTCATGTGCATGGTGTTTGAAGTAATTTTCCAGAAGAACATCCACAAGTTACAAGACCTATAGCAGCAAAACTGTTCCTGAAGCAAAGGATAACCTACACAGCGGGAGGAGTTAGATCTCATATGTTCTTGAATGACTGAACAATTATTGGATCCAATTAAAGAACAGGCTTGGTATTCTACTGAATGCATATACTGCTTAATGGTATAAAATGATTCAGCTATGAAAATCACAGCCATTGGGCTTCAGTTCACTGTAAACGGGTCGGTCTCACCCCTGCGGCGCCTCCTGCTGGTTGTCTTGGGAAATTAGCTCGTCCACCTCTGGAGCGCCCTCTGCAGGCCAGTGATCTGCCTTACCGTTCTGGCCCCCGTGTCCTCCCAGGACCTGGTGCCCCTTTCTCTGGGAGGCTGCCCCCTGGCAATACCCCCATAGCCTTAATCTCAGGGTCTCCCCTCCCAGGGGACCCCCCGACCCACTATCCCTGCCTCAGTATAGGCTACTGCCAGTCACCACTTAGCCCCATTCACTGGGGCAGACTGCAGTGTATTAGCCAGTCATCACAGGCAAGGGGAGTTGGACCTGCTGCCTATGCCTACCCGTGGGTTGCCCCTGCAACCCTAGTACCCCCCTTGGCCCTAGTCTAGCCCTGGAGCCTGGGGTTTTCCTAGGCCGGAGCTCCCCGGCTCCCTTGGCCTTTCCCCAGCCCTGCTCCACTCAAGGTACCCTGCTCAGCTCCTGCAGCCAGGCCCTTCTCCCTCTACAGGCAAAGGAAGACTCTGGGATTCTGGCTCAACAGCCTTTATAGGGCCAGCTTGGCCCTGATTGGGGCATGGCCCCAGCTGAGCCTGCCTTTCCACTCAGCCTGGGGCTGCTTGCTCCAGCCACAGTCCTCTCCCGGGCTGCTTTAACCCCCCTCAGGGCAGGAGCGGGGTAGCGACCCTGCTACATCCACCAAGGTACATAAGCACATATTTAACTTTAGGCACCAGCAGCCCACTGAAGTCAAATCTCTTTAAAATTCCTCTTTGGAAAGGAGTTCTTGGAAAATATCTCACGTTTTTCAATGGAATTTTAAAGGGCCAGGACAATAGTTATTGTCTAGCAAGAAAGCCACAAGTCACATTCTTCATTTTCCATTCTGTTTTTTTCCCCTCTGACTATAAACTGACAAATTAGGTGCTCTCTAGAAGTAATAGCAGTGGGTCCTGAAGGCCATATTACATTTTTTTTACATAGTCCCCACTCAGGCAAAACTCTCATTGAAGTTGTTGAGGAATTGTGTCTCTGCGAAGACTGCGGGAGGTGTTATAATTATACCCCTAATACTCTTCCTATAAATTAAAAATGAATGCAGAAGATTTCATTCCTATTTAATAATGTTGGGGCTCTGGACTCTCATTTATTCAGCACTCTTTGCTTAGGCCCTGATCCTACCACTTGTGCATAGGCATAATATTTTGCCTACAAGCAAAAAATTGCAGGGTCATGGCCTTATTCCTTACCCAGGAACAGCTTCCTTTGAAATTAATGAGAACTTGGCCTCAGTCAAACTGCTGAACAGAACTTTTGTTTTTACTGCCATCCCAAAGACCATTTTTGATTTTTCTCAGATCGGTGTTCTTAAAAAATCTGCCCTGTACAATATGTCTTTTCCATAGACATTAATCTTTTTTTAAGTTGGAAACAGCCACCACCACCAAACAAAACCATCACCACCACCACAAAAGACAGTAATGCAGACTTGATGAGCTACATGCATTTGGGAAATCAACTTAAACTTCTGCCAGGATTTGAATCCATCTAGGAGCTGAAAACCTTCCAATTATTTCTAGCTATTCAAAACAAGTCTCTAGTGTTTGGGCATGTTTTAGCTAAAGCTTATAAACAGCAAGAAAAATGTCAAATGCATTTTTCCTATATGCTTGAAAAATTAGGGAGACTCTACCACAGGGGTGGGCAAACTATGGCCCATGGTCTGCATTCGGCCTGCCAGCCATTTTAATCCGGCCCTCGAGCTCCTGCTGGGGAGAGGGGGTCTGGGCTTCTCCGCGCAGCCCCTGGAAGCAGCGGCATGTCCCCCTTCCGGTTCCTACGCATAGGGGCAGCCAGGGAGCACACAGCCACTGCACCAAGCACTGCCCCCGCAGCTCCCATTGGCCGGGAACTGTGGCCAATGGGAGCTGCAGGGACTGTGCCTGTGAATGGGGCAGTGTGCAGCAGAGCCGCCTGGCCGTGCCTCCATGTAGGAGCCAGAGAGGGGACATGCTGCTGCTTCTGGGAGCTGCTTGAGGTAAGCTCCACCTGGAGCCTGCACCCCCGAGCCACCCCACCATGCCCCAACCCCCTGCCCCAGCCCTGATCCCCCTCCGAACCCCTTGGTCCCAGCTCAAAGCCCCGTACAACACCCAAATCCCTCATCCCCAGCCCCACCCCAGAGTCCGCACACCCAGCCAGAGTCCTCAGAAACCCCAATTTCGCGAGCATTCATGGCCCACCATACAATTTCCATACCCAGATATGGCCCTCAGGCCAAAAATTTTGTCCACCCCTGCTCTACCAGAAAAAAAGGTATTAGAGATTATAACAGTCACTGTCCACATGATTTAGCAAAAGTAATGTGTAGATTTTTCATATTTCATAAGCTTTGCCTGAACAACATAATCCCAGTTCAGTAAGGTATTGAAACAGTGCCAAACTTTAAGCATATGTACATTACCTTTAGAGCCAGAGGAGGGAGTTGATCAGCTGAACAATTACATACCCAATAAAATATATAGTACACTCCAGACAGTATTTCTAGCATGCAAAACCAGTGCGAACAGAAGCAGGAAAAAACAGCATACCTAACTTCTGAGTGTAACTCCATTCCTTGTTACCAAGGGAAACGTTCTTGTAGGTATCACTATCATCAAGAAACCTGTTGTTTGTAGCTGCTTATCACCGTGACTCAAATCAGGGCCCTTGGGAGCAAAATGCCTTATGAACAACTAGTGCATTAATCTGTCAATGAAGTCCTGTATTATGCTTTCTTAAAATTCATCATTAATTCCAGACCAAATGCAGTTTATATAAGGCTGCACTGATTCTCACAGCCATTTATAGAAAGCTATTAAATATTTTGTAGCAACTTTTATAAATAAGGCAAAGCGATTAGATAAATCATGTTCTATATTTGAGAATTGTAACCTTAAAACACTGAGAATTCTGGATGTTTGCATTAAACGGCCTTGATTATTGCACTTTCCATTCAAGTCCATTTATAATGATGCAATTAACAAAGTTTGTTGGCTGTCTTCATATTAATAAATGGAAAAACCTGACTGTAAGAAACCAGCTGAAATAAATTGATTTACTCTAGATTTATGCTGTTGTAACTGAGGCCAGAATATGCAAGCATTCTGTTTTTGTTTTAGCTCAACATACATACATTTTATGGGACAGATACAAACACCTATATAAAAGCACATGAAAAAGTGCAGTAAAGTAACATTTATCATGAAAATTGTTGGTTTTGAAGCTTGTCAAACTTCCATGAAAGTTCTACAGTCTTCTACAAAATTTATAGCAAAATATTTCTGTGAAAAACCGAATACGTTTTGTGAGAAATTGAACAGCCACTTTTGTTGAAAAATATATATACTTCTGAATTTGGATAAATCTTAAGGAAACCACTTAGAATCCACATGGTTCATAGGGATGGAATGAGAATAGGGTTAAGAAACAGAGATAATGTAAATTGCATTCCCACCTCTGCCACTGGTTGTCTTAATAATTATTTACATGTATATTCTTTGCACGTTACAAAGCTTGTTAGCTATGCCCATGAAGTGAGTAAATATCGTCTCCATTTTAGAGACTGACACTGGTGCAATTGCTACTGAAATATTGTGTCCAGTTCTAATGCTACAATTCAAGAAGAATGTTAATAAAAACTGGAGAGGGTTCAGAGAAGAGCCATGAGAATGATTAAATGATTGAAAAACATACCTTATAATGAAAGACTCAAGGAGCCCAAAGAGTTTATAAAAGAGAAGAGTAAGGGAGTGACTTGATTACCATCTATAGCTGGGGAACAGAAATTTGATAACAGAGGGTCATTCAATTTAACGGAAAGGGTATAACAAGATCTATTTGGTAGAATCTGAAGCTAGACAAACTCAGACTTGAAATGAGGTTCAATTTTTTAACAGTGAGGGTAATTACTCATTAAAACATCTTACCATGGATGGATTCTGCATCACTGGTAATTATCCAATCAAGAATGAATGTTTCTAAAAGATACGTTATAATTCAACAGGAATTAATTCAGGAAGTCCTATGCCCTGTTATACAGGAAGTGAGACTAGATGATCACTGGCTATATAATCTATTAATCTAACTATCCAGTCTATATGTGCTGAATGTCTACACTTCAAACTGGGGATTATAATTTCCAGCTCAAGGAGACATATCTCATCAAACTAGCATGCTAAAATTAGAGTGTAACCACAGAGGCAGAAGTGGCAGAAGGAACTAGCCACCCTGAGTACATACCCATCCAAGATATTGGGTATGTACTCAGGTGGCTAGACTCTCACAATTTAGAATGGAAGACCAACAAATTCCAAAACCTGTGTACCCAGCAATATCACTGCATGGCCGGTGATCAGGTGGGCACCAAAAGATTTGGTGTGTGATAAGATTACAAGTGATGAACAAAAACAGAATATTCAACCAGAATATTTTAAGGACCTAGCCCAAGATTGAGCTGGGTTTGTCAAGTGCTATACAAGCATATATGATCCCTATAAGAATTTACTTAGGGTCAAACTCTGCTGTCAGTTAATTCTCTTTAATCTTAATGAATTCATTGGAGTTGCATGGTTATTACTGAAATAATTTGACCCATCAAATATGCTAAGTAACTGTCACAATCTCTTCAGGGCTGCTCCATGTGAATATGGGGCAAAATGAGCATGGTATGCCAGCACTGCCCCATAGGCCAGTGAGATGGGGGAAAAGGAGGAAGGTCACAGATCTTTCTTCCTCCCCACCCCTTGCCTCCACCCTATTGGTGGAGTAGGAACAAGCAAATCCCTGCACTTCTTGTGTGCCCCTCCAAAGCTGAGGAAGGGTTTCTCACAATCTGACCCTCAAGTGATACCGGATCTGGCAAAGATAATTTTAAAAGGTTTCATGAAGGTGTATCTGAGGGGAAAGACTGAAGGAAAGGGAGGCCCTCTGGCATACAAGAGGAGATTGTTCTACCATAAGAAGTAGCAGTGTAGGTATTATGAAGCCAAAAGCAGGATAAGGATATGGAGGGGGCTGAGATATGTGTAGCTATGATTTTTTCTGTGCCCTGCTCTACAAACTCTCTGCCTGTTTACTAGGGACTAGGCTGAGAGGCTTCCAAGATGGAGAATCTTACAGATGGAAACAAACACTCTGCTTTGAGTCTCATGGAAATTTTAGATTTCTTCTTTGTTGTTTTCTTTAATCTAAAATAAAATTCCACCTAGACTGGAAGTACAAGTCTTGCTCTTTCTTGAATGGAAAACATAATGGTGTGATTAGTAAGGAAGCTTGGACAGTGCAAAGAGAGCAAGCAGGGGGAGATTGTTCGCACTTTGAAATAAGAATAGAATACCTAGGGCTAATGTAAATCCTCAGCTAATGTAAAATCAGTATAGCCTCATAGATTTCATTACAGTTGAGGATTTCCACTAGCTGAAGATATGGCCCTAGTCTACTCCTGCCCAGCACATTGTGTATGATGTTTTATCTTATAGGATTTAATAGGGATTAAACTAATGAGGTTCTATAAATATTATTCTAAAACACTATAGAATTTGATAGTTAAAAAAAACTATAGAAAGGTTATCATTAACAATCATACATAACTTAGAGAATAACATCTCTTATATAGTTGTTTTGAACCCTTTTAGAAAATTTTATTGAAGGGCTATAATTCTCTATTACATTATAATTTTATGGACGGGTTTACGAAAATTCTATCAAAAGGTTATACTTTTCTATTAAATTATAGAAGACCTACATTCTAGATCACAGGTTGGTAAAGCTCTATAAGGGGAAAGTAAGAATAACTAGCCAATGACACATTAAAAAGGCCAAAGTAATAAATTACATTGATGAAATATCATCAGGGCTCTCAGTATGCCGAGTGGGAAAAGGTATTTTTGCTTGCAGACAGTACTGACAGAGGAAAATTGTGCAACACAAATCCATTCTTATCAAAATGAGAATAAGATTGCCAAGGTGGGTGAGGTTATATCTTTTGTGGACCAACTTCTGTTGGTGAGAAAGACAAGCTTTTGAGTTACTCAGATCTCTTGACCTGAAAAAGAGCTTTGTGCAAGATTGAAATATTGTTTCTTTCACCAACAGAAGTTGGTCCAATAAAATATATTACCTCACCACTTTCTGTCTCTAATAACCTGGGATCAATACAGCTACAACAAGATTGTCATACATTTGACCATGCTCATGGCAATCATGAGATACCATTTGTAGTCCTTGTCAGATTTTGCACTTGTTAACCATCCATGATTTTCCTGGGTAGCAAAAGCCTGTACATTGATTGCTTGGCGCTAAGCCCTTTTTTCTCCATTTTAGTTTATCACCACGAAAAAGGCACAACACTTATTCATTGTATTTTCTAGAAGAAAAATAAATATATGTGCATTTGCCTCAGATCTGATCCATTATTACCTTACAGAACCTCTAAGAAATACAAATGATTCACATGCTTTTCCTGCAACTACAGCTCTATGCTCTCAGGAGTGTAGGTGTTGCAATTCTGCCCATCTGTAACGGGGTGTGCATATCTCACACTAGGCAAGAAAGGATGAATCCCACACTATAGGCAGAGGAAGTCCCACCCCTCAGACCGTGCTGTGCTAGTATAAAGGAGAGCAGTTCAGCTCAGTCTGGGCTGGCCACTGAGGGGGAAGTACACTTGGTGGAGACTCCAGGCCAGGAGCTGCTACAGCCCCTGACTGTGGGAACCAGAGATCCCAGGGACCAGACTGGGACCTGCTACCTACAACTGATCAGCAGGAGTCAGAGTTCAAGAGAGATACCAGTGCCTGGGGACCCGGAGACCCCAATGATATATGGACTACAGCTTCAGCAGACACAGTAGAAAGTGGCCCAGGGAGGCGGAGTGAGGGATAAGGTCAGCATGTTGCAGTAGGATCCCTGTTGACTGGGTGGCAAATGCATTCACTGGGACCCGGTGGACTAGGGTGGGCCTGGGCCCCACTCCCCTTTGGTAGCAGCCCCTGAATCTGTCCATTGGGCTGTACATGGCAGCCATATTGACTCTGGTCAATAGGCCGCACAGCCCCAAATCCCCAGGCAGTCAGGCATACTCCAACCCACAGGCCGTACTACTGTCAGCCTAAGAATGGTCTGGGAGACTGCAACTGCGGTGGTATCACTACCCCAATCCCTCCCCTCCCCCCAAAGAGCATACCCTGTGACACCATCCCTTACATGGGACACATGGGGGAAGGTTTCTTGCATCCTTTCTCCCATGTGTGTGTAAGCCAAGCGGAACTCTGCACTATATTAGTCAAGGAACCTGCACAAAAAGTATTCTGCGGTCCATTTCCTAGACACCACTGTGCTAATAAGTGATGGTCACATTAACACCACCCTATACCGGAAACCTACTGACCGCTATACTTACCTACATGCTTCAAGCTTCCATCCTGGACACACCACACGATCCATTGTTTACAGCCAAGCTCTAAGATACAACCGCATTTGCTCCAATCCCTCAGACAGAGACAAACACCTACAAGATCTCTATCAAGCATTCTTACAACTACAATACCCACCTGCTGAAGTGAAAAAACAGATCGACAGGGCCAAAAGAGTACCCAGGAGTCACCTACTACAAGACAGGCCCAAAAAAGAAAATAACAGAACACTACTAGCCGTCACCTTTAGCCCCCAACTAAAACCTCTCCAGCGCATCATCAAAGATCTACAACCTATCCTAAAAGATGATCCCTCACTCTCACAGATCTTGGGGGACAGACCAATCCTTGCTTACAGACAGCCCCCCAACCTGAAGCAAATACTCACCAGCAACCACACACCATACAACAAAAACACCAACCCAGGAACCTATCCTTGCAACAAAGCCCGATGCCAACTCTGTCAACATATCGATTCAAGTGATACCATCACAGGGCCTAATCACATCCGCCACGCCATCAGGGGCTCATTCACCTGCACATCTACCAATGTGATATATGCCATCATGTGCCAGCAATGCCCCTCTGCCATGTACATTGGCCAAACCGGACAGTCTCTACGCAAAAGAATAAATGGACATAAATCTGACATCAGGAATCATAACATTCAAAAACCAGTAGGAGAACACTTCAACCTCCCTGATCACTCAGTGACAGACTTGAGGATAGCAGTGTTGCGACAGATTAACTCCAAAAGCAGACTTCAAAGAGAAACTATTGAACTCGAATTGATATGCAAACTAGATTGCGTTGCCTCCGGATTAAATCGAGATTTGGAATGGCTCGGCCATTATGTTAATTGAATCTATTTCCCTTAAGTTAACGATCCTCATTCACACCTGTGTGACCATCTTGTTTATCACTTCAAAAGTTTTTTCTTCCCCTGCTGTCATGTTTCCTCTCAACTAATTAGCCTCTTAAGATTGGTCTATACACCTGGACCTTATCATGTTTCTCTGACTGTATAAATATCTGTCTACAGTGTATTTCATTCCATGCATCCGATGAAGTGGGTATTAATCCACGAAAGCTTATGCTGAAATAAATTTGTTAGTCTCTAAGGTGCTACAAGTTTTTCTTTCTTATTTTCGTTTTGCTGACACAGACTAACACGGCTACTACACTTAAATCTATAATTAGAGACTGTTTCACAGGAATGCCTAAGTACAATGGAACAGAGTTAAGTTCTGTGAGCAACCATAAACTAAGTTTTGAGTGCTATCCAATCATAGTATTCATTTAATTTAGTTTAATAAGATGAGGAAGTGCCACTTGCATTTTTTCGAATTAGATATTCTGCACCTCTTGTGTAAAACTCTGATTTAACTGATGGAAAACATCTCGTTTTAATAACACAATGATCATCTAATGTATCTCCAGCAGCGTTTGAAAACTTAAAGCATCATTTAGCTGAAGTAATAGATGTTGAGATAATTGAGAAATCAAACAGCCCATATACTTCACCAGCTGTTCCTAACAAGAAAAAAGTAGTGTCTTGAGAGTGGGGGGTGGATTCTATAAATATAGCAAAAAAGGTAGCACATCTTGTAGATAGGACTATTTAGCCTATTTTCTAGATCTACGTTTATCAGTTGCTATGCACTACAACTTCAAACATATTTTTGTAACCAGTTAGAAGAAAGCCACTTTACCTGGCTACAAATCATGCAATTCAGTGTGTGTCCATACAACAGCTTTTGTGTCATCACCACCGTGTTTGAATATCTGCTCCCACTACACTGCCTAACCGTTTGTATATCAGTACACTATGGGAGAATCTGGGAAGCTATCCTTAGCAGGACATGCAGTGCCTGGAGCACATGACATAAAGAGGCATCAGCAGCAAATAGGACAAATTTCTTGAAAATAATAACAAATGTTCTGTTCTCACGTTATTAGTAAGATATCCATAGATTAATTAAAAAAATTATAAATAATGAGTTACAGTTGGTACTATTAAAAGCTCAGTGTCTACCACTCAGCTGTGCTTGTGGTACTGCTTTTATATAGTGTAGAATACCATGGTTACTGCACATATGCGAGGCAGTGAATGGTGATTTTATAACAATGCCAGTTGGACTTGGCAACTTGTTAAAAGTAACTATACCTATACTAAAATTAGCTCAATTACTTTAAAATATGTATTATATAATAGCATTTTTCTTAATTAACTGAGAGGTTGGGAAAAGTCATTTCAAAGAAAGGGAAATTTTATATTAAAATGTATTTTTATTTAAAATGATAAAGCAGCAAAATGTTCTTAAAAATAAAGGCATTATCTGCCAAAATGCATTAAAAAAGTAATAAAACTGATAGCCTACAGTTACTTGGACCCTTTATTCTGCATACAGTTATGCAGATGTATAATCTACACATGAGTGATCTCAGAGACTACTCATGTGTGCAAAGTTAAGCACATGCATAAGGACATATTTCCACTTGAAACTTGTGTGGGTTTTCCTGCCGATCACTTAACATGGATACACGTGTGGAGCAAGCATTGCATACATGCTGCATTGTTATCCTGTGATCAAGGTACTTTTGCCTCACATCATTGCAACCACACAGCATAGCAATGTTTCAAAATAAGTGCTTCGCATTCTGGTCAGACATTCTGTATTCCTCCTTAATTGTGCTGTATTCATTTTGGGATTTATTTAATTTTTTGTGCTGCACATTGTGGGATACTTAGAACAAGGCAATTAAATGCTTGGGGTCGAACATAGTAGTTCCCATGATTCCTCTTGTTTCTTCCCATCATCCATGTGGGTTTTGTAAGCCAACCAGCACCAATTTTCAAAATGCAGCCAGGCGGCATGGAGGAAACATTGACTATCACTATGATCCTCATGGTGATGAACATAAAGAGTCTGCTGCAAGCCCATCTAAATTCAATGCAATGACTTCAGAACCAGGCCAACAGACGTACCTAAGGAGGAGGAGGTGGCTGCAATCAAGCAGACATGTTTAGATTTTTTCCTGGAGCAGCTTTTCTCAGTGGAACACTACTTTTGGGCTTGATCAGCCAGCACTGACTGGTAGCACAGGATAATGCTCCAGACCTGGGAAGACCAGCAGCGGTGGTAGAACTTTAGAGTGTCAAAAGCCACTTTCCTAGAAATCTGTGCAATGCTCCCAATGGAACGGCAGAACACCTTCATGAGAGCTGCCCTCAGTAGAGAAGCATGTGGCCATCACTATCTGGAAGCTTGCCACCCCCGATTGCTATAGGCCAGTAGCTAACTAGTCTGGTGTTGGTAGATCAATCATTGGGGCTGTTGGCTGCACTGCTATCCAGAAGGTGCTGTCCCCCCAGGTTATAAGGTTGGGCAATGCATAGGAAGTTATGAATGGGTCTGCATGTTTGGAGTTTACAAATTGTATTGGAGCCACTGATGGGACCCATGTGCCTATTGTTTTCCCCTCCAACCAGGCCTTGTAGTTCATCAGTAGAAAGTTGTATTTCTCTATGGTGCGGCAAGACCTGGTTTATCACCATGGTAGGTTTACCAACAGTAGTGGGGGAGCGGGGGAGATTGGAAAGACCCATGATACCAAGATCTTTAGACACTTAAGACTTCTTTCAGCAATGAGAAATTTAACTTTTGCCCCCAAAAGTATCAGTGGACATTTGTGGCATTCCTCCAGTTACTTTGGGTGATCCAGCTTATCTGGCTAATGAAGCCTTTCAGGATATGTCTACACAGCATTTTAAAGCGAGTGGGAGTGAGCCCCCCCCCCAGCCTGAGTTGACGGGCTTAAGTTAGCCGGGCTCACGCTAGTGCTCTAAAAACAGCTGTATAGACAGCACTTTGAAATAGCAGCTCAGGCCGGAGCCTGGGCTTCTCTCAGCCCACTGTATAGAAGGAATTTTACCCACAAGCTTCCTCCCTCCCTTCCCCCCCCATCAACAAAGATTAAGATTTTCCTTTTGAATGTAAAGGCAAATACTTTGTATGCAGCATAACTAACCCAGTAACTCTCAATGAGATTTTAATAAACAATAATTTGCAATTCAATCTAATGACAACCAAACTTGCTTGCAACAAATGACCATTACTAAATTATAGTTCCCACTTTCTTCCTCTAAAAAATCCCCCCATTCTGGCTGTGTTTCAAGACCCAGAGTTCCTTGCTGCAAGATGACAGTTAAGATACACAGCCTGGGGCAGCAAGCCTCCAAGCCCAGGTCAATGGACTCGGGCTCGTGATGCTCACACTATCACACTAAAAATAACAGTGTAGACATTGCAGCTCAGGCTGGAGTCGGGCACTGAAGCTTAGGGAGGGATGTGGGCTTCAGAGCCCAAGCTGCAATGTAAACGTGCTGTCTACACTGCTATTTGTAACTTGGTAGCGTGAGCCTGAGTCTGTTGACCCAGGGCTCCCACTGGCTGTGTGGACATAACTGGAACTTAGCTACTCTGAGGGTGTCATTGACTATCCGGTTACTTAAACAACTCATCCATAATCAACTTACAACAAAATAACTTTAATAATAAGCTTTTAACAATCAACACCTAATTCACCATTCCTTTCTGAGCTGCACAGTATAATGGATAATTGGCCTCTTAAATATTTTCTTTTCCCCAGAAATAACTCCTTTTAAACTAAAAATTTCTCTGTACAGTACATGGCATTTTAAACATCCTTCTTTCTCCAAGGTACTCCCAGCTGAAATTTTTCAAAACAATGTTTTTCAAAACAAAAAGCACTGTGCCTAAGCCAGTATGTAAATCCATGAATACCTAAATGTGGATTTAGTTAGAGCTTCCAGAGGTGTTTTAAGTATACATATATTTTGAAAATCTAATCACATACAAAGTTGGTTAAAGACATAGATATACATAGCCCATCCCCTGGGCCCTAGCTCTGACAGTCACATGATCACAGAATCTCAGCTTTCATTTTTAAAAGGTAAGTTTCTAGGCTTCGTGGTCATGAAGAAAAGCTTGTAAATATGAACTTGGTGTAATCAAGTGACACAGACATTTGCCTGCATCCGCAGACAACCTGAAACAATGGTTCTGAGAGGTGGGAAATGGCCCATTCAACACAATAAGGTGTCAACTCCAAGCCCCCCTGTTCCAGGGATCCCCACCAGCACCACTCCAATAGAAACCTTGGTGAGAGGTGAGCCTCCCAGCCAGGTTCAACAGACTCAACAGCAGGGCTTGTGCTAGTGCTCTAATAGCTGCGTAGACAATGCTTTGAAATTGTGGCTTGGGCTTCAGAGCCCGAGTGCCAAACTCCAGGGCTTTAGAGCCTGAGCTCCAGAGCCTGAGCTCCAGCCCTAGTCTAGATATACTCCATGTGATAGAAGCAGAGAGTGTGGTGGTCCCACAATGCCAACACATCCCAGCTCCTGGAGTAAGTACTGAGGAGAGGGACCTTGACCCTCTGTCTCTTTATGGGAGAGGGAAGCCTTCCTGCAGCTCCAGAGGGGAGGAGCCCTTCCTACTGCTCCTGGAAGAAGGGAACCCTATGCTAGTGGTCCTGTCTCTCTGGGAGGGCAGAGGAGCCCAATGATACCAATACTCTATGTGAGGGTGAGATCACAGTGTGGGGGCAGGGCCACTGAGACACAAAGGGAACCCCATATCATGGTGTGCCTCAAGCTTACTAGGGGTTGTGTAGTCATTAGCTAATCAGACAGACAACTAATGTTTGCAGATCTAAACAGAATATGCAAAAGCATTAGTGGAACTGCTTTGTGCCCCAGAAATGGATATTATTTGTTCTATTGTACAGAAAATTCTTATTTCACCCTCACCAGGGAATTTTCTGAGCCTCTTCCAGAAGTGTATCAAGTGACATGACTAAAAACTCATGTGTGGTTCACTATCATCTTCTCTCCCAGGGAACAACTAGGTGTGTAGCTGTGATGAACTGGAAATTAGCTGTAGTCTTTTATATAACTACTGTCCATGTCTGGGTGTTTGCATACGATTGATTACTTTCCATGGGTGAGATCAAAACGGGTCGTTCCAGGAACAAAGCAGAAAAGGCAAAACGATGGCAAAGATACAGATATCAAAGACAACACCAATGCTCAGGTGAGGTGAGGAAGGAAGGACTATTAGTTGGGGATAAGAGGGATGGTCCTCTCATGGATCAGTAACTGGTTTAAGGACAGGAAACAAAGGGTAAGAATAAATGGTCAGGAAAAAGGGATAAACAGTGAGATGGCAAAATTTGCAGATGATACAAAATTACTCAAGATAGTTCAGTCCAAAGTAGACTGCAAATTTACAAAGGGATCTTACCAAACTGGGTGACTGGGCAGATGAAATGGCAGATGAAATTCAAAACATGGAAAACATAATCCCAACTATACATACAAAATGATGGGGTCTAAATCAGCTGCTATCACTCAAGAAAGATCTTGGAGTCATTGTGGATAGTTCTCTGAAAACATCTGCTCAGTGTGCAATGCTAATCAAAAAAGCTAACAGAATGTTAGGAACCATTAGGAAAGGGATAGATAGTAAGACAGAAAAAATCATATTTGCCTCTATATAAACCCAAGGTATGTGCACACCTTGAATACAGCATGCAGTTTTGGTCACCCCATCACAAAAAAGATATATTTGAATTGGAAAAGGTACAGAGAAGTGCAATAAAAATAATTAGGGATATGGAACAGCTTTTGCATGAGAAGAGATTAAAAAGACAGACTTTTCCGCTTGGAAAAGAGATGACTAAGAGAGGATATGATAGTGGTCTATAAAATCTTGACTGGTGTAGAGAAAGTGAATAAAGAAAGGTTATTTACTCCTTCACATAATACAAGAACCAGGGGTCACCCCATGATATTAATAGGCAGCAGGTTTAAAGACAAATAAAAGAAGTACTTCTTCACATAATGCACAGTTAATCTTTGGAACTCATTTCCAGGGGATGCTCTGAAGGCCAAAACTATAACAGGGTTCAAAAAAAGAACGAGATAAGTAAATTGAGTGTAGGTCCATCAATGGCTATTAGCCAAGATGGTCAGGGATGCAACCCAATGATCTAAAAGAACAGGATTACTTGTGGCACCTTAGACACTAACAAATTTATTTCAGCATAAGCTTTCGTGGGTTGGAACCCACTTCATCAGACGCATGGAATGGAACATACAGTGAGCAGATATTTATACATTCAGAGAAACATGATCTAAGTGTCCCTAGCCTCTGTTTGCCAGAAGCTTGGAATAGACAACAGGGGAATGGATCCCTCAATGATTGCCTGTTCTGTTCTTTCTTTCTGGAGCATCTGGCATTGGCCACTGTTGGAAGACAGGATACTGGGCTAGATGGATCATTGATTTGACCTAGTATGGCTGTTCTTCTGTAGAGAATGCCCCTCCTTGGCTGCATCCACAGTCTGGCAAACTGTACTCTTTCCAGCCCAAACCTAAGAATGAAGGGGGCCTGAGGAGGAAGGGACAGGGGGAATTGAGTGGGTTGTCAGCAGCAGCTGGGGATGAGTCTCTGGCAAACAGAGATACACATGCTGCAACAGGGCAATCTGCATCACCCAGCCCCTGATATGGGCTGAAGGGGAACTTTCAAAACTTGCAAGGCAAGATTAAGGTGTAGGGAAGTCTATACCCATGGAACTTACATATTTTTACCCATTATTCTGCATGCTGTGCATCTTTGGGTGAATGTACAATACTTTGTTTTGAAGAAGTTGTTTATGAGTCACTTTAATCAGCTTGCTGGTCACAGGTCCCCATAGGACAAAAGCTTACAGGTGCCATACTCAGTTGGACCTCCCGAACACGGTTGGTGAACAGGGGATTGCAGCCCAGAGATCCAGTCTAAAAGTGGCTGGACTACGGGGTTCTACCTAGAGCGAGGTGTAGGAAGTCAAGCCTGGTGCTTGAGGAGTGCATTTTGGAGGTGCTGAGAGGGGTCTCAAACGCTGCTTGTCCTGTGACCACGACAGTAGCATTTTGGTGATTTTTAAAAAAAACCTAAGTTATATATGCACTGTGCTAGATGTTTGTGTTAGTGAAGATAAGGTCAAAGAAGTGCACTTTGCCCTTGTAGCGTGAGGTTTGTGCTGGTTCCTAGTTCCTGTGGGAGTTTGTTCCACAGCGTTGAGCTGACCTCCAAGAAAGCTCTGTTGCCTACACAGACAAACTCTTATTGGGATAGGAGCATATGAGCAAAGGAATTCCCATATTGAATCAGACCCAAAGGCCATCCCAACCAGTATTGTGTCTTTGACACTAGCCAGCACTAGATGCTTCAGAGAAAGGTGTAAGAATCCCCCCCACACACACACAGTGGACAGATATGAAGTACTCTCCGTCCCACATTAAGTCTCTTCCTGGCCTCTAACAATTAGAGATTGGCTTAAGCCCTGAAGCCCTTTCACAAAATTTGTTGTAACTCTGGCTGTTCTGGATATTCATATTAACATCCAATCTCTTTTTTTAATCTTGTCAAGTTCTTGGTCCCAATGATTTTCTGTAAACTCTGGCACCTATTGCCAATGCCACACCGTGTGGGAAAAAAAGTGTCTTTTTATTGATTTCAAGTTTCCAAACTTTTAATTTCATTGAATTTCCCCTTGAGCAGAGGTTTTCACTGAGTTGTCTACAATGACACCCAAGTCCCTTTCTTGGGTTGATACAGTTAATTTAGAAATGCGTAATTTAACTTTTTCCTCCAATATGCATTACATTGCATTTATCAACAATCAGTTTCATTTTTCATCATGTTGTCCAATCACTTAGCTTGTTCAGATCTCTCTGAAGTTCCTATCAGTCCTCTCATGTCAGGATTAACTTAACTTTGTATCACCTGTAAGTTTTGCTACCTTGCCACTCACCCTCCTCCCTCATTTCCAGATCATTAATAAATGTATTACACAACACAGGACCTAGCATGGAATGTCAAGACATCCCACTGTTAGCATTTTGCATGATGCAAATAGATCATTTAATCCTATTGCTTTCTGTCTCCTAGCCAATTTTTGACAATCCTTTGCCTCTCACCCCATGAGACCCTTAAGTTCCTTCTGCAAAGCTGGACTTTTGCATGGAACTGAAAGCATTTCAGAGAAAACTACTACTGAGGTCATGGACTGAAGCCTTCTACCTAGTAGTCTAAATTTAGCTTTCAGAATCTCTAACATCTCCCCACATACACTGAACACTTTATATCACTCTGGCTCAGGGGTGGGCAAATTTTTTGGCTACATCAGGGTTGCAAAATTGTATGGAGGGCTGGGTAGGAAAAGCTGTGCCCCCCAAAACAGCCTGGCCCCGCCCCCTATTCGCCCCCTCCCACTTCCCATCCCCTGGCTGTAGTTTGCCCACCCCTGCTCTGGTTCATTGCTGGTGACATCCACCCCATGAGTTCCCTCTTGTGGCCCGGGGTGTGTCTGCAGCACCCTGCCAGTTTCCCCTTCTCATAGACTCTCAGAATCCCTGACCCATCCAACCCCCGAGCTCCTTGTCCTCTGACTACCCCCTCCAGAGACCCCCCCCCGCCCCTAACCACCACCCCCGAGATCCCCCTGCTCCTTGTCTCCTGACCGCCCTGACCCCTATCCACCCCCCCCCTGACAGACCCCTGGGACTCCCATGCCTATCCAACCCCCTAGCTCTGGCCCTGGCCCCCTTACCACACCACTCAGAGCAGCGGCCAGAGCCGGAGCACGCAGCCCCACCGCCTAGAGTGCTGCCCATGTGGCGGCGTGGTTGCGGAGGGACAGCAGGGGAGGGGCCAGGGGAGCCTCCGCGGTGAGCTCAGGGGCCAGACAGGACGAGTCCGTGGGCCAGATGTGGCCTGTAGTTTGCCCACCCCTGCTCTGGCTCATTGCCGGTGTAAAAGGGACATCCACCCCATGAGTTCCCTCTTGTGGCCCGGGGTGTGTCTGCAGCACCCTGCCAGTTTCCCCTTCTCATAGACTCTCAGACTTTAAGGTCAGAAGGGACCATCATGATCATCTAGTTTGACTTCCAGCTGCTTCTTCAGGCCAACTGCAGCCTCCTGGGCTTCTATCCCGGTTGGAACATCCAGTCATCGTAGTGGGAGTGTTACTATCCCTGCATGAGCTCCTTTAAAATCCCACATCTAATACAGGCATAGCGGGGCAGGGTTAATTGAACAAGACTGGCAAACCCAAGGCCTCCTAGTCCTTACAAGGGCAGACCATAACATAACATAAGAACATAACATAAAAATGGCCATACTAGGTCAGACCAAAGGTCCAATCAAGCCCAGTATCCTGTCCTCTGACAGTGGCCAATGGCAGCTGACTCAAGGGGAATGAACAGATAGGTTATCATCAAGTGATCCATGCCCTGCCACCCAATCCCAGCTTCTGGCAAACAGAGACTAGGGACACCAATCCTGCCCATCCTGGCTAATAGCCATTGATGGACCTATCTTCCATGACTCTACCTAGCTCCCTTTTGAACCCCGTTATAGTACTGGCCTTCACAACACCCTCTGGCAATACTTTCTTGTAGTTGTTTTAAACTTGCTACCTATTAATTTCATTTGGTGGCCCCTTGTTCTTGTATTATGAGGAGGAGTAAATAACACTTCCTTATTTACTTTCTCTATACCACTCATGATTTTCTAGACCTCTATCATATCCCCCCCTTAGTCACCTCTTGTCCAAGCTGAAAAGTCCCGTTCTTATTAATCTCTCCTCATACAGAAGCCGTTCTATACCCCTAATCATTTTTGTTGCCCTTTTCTGAAACTTTTCCAATTCCAATATATCTTTTTTGAGATGGAGTGACCATATCTGCATGCAGTATTCAAGGTGTGGGCATACCATGGATTTATATAGAGGCAATATGATATTTTCTGTCTTATTATCCATCCTTTCTTGATGATTCCCAACATTCTGTCCATTTTTTTGACTGCCGCTGCACATTGAGTGGATGATTTCAGAGAACTTCCACAATGACTCCAAGATCTCTTTCTTGAGTGGTAACAGCTAATTTAGACCCCATCATTGTATATGTATAGTTAGGATTATGTTTTCCAATGTGCATTACTTTGTATTTATCAACGTTACATTTCATCTGCCATTTTGTTGCCCAGTCACCCAGTTTTGTGAGATCCTTTTGTAGTTCTTCACAGTCTGCCAGGGACTTAACTATCTTAAGTAGTTTTGTATCATCTGCAAATTTTGCTACCTCACTGTTTACCCCTTTTTCCAGATCATTTATGAATATGTTAAATAGGACTGGGCCCAGTACAGTTCCCTGGAGGACACCACTATTTACCTCTCTCCATTCTGAAAACTGACCATTTATTCCTACCCTTTGTTTCCTATCTTTTAACCAGTTACCAATCCATGAAAGAACCTTCCCTCTTATCCCAGGACTGCTTATTTTGCTTAAGAGCCTTTGGTGAGGGACCTTGTCAAAGGCTTTCTGAAAATCTAAATACACTATATCCACTGGATCTCCTTTATCTGCATGCTTGTTGACCCCCTAAAAGAGTTCTAGTAGATTGGTGAGGCATGATTTCCCTTTACAAAAAACACATAGATGAACATAATTTGTTGGGAAATAGTCAATGTGTCTGACAACTTTGTTCTTTATGATAGTTTCAACCAATTTCATAGAATCATAGAATCTCAGGGTTGGAAGGGACCTCAGGAGGTCATCTAGTCCAACCCCCTGCTCAAAGCAGGACCAACCCCAACTAAATCATCCATTTGTCCGGTACTGTTAGAGTCTGCTTCTTCAAATCATGTTTCAGGTTCTCTTCATGCCTCTCACTAAATTTACATAAACTGAATAAATTAATACATTACTAGATCCTATATTAGAGTATAGCTATATCTGGCATTATCAAATCACTGTAATTTTCAGTAATACAACAAGTACTTTGTACAGGAATGTTATGTTCTTATTTATCTTATATTAATAAGAATTTGTAAGATCAGCCATACCAGGTCCTACTAATGGTCCATCTAGCTTAGTAGCCTATTTTCCAATAGTGGCCAGTGCCAGATAATTCAGAGGGAATTAACAGAACAGGGCAATTATAGAATGATCCTGTCATCCAGGCCCCGCTTCTGGCAGTCAAAGGTTTAGGGACACCCAGAGCATGGGGTTGCATCCCTAACCATCTTGGCTGATAGACACTGATGGACCTATTCTCCATGAACTTTAAATAGAGCATTATATTTTGTTAAAAAACAATCCTGAAATTAAATGTATGATGTCTTTATCCTTTAAATGGGGCTTGAAGTTTGAGGGCCACAGAAGTAGATGTTAGGACCAATTTGCTCTAGTTTGTTGGTTTAGATGAGGAAATGAATGAGGATACATCTGACCCACTCTGTGTGTCCAGCTACATTTACCTTTACTGCCTGCATACAAGACCCTCCAAAGCTTCTGATTGTTATGCAGATGCTTAATATTTCACTTCAGGTGATTCTCAGTGTACTGCTGCACAGTGATAGCAGATTGACTCAAGAACAAAAAAGAAAAACATTTAAGACCCTCTAAAGCGATACTATATTTGCTCAATTACAATTACAAAAGATACACAAAAACCGTAGTATTTTCAGGAATGCATACTATTACTTCACTGTAACAGTCAAGCACTAAAGACGTTATCCAAAGTATTTTCATCAACCTCAGTGGGCTTTGGATCAGATCCTAACCCTCCAAATTGGATGATATGCTGCCTAATGACAACAATGTAAACTAGATATTATTCAATCTAGACATGGGCAAGGGCTGAGTTGCACTGTCTTCCAAGCTATTTGGTTAGCCCCCCCTTCCTCTTATCTTTAAAAGAAATACTCCCTACCCATGGAAACCCCAAACTTGGGCATCGCAGAGTGGACCACACAATGTTTTCCATAAGTATATCCTCCAAATAGCAATGTTCTCAGCAGAACACTGTGGTGTTATCTCATCAGCATTACTAGATTTGGTGGTTATTCTCTTTACAGTCTCTTCTGATGCCAATACATCTAATGAAGATGGCTATGGCTAGAGATACAGAGACAAACTGAAGACTCTTGGTTGTTTGCAGATATGTAAACGATTCTTGAGACAGACTAATTTTAAATCTATTTGAGATGAATGGTTATTAAAATAGCTGACGGAGCAGCTCCTACTTAATTCTCCGACAACCTGAACTTCTTTAATGGGAAAAATTCAAGAATATGTGAAGTTATATTTTTTTGCCTTTTTGTAAGTGTAGGTAAAATTTATATTTGACTCTTTTTTGATTTTCTGAGGAAACATTTCATGTAATTTTAGTAACTTACAGAAAAAATGAAATGTTAAATTACTACTGTGCATTAACATTATTTCTCAAAATAAAGAAGACAATGTTTAGCTCAGTGTCAATGAGATTTGTTAATTAGTGTCAACAATAAGAGATTTGAAGCTATACCCAAGTTAATTGATTCACTGTATGTCCAGTTAAAGTAAACTTAGCAAACTTAATTTTACCTTCCATATCACAAATAATGTGCAATTTCTAAATAGCTCAAGAATTTCCATAGATTTGATTTCCTACTGCATACTTTATTTAGAAAACACTCTAAGCTGCGATGATTACAAATTGTATTTCACATACAGATTTATAATAGTAATGAGAAGAAGCATTACATGAAAAATGTAAGCAAAGAGGAAGCATATGAAAATATAAAAATGTAGATGTACTAAAGTACTATTTTCTGTAGAATTTTGAGGAATACCATGCGTTTTCTAGGAAAGGGAATATTTTCCCTGTTATTAAAATCTTGCTTTCTTTAAATGTTAGGGAACATAATCCTATAATTTAAAAGCATACTTCTGACTTTAAAGACGGCATTTTGCCTGCTGAATTGAGTGCCCCTTTCTAATGGCTGTGTTTGTTACCTCTGTGAAACATTTGCAGGTTCTTAAGAGTTGGAGATGTCTCTTATGTATCTCTCCAGAGAGAGAAAAGCAGCTTGCATTTCATTCTCATGTCCATCTATAGTGATGATGCAGCTGCTTAGAGTGAGATTTCTGGTTGATTTTCCTGACATGTAGTTTTCATACAGCAATTATGTATGAGTCATCCCATTGTGAGTCTCCTTAGGACTCCATTGTGAGCCAATACAAAGTCAAAAAAATAAGTGTGTTTTTTTAGGACATCTCAACTCCTACTGTGATATATGAATGTGACAGCCAACTGTTATGCTTGCATCTGGAAGATAAGGGATTGTGTTTTCATTTTAGTTACACAAAAGTAGAAATATCTTTCATTTTTTAAAAGAAAACACATTAATAGAATTAGCCATTTTGGTATAAAAATTTGATAGGCCACTTTATTACAACCAGAGAATAGAGTAGTTGGAATCCTCTTATTCTTGCTAAGGCAGGAGCTTGTTCTCCTGTAGCCAGTGATTGGAAGGATCACAGCTGGTGTCCTATTACATTCACAAATGTTAGCATTTGGATGTTCTAAGTGAAAGTGTAACTCTGCATTTCCACTGGCTTCTAGTTGACATATTATTAATTCAAGGCCTTAGGTTTTAATCTGTAAGGCTCTCAAAGGACTGGAGGTCAGTGACATCAATGACCACATCTCAGTTAGGGTGACCAGATGTCCTGATTTTATAGAGACAGTCCCGATTTTGGGGTCTTTTTCTTAGGGCTGGTCTACACTAACCCCCCAATTCGAACTAAGATACGCAACTTCAGCTACGTGAATAACGTAGCTGAAGTCGAACTATCTTAGTTCGAATGAAAAAGTACTTACCCGGGGTCCACACGCGGCGCGCAGGCTCCCCCGTCGACTCCGCCTACTCCGTTCTTCGAGCTGGATTACCAGCATCGACGGCGGAGCACTTCCTGGTTCGATTTATCGCGTCTAGACAAGACGCGATAAATCGAACCCAGAAGATCGATCCAGCGCCTCCGACAGGACGCGTGAGTATAGACGTACCCTTATATAGGCTCCTATTACCCCCCACCCCCTGTCCCGATTTTTCACATTTGCTGTCTGGTCACCCTAACCTCAGTCCATGACCCATTGAGGCAGTGTCATTGCTACGAGACAGTGAAGTTGACGAAAGTCCCGGGTAAAGCTCTCAAGATTGAAATATAACATCAGTGGGCCTTCACTTGTGGTTCTCCATCAAGGACTTCTGATTGTGGAATGACTTATTAGAAGTCACTAAAGAGTGACTAATGGTTTGGGGTGCCCAACCTGACACACGCTTTACTAAATCCCAAGATGGGCCCCCAAAAACTGAGCCACCCCACATTGTGTCACTTTATAAAACAGCAGTTTAAAAGAAAAAGGTACTTGAAGTATTTTAAATATGCTTTATCCAAGTATAGTTGTTCATAAAAAGTGTGTCTCAGATATTTAGAACCAAATATGGCTCGGGCAACTGCTGAGAGGTGGAGTGGGCTGGGGACACATGAAGAACATGTGTTCTTTGTCATCTAGAACAAGATTCTACTGGGCCGGCAAGGCACATCTCTCTCTCTCTCTCTCTCTCTCTCTCTCTCTCTGTGTGTGTGTGTGTGTGTGTGTGTGTGTGTGAGAGAGAGAGAGAGAGAGAGAGAGAGAGACAGACAGACAGACAGACTTTACTGCTGTTCTAAAAAGAATCAGCATTTGCTGCTGCTTAGCTCATTCTAGGAACTGCATTCTCTAGCTAGCAAACCATGTGTCCTTTGAATTAGTGGAACTGAAGTTAAAAGTGTTAAAGAAAGGAATACTGTAGTCTGTAAAATATTTAATAAAATTAGATGCATATCGGAGAAGAAAGAAATGGGACAAAACTCACATAGCCAAACAATTCCTGACTGGCTGACTATTTAAGGAGGCTCAAAAATGTTAGCAATTTTGAAGTCCTTTTAATTATACTCACTGGCATAACATCCAACATAAACTTGGAAAATACCCCAGTAGAATACAGAAGGAATGGAGATAAAGGGGAGAGTTACTCTGTGAGGGAAGATTCAAGCTATGTTTTGCTCTTTTATAGAGCTTGGTGAAATTCTTAGCACTAAATTTTTTCAGGCAAAGCATGCAGATTTGGCAACAACTAATGTTCTATGTATGTGTCAATTTTGACAAATTGTTTTGGTTAAAAAACCCTAAAACATTAAAAAAGGAAAGTTTCATTTTGAAACATTCTGATTTTTGGTTCAAAATAAACTTTCAAATTTTCCTTTAATTTTATTTTTAAAAACCCCATATGTTAAATGCTTGAAAACAAAACATTTTGTTTCAGGTTGATGAAACATTTCTTTTAACCTGAAACAATTTGTTTGTTTGTTTTCTAATTTTTTTCTAAATTTTCAGGAAACTGAGAAATCTTATTTGCCCAAGTCTATGCCTTTATCCTGATTCCACTCCTCCACCTGCTAGCTAATCAAAAAACCTATTAAATAAGATTCATAAAAAGAAGCCACATACCATTTTAGCTCAGCTTAAGCAATAAATACTTTTTTGTGGTCACTATCACAAAAGTTGCCAAGAAGATAAACTGGCAAGCTTGGACTGAAGCGTGTAACCCATGCTGAAATACATGCTAGAAGAAAAGGGATTTACCACAGCATATAAATTACTGTTTTCTTTGGCACTCCCTAAACATGGAATGTCGTCCCTGAACCAATCTGTTAAGCCACTACACTTTCTTCGCATCTCACCCTGAAGACCCCCTTCTACTGTAATGATGAAGAAATCAGAGAATTAATAGTCGTAGAGATGCCTTGGGGAATAGCTTAATTTTAAAAAAAACAATGTACTAATAAATATTTTGACTTTTATTCTTCTTCCAACCCTTCAAGAAATATAAATTATAATAAAATAATTGCAATGTATCTGTGTATTGTAGGATAAATATAAAATTAAAGAATTTAAAAGTTAGCTTAAGTTTGGTTAAGAAAATATATATGTGTGGTAAAGAAAGGCCCTGACTAGCAAGTAGAAGGAAGGCCTTGGAAATAATGAGTTTTAGGGCTAGAAGGATTAAAGTAGGGAGGATGTGTGGTTCAAAAAATAAGTAATGAGATAAGGGGAAGTTTCTAAAAAGAAGGCCTCTGACCAATAGGGGCGACTGCAGATGGTTTTAAATCAAAGAGAATCTGTCTTAAAATGAACCAACACAGCCCACACACCAGTGTTAAAGCCTGTGTGAACCAAAGTGAAATGGGAAAAACTGTTGAACAGCAAGAAGGAGGGGAGGAAAGGCCTTGGGAAGAAAGGAGGTTGTAAATCTCATCTGGATCAAGACTGGAAATAAGGATGAATTGTCTCAAATTGGTTTTAAACTGAAGTCAGTAATTGGCAGTGAAATCACTTTTTTGTTAAAGGATATAAAAAGTAAACTCTTAAAGGGTTCATTGCTAATACTTGCCTGACCACGCTGGAGCTGACCAATATGGGTCTAAGCACCCCATAGTTTAGCGCATTTGTAAGTATCTTGATCAAATGATTATAAATGTTTTCTTAATGTCTGGATGTAGCAGATTGCTTTTTAGGCATGTTTAGAGCAATTGTATAAATACCATTTGGCCTTTGGATTTCATAAAGGAATTTATGGTTAAATTACTGTTTGGTGGTTTCCCATATCAATATTAATAATTTAAAATATTAATAATTCCAACAGGTATAGAATGTTTTTGTGTTTTGGAAATACCTAGCACATAGCAGATGCTACCAGAATACAAATAATAATAAGACTGCAAATTATATTATTCTGTTGCACAAGTTATCCTCTAATAATATCATAGATGGTATTCCTGTATTTATGTAATATTTACTTAATGGATGAATGCACAAAGAAAGTTCTTGATAGTATGTACCAGGTAGCATTCAGGTGTTAAGCTGTGTGAATTTTTTTGTACAGAAATTGGGTTTTGGAAAGGGGAAACCTTATTCATTATTGCCATCAATAGATGCTGCTGATGATTGTGACTGGTTTACTTCAACAGAAGAGACATCTTTATCTATATGATTGAAAAACTATTTCCTAGCAACAGGCAAAGTGCAGGCATGCTGACAGTTACAGCAGCAGAGATAGTAGATAATAGAGACTACAGCAATTTCAGACTTGGTGCACCACAGAGTCATTTTTCTAGCATATCCTGCAGCTGTTAGCCTGGGGCTACTTCCTCTCTCTCACCATCTATTGCTGTCATTCCCTAGGTCTCTGTCTGCTGCAGAACTCCTGAATGGGGTACCTGGCCCCTGAGATTGCTCTCCACCAATGGTCCTTAAAGGACCACTATACTATAGGCTGACCATACGTACCGTTTTAAACGGGACAGTACCGTTTTTTTATATTTCCCGACCATCCCGTCATTTTAATATAAATGTCCATTTTGTCCCGTTTTTAATAAACTATATATAGTTTTTAATTTTTTGTAAAAAACTGAATGCTGGCTTGTTGCGGCTGCCCCTTGTCTCCCCGCCGAGCGGCTGAGCGGGGAGACAAGGGGCGGCTTGTTGCGCCTAAGGCGCGAAACTTCATTGCACCGGCTCTGCCCCACGCCAAAATGCCGCCGAAGACCCGGAGGGCGCTTAAAAAGAAGCAGCACCTTTTTTTAGTGATGCTAAAAAAAGGCGCCGCTTCCCCCGCTTCTGCTCAAGGGGGAGCAGCCACTCCCCCTGCCCCCCCCCGGCTACGCTACTGATGACGAAAGAGGAAGTTCCATTTACTTTATCCAGTCAGGGCCAGGCTTCTTGCCCAGAGAGAGAACACCGCTAGTAAGAGACGGAGCGAACGCATTCTCGCTGCTTAGTAGGATCGGAGTCCCACATTGTACTCATATCGTTGTTTCCTTAGCATTGGTGGCTGGCAAACTGATCCCCCACCACTGAACCTACTAGAAATCCATTGTGCTTCTGACTCAGTAAAGTAAATGCACTGTAGTGGGGTGTGGGGATGCACATGTCAGTGACGGTGGCCTTGCTCAGATGCGGCGGCGTCTGTTCTGCTGTGACGTTAGTTTTTGTTTTGCTTGATATTCGTTGTCGGTGGTTTAAACTTCATATTTTTAAGCCTTATTTTTTAAAGCTTAAAGTCTACCCTTGCAATGCCAAAGACAAAAAGAGGCGAAACTTCAGTTTTAATGATGATCTCCAGAAGGAATTCAAATTTATTAAACCGGACAAACTGTGTAGTGATGGAACAAAAGTGGTATGCCAACATTGTAATGTCCATTTTTCCATTGCTCATGGAGGTAGAAGTGACATCAACCAACATCTACGTAGCCAGAAACATAAGGATGCTGAAAAGACTCTGGCTTCAGTTAAAAACATCAGTTCGTTTATGAGACGTGATGGTGATAGTGAAAGTGATAAAATTGCAGCAAGTGAAGCTCTTTTTGCTTGTCATACTGTGCGTCACGGCCAAAGTTTTCACGCAAATGATTGCTTGTCAACATTGATAAAGAAAATTTATGAACCAAAATTTTCTTCAGCACGTACCAAATCAGAAGCAATAATTACCAACGTTTTATAACCATACGTATTGGGCAAAGTAATAGAGGATTTGAATAAAACAAAAAGCATTACAGTCAGTTTAGATGCATCAAACAAAAAAGACATCAAAGTTTTTCCAATCGTTGTGCGGTACTTTTTGCCAAATTGTGGTGTTCAAGACAAAATTATAGACTCTGTTTCCTTACCTGGTGAAACATCCAATCTACAGTGTGCTATGTTGAAGGAAGTAATTGACAAATTTGCTTTACAAAACAAAATTGTTGCTTTGTGTGCAGATAACACGAACACCAATTTTGGTGGTTGCAAAAGACTTGGCAAAAATAATGTGTGGCGAAAACTTGAAACTGAAATGAAGAGGCCGATTATTGGTATTGGTTGTGGGGCACACATTATACACAATTGTCTCCAGTGTGCTGTCAACTGTTTACCAATTGATATTGAATGTTTTGCAGTGAAAGTATACAAATACTTACATATATACACAGTTAGAGTTGAAGAACTGAAGTGGGTACTAACCCACGAAAGCTTATGCTGAAATAAATTTGTTAGTCTCTAAGGTGCTACAAGTTTTTCTTTCTTATTTTCGTTTTGAAAAACGTTTGTGACTTTGCAGGAAACAATTACGCTACATTGTTACAGCATGGAAATACAAGGTTTTTGTCCTTGGGTCCATCAATTGACAGAATTTTAAGCATGTTTGATGGGCTTAGTTCTTATTTTCTTTCTCAAGAAAAATGATCTGTTATGTTGCGAAAATGGTTTGAAAATCCCTGTTTGAAATTGTGGTTGTCATTTGCAAGAGATTAAGTGTCTACGTTCCAAACATAAATTAGTTTAATTGAAAAAGATTATATTTCAGCTACAGAAGTAGCCATAAACATTGAAAATCTTGTAAACAATTTAGAGTCCAGAAAAAGTGAAGTGTTTGTAACTACTGATGTCAAAAAACAACTGAAAATGTTAGTAGATTCAGGAGAAATTAATGAGGCCAAGTTTTTTGAGGTAGTTGAGAATTTCTATGAAACCAGCTTAGAATATATCAACAAGTGGAAGTGCAGTGTAGGAAACATTGAGAAGTTCAAGTGGGTGCTACTAAGGAAGACAACGAATGGAAAGAAATACAGGACAGCCTGAACGAGGAACTCATCACACACACAGAAACAGAAGAAACTCGTGTATTCGATCAGTGGACCTTCATAAAATCTACAATTGTGAGGCAGTTGGATACATGGAATAAAGAAAACATTTCTGCATCTGATGGTAGATGGGTAAAGATTTTTTCTGAAATGAGCGAAAAACGCCTAGACTTTCAAGACTTTTGTAATATTGTAGAGTTTATTCTTTGTCTTCCAGGAAGTACAGCACCTGTCGAGAGAATATTTTCTGTTATGAACAGTATGTGGTCAAAGGAGAAATCTAGATTAAGTGTTGAGACAATGAGGGCTATGTTAGTTGTAAAACAAAATTGTGTCATGGAGTGTGAGAAGTTTTATGATAAGGTGTTGAAAGACCGAAATTTGCTGCGTAAGATTACTTAATCGGAGATATATTCATGGTACGATCATGTTGAAATACAGTCCCCCTCTACGTCTACCTAAATTTTTGTATGAGTTCTGTCACTGAAGAATAATTGTTAGCTCAATATATTCATGTAATAAAACTTTTGTTATCGTCTTACTTTTTCATGAATACGGAATATTACATAACCCCATCCCGTTTTTGCCATCCCAATGTCCCGTTTTTGTCTCAATGAAATATGGTCAGCCTAAGTATACAGTTACACAACTTTCTGCTGATGCCAATTACCTCTAATCCTATGACATTAACCTATGGTCTAAAATGGTTTCTCTGCTCCTAGAGCTATGGTATGTGGGGAGGCTTAAATTCCATATTTCTTCGTGTGACCCCTCTGAGTAAGTTATAACTGACAGATATTGTGATCAAACTATGAGACTCCTTGTTGTCTTTGGGGTATCTTATTTTAAATTTTATTCTGCTAGAAGGGAAAATAATAAGTAAGCATAAGCAGCACAAATTGAAAAGCTTTTCCCCCTCAGTGGTTTGCTTTAAACAAAACATCCTAATATATTCTGGTTTAAAGGTATGAAATTTAACAATGGAAAATATAGGCTGAATATCAAATTCCTATTGGTGACATCTTCTAGATTGTGAAATAGTCTCAAGGCCAATGGTGGAGGTCTTGTTCCTCATGTTATTTAATACTGGACTAGACAAATCACGGGTAAGTATATATTAAAGCACAAGTCTGTATTTGCTCAGGTGCCCTGATAGGACTTTTCCATATCTTGTTTCTACTCATTTTTCTCATTCTGCAGCACCATAAAAGAAATCAGAGAGAAATAAATTAAGTTTCAGAACCAGAAAAAGAATACAGAGCATCAACAGCTAGCATTATATCCTGTCAAATGGAATCTATGTAGGTCACAAGGTGGAGGACAAGCTATATAGAAAATAGTGAAAAGAGTTGTTTCCTTAGTATCTTGAGGAAAACATGGAAAAGGGAAAGTAATAAAACACTGTAGCTGTTTGCAGGAGGAATTTGGGGGGAATCAGTTCTTGGGTATAATAGCATTTAAGAAAGCAACAGGGATCACCTGTACATAGGGACCAGCATTACATCACTTAATTTCCATTAGTTATATACATTTATTTTTTGAGATTGTTATGTCCTAAACAAAGCAACACTTTTCAAAGGAGTGCTTTGGGATTTTAGAACATCCTGGAGTTAGGCATAGTAGGCTAAAGCCTCTGTGTCTAAACATGCCTCTGAGACATACGTTTAGGTTACACATGATCAGCTCAGTTCTAAATAGAAAGTTTTATTTGGCTTTGCATTTTAAGTTGGGTTATAAATAGCATTGACATGTTTTTATTAAAAAAAACAACCACCATAAAGATGTCAGTTACTTCCTAACTCACTGCATTAGAACAAGGAGCATACATACATATACAAGATTTTCCACTGTATTGCATAACCTTAGCATGATTGAATGTGTCTTACCTCCTTTTTTTCCTTTTAAGCAGCCGTATCATACTATCTTAATGCATTCCTTCTCTTTCATATGCTATATTATTCATTATAATTGTGATGTTTCATTCCCAGAATTAAAGTGAGAACAGTAGCGAAAACAAGACATGATGAATCCATTTTTGTCATACAAATTGTCTGAGAAATAGATTAAAATTAACTGTATTTTTATACTAATTTCATCTTATTCTTTGAATATATTATTTATGATATGCAGCTGCATTTATTTAGTAGGGATCAATTATTGTTTAATTAAATTGCATACCCCATCCCCTTCATGGTAAGTACCATACAAGGATCTATTAATCATGAGGTGCTCTGGCAGACCAGGAACTTTTTAAAGATTGTCAGCTATAATTTTCAAAACTGACTATGTGTCTAAGATAGGTCTTATGATCCATTTAAATTGTGGATAAGATAGGGGACAACTAGAAGCACTGAACATTTATTACCAGGATACAAACAGATACAACAAGGGGGAAAGTGATTACCAGGGTAGAAATTGAGGGCAGTCTTGTTAAATTACAAGTATAGAAATCAGATCCACTGCCCAGTCTGTATCACTTTCCCAGTGGCCAGTAGAGAGAACCCAGGCCCAACCACTACTCCAGGTTCCAGCCCAGGGATGCTACGCCCAGCAATCACAGTCTGCTCAAAACTTCTAACTCTTTTGCTGTTTCCCTGGGCTCCTTCCTACCTTCTCTATCTTGTGGCTCACCCTTAGGTTACCACTGAAGAGTCCACAACTTCCCCTGGCTACTTCCCCCTCTCAGCTTCTTGACAGAGTCTGTAGTCCAAGGCAGGATCTCAGGGCCTACTGTCCCCCTAGAGCCCCTCTTTGATCCTAACCACTCCCCTCCTCTCTAGGGAGTGACTACAGAGCTCCTCCCTGCAGCCCCTCCTTACTGTACTTTCTGGTTTATACTAGCTCAGCCTGCCCTGCCCAGCTGGTCTTCATCATCAGTTAGAGCTTATCAGCCCTAGCTCTCCTACAGGTGCAACCTACCAGGTTATTTGGCCCTTTTTTCGCCTGCTCAGGTGTTGTGTGGGGGTGGAAATCCTTTCACACTGCAATTGATCTCCTGTGTGACCTTGGGCAAATCTATTAGCTTTTAAATTTCTCCATCTATGAAGTAGAGATAACACTTAGCTAGTAGTGAAGCTGAATGAATTAATGTTTGCAAAGTATATGAGATTCTCATATGTCAAGTAGATGTGTAAAAGTATATTCATTATGCTAGTACTGTCTGAGAAACTAGAGATACAAAAGACCTATTAGTTCATCCAGGGCATCTCCATCAGTGTTAATCTATGGTACATTATCTTTGTTTTGTCCAAAACATCATGTCAGGGATTAGTGTAAAATATCTTATTGTGCAAAGATCTTATTTTAAAGTAGGTAGTCACCATTTCCAGAGCATATGTATTCCATCATCCAGCATTCAATGTTTCCTGAAGTATTTCCAGCAATTATTGTGGTTGAAGAGATCCATTTCATATACACCCTTAGCTATATAAATGTGTTGGGTAAGTCTACACTATACAATTAAGTCAACTTAAGTTACGTTGACGTACAGCCACCACACTAATTAAAATTGCTTTTTTCATGTACACACTACCCTCCTGTCGGCAGCACACATCCTCACCAGGAGCACTTCCGTTGATTTAACTGACAGTGTTGGACATTGTGGGGCACTGACGGCCCAGAGCCCGGCAGGTGTCTGGCTTCGGCCTGTCAGTCGCCTGGGGCTGACAGCCAGAACAGTCAATGCAGTGTGTACACTGACACTGTGTCAACCTAACTACATCGACCAACGCGCTACACCTCTTGCAGCGGTAGAGTTATTAGGTGGTGTAATGGGTGACTTACATGAGCGGGAGCAACGTTGTAGTGTAAACAGTTATACCTATAGAATTAGGTTGATGGACGCTGCTTTAGGTTGACCTAACTCTGTAGCATAGATCAGGCCTAAGTAGTAGCATGAAGCAAAAGTATATGTTGACTAAATTTAGGGTGTATTGAAATTTGTACTTAGAGGGATTTTGATATTTTTTATTTCAGACTTAACTGGAGACTAAATTCAATCAATGAATAAAATGGGCTTAATTCCATATTGTTCAATTCTTGTACTGGGAGACTATTGTAATGGAGGGAGGAACAAAGCAGAATTTAAACCACCTTTGCACTACCTTAATTCTTAGCCTGCCTTGCCAGAGGCCTATCCAACCATCTTCCAGTGTGAATTAGAGCAACCTCAGAGATACTGGAATTCCCACTTCAAGGGTAGGTCTGCAGTACTGCTTAAGTCGATATAACGTATGTCACTCATAAGCTCACTTGTGACTCATAAGCTCGCTTATGAAAAAGACACTCCCCTGAGCAACACAAAGTTACAGCGACCTAAGCGCTGTCCACACCAGCGCTATATCGAGGGGGTGGGGAGATGCTCGCCCATCAGCATAGAGCGTCTTCACTAGATGTGCTACAGTGGCGCAGCTGCACTGGTGCCGCTGTAGCACTTCCAGTGTAGACCTGCCCTGCCTTAAAAGTTCTCTAAGGCCCATGCTCCCTCCTGTCTCTGGCATTCCCCGTATGATGGGGGCAGGGAGGAAGGTGGAATGAATAGCCTATCCAGTCTTTTTCACCTCTAAATACTGTGGTAACGTCTCATACAATCAGAGCCATTCTGGTAGCTCTACACTATCCAGTGAGCGCCTTTACATTTAGGACTTGTCTACACTGGCAAGTTTCTGTGCAGTAAAGCAGCTTTTTGCACTCAAACTGCAGATGTGTACACACTGCCAAGCCACTTTGTGCACAGAAACTCCTTAGTTGCAGTGCTGCAAAAAACCCACCTCGACGAGAGTCGTAAGGCTATTTGCGTGGAGGCTCAAGCGCTCTATTGCCAGTGTAGACACTTGATTGCTTTCTGCGCTGTAATTGGCCTCCGGAGCTGTCCCATAATGCCTCAAGTGACCGCTCTGCTCACTGTTTTGAACTCGGCTGCCCTGGAGATATGCGCCCTCCCTTTTCAAAGCACTGTTTCTGACAGCCGTTGTGTGCTGTGCTGATCTGCTCTGGGACACAAAGCAAACCATTAATGTGGAATGCTCATGCTGTTGAACGCAGAGGCAGGTGTGTGTGATGTCGGGGTTTCCCCCTCCCCCTGCCTCAGGACCGATTGCTTCCTGACACTGTCTGACACTTTTAGCATTTTAGAATCTAGAGTCTGAATTTACAAGACAGCTGACACATTCCGTCCCCCAAAATACACTGTCTCTCTCCCCCCTCCATACACACACTCCCTCTTACACACTTTCCCACCCTCCCACCCCGCTTCAGTTGAAAAGCAGCTGGCAATGTAGTAGGATGCCTATGGAACAATGGGATTCGGAAACCAGTGTAGACATACCCTCATGTATTTACCCAGGGCCATTTTCACCTCCTTTATACCACAAGAGCAGGGTAAAAGGGATGGGGTGGAACAGAAAGAATGGGTCAGGCCCAAAAACTCTTCACACAACAAATGACTTCCAATTTCATGCTCCTTTGAAGGATCAATTGTAAATAGTTTACTGAGTGTCAAAAGACAACCTGCAAGGGAGCTGAGGCAGTATTGTAAAATGGGAGAGGAGGTGGCTGCAATAGAAAGCAGAGGTAATACCCTATGGCTTATCAGTAATGCAGCTTGCAATCAGAATCAGAAATACAGCATTTCCCTTACATAAATTAAATCTTGATAAACTGTACCTCTGACAAAATAATTGAGTAAAAATCAGTAATGGGCTATCATTCAATTAAGGGTGTTTGGCCACTAAGACCAGCTCACACTTACTTTTAGCATTTTAGAATCTAGTGAGATACATACGAGTTTTCAGATGATAGGATTTTGTTTCTTGGAATATAGGAATGAACAAGGAGATTACCTAATTTATCAATGTACTTTAACAACTTTAAAATTCTCTGACTCTAGAATTTAATTTTCTCTGAATAGTATAGAGAATTAACTACAAATTCTTCAGAAATATGTTTAATCACATTCATTTTATATTTTGATTTTTTAAATAAGATTATAAGAATTTATATAGAGTCCTATCTGACCTCTAACTGTGCATTAATTACACACCCAAAATGAAGGCCATGGTATAATCTTTTTTCAGTTTATGTGGCAATTTAATTATGTATTATCTGGTTTATGTGGCCATCATTTCAGCTGTTACCATAGTAATTACCATGGCAATGAAACAGAAATGCAGCTGCACTGAATGTAACAATGCATCTCTCTCTTTCCTAAAGAGGACACTTTTGAAGACAGTTTAAGCTTTTCTGTAAGCATAGATGTTTAATTAAGATGGGCTATTTTTTGTAGGCTCCCCCAAATAATTCAACCTATTGCTGTTTAAGTAAATCATTTATATTGTTGCTCTTAGTAAATATGGGATTTGCTATTTTGATCTAAAATTTCAAAGTAGAGTGGACTGCTCAAAACTGGGTTAAATACTAGGATGAAAGTGCTGCACATGGCAAGAATAAGTTGTGGCATGGAGAAACTAGTGACCATCTTTTACTGGCTGAAGAGGGCTTATTCTGAGGACTGAGCTGCCTCTGTGGCAGTATTTGTTTAGCCTCCAGAGCAGTCTTTTCTGCAAGCCAGAAATGAGAGAGACCCACTGAACTCACTTTGTAAATAAGGCTTGCATCATACCTTGTTGAGCTGATGGGCCATATCTGGAAGGCAGGGGAAATCTGTGTATGAAAACCTAGGCCATGTCTACTACACTACCACCTATGTCGGCAAGACTTATGTTGGTCAGGGGAAAAAACACACCCATACGTTTTACCAGCATAAGTGGTAGTGTGCACAGCGCTAGGTCAGCAGGAGAGCTTCAACATAGCTACCGCCGCTCATGGAGTTGGTTTTATTATGTCAACGGGAGAGCTCTCTCCCATCAGCATAGAACAGCTACACGAGCAATCGTATTGCAGCTCAGCTGCATCAGTACAGCTGTGCCGCTGTAAGCTCTTTAGTATAGACATGGCCCTAGTTAAATAGTTAGAGAGACAAGGTGCATGAGGCAATATCTTTTATTGGACCAACTTCTGTTGGTGAGAGAGACAAGCTTTCCAGCCCACAGAGCTCTTCTTCGGGTCTGGGAAAGCTTGTCTCTCTCACCAACAGAAGTTGGTCCAATAAAAGACATTACCTCACCCACCTTGTCTCTCTAATTTTCTGGAACTGACACAGCTATGCCTACACTGCTGTGTAAATAGTTAAATAGTTAGCATTTTGCCTGTCCTCCAGTCTATTGATCTAGATTTCTGAATGGCACCCCCTTAGAAAAAATGTTCCTGCCATCAGTGATAGGTATAGTCCCTGTGTTCAGCAAATTTCTGTCCCTACTTTCAGGGGGTTCTACTCAGCTCAAGATTCTGGCTCAGTCTTCCACCTGGATTTTGTTTATTAATATATATGTTCTGTGTGTGTTTTAAACCTTATTGCATTTTTCCAAGTGGAGTTCCATTTTGACATTGTCTGCCCATGTTTCTTAGTGTCTTTGGGTTAGTTCTTTGTCCTCCCACCTCAAATTAGGGCTAGCTCTCAGCATTTATGTGAAGGCCCTGCACTGGAGCAATGCAGAGCTGCCCCACTCAAGAGCAGCACCAGGGAAATTGTCCCTCAGGCAGGCACAACCTCTCTCTGCTGCTCTCTCTACATGGCCATTTGGGCGGTAGGAAGGAAGGTTGCACTTTGCATTGAACAGTAGGGTGACACAGAGTGTTCCCTAATGTATGCACCCCCACTCTGGGCCAGTGTAAGGTAGAGAGGAGTCTTTCCCCGGGCTTTTCTCAAGCAAATTGCACCACCTCCTCCCCACCCAGGGGAAGCAGAAATGAGCAGTTCCTGCACTTCCCAGATCCCAGGGACTGGTATTGTGAGATGCTTCTTATGTGCCAAACCTCTCCTCCCAAGTGGTCATGCAGAGGCCATCACAACCTGTCCCTTAGTATAGGAAAATGTCAATAACATGCTCTTTACTCCCTTTTCTAGATATTTAATATTTTCATTAATGAAAGCCAGACCTCAAGAGATCCTTTTGTGATATCCTAACTAGACTTCTCCTCTCAATATGATTCATTGATCATAACTCTTCTTCATGGTCCCTTGGCCAGTTTTCAAGCCAGATGGTCGTGTTCATTTTCAAGCCAAATTAATTAATTTTGAAACTAAGATTTCATTTCATGAAATGCTGTTCTAAAACCCAACTCTGTTACACCTACCACTTTACATGCTGACACTAATTTCTAGTTCTACAAATTTTACAATGTGAAGCCATCTAATTTTTTTGTATCCAAATTTCAAACACCCTGAAGTTTCAATGTCCTCAAACCTGTGACTTTGATTTCACTTGGTAAAAAGAAACTGTACAAGCCATTTGGAAAATTTAGATCCAAGCCCAGAGCCAGATTCTGAACACTCCTAATGTTTGGGAGTTGTATGGGCATGTTTCTGCAAAAACAGCTATTGAGTTTCTATGGCGATAAAATCTAATTTTTATAAACCCATACGCTGTATTTCTCATAATTCCATTAGTCTAGAGGTTTAGTGATTTTTAATTTTTTTTTATTTGTTTCATTATTTAACTAGATAAAAGTTAGCACGTATCCCTCCAAATCTTGGACCACTTTTCACTTTTCTTTTTTTTCCCCTTCATTAAAAAAAAAAAGTAATTTTTCTCCAATTCCATGACGTACAAAAATATTTCTCAGTGAAAGGCTGCATTGTTTTGCTAATCCCCTTAATTCCATAAGGATGCACAGCATTTTGAATGGCTTCTACTTGTACAGCTCAGCTACTTTATGTTGTTAGCACCTCAGCACACTTATTTCTTCTTCAGTTTTAAAATAAATATGCCTACTTTTTTAGTTGTGAGGAATAAACTACCAACCAGGAGTGCTGGATTTTGGCATTTTTCTTAGTATCTCACATTATTCTGAGTAATTTTACCTTGGATTTTATTTTTTCCAACCCATAACATTCCCATAATATTATTCATATGAATGGACAACAATTGGTATAATCACAGGAAAAGTTTTCTCTTCTTCAAAAATTGGAATTTTTACCTTATTTCTTACTAGTCTATATTTTTACTATAGCATATTTAATGTGCTTAACATAAAGTAGAGAATTTCCTTTAACTACTAAGTGACAATACTCAGACAAAATTAGCTTATTATGGAGACTAACCTACTTGGCCTTGTGGCCTACTTAGATCAGGGTTGAGCCACGATGAGGGTAGAGGAGCTTGTACACCCATTGTCCACCGGCACAAGGGACAGGACATGCTGTACACTGGCTCTCCCCAGTTGGCAGATGGGGACTTATCAGTTGGTAGAGTTTAGAGCAGGATGTCAGTGCAGGAGACTCTCTCACCCATAGTATCAATATTTTTGAATCAGGGTTTCACAGTTCAGTACAGCCCAAAAGCAAGTCCCCCCATTGTTCACCATGAGTGAAATTCACCCCTCTGCAGAGAGAGACAGAACATGAACTATGCAACACTTAAGTGCCAATGAAGTACTTAAGTTCTATTTTAAGTGGGACTTTTGTGGGATGTAGACCTCGTGTTGACTGTCTGCCAAGCAGTGAATTTTATTACTTATACATGGCTTAGACAGGTTTTGAAGGGCACCCATAGGCACCTGAACATATGGGATAGTCTTATCTGCCAAACAGCTAATTCCTTAATTTTTCCAAAGATCATGTGTCAAAACGATTGACTCCTATAGTCTTTACTCTCAACTGGAGGTTCAACAGTGTCAAGCCTGGAAGATTATTATTGCAGCTATATGCTCCAGTAGCTAAAGGATAACTGTACATACTTCAGTAACAGATCCTGCACCTCTGAAATGAGTAATAGTTCCTCTGCAAGATACTTTTACTGAAAAGTGTGAAAAGTTCATGCATGAGGATGGGGAGAGCTATTGAATAAGAAACCTCTGGACAGTTTTTTATATTTATTGAGAGATTTAAAAGATAAAAAAGTGACCATATAATGCTCCAGGCTCCAATCTTTCAAAAATATATTACATAAAAAGGATGTAATAATTCCACTGTATCAAAACAAATAACCCAGCAACAACATAAATGTGACAAGATAACTGACCTCAGACACAGTCACCAAACTCCCATGCAACTGCTACTCAACACCCATCTCCTCATTATTTATGAGACACACACACTAACTAAAAATAAAAATAAAATGACCCAACTGTTCACACATTTCTATTCATAATAAGCATGTGTAAACATCTGAGTTGTTTTCTAAGCATTTATGGGTGAGGAAGTAGCATGTTTTTTAAATCTGTATATCTAGTCTGCCAAGAGTGAACAAACAGTTGTTTTCCAAATAACATGCATATTCAGTTCCCAATGAAATCAATGGGACTTCAAAGGCTCAATATGCTGAAAGCTATTTTTACATAAAGGTTGATATAAAAAATATTTGCCTTTGTGCAAGGTATTATAAAAATGAATTAGGGTTATTGAACAGGTAACTGTATAAACAAATGCGACAGTTAAAAGTACCTGTGATACATTTAGGAAACTTTTGCATGGTCTGATCTTTTGATGTTGCAGTTATGCTACAATCATTTTCATTTAAAATTTAATTTTTGTTTGAAACATTAAATGTTTTTGTTTACCAAAACTTGAAAGTGCTTAAGTAGATATTATTGTAGTGAGCCAACCCACTCAATAGAAATGTCACTGGGCCTGCAGAGGCCATTTTTTTCTTTAGCTCTTATCCATGCCTTCATTATCCACATGGAGAGAGGCATTTATAGTAATGAGCTTTCATATCCTCGTAAGCCATTTATCTTGATTTAGCTAATCTCACCAAAGCAAAAAGTTTTTAAACATATGGTGATATTCTAAAAAGTCAGTAATTCTCTCAGCCCCTGGAAATGAGACATTTATCAAATACTCAACATTTTCAAAACATAACAAAACTAAGTGCTGCCCAACTAGTCACCGTAAGGTATCTAGTGCAAGAGTTGTTCCTGCATTTAGTCCAACCATGGATATATGGTGTGTATGCATCTTGCGTGAAATCCTGGACCCGCTGAAGTCAATGGCAAAAACTCGCATTGACTTCAATAGGGTTATGATTTCACTTCTCATAACCATCGGTACACACTGAACCCAGGAACCCTTCTGATATGCAGACTTCCAGCCAAAACACTCAACAACAGCCCAGACAATTTCCTAGAAGACCTAACAGATTCTACCTATCCTGATAATGGAAACCTCGAGATTCTTTTTTCTGGGATATCTGAACTTCACTGCAGACAACATCTCATAAAATAAACTTAGACCACCTAGCTGCCATAATGACTGTGGGACTATGGGTAAATATATGAAGAGCTCAAAACAAAACCACAGGAAAGATAGAAATGATACTTGTTGTGAGGAAACTGAGGCAGGGAACAGTATGCAGGTGTTTTTTGTTTTACCTAGATCTGTATATCTCCTGTGCGGTCTCTAAAGTAAATCGATTGTCTTAGAAATCCTTTTGCAAATTCTGTGTTTATTTGCTTCAAATATTATGTGTCCCTGAAGGGGCAGACTATAAACTAGAGTGGCCATAACAGTGGAGCTCGAGGAAGAGTGTGCTTAAAATAATGGGAGGCTTAGAAAGTGTTCAGTACTGGCGTTGGGGCCTAAGGCAGCTGGCCATTGGACTTCCTCTTCCAGAAGGGGTACCAAACAGAGAGGCTGTGCTAAAGCAGTACACCAGAGAGGCTGGAGCCAAAGACAGTGCTAGAGCCTACTCAGACCAAGAGCAGCTTAAAAGCACAACAGCCTGGTGAGAGTCTGGCTGGGGGAGCTTTGCCAAGGCTGTGAAGCTTGTAAAAGTTTCAATTTTCAGTCAGGGAGCAGGAAAACTGATATGTGACTTAGGTGAGAAATCATATAAACATGACAAATTATGAACAGCAAATATACCAGGCAATTGTTACAGTGACTAGCAGCTGTGCAATACACTGAGCTATACATAGGCTGAAATATTTTTGCATAAACTATTCAAATCTGAATAATGCACAAATTCATAACAAATCCAGTCTGCAGAAATTCATAAATAGAAAAAGGTTTTGAATTCCCCAGATAAACAGGTTTGTTATGACTAGCTAACCCCACTTTGGTTATTATTAATAATATTAATATATCTACTGCTTTTCTCTGTAATACTGAATTGCTATAAATACGCTGAGCAGTTGGGGTTTACATGATGGGCTTCAAAATATGCAAACTATAATATGAATGCTCCCTAGAAAACATTTCTACTAATACAGTAAATCTGACAGCAATAGTATATAGAATCAAGGCTGAGTTTTGACAAAGGAGAGATTAGTATTTAATTCTAAAATAGCAAGATTGACAAAGGCTGTTTAGAATACTACCTACTGCCTCCACAAAAAAATTGTCATTGTTATGTTGCTATGCCAACTCAGCCTACAGATCAACAATTTAAAGCAAGCAAACTTCGAAATTATACTGCGGTTCAAACAGATATATTAACATAGTTTCTCTGCCTGAAGGTATATGAAACTAGAAAATATGTTTATTGAGGAGCTCGGTTTACATCATTCATGTGAAAGTGGTCAGTTAGGAATCTGAAGTATTGGTACTATTAGAAATAGGTCTGAGAAGTCCTTGCATTTTGGCACAGGACTGTGGAACATCTGTTTGTTGCTGCTCTCGAAAACCTAAACTACTCTTGTCCACTGTGATCACACCACTACACACAGGACTGTCTGATGGATTACAGGAAGGATTAAACATATTTATTCCTTGGGATACGTGCAACTTAATTGACTCACCCTTTATTTAAAGTGAGACATGCGAGAGGATCTTTAAGACCCCTCCTACCTGAGAAGTAGATCACAGCTACATGTGTCCCTTTATTCTCTAGCTGTCTGTTGATGTTTATACAAGTAGTTTGCTAGAAAACTGACTAAAACCTTACTTAAAAAAATTAAAGCTGAGCATCTTCTTATTTCTAGCTCCCCAAAGTAGAGGGTACCACAGCTATGGGTTTGAAGGATGCATGTGCAGAAGTAGTTTTTAAAGAGTGCTATTAAAATGCAACTACTGGAAAACTAGTATTTATGGTTAATTGTCAGAACTGGGTTAAGACCTCCAACTATTTGGTTCTTATTTCCATGTCAGAGGTATATGCATGTGTTATTGTCTTTGAAAAGAAGGACATCTGAGTTATCCTATTAGCACCAAAAATGTCAGAGAGGAAAAGCACTCTTGAATAGTTGAACAATTGCATTCATTCTTCACGAGAGACCATACAATGGAGGAAGATAAAAATATAGTGCTCAAATAAGTAGAAACCAAAAATTGCCAAGCCCTGTATGAAATATCTTTTAGTCCAGATAAATGGTAGAACTTTTGCTGCATAAATTACCATCTGTTAATGCAAAAAATGAATACAAATCCTAAACTCATGGTTATTTCACTAAATTGAGTAAACCTAGCTAAAATAAATGTTCTCCTGCCTGAAATATTATTTGCTTCTGGTTCTTTTGGTAAGAGCTTGTGTACATGGGGAAATGAATAAAAAATAGCTAGATGTAAATTTAAAGTGCAATAACTATTCTGTGCTAGCTTCCTGTGCAGACACACTTACTCTGCACTGAATGCCTCTGGCGTTGTGTGGTTTAGTTTAATCCACTGGATTAAGCTAAACTGCACAAAGGCACTCAGTGTGAAAGAGCGTCCACACTGGGAGCTAATGTAGAATAGATATTCTGCACTTGCTATTCTGGGCTTTTCTTCCCATGGAGACAAGCCCTTAATTATCAGGGGGTAGCTGTGTTAGTCTGTATCCACAAAAACAACAAGGAGTCCAATGGCACCTTAAAGACTAACAGATTTATTTGGGCATAAGCTTTCGTGGGTAAAAACCTCACTTCTTGGGATGCATGAAGTGAAAATTACAGATGCAGGCATTGTTATACTGACACATGAAGAGAAGGGAGTTACCTCACAAGGGGAGAACCAGTGTTGACAGGGCCAATACCATCAGGGTGGATGTTGTTCACTCCCAATAACTGATGAGGAGAGGAAAAGTTGCTTCTGTAATGAGCCAGCCACTCCCAGTCCCTATTGAAGCCCAAATTTATGGTGTTAAATTTGTAAATGAATTTTAGTTCTGCAGTTTCTCTTTGAAGTCTGTTTCTGAAGTTTTTTTGTTCAAGTATGACTACTTTTAAATCTGTTATAGAATGTCCAGGAAGATTGAAGTGTTCTCCTACTGGCTTTTGTATGTTACCATTCCTGATGTCTGCTTTGTGTCCATTTATTCTTTTACGTAGAGACTGTCCAATTTGGCCAATGTACATGGCAGTGGGGCATTGCTGGCACATATCACATAGTAGATGTGCAGGTGAATGAGTCCCTCATGGTGTGGCTGATGTAGGGTGACCAGACAGCAAGTGTGAAAAATTGGGACAGGGGGTGGGGGATAATAGGAGCCTATATAAGAAAAAGACCCAAAAATCGGGACTGCCCCTATAAAATCGGGACATCTGGTCATAGGAGCCGACTTCCGTCAGCTCCGCTGGGTGCGTCAGGGGCGGGACCCCGCAACGTTGCCCGGCGTCCGGGGCGAAGGTAAGTGCTCCGGTAATGGGCGCGGGGCTGGCGGGGAGCTGCCGGTGGGTGCTGAGCACCCACCAATTTTTCCCCGTGGGTGCTCCAGCCCCGGAGCACCCACGGAGTTGGCGCCTATGCATTTGGTCACCCTAGGCTGATGTGGTTGGGTCCTCTGATGGTGTCACTAGAGTAGATATCGGGACAGAGTAGGCAATGAGGTTTGTTACAGGGTTTGGTTCCCGGGTTAGTGTTTCTGTGGAGTGGTATGTAGTTGCTGGTGAGTATTTGCTTCAGGCTGGGGGGCTGTCTGTAAGCGAGGAATGGCCTGCCTCCCAAGGTCTGTGAGAGTGAGGGATCATTTTCCAGGATAGGTTGTAGATCATTGATGATGTGCTGGAGAGGTTTTAGCTGGGAGCTGTATGTGATAGCCAGTGGTGTTCTATTTTCCTTGTTGGGCCTGCCCTGTAATAGGTGACTTCTGGGTACCCATCTCACTCTGTCAATCTGTTTCCTCACTTCCCCAGGTGGGTACTGTAGTTTTAAGAATGCTTAATAAAGATCTTGTAGCTGTTTGTCTCTGTCTGAGGGATTGGAGCAAATTTGGTTGTATTTTAGGGTTGACTGTAGACATTGGATTGTGTGATGTGTTTTGGATGGAAGCTGGAGGCATGTAAGTGTAGCGGTCAGTAGGTTTCCGGTATAGGGTAGTGTTTATGTGACCATCACTTATTTGCACTGTAGTGTCCAGGAAGTGGATCTCTTGTGTGGACTGGTCCAGGCTGAGGTTGATGATAGGGTGGAAATTGTTGAACTCCAGGTGGAATTCTTCAAGGGCCTCCTTCCCGTGGGTCCATATGATGAAGATGTCATCAATGTAGTGCAAATAGAGGAGGAATGCTAGGGGACGCCCTTAATTGTACTGGGAACTCATGACATTTATTTGAAGTATGATGCCATAAGTATAATCTTTAAACCAGGGAATATTTAGTATTGTCCAGTTATAGGGGTTATGATAAGCAATCTACTTTTCTGATAAGTTATGACCCAATGCATTTTTACTAAGTAGAATCAGTAGTTGTTGCACTTTGACATTTATTTGATTACTTTCCCCGAATAAAATAAAATCTAGGATATTTTTAAAAGCGGGTTGATCTGCTATTCTAAACGATTTCATTGTATATAACTCCCACATACTATGTTTGAACTATCATAGTATCTGTCCACAGAGGACAATTCTGTGGTTCTGTTCTCTATAAAGGTAACTAGAAGATCTGGGGGGGGAAAGCAGGTGTTGTGTTTCTGGATTATTATCTCTTTTCTTTTTCACAATTTGCTCTTAGAAAAGAATAATTTTATCAATATTTGCAGTGGAGGCATTTTATTAATAGAGAAATTGATTTCAAGTTGATAGCTCCTGCTTCCTAATCTACTGGTGTAGTCTACTGGTTTATGCTCACACTAACAAAAGTTACTTAAATACAGCATTGTAATGGGGTTGGACTCACCCCTGCGGCGCCTCCTGCTGGTCGTCTAGGGAATTAGCTCGCCAGCCTCCAGAGCGCCCTCTTCAGGCCGGTGATCCATCTGACCACTCTGGCCCCGTGTCCCTCCCAGCACCCGGTGCCCCTTTAACTGCGGTGTTGCCCCCTGGCAATATGCCACAGCCTTAATCTCAGGGTCTCCCCCCTCCCAGGGGAACACCCACCCACTGTCCCCACTTTGCCTCAGTATTAGGCTACTGCCAGTCACCATCAAGCCCCCGCGCACTGGGGTGAACTGCAGTATCAGCCACTCATCACAGGCAAAGGGGGTTTGGACCTGCTGCCTCGGCCTACCCGTGGGTTGCCCCCTGCAACCCTTGTACTCAGTTGGGCCTAACCCTAGGCCACAGCCTGGGGTTTTCTGAGGCCGGAGCTCCCCAGCACCTCTGGCCTTTCCCCAGCCCTGCTCCACTCTAGGTACCTTCTCAGGTCCCTACAGCCAGGCCCTTCTCTCTCTAAAGGCAGAGAGAGAGAGAGACTCTACTCCAAGCCCACTGCCCTCTTATAAGGGCAAGCTGAGCCTTAATTGGGGTGTGGCCCCAGCTGAGCCTGCCTTCCCACTCAGCCTGGGGCTGCTTGCTCCAACTACAGCCCTCTCCTGGGCTGTTTCAAGCCCCTCCAGGCCTGGGCGGGGTGCCACCCTGCTACAAGCATACATAGAGATTCTCTCAATAGTGTCCAGGTTAAAAGAAAAATTGCACACAGCAGAAGATGGATGGAGAGTAGTGGGATATAGGATGTGAAGCGTGCCTTTAATTTCACTTGGTGTAAACACTTTGACATTATTGATCTTTGAAAATGATCAAGTTTAATAATTAAAGGTCACTTTTAAAACCCAAATAAAAACAAACCCACAAAACCCCAAGCCACTCAGTGGTCTTTATATTCTACTGTTCCTTACTTATGAGGCTTAGAAAGACCTTTTTAAAAGTTAAATAAGAGAATATTCTATGAGGATCTATCATTTAATATATTCATCTGCATTTTCTTAAGGAAAATGGTATAAAAAGGAAAGGGATATGCATATAGTTTAGTCTCACACTCAGAAAGGACCAGATTGTTATACCCTTACTCACATTGAACAGTATCTTATTCTACAAGTTAGCTCCACTGACGTCCGAAGGACTACTCACTAGGTGTAAAGCCCTATTTAGCATGAGTGAAGTATCACAGTTTAGCCTGTAATAATCACTTCCTACCATGATTAAGTTGCTCCATGGTTCAGCATGGGGAAGGTAAAACAAACAAAAAAAACCATCACATTTTCACCCTCCCCATACATTTTGTTAATGTTTTTGAATCGCTCTATAACAGAATGGCTGAAAATAGGAAGAGAGAAATGTGGCTGGAAATAGCCCTCACTAAGGAGTAATGTCTTTAATTATTCTGGAGAAAATCAGTTAACACAATCAAAATAGGGGTGGCGTCATGTGCTCCCAAATAAGCATAGTTTCTGTCAATTGTAATAATAAGAGTGTAACGTATGCACCTATTGACTGTATCTTTTTAAACACCATCCATGGCCAATTTTTGAAATATGTCAACTGTACCTGGTATTTACATGGGGCCTTTGGGTTTGACCCTGTGAAAAGGGTACTGACTACTCATATGAGTAAAGTTAGGAATGTGCATGTGTGCATGACTCAGCCTTTAGCACTTAAACCCTTAGTCCTTAAGCACATGTAACTTTTGGCATCCCATTAAATTTTAATTGGCCCACTAACTTCAGTGGGATTATTAATGTTCTTAAAAAGATATGCATATGCCTGAATTAGGGTCTTAAACACATGCTTAAGTTTAAATTAATTCAACGGGCTACACATTTCAAGTTCAACAGATACTTAGCATTTTGCTGGATCAGGGCCATAGACTCTGAGTTCTTCAGGGCAGGGACCGTTTCTTCATAAATATTATACAATGCCCAACACAATAAGGCTTGCTTGGGTGTCTGTAGGCACTCAAATAATATATATTAAATAATCAATCATCATCAATGGGATTTCATGCTATATCAAAAGAGCTCAGGCAAATTCTGAATGAACCACCAAAGCTAACATTCCATTTATAAATATCCTTATATCTTTCTACTGTGTAATGTGAAGCAAGGACAACGGTACTTGCCTCCACAGTATCAATAACGTATAAATGCTTTCCTATCAGAAAGCCTGGCATGGTGTCTGTTCATCTTTTTTAAATGGATTTTTTCTGAACGAATTAGTATCATTTTGCACTAAATAATGTACATGGAGCTTCAAAATTGTTTTTATATTGCCCAAATAGAAACACAACATGTTGTTTTACACATTTAGAATAACCACAGCACTATCTACACTGACAGCCTTTCAGAGGAAGCCCAGTTTAATGCACTGACGTGACATTTGGAATGGATTGTCTGGCATCTAGGAGTAGCACTGCAAGGACATATGCACTTATTACATTGAAACTAATTTCCTTGGAATGGTTCACACATGAACAACCCTCATGCTTTTACTAAAGTGCCATACAATTTAAAACAAAAACAAAAACCCCACACCAAATTGGTTAGTTTAAGCGCCCCCCCCCTTAATTTTGTCTGTTTGTGGAAGATCAGAGTTGCCTTTTTATCAGTTTTCCTCTTTCCAAGTGTGACATTCAAAAAGCTAGAATGTTTGTACATTTTTCTGTTCCTAAAACATGACAGTAAGTGAACAACGATAGAAATAAGTGAGCCTGGAGCTACTCATGCTCATACCCACATCAGGATCAAAGATCGAGTGGGAGGAATACCTGTAAAGCTTACTAGACTGTCTGAGCTTGCATGGATTTTGGGCAGGTTAAAAATTCAAGATATTAAATGCACATGATTTACTTGTACTACTATTGATGTATGTATAATTTTATGGTTCTGCAGGAATTTGAGGCTTTTCAGTTTCTTATAAATATAGATACTTATATTTCAAGAGGAACATTTAGACTTGAGGAACAGAAGCAGCCTGTTTTGGGAGGTGCAACAAGATAGCATTTTATGGTGAAACTTAAAATTACTTAATTTAAATGAAACGCAGAGGGATTTTCATGCCACCATTAGCATTCTCTGCGAGAGGAGAAACAGAATCCAGCTGCTTGTGTTGGAGCCCATCCATTCACAGTTGCCAGCATCTGCAATTTTGCCAACCCTGACAATTCTCCAAATAAACCAAGGGCCTGGGGACTAACAACCACTGGCGGCTCTTGTTTACAGGTTATTTTCTTTGTCTTGTATTCCAGTTATTTAACTAATACAAAATAGCCAGCAATATAAGTACTCAAACTAGATCACCAGATTTTCTCCCAAAAGGTATAGAATATAGAATCATAGGACTGGAAGGAACCTCGAGAGGTCATCTAGTCCAGTCCCTTGCACTCATGGCAGGACTAAGTATTAAAGGAGAACCTCAAAGATACCAACACCAGAGTTACAGACTGACTGGTCAATCGGAATCCAAGTGAAACCAGAAGTAACCAATCAGGCAGCAGCAGAGACGACCCCCCCAAAAAATAAATTTAAAAAAGCAAATGCAGTACTGTGCCTGTATTGCATCTTAAAGGTAGGCACATCTGGGCTGCCTGTCCCCACCCACATGCAGTGGCGTAGCCAAGCTTAGAGCACAGGGGGAGCGGAGCTAAAAAAAGGCACCAGGAGCAAAAAAAAAAAAAAAAAAGCTCCGCTCTGGCTAGCTGCAGCATAGGAGCAAAAGGCGTCGGAGCACAAAAAAGGCGCCACTTCTGCTCAGTGGGGGAGCGGCCGCTCCCCCTGCTCTCCCCCTGGCTACGCTACTGCCCACATGTGCAGGGCAGCCACTTACAGCAAGACACTGGGGCTGCCAGCCCAAAGCAGCCAGAGCCAGCCAGCAGAACAGGAACAGCGCTGGGGTCTGCACTGCTTTCATCCCTACCCCTCCCACCCACCGGGAGGGGGGCACATTGTGTGTGTGCGCGCACACACACACACACACGCACACACACACACACCCTCTGCCAGGAGGGGGATCTGGAGCCCAAACTGTGCTTTGTTCAGAGTCATAAACCACCCTGACAGTTAGGAAGTTTTTTTAATGTCCAACCTAAACTACCCTTGCTGCAATTTAAGACCTTTGCTTCTTGTCCTATCCTCAGTGGTTAACGAGAACAATTTTTCTCCTTCCACCTTGTAACAACCTTTTATGTACTTGAAAACTGTTACATCTCCCCACCCCTCGCCCCGCCCTGCCTTCTCTTCCTCCAGACTAAACAAACCCAATTATTTTTCAATCTTCCCTCACAGGCCATATTTTCTAGACATTTAATCATTTTTGTTGCTCTTCTCTGGACTTTCTCCAATTTGTCCACATCTTTCCTGAAATGTGGCGCCCAGAACTCGACACAATACTCCAGTTGAGGCCTAATCAGCGCAGAGTAGAGCAGAAGAATTACTTCTCAGGTCTTGCTTCCAACACTCTGCTAATACAGACCAGAATGATGTTTCCTTTTTTTTGCAACAGTGTTACACTGTTGACTCATAGTTAGCTTGTGGATCCACTATGACAGCCAGATCCCTTTCCGCAGTACTCCTTCCTAGGCAGTCATTTCCCATTTTGTACGTGTGCAACTGATTGTTCCTTCCTAAGTTGAGTACTTTGCATTTGTCCTTATTGAATTTCATCCTATTTTCTTGTGACCAGTTCTCCAGTTTGTGCAGATCATTTTGAATTTTAATTCTATTCTCCTAAGCACTTGCAACCACTCCCAGCTTGGTTTTGTGTGCAAACTTTATGTGTACTCTCTATGCCATTATTTAAATAATTGAGGAATATATTGAACAAAACCAGACCCAGAACTGATCCCTGGTGGACATTTGGACAGGAAGTTACAATAGGACATTTGGCAAGAACGTACAATAATGGAGCAAAAGTTAATGAAATAAAATTTACTGACCTGGAAGTTGTGGGAAGAATTGCTTTTTCATTTCTTACATTTCTGTTCCATCTCTCCCTCTCCCACTTTCCATTTCCAACTAATTCTAACCATAGACATAAGATTTCCTTTCTATTTTTCATGACTTCCGGCTATTCTTTCATTCATTAGCCTGTTTTTTCTCTCTTTTTCTTGTGCCTCTTTTTCTTTGACAAACAGGTTCTTTTTCCTGTTTACTCTCTGATGTTGTCTCATTCCCTTTACACCTCGTGTTCTCCCTGTCCCCTTTGCTCCTGCCTGTAGCTCACTGTCTCTCAACAGTCCTCTCTCTCCTGTTACACTGCAGCCCATATTCTTCATAGTTGTGGGATTATGATGTAATTATGACAGAATTATGATGCATTTTGTATAAGATGGGTCATGTGAGGGGGTCATTGAAAAAGTTATGATTTGCTGAATATGATTATTCTAGTTGTATGCATGTATCATTTTTCGTATGTAAAGTTATGGATATTGACTATGTATCTGTATTTCAAACGTAATTACACCTGAGTGACACCCACTAGGCAAGATGCTTCCAGTCTAGAAAGCTAGTAGGGAAGGACATATTCAAGGTAATGGACCATCAGGAGAAATAATAGGCCTTAGGAGAAGCTTATCCTCCACCTGGTGAGCCTTCCTGAGAACACTATTATGAGTCATGGCTGCTATGACTCAGCAAGGTATGCAAGGGCCAGACCACATGACACTGAACTCCACAGATTATCCAACAAGTTCTTGGAATGTATTGGAGACAATTTTTTATTTCAGAAGGTGGAGAAAGCTACTGGGGGGAGGCTGTTCTAGATTTAGTTTTGACAAATAGGGAGAAACTGGTTGAGAATTTGAAAGTGGAAGGCAACTTGGGTAAAAGTGATCATGAAATGGTAGAGTTCATGATTCTAAGGAATGGTAGGAGGGAGAACAGCACAATAAAGACAATGGATTTCAAGAAGGCAGACTTTAGCAAACTCAAGGAGTTGGTAGGTAAAATCCAATTGGAAGCAAGTCTAAGAGGAAAAACAATTGAAGACAGTTAGCAGTTTTTCAAAGAGATATTATTAAGGGCACAAGAGCAAATAATCCAACTGCATAGAAAAGATAGGAAGTATAGCTAGAGACCACTCTGGTTTAACCAGGAGATCTTCAATGATCTAAAACTCAAGAGTCCTACAAAAAGTGGAAACTTGGTCAAATTACAAAGGATGAATATAAACAAATAACACAAGTATGTAGGGACAAAATTAGAAAACCCAGGGCACAAAACAAGATCAAACTAGCTAGGGACATAAAAGGAAACAAGAAAACATTCTACAAATACATTAGAAGCAAGATGAAGACCAAGGACAGAGTAGGCTCATTACTCAATGAGTGGGGAAAGGCAATAACAGAATATGTGGAAATGGCAGAGGTGCTTAATGATGACTTTGTTTCGGTTTTCACCAAGAAGGTTGGTGGCGATTGGATATCTAACATAGTGAATGCCAGTGAAAATGAGGTAGGATCAGAGGCTAAAATAGGGAAAGAACAAGTCAAAAATCACTTAGACAAATTTGATGTCTTCAAATTATCAGGACCTGATGAAATGCATCCTAGAATACTCAAGGAGCTGACTGAGGAAATATCAGAGCTATTAGCAATTATCTTTGAAAAGTCATGGAAGACAAGAGAGATTCCAGAAGACTGGAAAGGGGCAAATATAGTGCCCATGTATAAAAAGGGAAATAAGGACAACCTGGGGAATTACAAACCAGTCGGTACCCGGAAAGATAATGGAGCAAATAATTAAGCAATCAATTTGCAAACACCTAGAAGATAATAAGGTGATTGATAACAGTCAGCATGGATGTGTCAAGAACAAATCGTAAGTCAAACCACCCTGATAGCTTTCTTTGACAGGGTAACAAGCTTTGTGGATGGGGGGAAAACAGTAGATGTGGTATATCTTGACTTTAGTAAGTCTTTTGATACTGTTTCAAATGACCTTCTCATAAACAAACTAGGGAAATACAACCTAGATGGAGCTACTATAAAATGGGAAAGGACTGCCTAGGAAGGAGTACTGTGGAAAGGGATCTGGGGGGTCATAGTGGATCACAAACTAAATATGAGTCAACAGTGTAACGCTGTTGGAAAAAAAAAAGAGCAAACATCATTCTGGGATGTATTAACAGGAGTATTGTAAGCAAGACACGAGAAGTAATTCTTCCTCTCTACTCCGCACTGATTAGGCCTCAACTGGAGTATTGTGTCAAGTTCTAGGTGCCACTTTTCAAGAAAGATGTGGACAAATTGGAGAGAGTCCAGAGAAGAGCAAAAAAAATGATTAAAGGTCAAGAAAACATGACCTAAAAGGGAAGATTGAAAAAATTGGGTTTGTTTAGTCTGGAGAAGAGAAGACTGAGAGGGACCATGATAACAGTTTTCAAGTACATAGAAGGTTGTTACAAGGTGGAGGGAGAAAAATTGTTGTTCTTAACCTCTGAGGGTAGGACAAGAAGCAATGGTCTTAAATTGCAGCAAGGGCGGTTTAGATTGGACATTAGGAAAAACTTCCTAAATGTCAGAGTGGTTAAGCACCTGAATAACTTGCTTAAAGAGGTTGTGGAATCTTCATCATTGGGGATTTTTAAGAGCAGGTTGGACAAACATCTGTCAGGGATGGTATAGATAATACTTAGTCCTGCCTTGAGTGCAGGGGACTGGACTAGATGATCTCTCAAGGTCCCTTCCAGTTCTGATTCTATGATTTCAGTGTGATACTTGAGCCTGTTTTTCACTTGTGAGACTTGTCTGGAGCCCAAGCCCTGTCGCCAGGGGTTTAATCCCTGCTTGGCAACCCACAATGCCAGCCCTGCACTTGCAACCCAACTAAACTTGTGCCATGACCTCCCTGAGGGCTGCAACCCCCATGTTGAGCAACACTGATTTAGATGAGTTGAGTGAGTACCCCCACAGATACACATACCGTGGTTGAGAACCACTGGGGTTGACATCCACAGGTTCAGTTAGCCACCTCAAAGCACAGCACAGGAATCCCTTAACTCAGCTACCCCAACATAGGGAGGGGTTGATGGAGGAGAGGGCTACAGTCTCACACAGCACTAAACCATTGCTGCAACTAGTGCTACCTGAGAAGAGCCTACTACTCATGCTGCCAGCAGCACTGAACACCATGGAAGGTGCATGTGGATGCATTTGGGGGAGAGGCCTTGACCCTGCCCACCATTTGCCCCAGTGAGCAAAAAACAGACAGTGTGGAAGAGAACGAGATAAACCCGGTCTAAAGATTAAAAGTAACCCTCGGTGGTTGCTCTCTCCATAGTTCTGGGAGTTTGGGCTCTTTACTGAGAGGTGAGGAGTGTCTAACACCCTCTCTCCTCCTCTCCAAGCCCCCCAAGTTCACCAGAGCCATCAAATCCTCCCTTAGAGGACATTATTTACAAGAATTCCAGAAAGAAGATTTCGGTGCTCCCTCCTGAAAGTTTATTTGCCAAAGAGGTGAGCTGACCTCTATAAGAGCATATACATTTTCCCCCACACTCCCAATGAAGAATAAGCTAGGTATTTTAATAATTGAAATCTAGAGATCCCTGGCAATTTTATCATGTACAACAGCTGTGAATTTTAAGAGAGGGCGCCAAAAGCAATGGGCTTCACTAATACTGACACGTTAGTGTATCATCTCATCTCTTTTGAATTAACTTTCATATAAAGTTACACCATTTTAAATTTCCTCCTGGCACCTAATAACTGCATAATAAAATATTTATAAAAATAGCAAAATTCCAGTATAATCTCCTGGGATTTCATTTATTTCTGGGCAGCATGACAAATCCAAAATAGCTATAGTTGAATTTCTAATTTAATGGAACATTAAGCAGCCATTTCTAGTACCCCAGGTACATAGTCTAATTATTTGTGGGTGTTAATATTAAATTTATACACAGAAAATAAATGCAAAAATATTTGAAACAAATGGTGAGACCAAAGTAATCCTTTCATTAAATAATAGTCATCATTCTGACAGGTAAAGCCTATAAAAACCATTTAAAAAACCTTACGGCTGGATCATTCTTTCTATAGGAAAAACCCATATACAGAAGACTGGAAACTCTGAATTCCCACTAACAGATTTTCCTCCAAAGAAAGGCAGGATTTGGTCTTTGCCTCCACTTGTTGACTGCCTAAATCCACAGGATCCTCCGGAAATCCCTGAAGGCCATCTTTCTTTACACTGCATCCTGTCGCAACCCCACTTTGGCCTCCATGATAATGTGGCTTCTGAAGAGCCATGTCTTACTTGCTATCCATCTTCTAAATCCCCTATCACTTCTAAAAAATGGGAACGTGTTTCTCTGCAGCATTTATTTATTTTAAAAGAGAAAACCCTGTGGACTTACAGGGAATTATGTCACATGCATCAGCTCTACCTTCCCCTGCTCCACCCACCAGCTCTCAACCCTCAATGACCAAAGTCCATAGAACAGTAATATAGAGGCTTCCTTGGAATTTAGGGGGAGAGTGGGTGAAGGAATGAGTCTCTGTCACTAGAATTCTCTGGTCTTTCATTCCTTCTAGTAGAGATGAGCTAGTTCAGTGCAGAAGAGAGGTGATTGCCTTTGGTTAATTACTACCTTTTTTTTTTCTGACGTTCTAAATTGAGTTTTGAAAGTTGTTCTCTATTGACAAAGGTATACAAAGTCAGGGTATCTAACAATTCCATTCACACATTTGGGCATCATTTTATAAACTTTCCAAATAAACCGTTACTATAGTGATGCAATAAAAAAGCCCCTATTTTGAAGTCTTAACACAGGAAAGGCTCTTATTGAAGGCAATGGGATGTTGTCTTTATTAGACCCAAAGTAATGCCCCAATAATGCAGATACTTATGCATGTGACTAACTTTACACACATAAATAGTTCATTGACCCCAGTGACCACATGCATAAGTGTTTGAAGGTTCAAAACAGAGGCCCAAAATAAGGTCTGCTAAGAAAGCAGAGTCCCCAAAGTAACAGAGCAGTGATAGTTAGCCATTAAATGACCAAACAGCACTGAACAAAATGAATGCTGTTCTATAATAGTACAATGGAAAGGAAGTGCATCTTTTATGCCATTCATCTGAAGTATATTAGTTGAACAAACTAAAACAAAATAGGGAAATACATCCTAGATGAAGCTAATATAAGGTGGGTGCATAACTGTTTGGAAAACCATTCCCAGGGAGTAGTTATCAGTGGTTCACAGTCAACCTGGAAGGGCATATTGAGTGGGGTCCCACAGGGATCAGTTTTAGGTCTGGTTCTGTTCATTATCTTCATCAGTGATTTAGATAATGGCATAGGAAGTACACTTAAAATTGCAGCAAGAGCGGTTTAGGACGGACATTAGGAAAAACTTCCTAACTGTAATGGTAGTTAAGCGCTGGAATAAATTGCCTAGGGACTGTAGAATCTCCATCATTGGAGATTTTTAAGAACAGGTTAGACAAAAACCTGTCAGGGATGGTCTGAGTAATACTTAAGACTTGTCTTCACTACGGGGGTAAGTCGACCTAAGTTACACTACGCCAGCTACATGAATAACGTAGCTGGAGTCAACTTAGCTTAGGTCGACTTACCCCGGTGTCATGAGTGCAGGGGACAGGACTAAATGACTTGAGGTCCCTTCCAGTCCAACTAGTCTACGAATTACATACTATGCTCTATTTAAACTGAAACTATTCCTTAGTTAAGTTTGCTGAGAGTATGCTACATCTGATTCTTATTAAACTTTTGGGCAATTAAAATTAAAATCTCAACCTTAATATTGTATTTAAAATAAGTTTAGCTTTTAATTGCATTTGTATCTGACAAAGATGAACAAGAATGGAAAAGCTTTGGCTCATAGCACGTCTCTGCACCAGAACATTAAAATAATGTTTTTGTTCTGCTCCACCATATATACTGAATGTAATATTGAGTTGATGTGCAGTGGTTCATTTATTTCTTGGAATGGCTCTAGCAGGGACTCTCAGCAGAGTGGGTAATCTGGCATACCATCTGTGCTGCAATAGCTAAATTCAGAGAGTTAGAGGACGGTCTGTGAAACACGTTGCTATGGGATGTTGAAGACCTAAAGTATAACTAGTTTAAAAAAAGAATTAGATAAATTCATGGATGATAGGTCCTTCAATGGCTATTAGCCAAGATTATTAGGAATGCTACCCCATACTCTGAGGGTCCCAAAACCTTTGACTGCCAGAAGCTGGGACTGGATGCCAGGGGATGGATCACTTGATAAATTGCCCCATTCTGCTCATTCCCTCTGAAGCATATGGCTCTGGCCACTGGTGGAAGACAGGATCTGGGCTAGAGGGACCATCAGTTTGACCCAATATGACCGTATTGATCTTTTTTTTTTTTTTTTATGTTACTATTTTGTTTCAAAACAATTTTAATTTATGGGTTTGTGCATTTCATGTTTTCATAGCAGCCAAACTTTTACCAGCATTTTAACAAAATGTAATTGCAGTTTACATGTGTCAGTTAATTAACAGTTACAAGAGAAGATAACATTTGGTTACAGCTACCCAATTTAGTACCAGCTTGGCCCCAGCATTAGGTAGACCAATTGTCAACATATGTCTGAAACCTACTAACAAAGTGTATGTCTAATCCCCCTCTAGTGCTGGTTTACACAGAGGATGACAACCTACTACTGCTATCAGTTACTCCATTAAATCAAGTGACAGAGGTCTGAGCACTGGCTCTAAAGCTCTAGCCCTGCTGATAGGCCATGGGCATGTCAATATGATGTCACATCAAGGAATTTCTGTTTCAGTTTGCTTTTTTAAAAAAATCCTAAGAAATTACACACACACACGATGATGGTTGCAAAGTCAAGCACTCAAAAGTTAGGAAATGGCAGAATTAAGGTTGTCTCTGCGACCTTAATTCAACCCCCTTGTGCATATGCATTATGATCACATACAGATTTTTCCCACAGGACACCAGGCTCCTTCAGTTCGCAGGATGGATCTGCTCTGGGGATGAATCAAGGTTGCGTAGTGAAGGAGACTGGGGAAGCTGAAAGGTACTCAGTGAATGAGACAGGGATTGCAGGAAGAGACACAGAATGGTATGACATATTCACTGTCAGGAAGTGCCCTCTTGAGGTGGGTGTAGTATGTTGCAGCAGGCTTTCCATGCCAGCAACCATTCTTGCACTGCCACAGTCTACCTCCTCTCATGCCTCGGCCCCTTGGCCATGTCACATTCAGTCCCACCCCTTCCAAGGTATCCAAGTCCAAAACCAACGAAGTGAAGTCTATGCCCCATTCTCAAACTGGGCCCAGCTCCTCCTTCCCAAGAACTCTGTATTCTCTCCTTTAATTTCAAACACTCTTCTGCCCATCCTCCAGGCTCAGCTTTTATCCTTCCCAGGCTCTTTGCCATGTCTCTCTTCAGCCCCTCCTAGGCTCTTTTGTGTTGCTCTCTGCTCTTTCCTGAGCTGGAACTCACAGGCTTTCCTACCTGGAGTCTTACACAAGCCTCTGCTTGCTTGTGTTCGCCTCTAGCTCCTTAGACCCAGCTGCTCTGCAATCCAGCCAGCCTGCAACTGCTGGGTTTCCTTCCTCTTAAATTCAACACCCACCACAGGTTAGCAGGGCAGGGATGGCTGGTTTTAGGCCTCTTGGCTCTTGAAGGGGCAGGCCACCCTGTTATAGATTGTCTCATGGTGAAGGCAGTTGACTGCTGCCTTGGAGAATTCAGTTCTATCCCTGCCTCTGCAACAAAGTTCCTATGTGATGCTGGGCAAGTCACTTACACCAGACATCTCACAGGTGGTCATTAACTGAGAGCTCATTTTCTGGGTGCCCAACTTGAAATCCTGGGGATTTGCAGAAGTGCTGAGCACTCACAGCTGCAACTAAAGTAAATGGGAGCTGTGCTTTGAACATATAAAGTGCCATCTAATGCTAAGTAGTCTGAAAAATCAGGTCCTCAAATTGGGCACCCAGAATTAGAAGATATTTTTGACGTTAATCTCTCTGGGTTCTCAGAACGTCCATCTCCTCACTTCATAGGTGTGTTATGAAGATTAACTCAATTAGCATTTGTGAAGCATGGATACAATAATGACAAGTGCTACAGAAAAGCCCATGAGGAAATCAATTCTGTCTTAGCAGGATTTTCATAGTGTGCAGTAAATACAGCATGCAGTCACACACTGAACAACAAGGGTAAAACAGAATATTGAATAGCTTCTCATTAACAAGCATAGTCCATCCTGTGCACTGAATGAGGCATGGTCCTGTGGAAAAAATAGTAAGTGATCGTGTAAATCAAAACTGTATCAAAATGCCTATAGTCTCAATAGTTATTTTACCATGCTCATCACCATAATATCTGAATGCCTTCCAATAGCACCTTAAACAATGTGACTAACATCCATATTTGTTTGTACTCTTATCCTCTCCCCAGGGGGAGAAGCATGGCAATGGGATGTCTTGTTGATAAAAGACAGATAAAAACCCTAAACGATATATGTGGTTCTATGATTATGTTAGAGAAAGCAAGGCCAAAGAAGTGCACCTTATACTTGGAGTAGAAGGTGATGAGGTTAGTTCCGGAGAAGGGGTGGGGAGAAGAGATTCATTCCATGAATCAGTCTTCAATCCCACTGCTTAAAATATTGTGAAAGAAGTAAGCCATCTCTGGTAATCCCAGTCAAAATAAGTTTATATGTACTTGATGCAGACAAATTGCAATTTTTGTATACATGCATTACTTAAGACAATTTGAGCTCATAAAACCTTATTATGGGTTGATTTAAAACCTCAAACTGATGTGTGAACACACTTCATTTAAAATAGTTGTGAGAGACAGTTATCAATATGGTTGGGGGTGGGGCACTGGGTATTGTGAGCAGCTGTACATGTGCATACCCATATGTGTTCGAGAGAACACAGAAAAACTGAAAACAGACCATAATGGCGGTGAGGGGGAGTGCTGAGGGGACAAAAAAGCAAGAAAACCAAGCACTAGCCTGTGAGCACAACACACCATAACCCTGGAAAAAGCAAGAGCACGTCTGGGTCTGGTGTTGGCTAAAGACACTTGGGGCTGTAAGACAAGACACTGATTCTTTTGTGCTTGGTTCCTACTATGTTTGGAGGAGCAGGACTTTATATATTCCTTATAAGTAAACATGACTGATGGAGTCTGGTATTGATACAATTTCCATTTCCAGCTGGAACATACCCAGGGCTCCAAACTTTATTAGTCGCTCAGGGTCAAAATGGGGCAACAATACCCATTTACTATTTTTTTTAAATGAGGCAAAACAAAAACCAACCATCCTTGAGGCTGGGGGAATCAGGGCCAGAGACTGCAGTGCAATTCAGTAGGTTTGGGGATCTGATATTGGGGGTGCAAATGAGATTCAGTGGGGTTGGGAGCCTTTCTGGGGGCACTGCGAGTCGCTGGGTCTGCAGCCCATGCCATGAGGATAGTTATTGCCTCCCATCCCTGTTTCTCCCTGCTCCTGTCTCTCCCTACTGCTCCATCTTGTGAACCTGTCCCTCAAGGTGGTTGCTAGTGAGCAGGAGAGGGGTGCATGCGCCCAGTGGCTCCTCCCATTCCCTCCAAAACTTTTAGGTGATGGCTGGACCAGGATCAAAACTGTTCCACACCAGCGAGCAGCCCTTCTCCCCCAACATAGGCACTGCACACTCATTGGCCCCTCCATCACACATACGGGGAGGGGTTTTGCTGTCATACACCCCGACTCTGTTTATAGCCTTCCCCTCGGTGGGAATTCGCCCTGCCCACACCCTCGGGTGTCTACTGACCTGATGCGCTCCCAGCTCCCAAACAACCAATGACAATGCAGTAAACAGAGCCAAGTGGTGCAGCAGTAGAGCCCTTCTCCTGCACACGTGATAGCTGGGCGGCAGTGTCCAGGTCTGGGGGCAGTGCAATGAAGCTGGGGGAGTTGCATGAGACAGCACCTTGGGTGAAAGATCTGAGCCCTTCACTCACCCCGCTTGAACTTTACTTTTTTTCCATGGGTCTGTGAGTTTAAGCACTGACCAGCCCATGAGAGAGTTCTGTCTCCTGCACAGTGTTCTATTGTCTCAGAGGAACATTGTTGGCAATCAGCGCTTTAAATCGATCTCTCAGATCTCCAAGGCCTGGACCCAGGGTAGCTTTGAAGATAAGGACTGAGGATCTTGTCGTTGATTAGATACTCTATAGGAAGACACCGTAGGCAGTGGAGGACACACTCATACGAGTGTAATACATTCATAGTAGCCATTGTTGCTGAGGACGTATGCTGTAGCATTCTGTACTTGCTGGAGTTTCCTAAATGCTGAAAAAATAAAAGGTTATTTTTGCTGACACAGACTAACAAGGCTACTTCTCTGAAACCTAAATGCTGAAGGTTTTGTGTCCAAGTATACCACATAGATGTAGTCCATCTGAGAGGTGACAAAGGTGTGACTAACGGAGATCAGGTCACTACATTGCACAATGGGACTGAATTAAGGTTGCACGGGCAACCTTCATTCTGGGATTTTCTAACTTTCATTCTTGACTTTGCAGCCTTAATATTCTTTTATCAGAAAACATATTTCACACATATATACCCTAAATTAATTAACCTTTATGACTAATACCAGCTTCTCCAGTGCTTTCCTGGAGAAATGCTATTTTGTCTGTAATGGCAGTTAAGTAATTTTAAAGCACTGAATCAAGAAGTTCTGGATCTAAGCTTATTCCAGGAATAGTAACTGTAAATGGCACAGAATATTTCAAGGCATACTGTTGGAATGCTTATTTTTTATGCAGGGTATTAGCAAGACACTAATTTAACCATAAATGCCTTTGTTAAATCCAAAGGTCAAATGGTATATACACAATTGCTCTAAACATGCCTAAAACACCTTAATAATAAGCAATTTACTGCATCCAAACAGTAACACAACATTTATAAGTATTTGATCAAGATACTTACAAAAGTGCTAAACTCAGGGGTTCTCAGATCCATATTGGTTCGCTCCAATTTGGTCAAATATTAGCAATGAGCCCTTTAAGAGTTTACTTTTTTATACCCTTTAACAAAGAAGTGACATAACTACCCATCATCAGACCTTAGCTAAGGCCAGATGAATGAGTTTCTCACCTAGCCAATTATGTACTGAGCTGAGACCCAATTAACCATGTTTCATTTCTATTACTTCAGCCCAGTCTTTAAATAAGATAACACAATAACAACTCTTCTTTCTCATGATTACATTCTTTCTGGTTCCATGTTTGGGCCAATTGTTCATGATAATATCCCAAGTCAATTTAAAACCATACTTCACCCAACTCTAATATGGGCCTATATTCCTACACATACCATGACAAAGCAGTGCTTGGGGATATGGCCACATAATTCCCATTCATGTAAACAGGAGTAAAAAAAACAACAACAATTTTTCATGCACTGTTTAAAATGTATATCTTGTGCTCTAAGAAAAAGAGATGCCTGTTACTGCAGTTTGGCTGAAATGTGCTTCTTGCTTACTGGAACCCAGCTCTTGAGAGAGAAGCTACACCCCATTTACTAAACAAACCAGCTTTAAAGTTTATAACATAAGAAGCACTTTGTACTCTGAATCAGCACTGAGATAGTGAGATCCTTGGAGCAGAGATTGTTTTGGAATGTCTGAGTGTTCAGAAAGCACCTTGCACCATAATCAGTGTTACTGCGAATATTAATCCTAATAGCATGTGAGGAGGGATAGAATTAATTTACCTTATAATTCTAGTTCTCTGGGGATATAATCTGTGCAGAATTTTCACTTGAGTCTTGTACCTGCAGCAAGAGTCATAGGGCAGTTGCCCCAAGTACATACCCAGGGGTTCAGGCAGGTTTGTACCTGGGATGGCTAGCCTGTGCCCCCATCACTATCCGTACTGCTGTGGCTACATTACTATTTTTAGTGAACTAGCTTAACTAGTGCATGTATGGCTACACAAACTGGGAATCGCACCTGCGGCTTGTAGTGTAGACATAGCCTAAATAAACTGAAAAATTCAGGCTTTAGCACCACTGGCTAAAGCATACTGATGAGTGCTTGAACACCAGAAGTGGACACAAACACCACATCTCAAAGTAACTTCCCTTTTTTACCAGAAAGATTTCTAAGCATGTACACTAATGTAAGTAACTTTTTTCCCCCCTCTTCTTTCATAAGACTACTGATATGGCAGTTTTCTACAGTACAGAAGTCTATCTACCATTTAGCTTGTGGGCTGGAGTACAGTCCTTTGGTAAAAGTGTATTCTTTTTTTGAAACATTCTATTGTAGTTTTGAATATAAAAGGCTGAAGTAGAGTAACGGTACTGAGTTCTTGTTTTAATAACAACTATTTATTAAGCTTCTTTTTGAACTATTTTTGAAATCACTTATTCTTTGAAGATGAGCAGTTTGCATTGTTGGATATTTAGAGAGGCTTTTTGCTTTTCAAAATGGAACTTTCATTCTTAATTTGATTCTAGATTGTAAAATTTGTCAAAATGTTTCTCTTGTAATGACAGATAAACTCCTCTCACAAGCCATCTCCTCTCACAAATGTGATCTTATGTTTCAATGGGAGTCTTTGTGTACTGTCTACAAGAGTTAATTATTCTAGTGACACATTGTATGACTTCTAGTGAACAGTTCCAAATTAAATATATTAATGTGTGTTTACAGGCTCTTATCTGAAAGAGACCACCTGGATCCAGATCAGAGAGGAAACACTTTTTATAAACTCTATTACTGTTATTTTTAAAAGAAAAAATAAGCTAAATTGCTGTGAAACTAATTTTGATGCTACATTCTGTTCTCTTTTTTCCCCCTGATCTGTGAGTTCCAGGTTATGAAATATTTAGACATTATCTTTGGATGAAAAGTGTCTGAATTATCTGATTACTAAAATTATTCTCACTAATTTATTCAAGCACTGTAGAAGCTAGGAAAGCTATTATATCAATAGAAATCAGGTTTTTCTTTTAACAGGAAGTATAGTATTCTGCATATGTCATTATTGCAGAGGTGTTGCTGTGGAGTCCAAGTTGTATTTATTGTAGGTACAGAGGGACATTTGTTATTGTTTTCATTCGGCAGTATACAAGAACTCCTAAATGGAGATGAAGGGTATTAGTTTTGCCATTGACGCAAAACAGAATTGAAGTATATGCTGTATCCTAATTGTGTCCTATGCTGTGTCCGGGCAAACTGCTTGAAATTATAGTAAAGAACAGAATTGTCAGACACAGATTAACATGATTTGTTCGGGAAGAGTCAACATGAGATATTTGGGAAACAACATATGTTAGAAAATGAACAAGGGCCAATAGCAGATTTTGAGTGTGAGATATGGTATCCAAAACACTGCCCTGCAGTAATAAAGAAGCAGAATTTCCTTAACTGCTAATAACCATACCTTGAATGTATGAATGTGATAAACAGTTTAAAGGAAGAAAATATCTTGACTGATATTTTAACCAAGATAATCTCTCATGGCTGTAAAGTAATGAATTCTATAATAGTATACTGTAAAATCTTAATACAGTCTGATTTGTCTCCTCACGCTCTCTACTCCTTATCTTCTCACCACAGCATCTTTTCTTTATCTGAGAGATATTCTAACAATTAGTTTACTTTGCTGTTGATAGTAGACTTGCTTTTATCTGATCAGCATATCGTATTTCCTTGGTACGTACAAAGACCTCCCATAGGTTCAAGGAGATACAACATGAAGTGAAAAGTCTGCTTCAAAATACACATCTCCCAGCTCCCAACACTATAAATGGCAGCATCTGCCATCTCATTCAGTCTCTCCTTCACTAATCAAGAAAGCACCCTACTTGTGAGGAACATTTGTTTTTGTTTTTCCCTTTGTCTGATAGCTCTTCAAACACTTCTACATCTGCCAGCTAGACAGTGCCAATAAAAAGACAATACTCTTTACAGTGGCAAAGTGTCACAGGATCCTACTTTCAATGTGTATTAGGAAGGAAAAGGTAGCCACTTTAATTATAATATTGTTTTTGAAAATCTACTGTTGAGGTTAGCTATTCATTAGTGTTTTTAATCTCATTGTCAGTAATACAAAGGCATCACTAGGTGCCACTAACGGCTCTCCTTATACAGAAATGCACCCCGCAAAAGGTTCAGACCTGAACAAGAGCAGTGTTAGATTTGATTCATTATCAAACTTTAAGATGATTGCCTTAGGATTTCCATTCTTAAACTAGAGTCTTGTTCTGCTATAAATCTGGATATTACACACACCCTGATCCCCCTGATATCTACAGTACATTAACTGAAGAATGTTTCTAATTAGGATCTTTTTCATTCTAAATTGGTATGCTTCAGCAACCAGAGATTGCATCTTCTAACATTGTATTGCAATAATAGTTTCTCCTTTTCTAAGGCGGGGGAGGGAAGCTAACAGTATTATCATCCAATAGTGTGTCATCAAAATCAATATCCTATAAATCAGAAGGAATGTGGTATGTACAGCTACGATGCACTACAGAACAATTAAGAACAACATAAAAACTGGAATAGATCAATGGACCATTTAGACCAGCTAGTCTAGTGTACTCTCTCCAACAGTGGCCGGTTCCAGATGCTTCATACTATATTAGCTTATGCTCTGAAATAGGAGTATGAATACCTATGATAAAATTACTACATCAACTAAACTTTAAAATACGATTGTCACATTTGATTCTGACCTCTCTTTAAGTCCTCATACCCATGCTAAGTCTAGATGTGGTTTATTCTTTCCGCTTAACATCTTAAAGATACAGCCTCTCTTATCTATCCAAACAGCTGAAACTCGCATCCAAGCTCACATTCTGATCAGGGCCAGCGCACTCACTAGGCGACCTTAGGCGGTTGCCTAGGGCGCTGGGAGGCGCCTGGCCGCGGCTGCCACCCGCCCTCCCGGGGGGGGGGGGGGCAGGCGGCTGGCCACGGCTGCTGCACGCCGCCCGGCTCCGCGGCTGAGCCGGGAGCAGGAGGGGGTGGCTGGCTGCGGCTGCCACCCTCCGCCCAGCTCCCGTGTTAGCTGGGTAGAGGGGCGCAGGGCCGGTGCAAGGAAGTTTCGCCTAGGGCGCGAAACTTCCTTGCACCGGCCCTGATTCCGATTACTGCAATTTCCTTCTCTGGCTTGACAAATGCAATTTTTGGTCCCACCTCATAACCATTCAGCATGTTGCTGCAAAGATTATTTTCCTAAACTATCACTTAGACCAGGTCACCCCCTCAGTCATTCCTGTACCACCTTCCCTATTGCATCAAATGTAAGCTGCTTGTATTCTTTCAGGGCCCTTCAGTCTATTTCCACTTCAGTACCTATCATCTCTCATTTGCTTTGAGCTGTCAACTCCCACCTCCATTCGACCCACGATGCCAGTTTCCACTGCCCACTTGCTACATTTTCAAACAAGAACCTTCCTGCTAAAGCCTGAATTTTTCCTGCCCCCCACACTTGGGAAGTTCTCCCCATAGACAACCAAGCCATCTCAATCTGCCTTCAAATCCTTCTTAAAACTCTCCTTTGCTGCGATGCCTACAGAAACTGACAGCTGTTAGATTGCTGGTGTGCTGAAAACACAGCCCATCATGCTGATCAGTATTGTCTCATTGTTGCCTTGTACTCCCCTGTCCATCTGCATCCATCTATTCTCTTTTGTCCTATGCTTAGACTGTAAGCTCCTTGAGGGCAGGCAGTCTTCTTCTTCTGTGTTTGTACATCACCTAGCACAGTGGGGTATTTGTTCATGGCTAGGAGCACCTAGATGCTACAGAAATGCAAATGATTAATAATAAAAAAGATTTAAGAAACAAAAATTGTAACTTTTCTGTTTGCAGTTTCAGCAACATAATAGAATACTTTTGAAAATCCCATGGCTCCCACTACACACACTCTATTTGCTTTCCCTTTTGTTCCTAGGAACTTGGACTATGTTGTTAAAAATTAATATTGCATTATAAGTAGAAAAGAATGGTTCTTCCCATGACAAGACAATTGATTCTTTTTAGGTTTACCCTGGGGGGGATCAATACTCCCTATTGATTGGTAATTGAAATAGACACATTTATCCTATTCCATAGCCAAAATATCCCATTACTCTCTAATATAGGGTAAAATGCAAAGGAAATGCGAGTCTTTCCACTACTACGTTAAATGCCCCATCAAAAATGTAAAGCATCCAAATAGTTTAAAAATGAAGAACCCTATATTCTAAAGCTTATAACCAGTATCTTCCTGCCTTGGGAGCTCATGGAGGCAAATGTAAATTAGAGGAGCCCTAGTGCTCTTCTAGATTACTCTAAGGGCTGGCCTTAGAAGCTTCAGTGATCAGGAAGTGAAAAGATCACCTACGGCTTCACCTCTCATGTCCTTGACTCAGTGTAGTTCCATCAGACTCACGATCAGAGCCATAAAGCTTAGATAGCCTTACTGTTGTAGTTTTAACACAACCGTGGAAGCTCTATTGTAGCACAAGACCACTTTTGGTCTTAAATTTAACTTTAGAAAAATATTTTTTTAATTGTTATCCTCTTTAGTCCCTCAAACCAGTCCGGACAAATCACTGGGATATGTATTGTGGGGAGCTGCAATAGCAGAAGGATTGTCAATTATGCAATTTAGCCTTTTTCCTACACGAATTTCTCTGATTATTTCTAACGGTTCTGTGCCCCTTGCAGATGAAGTAACTGGCAAATACTCAGTGAGGGCTCCTTCACACAGTCAAAGACAAAGTTGCTATATTCTTGCCACTACTGCTGCTCAAAGGTCAAAAGACATCTTGGAAATGAAGATCAAGAATCTTTCTCTGCTCTTCTCCTTCAAGGAACCCTGCGAAACCCAGAGTCTTAAAGAACTAGGGTAATGATATCAATGGAGTTATGCCAATTTACACCAACTGAACATCTCTCCCAGTATTTTTCCTGTTGGAGGGTATCTTTTTTAAAAAGTTATTCTAAGAACAAAAACCAGGGAACAAACAATCTGCTTAAGAACTGAGTGTGAGCTGAATTAGAAATTCATTTTTTCATCAAAGCAACCAGATAGGAACAGGAGTGCAATCAAATTTCAAAATGAGGTGATCAATGATGACATCAGAGAGCAAATGTATTATTACAACTGAAATACTTAAGTTGGCTGCTGTGCACAGAAAATGTGAATTACCGAACAGAGTTTTATTGAAAAAAATCCCCCCAAAATAGCAACATTTCAGAGGGAGTATGCTCACAATTCATACTAAGGTATCATTGCAATGTTAAATGAAAAAATCGGATATTCCAAGGCTAAACCAAAGAAGGAATTTAAAGTGGGGACACTCAAAATGAAGACATTTTCTTCAGTGTTATAACACATGCTGATTTAGGAGGAATAATTCATAGCTTGACATTAAATGCTGTTCAAATCAGGCTTTTCTTGGTGTAACGGTGCGGGACTCATCCAGCGGCGCCTCCTGCTGGTCGGCCAGGGAATTAGTATTTCCAGCCCCCAAAGCACCCTCTGCCGTTCAGTGTCTGGCTCGCCATTGGCCCCCCATGTCCCTGCCAGACCCCAGTGCCCCTTTGACTGGGGTGCTTCCCCCTGGCAGTACCCCCTCAGTCGCTGGGTCTCCCCTCCTGGGGGAACCCGTCGACCCTCTATCCTCACCTTGCCTCAGCCTATGGGCTACTGCCAATCATCATCAAGCCCCCGTTCCCTGGGGCAGACTGCAGTCTGTATTAGCTAGTCATCATAGGCAAGGGAGGTTTGGACCTGTTGCCTTTCCCTGCCACACAGTGCCTCAGTGGGCCTTGCACAGGCCCTGCAGCCTGGGGAGTTGCTGGCCTGGAGCTCCTCAGCTCCTCTGGCCTTCCCCAGCCCTGCTTCACTCCTGGCATTTTTTGTTCCCAGGCAGCTAGATCCTTCTCCCTCAGAAGCTAGAGGGACAGTTCCTGTTCCTGGCCTACTGCCCTCTTATAAGGGCCAGCTCTGATCTGTTTGGGGCATGGCCCCACCTGTAGCTGCTTCCCCAATCAGCCGTCCCAGCCACAGCCCTCTCCCAGGGCTGATTTCAAGCCCTTGAGGGCAGGAGCAGGTGACCACCCTGCTACACTTTGCTATTCACCAACAACCAATACATCTTCTGGCACCCACCCTCCCTCTGTCTCTCACTCAAGACCCTGCACTCTCCCTTATGCCACACCTTCCTCTTCTTGCCTCCTATGCAGCTCAACTCATGCCAGTCAGCCCCACTCACTACTGCCATCTTCTCTTCCGCTTAAACCCTTTCTGATATCCAAGCTGTTTGGACAGAGTGCAAGATGGTACCTCCATCAACAGGATTTTTGAGATGAAGGCTGCCAAGTATGGGCCTCCAGCTACAATCCCCACCACCCATAAGTTCCGGAAGGGTGAAATACCTGGTCAACCAGTAGAAGGTTACATACACACACACACAGATATAGAAATACACAAAATTGAGTGGAGTCTTCTATTGAAGTGGATAATCTGATAAAACTGAATCAATGTAGGAATTTTATATATATAATTTCTATGAGCCAGTTCCTGAAGTTCTCACTCAGTCAGGCAAAACTCCCATTTATATCATTGCCTCCGCAAATTCTCAATGCAAGATCACTGATGGAACCCTTTTCAAAGGAACTGGCCATCGGGGGAGTGTGCAGAAATCCTTCTGTTCCAACTTTCTGTAACCTAGTGCCTGTGGAACTCAGTCCTTTTTCTTTGTAAAGATACTAGCAGCGCTAGCATACATGTCAACAGAGACCACACACACAGGATTCTCACTCTTGAGTCTCATATTGCTGGTTTAAAACATTAGAACTCCCTTAGCGCTTGACATTTGCAGTCCTCTAAGGCAGTAGCAGTGGGGCATGAGACCCTCTCCCACACATCTATGGGAACTGCCTCTGCCCTCAGTCCCTTCCTTTCTGACCATAGCCACAGAATACATACACTCAGGATTTTTTCCGTCATCATTACTCTGGCTCTTTCTAGCATGCTCTCTAATTTAAGACAGCTCTACCATATCCTTTATTGATCATTCCCTTTTCAGTATTCAGTTAATCAGTTTTCAGATGGGGCTTTGTACTGGAACAAGAGGCACATACCTACCCCCTACTGCTAATGGGTTTCATCACCACATGGTAGAAAATGCAATATCATTGTGCAGACAATAGAAGTAGCTTTGATTAACTTTTTTATTCAAAATTTGTCCCTATTGTCCACATTTTAGAGAGAACGTGCTCAAATGCTACCTGCCTAACAGGCTGTAAAACTCCATGTGACGTGTAACAAGCACTAGCAGGTGTAATTTGAAGTGGTTGTGCTTTTATTCATTAATATCTTACTGGAGTTCAATAAGCTGATCACTGGTTTTTATCAGGTGATCTGGTTTGATGCTTGTGATGTTTTGGGGATCACATAGACCAATAAGGGGTTGTGTTACCCAAATTTACAAGGCAGGGGGTGTCTTAGGCCTGGTTTACACTACAATGTTAAGTTGATATAAGTCCCCTTTCATTGACCTAGTTGTACATGTGCCTACACTTAAATTTAAGCACCCTGTTACAGAAATGCAGTAACACCACCTCCCGGACCAGGGTTGAACTATGGTTGATGTACTTAAGTTGACACGGCGTGAGTGTGGACACTGCATTATTTATGTTGACTAACAGTTCTCCAGCAGTTGTCCCACAATGCCCCACGCTGGCCACTCTGTTCACAGTTTTGAACTCCACTGCCCAGGGGTCACAGAGACTGGAAGAGCCCCTCCCTTTTAAAGTCCTGAAAATTTTTGAAATACCTTTTCCTGATTGTCCAACTTGGTGAGCACACCATTCTCCATTCTTGTGTGCAGCTGCCCAGCTGACCTTGCTGGCTATACGCTCGAGACAGTCTCTGGCTTGGAGTAGACAGGAGATATTGGATCTCCTGGGCCTGTGTGGAGAAGAGGTTGTGCAAGGACAGCTATGGCCCAGCTGTAGGAACATGGACCTCTGTGAGCAAGGCCCAGGAGACCCAGCAAGAAAAGAGCTAGGTGTGCTCACCAAGCTGGATAGTATCTCAATGTACAATCCAGCACCATCCAGTGCACTGTCTTCTGGGAAGTTTTGGCAATGTATATTGGGCAGAAATGAGTCATGCTGGGGTGACTGGGAGAAAAGGGTCAACTTCCCAGCATGCAACTGTCTCCATCCCATAATGTCACCTATAGCCCACCATTTTTAAAAATTCCATGAACCCGCATAGCCTCCCTCACCATCTACCATATCTGACAGAAGCATGAAGCCTGCACAGCTCAGTGCTATAGTCATAGGTGTTACAAGCACAGGATGAATGATCCTCCAGTATTTGCAGAGCTGTAAGATTAACCGAATCAGCAGGGAGAGTGACAATTTCATGGAGGATAGATTGCTGTGGGACATACTGAAAACCAGTTCAAGGAGCAGCTGCAGATGGTGGAGTGCTGCTTCTGGGCCTGAGAAACAAAGCACTGATTGGCATTGTAATGCAGGCTTAGGCTGACAAACAATGGCTGCAGAACTTCTGGATGCACAAGGTCACATTCCTGAATCTGTATACTGTGTTCACCCCAGCCCACCCCAGCGCAGGGACACCAGAATGAAAGCTTCACTGACAGTGGAGAATTGAGTGGCAAATCGCACTGTGGTAACTTGCAATGCCAGATTGCTAATGGTCAGTGGGAAATCATTTTGGAGTTGGAAAATCCACTGTAAGGGCCATTGTCATGCAAGTGTGCAGGGCTATTAATCGCATCTTCCTATGCAGGCCTGTGACTCTTAGTAATGCGGAGGACATAGTGGATGGAGTTGTATCAGTGTGGGTCCCAAACTGTGGTGGAGCAATAGGTGGCATATTTTGGCACCAACCCTCCTTGCCACAGAGTACATCAACAGACAGGGCTTCTTTTCTGTGGTTATACAAGTGTTGATGGACCACCAGGACGCTTCACCGACATCAGTGTTGGCTGGTCAAGGAAGATGCATGATGTTCACATATTTAAGAACACAGGATTGTTCACAAAGCTACAAACAGGAACTCTCCCAACCAGCAGATGTTAAAATGCCCATAGTGATCCTGGGGGACCCAGCCTACCCCTTTCTCCCTTGACTCATGAAACTGTACATCGGCTGCCTTGACAGCACCAAGGAAAGGTTCAATTACCAGCTCAGCAGGTGCAGAATGACAGTTGGATGTGCTTTTGGTAGACTGAAGGGGCGGCTGGCATTGATTACTCACTAGATGGGATCTCAGTGAAAAAAAAAAATCGAATGGTTATACCTGCCTGCTGTGTTCTGCATATACCTGTGAAGCAAAGGGGAAAAAGTTACCACGAGAGTGGAGTGTGGAGGTGGATTTTGAACAGCCAGGCACAAGGACTAATAGAAGACCTCAATGCAGAGCTAAATAGCTCAGGGAGGCACTGAAAGAGCACTTTAACAGTGAGCCACAGTAATGCATGTGGTATACTGTGCTCTACTTGACCTTGCTGTTTTGAGGCCTGTTAGGAATTGTGTGGTGCTTGGTGTATATCTCTGAACAGAACACTGTTAATGCACCTATTAATTTTGTGCTTCTTGCTGTACATTTTATGATTATTACACTGTTTTGTCACTGATGCTATGAGTTGTCACATTGTACAGTAACAAGTAAGTGGGTGCTTTCAGAACTGCTAGGCAGTCTGCAGCATGTGTTGGGATCTAATAAAGATGAATTATTTTCCAAAGGGAATTTTATTCAGTAACAAAATCACTGCAAAGAAAAATCTAAGTGAAAAGCAAATGCATTTAAAACGTAATATTAATGGAACAGAAATTAACAAAGGGAAAGAACATGCATGTTCATTTTACCTACACATACTGCAACCGGGTCTTTCAAAGGTCAGTGTATGTGAAGCTGTGGTTATCCTTAATGTCTCCTAGTGTGGAATGGCATGCTATTATACAAAAATATGGTTCAGAAAAATCTGGGCAAAACATATAGTAACAATACAATACAATACAATTTAGTGTTGTACAGTGGTGTTCATCACACGTAACAGAATGTCTATCTCTGTAAAACAGACTAAAGAGACAAAAAGAACGCTTCAGGACATGACTCAATGACTTGGAAAGAAGAGGTGAGAACTTTAGAAAGAGTAGACTCCGGACAATGGAGTGACCCACAGGCCCCCAGACACTATGAGGTATCAAAGGGAAGGAACAGAGCAAGATAGATAGGAGTGAGGCCCTGGGGGATAGCCATGGGCTAAAAGGACCAAAGAAAATTATTCTTTGTGCTCTTCATTGCAGTTAGAGGAAGATTTTTACCAGGTAATATCTAGCTCTTATACAGCACTTTCTATCCATAGATTTCAAAGTGCCTTACAAAGCAAATCAGCATCATTATCCCTATTTTACAGATTAGAAACTGAGGCCCAGAGAAGTGACTTGCCCAAGGTCATCCAGAAGACTAGTGGCAAAGCCAAGAATAGAACCCAGGTCTCCCAAGTTCCAGTCCAATGCTATAGCTGCTAGACCATGCGGCTTACTGCAAATGCTGGTTAACAGGCCCCTGCTGTAACCAGCTACACTCAGTTACCCATTAGAACCACTGCAGCTTGACACTACAAGTCTTCCAGTTCTTGTGAGGTCTGCAGCAGAGGAGAAGGAAAAAAACCAACCTCCTACTACTGAGCCACCGAGGGCTTGTTTACACTTGAAATGCTGCAGTGCTGCGGTGCTTCAGTGTAGACCAGGGATCTCAAACTCAAATCACCATGAGAGCCACATGAGAACTAGTAAATTAGCCCGAGGGCCGCATCACTGAAACCTTTTCATACAATGATACAAAAGTAAAGTCAAAAATGAAAAAAAATGAAGAGTAATAGAGTATTCTATTAAAAGTCAATGTATTAACTTTTTAAAAACTGTAATGCAAAGAGGGGTTTTAATAAAATATAAACACTCAGTAATGTTTGGAGCTTGGCTGCCAGTGGAGTCGGCGCCTATGGCAGACCGCAGGAAATAACTCTGTGGGCTGCATGTGTCCCGCGGGCCGCGTGTTTGAGACCCCTGGTATAGACACACACTGTAGCGATGAGAGGGCTTCTCCATTGGTGTAGGTATTCCACCTCCCTGAGAGGCAGTAGGTAGATCAAAGGAAGAATTCTTCTGTCATCCTAGCACCATCTACATTTGGGAATTAGGTTGGCTTAACTACATCACTCAGGGTATTGGATTTTTCATACCTCTGAGCGATGTAGTTGGATTGACTTTCTTTTGAGCATAGACCTGGACGGAGACATTCAAAGTACCCCAAGTCCGGAAGCAAACTCGATAGCAATCTGTGTGTGTGTGTGTGTATACCAAGACTAGTGTAAGACTACACTAAGTACCAAAACATTATTTTTTTACTCCATTAGACAGACTAAAGGGGAAAGGCAGGCAGAGGAATATAAATTGAGCCCCGTCTAAGACGCTCTTTAAATATTTTTTTCCCTTGACCATCAGAGGGACAGAGAAGTGGAAGAAGTCTCAGCCAAAAAGTTGACAAATATTTTTCTTGGAGACTTTAGATATGCATCATCACTAGAATAAGAAGCTGCATGTTATAATGCAAATGAGTGTTAGAAATATTCAAAATATGCATAAGCGTGAATCAGTTCAAGATAGCCATAGCTTTTTACATTTGAGCCAATTGAATGGAAACTGCCTCAACTTTTAGATTTAGCTGCCCTCCCAGTATTTTTTTTAATTGATGGGTGTACTTAAACATTAAGTCAGCTGCTATAATTATAGATTCCAGGGGAAAAGGGTGTTAAGAAAAGCTGCAAGGAAAACTTCTTGGAGAATAGGCCCAATGGGGACTTTTAAAACAAACAAAAAGGCTTGACAAGACCACCAGCCTCAGTTGACCAGCCATTAAAGTGAATGGCAAATCGAAGAGTAAGAAATACATTATAAACCTATAAACACAGAGAGCTAAAACCTGATGAATCTTGATACAAAGGATGTGATATTCCAATGATACTTATTTCACACTCTGACATTCATAGTGAGGCAACTGGCTTACAGAGATCATTAACATTATTCGTGCATTTTAGATCATAGTTAGCCACTTACAGCTGCACTATTGTTAACGAAGATGCCAAAAATATTTTCCTTTAAGTGCCTTTTTTTTTTTTTTTGGTGAGGTGGAATAAGATGTGCTTTGTTTAATGAACAGAGCTCAACCCCGTTTTAAATAAGATTCTGCTACATTTAATCATTTATATCTGAGCTGACTGGGGTACTCAGATATTACTTATACTCGAATACTCTGCTGTATCATCCATTATCTTTGTGTTCCATAAGGATGAAATTCAAAGCACAGTGGACATTGGAAATATATACAGAGACTAACAGAGGAAGGAATCCTCCCCTTACGGCTCTGAATGGTTGAGAGCCACATTACAGAGGCTACTTCAGCTGTGTGGTTCCATGCCAAATTTCAGCTTTGAAACTCTAAACTTTATTAAATGTGGCTACAGCAAGAAAGTGTTGAAGGCTCACTTACCAGTCAGTGTACCCCTCTGTGCCTAGTTGCAGCCTCTTCGACTCTGGCACACCACTGTCAACAGCCACTCCAAGCCTGCTGTGCAGTGCCTCTTCTCACAACTCACTTCTCCGGCCAGATCATTTTAGACACACCTCTTCAAGGTTAATGAAGTCCAAAAACCTTATGCCACGTCTTCAGCCTCATCCTGGGCTCTGACATTGTTGGTTCCTTGCGTCAGGAGGGTTTACATCCCCTTCCTTGGAGGCAGGTAGGGGAACCCAGGCCTGCCCTCTCCTCTGTGTTCTAGCCCAGGGAGTCTTTACTAAGCGCCTAAGGTCTGCTCTCTCAGACTCACTATTGCTTCCCTGGGCCATCTCTCACCTACATCTTCTCTCAGATCCCTTCAAAGTGTTTTGTCCTTTGCAGTTCCAGCCCCTCACACTGCTTCCTCCCAGTTTCTGACCAAAACAGAATCCTCAGGCTCCCCGTGCAGTAGTCCTTTTCTTCCTGAGCTGTAAACTTTTATCCCAACTGTTGCTGGTCAAATAATTAGCACCAGGTGGGGAAGTAGCTGCTCTGTCCATTAATCCCTTGGTAACCATTTCAGTGAAGGGTCTATACACCCCATCACAGAAGGATTTTTTTAAATTTGTCCCAGCTGGAAGAGTGACTTGTTTGTTCTCTCCCATCTCAAATCACTGAAGGTTTTTGCTCAAACTTCCTAAAGAAAGTCACCTCCTAGTGGAGAGCAAGCATGGGAATTTCAATCAAAAAATGAATGTTTTAGATAAATATGAATATCTGAAAAGAAGGGATTACCATGGAAGCTGTGTTGCAACTTTAATAGTAGTAACTTCTAGAGTCATGCCTGTCATATTATTATTAAAGGAAAATTGTCTTCAGGGTATTTTGTTATCAAATATCTGTAAACATGCAAAGGGCTAATCAAGAAAGGAATTCCAAACTGTCTATAAATATGCTCTGAAGATGACAAAGTCACAGACTTTCCAAACATTTTGGGCCCTGCTTTCTGACCCTTACTTGTGGAATAGCACCATATTCCACATGAATCAGGGTGAACTCTTTCTTACATTTTAAGCATCTTAGTGACTATTCCTTTAGGGAATGAATAGTTCTATTAATCGGAATGGCTACAATGCCAAAGAATAAAAAAGGAATGGGTATAAAACATTTTTCTGTTTTAGGTACCTCATATCTGGACATACATTATACACCAGAGTGATTTTTAATGGAATAAGCACAAGGTACAATGACTAGAATGAATGGGAGTTTATAGAGTAACTCAAAAACAATCCTCCTCTGCTCTGGACACAATCATTATTTCCGCCTTGATTATTATGATGTCAGCTGAGTTTGATTATTCCTTCACAAACCAGAATTCTTTTTGATTATCCTTAATTATTCTCTCTAATTTCTTGATTGAATTCAGAATTTCATTGTAGCCTTCTGTGTTCAGTGTCTCACTTTCACTAGGTTTAGGAATGTATTTATGGCACTCTCCTGTTTTCTATTAATTCTAAACATTTTCATCTCAATTCTTTAGCAGCATTGTTCCAAACATGCACTCCTGAATTAGTCTTATCCAGGAATTTTTTTGTGTCTAGGACATGTAACAATCTATGGCGTTAGTTGGGTCTCATTAAACTGATTGCAGTGGGGTGATTGCAACAGTGGATTGTTTCCAAATAAGTTAGCTAAAGAATTTTCAAAGTACATTCTCAGCAATAGTATTTGATTAAACTCAAAGTCAACTATTAGGGGGAAAAATAAAATCAATAAAGCTTACTAATAAAGGGCAGTAAAAATTTATTCACAATCTTTTTCTAACAGCAGACATGATACAGACATTTATATTCGGATTGTGCTTAAAGGCCCCAATCAGGATTGGGGATCCATTATTCCAACATTGTCAAGGGGCCTGATGTACCGGGGGTGGGAGCAGGCGCAAAAGGGGCAATTACCCAGGGGCCTGGGTGATTTAAAAAGGGCCTGGGGCCCCCACAGCCAAGGCTGCTGCTGCAGTAGCTGGGAGTCCTGGACCCTTTAAAATCACCTGGGCAGGCCACTCTGCAGAAGCCAGGGCTGGCGCGATCACTAGGCGACTCTAGGCGGTCGCCTAGGGCGCCAGGATTTGGGGGGGTGGCGGGCAGCTGCCTCCTGGCTCCACGCTCAGCTGCTGAGCGTGGAGCCGGGAGGCAGGAGGCAGCTGCTGCGAGCCGCCCCCTACCTCCCGGCTCCACGCTCAGCTGCCGCAAGTGGGCGGGATGGAGAGCCGCCTGTCGCGGGCAGGGGAGCTGACTGGGGGGGGGGGGGGGGAGCGGCATTGGCTGGGGGGTGGCGCAGGGCTGGTGCAAGGAAGTTTCGCCTAGGGTACGAAACTTTCTTGCACATGCCCTGGCAGAAGCGGCAGGCTGGGGAAGCCGTTGGCTGCCCCACGCTGCCCCTGCAAGGAAACACTTCCTCTTCACTCTGGGCACCAGGACCAGGCAAGTAGGGGTGGGTAGGGCCCCGGGGGATGGGACTACTCTGTGCTCCCAAGCTTCAGCTGTTCTGCCCCCTAGGACTGTGCTGGGAGTGGGGATCCCTGCTCTTTGCTGGCTCAGCAGGGCCAGTGAGTGCGGCTGGGAGACAGGGCATGGGGTCTCTGGGGGGGAGGGGTGCTGGGCAGTGGGGGTGACCTGTGTAAGTTGGGGTGCTGGTGAGTGGGGGGGGTCTGTTTGGAGTGCTGTGTAGTTGTGATGGGGCTGTAGGGAAGGGCATTGGGTAGTGCAGGGTGGGGAGATCTGTGTGTGTTGGGGCTTTGGGTATTGGGGGGGTCTGTGGTCTGTGTGGGGTGCTGAGCAGTTGTGATGGGGCTATGGGTAGGGGGAGTGCTGGGCAGGAATGGTGGTGTGCAGGGTGCTGGGGCTGTGGGGAAGGGCGCTCGGCATACCGGGTCTAGGGGGGGCTGGGCATAGGGAGTTGGGAGGTGTTTGCGGGGGTGGTGGTGCTGTGTGACACGGCATGGGCCAGTCCCAGAGTGGAAGGGGCATGCTGTCAGCATAGGGCTGGGCATCTTTCGCACTGGGCTAGGCAGAGCGGGGCCACCCCCTCCATGCCATGCTCCATTGCCACAGCTGGCCCCTCGCTCCAGGTACTGACCTCCTCACACCATGCTCCATTGCCCCCATGGTGGCTCACAAATATGTTTGGCACTGGGCCCACAAAAGGTTAATCCGGCCCTGACTCCTAGGTGTATGTGGGGTGGTACTGGCCGTGGCGAAGGCAGCCGGGCACATCCCTTTCTACGGGGCCCATTGACTGTTCTACCCTGGGCCCAGAATTGCTGTCACCAGGCCTGTTGTACACGCACAAAAGTAGACAATTCCTGCTCTGAAGAGCTTACAATCTAAATAGACAAGACAAAGTACGAGGGGATGGGGGAAACAGGAGGGTAATGAGCTAAAATGGTTTGAGTCCTACCTGGAGGGACATTCCCTATCAATCATTGGGTATTGCATAGTTATCACTAGGTGACTTCTCCCTTGTAGAGTTCCACAAAGATCAATTTTATCTCAGCTCCTTTTTTCAACATATACATGCAAGCACCTGGTGAACTGGTCAGACTCGAAGTCCAGCAACATGCATACGATACACAACTCAACCAATTCTTCACCTCATATGACCACACCACTACCACCAAGATGACCCAAGCTTGGATAAAATCAGCTTTTTGAGGAAGAACCGCTGACTGAAGCTGAATCTGAGCAAGAGAGAGGAGTGATGCTGGTGGCAGAGAAAAGTATTTTGAAGAACTTGCAGCCATGCTGCAGTCACCATTAGTTGGGGATACACACACACACACACACACACTTCAGTCCATAGTCTAGGAGTACTCTTGGATGCCTCTCTGACACTGAACTCTCAGATAGCAACATCCATAGTAACATTTTCTACCATCTACACTTGTCTACCATCCTGGTGGACAATGACCTGGCCTCAGTTATTCATGCTTTCACCATCTCTCAGCTGGACTGCACCAATGCATTATACGTGGACACAAAACCTTCAGCATTTAGGAAACTCCAACTAGTTCGGAATGCTGCAGCACATTTTCAGGTTACCCAGCAACACAGGTTACCCAAGACCCCCTTTTAAATACACTTCTTACCTGCTGCTGGTACTAATGCCTTTAGTTGTGTGAGAAGAGGCTGGAGAAAGTTTTGCAGCTGGAGAACCAGAGAAAGCATGCCTGCCACAAGAAGCTGCTAGGAGCAGGAGACAGACAGAGAGGCACCAGTGGTGGTGGTGGGGGGTCACTCTCTCTGCCGCTCCCACCCAGGAGCAGAGTTCCCTTCCCACTGATTGGCTGGTTGCCAAAAAAAACAACCTCAACAGCGAATCTGGAAAGAGCTGTTTTGAATGCCTCAAGTCTATGACTCAGAGCCTGAAACAGCTGCTCAGCAGGGGGAACAGCTGATCGGCAGGCAGCACTCCCGGCTCCGGCTCCGGTGCTGAAACAAACTGCTGATTGCTTACCCCCTGCAGCCTCGCTGAACAGCTGATGGGGGCCCCGGGCCCCCACGAGCCCCTTAAACACTTGACTGGTGCCAGTGCGTGCTCCAGCCCCGGAGCACCCACGGAGTCGGCGCCTATGGTCCCGATTTTACAGGGACAGTCCCGATTTTAGGGTCTCTCTTATATAGGCTCCTATTATCCCCCACCCCCTGTCCCAATTTTTCACATTTATTGTCTGGTCACCCTAGTTTCAAGTCAGGGCCTCAATATGAGCCAAAGTAATGGAAATGATGAGGAAGATAATGATGGAGCCTGATCGATCAGTAAATACAACCACTCTACAGAAACTATGAAAATTAAAAATGTTCATTAATTACCTCTGGGGATGATCCACCATAGAATTATGCATGTAACTTCAGTCTTATGAGTAGCAAGTGATAGATGGAAAATAAAGTCCCAATGTGGCATTTCTTGCACAGCCAAAGACTTTTGACTTGAATGGAAATTTCACATGTGAAGGAAATTATGTATTTACATCCCACCCCCAGCATCTGATCACCTTACAAATATTAATGAACTTTTATTCACAATACCCCCCAGGAGATATGGAAATATTATTCCCATTTTACAGGACTGAAGCAGAGAGAGAGAGAAAGTGACTTGCCCAAGATCTCACAGAAAGTCTGTTGCAGAGCTTGGAACTGAACCCAGATTTTCTGGGTCACCATTCAGCGCCTTACCCATAAGATCATATTTCCTTTCCAATCCTGAAAGGTGGTGAGTGCAGCTTGAAAGGGACTGCACACCCTTGACTTCAATATAAATTGAAGGTGTTCAGCACCTTGCAGGAGGCGCTCAGCATAATCAAGTCCTCGGTGATTTTACTGACTATCACTTTGCAAATATGTACCCTTCAAAGAAAGATGTTTTAATTCCTACCTGACAAAATTCTGCATCCTATTTGCCATTAAATGAAGTGAGAAAGCCAGAACAAAAATCTGTGCTTCAAGAACTGAAGACATGTTTTTAAATATTATCTTTTGGGAAGGAAACAAACCAAGTAATGATCTGTGCAAGGAAACATTAGACCAAAGAAAGAGTGAAGGATAAAAGGAAAGGGCATTTCTCATGGAATATTATGACACTATAATTCTATTCTTCAATACAAGAAGAATTCAGCAAATTACAGCTCAAAAGTCAAACATTATAGTGTCATAAATATCTCTGTGAACCATAATAGCTATGTAAACAGGTGTAATAACTGACTTCCTCTCAAATCTAATAGGGATACCTAATGAAATAACATTAGTCAACTCTCTTCAATGGGCAAAGGGGAAATTGATTATATGCATTAGACAAATTTAACATCAAATTCTGGATTTTGCAGCCAGAATTTAGGAGATTAATAGAGCTAGTCAACATTTTTCTACCTAAAAATTTCCCCATGATTATGGAGGTTTCAAGAAAAAATTTTTTTTTGAGAAACCAGTTTCATTTTTTACACATAAAATTTGAAATCAAACTAAATGAGAACTTTGTTTCAAATTTTTTTTCTCTTAGGAGAAGAGATGCAGAGGTGGGGATATCATTTGGCAGCAGTCTGAGGCATGGGGGAGATGCAAGCATGTCACCTTACAGATTGGCAGGGCCTGGAGAGCACACTGATCAATAGTACTTACCCCTCTCACTGAAGAATACCAAATATGATACCCTGTCTCCAGCTGTTAGGTTCACAAGGCAGGATAAAGGAATTGGGGAGAGATGCGGGAGGGAGGAAGAACAAGACATTGACAATGGGCTCATTCCAAATGTCTAACACAGAAGTAAGGGACACAAACCAGTCTTGTGTCCATTTCCTGATACTACTACAAGGCTTGTCTGATGAAGCTAAGGAATTTACCAAAGCATTCAAACCCTCAAAGGATAATGTTTGGGCTGTACTAGCTTAGCAAGGCAGCTCTGCCTACCATGCAAAAGTCCTCAATTCATATATAGGTTCTTGTATAATGACCCTCACTGGGGTATCGGAGTGCCTGGTTCTGGTTCAAGGAAAGTCAAGAAAAGTGTGAATTTAAAGTAAAAGTAGCAATTTCTCACACTTTTTTCCCCACTCCCCTCCCACTTTTTCTATTTGAAAACAACAAAACAAACGGGAGTAAGAAGTAGGAGGAGAGACTACTTCATCAAAACCCCAGCCAGTTTCTCAGATTTTAAAAACTTTTCCACCTTTTTCCTTTTTCTGGGGGGAAGGGGGGAAGGGGGCCGGGGAAAGTAAAAAGGATAGAGAAAATGGGGGGGAAATCCACTTTCAAGTAAAGCAGCAGGATGAATTAAAAAATGCACTACTTCTTGTTTTAAGTCCAAACACAAAAATGAAAAACTGCATTTTGGGGGGGGGGGGGGGTTCAAAAACTGAACTAACATGAAAAATTAAATGTGAAACAAAAATTCTCATTTAGTTTGATTTCAAAATTTGTGTAAAATAGTGTAAAAATGAAACTGCTTTCTCAAAAAAAATTTCTTGAAACCTCCATAATCATGGGAAAAATTTTAGATAGAAATATTTTGACTAGCTCTACTTAACTCTGGAGAAAAGAATAATTATTCCCTCACTTTGTCCAGAAATAAAGTTTATCTGAACTCTGTTGCATGACTTCTTACTTGGCTGCATTATTTATAGCCTGAAATGAAGTGTTTGACAGGCTTTTTCTGAAATCCTGCATTTTGCAAGAATTCTTGACAGAAGACATGTAATCACAGAATCCTTCACTCCCAAGCTTGCTTGTAGTTTGGAGTCTGTTCCTTTTCTACTAGGATAATTCTCAACATTAAAAACTGGACAATAGCTCTTCTAATTGGGATGTGTGAAGAGATGCTAGATTTGCTGTGTTCATAACCCATCATTGTTTTTAATCAATATGTGATTTTTTTCATACCCAGCGGAATGTACTGTGTAGAAATTATTTTCTGTAAGTAGGTTATGGGCATAACCCACAATTTTTTTACAACGCACAGAGAAGAAAGTACATGTATATTAGGACGGAAGAATCCCATGCACTGCTACAGACTAGGGACCGAATGGCTGGGCAGCAGTTCTGCAGAAAAGGACCTAGGGGTTACAGTGGACGAAAAGCTGAATATGAGTCAACAGTGTGCCCTTGTTGCCAAGAAGGCTAACGGCATTTTGGGCTGTATAAGTAGGGGCATTTCCAGCAGATCGAGGGACGTGATTATTCCCCTCTATTCGGCACTGGTGAGGCCTCATTTGGAGTACTGTGTCCAGTTTTGGGCCCCACACTACAAGAAGGATGTGGATAAATTGGAAAGAGTCCAACGGAGGGCAACAAAAATGATTAGGGGGCTAGAGCACATGACTTATGAGGAGAGGCTGAGGGAACTGAGATTGTTTAGCCTGCAGAAGAGAAGAGTGAGGGGGGATTTGATAGCTGCTTTCAACTACCTAAAAGGGGGTTCCAAAGAGGATGGATCTAGACTGTTCTCAGTGGTAGAAGATGACAGAACAAGGAGTAATGGTCTCAAGTTGCAGAGGGGGAGGTTTAGGTTGGATATTAGGAAAAACTTTTTCACTAGTAGGGTGGTGAAGCACTGGAATGGGTTACCTAGGGAGGTGGTGGAGTCTCCTTCCTTGGAGGTTTTTAAGGTCAGGCTTGACAAAGCCCTGGCTGGGATGATCTAGTTGGGGTTGGTCCTGCTTTGAGCAGGGGGTTGGACTAGATGACCTCCTGAGGTCCCTTCCAACCCTGAGATTCTATGATTCTATGATTCTATGATCACCAGTACAGGACATAATATAGTTTTGTCTCTATTGAGGTATTCCTAGTTAGAAATACTACATGGAATAATTCTTCCAAAATAGATTTACCCTCTAGGCCATTATTTTAGATGTTTTAATTTAATAGCTATTAATATTAGACATCTTATGATTTAGGCTGAAGTGTATCTAGCCATGTAAATTAAAGGGGATATACTTTCCTGCATATTTTACCTAGAGTAACTATAGAGGCATCTCCTTGTTTGTTGCAGGCGTAGGTATCGGACATCCACCGTTTTGTATTTTCAGTTTACATGCAGAATGTTAGTCACTCACTGTGTTTTCTCCTTCACCCCAGACTTTAAATTGGTTCTTTGTGTATTTAAATTAAGGAAAACAAGAAAAATAATCTAAATTGAAAAATAAATATTTTAATCCTTCTGTATAGGAAAAAGAAACAAAATAAGGATGAGTGTCAAAAATCAGAATCTTCAGGGACAGCAAAGAAGCAATGAAAAACAGATTAAAAGAAGAAAAATAGTAAAGGAGAAATATCCACTTATGGAATTATGAAAGATTCCCAGTTTAATGAGAATGAGGAAGATGTTGAAGCATAATGAGTTTATCAGTAGTATACCAGTTTGAACAATAATTTTATGTAAATATTATATAGTGAAGATACTGAAATTACAATAGGGGCAAGAAGATATTATTTAATACTGATAGGAAGAGGAACACTTGCTATGCTTAAATACTTCTATTTTTCACAGAAATCTGGTGAGATGGAATATAGGAATTTAACAGATTAACATAAAAAGCACAGTATCAAACAAATTTTCTGTCTTAAAAAAGTTTAATCCAGAAAACCAAGTGGAATGAGAAAATCTCTGAATTTTCAGTCATTCTCCAGGCAAAGACCACAAAGTTCACCATATCCAGAATGATGTAAGCAAACTGAATGGATCAATGTTTTAATTACAAGGGAGCATTGCATTGACCAGAGCAGGGTTATTTTTCCCCCCAACCAGGTTCAGAAACTGTGGTAAATATGAACATGCTGCCGAGGCCTGTCACATGCCACCCAGAACAGAGAATATATTAAGAGGAAGTCACTAATGTCTGTAACCTTTTGACTAATCAAACTAAATTCTCCTCAGATAGACAACAATGAGACAGAGGCTAATACAATTTATGCCTGGCACGCTCGCATTGCATTAATAGCTATGCTGAAAAGAAAGAGGTAAAGCTTAGAAAAACTCACTTTTCCATCTTACATGATCCTGCATTTGCACTGATTATAGTCATTATCTCCTCAGGCTACTCTCACAATACAGCTATCTGACAGAGTGAGGAAAACATTTACCACTGCATTGCCTTCTGTATCTATGATGAATATCCAATAAAGCAGCATCTGTTATGTCCCCACTGACATTCAAGATTATTGTGGTTAATAGTGTGGACCAAAAATGCACCTAATCTGCCAGATGCACTCACCGGATATGAGCATGTCTTAATTTGGGGGGGGGGGTGCGGGAGTGGGTGGCAGAGAATCATTTCAACCCTCATTTTCAATGGAGTGCCTAGAAGCTAGGTTCGTGTAATTGTCTAGAGAGCTTTTCAGTTCATGACAGCTATTTGCATTCTTGCTTTTTAAATAGCTTCAAATAAATATAAATAAAAGCAAACAGAGAAAAAGAAATTGCTATATATAAAAAAAGAGACTGTCTATAATCTCAGTTTTAGACAGGCGCATACCAAGAATGTGGAAAAACACTACATCAGCTTTCATTAATCACAAAAATTCCAAATGTCTCAAAAGTTTAAATCAAATATTAAATATTTGATTAATTGTTGATTTACGTTTGTGAAATGTATACTCATAATAAAAGATCTCAACCTTAACCCAGCAGTAATAGATAGATAACCACCCAGAACTCAAGAATAATAGAATGGACAGTGGAATCATCATTAGAGACTGGTTAGAGTACATTTTTAGAATTTTTAATCAATACTTTATTGTCGATTTCATTATCTGTAAAAATGAACCTTTTTTCTGTCAAAAATTCTATATATTTTGTCAAGAAAAAAGCCAACATCTTCCTCATTTAGCTTTCAAAATTCATTATTAAATTATCAGTTTCCCATATCCTACAAAACAGCTAGCACAGGACCTCACAATAATATGGAGTCCCAATGGTGGAAGTTTTACTTTCAAGGTCAGAGCCATGTCATTTCCATCAATCTCACCCAGGACAAATACTAGCACCTATGAACTCTGTTTTCAACATAAAATATTGCTGCATTTTTTAAAAAGGCAAATCTTGTAACTCATTCTGAGAACTGTTTAGAAATCTAAAGTGCAATATATAAAGTATGTTTTAAACTTGAGCTATCATAACAAGACTTTTAGGACCTGATCTTTCCTGGTGGAAAGAGTCTTATTGATCTCAATGGGCATTTGTTCAGGCTCTTTCAGAAATTCTATAGCATTTATAAGTTTCTAAATATCAGACAAAATTCCCCTACCACTATGACTTGTACATAGTCAGGAGCTTCAATCCCACTAAGCTCTTAGACTGAACCAGAAGAGTGAGTTAGATTTTTATAGAACTTTTCGTCAGGCATAGGGGTTACCACCAGATTGGAAGACCACCTCCCACATTATCACAGATACCTCACTAAATGTACTAAAACTAATTTGATAAGCATTTCTCCTACAAACAAAGGAATTTGAGTTTAGCGGTTTGTCCTTACTGTCATGTGTGCTTAATCTTAACCCTTTAAAACAAACTAATTCTTTAATAAATTCTCACACCATGAAATACCTATCTATTTGATCCAGTATTGGCTAGTTACATGCTTCTGTAGGGTTTTGTGGCAACTGTAGTTTCAGACAATGGGGAATATGCTGGGGCATCACTTTGAAATTGGAGCCAACCAGCTATTATTTAAATGGAACCTAAAATAGAAAAATAACTTTAAATTTAGAATCATGTATATACTTCATTCCCCTTTCATCTTTGCTCTTGGGCATCTCATTTTAAAAATGAATATTTTCAACATGTCCAAATATCTACTAATAAAATGGTAATATTCTATACAAATATATAGAGAGTGCCGAGAGTTACGTGCATTCTGTCTAAAGAACTCATCACCTCTTCCCCTCTTAAATCAGTCTATTTGTTTTACATATCAGCCTTAGTATCAAACATTTCAGAGAGTGTAACAGTGCCAGACAAATACAAAACAGCAAACAAAGAAAAATATTTTAAAAAGCAGCCACAAGATGAGAAGCCTTTAGTTTAGTGCAGAAAACAGCCAACTGGTGCAAGTGACAGGGCACTGGATAGTAGTCAAAGCAAGACAAAGACATCAGTCAGTAACACAGGGAGTGACCACACCTCCATCTAGGAAATAAAAAAGCCAAACACCTGGGACAAAGTGAAAACAAATTTAGGCCCTGCTCCTGCAATCCCATTTATACATGCTTGTCTTTGTGCATGTGGAAGCCCTGGGAGCCCCAGCTTCTTAGCAGCTTGTATAGTGGGCTGAGGGGGAGCCAGGAAGCCCTGACTGCCGAGGAGCTGGGAACCTGGATTTTTGGAACTGGAACTCCCAGGCTCCACCTCAGCCCACCAGGTGGGTTGCCAAGGAGCCAGGCAGGCAAGCTGGCAGGAAACCAGGCAGGTTTCCATCAGAATTTCATCAAAATCGACATTTTCCAATGCACTCCATCAGAAAATTTTCAACCAACTCTAATTACATGCATGCAACCCCAACAACTAGACAGTAATCTCAAGAATCAGTTCTCTTTAAAGGGTCCAGAGGCATTTTTTGTCCAAAAAAACCAAACAAACAAAAAACTTGTTACCAACTTTTTCCTAACAATTTGAATTTGCTGGTTTAGAAGCTATTTCCATGCTGGATTTTGACATTTAGATCCTCAAGCTTGCAAATAAATATAGCCAAAATTCACCAGAAATGCTTGATGTACTAACAGCATGTGCATGAACTTGTCAGCAACAAACTGTTTGCCATAATTCCTTTTCAGTCACGAGATCCATGTCTGTTTCCTACAGTCTCTGCATTATTTGCCAAGAATCAAGTAAAAAGATGAGGTATGTGAAGCTGATGAACAAGATCACAGATTAAGGGGGACAACAGCCATTAAAAAGAAACTGCAAGATGTCAAATATAGAGGGAATTGACAAAATTGAGTCCGTCTTTCATTCAGAAGACGGTATCAGAAGCACCCAATACACCGACAAAGACAAAATCCAGAGATTACAAGCACCAAGAGCATCTGATGCATCACAGGTGGAGAGCTACAGTCATCCCAATAAAGACACCAGTATCTGTAATACAAGATGGTTCAGTTTTATGAAAACTATAGACTAGAAATGATGCATGTTTTGTCAAGAAGTGTTGACAAAAGTCAAGAAGTTTTGTCAAGAAGTCATCCGCAAACTTTATTAGCACACTCCCATTTGTTGTGCAGAGGTCAGTAATAAAAAGATTAAATAAGATTGGTCCCAAAACCGATCCCTGAGGAACTCCACTAGTAACCTCCCTCCAGCCTGACAGTTCACCTTTCAGTATGACCCGTTGTAGTTTCCCCTTTTATCAGTTCCTTATCCACCTTTCAGTTTTCATATTGATCCCCATCTTTTCCAATTCAACTAATAATTGCCCATGTGGAACCGTATCATATGCCTTACTGAAATCAAGGTAAATTAGATCCACTGCATTTCCCTTGTCTAAAAAATCTGGTACCTTCTCAAAGAAGGAGATCAGGTTGGTTTGGCATGATCTACCTTTTGTAAAACCATGTTGTATTTTGTCCCAATTACCATTGATCTCAATGTCCTTAACTACTTTTTCCTTCAAGATTTTTTCCAAGACCTTGCATACTACAGATGTCAAACTAACAGGCCCGTACTTACCTGGATCACCCTTTTTTCCCCTTCTTAAAAATAGGAACTGTGTTAGCACTTCTCCAGTCATACGGTACAACCTCTGAGTTTAAGGATTCATTAAAAATTCTTGCTAATGGGCTTGCAATTTCATGTGCCAGTTCCTTTAATATTCTTGGATGAAGATTATCTGGGCCACCGATTTAGTCCCATTAAGCTGTTCAAGTTTGGCTTCTACCTCGGATGTGGTAATATCTACCTCCATAGCCTCATTCCCCGAGATTTGGAATGGCTCGGCCATTATGTTAATTGAATCTATTTCCCTTAAGTTAACGATCCTCATTCACACCTGTGTGACCATCTTGTTTATCACTTCAAAAGCTTTTTCTTCCCCTGCTGTCATGTTTCCTCTCAAATAATTAGCCTCTTAAGATTGGTCTATACACCTGGACCATCATGTTTCTCTGACTGTATAAATATCTGTCTGAAATATAATTTCATTCCATGCGTCTGATGAAGTGGGTACTAACCCACGAAAGCTTATGCTGAAATAAATTTGTTAGTCTCTAAGGTGCTACAAGTTTTTCTTTCTTATTTTCATTAAAGACTGAGGCAAAGTATTTGTTTAGATATTGGGCCATGCCTAGATTATCCTTAACCTCCACTCCATCCTCGGTGTTTAGCGGTCCCACTTCTTTCTTTGCTTTCTTCTTATTTATATGGCTATAAAACCTTTTATTATTGGCTTTAATTCCCTTTGCAAGGTCCAACTCTACATGACTTTTAGCTTCTCACTTTATCTCTACATGTTCTGACCTCAATAAGGTAGGTTTCCTTGCTGATCCCTCCCATTGTCCACTCCTTGTAGGCTGCCTGCTTTTTCTTAATCACCTCTCTGAGATGATTGCTCATCCAGCTTGGTCTACAGCTCCTGCCTGTGAATTTTTTCCCCTTTCTTGGGATGCAGGCCTCTGATAGTTTCTGCAACTTTGACTTGAAGTAATTCCAGGCCTCCTCCACCTTTAGATCCACAACTTCTGCAGTCCAATTCACTTCCCTAACTAATTTCCTTAATTTTTTTTAAGTTAACCCTTTTGAAATCAAAAACCCTAGTCACAGATCTATTTTTGTTTATTCTTCCATTCAGTTTGAACTGAATTAGCTCATGATCACTCAAACCAAGGTTGTCCCCTACAACCATTTCTTCTATGAGGTCCTCACTACTCAGCAAAACCAAATCTAAAATGGCATCCCCTCTTGTTGGTTCAGCAACTACTTGGTGAAGGAATCCATCAGCTATCGCATCTAGGAAAATCTGAGCCCTATTACTATTATTAGCACTTGTCCTCCAGTCTATATCTGGGAAGTTAAAGTCTTCCATGATCACACAATTCCCATTAGTATTTACTTCATTAAAAACATTAAAGAGGTCTCTATCCATATCCAAATCAGATCCCGGTGGTGTATAGCACACCCCAAGCACTATCCCAGGGGAGGCTCTAGTAGCTTTCTTCCCCAATGTGATTTTTGCCCAGAGAGAGAGAGAGAGAGACTCTGTCTTATCCATTCCATCACTTCTTATTTCTTTGCAGTCTACCTCATCATTGATATACAATGCTACTTCATCACCTTTACCTTTATTTCTGTCTTTCCTAAATGGCACATACCCTTCAATACCTGTACTCCAGTCATGACTACTATTCCACAATGTTTCTGTTATCCCTATAATATCTGGTTTCACTTCCTGCACCAGTAGCTCTAGTACCTCCATTTTGTTACCTAGGCTCCTTGCATTGGTGTAGAAACAAATATTTGCTGTTTGGCCTCGCTCACATTCTTTACCCGAGCGACAAAGAGTCTGTTAGTCTACAAGATGCCACAAGACTCTTTGTCGCTCTTGCAGATCCAGACTGACACGGCTACCCCTCTGATTCTTTACCCGATTAGGCACGGACATTCTATCTACCGCCAGTATCACCTATTCAACTGGTATCTACACTACCCTTCCTCATGTCCATTCTCCTACCCACGACTGTATCCTTTCTTACTTCATTTTCTTCCCTCTCAATGTTAAAATCTGGTGTGGAGATTACCTGGACATCTCCCAACCATCTCCCCCAAAAACCTACTTTAAAGCTCTCTTAATCAGTTGTGCCAGCCTCCATCCTAGAAGTCTATTTCCGTCCCTACTCAGGTCAAGTCCATCCCGAGAGAACAGTCCTCTATCCATGAATGCCTCCCAGTGGCCATACATCCCCAAACCCTCCTTATAGCACCACTGCCTGAGCCATCTATTGATCATCATAATCTTGTCACACCTTTGTTACCCTTCTCTAGGAATAGGCAGAATCCCACTGAAGATCACCTGGGCCTCAATTTTCTTGAGTGTCTTCCCCAGCCTGGCATAGTCTCTTTTGATATGTTCCAGTAAGAATCTAGCCGTATCATTTATTCCCACATGAAGGATAATCAGTGGATTCTTTCCTGCTCCCGTTAGGATCCTCTTCAGCCTCAGGTCCACATCCTGTATCTTAGCACCCGTCAGACAGCACACCTTTCTGTTCTCTGGATCATCTCTGGTTACAGGCCTGTCTATGCTTCTCAGTAAGGAGCCCCCCAATCACGTAGACCTGCCTTTTCCTGGTGATGGTGCGATTCTCCAGTCTATCCTCTGTTTCCTCTGGCTGCAAGTCCTCTTGATTCCTATTCTCCCTTGCAATCCTCTTCAACACATTCTGTATCCTCCTGGGGATCATATTTGGTGTTGCCATCTCCATTGACTCTTCCCCTTTTGGACTAGTTGCTCTTCTCTTCTTCCTTGCCCTCCCACCTTCAGTGACCACCCGCTGTTCCCCTTCTTCATTTTCCAACTCCGCAAACCTGTTCCTGAGTTCTGTTTCTCCTTCACTAGCCCATCTTTTCCTCTGCCTGGTTCTCTTAGTCACATGCTTCCACTGTCCATTTTCTTCACCCAGCAGCCTCCCCTCAGAATTCTTTGGTCCTGCTTCCATCTGCAAGGCTGAGCTTTTCCCTTCAGCCTCCTTGTGTTTTTGCTCCATCATCTGCTTGAACCCCCTTCTAAACTTGACCAGAGTTTCCACCTGCATCTCCAATCCTCAGATCTTTTCTTCCATCAGCTCTATCAGGTGGCACTTCATGCAGATGAAACTCATTTCAGGTAGCCTCTCCAGGATCATGTACATACCGCAGCTTCTACATCCAGTCATCTTCAATGTGTCCTCCACTGCTTGGGTCACTACCACTGCTGCCTTTTTATCTGTCACAGCCTTCCCACCTACATCCTGTTAGTTCAGGAAACACAAACCAAACCAAAACACCACCAACCCACAGCAAAAAAAAAAAAAAAACGCCACAAGCACAACACTGCCAGACCACCACACTTCACTAGCTTGTCTGTTCCTCTGCCTGGTTCTCCTAGTCTTCCCCCCAAACTCCTCCAACAGAACTCCCACTCAAACTCCCCTGTTTGCTGGCTCCTGTACCACTGCAGATGTCTGTCCTTACTTTCTCATTTTTACCATATAATTATAAAATACATCAATTGGAGTATAAATATTTCCTTACACTTCAGTCTATAGTATATAGAGCAGTATTCAACAAGTCATTGTCTCTATGAAAATTTAGTTTGTACTGATTTTGCTAGTGCTTTTTATGTAGCCTGTTGTAAAGCCAGGTAAATATCTAGATGAATTGAGGTACTCCCTGGAAGACCTCTGTGTATCCATAGGAGTAAACATACCCCTGGTTGAGAATCACTGGAATAGACAGTGTGTTTGACAGGTACTACAAGGAATCTCTTAAGGGTGGCACAATGCAAAAAACACTCAAGAGGTACAGAACCCATCAGAAGACTGATAGAAGGCAGATCTGTGCCTCGTCTAATCTAAACTGGATGAATTTCATTGCTCTTCCGGAAAATAAGGAGGACCTTGCAATATTTTGGAAGACCTGAGCAACTAATGACACAAGAACCACATGATAAAATCATCAGTCTGGCCAGTGACTTTAAGGATGAGGTTGCAGTATGGTGCTTGACGGCAACAGTTGATACCAATCAGCTGTGTGCTCATCAGGAAGAAGCAAACATAAGAATGATTTTACACCATGCCCGCTGACTTCATGCTGACAGCATGAATGTTGCAGTCAGGGACACTGATGAGCTTATTCATTTGTTAACTCACAATAGCAAAATGACATGTGCCAGCTTTCGTCCAAAGCTGCTTACATCAAAGGAACTGAAATACTTTCCTAGTCATGCGATTTGTATGGCTACAGTATGGACCCAGTGTGCTGAAAACTCTGCTCCCATTTCACTGGTTGTGATGTTGAACACAGCAAGAAGACCACCTGGAAAGTTTTTCAGCAGTACCATCAGGTTCTAACACAGTTTGGACAGGGACACTTCTGTACTCTGAGAAGATGAAGAATGAAGAAGAATTTATTTGTAAGATGCGTGGTGTGCCAAAGGTCACAGCATTGACAAATCATGTGCCATTTTGTTCACACGCTTTCGGGGATCAAAGTCCCACCCCCAACAAGTGATGCTCCTTTCTTCCACGTACAGAGAACTCATTACAGGCCCCAGTTTGGATACAGGCATACTGCCCAAATCCAGTACTTCCTTCTCCAAATACAAGGGGTTGGAAACAGGAGGATAGGGGTCTGGTGCAAGCTCATGTCATTGCCAGGAACACCAGCAGACTGGATGGAAGCAGTGTTCTGTAGCTGCACAACAGGATGCAAAAGTCAGCGATGCTGGTGCAGGACAGCACAACTTGTTTTTACAAGAGCACGCAAACGTAGAGAACTGGAACAAGGTTGTGTCAATGTACCTGACACCTAGTGCTAATGGACAGCATTATAAGTAGATGAGTCAGAAGAAGCTGTTGATCCAATCTGCCACTGTATACTAAAGTTTCTTGAAACAGTTAAACATTAACATGTGCTTAACTTGTATGCATTAAAATGTTTACTTTATGTATAGTCAAGAAAACATTTTTCCTTGTTTTTAAAATAGGTTTTTTTAGATCGTGTTGCATTTTGGGTTGCTAAATCAGTCTATACATTTGTTTCAAGGGGCTAATGCTCAAGTTTTAAGAATCAGGTGAACATGCTCTTTCATGGTTGTATAATGTATTAAAATATTTCTAGTGTCTCTTGCAAATAAGAAACTGAAATTCGATAGCTTTATAAAAAGGTTGTGCATATTGATCAGTTTTATGCCATCCTACACCTCATTAAGATCCAACTGAAGGATGTAAATCCAAAGGAATATGATTTACACTGCAGCGATTTCCACGTGTTATTTTGTTCTCTTTGTAGGAGGCCTTGTACACGACCTACAGCTTGGTAAAAACTATATTTGGCTTCAGCATGCCCTAATTATCTTTAAAAGACTGGTTACCAACTTTTAACAAATGTTTCTTACAATTAACTTTACTGAAAACCCAACTAGTCTACAATGATTTGAATGGGTCTGTAAGCATAACTGACAGAAGAACTTGACCTCTCATGTATTAGATGTAAAACCCAATAAAGGTAAATTTTGAAATGTAAAATAAACTCAAAGTGTATTTTTATATATACAGGAATAGATCCTCTCCATTTCCCATCTGCTTTGTGCTGCCTCAGCCAGACCTACAGTGTCACTCTCCCCACAGAGATTCCCCTAGTGTCACTGGAGGTACTCCAGCTTAAACTGGAGCAATAGAATTGTTGTAGTAACAGTGTCTTGGTATAGTAGAAATTGGAGTAAAGTGAAGCAGGCCCATTATTCCCCTCCTCCCCCAAATCAAAACTCTGTCAGGTTCTTTTAGATCTGGGGGATTTTGCCTCATTAAAACACTGTAGCCCATTCCCAAAGGAATTGAAACGGGAAGTTATATCTGTCAACCAAAATCATCTGTCACAGGCAAAGCAATGGAGATATTTTATGTAAAAGAATCATGTAAGCATGAAATTTAATTTCAATCTAGGCACATAATTTCTGCCAGTTACCCCTTTGATTTCTCTAGCCCTATCTTATAGAAGAATATACTGTAAAATGTCATTTTCTGTCTGTTTTCTTTTTTTCCCCCCCAGGGAGGACTTTTTACAAGTTACTTTATTATGTGAACTTTTTGTGCGGAATTTCAAAGGTGGTTATTATGGGGCTCAAATACAGGAACAGGATACATTTAATCTTTGATATAAACTATGGCAAAATGTCTGTGGGAAAAAGAGCCCCTGGTCAGTAAAGCCTTTTGGCTTATTTACATTCATTTTTTTCGGTGTAGTGGTATTTTCTCTTTACCTCTTCCTTGTTAAAGACAGCAGTTGCTTCAGAATCAGTCCTGTATTCATTCCATGTCCCAGCTGCTCCATTTAAGAAATGTAAAGTTTGGGTTATGCAAGAACTGCAGGATTGGACCCGACATTGAAATATTTTAGTATTCGGAAGATCAGTCTTTTGCCTATGCTAGTGATTCTCAACCTGTGGCCCAATCAGCACACAGCTATGGCTCATGTGACATCCTTACGGCCATACAGGTAGTATATATATTGTGTGGATGCGGCCCACATAACACAGAGAGCTGCATATGCGGCCCTCAATGGTAAATAGGTTGAGAACCACTGGCTAAGCAGTAATTTAGTATAGGGTATAGTATGCCTACTATAACCTAGTTTGGAATGTCTAAATTACCATGCCATAACATGTTTAAAATGGCACAAGCTTTTAAACAAATTTTTATAAGACCGATATTGATTTAAATATAGGTTCATGATTCATTAGGTTTATAACAAGGAGACAAATAGAATGCCATCAAATATAGCGTTATTTGTACTCTTGCTATTCATATTTTACCCACATATTTCATTCAAATGTTTCTATATGAATATGTAGCTGCACATGAAAAATAGGCAGTTACATAAGGTTAAATTTCTTTGGATATACAGTACTACCTAAGCAGTAACTTCCAGTATATGCAGTACTAGTTCTAAGAAAGCCATTACAGAATAAATTACCATGGCAAAATATTTTTTCAGTCCCAGGAACAGAGCGGAAGCACAAAATGGGTAAAAGAAAATGAGACATTTAAGGATTGATAATCATGTAGTGTATGCTCTGACAGACGAGGCTGTAGAATTTGATCCTCCTCCAGAAAACACTAGCCGTGCATTTTGAAAGAAGCATAGAACCAAAATTATAATATCCTGTAATTGCTTTAAAAGAACAAATGCCCTTTTTGGTTACTGCTAGAATGACACATGAAAACATTGTTTTATGCATAAAGCAGTGCACTTAGTGCCAGCTCTACACCAAATCTCTTTTTTTCTTTTAGGTGAGGCACTGCTTTAGTAAAGGTTAGTAATTAAAAGGCACCTTCAAAAGTGTACCATGCATTCTGGGCACTAGCACAGCTACTTTGAAAATAACCCTTTGCTTGGAAAAGCTAGCCTATAATGTTAACTTTGTGATTGAAGGCACATTTTGTTTTAACTCAGGTGTGTTTATTACTGTGAATTCTTTGGGTAGTTTTTCTGTGTGGAGTTTCAGTGGATAAACGGCAGCTCATGGTAACTGGTAAAGTGTTAATTCCCAGAAATCAGACCACAGTGTACTAGTTCTGCCTATATATGCAATTGTGCCACAGAGACCTGTAGGTGCTTAACTCGACATGTACGTGTGCAAATCCTCAATTTGCATGTGTCTTGGGTGCACAGATTCAGTGCTCTGGAACAGCTATGAATTAAACCCAGGCAGGACCCAGGGGTGGATTTACCGCAAAACATACCGTGCCCTGCCATGGGGCCCTCCAACGACAGGGGGCCCCAGAGTGGGGCACTTGGGCAGGACTGCGGGGGCAGAAGCTGTGGGGGGCAGGAGAGCAGGGAGGGCGCCTCACCTGCAGCCTCATGGGAGCAGGCGAGATTTACGGGTGGTGGTGAGCACAGGGCGGCTGCGCAGCCGGCCAGAGAGAAGGGGAGCTTTGAAGGGGAAACCACCGCTTCTCTCCAGCTGCGTGGCTGCCCCCTGCTCCTCCTGAATCCTCCGGCACGCGTTTGTGCCGCTCCCTGGTGAGCGGGGGCTGGCGCTGGCCACCAGAACTGTCACAGAGCCACAGATGGGGAGGCTGACCGGGGGAGGTGAGCAGAAATGAGCGTGCAGAGGCAGAAGGGCGCTCAGGTGGCCACCAATGGAACCGTGCCCCCCCTCACCTTCAGGTGGGTGTTCAGCCCACGCAGGTCTCTGTCTGCTTCTCCAGGCCAGCCAGCGCATGGCCACTGGGGCGCCGAAGCTGTCCTCGGTGGCCATGGAGATCTTGGTGTCTCCTCTCCTGTCTCCTTCTTCAGCTCTGTGGCGGCTCTGCTCACACACTGGGCCCCCAACCCCACCCCTTCTGCCTGAGGCCCCACCCCTTCTGGGGGGGCCAGAGACGGCCTCCCGCACCTTGCTCAGGATCCTGGCAATGCTGTCAGCAGCCCTGCCTGCACCCCTGGTTCCTTTGCCTATGGTTGCGGCTGCCGCCCTGCGACCAGCACCATGGTCTGGACCCACGGCTGGAAGGAACAGGGGCTGGCTTTCAGCACTCCACTATTAAAAACATTCCAGTGCCACAGGCGTTAAACCTAATTGGGTGGTCCATGGCCCACCCAGGCCCCATCCTCCCCTGTGGCTATGCCTCTGCTCTTTCAGACATTTTTAATCTGCCTAAAATCAAGGTTAGTTTTTAGCAATAATTTTAAGCGACACTACGAGTCTGGCAGTCAAAAATGCAAAAAAATGAAGGCGAGGCAAGAAGATGAAGCTAAGAAACAGGACAGTTTGTCATCTTATTTTAAAAAGCTTCAAGTATTGAATAGTGGACATTCATCAAAAAGTATGGGTGAGGAAACATCTGAATTATCTGATCACTTGCCGAGTTGTGGGGATACCATGATGACTGCAAAAGTTAAACAAGTGGACTCTGAAGTGTCAATGGAACTACAAAATATTGGTAATTTTGTCGACGTAAGAGAAGAAACCTACCCTGAAGACATTGCATTATGTCCAAAATCTGTTTAATTGGATATGATAGAATTTTTCTTAGTAAATAAACAGAAAAACATCGGTAATATGGAAAATTTGAGAAAAAAAAGAGTATGAGGTTGGAGGACAAAAGCAATTTAGAGGTCCTCAGGAATCTCATTTTCTGAGGATGACAGAAATGAGAAATTGGTTGATTTTTTTGGAAACCACCAAGGCAGTCTACTGTTATATTTGAAAATTATTCCCTGACCATAGTAAAGGAAAACATACATTTGTCAACTGGCACGCTAATTGGAGAAACATTGCAAGACATATTGCTGATCATGAATCTTCCAAAGCTCATATTAATGCTATGTGTAAGTTTGTTCAAAGGTGTAAAGTATCTGGAAGAATTGATTGTGCTATCGGCTCAGTTTGAAAAGGAGTGTTCTTATTGGAAGAAAGGGTTGAGACGTGTTGTTGCCACAGTCAAACTGCTGTCTTCTTCTGGACTCTAAGAGGACATGATGAGTCATCATTGCCAAATCAAAAAGGTAATTTTTTAATGTGTCTTGAATATCTTAGTGAATTTGATAATTATCTCAATGAACATTTGAAAAATTATCAGTATTGTGGCTCAGGGAAGACCACATTTTTAACGCACCAAACCTATAATGAATTCATCACTATAATACAGGGGTTCCCAAACTTGGCTCGTGGCTTGTTCAGGGTAAGCCCCTGGTGGGCTGCGAGACTCTTTGTTTATCCGAGTGTCCGCAGGTATGGCCGCTCACAGCTCCCAGTGGCTGCGGTTCGCCGTTCCCAGCCAATGGGAGCTGTGGGAAGTGGTGGAAGCTGTGAGCGGCCATACCTGTGGACGCTCAGGTAAACAAAGCGTCTCACGGCACGCCAGGGGCTTACCCTTAACAAGCCACGAACCAAGTTTGGGAACCCTTGCTATAATGGCAGAGCAGCTCAGAAACCAATTTACTGATGAAGTAAAGGAAGCCCTTTAAAGGAAGGGAAGGAAGTATCCAGCTACTCTAACTCTAGTCAAGCTCACTGTGCAATAATGTGGATCTAAATTAAAATACCATCCTCAAAAGAGGCCCCAGGATGCAAACTCTTCATTAAGCACTAATTGGTTAACATGCTTCCATTAGCACTATATAGGTATTGTGCCACATAAGGTACTTAAAATTGTGCTTTAGCTGGAATTAAACACACATAATGGAACATGTTAAGAACATCTGTCTGTAAAAGTTATGCAAGAGGCTACAGTGACCAAGCAGGAAGTGATGGTGATGGCAGAAACTTAATACTTCGCTCTGGCCACTCAATTATCTTTTTTTGGTGGTTCCATGGTTCGCTTTTCTAATCCCTCCCTCAATCTCCTCTGTCTTTGCAGCCAGTATTGCTTAGCCACTATATTATTCCACCAGCAGACCACCACCTGTTGCTCAGATATATTCAGAAAGCCCTGTAAGACTCTTCCCTCCCCCTCAAGAAAATCAAGTTCTGTCCATAATTTAAGATTTAGCTTAAAAACTAGATGTTTTTTAATCTTTTAAAGTATCTATATGTTTTCAAGAACCTTACAAATCTTTAATTTTCATGCTGTAACTGTCACTGTCATGGTCAGTAGATATGTAATTATGCTTACAGGTTTTTGTTTTGTTTTGTTTTTAAGACTGTCAAGCAATTAAAAAAATTAATCGTGATTAATTGCACTGTTAATAATAAAATACCATTTAAATATTTTTGGATGTCTTCTACATTTTCAAATATATTGATTTCAATTACAAAACAGAATACAAAGTGAACAGTGCTCACTTTATATTTATTTTTATTAGAAATATTTGCACTGTAAAAACAAGAAATAGTATATTTCAATTCACCTAATTTTTTTAAATCTTTTTATCATGAAAGTTGAATTTATGAATGTAGAATTATGTACAAAAAATAACTGCATTCAAAAATAAAATAATGTAAAACTTTTGCACCTAAAAGTTCACTCAATCCTACTTCAGCCAATCTTTCAGACAAACAAGTTTGGTTACAATTTGCAGGAGACAGTGCTGCGCCCCCCCCGTGCCCCCCCAGCAAAAATGAGTGCCGCCCTGCCAAAACAAAACAAAAAACCCCCAAGCACCGCCCCGCAGAAACAAACCCTCCCCCGAGCGCAGCCCTGCCGAAACACACCCCCCCCCGTCCCCAAGCACCGCCCCACTGAAACAACTCCGCCCCCCCACCCAGAGCGCCGCCCCACCGCAACAAAAACAAAAAACCCCAAACGCCGCCCCTCCAAAACAAAAAACCAACCTCCTCTCCCCGAGCACCGCCCTGCTGAAATAAAAAAAATAAACCCCCGAGCGCCACCCCGCTGCCCCAAGATTGGCCGCTCCTTAGAAGGTGCCACCTCAAGCATGTGCTTGGTCGGCTGGTGCCTGGAGCCGGCCCTGGCAGGAGATAATGCTGCCAGCTTCTTGTTTACAATGTCACCTGGAAGTGAGAACAGGCATTCGCATGGCACTGTTGTAGCTGGCGTAGCAAGAAATTTACATGCCAGATGCGCTAAAAAGTCATATGTCCCTTCATGCTTCAACCACCATTCCAGAGGACATACGTCCATGCTGAGGATGGGTTCTGCTCGATAACAATCCAAAGCAGTGCAGACTGAAGAATGATTCATTTTCATCATCTGAGTCAGATGCCACCAGCAGAAGGTTGATTTTCTTTTTTGGTGATTCGGGTTGTGTAGCTTCCGCATCTGAGTGTTGCTCTTTTGAGACTTCTGAAAGCATGCTCCACACCTCGTCCCTCTCAGATTTTGGACGGCACTTCAGATTCTTAAACCTTGGGTCGAGTGCTGTTGCTATTTTTAAAAATATCTCACATTGGTACCTTCTTTGCATTTTGTCAAAGCTGCTGTGAAAGAGTTCTTAAAACGAACATGTGCTGGGTCATCATCTGAGACTGCTATAATAAGAAATATATAGCAGAATGCAGGTAAAACAGAACAGGAGACATACAATTCTCCACGATGGAGTTCAGTCACAAATTTAATTAACACTTTTTTTTAAATGAGCATCAGCAGCATGATGGCCAAAGCATGAAGGGGCATACGAATGTTTAGCATATCTGGCAGGTAAATACCTTGCAACGCCAGCTACAAAAGTGCCTGTTCTCACTTTCAGATGACATTGTAAATATGAAGCAGGCAGCAGTATCTCCCATAAATGTAAACAAACTTGTCTGTCTTAGGGCTTGTCTTCACTACCCGCCGAATCTGCGGGTAGCAATCGATCTATCGGGGATCGATTTTTTGCGTCTCATTAAGACGCGCTTAATCGATCCCCGATCGCGCTCCCCGTCGGCTCCGGAAAACCACGTCATCAAGCAGCGCAAGCGGAGTCGACGGGGGAGCTGCAGCGATCGACACGCCGCCGTCTTCATGGTCAGGTAAGCCGATTACGATACGCCGACTTCAGCTACGTTATTCACGTAGCTGAATCTGCGTATCGTAGATCGACCCCCCCTTCCCTAGTGTAGCCCTGGGCTTAGTGATTGGCTGAACAAGAAGTAGGACTGAATGGACTTGTAGGCTCTAAAGTTTTAAATTGTTTTGTTTTTGAGTGCAGTAATGTAACAAAAAAACCCTACATTTGTAAGTTACACTTTCATGATAAAGAGATTGCACTACAGTACTTGTATGATGTGAATCAAAAAATACTATTTCTTTTGTTTATCATTTTTACAGTGCAAATATTTGTAATAAAAATAATATAAAGTGAGCACTGAACACTTTGTATTCTGTGTTGTAATAGAAATCCATATATTTGAAAATGTAGAAAAACATCCACAAATATTTACAAAATTTCAATTGGTATTCTATTGTTTAATAGTACGATTAATTGCGATTAATTTTTTTTGAGTTAAATCGTGTGAGTTAACTGCAATTAATCGACTGCCCTAGTTTTGTTTTGTTTTTAGAAAGTGCAACAGGACTGCTAGAAATTCATGAAACAATATTAAATCGAATTAGGTTGCTTTTAATGTTCTGCAACTCAGTACGAATTGGAAAGCAATGTGAAATTGGCCTGATAGCAGCGAAGTGCATTTGTCAGCAAAAGGTCAATCATGAGGAAACAATCCAATTCATGAGTGTTGGACACATTTAGTTTTAAAAAAACCAAACTCGTTTTTGTACTTTGCATCACTGTTCATTGCCAAGATAGAGAACTAAGAGATGTGAAAACAAGTGACCAAAATAAGTGAAAGTATTTTAAAAGTATGTATTGCTTATTGGATGCACTACCATTTTACAGATTAAAAACTGTTACTGTATAAGTGCTTTCGTTCAAAATACAACTAAAATGCTTTTACTCAGAGTGAAGTAAGGAGAGCAGTATAGTCTTAGGTAAAATGAAAGGCTGTCACATTCCTAACAGTTTTACTACTTTTCCACACTATACATAGCAACTAGCGACCTGAAGTTAAACTACTAATGGGCATCCTCACATCCTTGGCTCTTATGCCCTTCAATGGGAGTTTTACCCAAGTACAGATGGAGGATCATACCCAACTTCATTGTTAATGATTTGAGTGTCATCAGTTTGTTTAGTGTGTATAAAACAAGGTGATACAGGTGTCAACTACAGTGGACGTTTTCTAGATTTACACAGGTGTACTGAAAAGCAGAATTTGGACCACTCTTTGCCTCAAATAATTTACTTTCTATGGGCCCAATACTCCCACTGACTTTGGTACAAACAAACTTTGCACATTGGGCCAAAATTAGACAAAATACTACTTATATAACTGACTTTTTGGGGAAAAAAAAAGTTTTATCCACTCCAAATTTTACAGTTACTAAAGCTCAATTTAAAGCCATGACATTTTATACATATAGTCACATAGCTGGAATATTAAATACGTTTAAATTATATAATCAAATGTACCTACTTCATAAAACTAATAATTAAAAAAGTTCTTTCATGAATACTCAAATGCCTATACTTGCTCTTAGAGATACTGTGGTAATGCCAAATGCCAATAGCATGACAAAGGGCTCTAGACTGCTCTCACTGAAAGCAAGCAGTGCTTCCTCAGATCCATTAGAACTTATGATTTTTATGTTCATACCTTATGCATTACACAGGAGATCTGGAGAAATACCAGTGAAAAGGGGACCAGGAAGGAAGCTCCTTTCCCTTTAATGCACTTGGAGGTAGATCCTCAGCTGCTATAAATTGTCACAGCTCCCTTGAAGTGAATGGAACTTATTTGCATTAGTTGCTGATCTGCCCGTAGCGTCCAGAGACTGAATGACCCTAGACAGCCTGTGAAATCAGAACTCACTTCATCTTGTACTTTGCACTGTTCCACGGTTCTCTGCAAAAGCAATTCTAACAATAGCTCTTAAATTCAAAAGTAGTATTATTTTGCACATATATGACAAGTTTCATCTCTATTTATATTTTCAGAGATTGTCATAGTATGTGCTATTGCTGGTTCAGAAAACTGTAAAACAACACAGTGACAGATTCAAAAAGTGTAAATATTAATCCTCTAATAGATTATGGTTCACTGCAGATTTCACTGAATAGTCAACATTGTTACTTCTAACTTCTTTGTAATAATGTTTTGTATAATCCACATGCACAGAAAGAGTAGTGATTATCATGTTGCTAGCAGAAAGATTTGAGACAGTGTTTATAACAGACATGTTGGATAACATTTTCAAAAAACTCTTCATCAACAAAACAGCTTAAGTCCCATTTTCAAAAGGGGATTAGGCACATCAGTTTCATTGACTTTCCATAGGACTTAGTCACATCTGAAAATTTTACTCTTCATCTACACACAAAGCTGTACTGATTAAACTAAATGACTTAATTAAACCAGTGCAAAATGTTTATGGACACCTAAAATCAGCTTAAACGTGCTTTATATTGCTATAGCATAACTGAGTAAGGAATCAAATTTAAGATAAAACTATATAAACCAGGTTTAAATCAAATTAAATGTGTCCACACAGGGGTATTACCTTGGGTCAAACTGATAAAATTCTGAGTGTAGATGAGGCTCAGGAGAAGCAGTGTGAACAAATGGGAAGAAAGCCACCATACAAATAAATGTTGAAAAGCAAGTAAAGGAATAAATTATAAAATGTGATCTGAGCATCTATTTTAATAATTGAGTATTATCAGAATGCTCCCCCTTCCCTGCAGTCAATGGGAGGAGATCTTGAACAGACTGCAGGGAATGTAATAATGCCAGGAAAGAATGGGATCAGGGGAGGAGGGAAGGGAAGAGAGAGTGACAAGACAGCATGCATAGCAAGACAGAGGCCACCTGTCTGCCACCTTCTAATTGGCTTGGAGACAAGATTAGCCAACTGTCTCTCCCTGTGCACCACTGTCCCCTGCTGCCACCTATTTAAACTCTCACAAGCTTCTTAAAAGCCTCTTGCTCCTGTTACCTGCCTTGCCTGCCCCTAGATGTAGAGTAGGATTTGTGTTTTTACGGGCCTGCAGATATGACTGGTCAGCTTTTGAGGTTCAGGGTCCCATTGGACCAAACTAGAAGATTTCTGGTGGGGTTTTTCCCCACTTTTGTCACAGCATCATGGAGGCACATTTGGATTTCATGCATTAGGACCTGGAAGTTCAATATTGATTAAGGCAAGACTGTAGCTTATTGCAACTTGCAACCAGTGTCCAGTAGAGTTAAAGGATAAGAGGGCCAACTTCTGAGGTAAACGAGACCAAGCATTCTGCTGGTTAATCATAAGCCTATAGGAGAAGGGGAGATGTCAAGTCTTCAAGGACTGAAGCTCCCCCTTTGGTAACCTTTGTCCCCCTCCTCCACACAGTATGAGGGAAAGAGGATTCAGTACTGGGTCCTAGCCGGGGTCTAAACTACTCTACCTTGTATTATTGGTGATAACCCTGTAACCCTGCAATGGAACCAGCTAAATGCCTGATATCTGTACCCCTTAAAGTACAGCTTAAGTAAAGCTTAAATCCCTCTCATACACCCGTGATTCATTTGCCTGTGTATTCTGATCTGTTTTACAGATGGGGAAAGTGATGAAAGAGAGGATAACAGACTTGCCCAAAGTCTCTCACACTAGACAAAACTACCTCATTATGAGCAATTGATACTATATACAATTAAATTCCACTAACCGAAAATACTTTGTATAAGTAAAATTTCTGAAAACCCTAGTAGAATCCATATAATTAGTATCAGCACCTGAAATTTATCGGATTCATACATATCGGCTTAATTGTAAGAATATTTTTAGTTTACAGTTTCATTTGAAACATTACAATAAAGATAAATGTCCAGATTATATGGCAGTTTCCAAAACTGGGAAAGATTTGGAGAAGTTTAGAAGCGCATTAAGATAATGAAATATCTAGTGTGACATAAGCTAGTTATAGGGTCGTGTACCATACTGTTTACTGTTAGCAATGAAAGATATGTGCTGTATGCGCACCGATTGACACTTGGAGGTACTATACATGTTTTGGGTTGCATCTGACCATTCTTGTCTGTTTAAAACAAAAAAAGCATTCTCCCAGTGCAAATATGAAAGATCAAGTAGTGAAAGATCAAGTAGATGAAAGTAGTGCAAAGCCCTACTAATCCATTCATAGAAGGGGGGAGGGATAGCTCAGTGGTTTGAGCATTGGCCTGCTAAACCCAGGGTTGTGAGTTCAATCCTTGAGGGGGCTATTTAGGGATCTGGGGCAAAAATTGGGGATTGGTCCTCCTTTGAGCAGGGGGTTGGACTAGGTGACCTCCTAAGGTCTCTTCCAACCCTGATATTCTATCATCTGGACAAACCTCTACTGCATTCAAAGCTCACATAGTCAAAGTAATTGAACCTTGGAGCCACAGATTGGAGTCCACAGTTCTGTTCATAATTCAGCTTCCTTGCTGCTGATAGAGATTATTTGAAAGGTATCTGAATGCACTGATGGATCTTGGTGAAGCTGTTATTCCTGGATTAGAGAGTTTGGTCTTTTTCTAGAAGGGCTCTTAGTGGCATATTTTTTCAATTTCTCTAGCCTTAGTACCTATGCTAAATGTAACATTGTGTATTGTTAACAGTCATTTCCACTTCATAAACCAGCATGTCATCTTCCTAAAATGTCTTTGCCATCTGGAGAGACAGCTGATAGTTAGTCACCTAGGATCCTGTAGGAGGTTAAGCTACAGTTGCCTGAGTCAGACAAATTACAATACATTAGCCAGTGCCAAATTCCTCCATTGACTTATGACAACATCTATTGATGATTGACCAATTTTGTCAATTAAATTAAATTAAAAAGTTTTTAAAAAAGACTGCACAAGTTTCAAACAAAATCACTTTTTAAATTGGATGTTCATTCACTTACAGAAATATGTTCTGACTTTGAACACTCCATGTCAGAATAGAATTGTACTATTTTTCATAGGTTTTATCAACAGAACAGAGGCAAAGAATCTTAAAATACACAGTTTAATAAAATAGAATTAACACACTTGACAAATTCCTTATCTTGACATACTTTTTTAAACATTTCTATAGTATGCACACTGTATTTTTCTTAATATTAAGATGACATTTTATAGAAAATCTCTGCCAAAAAGGAGGAATCAAAGAGCATCTAAAAATCCAAAGCCAGGTTTAGATCTTAATACTCATCTCAAACATGTCAGCTGTTTCCCATGTTAGTTCAAATAAAATAGCTGGTGCACACGTGTGTGTCCGCATGTGTAATTTGTGCAGACACACACACACACATACACACACACAGAGTAAATTAGCATTTACCTTTTGGTCATAATGCTGTGAGTATAAGCCCCACATCCAGACTTGGAATTATAGCTCATGAAAAGATTGTAGTAGCAATGCAATTACATGTAGCACTTACAGGTGCCTTTAGATAAAACATTAAATTAAGGTTTCTGCAGACTGTCTAGATAAAAAGTTAAAGATCCCATTGTATTTTCTAAAGAGTAGGGGATAACTATGATATCCTGGCTTATATTACACTCAGTACAAAGCCAGTTTCTACAGTTTAAAAGTGTATGTGCTACTCTTGATTCCTTTATGGCTCCTGAATATGGACTTCAATAATCACTACAGGTAGATCCTCTGCTGGTGTAGTTTAGCATATCTCCACTGACTGCAGTAGAGCTATACTGATTTACACCAGCTGAGGATCTGGACCTATGTTGTTAAATCAGTAAGGCGTTCGCTCTGGAGAGTACAGATGATGTGTTTAAAGCACATAGTTAGGGCTGTTCTTAACAGGGATGGACAGCTTTCCTGAACTGGAGCCTAAGATTTCTACTGCATAGCGAGACCTCGCCACTCTCAGAAAACTTACCAAATTGCTACCACCAAAAACATTTTTTCCCCTGCTTCAAGTAATCTACGTCCCTTCAATAATTTACCCTTACCATATACATTTAATTCAAGCTTATATCAGGAAAGTGCTTTTGTCAGTATAGCTTATACCACTTCCCCAACAAGATAAGCTCTACTAGCAAAAAGATTTTATGTCAACATGAGAGGCTTCTGTTGGCACAGCTATGTCAGTCACAAATCACACCTCAGTACATCCCTGACTAACACAGCTATGCTGACAAGTTTGTAATGTAAACCTGGCCAAAATTGCTGTGTCCCCATCTTAGATTGTAGCCTCCTGGGGCAGGAACCTATTTGTTATATAGTACAGAATACACAGAGCTCACAGAACAATATAGGAGCTCAGGAAGTGACACATCTGATCAGGCCCAGGGAACATCTAATACCCTGTATTCAACAATGGTCAGTGCCAAATGTTTCAGAGGAAGGCTCAAGAAACCATATAATGGATAATTATACAATAACCTACCTGGGGCACCTTCTATTTATACCCAGGCAATTAGTGGTCAGATTATCATATGCTTATAAGAGGATCTATATACTCCATATTTTTATAGTACGTAATGTAACCGTGGCTGTTGCCATCATCCATATAAAACATTTGTTTGTATTTAAATCCTGCTGAACTCATATTATTTGGTAGCAAACATCTTGCTGTTTGGTTGTGCTACAGGTTATTGTTCAAATTAATTTTCTGTTGTAGCAGATTTTCAAAGCCTTGTCAGTCAGATTCCCATTTGGAGCAGAATTCAGTGATAAAGACTTAGGTGTTTTCTTAGTGTAATGTGTTCGTTTACTAACTGTACACAACTCCCATTTTCCTGAACAGGGGTGGAAACAAGAACCACACAGAAAACTCCTTGCAGAAACCTCAGGTAAAGAATCTCTGCTCTGATCCCAGAAGTAGCTGTCTTATACCTCCCTCTCTCTTGAGCCTCATACCAGACAGACTGCTTAACTGTCTCCTTTTCCTTCTCTACTCCTTTACCCCGGGAAAACCCTAGTTCAGATAGCTCATCAAGATCACATGGCCTAGAAAAGGCGAGCCTGGTAGTCTACCCTCCCATTGTGCAGCTATTCTGCAACATTAAAGGAACCTCAGAGCTTCAACAGCTAGACCTAAAGGACTGCGCTTTAACCATCAATGACTCTGAGCAAGGTTACTACATGGCATCTTTAGCTATTCCTGTGTGGATTTTCATCCCAGGTGCTTATACACCAAATACAAATGCCTTTTGCCATATGAAAAACAACCAATGATTTATGCCAAAGGAGACTTTTCAACTATTATTGGTTTGTGAGTTTTACTACAGGAAAATTATTTCAAGAATTTGAAAGCCATGGTTCATTTGGACTAGGGTGGCTATCGTACTTGAACTCTTATTTTATTTTTATATGTATACCAGCCTTGAACAATGGGATTATTTTCAGGTGGAAGATGAGAGGAATGCCTGGCAAACAAAAAATAAATTTCATTCAGGATTAATAATCTAGTTTACCTGAAAATAACCAATAAATATGCAGTGATTAAATGATCATTTAAATGAACTATCCTATTATATAAACTTATTACTCAAAAAAGGAATGCAATTTGATATCATATGAATAGGTGTCCATAAACTGCAAGCCAGCCATCAGTTCATGCTTGTAAATAGTCTTCAGACCAAATTCCATTCCAGATTTGATAGAATAGTGGTGGTCACAGTCTTCCAATATATTAACTGAAATTGATTTTTTCCATAACATTAATTCTATCAACTCTAGGTTTACTTGTCCAATAAGTAACTCTCATGATTCCTGTAGCTTCCTTATCTCTGTCCCTGAGGAAAGCAAGATTACCCAGTCTTAAATTTTAAAAAAAGTTTCTCTCTTTGGCAGCATCTAATAAGTATATTAAGCATTCCACATTCAACATTCTCACCTTGCATAAAAGGTAGAACATGAAAATCCCAATGAAATAAGGGGGACTTTACTGAACTTTTTCTCAGAAATTCCTTCCAAGTTTGATGGAATCTGAGCTCATGGAGTTCGATTCATTAGTCTTAAACTGCTATTACTCTTAAACTCTTCCTTCTGGACACTAGAAATACCAAGAATACATTAAACTCAGCACATTTTTGCCACCAAGATGTATGAGGAAGGAAAGTTTACAACAAATAAAGCAGAAGCTGGGACAACAGCAGTTCATTTGCTCCTGATGCATCTTTCTGCTGTGTATATTTTGTACTGTAAGAAGTCAGCTTTCTAATGAAGAGTTTCACAGGAAAATTATACTGTCTACTCCACAGGTTCAACCAATTAAGGCAGTCACTGCCTTAGGGAGCATTAATAATCCCTTGCCAATGAAAGAAGCTATTTCGATAATAGATGAAAACAACTTTAAATTATTTTAAGAGTATATTGTATAAAATTGTGAACTGCCATAGTAATTAAGTTAAAAGAAAACTACTAATTACATTGCTGCATTTTACAATAACTGTACATTACTGTCCAAGTTCTTCATTCTAATCATTGGTCTGCTCCTTAGATTCTTGAATTTTGTATTCACTTAACTAGACAATTACTGTTCTAAATGAAACTAATTACTGTCAAAGTGTTCACAAAAGGAATTTGAAATAAGAAACAATACATTTTTTAAAAGATACATTTGGTGAAATCCTAGCTACATTGAAATTAATGGGAATTCTACCATTGACTTCAGTGGAGCCAGAGTTTTACCCACAGTATTTTGGATTGTTAAAGGGGTCAGAGTAAACTTCTGCCAATTGTTAATTCCTTTGTCTTTTAATACTTATGAAAAGAAGTATAGTTACTCAACTTTGAAAAACTAGAATTTTGCTATTCATTTTGGCTCACTTTGCGGTCAGTAGATAATCGTTCAAACTACTTGTTAACACCACAGAGCAGCATTTGGAAATTGCTCATTAATAGGAAGAAAGGTAGTGTGACAAATGAAAAGCACCACCATTTACAAATCTCAACAGTCGTGTGTACAATTGGATGGATTCAAGTGATATTCCTTCAAAAGTTTAGCTAGGTCATTTTATATGTATGGTAAGCTGTGCTTTGGGAGAAGAGTAATCATGTGAGTGCATAAAATATTTGAAGAAAGAGTTTGAATTTTGCAGATTAAAGACTGAAGATTTATTGAAACTATGTTCCAATACCTGGGGGTGGAATCAAGAAAGGGACATAGGTATGGCAATTCTGAGTCACAATGCCTAACTTTTGGACACCTAGAAACAAGCATCACCAGAACAAAACTGCAATCCACAAAGCTGTGGTAGGCACCTCATGTCCCTATGCAATGAATGTGGAGAGATAGGTGCCTAAGAACACAATCCACAAAAGACAGCATTCTAGGCAGCTCCCTGACTAAGCTCAACTATGGGAGATGCCAATGTGCTAAGCCTGCCCCATTCTCAGAGACGGGAACTTATCCCTAGTTCCACTAGTGATCCATGAATGGGAATCCTTCTTAGGCGCCTATGTAGTTTCTTGTGGGAATGGTGAGTTAGTCACCTGCCTTGCTTCATACAAAATGGCCAGAGGAGGAAGTGGTGCTCACATAACTCTTAGCCCAGTGATTAGAGTACTCACCTGGGATATTGGAGACCCAGATTCAATTGCCTCTCCCTGGCAGAGGGGAGAAAGAATTTGAACTGGGGTCTCCCACCTCTCAGGGTGCTCTAGCCACTGAGCTATGAGAAAAGAGCCCACCATGCTCTCCTCTGGAAGCTGTGGTGCTCTGGGTAAATAATCAGAGTCATTGGAGCAGGTGTGCTGCTCCCCGGGTGCATGCCTCAACCACTGCCTACTGTTCTATAGTCATTCATTCTCTCTCGCCCAACCACTCAGGGGAAGAGTGGCTGGGCCAGAATGTGAGAATGACTGTAGAACCGTGGTCAACTTTAATCCCTGGCCTAAAACGTATAAGGTGGGCACCACTACCTCCTCCTCCTCCAACTGGCTTAAATGTGGCCCAATCTAGGAGATGTACTCAGAGAGCACCTATCAGATGGGAAGATAAATGTTTGTCTTCCCCAGGTTTGTGAATTGCTCCGGGGCTTAGGCAGGAGAAAGATGTCCAAATGCCTACAGGGAAGCAGCAGTGCATAAGCCCACAGGCAAAACCTTAGGTGTTGCGTGAGTTTAGGTGCCTACAGAGTTTGGCAGGAATTTTGTGAATCACAGTAGGGGACTTAAGTACTGTAGCTAAACAGAGTGCACCCTGGTTCTCTTATTAAGAAGAGAAAAGAAATCTCAGCTTATTCATTACCTATTATAGTTGGTTTCATGACTATATCTCCTTTTCCTTTTGCTAACAATGAGTGGATAATATTGAAGACTATCTGCTGGAGAGTGAAGATCTGTTTGGAATTTGTAGTGGCTTTATTTAAATGAAAGGCTGCAAATAGGGATAGGTTTGAAAAATAGCCTCTGTCCACTGTCACTGGGTGGCAGGACCTTTAAGGGGAGATGGTCCCAGCCTCACCTGAGATCATTAACAACTTCCCATCTGAAACTGATCAGCTGGGGATGGGGTGATTATAAAAGTCTGCAAGAGCCTCTGGGGTGGAGAACTACAAAAGCAGGTTGGCTTTTGTGGCAGGCCCTGGGGCAGTGTATGATTCCCAGGAGAGTGGACTATAAAAAAATAAATAGGCTCCTCCAGAAGACCCTAGGTTAGGAAGAAGGGATGACTGTTTTGCAACATTATATGAGAGAAATAAAGCTGACGTCCTGAGGGAAAAAAACACACTGTGTAGTGTTGCTCCTTTCTGGGCGGAGGGGACAGGCCAGCCCCCTACATTAAGTCTTTTAAGTAAAACAAAAAAGATAGTTAAAAAGTCACAAGTTCTCCTTACATCACCAAGCTATGCAAAAGATTAACAAGATCACAAGCCAACTGCTCTTTCACAGCCTGGCACGTCTACTGTATCTAGAGAAACCAGACATTCTGGGGATAGATTTGGGAAGATGTGAGGAAGTGTTACAGGGGCTGCTACTCACTTGAAAATGGCCAGGGAAAGGCAGGAAATAATGTCTGTGGAGCCCCCCTCCCACTCCCACATTCCAGCCTGTAGAGCTGGCCAGCTGCACTGGGGGAGAGTGCACATGAGGGAGTGTGCTACCTTTTAAGGTTGGGCCAGGAGCCACTGTCAGAACCACCTGCATGTTATCAAGGAGGCTCTCTGATCTACCTGAGACTGCCCTATTTAAAAAAAAAAAAAAAAAAGATAAGCAGCAGCAAAGCAGGTCAGGTGTGGAGACTCAAAACTGCACAGCTGAGAAGGGAAGGTGATCTCTGGCTCAACTCCCTAAGAACTGGTTGACCACACCCAGTAGGGTGACCAGATGTCCCGATTTTATAGGGACAGTTCCGATTTTGGGGTCTTTTTCTTATATAGGCTCCTATTACCCCCCACCCCCTGTCCTGATTTTACACATTTGCTGTCTGGTCACCCTAACACCCAGGCCTTTCTTGTTTTGGGACTTATGTTTTGAGTAGCTCAAACTAGGTTCTGAGGTAAGAGCCTTTCAGCTGTTGTTCAAGTGACCCTTTCAGGGGACTTCACTAAGTATAGACAGTTATGTTGGCGAGTTTGGATTCTCCTTGTCTGTGCTGTTACAGTGAACTCACTGCTGCCCCCATTAAGGGAAATATGGAGGCAGGCCTCAGCAGTGCCACACTTGGCCAGAAGGTGGTGCTCCTTTTACAATGCAGTACCTGTTAAGAAAAGATCTAGGAGATATATTGTCTCATTGCTACAGAATACCTTCCTCCAGACTGGAAGAAGGGGGCCCCAGTGCTTCCTTTCGGGGAGGGACCGGGGCATTATCCTCAACAAAAAGCTGTGACTAAAGTGCCACAAAATGGAAGTCATCTTAGTAGATGTTCCAAAGAACAGAACTCCTTTGACTGTGTAGATGACACACAGTCTTGGGTGACGTTTGGACTCATCAGTACTCTTACCAGATGCCCAAATAGTAAATTTTTTCAGGCTTTCATTTTCAGTTGCCTAAAGACTGCACCATGCTTCCAGACTCAGACCGAGCCACAGTGATCAACACTTCCATGATCTCCAGGTTCAATTACTGCAGTGCAGTAACCTAGTAATCAATGTAACAGCATTTTAAAAATCCTTGATGTTGCTTTAATGTCCTGTAGCATGTCCGCAAAGCAGCTCAGACCAATACAAACACTCACACTGACATTCCAGCACTGCACCGGCTCTGTTCTGTGGTGGATCAAAATCAAGCTCTTTGTATTACTTTTCAAGGCCTTCAATAGAATAGGCCCAGTCTATCACCAGGATCAACTCTCCTTTCATGGCCATGCCCTACTACAAGCTGCTTTGCTCATCAAGTACCATGAAGCAGTCTATAAAATGAATGAGAATCATGGAAGCAAGAGACATCGCTTACTTAGCAGGTGGCCAAACGACTAGAATTCCCTTCCTGATGAGTTTAGAACCACAACAAATCTTTCAGCCTCTAGGACCAAATGAAAAACATCTTTTCTAAACAGCATTTTCACAGTCAGAAGAGTAATTATCTCTGCAAGAGAATGACCATTTCAGAATAGTGTCTTAAGAAATACAGAAGATCTCCACTATATTTGTTTAGATGAGAGGATACATACACACACACAAATAAATCATTTGGTAGTTATGCACAGGATCTTAAAGATTATGCAGGACAAACTAGTGGCCTGTTGAGACTGGTGAGCTGGATTGTTAAATGTTAGTTACCTTGACTGTGAAGTTTTTCCATTCTATATTCAATGTTAGTTACATGCAGAGAAACTATGTCTGAAGAATTTTGGGAAAAACTAAGTAAATAGTGTGTGCACATCTGTCTGCTTCATGAGGAAGGAAAGAGTTAACTCAATCCTGGGAGGTTTCAATACATCCCCAGAAAGGCAGACAATAGACTAATTGAATTGCTAGTTCTCAAATGAACAACTATTAATCCATTGGTGGAAGCCTACTTCCAACCCCCTGACGAGTGACACAAACCACACTGACCAGGTGCAAGAATTGTAGGACAAACAAAGGGATTCTAAAAATTGATAAAAGACAGTCTGCGAACTATAGGAAAAAACAGAGATGCTGTGAACTGGGGCCTTAGCCTAAAAATGGGGTGCATCATTGGATTCCACTCAGAAAAGTACATGTATGGACCTGAAACTGGGAAAGGGTGTCCACAGAGAGATTAAGTTAGGCTTAAAGATACAGCTTGTGGTTAGATGTTGGCTGTGTGTGTTCTCCCTGTGTGCTGTCCCAGCTCTGCACAGACAGCTGGTACAGCCAACCTTGAGCAATCCACCCAATAACCACAAGATCTGTTAAGATATGAAGGCACCCAGCCAGGTTTATTATCGACGAAGCATGGTACTAGTATCCTGCAGACACTACCGGACCACTAATACATGTATGCTCATAACAATGGACCAGCTCAGTAATGGTGGGACTTTCCACTCCTCCCTCGCTAGACAAAGACACTCTCTTTGAGGCTCCATTTTATACATCAATATGAACAAGTTACGTAGTGTCGTTCTGATGTAGTTAGTTGACACCCTCTGACGTAGCTGGTTGCCACCATCACCTTTTACATCTCTATCCATCACACTGTCATCCTTGACTCTGAACCAGGACACTGAATACAGTAACAGACCCTTTCTTCCCTAGTCAACATTTTAAAATTGCAAGACAGGTGAATATTTTAGTGGAACACTTAGGGCATGTCTACACTTGCCATTTAAAGTGGAAAAATTCCCTTTTTTTTTTTTAGCAAAAACTGTGGGAGTGTTTACACTTGCCAATGACTTTTTGCAGTGAAACTCAGAAGTTTCACTGCAAAAAGAAAACCACCTCCACAAGAAGTGTACAGCTCTTACCGGTGATGCTTTTGTGGTGATGTGCAAATAAAGACACGTTCTTCCTGTTTTACACAGCTTTTAGCCTTCGCAGGATATCCCACAGTGCCTAGGTGACCACGCTGGCCAGCAGCTCTGCTGCTCTGTTGCCAGGTAAACAGACATCCACCCCTCCCTCTGTAAAGCCCCAGGAACTTTGAAACTCCCCTTCCTGTTTCTTGGCAAGTGCTCACTTATCTGGCCAGGTGATAATGCCTGCTCCATGGAGCCAACGATCCCCTGCTTAGGGGCAACACTGAATTACTGGAGCTGATCAGTGTTTGGGAAGAGGAGGCTGTGCAGGGACCCAGGATGCCCTGCGATCATCCTCCCCCACTCTTCCCACAAGACATCGTCAAAATGGAAAGAGCTGTACTGGAGGATAGCTGCCCTAAAGTGCTGCTTTCATCGGGGATGGAAGTGCTTCAGATGTAAACACTCTCTGATGCCTGTGGAAGTAAGTGAGTAGACAAGCCAGTGCTTGTCTTTCACCGGTTCTGTATCTCTGTTGAAACTGACAGTGCAAAAACTCTGCAAGTGTAGACATAGCTTTAGATGTCTGCAGCAACTTAAAAGCGCATCATATTATGTGGGTTACAAATAATGTGGGTGTCCCTTGACTAAGCAGCAGCCTGAACAGATACACCAATAAATCATGATTATTAATAGGATTAGAACTCAGCACACCAGCCTTCTCTATTTTTAATATGCCTAAACATTTAATACAGAAGACATCAGAAAATATCCTTAAGCATTTTTATACAAATTAAAAAACCTCTGGCTTTAAAATTATGTATTGCCTGAGATCAGCAAAAGCTTTCTTTCTATTTTCAATTTAAATACAAATTGCTGTAACTGTATTGGCAGCCCCATTAGCATGGCCACAGCTTGGAAAGCATCTGAAACATTTCATGTAAGGAGAGTGAATTTTCACTTTTCCCTTGCTTCTCTTCATACCTGGGTTCTGAGATCCTCAGCTCATATCAGAAAGGAAAGAGTATTAGTTTTGAAAATGTTGTTCTCAAATTACCTCCTTCCTTCTCTGAAAAGTGACAGCTCTGAAGAAGTGGTAGACAGAATGACAGCTATTCTGATTAAAAACAGAAGTTAAACAACATCTCCAACTAGCTCTAGGCATTGCAGAATCCTGAAAGAGCCTAGACTGCAGGGCTGAGCCGCTCTGGTAAATACATATTGGTTGTTTATAGCAGTGCTTGCTGTGTACAAACATATGAATCTCTTTGAGACAGATCCCATTGTGATGGCGCAAGTGCTAGGTAAGGAAAGCATACTAAGAAACGCGCACTGAGTCTGTTGAGATGTAATTGTCTGGGGCAATAGGAAGGGATATGCCAGTTGAGAGTAGACAAGAACAGAACTCCTTAGCAGGAGTGAAGGAGATATTTACTATCTGGTTGTACTTATGCCAGGCCTGAAAAAACTACACATATTAGGGTTGCCAACTTTCTAATGACACAAACCCAAACACCCTTGTCCCACCCTACCCCAAAGCCCCACCCCTTCTCCTTATGAGGCCCCGCCCCTGCTCACTCCATCCCTAATCCCTCTGTTGCTCGCTCTTTCCCATCCTCACTCACTCGCTCATTTTTACTGGGCTGGGGCAGGGGGTTGGGGTGTGGGCTCCGGCTGGGGATGTGGGTTCTGGGGTGGGGCCAGGGTCTGGGATGAGGGGTTTGGCGTGCAGGAGGGGGTTCTGAGCAGGGGTAGAGAGTTGGGGCATGGGAGGGATTTGGGGTGCCGGCTCCAAGAGGGAGTTTGGATGTGGGAAGGGGCTCACTGGGCTCAGGGCTGGGGTAAGGGGGTTGGGCGTGGGAAGGCGTGTGGGCTCCAGGCTGCACTTACCTCAGGCAGCTCCCTGGAAGTGGTGACATATTCCTCGGCTCCTAGGCAGAGGTGCAGCCAGATGGCTCTGTGCGCTGCCTCCACCTGCAGGTGCTGCCCCCGCAGCTCTTATTGGTCATGGTTCCTGGCCAATGGGAGCTGCGGAGTGGGTGTGTGGAGCCCCACTGGTTTTCCCTCTGCCTAGGAGCTTTGACTATTCACAAAGACATCGAATCTTAAAAATCAGTGCTGCAGAGCAGTTGCTGCCAACATGGTAACCACAAAGATATATAACCACAAACCCATTTTTATGTATAGTACGAAGGATACTAGACATAAAAGTGAATCAAATATGAAATGCTACAGTGACACTATACGTATGTGTGTACATATGTATACACCCAACTATGAGTTGGTACATTGCAAAATGGCAAGGAAAAGCAAAGAAGAAAGAGATAAATTAAAAGAAAAGGAAGACAGGCAATAGTAGTAGCTGTCATGTCCACCCTGGAACAAGTTCCACTGGCATCTCTGTAAAAATGGCACACAGAAAAAAAAGAGTGAGATGAAGAGCCAGAAGTTCCTTGAAAGGAAATTGCTCTCCTTTCTCTTCAGTTAAGGGACACTCCTTCCCCACCCCCTCAAAAGCCTCCTTATTGGGATACAAGGACATCACTCAAAATAAACTTTATTCCAATAGAGCAATTAAAAGACAAATTGGATCATTACAAGTGGAGAAAAATCCATTAAATAAAACTTTAAAGCAGCTTATTGCAAAAGGTTAAATTCTCACAAAAACGTGAAACAATCTATATGGCCAAGAATAAATTAATTGTATATGCAAATACTAACATGTCTACCAGTGAGAGAGCTTTTAAAAATGCACACCTCCTCATTAAATTACCTCTAAATCTGAAGAGCATCCTTCCTGAGCATCCTAAAACTGTTTTGCTGTACAGTAATCAAAGTGCATACATCTGTTCCTTTTGTGATGATCCTTGATTTTGCAGGAACAGAATTGCCTTTTTAGCACTATTTCAAAAGAAAAAATATGCCTCCAAGTCACAGAAGTCCACTAGAAACCTTTGTAAAGTGACATTGTTAATACCATGGCAAATAAAAGTGTACTGAGAGCTTTCTGAATAGGACCACAGTAGACAGAATAAGGCCTTTAAGAAGGTGAGCAGAACTGTAATTATGTCAATGCCTCTTGTGTGAACAAAGTTATAGAACTGTATGTTTATTAGGGCCTATCTACACTTACAAGTTTACCAAAATTGCTATTCTGGAATATCTCACAATTATTCCAGAAGTCATATTGGTAAATCATTTCCAAGTGTAAACAAGCCCTCAGTCCTTGGGGCCTTTTCAGTATTGTGGGAGCATGTAAATGTGTCTCATTTTAAGGACACCATTCTGGTGTAATCTATGGATATTAGCACTGTGGCAGTGGAGATTCAAAGCCTATTTGAATACGCGAGCTGTTGGCTGATGCAGCCTGGTGTCACAACCAGGGCTTGGGCTGTCATCACCTAGTGGTCAGTGCCAGGAGTCAGAGCTGGGATCAGGAACATGGCAAGAGGGTAGGAACCAGGAGTCAGATGAGAAGGTAAGATTCAATGTAGCAGCTAGCAAAGAATTCATGTAGTTGCACAGACAAATTCCTGTGCCTCCCTTTGGCTTAAATAGCACAGCCTGACCAATCAGTGGGAGGGCAGGTGATCCTCCAATCAAGACATCAGTAGGAATGCCTCTGAGGTCAGAGTTCTATTAACCCCTCGGCCTACTTGTTACTAGCAAGCTGCCAGATGGGGTTTGGCTATGAAGGTTGCCTGTAGACCTGGGTTTGAGACACACGGTTCCTCACACCTGGCTAATGGAGGAGTGTTAAATCTATATGTAGGCTGCATACACCTGCTATGGAGGGGATAGAAACAGCTAGATGAAGTAAGTCTCTCAAAGATTGCTGAATTTCCCTTTCTGTGTGGCTTCCCATGCACATACTTTGAGGGTTTGCTACACTCTCTAGCAGGAAGGAACATAACGGCCTTAAGTTTCAACCTTATCTATAAATGCCATAATCTATATGTTAAGAATTTGGGAGGTTTCATGGTTTGTATCATTAGTTCCAGAAGACTCTGGCTTATTATCACTGAATGTGATCTAAATAAAACTCTGTATTAACTCCCACAGACCTGATGACTAATACATCCTGGGAGGGGGGTAGTCTCACCATCCAGGGAAAGAGACGCTCTAACTCTGCAGTGACAGTTACAGGTTAGATGCAATGAATTGCTGACTCTCACCTTCCAGCATCCTCCCCTGAGCTTGCACTCAACACCTTTGAGCCACACACAAAAACTTATCCAGCAGATCTGCTCAGTTCTATTTGATTCACTGCTTAGGAATGAACAGGAATTCACCTTCGCTGTGAAACATAAGTAAGCAAAGAAGGTAATGGAGGGAAACAGAAAGGTGAAATCAAAGCCTCCAGTCTGCTGTGGCAAAGTGTAACCCAAATAGCACCTGGGTGTGGTGTTCCATATATACAAAAGTTTGCTCTACAGCCTTAGCTAAGGACCAGCTGGCTTTTAGCTCATGCAGTGGAGGCTCATAAACTGAGGTTCCAGGTTCGATCCTACTCGCGGACAACTAGGGTCTGATGGTGTTACAAAAGGATCTCATGTTGCTTCCACCATGTTGTTCTTCCCCTCAGGTAAAGCGATTAACTTCCAATGTCAGTCACAAGTTCTGACTGGACAGAATTCCATATGTATGCAGCAAAAAAAATTCAAGTTATAGAAAAAACAGTACTCAAATTATGAACATCACAACACAGGAAATTATCATCCATTTTATATAATCAACAGGGCTCAGGTTGCTCAGCAACTACTTTTAACTTCTGGTGTCATTTACCATTTATTGAACAGAAGTAGTATCATTAGATCACACAGCTCATTGTGGTGGCTGTGTTAAAAGGGACTGAATAGAAGACAAGAATGGATCATAGACTTGTCAAAGTCAATAATTAGACTAGTTAATCCTACCTTGCCACCTACACACTTTCATGCAGACCACAGAAGAAAAAAACCAATTGATGACTTACAGCAATTAGTATGTTATCTAAAGTTTTAGATCATAGATATGAAAAAACATCAATATACAGGCTCAGTGAAACAGAATTTACAGGCTATATATATATAAATTCTGTAAATTCTGTTTCTATATATATCTATATATATGTTAGGTGATGCAGCAACATGTCTTCTCTGACTGCAATTCACTACTTAAGAGCTTGTCAGAAGAATTAATCATGTGGGTTAGAAAGTTTTATTCTTATTGATCCAAACTTGGATTTTTTTTATATGTAATTTTGTATAAAAACTGATTTCACTTGCCAATATGAGACAGGTACCCATTTTACCAACTGAACCAAACAAAATAAATCAGGGGTTTTCAATTACAAACCCTGCACAATACCTTTTGACCATCTCAAAAACATTGGATAATTTTTTTGTATGCGGGTGGTAAGCCCAAGTGAGAAAAGCTATTTAAATCCATTACCACCATTTTCTCAATTTAAAATGGTGTTTATAGGTACTGTAGCAGGGGCTTTGTATACGTGCTAAGGAATAAAATGCTAGCAATTATTTTTGTGCCACGTGCTTCAAAAAGTGTGAGGTATATCAAAGAATTCATGTTTAATTCAGCCCATGAAGAAGGCCAGCGAGAGGCACATGCACCAGAACTCCTGTTTGTAATCCTATGGAGGGGATAAGTGGTGCTTGGACCTCAGCTGGGCTTTCTGTAAAGGGATGAGTTTCACCACTGTGCCTAGCCATTAGTATTTATTATAGCACTTCACCCCATCTCTAAGGATCTACTCAATGAACTATTTTGCCCATGCACAAGGAAAACAGACTCTAATCGGCTGTGAAATATTTTAGAATACTTGCATATTTTTCTTTATAGGAAGGACCCAATTATTTTGTTACTTTAGCTCAGAAGTAGACAATTCGAGGTCAGCTAAACCATGCTGTTATCGGTTGAGATAAAGTCTGAATGTTCTTGTCTTTTATTAGCTTTTGGCTTATGTTTTGTAGTTATTATTTGAATGAGCTGGCTTTATCTATGGCCCACATGACCTATCCTAGGACTGGGAGACCCAGGGTGAGTTTCCTACTCTGCCAAACTTAATGTAGGAAAGCCACTTAGCCTTTTTATGCCTCCGATCCCCATCGGTCAAATGCGGCTATTAGTACTGCCTTCTCTCACGGGGGTGTTGGGAGGATAAATATATTAAAAGATTGTGAGGTGCTCAGATACTAGGCCACCTGGGTGTACTTAGGTGTACTTACTGAGTTAGTGCAAGTATCAATAGCAGTGTCATCGTGGTATCACTGGTAGCGGCATCAGAGGCATGGCTGAGCTGTTCTGAGTACAAACCCACCTGAAACCCATGCTCTGCTGTCATTGCCTGTGCTCCTGAGGCTATGGTTATTTATACTCATGCTGCCTTGATGAGAGCGGGTGTGAATGTGTGTACATGAGCCAGGGAATCACATCCCTAGCTCATAAGGTAGCCGTAGCCTAAGAGAGAGAGGATACGTCAATCTCAAAAAGGCTACATGAGAATAAAACGCAATTTCTATAAAGACAGTTTCCTACAGACAGTGGATAAATGCTTGTGGTCATTCATTCATTAGAATTGCAGGGGGTTATACTTACTTCCCAAAAATTCGGTTCTTCTCAGGAATTCCTGGAAAGTGAAAATAGGCAGAAATTTTACTAAGCCTCAAATTTCTTCTAGCTGCCTCAGGGTGTATTTTCCTTTTTGTTTTCTTGAATCACTTTTCCTGGCTACCACACCACCTTCTAGTATAGAAATATTGGACTGATCAGCGAAACCTGTAGTCTACACATGTCTAATCCCAGTTGCTCAGTGGGATCACTTATACAAAAGGACCACCCACATGAGGAAAGGTTTGCAGGATCAAGCCCTACAGATTGTGGTAACAGACAGCTACAAGCAGAGCTGCAATCTAGGAGGTGCTACTATATAATGATGATCAAAGAAGATATTTCACCTTGTCTAAAAAAGCAGAACATATTCCATTAAAATTAGGGCTGTCGATTAATCACAGCTAACTCACGAAAAAATTGATCGCGATTAATCACAGTTTAATTGCAATGTTAAACAATAGAATACCAATTGAAATCTCACCCTCAGATGTTCCAATAAGCTGCTTTCACAGACTAGACTCCTTCCTAGTCTGGGTCCAGCAATCACTCACAACCCCGTAGTTACTGTCCTTTGTTCCAGTTTCTTTCAGGCATCTCTTTGGCGTGGAGAGCCTTCTGAGCCAGCTGAAGACAAAATGGAAGCGTTTCCAGGGCCTTTTATATTCTCTCTTGTGGGCAGAAACCAGTTTTTTCTCCTGTGCAAAATCACAGTGACAAGATGGAGTCTGTAGCCACCTGGGCAAGTCACAGGTCTATGAATGATTCAGCTTTTTGCAGGCCAATGCCATTGTTTACAAGTTAGTTTGAGTGTTTCCAGGAAAGCTCAGATGTAGGTTGGCATCTCCCAAAGTCCATTGTCAGTTAAGTGTTTCTTGATTGGGCATTTACTGAGAATAGTCCTTTCTCAAGCAGCTGACCGAATGCTTCACTGAGGCTACTTAGAATCAAACAAGTACATAGCCAATATTCATAACTTCAAATAAAAAAAAATGATACACACATACAGACAACATAATCATAGCCAGCAAACTACAACCTTTCCATAGACACCCCCACTTGGCCTCCTCTGTACAAGGACATTGTTGCAACCATAGGACCCTGGTTGCAACAATGATCTATACGGTCACAGTTTATGTCAATAATGTCACACCCTCCTCCTGAACTTACTGCCAGTGACTTTGGACAATGTCTATGGTGGAGGCAGTATGCCCAAAATTCATCTTTTCTGGACAGGGCATCTGCTACCCACTTCTCCTTTCCTTTAATATGCATAATCTCCATGTCAAATTCCTGCAGGACCAGGCTCCAGCATAGCAGTTTGGCATTTGTGCCCTTAGTCCGGTGAAGCCATACCAAAGATGAATGGTCAGTTAGAATCCTGAACCTCCTATTGAAGAGGTAAGGCCTTAGTTGTTTGATGGCCCACACAATGGCATAGCACTCCTTCTCTATGACAGAGTAATTCTCTTCAGCAGGGGACAGCTTTTTGCTTAGGAAGGCAATGGGATGCTTCTTGCTGCCTTCCCCTGTCTGCATCAGCACAGCATCCAATCCTGTGTCTGATGCATCAGTACACAATTCAAAAGGCTTATCAAAGTCAGGGCTGACCAGCACAGGCTCCGCAGACAAGAGTGCTTTTACCTTGTTGAAGCCTTTCTGGCATACCTCTCACCAAATTACCTTATTATGTTGATGTTTTTTACATAAGTCTGAGATTGGGGATACATCACTGAACCCCTTCACAAACCTCCTGTAATAGTTTGCCAAGCCTATGAAGAATTGGACTTGCCTTTTAGTTTGAGGTACGGGCCATTTTACAATGGCTTCCCCCTTAAGAGGGTCGGGGGCATATTTTGCCTCCCCCCCCCCGCACCCCAGATAAGGGACTTTGGATGCCCCTATCTTGCACCTAGAGGGTTTCACGGTTAGCCCAGTTTCTTTGAGCTTTGATAGCACAACTCCCAGGTGTTCCTTCTGGTCACCCCAGGTGTTGCTGAATATAGCAATAGCAATGTCATCTATGTATGCCCTAGCATAATTCTGCAAACCATTTAACACTCTGTTGACCAGTCTCTGGAAGGTTGCACCAGAATATACCAGACCAAAAGGTAACACCATAAATTCATAGAGCCCTATATCAGTGATAAAAGCTGATTTTTGTTGTGCCTCCCCCTCTAAAGGGATCTGCCAGTAACCTTTGGTTAGATCAAAGGTACTGAGGCACTTGGCTTGGCTCAGCACATCCAACATGTCATCAATTCTTGGCATAGGGTATGCATCTGTTACAGTGACAGCACTGAGTTTCCTATAGTCTACACAAAATCTAATAATGCCATTCCTTTTGGGGACCAAGACCACAGGGGAAGCCCACGCAGATTCCTTAATCACCCCCAGATCCAACATGCTTTGTATCTCAACCCGAATTTGCTCCTTCACCCTGCTGGTGGCCCTGTAAGGCCTGGAAGTGAGGGGCTGAGCCTCTTTCATGAGGATTCTCTGGGACAGCAAGTGTGTCCTCCCTGGTTTGTTGGAAAATACCTCACTGTACCTTTGCAGCGTTGATGCTTCCCCCTTTCCGACTGTTGTCCGCTAACGACAGATTTCCATACTTTCCAGAGTTGACCCATCTTGGCATTCAGCCATCAAATCAGTGAGTGGATGTGCCTCAGTTTCCCCTTCGACACAACAGATCATGTTTACCCAGGCCACTTTACTGTGATAGGCCTTGAGTCTGCTTTTATGTACCAATTGGGGCAAAGTATCATCAAGGGGTTTTTTAACTTTATAAATGTCCTCACTTGCCACTTCCACCATTTCAAAAGGCCCCTCCCAGGAGTTTTGCATTTTGAACTTTTTTGCAGGGCTGAGTACCATGACCAAATCTCCTACGTCAAAAGTGCGTTTACAAGTATTTTTATCATACCATGCCTTTTGCTTGACCTGACTGCTCTGGAGGTTGTTTTGGACAATTTCCATCATGTCTTTCAACTCCCTCCTGAACCTCTGGACATACTCAGTCACAGGTTCCTCCCTCGCCATGTTGCATCCTTCCCAGGTATCCCTGATGAGATCAAGAGGTCTCCTCACTTTCCTCCCATACTGAAGGTCAAACAGGGAAAATCCCGTGGACTCTTGGGGTACCTCCCTGTAGGCATACAGCAGGAATGGCAATAACTCATCCCAACTTTGGCCCCTTTTCTTGGCATACATTCCCAGCATGGATTTTAGGGTCCCATTGAACCTTTCCATCAGCCCATTTGCCTACGGGTGGTAGGGGGCCGTCTTAAGCTGTTTCACTCCACACACCTTCCATAGCTCATTGAACAAACTGCAACATAAAATTTGCCCCCCAATCAGACAAAATCTCCATAGGGAAGCCCACTCTGCTGAATATGGTGAGCAGGGCTCTTGCAACTATCTCAGCCTCTATGTTAGACAGTGTGATTACCTCAGGATACCAAGTGGAAAGTCTACTAACACTAAGATATACTTGTTCCCCACCATGTGGGGTGCGGCATAGGACCCACTATGTCCATTGCCACCCTTTGGAACGCCTCCTGAATGACAGGCAAGGGATGCGGCGGAGCCTTCTGGGGTCCCCCCGGTTTCTTCCTCTCCTGACACACCACACAAGTCCTACAATAATCCCTCACATCGTTCTGTATCCCTGGCCAGTAGAAATTCCTCCTCAGCCTGTCATAAGTCCTCTGTACCCCCAAGTGACCAGCAAAGGGACTATCATGCGCTACCAGCACTAATTCCCCCTGGTGTTGGCTGTGTACAATTCAACTGCTTATAGGGTTGACCGGGGCCTCGGGTTTTCCCTACAGGGACCTCCCGATACAGTTTCCCATCCTCTTCAAAAAACTTCTTCCTCCCTCCTTCCTGGAGTTCCCTCTGAGACACACTTTCTTATGCCCTCAAGGGAGGGGTCAGCCCTTTGTTTAGCTGCAAATTCCTGACAGACAACTTTTGAGATAGTGTCCCCATCCTGGGCACTGACTGTATCTCCCCCGCCCCCGCCCCTGGGAGCCTGTTGTCTTCAGCTGGGCAGAGGCCTGGCTCTGCCTCTCCCATACTTGAAAGCACCCCGCCTCCCTGCACTGTTGTGTCAATGGGATCTTCCCCCACCTCCTCTGTGGGTTCCAAGGTCCTCGTCCTGTTTCTGGGGATTCCCTCCGAGTCATCCACCCCTGTGTTCCCTGGGGCAGGATGTGTTAGCTGTTCAGCTGCATCAAACCTACAGTCACCAGCTAGAACAGCCTCCTCACCAACAGGCAGTCCCCCTCTAGGAGCCCTTCACCACCTTTCTTCATGCTGTGAGTTACCACACTAACAGTCCTGGCTTTGCTGTTAAAATCATTTCCCAGCAACATGTCCGCAGAGATGTCCTCAAGCATCCCCACCAGTAAATCACCTTTCATACTTTCCCACACCACATAACCTTTGCCAAGGATACAGGGGACCTTTGCGACCCCACCCTCTTTATGTGGGTCATCTGCCCCGTCAAAACACTAGCATCTGGAACCACACTTGGTCGAACCAGATAGAACTGGTGCAACCATAGGACCCTGGGTGCAACAATGATCTATACGGTCACAGTTTATGTCAATAACATCACAATGGTTTCCCCCCAAGTTCTATATATAAATCTCAGAGATTCTACTTGTGTCAAATAGTTATATGTGGTTCAGGGTAGAAGTAACTTTGGGGTAGACAAAAGGGTCATAATACTTCAGATTAGAAAAAAAATTTAAAGACGTAATTCAGACCACGGTATTCAAGAGTTTAAACAGAAAGAAAAAAATCAAGATTTGATTATTTCCAGACTGTGGCTTTGGGAAATTAGCTCACAGATGAGCATTTTGCCCTACAAAGATTGTTCTCCAGAAATAATGTGTTGAAACAGCTATTTGGTTCCCTGCCAAACTAAGGCTATGAAGGATGCATATTGCTAAATTCTGGCCTAATTTATACCCTGGATAACCTCACTTACTCCACAGGATTCTTCACAGGGGAAAAAAACTTAGCTTAGCTTGCAGGCTAAGGCCAGTGTATGTGAAAGAAGATAGCTGAAATTGCATTTCTTTGTGAGACAACAGGTTTAAAAATGGCTGAAAAAATGCAAAACATTTTATCCTACTGTTGAAGAATATTCTGTCAGTATCGCAATCAGTATTTCTGTCCTCCTAAAGGATGGACTGAAACTGAAATTGATATAATGAAGCTGATGCAGGGATTTCCCAGAGCAATTTGCCCTATAGAAAGGCAGGGAGCATTTCCATTGGAGTGGGGGCGGGGGTGGAAGCACTGCCTGGCAGTCAAAGTATGTGATGGGAGCCCTGCCTACCAGTTAAGGGGCTAGTATAATCTGGATCCCTCCCACTTCATGGCGTTTCAACCCAGGGGCCCTCATATACTATAAGGAAGACATCCATTACCTGTAATCAAACTAAACTCTCCCCTGGGTCTCTTCCTACAACTGTTTTTGCCAGCAGTTAATTTGACACACTTTTTGGATGGAATGGGCCTTTTATTTATTAAAATTTATGCATGACATTGCGCCAGAAATTTTCTCTGAAATCAAAATGTGATGAGGGAACAAATCAAAAAACTAAATTAGGACTTGGTCTTTCTTAGAACTGTATGTTACACATTTTAGAAGACAAGGAATAAGTGGTGCCCTTGTGAAGAACAGAGAGAAATGCTGCAAAAGGCAAGTAGCAAGACATGTCGAAGGAAGAGTTATTTTTTCTGACCTTCACAACATAAAGATTCATTGCTATGTGATCCCTTTTAAAAGGCAATCTAAGAGGAAAGTGGCAAGCTTGAATACCTCAGGCACATTCACAAAGTCATGTAATTCCTGTCTGCTCTCAACATTCTCTTGAGACGTACAAGAAAATTAAAGATAATTAGATCAAATGAATTAGCTAACAAAAGCACACACAGTATAATAAAGTAGTCTTACTTCAATGCTAAAACAAAACGATTAAGCCAGAGTTGTTTGCAACTAATTTATAGTACAAAATAACATTGTTAAAGAAAAATCCAATAAATCCTTCACTGAAATAAGATGATCAGCAATTTTTACAAGGATCAAGGAGAATTCTTTATACATGCATTGAGATGAAATGTTTACTTTATGAGTCTATAAGGTGAATAGAAAGCTGGCTAGATCATTGGTCTCAACGGGTAGTGATCAATGGCTCCATGTCTAGTTGGCAGCCGGTATCAAGTGGAGTGCCCCAATGGTCGGTCCTGGGGCCGGGTTTGTTCAATATCTTCATTAATGATCTGGAGGATGACGTGGACTGCACCCTCAGCATGTTTTCAGATGACACTAAACTGGGAGGAGTGGTAGATATGCTGGTGGGTAGGGATAGGATACAGAGGGACCTAGACAAATTAGAGGATTGGGCCAAAAGAAATCTGATGAGTCCTGCACTTAGGATGGAAGAATCCCATGCACTGCTACAGACTAGGGACTGAGTGGCTAGGCAGCAGTTCCGCAGAAAAGGACCTAGGTGTTACAGTGGATGAGAAGCTGGATATGAGTCAGTGTGCCTTGTTGCCAAGACGTCTAATGACATTTTGGGCTGTATAAGTAGGAGAATTGCCAGCAGATCGATCGAGGGACATGATCATTCCCCTCTATTAGTCATTGGTGAGGCCTCATCTGGAGTACTGTGTCCAGTTTTGGGCCCCACACTACAAGAAGGATGTGGAAAAATTGGAAAGAGTCCAGCGGAGGGCAACAAAAAGTATTAGGGGGCTAGAGCACATGACTTATGAGGAGAGGTTTAGGGAACTAGGATTATTTAGTCTGCAGAAGAGAATAAGGGGGGGGGATTTGATAGCTGCTTTCAACTACCTGAAAGGGGGTTCCAAAGAGGATGGATCTAGACTGTTCTCAATGGTACCAGATGATAGAACAAGGAGTAATGGTCTCAAGTTGCAATGGGGGAGGGTTAGGTTGGATATTAGGAAAAAAACTTTTTCACTAGGAGGGTGGTGAAGCACTGGAATGGGTTACCTAGGGAGGTGGTGGAATCTCCTTCCTTAGAAGTTTTTAAGGTCAGGCTTGACAAAGCCCTAGCTGAGGTTGGGGATTGGTCCTGCTTTGAGCAGGGGGTTGGACTAGATGACCTTCTGAGGTCCCTTCCAACCCTGATATTCTATGATTCTATGAGTCACTTAGGGCCCAGTGTGCCCTGAAGCCAATGGGAGTCTTGTCTGCATAGGGCACAAAGGAATTGAGTTGATGGATCTCTGTTGTACAGTCAGAACTCTTAAAATAGACTATAAGCAGCGTATTGAGGGCAGGGATAGTTCAAGCAAATTTGTGGTCTATTGAAAAGTTATTAAGAACCTTGGAGGGTGGGGGGCAGGGTTCGATCCTATGGGAGAGTTCAGGGAGGGGTCTTCAGCTGGATTCTCTGGTCCACCAAGCTCTGTTGGGCCACAGCAAGAAGTAGGCCTTAGGGCAAGTGGAGGAGATTTCCCCTGCAGAATTCCCCCTTTCTAGGGAGACTCTCTACCAGCATAAAGCTGGATGAGGCACCTCTGCTGCCTTCTGTACTGCACTTGACACCTTCCCCTCTTTCATAATGGGAGGGAAGGGGGGTGAAGGTAGTGAGGATTGGAGGGGCAGGAAAGGAAGGTGCAAGCACAGGGTGAGTCTCTATAACATCCATTTCTCCACTAGCGCAATGTCCCTGAGGAACCTTATGTCAGCTGCATAAATTAAAAGCTGCCCCCCTCCAGCTTTAACTTGCAAAGGAGCCACTCCAGTGTGCTTTGTGTATGGTTGTTTCCTGTTAAACAGCAAGGGGACAACATGCAGTGGGTTCCACCCAGGATTGTGAATTCTGTGGGGGTTTTAAACTCAGGCTATTACCACTTTACAAAGCTCTCTCACTGAATGAAGCATCTTTTAATCCATGTTACTCAATACAGACAGTAAATATCCTACTGTGATTTCCATCTGCCCCTGACGGAGTTGCATCCTGATGATTTGGGCCTCCCATTGGCAACACGATCTGAAATAGCCCTGACTGCTAATAGCTAATGGTCCAGTGCTCAGGAGCCATGCTTATAAAGCATGATCAAAAGCCCAGTAAAGTCAGTGGACTTTGGATCAGGCCCTGAGAGCAGCAGGACGTGTGGTCTATCCCTGCTGTATGTTCCTAGCTTTGCATGGAAATGTTGTAGCATGTAAGCAGCATAACGGAGCATGGTGCTTAGACTCTCCCTGTAAGACTCGTAAAGGTGTATTTTAAAGTGACAAAATAAAGGGTGAAATTCTCCCCCCAGCTGCTCCTTGTGCTAGTTCAGTAAGTTAGTGAGGTTGCCTGGGGAAGAATTTGGCCCCTTCTATGCAATATTTGCTAAACAGTACACGTCGTAAGGGTACATTGCCAAAAAACACATCACATCTCCTTGGCATGTTCACTCAAATATTTCAGTGTGGTCTTGATTTTCCTGCATAACTTATACTTGACACACAGTTAAATTGGAGCTTGATCGCATCCGATGAAGTGGGTATTAACCCACGAAAGCTTATGCTGAAATAAATTTGTTAGTCTCTAAGGTGCTACAAGTTTCTTTCTTATTTTCGTTTTAGTAAAATCTTAATGGCTCAGCATAACTTCTCAATATGTGACTGACTGTACTGTACTAAATTTGCATCTAGATGCAACAGCATCTCCCCAACACTCAGAGGTGTCAGATGCACTAGCATTCAGTGACTTGACAGCAGCAGCAACAAAGCTGGAGAAAATTGTATTTCAATTGTGAAATGCCTGTGGCAAAACTGGTAAATGTCTGAATTTCTGTCTAGATCTTTATGACTAATTATGACTAGGTTTACAGGACCAGCTGACCTGACCTCCACTGTTCTCCTGGATCCTGCTACTCTGCAATCATCCTCTAGGATTCTGGGCCTACCTCCAATCCCAAGTGGCGATGGGTGGTGAGAGATCACTGTGGTATTAGTACCCCAGTGTGGCATTGGTTGTCTGGGGCACCAGTGGGATCTAGCTGCTCCTCTCTTGACTTCTGTTGCTCTTTCTACTCTGCAGTCTCCTCTGGGCATTCAATAGTCAAGTCTCCTTGCAAAGAGACAAAAAAGCAAAACATCAAGTTCCACCTTCCACTATTTACCCATTGTGGGTGGACAACCTGCTTTTCTGCTTCCCTCCACAGCATGGAAATATGAAAGAGTTCAATCCAGTGGCATAGAAATACAAGCACAGGAAGCCAGAGGTCTGGAACTAGGGTGACCAGATGTCCCGATTTTATAAGGACAGTCCCGATTTTTGGGTCTTTTTCTTATATAGGCTCCTATTACCCCCCCACCCCCTGTCCTGATTTTTCACACTTGCTGTCTGGTCACGCTATCTGGAACAATAGTGCATTACTGGAACAGAAACAGTACACCTACAAGTGAAGAATGGCTGTTTAAAATGTAAGGCATAGCACAGCAGAAAACATGCCCCTGGCATACTTGTACCTGTGAGCGTCCCTTCTATCTTGTTGTCCCATTTGCCCATTTATTTTGCTTGCCTGTGAGGCTGCCCTGATCTCAGCTCATTTTCTCAGGATTGAATGTGATTCTTCAGAAAGTGTGACCTTCAAGATATGTGAAACTATGCACAATTTGTAATAAAACCCCTCAAGTATTAAAAATTCTGCAGTTGTATTAAATCAAAGTCCAAGACTTAGAGGCAAAAATCTCCCAAGAGTTTTTACCTCTGAGTTTCTACAGTCAATTGTTTGCCTTGAACCACATTCTTCCAATACAAAATATGTTCTCAGAAAACAATATAAAAAAGTTATCTGGGACACTGAAGTTATAGGAACACACTGGTCTGCTGAAGCATTCACTTTAAGGTTGAGCAACTATCCACTGCTTTTTAAAATTCGGTAAAGGTGTCTGGTATGGTCTATTCATCATTTTCCGCAAGAATACACAATATTCTTTGTTGAGCCCTAGGGAAAAAATAATGTAAACCAGCACAGCAAAAACAGTCTCTGGCAGAGATTTTTCTTTCATTCCAACTTGGGTAGTTTTATCTGACATTCTCTTTGTAGACTCAATTGGACAAAAATATACTTCACTTCCTGCCCTCAGTTGTTCTGTAGTGCTGCTTTATACTATTTAAAGATTCCCTCGTTCCACTCAGAGGTCACAGAAAGCATTTTGGTGTTGCAAGAAGAGTTCCTTCTATCACATATTTTATAATTTAGTTGCAAGCTGCTTATATGTACACACAGACACATGTATGTTTATGTCAAGTCTCTATATACGTATGTATATATTACATATAAACATGCTTTCTTGTGATTTATAAATAAATTGACACACGGTTTGGGGTGAACTCTACTTGCGATCTCTCAGTCCGTCCTTGGGCACTTTTCAAATGGACAGGCCTATAACTGCACTTCTGAGTGGAACCCAGCACTTCACCCCACTTTTAATTCAGATCAGCAGGTTACAGCAGCCTGTTTACTGGCCATATTACCTCCACAACCCTGACTGGGTTTGGACCTTGCTACTAAATTCTCCCTGGGAGCTTGTGACCAGTGTGAATTGGCAGTGACTACGGGCAGCTTTTTTAAACAAGTAGGATTTATATATCAAATGGAACAAGACAAGCAGAGATAAAAGGGCTTAAAATGTACCTTCAATGATCCAAGACTCTGTGCGCTTTCCAGTATAGGCAATCAATAGAAGCCCTGCCTCTGTGCACAAACTAAACAGTGACTGAGGCAGGGCAGGGCTCCCACTAGCCCAGCCTCATTCCATGTTCATGTGGAGTCTACCTTCACTTCAAACATTGCTAAGAAGTGCTAACAAAGTTATTCTGATTGCTTTTTATGTATGTACAAAGTGAAGTTTTCAAAGGCTCCTAACTTGATTAATTAAAATCCCATTTTTTCTTACCAGTTTTCATAGGCTTTTCCCTTTAATGAAGACCATTTTCCTACCAAATGTGCATTTTCTACCTCTAAGCTGTTTCAACTGTGAAGGCTCTTCAAGGAAAGTCATGTTACATATTTTTATAAAGGGGGGAAATGTTTTTTCACTCTTCTATTCAGAAGTGGCTGAACTTCCCAAATTCAACTTTCAAAAACAAAAAAAATGCCCTTTGGGCGGTGTCCAAAAGGTAGAAAATTTCAGCCAGAAAGATGAGTTCTGAAAGCATTGACTGGTAAGAAATACTTAGAATAGAATCTCCAAGGAAAACCTTAATTATAGTTGCCATTTCCACTAACTATACAATTTTAGAGAATCAGATACTTTCAGTGGACAACCCCCTGGTCTGGAACTCCTTTCTTGAAGACATCAAGATGTCCTCAAATTTCACAGTCTTCAGGCCCAAATCCAAGTCTATAGCCTTTCCTCAAAAACAACCTGTTAAACCAAAATACAACTACTGTGAATATTAGATTTATATAGCTATCAAATGCAATATTCTTCATTCACTGCAAATTATTCTTCTCAAAATATTAGACCTCAACCCTGCAAAGAAACATGCATGGGCAGATCTTTACAGCTATTTCAGTGGCACTCCATGTGGGAATAAATGTCCCCTATGGATTCCTTTGCAGGACTGCAGAATAATCACCAATTATTGTTGAGGCTGTGTTAGGCTCCAGCCCTTTCCAACCCCAGACTTCATTCTCCTCCCTTGACTGGCACTTCCTTTCTTTAATCCCCATTGGGCCTCATCCTTCAGAGGATCTCACTAGCTCGGTCGTTCTCTGCTGGACCTACTGCAGTCTTCCAAACTGAAATGCTTCCATGCCTCCCAAAAATCAGATGATATGGCTAAATATTAAGATTTGCTCTATTGATTATAATATATACTCATCTTAACAAGGTAATTAAAGGTCATGTGTTGTTTTATCCACAGCAAATTGCATTCCTAGGTATAAGATCAAAGACTCAGTTCAGCCACAACAGCTAAGCATGAACAGTTACATAATTATTCAAGCCCTGGCTTGCCTCATTGTGAGAATTAAATTGGTGTTGGGGTTTGTAGGATGCTGTTGTTGTTTTAAACAACACTCCCTATGGTGGACTGGATGGCTCAGGAGATTGTTACTGAAATGCTTAGCCTTCCATCAGTTAAAATCACCATTCAGTTAGAATTCAACTGAAAATTGTTATCACTGGTGACTGTTGAGTGACCTATATTAAACGAACTGAGCATCTGTCGTAGGCTATTTTCAAGTGGAAAGCGGTCCAACTTATGGAAGACACTTTTAGGAGGTTTTTTGAGAGAGTTTGAATGGAAGTTAAAACCAGGAACATAGGATTTACTATTCTACATCGGGCTACTGGTTTGCTTATAACAGTTGACAATGCCTGACACTTCAGAGAAAAAATTAAAGATGTTCCTAGGCAATTCTGTAATGCTATGCCCGTGAAAATTGTTTTGTGAACCCTGCACATCCTGAAATGTGATATCTGATTGTCATGAACTTAGCTATCATAACAAATGGTTTAATGGTCACAAAATTATTCAGCCTTTTTAAAATTTGAGGTACTTTATTTTACTCAATCACCTCCTGCAGCAGGGAGTTCCACAGAACACACGTACACTCTGGGTCTGATCCCAAGCCCACTGAAGTCAATACGAGTCTTTCCAATTTCTTCAAAAGGGCATTAGTCAGGCATTGTGTGAAGCAGAATTTTCATTCCCTCCCTGCCCCCCAAGTTTACTGGTCATTCATTTAATCCAGGGCCCCTTTGGTCTGTATTATTGGATGGAGTCAAAAGCCTAGAATAATTGCATTCTCTTTTCTTATGTCAGATGGCACAGTGTGTGACATGTTGTATCACTTTCAGTCATATTACAAGTGTACTATTTGTGACCTCAGTAAAAAATAGCTTAAATAAAATTCCACTGTTCCTCTATTTTTGTTATAGTCACAGACTTCTCTCCCAGATGCCTCAGTATCATGGACATTTAGTGCTAGATCATATGACAGACAGAAGATCTAAGCAATACCCTAGTTTGCATCCCTGATACTCCCCTTGGCATGGCATTGCATGATTTCCATCGGTGCCAGAGTCCTTGTCTCTGGAAGCCATAAGTTTAGGGACTGTTAGCATATATGAGTATAGACTGTTTTTACTAGTGTGCATTACCCTTATCCAAGGTTTACTTAAATTTATCATTGTTGACCAGCCTTCCACTACGAAGAAGAGATGGGTCCAAACGAAAACCTTAGTTGCAAACACTCAAACTTCAGTCCTGTTTAAATCTGGAACCAAGTTTTGTTCCTTGGGCCCCTCTCTCAACTAAAAATTTGTCACCACCCTCAATAGTTTCCTACATTTTAAACAACAACATCTTCTCCAACTTACTGTGCGCTTCCTTCAAATTGTTAATACACAAAGTAACACTGGTCCAGATACTAATCCCTGGAGCACTGCGCTATTAACCTCTCACTAGTCTGAGAAGTAGTGATTCATTATGACTGTTCTTAGAGTGTAACTAATTTTTGAGTCCATGAGAAGACTTTGCTCCTTACCCCATGGTTACTACTCTCAAAAGCTTCTCTTTCCCCAAAGGTTGTTTGAAAATGACAATCCACCAAGTCACCCTCACCAGAGAAAGTAACTAACCTTTTCAAGAACTCTGTTTAGAGAGAGTCATGGTTTTCCCTTACATAATCTGTACTGGTTTGGTCCTATCGGGATATAATGATCCAAATATTACTGTATTCTATTCTACAATTAAATTAGCATTCTGTCAAAGTTCTTTGAATCAAGGGTGAGGCTTTCCAACCTCTATTTCCCAAGATCTCTTTTTGATCCTATTTTTTTAAAGTGTATACATTAAGTAACTTTCCAATCTTCACTGAAGGATGAGCCCAACTGTCAGGGAAGCACAAGAAAGTCTGCACTGCTGTGTCTATATTGTATCTGTTCCCTGGTTAACTTTGGTAGTGACATTCCCATCAGGTACCTTTCTAGAATGCAAAATCTATTTTTTGTGTACATTACTTAAAGGTGAAAACATTTCTCAGACCCAAGTTTGGTATAGAGATTTAGCAAGCACTTCAGTGCAGAAGATTTGAACCTACTAGCATTACAAGCTATCATACAGAAGTTTAAATATAAGCATTAATACTCAATAAGTCTTATGATCAAGGTTCTATAATCCTTATTCATTTTGGCTCCAATAAGAAATAAAATATTTACAAAAACAGCCATTTTTCTGGAATCATATTGGCTCAAGCAAAAACTTACCAATAGAAGTGGTCAAAATGTGTTGACTGACAGAAGTTTGACAGAAAATTGCATTTTTTCAAAAATAATTTTTAACTAAATAGTTTCTTTTTCCACAATCCTGTTTTTTCATTGAAACTGAACATTTTTAAAATAGCGAATTTTCATTTGTTTTTCCCTTTGCCTTTGTTTCCTTTTCCCTTCGTTCCTTTTCTGTTACTAAATGCATTAAAAGAACTGATGTCACACACACACACACACACACTTTTCCCTCCCCAATTATTTTTTGTTTTGTCATGTTGTATTTTTTTAAGACTTCAATTTTGGAAAATTACAGGATGACAAGAGAGGGGAAAAGTGTGACTGCCCCTCTGCAGCTTTTCTACAGCTGGAAAAAGTTTTGAAAAGTTTAACGGGCAAAGAAAAAGACAAAATGAACAAATCTACTTTTTTTTGGCACTTAGGCAAGACGACAGAAAGTGGGAATAAAATTAAAAATGCAAAATAAATGTTGAAATGGAATTTTTTTCAAACTAATTTTTTTTAAATGTTTCCATTTACATCCCTGCAAAATGGAAGCAACTTCAGCATCTTTTATAGATGTTGACCAATTTTACTTGTCAATGAGAATAGTTGCTCTAGAATTTATGCTTCAAACATGCCAAAAGCATTTAAATAAATTTAAAATAGAAATAATATAAGCAAATGGTTCCCATAGGCCTGCAGTTGGATCCACACTGGATCCCAGAGCCCACACAGATATGATTGTGGATCACAGCCTTAGTTTTTCCCTATTAATGAAAGTCCTGCCTTTAGAGATGAATACTGAAAAGTTCTAAACAGATTGTGAGAGTGTTTTTTTAAAATTTCACAATTTGGACTGCTGGCCTGTGATGGCTTTATATGGCTAATTTTATAACTCTAGTTTTAAACTATTTTTAAGAGACCTACATTTTTCACCACCTAGAGAGTTATACCTGATTTTTGTAATCTCTTGCTGCAATTGCTAAAACAGCAGCAGCCAGGGATCACACCACTGCCAAATTCATATCCAAGGAGAATTTTTTTCCAGGATTTACCCAAGATTTTGAAATGTTCCAGATTAAACATACATATTTTGATTCAGCAAATTTGTCTACAGCCATCGGAGCCAGCCCTTAAAAAAATATCCACTGCAGTCCTTTTTAATTAAAGCTATACCACAGGCTGGAAAAGAAAAATTCTGTTTTCTTCCAGATTTCCTTCCCCCCACCTCCCCTCCCCTTCAGAATGCAGTGACAACACTCCAGGAGCATTACAACTTCAGAACAAACTCATTGGCTAAGCATGGGGAGGAGGGGTGTGCAAACACCGTACCTCACCAATCAGAGCCTTGATGAGTCTGGTTTTGAATGTCACATACAGCACAGCAGAAGTTAACAATTAAACAGTGCCAGTTAAACATAGCACCCTGCAATAGCCAGAAGCAGAATACACATATTTAGAGCTGGATCCAAGGCCCATTGGAACCAATGACGTTCCTTACACATCTTTTCAAAATGAATATTTGATACTAGTTTGAGTAACAGTGGCCCAAATGTTTTCAAAATGTAAGTGGAGTAAACTTTAGCCACATACAGTTCAGTTGGTGATATATGGCGTAATGTATTCAGTCCAGACAATATCAAGCTGACTCAGAGCTGACCAGGCATGCCTGATGAGATATGATTTTGAAATTACTGTAAATTGTAGCATTGCTAGTTATGACTGAGTGCTACCACTTTGAAGAGTAGTGGCTCAAACGCTTTCAGATCTGAAGGAGAGTAAACATTAAAGCTCATATTATTCATTATAAACCACCTTCTGTCATATGTCACTCTACCTCTTCCTCAGCCCCTGAATGCTGTCCTCCAGGTCTCATGTAATAGCAGCTCTAAATCAGGGATGGGTGAATTTCTTTGTAGGTTCAGCTCATAATTGAGGGTTACCAGATTCATTCTGTGCTTGTGAAAAAGGAGGAGTGAGACAAAAAAAAATCCAATAAGAAACCAACAAGATGAAAATTGGAGAGCCAATAAAATGAAACACAGACCCTGGGGGCAGAGGGAGAAAGATGGAGCGATTGAGGAAGAGAAGGTGGGGGAAAAAAACAAAATCTATAGATAATGTGACCTTTCTGATTTCATTTTTACCAGTCTTGTTATAAGTGTAACTCAATTGACTTCAAAAGGAGATATTCCTGATTTATTACAGCAGAGTGGGACAGAACAGAATCCAGCACTGTATGTATACTGCATCTCTAATGAGTCTTACTTGGCCTTGTCTAGCTTATGGGTCAGATAAGTATTCTATTCTCAATACAAAGCATTAAGATTATAGATTTATAGAGTTTCATGACCCCCTCTTTTCTCCTTACAGTCTGGTCTCCTATATAACACAGGCCATAGAATTTAATCCAGTTACTCCTGTAGTGAGCCCAATAACTTGCATAAACTAACCTTTGAACCCCAAAAGTAACCTGCAAACAACTCCAGCTCCCTGCACCGAACCCCACTGGGAGAACTATCTGGTGTCATTTTAACAGAGTGAATGACCTCTACTCAAGAAGTTCCAAAGTCAATTTTCTTATGAAATTGACATACTGTATGTGTTCACGTGGCACTGAATATCTGTGTCTAAGTACCTGTCCTTAGGAATGGTAATACTCCAGCTACAAAAACACAATGCATGCTCATTTTTAAGTGCCTTAATTGTATCTGACATAACTGAAAAGCCATGTAGTAAAAATTGTTGCACAAAAGACAGTTTATGATTCTATGGGTTTTTTTCCCTATTGTGTCTATCGCTTTTTAAAATAAATACGTTAGAAAAATCGACCTCACTTAAGGTTTGGTCAACTTCCAACAAATTGCATGGCATTGTGCGCTTCCTGACATAATGCCAAGTGGAATTTTCTTATACAAGAGTCTTATGTCCCTTTATAAAATTCTAATGGAGCAGAAGTCCTCTTATAATAAATTCATCTTATTCAGGCAACACAGGTTAATTTTAATAACTAATTAATCCTATATGATCTCTCCCTCTTATGTTCCATTAATAGATCATCCATCATGATTTATGATTCATGATTCTGCATCTGAATAAATCAGAGTTTTATTAATACCCAGAGTGAAATATGTCCATTTTTAGCTCATAGAAAATGTCAGCATTATATGAAAAAGAAAGTGGATTTTCAAGTTAGCAAATTATACTTCACTACTTTTTATTTCTGGAATAGTTTCCAGTTACTTCTAGTAATTTAGGAAAAGCAGCATAATCTAGCTTTCAGACAACTTAGATACAAACAAAGCAATGCCCCCCCCCCACCACACACCCCTAGAAATGCCTATTGGGAGGGTAATTTGAAGATGCATTTACTGGATTGTAAAATCGGTCCTTAACTATTCATGACACTGTCAGCTTTCTCATGAGTATCTGTTATCAAACAACAGTATCTTATAAAAAGTAAATAAGCTACACATATTGCACATGGGTGAGGTTGAGTTGTTGGTGTTTACTAGTGTTGATGTGTTATTGGGAATATCTACCTCCTCTACATATATTTGGATGTACGCCATTCTTTAAAATGCTTTGTCCTGATCTAAGGCTGAGCCACTCAGTGGCCTCCATACTTTCATTCTGCAGACCACCCTGTTTCTCATAAGAGCTCCTCTTTCACATTTGGTTGCTTTTTCTCAAGTATTAAAAGTATGCAATAAAAGGTCTGATCCAGCCTATTGAAGTCCATTGAAAGATTCCCATTTACCTGAATAGGTAATAGAGTGATTTTTAGTTGTTCCTTTCCCCAGATATGAAATATATCACCTCTATAAGTCACAATCCAAGATGAGATATTCACAAAAGATCCTCTTCCCTTATAGAAAAGTCATAAGAATGGACTAGAAAAATAACTATTCTGTATATTTTTGAACCATCTTCATGTAGTTGATATTTCCCCATCTTGCGCCTAACAAATAAGGTCCAAACTTACCCCTTTTTTCAGGATTGGCTTTATTGCAATTCAAATAAAAAGTCAAACCTCTGCCTAAACTGTCAAAGCATGGCTGTACCTGGTGTTTCTCTGCAGGGCCTCTTCTGTCATAACCGCTAGTTCCTTTTGCTCCAGAGACAAACTCCAAGGTTCAGGAATCAGTTTTTCAGAGAACTATAACTCCTACTGTAGTATTTTATAGGGTGGTTAAAAAAATAGGTAACCTGTCATACAGCAGGGTATCCTATGTGGTTTTAGATAAGTTTGTACAGGTTTCACCCCAATTATATTTTATAATACTTTTCTATAACTTGCTCTCACAATATATAATGCAATGCAACTGCTAAACTGCCAGTTTAGAACCTCTGCTTTTGCTGACTGTCTTATGTTTGCTCTATCTTCAGCAACATGATTAAATATAACATTTATTGACATGTATTGTTTTCACCCACCTCTAGCTATAAAATTGAAAAATCCCCAGTAAGCAAGTTGTCAAGTAGCAATGACAAAAATTACCTTATTTATCTTTTTCCCACCTCCTCAGTATTAAAGCTCTCACCTCATCTATCTACTAAACAGACAATGAAAATTCTAAATGCATTTCCTTCCCTCTCCAATGTAACAAATTTCTTTGCTAAAGTGTTCTGAGCCATCAAGTCTCACTAATCAGCTGATGCAGTCGGATACTTTTCATACAATGCTGCCTTTGAATTATAGGAACCTGACACTTTCAGATCTCGAGGGTGGCAAATATGTCATTATATTTTAGCATCAACCTCTCCAAGAATTCATCAGTCTTAAATACAAAGCATATTTTGACCGAGGAATCAATATCAATTGACATCAGTTTAGCTTTGGTGTTGCAGGAAACAATAGATTACAGATTTCTATGCGTACAGAGTTAGCTTTTACCTTATAGTGCCAGCTGGGGGTTGCCACATTTCCACAGCTCCATTCCCGGCCTCACCAGGGAATGAGAGCTCACTTGAAAGAGACCCCTCCATCACTGGCACCAACAATGGTAGTATACACTCATCCAGTAGTAACTGCTCTCTGATGGCTCAAACCCAGCCCACTCTCCTCAAGCCAGGGCTACATCCAGGGTATGAGATCTCTCTTGAAAGGTCACAACCATCACATCAAGATGGGGGTTGGACTCAGCTTTCCATCCACAAAGCTATTGGAATGGGCATAGCATCATTCCTTATTTATGAGAGGCTCATGAACATTAATGAGACAGCTGACTGTTTTTAGGGAGTCTGCATTACAAGTAGACACTGCAGACTCCCCTGGACATCCTTGAGAGAGCAAACTTCTGCTGCAGCAAAGTCCCTTCAATGGCTACTTTAAGTTGGCTGAGAGGGTTGAACACCAGTCGCCATAGGCGCCGACTTCCGGTGGCGCCGGTGGGGGCTGACACCCGGCGTCAGGGACGGGGCCCCGCCCCCGATGCCGGGCCTCGCACCGGGCCCCGCCCCCGATGCCGACGCAATGTCGCCCAGCGTCGGGGGCAGGGCCCCGCAATGTCTCCCGGTGCTGAGGTAAGCTTGCCGCGGGTCCCGGGACTGGCGGGGAGCTGGGCGTGGGCCCCGGGAATGGCGGGGAGCTGCCGGTGGGTGCTCTGCACCCACCAAATTTTTCCCCGTGGGTGCTCCAGCCCCGGAGCACCCACGGAGTCGGCGCCTATGACATCGCCATGTGCTATGAACAAGGAACCTGCTGGCTGCAGAGTGTAGTGGGCAGGGGGTGCCAAGACAGAAATAGTTTTGGAGCAAGGCTCCAATGAGTGCAAAGTAGCTTCCCCTTTAGGAAGCTCTCAGAGAGCTGGGATGGTAGTGGACAAGGACCCCACTCTTGTAAGTATAATTAATCTAAACCTTGTTAAATTTACTGTTTAAAATCATTATTATTCCAGCGCATTGCCATTGTAATGAAGTGGATAGGTTTAGCGTTAGTGTAATGTTCAAGACACTATGTTTTCCAGACACCATTTAATTAAAAGATATGTCATACCTTTCAGTCCTGTTGATCACCTTTGATTTTTGACTAAATAATAATTTAAAATATACTTGGTAAGAAACCCCCCAAAAAAGGCTTTCCTGATGGGTTAAGAAGTTCTTTGTAAAAGTTAGAAAACTGACAGGATCACTATCAGCCAGTGTCCTCACTGCTCGCAAGCAATAATGGAGAATAAGGGGAGGGAAAGCTGTTGGGTTCTCTCTCTCTCTCTCTCTCTCTCTCTCTCATTTGGGGAAAGACCATTTTAAAGGTTACCACAACTTTTGGAAGGAGCAGAAGGAGGGAGAAGAGGAGGAGAAAAATGTGAGTGGAGAAGCTTGACCTTGATGTGGAAGATGAGGGTCATCTGAGAAAGGGATTCAAAGTCAGGAACATATTAGTCAGAGATGTATGATAGGAAGATTCTTCTATCAATCAGTTGCATTTTGGATAGAAAAGAGGGCGGATCAGATGAAAAACACAGGGAGGCCAAGAGGAAGGGTTTGCAGTTGTCAAGGGGAGAGATGACCACAATTATATAATAGTTTAACAGCAGTTCTGAAAGGACAGATTTTAGAGATGCTGTAGATGAAGAAGTGACAGGATTTGGTGCATTTCTGATCTGGCCCAGGCTGGAAGTGACCAAGTCATTACCATCTAATGGCTGTTTGGTGTCACATGACATGATTTGGTCAAGTCAGGCCAGTTCCTAATGACGTTCACATAAAATCAATTACCAGCATAATTAGCTTCATTAGACTTACCTATGATAAACGAAGCACAGATATTAACCTATCCTCTAATCTCTAAAAATGAACCCTCCCCTCCAGGCTGACACACATTGACTGGGCAAGGTTAATTAAAATGAGCATCCATTTTTTAAAAACCTGTCTGAGGTAGAATGTCCTAATTAGGCAATAGTCATTATGGTAAATGTGAAATTGACCATGACATGAGTCATGCATCATGAGTTGATGATTAGGGAAATCAAGGTCAACTCTGTTATCTTTCAGTGATGCTCACCAACACTGAGATTACGGTATGGAATGCATCACAATATTAAGGGGGAGGGATAGCTCAGTGGTTTGAGCATTGGCCTGCTAAACCCAAGGTTGTGAGCTCAATCCTTGAGGGAGCCATTTAGGGATCTGGGGCACATGCATGCACATGCGCACACACACAAAAAATGGGGATTGGTCCTGTTTTGAGCAGGGGGTTGGACTAGATGATCTCTTAAGGTCCTTCTATGATTATTGGAGACCATAACTGTGATTTTACAAAAACATTATAAATGGTGAATTCTGACTCTGCCATCACTGTGACTATACTATTGGCAACATTAATGCACAATGAGTACTTTCTAGGAGTAGTTGGAAAAGTGGGATTGTTAAATTAAACATTATTCTTTAAGTGCATTTGTTGTGTGTGCTTTTTTTGTTTCACTGTATATATCATTTGATCGGTGAGAAATAAATATTTTTAAATGTATTTCGATAGATGACTGTCTTGTTTTGCTGTCTCCATTGTGTGCTGTGAAGGGGTCAATATATTCATTCTCACACAGCAGAGGACATTTTTCAACAACATGCAGAGATGAAGTTATATTATTTCTATTAACCTCACATGAGATTTAAAGAGCTAAACCTTGAGCAGAACACTGGAAAAAAGATATCCCTCAGCCTTAAATGCTGTGTTGCACCTATTTCTATTGGGGTTCAAATAAAAATTAGAGCTAACTAGAAGTGGCTTGGGCTGTGCTGAACAATCTCCAGTTTAAGAACATCATTGGAAGTAACTACTTTTTTCTGACAATTGTTGAAATTGGTTTTGACTTCTTTGAAGCTATTAAAACTGTTATATTGCTGTGTTACTTTACAGTCTCTTCCAAATCTGTTACTTGTTACCCATGCCACAAGTGCTTTTTCCTTTTATCTTGCAACTATTAAGACAGACATATCAAGGAGTTAATACCAGCTGCAGGAGTTTGTGATTTAAAATGTGTAGGAGAGATCCATGGAGGAAGGGAAACAAAGGCATTTGACAAACACACAAAAGAGATACTATTACAATTTATGATATTTTAGAGCTTATTAAAATACTAGGCTACCACTTAACTCCTTATGAAGCTTTCATTTGATATATATGGGTATTTTTGGTCTTGGTATTACTACTTATTGATTGATTTATAGAGCAGTTTTCACAAGTACATTACAATAAATTGAGAGAAAAAGAAAAAAAGTTCATATATGAAGGTGATTATTATGTGAGTTGGCTCATAATGTTATTATCTCCTACGCAGAAACGAAGCAGAGGTGGGGAAATTTTGTTGGAAGGCTAAGAATGGAAAATCTTGACAAAGTGGTGAAGTACTGACATTTCTGCTTGCTGAATATCAAATCCAGGTAACATAGCAATAGTACCACATCACTAGAGTCTCTTGAAAGGGCATTAGCAGCATGGGAGCATGTCCAAGTAGACCATTTAGGAGAACTAACAACATTACTCTCTCAGCAAGATAACAGTTGTCATGATTTTTTTTTTTAAAGAAAGTTTTACTTTCTTGCTGAGTTTTGTTTATGTCACACTGAAGACACATGCAGCTCTCTCAGCCTTTTTGGACTGGACATGTCAACTGTCCTCTTAGTATAATTAGACCCTTGTAATAAATATGAGAAGTCACTTTATGAAGCTACTGTGTCAATATTTGTTTCCACTGAATAAAAGGACCTATAGCCTCTGCTCCCCTCCCACTGGATGCAGTTAAATAAAAAAATTAATTCATTTTCTAAAATATTAATCAAACTGTTTTTCCTATAGGCTGGGAATCATTTGATTCTTTGAAACCTTTATCTCTTCTATATGGTGAAATAATTTTATCACACATTTTGTAAAGTTTCTTCGTTCTCACTGCACTCATTGGGCTTGTGTGTTCTCTGTTGCCCTCACCCACATTTCCAGGTTATTGTGCTTCATTGCTTTCCCACTCCAATCCCGGTGATCTCTATTGAGCAGCTTAGCTGCTCAGACTGTGTACTAGGGAGAAGATTTCTGGCTATGTGCCTTACATTTTACAGCGCTCTGGTACAAATAGAGAGCTCCAAGTATGAGAAGAGATTGACTTCTCAAAACCAAAATTTTCTTTATTGTGTTTCTGAGAACTAAATGTTTTTTCCAGAAAGATTTGCAGCTGACCTGCTTCCTGGAATAAGTCACTTGTACTTCATGAGTCATTTCTCATTATGTTGTGTAAAGCCAGGCAAGTGAAGAAATGTAACTTTCCCTGGCATCTCACAATGAGAGCTGTTAAGCTAGAAAAAACAGGAGCGAGCACTTGTAAACATGGAAAAGTGTACAATTAGAACAAACACCTATCGTCTGCTTAAAAGTGGTGTGGTGGGGCATAAGAGGGGGTAATAGGTTAGGGTCCAAAAGAAAAACATGCTCTTTGATAACTGAGAATGGAAGCAGTATCAGCCTGATTTTGGTATGCCTTTGCCTTTTATCAGGTAATGGACTGTTTCAACACAATAGCGGTCTTGTTTGACTTAAAAGTATTCGGGCCCTGAACTTTAGAGAATAATGAATGGAGTAAGAGATGCATCCGATGAAGTGGGTACTAACCCACGAAAGCTTATGCTGAAATAAATTTGTTAGAAAAACTTGTAGCACCTTAGAGACTTTCTTATTTTCAGAGCTTGCAGTGTAACACTGGGACATTAACCCAAAGTTGGTGCATTTTTAACGTGAAAAAGTCCTGATTCCTGATCCCTATATCCCCTGTACCACGCAAACAGAAGGTAAGAGGAGGTTACTTACTGTAACTGGAGGTTCTTTGAGATGTGTGGTCCCTATTTGGATTCCAGACATGAGTGCACATGCACTGGAACTGTTCATAGTAGCATCCGTTGACATGCATTGGTTGTGTGTAGCGTCCAAGGCTTTAAGAGGCTGTGTGGGTCGACACTGCTCCAGATCCCTCTAACCTGCAAGCAATGGAGTCCGCAGCAGAGGGGATGGAGGGCAGGATTGGAATCCAAATAGGGACCACACATCTTGAAGAACCTCCAGTTATGGTAAGTAACCTCTTCGAGAGATGGCCCCATATGGATTCCAGATGTGGGAGAATAGCGAGCAGTGCTCGGCGTGGAGGACTCGCATGAAGTCCTGGTCTGCAGGATGGCACAGCTGACTGCTGCATCTGCCACAGTTGCTGGGGCAATGACACAGTGAGCAGAAAAGGTGTGCATGAAGGGCCACAGGACTGCCCTACAAGTGTCCTGCCATGGGACGTCTGCTAAGAAGGCCAAAATGGGCATGTGCCCACACAGAGTGGGCAGAGATGCCTGAGGGTAGAGGAACATATGAGAGAGAGGGGGGGTGGTATTCTGCAATACAATGGGAGATCTATTTAGAGAGGCATTGCAAGGAAAGGGCATAGCCCCGGCAGCACTCTACGATGCCAAGGAAGAGGTGGGGCGAGGCACAGAAGGTGCAGGAAAAAAACCCAGTGCCCGGAAGACATCGAGAGAGTGCACCATTCACGCCCTGGAGGAGGAGTGCAGTTTAGAGTAGAAGCTCGGGATGTGTATGCACTAATTCAGGCAGACTGGAGAAGCCACCGTAGGGAGAAATTTAGGGTACAGTTGCAGGGAGACCTTGTCCTTGTGAAAGACAGTAAAGGGTGGGTTGGCCATCATTGAGCTAACTTGTCTTGCCAAGGTGATAGCCACCAAAGAGATCACCTTTATGGAGAGGGGGATGAGGGAGCAGGTCATGAGGGGTTCAAAGGAAGGCTTAGTGAGGGCAGAGAGAATGGGAGTCAGGTCCCAGAAGGAGGCAAGCTTCCAGACTGATGGAAGGACATTAAGGAGGCTGTGAAGGAAGCGGGAGGTGGTCAGATGAGTGAAGACAGAAGAACTGTTCACAGGGGGAAGGAAGGCACTGAGCACAGGCAGAGGAATGGGCAAGGCCCAATAACTGGTGGTGGAGAAGAGGGTCCAGGAGGCTGGGAATGGAGATGGAGTCCAGAAAGTAGCAGTGGCAGTGCTTCCAGGCGGTGAAGTGTCACCATTTAGCGTGGTAGCAGGCCTAGGTAGATGGTTGTCAGCTACGTGTGAGGATGTTGCGCACAGGGGCAGAGCACGCCCTGTCTACACTCAAGCCCCATCCAAATACCAAGCTATGGGGTGAAGCAGCCCCAGGTTGGGGTGCCTCAGGCAGCTGTGCGCATGTGAGAGGAGATCCAGGTGGGTGGGAAGGTGGATTGGGGGGCAAGCAGAGAAGTGGAGGAGATCAGTGAACCAGTGAGGCCAGGAGGGGCTATCAGAATGACTGTCATGTTGTCAGACAGCAGTTGACTGTGGAAGGATTTGATAAGGGACAGGAATGCCCGACAGGTAAGGCAGGTGGCCCACAACTCCAGTATATTGATGTGCAGTCGCACCTGGCACGGCATCCAGATACCCTGGGCCCCACCCAATGAGGAAGGCATATGTGGTGAGAGTGGTGTAGGGAGAGCAAACACGATGCTGGCCAAGACCTTGGATGGGTTGGTCCACCATGTGAGGAAAGTCAGGATGGAGCAGGGGAAGCAGAACCCTCTGTGGGTTGTAGATCGACCTGAGCCACGGGTGGAGGCAGCGCACATGCAGACGGGCATGAGGAGTGAAGGAGGTGCAGGCTGCCATGTGATCAAGGAGGGAAAGGCAGTGGCGGAGTTGCATATGTGGGTTGCATTGGAGCTGCACAATGAAGGAGGTGAGGGTGGCAAAAATGCTCCATCGGGAGAAAAGCGCAGCCTGCGAGAGAATCCAGGCACACCCCGATGAACTGTGAATATGTGTGTGGGGACAATAATGGACTTGTCCTCGTTGATGCAGATACCCAGGTAGGCGAGGAGAGCACAGAGGGTCTGGATAATGGAGAGAAGATGAGCGTGCGATAGTACAATGAGGAACCAGTCATTGAGGTAGGGAAACACTGAGTGGCCAAGGCAACACAGGTGGGCTGCGATGATGGCAAAGACCTTCGTGAACACAGGCGTAGTGGTGGCCATACCAAAGGGGAGGACCAGGAACGGATATTGGGAGTGCCTCACTGTAAAATGAAGGAACTTCCAATGAGTTGAGTGGATGTTGCAATGGAAGTAGGCACAAACCAGACCCTCCTGGGGGTGGATGGGATAATGAGAGGAAGTGTGACCATCTGGAATGGAAATTTGTATATACATTTGTTCGGGGCACAGAGGTCCAGAATAGGGCAGTGGTCACCACCCCCATTCTTTGGCATAAGGAAATAAGGGAAATAAAAGCCATGGTAATGGTTGGGGATGCATTTGATGGCACCCTTCCATAGCAGAGTTCATGGTGGGAGGGATCTCCATAACCACCAAAGGGCAGGCAACGAGGGGGGAAATGAAAGGAACTCTATCAAGTACTCCTAATTGATGACATCCACCACCCATTGATCAGTGGTGATCTTGCTTCAGTTGTGGGTGAAGAGGGTACGTTGGCGCCCGAAGATTATCTGGGACACTGCAAGAGAGGTGCAAGGTACGTCATAGGCCTCAAGGGGGCAGGGGGAGTCAAAATGGCTGCTTGGATGGACAGTGAGGCAGGGCAGAGGTGACATAGGTGGAAACAGTGGGATAGTGGAGTACTCGGGCAATGTCGAGTGGGCTCCTGTGGTCATTGGAAGTAGGGCTGGTAGGTGGCTCCAAGGCGGAAAGATGATCTCTGCTGCTGGTGGGTAGAAACTGGGGTGTAGATACTAAGCAAGCAATCACAGGATGGCATGGGAATCCTTAAGAGAGTGGAGGGATTCATCCATTTGTCACTGAAGAGCTTGTGGTTGTCGAAGGGGAGGTCATCCAAGGTGGTTTGGACCTCCTTAGGGAAGCTGGATGATTGGAGCCAGGAATTCTGGCAGAGTACGACGCTGGACACGAGTGAGGGATGTAGTGTCAGTGGTGTTGACCACAGATTGAAGAGCCACTTTAGCGAGGAACTTCCCCTCATTGAGCAGCACCTGGAACTCCCTTCTGGTGGACAAACAGAAGGGCTGGAACTCCACCAACTTGGAATAGGAGAGGAAATTGTATTTCGCCAAGATGGCCTAATAATTAGCCATACAAAACTGGAGGCCTGCAGAAGTGTAAACTTTTCACCCTAAAAGGTCCAACTTCTTCTCCATGAGGTCTGGAGGAGTGGCCTCAAGGTGTTGCTGTCGAGCATGCTTAGTCGCCATGTGAACTATGAGCAAGTTGGGAGGGGGGTGGGTGAACAGGAAGTCCATACCCTGAGATGAGATGAAGTATCGGCATTCAGCAAACTTTGGTGTGGGGACACTGGAAACTAGAGTGTGCCAGACCACCTAGACCAGTTGGAGGATAGCCTCATGAATTGGGAGGGTGGTTCAGGAGGGCCTGGACAGTTGGAGAAGCATGGTACTGTTGCTGGTCTTGTGTAGGAGAAAGAGTGAGCAGAATGAGGGCATTGTCCAGGGATGATGAGGCCCCACTGGGGAGCAGCGGTACTGGTCGCATGGGAACACCCTGAGGTTCATCATAGATGAAGGGGGCATGGTGCAGGTGAGGGATGGCCAGGGAGATGGAAGCGTCAGCACCCCGTGGCCCTAGTAAGGTTCCCAAGCTGGCTGGTCACTGGGCATCAGCAGCTCCCAAGGATAACATACTATTTGCCAGTTATTTATTACTAATATTGTATTAGACATTTTTTGGTCAAAGTGCTATGGAACTAGCAGGAAGACAAATCACCAGCTGATCAGAAGTATTTGATACATTCAGTTCTTCCAATTTATGGGGGAGATTGTAGTAAAAAAAAAAAAGTCTAAGAACTGACTGCTATTGTCCTTGGTCATGCAAAGAGACTAATTATTAAAGTGTGAAAGAGTGTCAGTGTTCCATCTGTGAGCTGTCAGCAATTGCTTCATGGTATATACAAGATATATATTTTATTCAGTTTTGTCGTGTGGTAACATTTTTTCTAATAGGAAACAGGAAAGTGCCAGTGAGAGGTATATGAGAAGGCTAAGGGACACTGTAGGGATGAAGTTGATATACATTCAGGCTTTGACTAAAACATAACCCTAATCCTACAAAGACACTTATACCCATGAAGTGCCCATTTGAAGTTACTACGCACTGACATTCCTGTGCAGTGCTCCTTGAAAGGACAGGGCCATTGCCTGTTGCTTTCCAATAGTCTATTTTATTCTTATGCATGGCTTGTATCATTCATTCAGAATATGACCTCTTACCATAGATTTTTCTCTTTGCAAGTAATACCATCTCCACAATATAGCCAGTGCTGCTGTCCTTACTCATCACATAAAACTGCCATTGAAGCAAAAGTGTGTTTCAAACTTACTGAATGCAGCATTGTGCCCCCAAACCAATCAGGTTACTCTATGAGGAGATATACAAATCTTCCCCCATATTTTGCCACATCTACTTAGTTAGAAATTGAAAAAAAACTACAAGAGAATTCTGGGCAAAGAATTAAGGGGAAAAATGGAACCATGAAATCATAACAAGAATTATTCTCTCTAGGAAGATGTACTTACTCAACAATACTGAGCTATAACCATGTCAGTTTTAGCTGAGGTCATATATGGTAACCGTAGCATTATTGACACACAAAAACATCTACAAATGCATTTGATAGGCAAGAGATGAGTGCCAAGGTGACATGATGTGTGTCATCACACCACACCACACCACACCACACCATCCCTCTGTTGGAATAGTCTAAGCACTCAAAAGATGTGTCAGTTACCGCACAACTAGAAATCCAAAGAGCCCTCCCCTCATGGCCCAAGAAAGTCCTAACTATAGTAGAATCACTGCTTATTTTGCATGCCAGATCTTCACTCTCTGGCAGGCTTGTTGGAGGGGTGTTAGGTCAAGGGAGTGGCAATTCACGCCACATAATTGCGAAACCAACATGGGGGATTTTCAGGACCCCCCACCCTTTACAACCTAGCTTAGCAGCTGCTTCTCCTTCCCCTCACTATCCTCCCCTTCTATGCCTTAGAAGGGCCTTGGACAGGGAATCTACTTGGGCTCTCCATGGCAGGTGTGGCAGTGCAGCTGCCTTCGGCCTTCAGCATGTATAGAAAGTGGAAGACGATCCTGTGATTTCTCCACGGTTCACCATGGTAATAAAACTCCAAAGGAAAGTAGTTTACAATAAGAGTTTCCTTTCCCCCCACCCCCCACCCCATGAGACTCTACTGAAGCTCAGACACAAGTAGGTTAATATCAGAAACTCATTCCATAATTGCTCCTTCTGCACAAGATTAGATCATATTTATTAGTCATGCTCCCAGCTTTTATCAGGAATCCAGTTTCAGACATTACAAAAGAAATGCTCTAAGTGTTTACATGAACTATTCCTAGTCAGTAATTTGAGGTATTGTATTCTGGGTATGACTTATTGAATCCAAGTTTGTTTTACTTTTCACTTCAATAATGGCAAGTATCAGTGTTGCCTGTGTATAATTCCATTGGCCCCAAGTGAAACTGGCTTGGATGGAACAAAGCTCATGAAAAAGACTAGAGTACTGTCCACATGATAGCCCCCCAATTCAGAAAGGCACTCAAGTGCATGCTTAAGCACCAATGACTTCCCTAAACCGGGGCTACAGCTTGTAACTTTTTGGGGAAGCACTTTGAAACAGATGCAGGGCCTGATCCGAAGCCCAGTGAAGTCAGTGGGAGTCTTCCCATTGAATGCAGTGGGCTTTAAATCAATTCATAATGCAGCATGTTTAGCCAAGGCACTACTCATTCATTATTCAGCACTGATCACCTCCTGACCATAAAGTTACAAGCATCAGTATTGATAAGTTGTACAAATTTAGTAGTGTGGTCACTCTGCACCACACAAAAGACTGAAAATACTATACTACATTTTTCTTCTGGTCTAAGAAGGATTTGGCCCAATGTCTTTTGGATTTAGCCACATAGACCATTGTCATCATTTACAGATATTTATCAAATTCCAGACAATCTTGTCAATAATGAACATAAGCATAATTTTATAAAATTAATTTTCAGTACTCTAGAATGACAAATGGAATTTGTAAGGCTTTGTCCCAGACTACTACATTGTTCAGGTATGTTCTGTACCTACAATCATTATGTTCCTACATAATGGTTTCACAAAAGCTCTAACAATTACAGGTATTATGTTTTGTTATTTTCATTTGCTTTGTTGAAGATGGCATTTAAATTCACTCTCTTCTCAATACACTTTCAACAAGGCTAGTCTTAGTGGAAGATCTTCAATAACTTCTAACAGTACTCTGGAATAAATCCATTAATAATATTCCATTATGTATCAACATTAAGAGCAATATTGTTACTGTAGCTGTTGGGGAGTCATTATGGTATTTTGTACTCCAGTACACTGCCGCATATTTTTGCCTCCTCTCAAAGCAATGGTCCCAGTGGGCACTTTTGTACTGCATATGGGGTAATCTTTCTTTCTCCACCACGTGTGAATTCCAGTATAAAATAGAGAAGAAACACACAGCTATGCTAGCTGGTATTCATGGTATACATGATGTTGTGGGGGGGTGGGGCGTCAATGTATGGTATGATGTTAGTCAATTTACTATTTCTCAGTACTTTTTGTACGATCACCCTATAATTTGAATGAGGAATAAGGATGATGTCTTAGTCAATCTAATTGGCATTTGCTAGGGGTAGCATGCTATTAGTACTGTTATATATAAGATGACAGTCCCTACCACAAAAAAATTATGATCTAAATAGACAAGAAATGAAGGGTGGGGGACAAAAGAAATATATAAGCAAAGTGATCAACTGATCATAAGGCAAAGATATGTAATACTATATAAAAATACTGACCAAAATCATGTTTGTAATAAGAGGCAGTGTTACAGACATAAGGTAGCAGGATGATTACGGGTTTGGACAGCTGCCATATGAGGAGAGATTTAAAAGACTGGGACTTTTCAGCTTGGAAAAGAGAAAGCTAAGGGGGGATATGATAGAAGACTATAAAATCATGACTGCTGTAGACAAAGTAAATAAGGAAGTGTTATTTATTCCTTCTCATAACACAAGAACTAGGGGTCACCAAATGAAATTAATAGGCAGCAGGTTTAACATGAACAAAAGGAAGTATTTTTCCAAACAATGCACAATCAACCTGTTCTGTTCATTCCCTCTGGGGCACCTGGCACTGGCCACTGTCAAAAGACAGGATACTGGGCTAGATGGACCTTTGGTCTGACCCAGTATGACCGTTCTTATGTTCTTATCATTGTAAGATGATCAGTCATCACTATCAGTTCAGTGAACACCACAGTAAGCTAGGTTTTATTCTTCCTCCAAATGAAGAGACAAATTTTAGTACCAAAAGAAAAGCTCACCTTTTGAAAGTTATCTGGGTTTCTTAAACAAAAAACATAGTCTGAGTCATCAAGATAGTGCTTCCAGTACTGGTTTTGGGTTAGAATATAGAAATCTGACATTTGCTATTTCCATGTAAGCAAAGCTCTCTCTACTTTTCAACACAACTCTGCTTCATGAATCAGCAATGCTAAAGAAATAAGTGATCAGTCTGGACTCCTGTGTCAAAGTGTTCACTGACATCAATTCAGCAATATGACTAACGTTCAAATTATTTTGGTCTCAGCCTGCTAGACTAGTTTAAGAGTGAAAAGTGAATTTTGCTCAGCCAGTGTCTCGGGTTTACTGGGGGAAAAAAGCAAGGATAAGAACTAAAATTAGCATATAATCAGGGTCTTTTAAGAGCACTTGGGATGGAAGTGGATTGGTTAACAACAAGAATTAATTTAGTTTCAAAATCTGATGTAATCAGATGCTACTAAGGCATTTCAATGTTAATGAAATCTTAAAAACAAATCAACTTTATCATAGCCCTTTTAACTGAACATGTCTTTATGTTACTCATATTAATCCCACAACTAATCTGTTCCCTTCTGCTGAAATATTTAAAAAGATTAGTCAATTCTTCTAAACTCAAAGAAAACAAAGAGGCAAATTTGTATCTACAAAGAAACAACTGCATTAATTGAATTCCACTAACTAATTCATTCTTTGTGGGACATTAAAAGAGTGGGGTGAAGATAAAAATGACATTTTCTTATGCATAAATCTTTACAAAATGTTAAATTATGTGTAAAATTCAAAACTAAAAACAGGAATTAGAGTTTTATCATTTTTCAAGTGTGGCAGAGCTCCGATCTTGTCCCTGTGGGTCCCGCGCTTCTAGGCGGTTTATGCTAGCCTCAGAGGATGGTGAGAGAACTCCCACAGTTCCTGTTGTCCCTCTGGGCTTATTGCAGAACAGTTTAGCCTCCTGTCCTGCCAGAGGCCTGTCTTCTCCTTGTAGTGGCAGGTTGGTGGGGGGAACCCGGGCCCGCCCTCTACTCCGGGTTCCAGCCCAGGGACCCTAATGGTAGCAGCTGTTGGCAGCCGACCTCTCACTGCCAGAGTTGCTACAATTCCCTGGGCCACTTCCCCACAGCTCTCCCGCTTCTCCCTTCTTCACCCTTACCTTAGGGCTCCCTTACCAATGGCTTGAGAGTTGCCTTATTTACTCAGACCTTCAGTAGCAGCAGCACTTCCTCTCCTCTCCTCTGGCTCCCTGGCTCTTTTTCAGCCTGACTGGAGTGAGCCCTTTTATATGCTCAGAAGAGCCTTAATCAGGGTCAGGTGTTCACTTCACCTTAATGGCCTCACCTGACTCTTTGCAGGTTAATTAGAGTCAGGTGTTCTCATTAGCCTGGAGCAGTCCCTGCTCTGGTCAGTTAGGGAACAGAAAACTGCTAACCCAATGGCCAGTATATCTGCCTCCTACTATTCTGTTGTACCGAACTGTCCTGGGTCTATCACACAAGCTATTGCAAGAGCTACTTAGTTAACTGGACCATGCAACACATTCAGGACTTACATTCATCAAGAAGTTGTAGGTGTGCAGCTACACACCTACAAATGTTTACACAATTGTGCACCCAATTTGTCAGTGCATACAGATAGGGTAGTTTGGCTGAGAAATCTGCAAGTTGGGCATCTGATGTGAAATCTGTGTTCCACTGAAGTCAGTCAGTTTCAGAACTTCAATTGACTTCAGTAGAATTAAGATTTCACCTCTAAAGCATAGATCCTGAAATATAAGACTGTTTATCTATAAAACTTTAAAGGGAGGAATTCCTGTGAATACAATACAATAAGTCACGCCTAAGTGAAAACTTCATGTTGATGCCTCATTATACAGGAGACAGAAAGAGAAATGGGTCACCTTCAAATTGATTCAGACTTGCAGCTTGAGTGGGGGATGGGGGAGGTAGTCTGGGACCCGGAGGCCAGGAGTCATTTCTGAAGCTAAGCCTTAGTATTTTCTCTGCATGTGTCACAGCTGACAGGGCTGGTTCTCACTTTTCAGTAATCGGTTTGCTTAACTACTGCTATACTGGAGAGTTAGGAGGAAGCCACCTGTGTTGAAAGATGAAAATGATGGACAGCATAGGTAATGTGGGTCCATACAAAAAAGAGGTGCAATGTAAACATATAGAGTAATGAGGCAGAACAAGTCTTCCTTCTACGGTGCCATCAGCATGAAGATTATTTTAACGGGTTCTCAGAAATGTTTTAATAAGTTATGAATGCCACCTGTTGGCCTGTATATTGGAATATTTACTATATGAATATTTGTGTAGTTTCATAGCTGACTGTAAGGAAACAATGGCTCAAGATAAGCCACCTCCTGTGGCAAACATTGGAAGGCTGTTAAAGGATAGCAGGACAGAAACTGACACTGAGGATTCTGAGTCAGCCTCCTAATAAGTTTATGGGACTGGCTTTGTTCATAAGGGCCAAAGCCTGGAAATGGACAAGAAAAAAGGGATTCTGGTTGGGTTAAAAAAAAAAAAAAAAAGTATTTTTCCAGAGTGGGGAAAAGTCTGACACTCAGGAGCTGCAGGGGCATCTGAAGAAGCTAGGCCTGCCTGGGTTGCCATCCGAGGATGGAAAGCCTATGCATAAGATATACATGCTTACAGACAGACAGTTTTAAAATCCTTTGTTCCTACTGTTAAAAATTAAACAGAACTTGGATTTTTAAGAAAGTTCTTTGGCTCCTATATTCACAATTGGTCTCAACTTGCAAAAGTAAGCAGCACATGTGAACCCAGTTGGACTTGCTGGGTAATCACAGTTGACACAGGTGCTGTAGCCCAGGGCCTCGTCTGAGAGCTGGAGAATGGCAGAATTCCACCTCAGAAGAGGTAAGGGAGGGCACAAGGCCTGACACATGAGGAGGTGCATTCAGGGCCGGCGCACCCACTAGGCGACCCTAGTAGCCGCCTAGGGTGCCACAATTTGGGGGACAGCTCGCTGCGGCTGCCTCCCGCCTCCCAGCTCCGCGGCTTAGCTGGAAGCTGGGGAGGCGCCGCGGGTGGGGGGAGGCGCCGCGGGTGTGGGGCTGAGCTGCCGCGCACAGGGCTGGTGCAAGGAACTTTCGCCTAGGGCGCGAAACTTCCTTGCACCAGCCCTGGGTGCATTCAGAGACCAGACTGTGAAGAACAGGGCAGCTACCCTCATAACTATGAGTCAGTATGCCAGGTGGATGTTGGGTTTTGTGCACTTTTGAAAATCTGACCATACTTGTCAAAATAAGAGCTACTGAGTGTTGAACACTTTGGAAAAATCAGTCTGTGTGTTGCGGGATGAGAGCCTAGATTTGTACGAGTGCAGAAGCACATCTTGTGTCATTACAGAACAAAAATAATAGCTGACCGGTCATCTTGAGTTTAAAAAATGGCGTGGAGTACCTGTAACAAATGGTTAGTGTTTTCTTTTAATCAACCTAATTACTTTCTTCTTGAAAGTTTTGCTTTTGAAAGTTTAATACTTTTTTCCTCTGAACTTCCAGGTTTATTTAAGTTTGTGATATTCATTCATTCATAAATTTGAGGCCAGAGGGGACCATTAGATTATCTAGTATGTATCACAGGCCATTACATTTCACCTAGTTAACCCTTGCTTGAACCCAGTTGTCAGGAATGAGGGGCTGCAGGCTGGGTGTGGGACTAGCTGAAACTCCTAATCAGCCAAATTGCTTGATTAGCTGAGCAGTGTTGCTCTTAAGCCCAGCAGCAGCAGCAGCATGTGGCCAGTGGCTACTCATTGCTTATGGCCTCAGCTGCAATCGTTCCTGTGCCTGCCTTGACCCCAGGCTTGCTCCTGCCCTGCTCCAGCACACAGCCCCCATCATTAAACTTGATTGCCCATATCCAAGTCCAAGACATTAATCACTTTTTTGCCAAAGGGATAACTTGTGTTTTTGATAAAAACAAAATCTTCCAGAAAAGTCACCCACAGTCTTGATTTGAAGACATCAAGACATGGAGAATCTATGCCGTCCCTTGGTAGTTTGAGTTTGTTTCAATCATTAAGAATCTTAACTTAAAAATCTGTGCTATATTTCTAATTTGAATTTGTCTGATTTCAGCTTCCAGCCACTGATTTTTGTTATACCTTTCTCTGCGATGTTAGAAAGCCCATTTGTACCTGGTATTTTCTCCCCAAAAAGGTACTTTTACACTAATCAGGTCCCTTCTCATATTATTTTGAGACAGTCAAGAGCTCACAATCTGTTTAAATCTCTGTTAATTTCTCCAGCCCTCAAATCATTTTGAAGCTCTTCTCTGCCCACTCCACTAACTTTTCCAACATCCTTGTTAAAGTGTTGACACTAGAACTGGCTGCAGTATTCCAATAGTGGTCTCACCAAATGCCCAGTACAGAGATTAAAAAAAAAAAATCACCTATGCCTCACTACTCCCGTTTATACATCCAAGGATCTCGGTAGCCCTTTGCCAGTGCATTGCATTGGGATCGCTTTCGGAAATTGCACATTAACTCTCATTCCCATCTGTCTCGGAGATAGAAATGTGTAACTAAGATAAGAAAGGCCAAGTGGCATTGAATAATCATGGAGACCAGGGTTCAAATCCTGCCTTTATTGAAGTCTGTTGCAACACTCCAATTAACTGAAACAGATTCAGGATTTCATTCTAGTGAAGGAGAAGGAACATTTCATGGTTGAGAAAGCTGCAGAAGTGACTCAGGTGCTTTGAACAAGCAGGAATGCAAATAATTTGAAGTTACATGAAAATCACAGTTGTTGATTCCCTCCCAAGTAAAATACGATTTGCAAGGATGCAAAAAAATAGTGGTCAAATCCTCTGGAGGTCAATTCCCAAGGGTTAACAAGCCATTGTGCCTATTCCCTTTCCTGGCAGTACAGGGAACTGCCTCCCAGTTTTAACATTGTTTTAGAGGGAAGAAAGGTCAGTTTATTTTGGTGTTTAAAAAACTAAACACTAATCTGTATGTCCTTTCCCACCCCAAATATACCTTAAGTTTTTGGGGTTTTTTTACTTATACTCCCACTGCCCCCATAAAAAAAAACACACACACACAAAAAACTAAAAAAAAACCCTTATTTTTCATGGAAGAGTAGCCAAATTTGAGAAGTCAGGGTGTTTTGTTCACCAATAAATTAAAAACAAAAAAGCCAAAAATGTTCTTTGAAAATGAAGTATGTTCTCTCTCCACAGTTCTACGGCTCAATATCTGAATGTTTCCCCATCACAGCCTAAACTCCCAACAAGCTTTCAAATTAAGAAACAAACACACACAAAAAAACCCCACCACCTCAGTCTACACATGGAAGGCCATCAGCCCAAAGCAAGAAGTTATATGCACATGTAACTCTTCTGCCAGGCAGAGTTGACAGCAACAAGGGGTCAGTACCTAGGGGATCCCTTTGAACAATACAATGCAAAACCAGCTCAAGCCCCCACCCAGTGACCTGGGGGGTGTGTGGAAATCACACACCCACCTCTAGGTGCCTCAAAGAGGCAATACTTCCCCTCTCGCAAGCAGAGTCTCGGTGTAGCAAAAAATCTTTAACAGGAGGTAAACAACTGAGCATTAAATTGGGAAACCACCACAGCTAGGGTTCATAAACACAAACCATGAACCAGAAGACCCACCCCCAAGTAGATTTGGCTGCTGGCCACCCAGCTGGCCATGCCACTCCAATAGCCATTTTGCTAGTCACCCTCTCCACCAGCCGCCCAGCTGGCTGCACATCTCCACTAGCTGTTCACCAATGTCTTCAGCCCTGCTGCACCCCACCCCACTTGGCACAGCTCTCAGTGATTTCAGCTGTTAGTAGAGGAGCTTCACTGCTGGTGCACGTGGATAGTCTTCGTGCATCAGAACCACTAGCCCAAAGTAGGTCTAATGCTTAGACCTAGGTATCAGTGATTTCAGCTCTGCAGCATGCAACAAGACTCTTAATTGAGTCTAAATTAGCTCTGTTATTACACAGTGGAGAGGAGAAGGGTCAAAGTAGTATTTAGAGGACCTACACTACCAAGTACAAATACCCACCCCCTCTCAATTCACTGGGCTTTGGAACTCATGTCCCTTGCCTAGTGAGTGCTGCTTAGTTGAGGGTGAGTCTCTCAGTCTTAAACTGCCAAGTACAGTTCTACTGTCCTTGAGTCACATAACCAGGATAACAATCCTGCCCCAATAACAAAGACTGGGGATCCCATAGCAGCCAAAATGACCATTTGGGCAAGCAGTCCCATCATGCTAGGCATGCAAACAAGATTAGCCCCTGAAGTCCTTTTCCACAGCTCACCACCAGATGTCAGGGGAGAGCGTATTCTGACTACTTACATACAAAAATTGAGTGGGTGTAATAATGGAAGTCTCAATGTAACCTTAACTATAATTTTGCTGCTAGTACAAATGAAATTCTGTGTAAAATCCTGACCCCATTAAAGTCAAGTCAATGGGAGTTTTATCACTGATTTTAAATGGGGCTAGGATTTCATTCCAAGTGTATAATCAGTTCTCAACTCCCTCATTTTATGAAGCAAGGCTCTGGGCAGATTATATTATTAGCACTGAAATGACAAAAAATGATTAATCAGCAAAGAAGGTGGAAGTCTGCAATGATTTTCCAAACTAAATAATAAGACACACAGGGTTCAAATTCTGCCTTCCATGAAAACGATTCCATCTGAAACCAGTGGGAGTTTCAAGCACAAGTCATGTGGTAGAGTAGAACTGCAACCGTGTTGCAAGTCATTAAAGTTTTCAAGAAGAGTTCCCAGAATTGCATTTACGTTGTGTGAGAAACAGACATCACTGGAATGGAGAGAGGAGCTGACAAAAATCTGATATTTATATCAAACCTAGGTGAAAGAGGAAGCCTGTCTTGGTTAACATGCAGGTGTGATTAAGCTAATCCATTTTGATAATTATTGTATATATCCTAAATCCAGGATAATCAGTTTTATTGTTTGGCTGTACTTCTAAACCTTGATTATTCTTAGTAACGTCACAATTATAGATTATTAAGAGCATTTCCAGAGAGAGTAGAGCTTAATCACCATGAAATAGAATTCTATTTCCATATTCTAAAATGCTTTAGACACATCAGTCCATTTATATCTTGGAAACAAATATCCTGCTAATTGTTACCCATAGGTAAGCTATGGATTAAAATTGGTTTGGGAGTTTTTTTAAACCATTTTCCAAGAGTGCCACTCAATGATTTGTGTTACTTGAGGAGATTTCTAGGGAAGTTTTACAGCAGGAGTCTTGAAGGATATTCTTTGCTCACCAGAGATGCTCTTTTTTTTGAGTGAGGATAGGATATTCGCTCTCTCCCCGCCTTTCTCCCAACCCCCAAGCATCAGCCCTGATGGCCTCAAGTAACATCTGCCTTGAAAGTATTAGTGTGTCTCTTTCCATCTGATAAAGTTTCTATGTGCAAGTTGACAATATTGAGAAACACAAATGGCTCTTATTCAGCTCCCATTAAAGTAAATGGAATATTTTGGTTTAATCTTAAATCACATACTTCTCCATCAACACCAAAAAGAACTGCTGCATGTTCATAATCCCTGTGCTGAACTACTGTATTTATTGAATATGTATTCAATAATAGTGTAGTATTTTATTTGTATTCATCTAAAGCACAGCAAATGGTTTTTGCATAGCTCACAGTCAGCAGTTATAGGAAGCAAGAATATGGCTTCAAGATAAAGGACCAATCAGACAGCAACAGAGACTGCTGCAGTAAAACATGATAAAGTAATGGAGGCCTCAAAAGTAACAATTTATCCCCACCCGCCTTATGAGAAGAAGCTAGGTAATATACAATGAGAAACAGTTCCAAAGTCATAGTAGGGGTTACTGACATTAAGATTTGTGATACCCCTGTGATGCTGGTGGACCAGGTGCCAGCTCATGCGAAAGGCCCAGAGCCTCACTGAACATTGACAAATACATAACTGGAAACCAGTCTGGCTCATCTGTGGGTTAGTATATTTAAAACAGATATTAGCATTTTAAGCATGTGTTTAGAGTGTATGGAATGTTTGTAGGATGCTGCATGTATGAATCCTGCTTATTATAGAAGCTTCTATTACCTTTTTAAATCCAAGATTGTAACTCATTGTGTGTTTATGTTTCTTGGTTTAACCTATAAGAGTTATTTTTCTTAGTTAATACAATTTTTAGTTAATTACAGGATTGGCTGCAGGCATTGTCTTTGGTTTGAGATCAGAGTACAACTGATCTGGGGAAAATGACTGGTCTTTGGGGAGTAGGAGTAACCTGAATATTGCTGTGATTTTTGGTGTAAAGTGACCATCTATCGCATTATCTTGCCAAGCTGGACTGACTGAAACATCCAAGGAGACTGTCTGATTTCGTGATAACACTGTGATAGTGCTTTAGGAATTCATACTTGTTACTGGGCCCAGGTCTACACTAACCCCCCCTGTCGAACTAAGATACGCAACTTCAGCTACGTTAATAACGTAGCTGAAGTCGAAGTACCTTAGTTCGAACTTACCTGTGGTCCAGACGCGGCGCGCAGGCTCCCCCGTCGACTCCGCCTACTCCACTCGTCGAGCTGGATTACCAGCGTCGACGAGGGAGCACTTCCTGGTTCGATTTATCGCGTCTTGACAAGACGCGATAAATCGAACCCAGAACATCGATCCCGCGCCTCCGACGCGACGGGTAAGTATAGACATACCCTGGGTTGGTGAAAGCTAATTATAGAACATACAACTAGTTTAGGGTTTATGCCCTGCTTTTTGACAGTCTGACCTGAGCTTGGCACTCATGGTTATGAGCCACTCCAGATAGCGTGAGAACCCCATCCATAGTAGTTACAGAATGTCACTCTCCATTCATTGTTCCATCATTACTTCACCCAACAGATAGTTCAAAAATAAGAGTTAAAGCATAGCTGAATTTACTTGCCATTTCCTACATCACCTAGGTTTTCCAGTCCCTACAAACCATTATGTGAAAAATCAACAACTCAGGGTAAAGACTTCCTGGAGATCACAGTTGGAACTGATTTGAATAAAGCTGGTCCCCTCCTTCTGACTAATTCTAGTCATTGGTGTATACTTCGTGGAAGTGATTATTCACTAGTCCTCTTTTAATTAAATAGAAATACTGCCAGCGCATCGTCTTCTCACTTCTCCTAGTGGTACTGCAGCTCCCTCTTTTCCGACAGGGTCAGAAAGTTCACAGTTTATGGTGGGAAATCTAATTAGTTGCTGTGCTTGGTAAATATATTGACTTTTCAATTAGCTGTTTGAAATTTTCACTTCCTTAGAGAAGGATATGAAACTGGCAGCATGTGGAAACAGCATCCTCTCTCTTGTATATAGAGCATGTTCTGTCAAAGTTTGGGCACCTTCCCCTTTGTCAAGAAACTTCAAGGAAACAGGGCCATTATCAAGAGTGCCAACATATTGCATTGCCACTAAGATGACAGACTGGGATCTTAACTATGCCCGATCCAATTGGGTAGAAAATAATCCCTTTATTAGACAGGCTGTGGCTTGACAGTTTAAAATGGAGAAATTGCTACCAAATGAATTTACCTTTGAGAAGTGTTATCTGGATGGAGAGACTGACAGGTATTTATTGGGTTTTTATTTGAAATACTGCATTATTAAAAGTTGACTCATTCTGGAGACAGAGCACTTGAGACTGTTTCACTGTTTTGTTTGTCCATAAATCAAGGAAATAGAAAAGGCATTTGCACAGATTTCTTTTCATAAAGAAGTGAGGGTATGTTATTGCAATTGTTCTTAAAGCAGTTTGACTTTAAAAGTCTGCACTGGGGGAAACTTAGTTCTCAGGAGTATAAGTATCTTTGATTTGAGTATTAGGATTCAGAGACCTTCATTTGCAGCCTATAGGAAATGCCACCCACTTAGCATCCAGGCCCACCCAAATCAGGGCCAGAGCCCCCAGAATCCACAGGCTAGGACTCCTGACCCCGGCTCGGTGTCTGTCAGCCCAGCTGCATCCTCCTCCTGCTGGCATCACATGCTCCTGCCACAGTCTCCGGACCCAGTGCTAGCCCTGCAGGAGGTGTGCCTTGTGGAAGCTGGTCTGGGTGGGGCTAGCACTGGGGCTGGAGACCGGGGGCAGCAGCGTGCAGTGCCGGCAGGAGCGGGACACTGCTGGGCTGACGGAAGCCACCAAGCTGGGATTGGGAGGGGCGGGCAGGGCCCCCCTCTGTCTCATAGGTATTCCCCACAACCTGTGTGGCTTGAGTGTCTGTGGAGCAGTAAGAGAGGGTGGGAGTAGGCAGGCCCCACATCCTTCCTGCCCCCCTCCCCAGGGCCTCCCATCCCTCCTGCCTCTCCCCCTTCCCCCCCCACCCCCCCACCCCCCCCAAATCATTACCTACCCACCCAAAAGCCAGGGTCCATCCAGTTTTCCTGCGTGAGGCCTGGCCTACATGGGGGGAGGGGGTGGAATCGATCTAAGTTATGCAACTTCAGCTACGTGAATAACATAGCTGAAGTTGATGTACTTAGATCTACTTACCGCGGTGTCTTCTCTGCGGTGAGTCGACAGCTGACGCTCCCCTGTCGACTCCGCCTGCACCTCTCGCGCCAGTGGAGTACCGGAGCCAACAGGATAGTGCTCGGCAGTTGATTTATTGTGTCTAGACTAGAGACGTGATAAATTGACCCCCGCTGGATCGATCGCTGCCCGTCGATCCAGTGGGTAATGTAGACAAGCCGTTAGCTAGGCCACTGGCCTACCATCAGGCTCCCAATTATAGCTGCCCTAATTCATAGATTCGAAAGGCCAGAAGGGACAATTGCAAACATCTAGTCTGACATCCTGTATAGCACAGGGCACAGAACTTCCCCAAAATAATTCCTAGAGCATATCTGTTACAAAAAGCATCCAACTTTGAATTTAAAAAGTCGTCAGTGATGGAGAATCCACCATGACACTTGGTGAATTATTAATTACTATTGCTCTTAAAAATTTACACCTTATTTCCAGTCTGAATTGGTCTAGCTTTAACTTCTAGCCATTGGATCGTGTTACACCTTTCTCTGCCAAATTGAAGAGCCCATATTAAATATTTGTTCCCTATGTAAGTACTCATAGACTGATCAAGTCTCCCCTCAACTTTGTTTGCTCAGCTAAACAGATTGCACTCCCTGAGTCTATCACTGTAAGACATGTTTTCTAATCCTTTAATCATTCTGGTGGCTCTTCTGAGCCCTCTCCAATATATTAGCACCCTTGAATTGTTGACACTGAAACTGCAGTTATACCAGTGCAAATTACAGAGGTAAAAATAGCTTCTCTGCTCCTACTTGCGATCCTGGGACATAAACTGGGGAATCATATTAGCTGTTTCTGCCACAGCATCACTGTGGGCCGTATTTTGCCCACTCCTGTCCTGTGGGCTGGATCTGGACCATCTAACATTTCTGTCTGGAATGCCAGGCTCTTTGGCTGCCCCCTCATGATCTCTATGCTGATAAAAGTCCCATAGGGCGCTCAGGCAGGCTGCCTGCCTGCTGTGGCCTCACACCACTCCCAGAGGCAGCTGGCTGCTGCTGGAATGTCTCTGTGTGCCCCTGGCTGGGAGGTAGGGGAAAGGGGCAGCAGGTAGCTCTGTGCACTGCCCCCACTCTCAGTACCTGGAAACCGACCAATGGGAGCTGCAGGGGCGGTGCTTGCAGGTATAGGCAGTGCACGGAGACCTGCTGTCTCCCTCTCCCAAGGGGTGCACAGACACATGCCAGCAGCAGCTGCTTCCGGGAGCAACGTGGAGCCATGGTATGCAGGCAGCCTGCCTAAGCCCTGCTGTGCTGCCCACTGAGAGCCACCTGTGATAAACCAAAAGAAGCTCTAACAGCTTAATCCGCAGAGGGAGCTGATGTATGAGAACCGAGACAAGTGAGTTTCTTCTTAAAATGTTGTGGAGAAATAGGCCTCACTTTTTTCCAGCCTCTGGTCCTGTTCTGTACTCTGTAACTTCTCATCTCTTCCCCACTCCCCACACAGTACTTTTAATTCTCCAAAGAATCAGTTGCGTGCAGGGGTAGCTATTTTATGCAGACTGTTACAGAGAGGACAGACTTGCACCCTGTGCTTTCTCATGGAGACTTTGCTTGTTTAGGGGTTTCCCCCCCACCCCTCTTTTAATCTACCATAAAGATTACTCTGGCAAAGCCTAGGGTTGTCCTTTGTTAGAAAAAGTGCAAATCCTGGTAACAAGGATGGGATGGCAAAATAATCAGAGAGGACAGAAATCTCCCAGTTAGCCTTCCTTTTTCTCTGGTTTACATAGCGGATGTGTGACATTTCACTCCATATTCTTTATGAAAATATACTTATGATACAAATGACATAACTGTGATGTACTTTATGCAAGATGGGTCTTGTAAGATATCATTGGAAAGGTTGTAATTTACTGAAGATGATTATCCATTTTGTATGCCTATATCCTTTCTGTATCTGAAGTTACGAATATTGACTATGTATCTGTATTTCAATTATGCTACTTTGGGTGATGGCGCCTGCTAACACTTCAGGTACAACAATGGGAAAGCCAGACAGTTCTGATAGCCCATCAATGAGGGCAATGGACTGTGAAGAGGCTTGGCCTTCCTGTGGTCACTCCATATTGCCACTGACTCATGGAAGCTGTGATACTACAGAGTCAGGTGGTCTTGTCACCTGATACTAAACATTACCTGGGACTTCTTGTAACTTTCCACTGGAAGGGAAGAGGGGGGTCAAGTTTGGGAAACAAAGGATTCCCACCTTATGTAAATCCTATTTAAGGGTGGGGAGGAAGGCAAACAGGATTCCTCCTCTCCATGGTCTCTCTGCCCAACAGGAGACTGCTAAAGCCACCTGAAGGGAAAGCAAGAGGGGAGTCCTGACTGAGACAAGGGTCCAGTCTGTAAAGGAATATAATTGGAACTCTGAACCATAAACTTTTCAACTTGCCTAAAACAGTTTAGGGTGAGAATTTACATTTTGTAACCAGTTTAAGTATATTGAGCTTAGCTTGCATATTTTGCTTTATTTGGTCAGTAATCTGCTTTGTTGTCTGTTATCTCTTATATTCACTTAAGATTCACCTTTTGTAGTTTATAAACTTATTTCTTGTTTATCATATAACCCAGTTTATATACATTTCTAACTAGGGGGAGGGGAGACGTAAGAAGTTGTGCATATCTCCCTCCACATTGAGGGAGGGAGCAAATTTCCAGAAACCTTCAGGTTTGTACCCCTTAAAGGGAGAGGGCACCAGTGTGTTGGGGCAAGCCCCAAAGGCTGAATCCTTCCAGAGTGGAGCTCAGTCTCCATGCAGCTGGATGTGGCCCTGCCTGTGTGCTTGGCTAGAAGAGGTTTGTGAGCCTAATCCAGCAAGGCGAGGTAAAGGGGACCCAGGCTGGAAGAATAGGCTGACTCACTGGCATCCCAGCACATCAGGTGATACCGCAAAGGGCCCAAACCCATCACAGGATGTTTCATAAGATATTGGCCCATTGCACCTATGGTGCGCTTTCAGAAGTCCCTTTATGTTGAGACTAGTCAGAAGGTATCTCCCCTTTTATAAAGTACATTAGCATCTTAATTACTTTCTCCTCCCAGATATTTTTTCAAAGGTTTCTCTGCTTAAGTTGAAAGCTGATTTATTATGTGCATTCTAAACATACACATTGTGACGGTGTTCCCCATAAAACTTTATGGGGAGATGCTTATAAATGTATATATGTAACTAAAATATGTTTTATGTTACATGTGCCGTGTAACATATCTCTGTGAAAGTTATGACCTACTGAATTTACTCCTCCTGTTTGTATGCATGTATCATTGTTGTAGTTGGAGTTATGAAGATTGGTTTTATATTTGCTGGTTTTGCACATAGCCTTTGTAAGTGCATGGGATCATCTTTGGAGCAAAGAATGCCTGTTAAATGCGAGCACTTGACAGACAAAAGACTTTGCAGACCCCAATCCACATTGGGGCCAGGTCTGGAATGCAACTGGTTAGACTGGTAAGGGCGCATGGGCAGGTGACTTGCCCATGTGATCCCAAAACTCCAGGGCAACTGGATCCTACGCAGGGAGAGGAAGAGAGGCTATAAAAGCCCTTGCAAGACCCTTCCATTTTGTCTTCAGCTGGCTAAAGGGAGAGGCTCTCCACCCCCCCAGGGACATTCCTGAGGGGAACTGAACAAAGGAGTGTGAGAGTCTGCTGGACTCAGCTGGGCCCAGGCTGATTCTACAGCCTGTAAAAAGGAAAATATCCGAATCTGGTGAGGCTTTTATCTGTGTTAACTTTGAATAGACATAGATGTGCGTGTTTTATTTTATTTTACTAAGTAACTTGCTTTGTTCTGTCTGTCACTACTTGAAAATCACTTTAATCCTATTTTCTGTACTTATTAAAATCACTTTTTACTTATTAAGTTTCCTTGAGTACGAGTTAGTGCCTTGGGACAGCGATCAGGTGTGCATACCTTTCTATCTTTGCAATAGAAGGCGAACTATTTATGAGTTTACCCTGTATAAGCTTTATACAGGGTAAAACGGATTTATTAAGGGGTTGAACCTCCTTGGAGTTGAGCAGCTGGGTGTCAAAGGCAAGAGCGCTTCCAGGGGCCTTACAGTGGTGAGTGGACTTGGTTCAGACCTGGGTCTGTGTTTGCAGCAGATCAGTGGAATTTGGCTCAAAACAGACAGGATTCGGGAGTCCCAAGCTGGAAAAGTCCTGGAAGCAGGGGCAGAAGTAGCCTTGGCACACCAGGTGGCAGCACCAAGCAGGTCTCTGTGGCCCCAACCCGTCACACACATATCACTTCTATAGGCATTACAACTGATACCGGATAACCATTATGATCAGGATTTATCAGCTTCATTAAACTGTCATTTTGTTATTGCAATGGATTCCTGAGCTGTTTGTCTATTCCTTTCAAAACTAGTCTACTTTGGGTTGACACTTCCGTGACTCTCCCAGTTCAGAAAAATGCATGTAACTTTTGAATATACAAATAGGTGAGTACTTGATTGTCTGACAGCCTTTGAACAACTACACTCTAAAGTGCTGCTTCTGAGAAAGTTGTCCAACACTTAATAGACTGCCTGTGCCTCTTTCAAATTAAACACTTTGAACTCATGCTAGGAACTCATTTTTGGAACCTAGAACTGATTTTTTAAAAAATATATGTGGGGTTTTTTGGTGTGGTGATTTTGTGTGCGTTTAAATCTCCCATCTTGGAATTGGTTGTTTAGACTTGTTGCATTTTCTCAGGTTTCAGATATTTTTATATCAGCAAAAATGAGGAGTCCTTGTGGCACCTTTTGAGACTAACAAATTTTATTTAGGCATAAGCTTTCCTGGGCTAAAACCCACTTCATCAGATTCATGGAGTGAAAAAAATACAGTAAGCGGTATATATATTACAGTACATGAAAAGATGGGAGTTGCCTTACCAGGTGGGGGATCTGTGCTCATGGGGCCAATTCAATCAAGGTGGATGTCACCACTTCCCAACAGTTGATACTCACCCCTTCTTGTCAACTGTTAAGACTAGGCCACTTCCACCTTGATTGAATTAGCCTTGTTAGGATACTCCCCTTCCCCCCAACTCCCATCTTTTCATGTGCTGTAATATATATATACTGCTTACTGTATTTTTCACTCCATGAATCTGATGAAGTGGGTTTTAGCCCAGGAAAGCTTATGCCTAAATACAATTTGTTAGTCTCAAAAAGGTGCCACAAGGACTCCTCGTTGTTTTTGCATTTTCTCAAAACACTTACTAGCTATGTGCTAGAGATTTGAGTCACAATCTGGACCAGGGGTTGGCAACCTCTGGCACGCGACAGTGGCTCAGTGCCCTCCCCCCCACCAAGCACCCGCTGCTGGCCTGGGTTCTTTCACCCAGGCTGGCAGCGGGCTGAGACCCCGGCTGGCAGGAGCCTGTGGTGGGAACCCCAGAGCGGCGGCGGGCTGTGCCACCGCTCTGGGATTCACCCGTGGGCTCCTGCCAGCATGGGTCCCGCTGCTGGCCCCACCAAGTGCCCGCTGCTGGCCTGGGTGAAGGAACCCAGGCTGGCAGCAGGCTGAGACCCTGGCTGGCAGGAGCCGGTGGCTGGAACCCAAGAGCGGGGGAGGGCTGAGCTCTGGGATTCCAGCTGCTGGCCCCATGCCAACTGGGGCCCACTGCTGGCCCCACCAAGTGCCTGCTGCTGGCCTGGGTGAAGGAACCCAGGCTGGCAGTGGGCTAAGACCCCGGCTGGCAGGTGCCGGCGGCGGGAACCCCAGAGGTTAAAAATGTACGACTGGCACGCGAAGCCTTAAAATTATAGTGAATAAATGAAGACTTGGCACACCACTTCTGAAAGGTTGCCAACCCCTGATCTGGACCATGAGTCACTGATTTTACGTCATTCATCAATGTGAAAATTGACATTCTTGTCGGCACTGTGATCCATATGGAAACAAATTCCTGTTATTATTTTGTTCAGTTAAAAACATGTTTCTCCCCCTACACTTCTCACCCCACGTTTGCTTAGTTCTAAGCAATGAGTCAGCAAAGTGAAATCAGTCACTGGTGACAAGGTATTGAAGGAAAGATTGAGTTTGAAGTTTGCTCTGTCTTGCAAATCAATCAACATAAAATCTCTCACTTGCATTGAGGGCAGACTTTCTTCTGACAAATTAAACCTGAAGTTTCAAATAAAACAGACATTTCGGGGAAGAATGACAGGCTCAAATCAGGACAGCCTGGCCAGGGTCTTTCCTGTAGCTCTGTGTTACATGCAAGGGATCCATCCAATCTTGTGGTCTGAACTAAAGTATTAGATCCAGTACAAGAACCAGCAGGTTCGAGGGAATGGAGAGATGTACAGGACATATGTGGATGCTGCGTGGCCCAACCTGTAAGAAAATCAAGTTTACCCACAAAGAGTTCTCCAACCATCCAAGGAAGACGGTACATTTGTAAGACTTGTACATTTAAGAGCAGATAATACAAAGCAAATAAAACTATTTGCATTGCATACATTTACTAGTGTTGTATTTGAAAATCCAGTAAATTGAAAGACTACACCGATGTCAAAAGAGAGACACACTACATCTATACACTCTGAAAGACACCCAAAACACTGGGTGACCTGTATTATGCCCTTGGAGGTGGCGGGGGAAGAGAGGAACCATTTGTCAGACATTATCCTTTGAAGGACACAAATCAATATCAAATCTAAAAGTCACAACTGGAGGAGAGTTCTAAAATGCATTTGTTTGTTTTACTGAGCACTTGAGTGAATAGGGTATTTGGGATACCTATTTCCCAAATAGGTTTGGGGGGGGTTGTTTTAATTTCTGTAAAACTGCTGTAAGCCTTAAAGAAATTAGTTAATAAAAAGTTACTAGCAAGGTTTGACAGCTACAAAAGTTACTTCCAGCATGAATCAAAAGAGACAGGCCCCTTACTCTGCTACTTCTCCAGCAGGTCACACTCAGGAAGTCCAACTTAAGGATGGAAGATAAGCAGCCTCCTTCTAGGAGATCTTTAGAGATTGAACACATTTACCAAAGTACTCCTCCTCACAAGTACTAAATAACAAAACAGCCATGACCCAGAGAACCACATTTAATGCCAATATATTAGACGGTTTTTGAGTTAAAAAAAAACAAAAAAAACAAATGCCACATTTGGCTCCATCTAGTGACCACTTAGAGATCTTTACCTCAATGAGCTGGTAAAACTGACAGTACTACCCTATCAACACAGAGAGCATTACTTACTGCCTAGATTAGAAGGCTGGGGAAAAGTTGTTGCTAAACAGTGGATCTATTGTTGTGTGAGTGAATTTCAACTAGTTCCAATTTTTATCTAAACCTTTTACAAATAGTGTTCATCTTGATGTTTTTATCAAGTTTGCTTATTTGGCGATAAACATAGAAGCAAATATGAAATTAAGAGCAAAATCACTAGAAAGAACAGTGCACAATTAGTCACATATGAACAAAATGCCACTAGTTCTTAGGAAACAAAGGGCAACAGGGTTTCTAGTTCCAGACCATAGACAGCAAAATATGGACTTAAAGGTTTTATTTTTTTTAAAGTGGTAAATTTCTTCATTCATTCTACAAGGATCTCTCCTACTTTTTGAACCAGTTCTTCAAAGGGATAGGGTTTAAGACGTTGGGCAGCAGTAGAAAGTCTTGCAGTTATCGCGGGCGGTGTGGGGGGAGAAGAGTCAGTTTTTCCTGTAGGAATATTGCTGTGAACACCTGATAAGGCTATGTAGATGGCTAGTTATATGAAAAAACCTTGCATTTCCTACTTTAAGAGGAAACCGCTCTAGTAGCTTTTGCTGATTCCTCCCCATGGCAGAGCTACCTTCATTTTTCTGAAAAAGTAACAATGGCTGTAAATATATTTAGTACTTGTGAAAGCAGGGCCGGCTCCAGGCACCAGCAAAACAAGCTGGTGCTTGGGGCGGCACATTTCTAGGGGCGGCATTCTGGCACCGGCCATGCCGCCCCTAGAAATGTGCCCCGGCTGGCTGCCCCAGCTCACCTCCGCTCTGCGCCGGCGTGGCCGCCACTGGCTTCTCCCCCTCTTAAGCCTGGGAGGGGGAGAAAAGAACTCGAGCGGCCGCGGCGCGCGTCTCCCCCTCCCTCCCAGGCATGTTCCGGCTGGGGAGGGCGGGGCCGCAGGCATGCCGCTCTCGCTCCGCCCCCGTCTCCTCAGCCAGTGGGGAGCAAGTGCGGCATGCCCACAGCCCCCGCTCTCCCCGGCCGGCATTGAAGTTTTTTTGGGCGGGCGTTTAGGGTTTTTTTTTTGTTTTTTTGCTTGGGGCGGCAAAAACGTTAGAGCGGCCCCCTGTGAAAGGTGCCAGAACGGCAACAAACTTTATCCACAGAAAGACATAACAGTGCGAACTTCCACTCAACATCCCATCAATGTGTCCCTTTGCTAATGAGGTGGCAACAGTAGCTATTGTGACCTTTTAACAAGTCGATACACACACACACACACACCCCTAATTTATCCTCATTTCAGCCTTGTAAGATTTGGACATTGATTCTCTCCCTTTCTGCTGGTGGATAACTTTCTTCACAAACCGTAGAATTAAAATTCCTGATATTACAAACTTTGCCTAATTAGAATGAATTGACTAAATGTGACGTTCTAGTATTGGGACACATCACATTCATTTTGGGGGCAGCAATTGCTCCTCTGACCTAGATGGCAGCCCCTCTCTCAAACTCAAAATTATCACATCTTTCTCACATTCCATCATAGTCATATTCCTACAGTGAAGAAGCAGCTGCAAGTGTCAAGAGGTATAAAGAGGTGGGATGACACATGGGAACAGACTGACAGGTACATGATCTTCAGCAGACAGGGTGCTAGGTGAATATAGTGGAGAAATATTAAGCATGTCCAGTCTTGTGTGGAGTAGGTGAATCTTCATGTAAGCAAGGGCTTCTAAGCAGGGGCGGCTCTACCAATTTAGCTGCCCCAAGCAGTCACCGCCAAATTGCCGCTGTGGAGGGAAGAGCGGCGGAGCTGCCGCCGAATTACCACCGCGCGACACGGACTGCCGCCCCATTCTGGATGCCGTCCCAAGCACCAGCTTGGAAAGCTGGTGCCTGGAGCTGGCCCTGCTTCTAAGAGGATAAGTTGGGCCATCCAAGAGAAACAGTAGAAAGGGTTAAAGAACAGTAGAGAGGAGTCAGGTGGGTTTAATAGAAGAAAGAAAAAAAAAGAAAAAGTAAAGGGATTGTGTGGGACTCTTTCCCAGAAATATTTAGGTGGTCTACAGTGGCATTCTAGAAAAATACAATACTAAATAGGAAATACATCTGTGGGTCACACCAGCTAGGAAGGAGGCTACATTTATCTAGAAGGGTTTATAATATTAGGGCTTGTAAAAGGCTCAGCAGTCACACAAGACAGAGGTGTGTAATCTGTCCTACACCCTACAGGTTGTTAGTTAGTAGTCTAAAAGTGAGAAAGTTGCATTTAAAACTAAAACAGACTCTCAGGGAAGTTTTCAATAAAACCCTCAGATCCATACAAACTCCTGAACTTGAAGAAGCTTTTTGGCATTACTCATCTCTGCTAATAGGGGAACACACTTTAAAATGTGGCCAATATTCCCATACTATTCCATATTGGAGTTGAAATTGGGGTAGAGATGTATGTTCTTGGATAAATAAATCCCCATACAGCAGTGACCGGCTGCCACTGATGGAGGTTTGTATGGACAAGAGCTAGAACGCCACTTAGTGGAACTTTGCTGTGTTATTTGGAGGTCTGAATGCAAAAGAGATTGCAAATGAGATTTAAGTTTACAAGAACAAACAAAAATGATGGCTAATGTAGTGCCCATCTTTAAAAAAGGGAAGAAGGAAGATCCGGGGAACTACAGGCCAGTCAGTCTCACCTCAATCCCTGGAAAAATCATGGAACAGGTCCTTAAGGAATCAATTCTGAACCACTTAAAGGAGGGGAAAGTGATCAGGAACAGTCAGCATGGATTCACCAAGGGCAAGTCATGCCTGACTAACCTAATTGCCTTCTATGATGAGATAACTGGCTCTGTGGATGAGGGGAAAGCAGTGGATGTGCTATTTCTTGACTTTAGCAAAGCTTTTGATACAGTCTCCCACAGTGTTCTTGCCAGCAAGTTAAAGAAGTATGGGCTGGATGAATGGACGGTAAGGTGGATAGAAAACTGGCTGGATGGTCGTGCTCAACGGGTAGTGATCAATGGCTCCATGTCTAGTTGGCAGCCGGTATCAAGTGGAGTGCCCCAAGGGTCGGTGCTGGGGCCGGTTTTGTTCAATATCTTCATCAACGACCTGGAGGATGGTGTGGACTGCACCCTTAGCAAGTTTGCAGATGACACTAAACTGGGAGGAGTGGTTGATACGCTGGAGGGTAGGGATAGGATACAGAGGGACCTAGACAAATTAGAGGATTGGGCCAAAAGAAATCTGATGAGGTTCAACAAGGACAAGTGCAGAGTCCTGCACTTAGGACGGAAGAATCCCATGCACTGCTACAGACTAGGGACCGAATGTCTAGGCAGCAGTTCTGCAGAAAAGGACCTAGGGGTTACAGTGGATGAAAAGCTGAATATGAGTCAACAGTGTGCCCTTGTTGCCAAGAAGGCTAACAGCATTTTGGGCTGTATAAGTAGGGGCATTTCCAGCAGATCGAGGGACGTGATTATTCCCCTCTATTCGGCACTGGTGAGGCCTCATTTGGAGTACTGTGTCCAGTTTTGGGCCCCACACTACAAAAAGGATGTGGATAAATTGGAAAGAGTCCAACGGAGGGCAACAAAAATGATTAGGGGGCTGGAGCACATGACTTATGAGGAGAGGCTGAGGGAACTGGGATTGTTTAGCCTGCAGAAGAGAAGAGTGAGGGGGGATTTGATAGCTGCTTTCAACTACCTAAAAGGGGGTTCCAAAGAGGATGGATCTAGACTGTTCTCAGTGGTAGAAGATGACAGAACAAGGAGTAATGGTCTCAAGTTGCAGAGGGGGAGGTTTAGGTTGGATATTAGGAAAAACTTTTTCACTAGTAGGGTAGTGAAGCACTGGAATGGGTTACCTAGGGAGGTGGTGGAATCTCCTTCCTTAGAGGTTTTTAAGGTCAGGCTTGACAAAGCCCTGGCTGGGATGATCTAGTTGGGGTTGGTCCTGCTTTGAGCAGGGGGTTGGACTAGATGACCTCCTGAGGTCCCTTCCAACCCTGAGATTCTATGATTCTATGAATGGAGTTCCCACATTCACATAAGTGTAGGTGAGGGAGGATGAATTGGATCCTTTGTTTATTGAGGGAGGCCGAGGTGGGGGGGGGGGGGGGGGGAAACAGTCCTAAGTACCCAAGTGTGGAAGCAAGTGGCAAAATACAGACAGTTTGAGGAACCTGCAATATGCCAAGATAATTTTGAGATGAAGCAAACTAAGGATAAAGAGCATTTCATGGTTTTTTCATGTTTCTTCATTACTTGAATTGCGGAAGACTTCATGGATTTTTGCCATTATTATTTTAAGTAAAGATACATTTTGTTACTGTAGTTTTTATGCTGAATGAGTGGTTGTGTATGAGTGTGTGTTTGGCATTACAAGAATTATAGGAATAGCACTGTGTTCATTAACAGCAGCATAAATTATAGAGCCTGGAATGTGAACTGAAGGGGAAAAAATTGCTTAACTCACATTTCACTAACTGCTTAACTTCCATCATACATCTTATACACACACACACACACACGATAATTAAGGTTGCAACAGGACCCACCCCACACACTCAAATCCTTGAAAGCATGGAAACAAGATGACAGAAGAGAGTGTTCAATATTCCTTATCACCTTCACATTAACTCTTACTTATGGCAACCACCATCGGTAGATCAGAGTGTTAACTGCCTCACAAAACTTGAACCTGACCATGAACTTCCAACCACAAACAAAGCTGTTTGCAACTAACCAATAGCGGTCTGGTGTTGCCAGCTTTCACAGGGCAATAGCAACTCATTTCTGCACCAGTTTGACTTTACTGAATTGACTGGTCTGGCACTAGAGGTGCAATGCAAGCTCCTCACCACAGCTCCATGAAGGTCTGTTTCCTCATTCAGAAGCCACTGCTCCTCATCCCAGGATTTCAAAGACAGTGTGATCTCACCACACCATGCTGGCTCTCCTTCACCAGAAGCAATGCTCCACCTATGGCCATATCACATCAATACTAGGGTGACCAGATGTCCCGATTTTATAGGGACAGTCCAGATTTTTGGGTCTTTTTCTTATATAGGTTCCAATTACCCCCCCACCCCCATCCCGATTTTTCACACTTGCTGTCTGGTCACCCTACATCAATACTGGCATTCACCATATCTGATCCATAGGACCCTCATGACCAACCATCTTCAGCATGTCAAAGTTCTGCCAAGATTCCATCCTGAATCTCACTAACCACCTGCTCCACTGCATAAACATTTGTCCAGCAATAAGGAACAGGACCAGATCAGCCAATTGCTCCAGATCTTCTACCCAGTTTGGCAAGAGGGAAAGGTAAGCAGAACTGCCATCACCAACTGCATAAAGGCAATTCCTAGAGCATCTCCCCCAATGCAGTGTTATACCCTGACGCCCAAATATTCACCACTGTCACGTAATTAGGATGCGTCTTGTACACAGTATGCCTTGTGAGGGGTCATTCTAAAAGACTTGATCTGCGGGACAGTAATATCTCATTGGATTGTATGTGCTATCGTCGTGAGAGAGGTTGGGCTATGTATATGTTGCTGAAACATGTCCGGAGGTTGAAAAACACCCACAAACAGCCTTTCAGGAACAACAGTAAAAAGGCCAAACAATGTAAATGGCTTATTGAGGAAATACACACAAGCACACGGATTACCCCAGAAACTGTGTACAACAGAAAACTCTCAGAGATAGCACTACACAATGGGAACTCTTTAACCCAGGTCACAGCAAGCATTGGATATCACTTGGTCTGAAAAGTACTCCAAAAGGAGCACTTCCTGTCATGTGAAGACTAACACAGACTAACACGGCTGCTACTCTGAAACAAAATTTACGTTTTTAATAAGAGCTGACATTGAGGAATCTGCTAACAATCACCTTAAGACTTTGTGGTAACAGCAGTATGTGAAAGCTCAATGTTTCCATTCTGTTTCTACATTGGATTTCTAGATACTTGGTTATTTAAACACAGTGGCTTTGCATATGTTCTCTATATTCATGAGATCTGTTTTAAAACTGGTAAGAGCTTGCAAAAGCTATTTAGAGACTACTTAATCAGTCTTACATTCCGAAAATAACCTGATTTTGCAGCAGAAAACCACCAATCCATCTAGATGCAATTCAAATCAAATATGGAAAATTACCTTATAAATAGACAGACATTTAATCAATTCCATTGTAGTCTACAGGGTTTACCACAGACTTCAATACAGTCAGTTTTTTTAAATTAAAGTTATTTATACAATATTCACTTTAAGATATTACCATATTGAGGCGCGCATGAGGAGAGAGATTGAGTATACTTTAATTGTACCTATCTGATCCCTTGCAACTACAATGGATGTTGCAGTTTCAGTCTTTGAAGCAATGACCTACAGTCAGGGCTGGCTCCAGGCACCAGCTAAAGAAGCAGGTGCTTGGGGCGGCCAATACCAAGGGGCGGCACTCCATCTGCTATTGGGGCAGCACGTCCAGGTCTTTGGTGGCAATTTGGTGGCGGGTCCCTCTCGGAGCGAAGGCCCTGCCGCCGAATTGCCACCAAAGAGTGGAGCAGTGTGATTGCGCTGCCTTGGCTTCCCCCCGCCCCCCCTTGGGGCGGCAGAAAACCTGGAGATGGCCCTGCCTACAGCCAAATACCCCAAGTCTTATCACCCCAAACTTTTGGGGTAACTGGGAAATCAAAGCTAAACCAGATAGTTTCATAACTGACCTTTGTCTAGTGGTCTGGGAGAGGGAGAGGCAGGATAAAAATCTGGATCTGAATTTTACTACTTGGACCTATTCTATTCTTCATTTTCCCCCCCACAGTTGCACTTGTTACATTAACATTAAAGGAGATGAATTTTATTTTCCCCTTAAGCACAGAATTTAGATTAATCCAACTATTTCTAGTGAATTAGAGCATCACAACCTCAGTTACAATGCACATGCCCAACTCCTATCATCTAGTGGCATAATATGAAATTTTAATTTTTTATAAACTGAGAAGGAAATACTTGTGCATCTAAGAGTTACATAATCTTTGTGAGCACTATATAACGCTTGTGAAACAGCAAGAGAATTTTTTAATACATTTTAATGCACAATACTGTACGTTAGGAATAAAGTGAAATGTACTTGGACATGAATCTAGTTTTTAATCATGTGCATTTCTTGTGTAGGAGCAGAATGGTACCATCCATCTAATAGTTTATTTAAAATTTCACTTGCTGAAATGCAGTTAGAAGCAATATCTTGTTTTTTTGTGAAGTCTCAGGGAACAAAAAATTCTGTTTATCTGGATATGTAGTACTATATACAATGGAGAATTAGATTTTCCAGACAGACAAGCAGCTACTCTTTAAATTAATTCATTGGTCATATTGGAGAACCTAACTTTCCTATTCAGTACCAAATAAGGAGTCGTCATGTTCTCTCCCCACTCCTGCCGCTTTGTTTTGATTCCAAGACGTACTTTTCCCAAAGAGTATAAGGACTACTCGTGGGCCAAATCCTCTAGTCCAAGGCTTTATCCATTTCTTATGCAGGCAAGAGTCCCTGTGAAGTCAAGTGGAGTTTTTACAAATTATGGACTGAATAAGGATCACTGGACCTAAACAAACATCCATACATGTGTACTTGTCTCTTAATAATGCACCAGTCAAGATAGACCACATCAATGCCTTCCAAAACAAGCTGTAGAAGTCTGTATAACTTATGGCAAATCATGAATAATATGAACTTTTTTTTTTTAAAGTGCGTGGTTACACAAGTTTCTCAAGCTACATTACACAGTGCACAATGCCTGATTTTTATGTACCTGCTCACCGGAACTCTGCTGGTTCTCAGTTCTCCACACAGGAGCATCCCCAACCTTTCACCGAGTGCCAATAGTGCTTTACCAATGCACTTCTCTCCTGAAACTTTCTTCAGTTCCATTCATTATGCTACAGCGTGGTTGCTGTCAAAAGTGAGACAGCAGAATTGGCTTTGAATGTTTCCACGTTTGAGTTTCAATGATTTTTATATGTTCAATCTAGAAGTAAATACTTTTTTTTTTTTTTTTTTTTTTTTAATTCTCAGCCCTGCAAACTCAGCCGGTAGGTACCTTCTTGCAAGTCATCAGCTGTAGCTGAAGTCTTACAGGCCAAATAATGCTAACTGCACAGAAGTTGCCGAGATCCCCTCAGCAGAGCTGACCAAAACTCAATTTCTGATTAATGGGAAATGCCTCATTTCAAAATTCGCCTTCAATCAGATTCTACAAAAAACTTGGTTTTGGTAAATGTCTGATAATCCTGAGATTTCGCCCCCTCCCCCCCCCAAAAAAAGGTTATAAACACTGACATGGTTGTATGGGCTTCCAGGGTCTGTGGTTCCAAGGCAGGCCTGCCATGTTAACCAACCCAAGCCAACTAGTTCCCCAGGTTCCCCAGCTGGCTCACCAGGCTGCAAGAATCTGGGAGTGTGAAAGCCTGGGTCTTCAGCCCAGGGCAGTCTGCATGGTCAGGGACTGCTGTAGGCCCTAGAAAGCCTGCTGCAGCACCTGAAGCCAAGCCCAGATTACAGCCAGGGTGCTCAAGGCTTCCAGGCTCCCAGATCCACAGCAGGGAGCTTGGAAAGACCAGAGGCCCTGGCCCACATTGAAGCTGTGGACCCTGATAGCCTACCAGGAAACCAGCCTGGGATTCAACTAAAGTTAGTCAAGCCTGAGGTGTTTTCACAAAACATTTTGGTCTTGATGAATTGGCATTTTCCAAAGAAACAGTTTAGTTGGAAAAAATTTTGACCAGCTGTACCCCTCAATGAGCCCGGTGAAATCCCATTGCTGTCAATGGGCTTACACATTTAATTGGCTGGAACACAATCAATAATTCTTTTGATGATGCACATGAATGAAAAGGAACCCAACTCATTCACTGTTAGATTAAGTCAATGGTGGTTTGGCTGGCTTACCAAGGAGACTAAATGTGGCCCCAAAAGTGCAGACAATTACAGCTGTGTGAGAACCAGCTTTTTCTATTTTGGGGCGTTATTTGAATTTTCCTGCTCTTCAACAAAAACAGTTTCAAAATTTCCTGCAAACCAAAATTCAAGAAAAAAATGCCTTTCCAGTCAACTGAAGGATTTGTTTTAACCAAAATATTTCATTCCAATTTTGGCTTTCATTTCATAATGTAAAGTTTTAAAAGTTGAAAATAAGTCATTTTGAAACAAAAAAAATTCCTTTCCTACAGAGTGGAATATTTCAACCTTATCAAAATACTCTTTTCCAGTTCTCCTTTAGAAACAAGTGTTCTTCAGAGGTGACATGTTTCCAGAAAAACACTTCACTTTTGACTGATGTGTTTTTCTGACAGAAAAACACGTTCAGCTAGAAAATGTCCACTGGCTCTATTGACAATAGGTTAAGATAGGAGATGGGGACAGGTTTACCTTATACTGGCCTGTTGCTTTCCAAAACCACCTTCCACTTTTACACCCTCAGGGTACAAGATGTATTAATTAATTACCCCAGGGCTCTGGCCGCAGGGCTCAGGCGGCTATTTAAAGGGCCTGGGGCTCCAGCCGCTGCTGGGAAACCCAGGCCCTTTAAATTGCCACCTGGGGAAGCCAGTCCCCGGTACGGCACACCGGCTCTTGCTGTAGCTGTAAAATCTGCCTGTCTCTGCAATTTCTTCTCCCTTCTGATCCTCCTCTCTGTTCCACCATCTTGGCTGCTGCTTCATGGCATATTCGGGCATTTGGAACTCTTCTTTAAAAAAATCTTCTATGGCTGTTCATGGATCGTTCTTGTGTCCTTGTTGGTTTTGGATTGTCAGGAGCAATTCTCAAGGAAGGGTTAGTAAAAAGGGCTGATTTCAATGCCAGTTTACAAACCCCCTTGCTTATGTGGGTGAGTTTTTTGCTGGGGGTGGGGGGGGAGGGGTGCACGCAGGCATATCAGCATCCAAATAAAATAGTAGGCATACAGGCTTACTCACACCGCTGGTTAAGACTCAAACAGCTAGTCACTTTTTAGACCCACTTTAGATCCTTTGCCAGGATGAGACATAACCCAATCCCAGTTATTCATCCCAGCCATGGCCTGCATGAATGAAATGTTTGCTCATAACATTTTATTCTCACCTCTAAATTTTGCTATGTGCATCTCACTAGAGATGTGAATAAAAAGGTCAAAGAGGAAAGGCAACAAGGCTCCATCTGTCCTTGAGCCAACTGTTGCCCATCTGCATTCAGTGTAGAAGGGCAAAGATTGACCAAAATAAACTCCCAAAGGGTTAATAAAAATGGAAGGGGAGGAGGAAAGGAGAAAATTTTGTTTAAGATTTGAAGTATTTTGTTGGTTTGTTTTATATAAAGTAAATATTAGTGTGCTTATGTGCCTGGACAAACAAGGACTTCACAACCACTCTCAGAAAAATTAAATTCCCTCATATACCATTGCCCCGCAAAAGTCTGAATAAATGGCTAGGCCTTGCAAAACATGCAGATGATTAATAAACTCTATACACACGTGGACGCAAGATCCAGAGTCAAGGGTTCTCCAGGAGTGAAGATAAATTTGAGCATGCTTTGACAGGGTAAGTCTACCAAAAAGCACACCCCTTCACAACCAAGGCAACAGGCAAGATATGATCAGTACTAAAATGTTTCTAAGCAGATCACTAAATACCTTGATTCATTGATCACTTAACAAGACCCTGATTTCTCACTGGCTATAGAAACTTAGCCATGTTTGTTCAAATCGGATGCTAATCTGAATGCAGTTTCTCTAACACATGCCTCCTATTATTTTATTTGGATGCGGATATGCCTCCCTGGCCCCTCTGCCCCCAGCAAAAAACTCACCCACATAAGCAAGGGGGTTTGTAAACTGGCATTGAAATCAGCCCTTTTTACTAACCCTTCCTTGAGAATTGCTCCTGACAATCCAAAACCAACAAGGACACAAGAACATGCATGAACAGCAATAGAAGATTTTTTTAAAGAAGAGTTCCAAATGCCTGAATATGCCCTGAAGCAGCAGCCAAGATGGTGGAACAGAGAGGAGGATCAGAAGGGAGAAGAAACTGCAGAGACAGGCAGATTTTACAGCTACACAGAATGGAGATGCTTAATGACATTCTTTGGCATTTTAATATCCAGTCATCCCTCAGGGGGTAGACTACATCTTGTAGAGAGAGACCAGATTGGTAAAAAAAAATTGAATCCAGTTATGCTAAATGATGTATCCTCCTGTTCACAAACATTCAAGCAATGTGCTTTGTATCTGCATGTACTGTTGGAAATAACAAAGGACTGTAATGATGCTCAGCAAGGCATATTTGGGCAGATTCCTGACTGCCCTGGGCTAGAAGTTTATATAGCAGTAAGATTAACTTTAGTGAGAAGCATCTGGCATATCAATACCGGTTCTTAGCATCATCATTCATGTATGCAGATATAGCTAACCGGCAGCAGAGACAACATACATAAGCAATGTCATGGGTGTGAGGCGCATATCTCCAACTAAAAGAACAGGATTACTTGTGGCACCTTAGAGACTAACAAATTTATTTCAGCATAAGCTTTCATGGGTTAGAACCCACTTCATCAGATGCATGGAATGAAACATACAGTGGACAGATATTTATACAGTCAGAGAAACATAAGGTGGAAGTGCCTATACCAACTTTAAGAGGCTAATTAATTAAGAGGAACTAAAACAGCAGGGGGGAAAAAAAACTTTTGAAGTGATAAACAAGATGGCCCATTGCAGACAGTTGACACAAAGGTGTGAGTGAGGATCGTTAACTTAAGGGAAATAGATTCAATTAACGTAATGGCCAAGCCATTCCCAGTCCCTATTTAACCCTGAGTTGATGGTATCTAATTTGCATATCAATTCAAGTTCAACTAACCCACGAAAGCTTATGCTGAAATAAATTTGTTAGTCTTAGGGTACGTCTATACTTACGCGTCTGTCGAACGCGTCGGATCGATGTTCTGGGTTCGATTTATCGCGTCTTGTCAAGACGCGATAAATCGAACCAGGAAGTGCTCCGTTGTCGACGCTGGTACTCCAGCTCGACGAACGGAGTAGGCGGAGTCGACGGGGGAGCCTGCGCGCCGCGTGTGGACCCCGGGTAAGTGCTTTTTCATTCGAACTAAGGTACTGCGACTTCAGCTACGTTATTCACGTAGCTGAAGTTGCGTACCTTAGTTCGATAGGGGGGGGTAGTGTAGACCTAGCCTAAGGTGCTACAAGTTTTTCCTCTTATTTTCGTTTTGCTGACAGACTAACACTGCTACTACACTGAAACCTATCGTTGAAGTCTGTTTTTGAAGTTTTTCTGTTGCAAAATTGCTACCTTTAAGTCTGTCACTGAGTGATTAGAGAGGTTGAAATGTTCTCCTACTGTTTTTTGAATGTTATGATTCCTGATGTCAGATTTGTGTCTGTTTATTCTTTTGCGTAGAGACTGTCCGGTTTGGCCAATGTACATGGCAGAGGGGCATTGCTGGCACATATCACATTGGTAGATGTGCAGGTGAACGAGCCCCTGATGGCATGGCGGATGTGATTAGGTCCTATGATGGTATCACTTGAATCGATATGTGGACAGAGTTGGCATCGGGCTTTGTTGCAAGGATAGGTTCCTGGGTTAGTGTTTTTGTTGTATGGTGTGTGGTTGCTGGTGAGTATTTGCTTCAGGTTGGGGGGCTGTCTGTAAGCGAGGAATGGTCTGTCTCCCAAGATCGGTGAGAGTGAGGGATAATCTTTCAGGATAGGTTGTAGATCTTTGATGATGCGCTGGAGAGGTTTTAGTTGGGGGCTAAAGGTGACAGCTAGTGGCGTTCTGTTATTTTCTTTGTTGGGCCTGTCCTGTAGTAGGTGACTCCTGGGTACTCTTTTGGCTCTGTCAATCTGTTTTTTTACTTCAGCAGGTGGGTATTGTAGTTTTAAGAATGCTTGATAGAGATCTTGTAGGTGTTTGTCTCTGTCTGAGGGCTGTGTAAGTGCCAAGAAAGTAGGAAAGAAATTATCACTGATGCAGGATTTTGTACCCCTTTCCCCCACACCCCAAACCAAGATTAAAGCAGAAAAACCAATCTGTGTGTGGAGCCACCGTGTACCAGGGAAGCAGGTTATACTTGTAGGACCATTTACTGTCTAGCAAGTTAACCATGGACTTGGGGGCCAGCATACTGTGCGCTGCAGACCACAAGCAGAGCAGTAAAGGCAAGAGCCCAAGAGACACCAGGTTTGTTGCAGTTCACTTAACAGAGGAGTGGACCAGACTCTATGCTGGGCGTAGTAAGAGGGCTTTCAGGCAAGTGCAGGTTAGCACAGCCTGGGACTGCTCTACTATGCACCAATTGGATAGGGGCCCTAAGGGACCATATGTCGTCTAAGGATTACTGGAATGCGTCATGCTTCAGCCACTATTCTTCCTACCCCAACATGCCTCTCCCTATGGCCTACACTGCTCCTAGGCTGCAGGGAAACAGGTGTAGGAGCAGCACAAAGAGTGGAACAGGGATGAGAATGTGCTGCATTCAACAGTACTTGTAAATATACATCCTTATCTCTAGGGCACCTACTCCTGCCCAGAGGCAGCATTTCAGGGGACTTTGCCTCTTGCACTCCCTCTGGTGACTGCTCCCAGCTGGTGCCTTCTCAAGCTACTTTACTGCATCTTGCATGACATGGCCAGAGGGGATGAGTCACAGAACAGTTCAGCCCCCTTCCAGGAGACCAAACAATAAGTCCTTTTTTTGCCCTCATGGCTTCTGCCTCAGTTCCTCACTTGGTCAGGTCTCCAGAGCCCCACCACAGGAGTTAACCCTGCTCCTGGGGCTCTGCTTTGAGCACAACTAATCCCAACTACTAATCCTTCCTCCAGGCTTGTCTCAGAGAGAGGGAAAACTCCATAACTCCTCTCTTGGGTCTTTTGCCCTAGACTGAGTGCCCTCAGCTCCTTATATAGGATAGCTCCACCTCCTCCGCTCAGGAGGCAATTAACTACCACCCAGATGCAGAGCATTACTAATGAGGTTCTCTTCTTTTCCATCTAGATAATGGGGATTAAGCCCCATCACAAGGAGCACCAGAGAGATGTGACCTAGAGGCCCTTTGGATGGGCAAATAGCAAAAGATACCCTTTTGCAAGCTATTTCCCTTACTAGTGGGTTTACACAGTTCTTTCCAGCTTTAGAAAAACAAAAGTAATCATGTAATCCTTCCATTGCAAGATTAGTTATTACAATCATATGACATGCAAGTCCAGAAAGTCAACATATGGGTAGTTCATACTTTGAAGACCTTAACTTCAGATACATACCTATATGGTTACATTCTGATTAGAGCTGTCCACAGGATGGAGATTCTGTTTCATGAAGGATGTCAGGATTTTGAAGTTTGGATTAGTTCCAAACTGGAATGAGAACTGAACATTTTGAAATTTCCCATGAAGGAAAATTCTGGAAAATATTGTTTAGGGTTAATTAACATTCTGATTTTGTATAATTAATAAATAAAAACCCAACACATTTTATTCTGAAAATGTTCAGACAGGACATTGACAGGTTAGGGTCCCTGTGGCAAGGGCTCCCTGCCCTAGGGTTAGGATCCCCATGGCTAAGGTATTCGGGGCTAGGGTTCCTGTAGGAAGGGTTCCCCTTCCTAGGGTTGACATCATTGGAGCTTTTCCCCCACTGATTTTCTTCAAGAACTCAAGTCCATCAAAAATCAATCAAATCAAAGCAGTTTCACAAGCATTTTGATTTCAACAAAAAAAAAATCTTCCGTTCCAATAGAATATGATTCCAGCAGAATTTCTCTTACCAACTCTAGAATATTCCATGCAGCTAAAACTGTAGCACATCAATAGAAGTTTTATTCCTTAATGCAAAATTTGTTGAATTTGATTAATATTTGGGGATGTTAGTAAAAGGAAACAATGCACAAAAGTACATTGTCTGGGGGATCAGACAATGTATGTTTGGAAGATTTTTCTATAAACAGTTCATTTCTCTTGTAGATAGGAAGAGTGCTGTTTATGAGTGTTTTAAAAGGGCATCAAAACCCCACACTTCACTGCTAATCAATGCTTGTAGAATCAGCTAAAATCCTTTTCTTCCAAGTCTAGCTTCTGATATAACCACCCAAATAAGAATTTGAATGTTCTGTTAATATCCCTGTTTAAAAATTGGTCACTACAGTATTTTTAATTTCTAGCCATTTACTCCCTAATACCCATACCCCAATCCTACAGCTTTGATACAGGTGGACCCCAGTGCCCATGCAGTGCCCCCACTTGCTTCATTTGGGCTTGGCCAAGGCTCGGGTCTCTGCCTAGATAGATTTAGTTGCAGGATCAGCCTTTGTACCTTATGATTTTTGTGTTTGTATCACACACCGGCAATTGCACATGCTGTTATTTCCTTCAGAAGAAGCCACCATTAAAGGCCCTATGTCTAGTCGTTCTACTCAATGAAGACATTGTAAAATGCTATTAGCTCATAAATGGAACCTAATTTTCAGACAAAGGGAAAGAGCTGACAAAACCACCACCCAATCATGCTATAGAAATCTATTCATTTTGAGAACTGGGGATAAGATTGGTGTTCATGAAATTGAAAGAGTAATAGCAGCAGTTTGGGGGAGTTCTGTGGAAGTCTGGCAGAGATGAATGCAATAGCTTACATAGTGCCTGTCCAGTGTACCTTAATCCTGCCCTATAGGATCCCTATTCATCTACTTTTGAACCAAGATTTTCCATCATGGCAAATGATGCCAACAGAAGCCAGGATGAGACCTACTAAATCATTTTAATCCTGCATCAGATTGCATGTCCCCAGAGGTGAGAAACTCTTGAATTATCCTATTGCACCATTGAGCCCTGTTCTTTTTTATTATGTCCCCTTAAAAAGGGGTTCCAGGTGACATGTAAAAACTATATTGAAGAAAAATTGGTTTCACTGCTTCATATTACCACCTTATTGCTGTGCTGGGTAACAGCACAAGAGTGTCATTTTCAGTGCCATTTTTACACTGAAGCTCTCCCAGTGTCTGATTTCTCCATAATGAAGTCCTTTGTACATGGAGAGAAAGACAAGCTTTGTTTTCATTCTGTGGTTATTGGGGTGGAGGGAGATAAAGCATTTTTCTTAATACACCTTCTCTTGTAATTGAGCAGTCTGTAAATACCACCACAATACCTCAGTCCCCAACAATACATTGCTCTGGATGAAGCATTAAATTCTATTGAATTATTTCCCTTCCCCCCCCAACGCTTCAGACAAATGAGCACCTATTGTGCGGCTGTGAAATTAGAGAGAGTTTGTTTGCAAGTAAGTACCTGTCAGAGACGCTTGTGGTTTAAATTTTAACAGGTGCAACATTCCACTTGAATAAGATTGCTTTTAAAAGCAAATGAAGAATGCTAAAAGGCTTTCTAGTCCCAACATTTTAGTTCCCAAGCTGTGAGGTAACAGTCTCTAGAGACTCCCTAAAACCAGATGAAGGAGTTATAGTGATTGTGTCCTCAGGAGGAGTCACATGCAGTCTCCTACCCTGGATGCTTGGCAGCTGCTAGGTGAAACCTGGATATTTGGAAAGCAATTAAGATCCTAATTCAGCAAGATACTGGTGCACATTCCTAGTGCACCCCTGCAGTCCCATTAAAGTCAATTGGATATATCTACTTGCTTAAAGTTAGGCATATACTTAAATACCTTGCTGAATCAGGGCCTAAGTGGGAGAAATGGGAGGCTCTTCAGAACTCTAAAGAATACAAGGAACCCTCTAAAAGAAAAATCATGGGGTGGAGGGAAGTTATACCTTAACCCTTTTCATAACAGAAGGGAAACAGTTCATATTGAAAAGCTTTAAAATAAAAAATAAAAAAAAAAGAGAAAGAAAGACTGGGTAGGAAAAGACAGTTATGCTAATTGTATGTTGCCTTAAATAGGGAAGACTACAGAGAGAGAGAGAGAGAGAGAATGAATATATATATTAATTAAGTCACATGGACAGTGAACTGATTTCCATGAGAAATTACATCTTTAAATAGTACTTTCCAAAACTCTTGCATGTCAGTCTGGGATTTATAGTAAAATTAAGTCTTTACAAGTACAATACATAGTAATACATTGATCACAGCAGGGAAGAAAATTATACAGTGTTCCTGAAGTTATTAGCATAAGTATCTCCAAAACTATTGTTATCTACCAAACAATAGCTTCTATTTCAAGCAAATACCAAGACATTTTTTATTCAGACTCTGGTTCAGAAAACATAACGATGCATCCCCAAAAAAGCATAAAGGCCTTATACTTGTATCTATTGGTGCAATGGAAAACAAAAGTTTTCCAACTAAAAATCAGCTATACAAGTTTCTGCCATATTCAGCCGCAGTACAAACCAGGTTCTGCGGAGTATCAAAAAAGAAAACCAAAATCCTTGGGGGGAACAAAGGTTTGGAATAAGCGTTGGAGCAATGTATGGCAAGTGTTGCTGTTTAGAAGCTGCCGAGGGCTCAGATCAGGTGGAGGTTTGACATTCACAGACTCATAAGAGTTAGACATAGAAGAGTTTCTTCATATCAATATTTTTATATATAAAACACACAACACACAAAGTTTTAAACAAACAATTTGATACTGGTACACAGCGATGATGATTGTGACGCTTGGTTGAGGTGGAGGAGTCAGAGGGTGGGATATTTTCCCAGGGATTGCCTTACTGCTAAATGAACTAGCAGTTGGCTGAGCCCTCAAGGGTTAACTCTCACACTCTACAAGCCAGCAGGAAAGGAAGGAGGGCAGACACAGACAGATGTGTATCAGAGCTAGAGATGCGCATTTCTCCTTTAAGTAACAAGACTGGGGTCAGAAGTACACTGCCTTATTAATTAGATCAGCAAGCCTGGCAGCTGCAGCTTCTGCCTAAGACAGCAGCTCCCTCCCTCATGTGTCCCCCCGCTCTATGGAAGATGGGGTAAGCGAGGTACAGGAGCAGGGGGACATTAGCCCCCCACCCCCCAGCACAGCAAGCAGGGAGGAGTCTCAGGGAGCAGCACATGGCAGTGGAGGAAGGGACAGCTGAGCTGCCAGCAATTGATAGCCTGCAAAGGACATTAGAAGGAGCATGTTCCCCAATTGATCAATGAAACAACGGTAACTGGGACTACTTTAAGTGAGGAGTTATTGTAGTTAATAGGAGGTGGCTTGACCCAACATCTGTATATAGCAGTGGTAATCTCCTTACTCCTACTCACCATATAGCAATGCTGGAATACTACATGTGATTCCCCTGTTTATGTATCGAAGCTTCACATCAGCCCTTTGTGCCAGAGCACTGCACTCAAAGCCCATGTTGAGTGGTGTCCATTATGGCCCCTAAATCCTGTTCAAAGTCACTGCTATCCCTCATTCTGTAGGTATAGTCTGGATTCCTTGTTCCTAGATGTACAATTTTGTATTTGGATGCATTAAAATTCATTTTGTTTAAACAGGTTCAGTTTATCAAGCAACCCAGATTAGCAATGAGGCTAGGGCACTTACCACTCCACCAAACTCTGTCCATTTAAGTCTTAATAGCAGTGATTTTAGACTTACTTCCCAGCTCATTGATAAAAAGTGCTGAATCACATTGGGACTAGCACCAATCCCTGCAGAACCCCATGAGAAATATTTCATATTTGTTTCCCCACTTATAGCCATTTTTTGAGATGGCTTAGCCAGTTTTTAATCCATTTAACATGTGATTTAGTACTACTTTAATTTTTATCAGTGGCACAGTATGTTAACTTGATAATTCCCTTCACCTTCAGGAAACCAAGCATTTCCTAAAATGTTATCTAAGGGCTGGCTAATGTCAAGAGCTCTGTCATGCATTTTGTCAGGTTTCTTCTCTAACTTCATTTTTGCTTAGCACTTGTGATCTAATCAAACAACTTGTGAGTGGACACAATGCAAGCTGAACACATGGACAGGAGGTAAGGCAGTGAATAAATATTCATAGCCAGAATGATTAAGGCCGATTAGTAAGTCAGGAGTCCAAGTTAAGAACATATGCTTCTCACTTAGGTTAACGTACGAGTCTTTGGTTAAAACACTCTCAGTTACTAATCAAATTCCTTGGCTAGATTTAAAAAAAAAAAAAAAAAAAAACCAAAAAAAAACGACGGACAAGAAAAAACAAAAAAACCACACCCCTTCCACAGTGACAAGAGAGTTTTTTTACCTTGTACAACAAAATGCAGGAGTGTTGGGAGCTCTGGAAGGGGGGAAAAAAAACAACCCACCACAGTAGTCTAGCTAGCTCTTTTCATACACCATATAAGAAGGTCTCCTCAAGGTGATGTCCCATTATATAGTAGTTTGTGGGCATAGAATAAGCTTGTTTGTAGATTTATGCATACAGCAGACCTCAAACAGTGTCTAATTGTTGGGTTTATTAAGTAAGGTGGTCTTAGTACTGCTTATCTCTTCAGCTATAGCTTATGCTTTGCAATTACACTATGGAGCTCTGCAGACATTGACAGACCACAGGCCCTCTCTTACAATTTATATTTCCTGGCAATGTAAGATTTAGATCTGATGGATCTACCATGCTTCTAGCCAAGAACAATGGATGTACAAGTCAAAGGTCAATCACCGTGAGGAGTGTCCAGGAAGGTGGAGTTCAAAATAGCCTGTAAAAAGCTAAATTGGGAGACAGGAAGGTGGGGAAGCCTCCCTGGGGTAGTTGTGGGACAACATGGGGGACAGATTATAGCATTTGCTCCAGACAGTATACCCAATTAAATAATCCTCTAAAAATGTTGCTGTAACCTCACCCAGATACAATAATGAACTATAACAACTGGACTTGATAAGTAGGTTGGTGAGGGACAAGTTTCTTCTGGGTGATAAGAAGAGGCACCAGGCGGGTTTTAGATGCAGGGTTATTTCCTCTGTAACTAAGCTAACAAAGCTTATCTCCCTGGGCTTTGCACAGTATTCAGATGAAGGAATGTGATTGTTTATTTTACTAGCATTTAGCCCCCAGAAGAGACAAGAATCTGTCTCTAAAGACACGTTGAAAAGTAAAGGAGAGCTGAAGCCTCACCCCCACTCTCATGGTCACAATTGGATGGGCGACGGGCAGAGCTGTTCTCTCCCAATGAGGTATCATAGAATATCAGGGTTGGAAGGGACCTTAGGAGGTCATCTAGTCCAACCCCCTGCTCAAAGCAGGACCAAGCCCCAATTTTTGCCCCAGACCCCTAAATGGCCCCCTCAAGGATTGAATTTACAACCCTGGGTTTATCAGGCCAATGTTCAAACCACTGAGCTATCCCTCTCCCCAAAGGGTTGGGGCAGGCAGACAAAAGGCAAAAGACCAAGGAGGAGACGGAAGTAGGCAGGGGTACAGTACAAGGTAAGAGCCACATCACATATAGCAAGCACATAGTTATACAGTAGCAGTAATTGTATATCTTCTAAACGAAAAGAAAGAAAAACTTGTAGCACCTTAGAGACTAACAAATTTATTTCAGCATAAGCTTTCGTGGGTTAGAACCCACTTCATCGGATGCATGGAATGAAACTTACAGTAGACAGATATTTATACAGTCAGAGAAACATGATAAGGTGGAGGTGCATAGACCAACCTCAAGAGGCTAATTAATTGAGAGGAACCATAACAGCAGGGGAAGAAAAACCTTTGAAGTGATAAACAAGATGGCCACACAGGTGTGAATGAGGATCGTTAACTAAAGGGAAATAGATTCAATTAACGTAATGGCCAAGCCATTCCAAGTCCCTATTTAATCCTGAGGTGGTGAACTCGAATTGATATACAAACTAGATTGCAACAGCTTCTCTTTGTAGCCTGTTTTTGGAATGAATCTGTCGCAACACTGTGACCCTCAAGTCTGTCACTGAGTGGTTAGGGAGGTTGAAGTGTTCTCCTACTGGTTTTTGAATGTTATGATTCCTGATGTCAGATTTATGTCCATTTATTCTTTTGCGTAGAGACTGTCCGGTTTGGCCAATGTACATGGCAGAGGGGCATTGCTGGCACATGATGGCATATATCACATTGGTAGATGTGCAGGTGAATGAGCCCCTGATGGTGTGGTGGATGTGATTAGGCCCTGTGATGGTATCACTTGAATAGATATGTGGACAGAGTTGGCATCGGGCTTTGTTGCAAGGATAGGTTCCTGGGTTAGTGTTTTTGTTGTATGGTGTGTGGTTGCTGGTGAGTATTTGCTTCAGGTTGGGGGGCTGTCTGTAAGCAAGGATTGGTCTGTCCCCCAAGATCTGTGAGAGTGAGGGATCATCTTTTAGGATAGATTGTAGATCTTTGATGATGCGCTGGAGAGGTTTTAGTTGGGGGCTAAAGGTGACGGCTAGTGGTGTTCTGTTATTTTCTTTTTTGGGCCTGTCTTGTAGTAGGTGACTCCTGGGTACTCTTTTGGCCCTGTCAATCTGTTTTTTTACTTCAGCAGGTGGGTATTGTAGTTGTAAGAATGCTTGATAGAGATCTTGTAGGTGTTTGTCTCTGTCTGAGGGATTGGAGCAAATGCGGTTGTATCTTAGAGCTTGGCTGTAAACAATGGATCGTTTACAGGATGGAAGCTGGAAGCATGTAGGTAAGTATAGCGGTCAGTAGGTTTCCGGTATAGGGTGGTGTTTATGTGACCATCGCTTATTAGTACAGTAGTGTCTAGGAAATGGACCGCTTGTGTGGACTGGTCTAGGCCGAGGTTGATGGTGGGATGGAAATTGTTGAAATCATGGTGGAATTCCTCAAGGGCTTCTTTTCCATGGGTCCAAATGATGAAGATATCATCAATGTAGCGCAAGTAGAGTAGGGGTGTTAGGCGACGAGAGCTGAGGAAGCGTTGTTCTAAGTCAGCCATAAAAATGTTGGCATACTGTGGGGCCATGCGGGTACCCATAGCAGTGCCACTGACTTGAAGGTATATATTGTCCCCAAATGTGAAATAGTTGTGGGTGAGGACAAAATCACAAAGTTCGGCCACCAGGTTAGCCGTGGTAGTATCAGGGATACTGTTCCTGACAGCTTGTAGTCCATCGTTGTGTGGAATGTTAGTGTAGAGGGCTTCTACATCCATAGTGGCCAGGATGGTGTTGTCTGGAAGATCACCGATGGATTGTAGTTTCCTCAGGAAGTCAGTGGTGTCGAAGATAGCTGGGAGTGCTGGTAGCATAGGGCCTGAGGAGAGAGTCCACATAGCCAGACAATCCTGCTGTTAGGGTGCCAATGCCGGAGATGATGGGGCGTCCAGGATTTCCAGGTTTATGGATCTTGGGTAGCAGATAGAATGCCCCTGGTCGGGGTTCTAGGCACGTGTCTGTACAAATTTGTTCTTGTGCTTTTCCAGGGAGTTTCTGGAGCAGATGGTGTAGTTTCTTTTGGTACTCCTCAGTGGGGTCAGAGGATAATGGCCTGTAGAATGTGGAGTTACAGAGCTGCCTGACAGCTTCTTGTTCATATTCCAACTTATTCATGATGACGACAGCTCCTCCTTTGTCAGCCTTTTTGATTATGATGTTAGAGTTGTTCCTGAGGCTCTTGATGGTGTTGTGTTCTGCACGGCTGAGGTTATGGGACAAGTGATTTTGCTTTTCTACAATTTCAGCCCGTGCACGGCGACGGAAGCAGTCTATGTAGAAGTCCAATTTGTTGTTTCGACCTTCAGGAGGAGTCCACGCAGAATCCTTCTTTTTGTAGTTTTGGTAGGAAGGATTCTGTGGGTTAGTATGTTGTACAGAGGTCTGTTGGAAATATTCTTTGAGTCAGAGATGTCGAAAGTAGGATTCTAGGTCACCGCAGAACTGTATCATGTTCGTGGGTCTGGAGGGACAAAAGGAGAGGCCCCGAGAAAGGACAGATTCTTCTGCTGGTCTGAGAGTATGGCTGGAAAGATTAACAATATTGTTGGGTGGGGTAAGGGAACTACTGTTGTGGTTCCTTGTGGCATGCAGCAGTTTAGATAGGACACTAAACTTTTTCTTTTGTAAAGAAGCAAAGCTTGTGTTGTAAATCGCTTGTCTAGAAGGATTCTGCGTGGACTCCTCCTGAAGGTCGAAACAACACTCCAAAAACAGGCTACAAAGAGAAGCTGTTGAACTCGAATTGATATACAAACTAGATTGCATCACCTCAGGATTAAATAGGGACTTGGAATGGCTTGGCCATTACGTTAATTGAATCTATTTCCCTTTAGTTAACGATCCTCATTCACACCTGTGTGGCCATCTTGTTTATCACTTCAAAGGTTTTTCTTCCCCTGCTGTTATGGTTCCTCTCAATTAATTAGCCTCTTGAGGTTGGTCTATGCACCTCCACCTTATCATGTTTCTCTGACTGTATAAATATCTGTCTACTGTAAGTTTCATTCCATGCATCCGATGAAGTGGGTTCTAACCCACGAAAGTTTATGCTGAAATAAATTTGTTAGTCTCTAAGGTGCTACAAGTTTTTCTTTCTTATTTTAGTTTTGCTGACACAGACTAACACGGCTACTACACTGAAACCTATGTATATCTTCTGTGGGCCTGACAGGTTGCTGTACTCACCACTGGATGGTGCCACCTCCTGGTGGTTCTTGGGATTAGCTCAATCAGGTCAGCACCCCTTCCAGCATTTACACCCTGTCAGTTTCTTCTTCAGTAGCGCCTGTCTCCCACTTAGGCACTGCAGTTGTCCTCTTCATGATGCAGCCCTCTGGCCAAGTCACCATTGTGGTCTCCCCTTCTGAAGGAGGAGTGCATAGAGGTTCCTGCTCTCCAGCAGTCTCAGGGAGTCTTCTGCTTCACTGCCTTACAGTGTCACTCCCACAGTGGCTGGCAGGGGAACCCAGGCCCACCCTCTTCTCTGGGTTCTGACTCAGGGACCCTCTACACAGCAGCAAGGTCCATCCCCTGCACCTTACTGCTTTTCCCTGAGCTGCTTCCATACCTCCCAGCCATCCCCACTCCTCAGGGTTTGCCAGTCTCTTCACTCCATCCTCCCTGGGAGGAATTTTAGGCAACTTGTCTCTGCAGTCCCTCAGACAGTCCAGCCTTCTCCCTACCACCTCTTCTGCTTCCAGTTTCCTGTCTTTTGTAGAAGCCCTGCCTGTCCCTCACAGGTGAGCGTCTCTCTCATTAGCTGCCTCCAGCCTAAGGCTCCCCCCTTTGTAGCCTAATTCGCTGATTGGGCCCACCTGGCCTAATTCATCTCTTGTAGGGCTAGTGTGGGGAGCACATCCCATCAGAGGGCCCTTCAAAGAAAATTACATAGTCCTCTGAGACTTTTAGCATATTTTTCTAGCAAAAGATGCAATGAACACAAAGGGGGGGTTCTATGCAGCCAGAATAAAGGACATTAAAAATCAATAGGAAATGAAACAGCAAAAATAATTACATATTATGGGAACAAGGTATATGCAGGTTATGACCTCAAATGTTTATTTCTGAAGTGTTTGTCTGCTTGTTTTCCTCTGTTTCTCCACTTCTGTCTGTTTAAAGTGCACTAGAAGAAGGTTAGCTTGAGTCAGTTACCTGCATTTCCAATGGCGCTGAGATTCTGTCAGACTGAGACAGTGCAGAGAGCAAAAATGCAATTTGCAAAGGGCCATCTTATATGGAATGAAAAGAAATATTTGTATTTTTCCTCTGCCAGCTTAGCATGCATGTCTCATGCTGGTTTTATGAACAAAATATATTGGCTCCTTTGTACTAAGTTTTGGCCAACTGTTACCAGGTGTGCTCCACAGGACAATGAGTATATCTTTGACATTAAAACCAACAGAAGCCTCCACAAAGCATATTATATTAACACTCACACAGTCTCTCCACGTGACTTGCCTTCTCTGCAGCAGGTACCAATCTCAAGTTCTTTTGCAGGGAAAGAACCAATTGTACCCAGTTATTGTCTTAGATCCAACTGAGTCAAAATCAGCAATAAATAGTGCAATACTGTATATAAGGAATTATAGAGGTTAAGGAAAACAAGTTATGGATGTTTAGGGCAGGAAGCTTGGCAAGAATATCTATAATCAACCTCTTAACCAAGTAAATTGCAAAACAGAACTAGAGCCTCAGTCCCAGTCTAGCTGCTTAAAACCTGGCAGATCTGGCTCCTGGTGTTCCTTCACTTCCCATTCTATTCCTTGGAAGGGGAAGAGAAATCCCTTGATGGTATAGGGCTGGTAGAGCCCCACCCTAGTCACAGCTTTTGTAGGCAGCACGTTCAAGGGAAAGGGAGTTTAGCGCAGCCACCACTGGTCTTCACCTACCGGGGCTGTGGTAGCTGGGCATAATTTAGGTCAGCCCTAAAGCTCCTCTAAATTATGCTAGTATGTCAGATATCCCCAGAGTCATGGTACTAGAGAGGTGGCCTAAAGCCACGTGAGTGTTAAAGGGATGTTCAACACTTAAGTCAAGGTGTACTTCCTGATATATTCAGTACTGAAGCCACAATTATGCTAAAACTGAAGTCCATACAATATTTCGGGGGGGGGGGGGGGAAATTGTTAAAGGCCCTGCCCATTGCCTTGCTCTCAGAACTAACTTCAGTACTATGAGAACTTTCCTCCCTCACTTTCAGATCTTCAAGTGTGAAAGAACACAGAATTGATATTAAAAAAACCTCACAACTTGGATTCTCCCAGACTCTTCAAAGCTGGTCTCAGGAGGCATCATACATAGCAACTATGAATTAATTAATAAAGATAAAGATCCTTTTGAGGCTGGCATTTTCATGTCTTGATGCACCCCCGGTAACACTCTCCAAACAAAAACACTAAAAGGAGTTTGGTTACAGAAGTAGAATTTTTCTATGTTTTTTAGTCGCTAGATGTCTAACTTGTATGCGCGGAGTTAGAGTTAAAGTGAAGCTAAAAGGCTCAGACTCCATATTGCCATAAGGCAGAGATAAAGTAAAAAGTAGACATTGACTGGTAAAATTGTTCGTACCATTACCCTATTTGATACCATCCAGCGCAGGAAAGGGGAAATCAAGTTAGTTAAGATAAAGGAAGTGTCATATGATCTCTGGCAGAGTATGACTTGCAAAATTGAGAAAGTGGGCCAGATTCTGACTTGGGTTACAGTATACTCGTACAACTCCATTGAACCCATGGGATGTACTCCAATGTAAATGGGCAGAGATTGTCATTTTGTATTTCTAACCCCAAACACTGTGATTAAATGACCACACACATGACCTTTATTGAGTAGGATGTCAGCAATATCACTACTGTGTTCTGTTATTTTAGAATAGTTTGAAGAGTTATCCTTTGCAGAACTCAACAGGATATCCACATCTTCCTACACACAAGTTTGATGGCTCAAGGGACCATTCTTAAGCAGTGGCCAATGTAAATCAAGTAAAAGCCACCCCCACTCAACCCCCAATATGCTGCACATAATCACATTTGTCAGATTCCAAATACACAATGAGCCAGACACTAGACACTAGGCAATTGCCATTTACTGTATAAATAAGAATGTCCCTTGGCTGTTTGTAACTATTCAGAGACTATTAGTTTCTCAGACTATGGCTATCCTAGAGAGCTTACAGCGGCAATGTAAGCAGCTGTGCCGCTGTAAGCTCTCTAGTGTAGCTGCTCTATGCTGATGGGAGAGAGCTCTCCCGTTGATTTAATTTATCCACTCTCAACGAGTGGCAGCAGCTATGTTGGTGGGAGAAGCTCTCCCATTGACACAGCCTTGTCCACACCGGTGCTTAGGTCAGTGTAACTTATGTCGTTCAGGGGGGTAGCTTATTCACACCCCTGAGCGACATAAGTTATACGGACATCACTGGTGGTGTAGACATGGCCTCCATGCTCATTTGGTTTCCACAACATTGTTTATATCAACTTTCACCTTGTCAGGGACCAGAGAGAAACTATATAAATCTGCATTCTTTAGGGCATAAGCCAGCTGCTTACTGCCTGGATTCAGAAAGACTCTTCCAACTATGCATAGGACCTATACATTCTGCAACTGCAAAGCCATGGAATTTATTGTAAAAGCCATCCCTTTCCACAGGTTTGTGCTCCAGAACCTACATCCCCTCATAATGAAGCTTCTGGTCCTTGTTTTGAAGATTACACTCAATTTACATTTGAAGATAAACTGAGGCTGTGTTGTCTACATGAGTCTGCAGACAGCCTGCTACAGCTCTAAGAGATGTGACTTGCCCCATTTATCTCTTTAGGTTTCAGAGTTAACTGTTCAAGTAGGAACACTGTTAACTGTATCACCGCTGCTCAGTTTAGCAGAAACATCCTGCTAGTGTTCTTGTTCCACAATCCCAAACTGCTTTTCATGGTTCCCAAAGCACCACTGACACAACTGTCCATTTCATAGCAGCAAAACACCCAGTTTCTGCTCTGCCAACCCCTATGACACAGTTTGATTTATACAAAAATATGAGGTATACAGAAAATTGAATCTGCAAGGACAGCAAAAAATAGATTGACATCGGAATATGTAACACTGGGGCTACGGCACTCATTGTACTCGGCATTTTCATATTCAGATTGGTTACATTATTCTCTTTTTCCATTTTAAAAGAAACTGCTGTGCCAGGTCATCTCAGATGCCGAGATAGAGAGGTACAAAGACAGAAAAGAAATCCAGGGACAGTTGGCCACAGATTAGATGGGGGTCTTGCCTATGAACAGCATATTGCTTTTTAGAGTCTTCCTCTACAACATCTGGTGCTGGCCATTGGTAAAGGTCATTTGCCAGACAGAGACTCTTGAACCAATTCTGAATGGCATTTTTTTTAACCTAGCTCTCTTATGCTACTTTTCATCCCTAGATTTTACAGCACTTTACAAAAGGAGATAAGCATCATTATCCCCATTTTCACAGAGTAGGAAGTTGAGGCATAGGGAGGTGAAGTGACTTTTCCAAGGTCACTCAACAATCCAGTGACAGAGCTGAGGACAGAAGCCATATCACCCATATCCAAGTCCAGTTTTCTACCCACTAGGCCATGTTGGTTCTCTGGATTGTTCACTGACATTCAGCAATATTACTCTCAATGACAGGAGAACAGTGAAAGGTTTCTCCTTTTAAAGAATAAGCTAGCACATTATTCCCAAAGCCTGCTTTATAATGAGCACAAGATTCTGCATATCTCGACCCTCATTTTACCCAACTGAAGTATGACATTTTTGCTTTGCCAACTCCTATTAGTCAGCCTCTCTTCCATTGAGGATAAGCCCACAAAGAGGTGGAAAATTCCATTTGGGGAATCTCAAGATCCACAAAGGAGGGGGTTCACTGTAAGCTGCTGTGAACATGTATTAAGTCCCCTTTGAACATTCCAGCAAAGAAAGGGGGAAGAGACCTGTCTGAGAAAATTCAGTCCTGGAATAAGAGGAGGGGGGAATGGGAAAGCTGTGAGGGTAGAGAGCAGGAAGAAGGGGTTCACTCACCACTCCAGCGCCGCCTCATGTCTAATACAGGAATTAGCTCTGGCAGCCAGTGTGCCCTGCTCTGGTGGTGCTCCGCCTATCACCTCTTCTACTGCTGGACCCACCTGCCTCCAAGGACCACGGTGTCCAATGACACAGCCCTCCAGCCATACCACACTCTGTGCTCTCCCAGCTTCCGGGAGACATCTCTGCAATCCCTGTCCAGCCACTTCTCTCAGTGACAACTGCAATCTATTGTCTAGTCACTTCCCCAGTGGCAGGGGGGGGGGGGGGCGCGGCAGACCCTGTAGAAGGCCACTGCTTGCTGCACCCTCTCCAACTTCTCAGTAGATTTCCCTGGGCCACTTCCCTACACCCTCCTTGCCCTTGCCTCAGCCTGCAGATCCCTGCAGCCTGTCAGGAACTGCCCTTAGCTACCCTGGTCTCTGCCTCCAGCACTGCTCTGTCCAGGGTGCTAGCTGTCTTCAGCCTGCAGAGCAGACCGAGGTTGTCGTCGTCGCCGTCATCCTCCTCAAGCTCCAGAGAGTGACTGAAGCTGCTTTCCCCTGCAGCTATTCTTATAGGGGCCTGCTGGGCCCCGATTGGCTGTCTCCTGCACAGTCACCCTAGGCTCTATTAACCACTTAGAGCCCAGTGTGGTGCAGATCATCCGCAGTTCAGATTCAGAACTCGGAGATTGCAATGTCAGGGCACTACTAGATCTTTATTCCAAAATATCTTCCTTTTGGAATACCACAGCAAAGACAGGACATAAACCTATGAGATATGCACCAGTAAGAAGGCATCTGAGTTTTGTCAGAAGCTGTTCATTGCATACATGGTACATAGGCTGGTGACAGATTTTTCAAGTGCGTAACACTACAAGCCAGAACTGCTATTAATGAAGTGGAAGTTCAATATGTTGTCAGAAAACATGTGGCACGCTGTTTGCTGAATATTTATCACTTTCTGTTAAAATGAACATTCATCTTAAGTTTTATCTGCTAGCATTACACAACTGACTAAAACAGTTTGCAGTGATTTTTATTTTTGTATAAAGTTATACTTAGTTTTACATAGAATGAGAAATTCACCTCATGACCAAGTGATTGTTTATGCTCATTTACAAATTATGTGTACTGTTTTATACATCACAGGAGAATTTGGAAACAACATTATTTCCTTGAACTTTTCCTCATAAGCAAATAAAACTCAGACCATGTAGAAGAAATACTTCTTTAGGAGAAATACTTTAAAACTTATACTGAAAGATCAAAGGCTTTGATTAAGCAGAAAAGTTACCTTCTCCAAGTTTTAAAAACCATCTTAGCCAAGCCTGGCAACCGTCAGATCATATGATTCTCCTCATGCCTTCATTAGCTTGTTTTAGTTTCCTCAAACCTTTTAGGGAAAAGACACTCTTGGTATAGGGCCTCTATTGTTAAACAAGCCTCATCTATTCCACAATTTAAATAATCTTCTCCAAAAGCCAATTTAGACAGGCATATAAAATATTCCTAATATATGCTGTGCTGCAAGACTGCTACGCCCTCTTCCAGAATCTCCTATTATGACAGAATTACTAGAGCCATTTTTTTTTTTATAAAAAGCTCAAAGGATGACACAAAGAAACTCCATGATCTTCCAAGACAGCTTCAGTCATCTAATCTCCACCCTTCCCATTGCATTTCTATTAGAGATTCATTGAGACATCATGCACAAAATTAAAAGTTGTTTGAGGTTTATTTTTTTCAGGACGCTTAAGATCTACATGATTCAATTTAGCATGTATTCTTTTGCATTTGAACTTGGCCTTTTGCCACTTAAGGTCAAGATACATCTTTCCACAGTAGAAAAGGTAAGCAACTTCTCACCCCAAAAGGATCATGTGTGATAAGAAGTCAATTTCTGATGCAGAGTCCATTTTAGCAGTTTCTTCCACAAAGACGTACAACTTAAGGGTTCACATCTAAAGCCTCAACAGTTTGGAAGAGTGCCATTTTGTTTAATTATCCCTAATAAACATCACACCTTAATGCCAAGATACTTTCAGTCTTTTTGAACTCATTTAAGTTTGAAGGGGGAAACATAGCAGGTTAAACTCACATTAATACTAAAACCTCTGTTTTCAATCAGTTTAATGTAGAACTGGAAAATACACCAAGATCCTCCATGAATCTCAGAGTAGAAAGGATCACTTACAAACAATTTGCAGATAACTTTTGTGACAAAGTTCCTCCTCTACCTCGGTGGGTCCTGTGCTTATTGGCGGATTTTGCTTGCCTCAGATCTTCCCCTCTAGTAGAATCCACAGTCCAGGTTAACTCCTCCTGTGTCTGATCAGGAGTTGGGAGTTTTGGGGGGAACCCGGGCCCGCCCTCTACTCCGCGTTCCAGCCCAGGGCCCTGTGGATTGCAGCTGTTTAGAGTGCCTCCTGGAACAACTGCACAACAGCTACAACTCCCTGGGCTACTTCCCCATGGACTCCTCCCAACACCTTCTTTATCCTCACCACAGGATCTTCCAGCAGTACGCCTTCTCACTCTCAGCTCCTAGTGCCTCTTGCTCCCAGCTCCTCACATGCAACCTCCTTCCACAGCTCCTGACATCCACACCTCACTGGGAGACTTTTCACTAGTTTCAGCCAGCCCCTGATTGGCTGCAGGTGTCTCAATCAACCTCCCTGCCTCCTGGAAAGTTCTTAATTGGCCCCAGGTGTCTTGATTAACCTGGAGCAACTGCCATAAGGTATCAGGGATTTGTTTAGCCTGGGGCTAACATACTGGTTCCTTACCACTTCCCTATAGCCCTCTGGCCAGGAAGGAGGTAGAGAACTGCTGCTCCTGCTCATCTTGCTGGGGCTGCTGCTAGGCCCTGGGCCCTCCCAGCTGCTGTTTGCTGCTGCTCCAGCTTCTCCCCTGGCTGGGCCAGGCACCCCTTCCATTACTCTACTCTCTGGTTGCTGGCTACCTGGCAGCCGAACCCCCTCCCCCCCAACACCTTGGTTGCTGCTACTCCTGCTGCTGCAGCAACCCATTGGGGGGGAGGGGGCCTGCTGGCCCTCTCCCCAGAGGAGGGGTGTGAGGGACCCCTGCTCCAGCTGCTGCTGTGACCACCACCATCTGTGAGGGGTCCTGCCTGACCACCGGACCACCGCCTGGAGTTGCTGGAGCTGCTGCTGCTGCCCTGTTTGCTGCCAGGAAGCTGCTGGTACCCAGAGGAGGAAGACCCAGGAGACCATCGGCGGAGACTCTGCAGACCACCGTGGAGGGGGCCTCCAAGAACTGAGTAATTTTTCGAACTGTGCTCTAGTGGTGGGGGTATTGACTGTGTTTGTAGGGGCACAGGGGGTGTGGCGTAGAGCCTGCCCCCTGGTTCATCTGTGCCCCCTCCAACCCCCACCACCACCGCTGCCCCCTCCTCCACCACCACCACCTCTGCTGCCTGCTCACCGTCTGTCCTGGTTCCTGCCTCTGGACTCAGCCGCTTGCCTGGCTAGCCGAGCCCGTTTCCACCTTTTGGGCCTGAAGCAGCAGCCAGCCCAACAATTGACTTTGCACAAGCGCACGTGGGTGCACGTGCCCCTCCCCGTTCCCCTTGGCCTGACCCTCCCCCTCCATCAGCACGCCCCTTGCTTTGTCCCTTGCCACCTGCCCCATTTCCCCTTGCAGCTATCTGGGCCCCTCTCCTTTTTTGGTCCCAGCCCCTTGCTGGTTTCAGTTTTGCCTGCCCCTCTCCATCTACAGCCTTGTTTGTTTGCCCTACCCTAGCCCTGAAACTAGTCCCTTGTTTTTCTGCCCCATTCTTAGTTGGTTGTCTCCCTCCCCCTGAAGCTCTGTTTGCCCTGATTAGCCCCCCGCTTTCGTGAACCCATGCCCCCTCCCATGCGCTTGTGCCCCTCCCCTGTTTAATTTTGACCCTATCTCACTGCACCCCCATGCTGTTATCTCATCCCCTCCCCTAGTGCAACAAGAGGAGCCGGATTCCCATCTTGAGTTGGTGACTGAACCCTACCCCCGCACTAGTCCAAGATACCCCTGAACCCTGTCCCCACTTTTAGTGCCCTCCTCCCCTGCCTGCAGCCTAGCAGGGAGGAGTGGTCACCCCAATTCCTCTCCCCACCCCCCCCTCAAGAGTTTTCCCTTCCTCCCCTGCTCATCATGGCAGGCGATATGGAGGGAGAAGCCCCTCCAGACGGCACGGCCTCCCCTCCTCCGCCTGTTCCCCCGTCACCCTCCCTAGCCTCTACCTTACCCGCCGCTGCCGAACCACCTGCTCTCGCCCCCGCTGGGGCACCGGCAGCGGCGGACTCTGAAGTGACCTCCGCTGCTGCCACGTCCCTCGCCCCCCATGATCCTGGGGGAGCCCCCCCAGCCAGCAGGAAGGGCCAGGGTAAAAAGAAGGGTAAGGGCCCCGCGACAAAGGCCAAGCCCTCCATGGCAGAGGCAGCCACTACTGCCACGGCATCCTTCCCTGCTGTTCCCTCTACCAGCTCTGCGGGTGTCCCACCCCCAGCCCCCAGAGCATACGCCCAGGTGGCGGCAACCCCCCCACCTGCCGCAATGTCACCTAACCCGCCCACCGCCTCAGCTACCATCTATAGCGGCCGGGGCCCCTTTCCCACCTTGACCAGGAGGCATAGCGTCCGTTGCCTCCTGGTACCCACCTCGCCCCACGTAGAAACCTATGTGCGGGCGTTGGCGAGGGTGGTGGGGCCCACAGCCATCGTAGCGGCCTCCAAAATGTATGGGAAGGTAGTCTTCTTCCTCGCATCGGAGGCCGCGGCCCAAGAGGCGGTGGAGAAGGGCCTGGCGGTGGGGGGCGTGTTCGTCCCATTGGAGCCGCTGGAGGACTTAGGCGTCCGCCTAGTCCTCACTTCCGTCCCTCCCTTTCTCCCCAATGCCGCCCTGTTACCTGCCCTCTCCGCCCTGGGGAGACCCATGTCTGTAATCAGCCCTCTCCCACTGGGCTGCAAAGACCCCGCCCTCCGTCACATCCTCTCGTTCCGCCGGCAGGTGCAGCTCCAGATGCCGCCGGCTGCACGTGACGGGGAGGCGCTCGAGGGGTCCTTTATGGTCCCCTATCACGGGGCCCGTTACCGGGTATATTATTCCACGGGGGAGGCTCGGTGCTACCTCTGCCGGGCGATGGGACACGTCCGGAGGGACTGTCCCTTGGCCCGGCAAGGAGGAGCATCCGAGACCCCCGAGCCCCGGCAGGGCGTCGGCCCTGTCATCGCCGGCGCCCCTGAATGCCCGGTGCCCAGAGCCGCCCCTCCTCCTTCCCAGTCCACCGCTGCTCCCACTCGGGCCCTGGGAGTACCTCCCCCAGTGTGCCCAGACGAGTGGGAGAGGCCCGCTGCGAACAGTCTGCTGAGGCCTGTGGAGGAGGGTGAGGCAGGGATACCGCCGGGTGTGGGAGAGGGCCAGCCCCAGAGAGATTTTTCCCTCCCTTATGCTGCCCCACCACTACCTCCCCGAGTCCCTAAGAAATCGCCCCTCCCCCTTGACCCGACCCTTACTAGCCAGCCCCCAGCTGAAGCCATGGAGGACTGGGCCTTAGTACAGGGGAAGCGGGGCAAGCGGAAGGCTCGAGCCCCGCTCCTTTCCACCGATGCGGAAGCCCCCCGGAAGACCAGGAAGGGGGGCACTGATGCCGAACCGTCCGCTTTGCCCCCGAGCGGCTTTTGTCCGCCAGAACCGGCTGGGAAAGACGTGGCAGCACCGGAAGGTATTACCGCCCCTCCCTCGGAAGCCCCCGAAGGAGCCCCTTCTGCCCCCTTTGTCGACCCTGCGCGCCCTGACCCGAGCATCGCTTCAGGTGCCGGCGGAGAGAACCCCGGGGTGGCAGAAGGTGACCTGCCCTCTATCTACGAGGAGATCGAGGCCCTGGGTCTGACCCCGATCACCCAGGGGGAGGACGACCCTTTACCAGCAGGCCTCGATGTCAATGACCTCACCCCGGTGCCCCTTTCCCCCCTCTCCCCATGCTCCCTCCCCTTGACCGTCGGTTCCGCTCCCACCTCCGAGGATCCCCTGGGCTCTTCCACCTGCCCGGTCGCAAGTGACACCTCACTGACGGCCGCCAAGCCTCCTGAAGCGACGGCCGGTGCCCTGCGGCCGGGACCCGAACCCCAGGGGGTACCCCTCAATATGGTGGGACAACGGTTCTCCTTCCCAGGCGGGGACCCCGCAAATGTCTGTCCACCTCCCGATGCCGTGGCTGTAACACGAGCCATCATACCAGAGCCCGGCATCGTGGGGGGTCCCCTTCCCAATTCCCAGATCCCTCAGCCACACCAAGAGAGGCCACCTCCCAGTGGCCCAGCTCCTGCGGCTCACGATCCTCTACCCGTTCCTCAGCCCGGCCCTGCTCATGTCCCTTTCCCTGCCCCTACTTCTGATCCCTGCCCTGCCCCTGATGCCGTCCCAATCTCCTACACCTCCCTTGGTGACACTGCCGCCCCTGGGGCTGTCTCCCTCCCCTTAACAGAGGATGACCCCCAGGGAGCGGCTCCAGTCTTTCCTCATCCCGAACCACCAGAGTCTGCTCTTCTCCCTCCACCACCTCCCCCAACTAAGCCGAATTTTGGGTTGGGCCCTAAGGTGCCGGCCCAGCGGGAGCTGCGTCGAGGGTCCGCCCCTTGCCTGTCTGTTTCGGTGGGCCATAGGGCTGTGTCAGGGGCCCCTTCTTTCGATAGCCGGGAGCCAGTAACACCGGCCCCCCATACGCTGCGAGAGGAGCTGCGGGAGTTCCTGGAGGACGTCCGGGGCCCCCGCAACAAAGTACAGCTCGCTCTCCAGCGATGGGGGGATTTCCACCAAATCCTCCAGGCTGCGAGGGCCCTCATGGGGGAGGGTAAAGGGACTGGGAAGCAGGCCGCCACGGCCTACCAACGGGTCCGCCTTTTCCGTGACTCACTACTCAGCTACGGGGTGGGTCACGGATTGTTACGCGGCCCGATGGGGGCCGTGAGTGAGTCTGCCAGCAAGGATCCCCCCCAGCCCTCCTCATGGCATCTCTCCTCTTCGCAACATTAAACACCCGGGGCTGTAGGATGGGTCTCCGCAGGAGCCAGGTGCTCTCCTTCCTTCGGGAGGGGGGGTACTCTGTAGTGTTCCTGCAGGAGACCCATACGGATCCAGCCGCTGAAGACAGCTGGCGGCTGGAATGGGGGGACAGAGTCTACTTCAGCCATCTCTCTGTTCGCCAGGCTGGAGTGGCGACCTTGTTCTCCCCCGACCTACGGCCTGAGGTGCTAGGGGTTGCCGAGGCTGTGCCGGGCCGCCTGCTGCACCTACGGGTCCGTATGGAGGGGCTCGTGGTCAATCTCATCAACATCTATGCCCCGACACCGGGCCCGGAACAACTTTGTTTTTATCAGCAGGCGTCCACCTTCCTCGGCACCTTGGATCCTCGCGAGTGCCTGGTCCTGGGCGGGGACTTTAACAACACCCTTGAAAAACGGGACCGCTCGGGGATCGAGCAGTGCCCGGCCGCCGCGGACGTCCTCAGGGAGATTGTCGAACATCACTCCCTGGTGGACGTCTGGCGCGACCACCATCCGGGTGACAACTCGACCTTCACCTTTGTCCGGGTGGAGGCCCATCGGTCGCACCACTCCCGGTTGGACCGCATCTATTTATCACGTTTTCACCTTTCGCGGGCCCACTCCTCCAGCGTCCGGCTGGCCCCGTTCTCTGATCATCATCTCGCTACCGTGACGGCCTCTCTCTGCGCGGAGAGGCCGGGGCCGGCCTATTGGCATTTTAATAACAGTTTGCTGGAGGATGTGGGTTTCGTGGCGTCCTTCCGGGAGTTCTGGCTGGCCTGGCGAGGGCAGCGGCACGCTTTTCCCTCGGCGCGGCGATGGTGGGATCTAGGGAAGGTACGCGCCCGGCTCTTCTGCCGTGATTACACCCGGGGCGCCAGCCGACGGAGGGATGCGACGATAGAGCAGTTGGAACGGGAGGTCTTAGAGCTGGAGAGGCGTCTGGCCGCCAGCCCTGAGGATCCATCCCTCTGTGGGGCGTGCCGGGAGAAGCGGGAGGAGCTCCGGGAACTGGAAGATCATCGGGCCCGGGGCGCCTTCGTTTGATCCCGCATCCGTCTCCTTCGGGAGATGGATCGCGGCTCCCGCTTCTTCTACGCCCTGGAGAAAAAGAGGGGGGCTAAGAAACACGTCACCTGCCTCCTCGCAGAAGATGGCACCCCCCTCACGGATCCGGTGGAGATGTGCGGGAGGGCCAAGGCCTTCTACGCGAGCCTTTTCTCCCCGGATCTGACCGATCCTAACGCTTGCAAAGTGCTCTGGGACGAACTCCCTACGGTCAGCACGGGCGACCGAGACCGGCTAGAGCTGCCTCTCACTCTGGCCGAGTTCTCGGAAGCCCTCCGTCGCATGCCGACTAATAAATCTCCGGGACTGGACGGGCTGACCGTGGAGTTCTACCGCGTGTTCTGGGACGTCCTCGGCCCAGACCTTGTCGCCGTCTGGGCCGAGTCCTTGCAGGGCGGGGTCCTCCCTCTTTCGTGCAGGCGAGCCGTGCTCGCCTTATTGCCGAAGAAGGGGGACCTCCGCGATTTACGGAATTGGCGTCCCGTCTCGCTCCTCAGCACGGACTATAAAGTCGTAGCAAAGGCCATCTCGCTGCGGCTTGGGACCGTGCTGGCGGACGTGGTCCACCCAGACCAGACCTACACCGTCCCGGGCTGCACCATTCTCGACAACCTGTATCTGGTCCGGGATCTCTTGGAGCTTGGGTGTAGGGATGGTCTGTCGTTCGCCCTCCTGTCTCTGGATCAGGAGAAGGCGTTCGACAGGGTGGATCACGGGTACCTCCTGAGCACTCTGCGAGCGTTTGGCTTTGGGCCCCAGTTTGTGGGTTTTCTCCAGGTGCTGTACGCCTCCGCAGAGTGTCTGGTCAGGCTCAACTGGACCCTGACCGAGCCGGTCAGCTTCGGGCGAGGAGTACGGCAGGGGTGCCCCCTCTCAGGCCAGCTGTACGCTCTGGCGATCGAGCCCTTCCTCTGTCTCCTCCGCAGGAGGTTGACGGGGTTGGTGCTCCGAGAGCCGGAGCTGCGGCTGGTCCTGTCGGCGTACGCCGACGATGTGCTCCTCGTGGTCCAGGACCCGGGCGACTTGGTGCGGGTGGAGGCTTGCCAGGCGATCTACTCGGCGGCCTCCTCTGCCCGGGTCAACTGGGTCAAGAGCTCTGGCCTGGTGGTAGGGGACGGGTGGCAGGCGAGCTCCCTCCCACCCGCGCTTCAGGCCATCAGATGGAGCGCGGGTCCTTTGCTCTATCTCGGCGTTTACCTTTCTGCCACGCATCCATCCCCGCCGGAGAACTGGCAAGGTTTAGAGGGCAGGGTGATAGAGCGGATCCGGAAATGGACAGGACTACTCCGGTGCCTCTCCTTTCGAGGGAGAGCACTGGTAATCAATCAATTAGTCCTGTCCATGCTCTGGTACCGGCTCAACACCCTGGTCCCGGCCCCGGGTTTCCTGGCCAACCTCCGGACGTCGATTCTGGAGTTCTTTTGGTCAGGACTGCACTGGGTCTCTGCAGGGGTTCTCCATCTTCCTCTGGAGGAGGGTGGGCAGAGCCTGAAGTGTCCACACACTCAGGTCCATGTCTTCCGTCTACAGGCCCTGCAGAGGCTCCTTTATGGTGCAGGTAGTCCGGCGTGGAGCGTATTGGCACACGCCTTCCTACGCCGCTTCCGAGGGCTCCGATATGACCGGCAGCTCCTTTATCTCCATCCGAGAGGTCTTCCGCGAGACCTCTACGGGCTGCCGGTCTTCTACCAGGACCTCCTCCGGACCTGGAAGCTATTCTCAGCGACCAGGTCCGTGGCGGCCACCGAGGGGGCAGATCTCCTCGCGGAGCCCCTGCTACACAACCCCCAGCTCCGTGTGCAGGTGGCGGAGTCCCCCTCGGTGCGCCAGAGGTTGGTCCTGGCAGAGGTCACTAGGGTCGGAGACCTCCTGGACTACGACCGGGGAGACTGGCTGGATCCCCTGACGCTTGCTCAGCGCATGGGGCTCGCCAGACCTCGTACTCCCCGGCGCGTACTTCAGGAGGTGAAGGCTGCTTTGCCACCCGCTGCTCGGGTTTACCTCGACCGGGTCCTGCGAGAGGGTATGCCCCGCCCTCCCTTCACCCCAAGCCCTCCGGACCTTTTTATTGGCCCCCTGCCCCGCGGACCCAACCGGGTCCCCTGTCCCTTCACGGTGAGCCGGCTGCACGAACTACAACCCGTCCACTTCCAGACCGCGCCAAGGAAACGTCTATACACGCTCGTGCTCCACACCCTTCATCTCCTCGCCCTCACGTCCCGCCCCGATACGAAATGGCGGGACCTCCTGCCACCTCTAGAGGGTGAGAAGCCCCGGTGGGCCAGCCTTTACTCCTCCTTAGTCCCAAGGCCCGCCGGGGACGTCAGTTGGCGGCTCCTTCACGGAGCCGTGAGCACGGGCGTGTACTTGGCGCGGTTCACCCCTATTCCCGACACATGTCCCTTTTGCGGTGTGAGGGAGACCCTGGCGCACATTTATCTGGAGTGCGCCAGGCTTCAACCCCTGTTCCGGCTCCTCTCAGACATTTTGTTGAGGTTTTGGTTGCACTTTTCCCCTCACCTTTTTATTTATGCACTTCCAATCCGCGGCCCCACGAAGTCGCGGGACCTCCTGGTCAACCTCCTCCTGGCCATAGCTAAACTGGCCATCTACAAAACCAGGGTGAGGAGGTTGGCCGATGGAGGCTTCTGTGACTGTGGGGCCTATTTTCGATCCTCTGTTCGTTCACGCATCCGGGCAGAGTTCCTCTGGGCAGCGTCCACTGGCTCCCTTGACACCTTTGAGGAGCAGTGGGCGCTGTCCGGGGTTCTCTGCTCGGTGTCCCCTTCTGGTTCACTTCGTTTGACCCTTTGACCGCACTCCCATTCCTGTTTTTTCATTTTTTGTCCCCCGGAATTATTTGGTATCCAGGTCCTGTGGATCCCTCCCCTTAGGCTGAAGGGGGGGATCCTTTAGCAGTGGGCGGGCTTACGCCCGCCCACTTCCCGGATCCCAATAAGAACATACTGGTTCCTTACCACTTTCCTATAGCCCTCTGGCCTTGCCCCGTCACACTTTGCTAAAGAAGAGACAAGGTTGAAAGTGCATTTCATTTTCAGCAGGGTCCAGCTATCACCCCAAACTCATATTATACTCTTTATACTAGTTTCTACACCTTTTAAAGCTCCAAGCAGAAGAAAACATTTGGAAATGAACTGCTACAAGGTATCCAACCTCCTCCTCATGCTGCCTCACCATTCCAGTTTACATTACCCCAGCAAAGAAAATTTTGCTCCTTAAAGTTTGCAAAAATATATGCAAAGGTTAAAATAAAAACTGAGCAGGAGAATCCTTGAATAGGGAAAGGGAAATGTATACCCTTCTACCTGGGCTAGGCAATCTCTTTCCTTTCCCATCAAGACTCCTCCCTCTGTATGCCTGTGGCAGGGTCGGACTCACTCCTGCGGCGCCCCCTGCTGGTTTCTCCAGGGAATTAGCTCACCAGCCTCTGGAGCGCCCTCTGCAGGCCAGTGATCCGCCTGTCTACTCCCTGGCCCGTGTCCCTCCCAGGACCCGTGCCCTTGTAACTGGGGCGCTGCCCCCTGGCAGTACCCCTAGATCTGGGTCTCCCCTCCCCAGGGGAACCCCCCAACCCACTATCCCCACCTCACCTCAGTCGTAGGCTACTGCCAGTCACCAGCTAGCCCCCGCGCCCTGGGGCAGACTGCAGTATAAGCCACTCATCACAGGCAAAGGGGGTTTGGACCTGCTGCCTCAGCCTACCTGTGGGTTACCCCCGCAACCCCAGTACCTAGATGGGCCTAACCCTAGGTCGCAGCCTGGGGCTTTCCTAGCCGGATCTCCCCAGCTCCTCAGGCCCTTCCCCAGCCCTGCTCCACCCTAGGTACCGGCTCAGGTCCCTGCAGCCAGGCCCTTCCCTCTCTGAAGACAGAGAGAGAGTCTGTTTGCTCCAGGCCCACTTCCCTCTTATAAGGGCCAGCTGGGCCCTGATTAACTGGCCACAGCTGTGGCTACCTTGCTAATCAGCCCAGCTTTCAGCCTCAGCCCTCTCCCAGGGCTATTTGCAGCCCCTCCGGGCAGGAGCAGGGTTCCCCCTGCTACAATGCCACTGGCTCTTTTTTATAACCCTGCTTTAATTACACCTCTAGTTAACCCCTTCCCTGCCTACCTTATTGTGGTGTGTCACAAGCTGTTTGATCTTTTCATTATATAGCTCTAATTTCTAATTCTAATTGCAGCTTCTTAATGCACCTACTCACCCACCCTACGCACACTCTTAGAGTATGTCTACATTGCACTCGTGGCTGGCCAGTGCCAGCTGACTTGGTTTCATGGGGCTCGGGCTAAAGGGCTGTTGAAGTGCAGTGTAGTCGTTTGGGCATGAGCTGGAGCCTGAGCTCTGGGATGCCACTAGGGAGGAGGGTCTCAGAGCTCCGGCTGCAGCCTGAGCCCAAACGTCTACACTGCAATTTAACAATCCCTTAGCCCAAACCGAGTTACCTGGCACGGGTCAGCCATGGATTTTTAATTGCAGTGTAGACATACCCTCAGTGGCATTTCCCAAACACCAAAACAAATGTGGAGTTTCTAAGCCAAGTTGTTGTCTGGTTTTTACAAAGCGTCACAGAAAAATATCTACCCTGGGTTGTAACACAACTTAGGAAAGGTTGGTTGTTTTGGGGGACGATTTGTGGGGGCAGGAAGGAAAATGGGTTGAGAAGCAGGCTAACAGTGGGTCGTTAGCTCCAGCCTGAGCTGTGATACACTATTCTTTGTGTTCCAGTAATCCTACACCTATTGAGGGTCACACCTAAGTGTTCTGCGGGAGACTGCAGAGGCTATAATGAGGAAATTATTTCCCATTGCTATTTTAAGAAAAATATGAAGTTAAATAAAAATGAGAAATTCTTCTCGATGGTGGGCTAGCTCAGCCAATCGCTGCCCTGGAATTGGATCATTCCCCTCTGGACCAAACCTTCCCCACTTTCCTTTGTTCAACCTCAGGGCCACATCGTTAGGCTGGGTCAAAGGCTACCGTTAACTTCAACAGAAGTAGCTGTAGGCCCTAGAATAGTACATAAATGAAGGGGCAGAAATAAGGTGGTTTGGGTGTTCTGTGTGGTTTCTTGGGCCCAGAGCCTCAAAAGTATTTAGGTGCCTAATTCCCATTGATTTCAATCGGAGATAAGTGGCTACATACCTTAGTGGCTCTGGGCTTCTGTTCCCAAATGGGTTGATGCTACAACCTTGAATAATATAAAGTTAACACTCGTTTGTTGACGCAAGTTGGTGGAACTGTGTTGTACACTATTTGAATACTGAAGATAAGGGAGGAGGTTATTTTCCTTTTGTTTTGTTTAATTCATTTTGGTTTTAATACCTATATCTGTTCAGAGGGGAATAAAGAAATACAGGCATTTAAATGTTTGTGGAGAGTTTGACCTTTACATTTTGACTGATTTTGACACTGTACTATTAGCAGCAGCTACTAAAAGCTTATCTGGCTCCACCTTTTATAAAACCACCTTGACAGTGCCTTCTATCACTGCAAATCAATCATTGGTAATGTCAGAGAAAACTTCAATGCAGTGCTTTGTAAACTTCCATATAATCAGTGCCCATATAAAATTGGATTCTGTTTTCTACAGGCTTTAGATAACACAAAAACCATATATCATTTCTTAAATGTCAACACAGAACTTTCTGTAGTTCACATCTCCTTCAGCAGTCCAAGAAGTATCACTTAGCTTATGAATGCAAATAATTATGAAATTGTAGGGTCAAATTCTGCCCTACATGCAACTCCCACTGAAGAAATCCAAGCTTGTGCAATTCCATTTGAGGACAGACTTTGGTCTATTGTGTGTTGATAATTATAGCAGTTGTTAGTGCAACTTGAGTAATTTGGCAGCTAATATACATAAAGCAGCAGGGAACACATTTTGTTTATCATACAAACACTGTTTATTCCAATTCAGTTTACAAACTAAATCTGTCTTCAGGCTGTAATACAATTCTTTGTCAATAAGTTAGCACTCACATCAAAGTGATGGAACCTTCTCTTTCTACTTCAAGTCTTTAGTATCTCTCTCTCTCTGATTCACAGTATTAGAAAGCCAAACCTCAAGTCATGAAAAATAACTATGTTGTACAGAATTAATAATTGTTACACCCTGTAATCAGCATTCTTTCTGCAATTCTAATGTTCCAGTATAATAATCCAAGTACACAATGTTCTATGACATGTCTTATTTTTAAACATATTTTTGATTCTCAGTACATTTGATTGTATCATGAACTGTTCCAAATTTGCTGTAATTAGTCTTACTATTACATAGGATCTCGTTAACAAGCATCTACAGTTTATATAAACAACATTTTGACAATGAATCATATATACATCAAGAATATCTGCCTTTAAGAGAATATTGTAAAAAGCAGTTTCAAAATTCTGTCCACAGTAAATACATCTCCCACAAAATAATAGTTAATTGGTTTTCAGTCTGTTGAAGATTGAGATTTTTTTTTTAAAATCATACTTAGTGGCTCATTGTATCTGATGCATGTAGATTTGTGTGTGTGTTTGATTTCAATTTGAACTTTTAAGAATGATCTTGTTTACACCCATTGCAGTCTACAAAATTTGAAAGAGGTATGTTTGAAAGAGGTATGTTTAAAACAAAGGAAGAGAGAACTGCTTTTGTGCAATAAGATCTCTGTAGATAAAGTTTAAATTATCAAGGCTGGTGCTTCTGGTCCCCCACCGAGTAGGTTGGGGCAAGAACCGTGAAGTGCAAAAGGATAACTGACAGTTTTCATACTATTCAAAGAGAGGTAGATAAAATGTTACGGGTCTCTCCAGTATTTTGATGCAAGACCATGCTTTCTCAGACTGTAAAACTGAAATACTGGTGAACAGTATAGATCATGATGAGAGTGCAAATGGGGAACGTCCTATAGAAGATATTGCCTCTTTATCGAAAGCTATGATGAATTAGCGAAATTAAAGTTCTCATGAGAGTGTTGACTTTTGTAGCTTTTTTAATCGAACATAAATATTGATCTCTCTTGGGATTTTCTATTGAGCAAATCACTGCAATACCTAAGTTCTCTCCAGAAAAACAGCTCTACATGGTGAGCTCCCTACTGGATATTATGGAGTTTTCTGTTCTTCCCCTATCCCTCCTTTCTGCTTGTTGATGGTTATCACTGCTACTCTGAAACTTTGAAGAATGCAGGTTTCTTGACTGGTGATTCTGTTGATATGTTGCAGGGTCAGATTTGTACCTCAATAACCAGCTACAGGTAGGGCAGATGTATTGTTGTCCTGGGTGTGGCTGGATTAATGGTCTGCTTCATACCAATATTTATTCTAAATAGTTTCTCTTCATTTACTCTTCATTGCTAATTAGCCAAATTGACAACTAACATTAATTCTCAATATTTGCCAGTTATTCTTTTTTCAGAGGGTACTCACTCCCTCACTCTTTCCAGGACAGCAGGAAATAATATTGTATATACAGCACATTCCCATCCTCCTCCCCATCAACAGGTATAAAAGGCCCTGAACACAGTGAATCCAGTGTCGTCCTACTGCACGGGTAGAGAGAGGCAGGATTTGGGATACCCATAAAAAGGTCTGTAACATCCCCCCCACACACACACAAATACACACCTCCCTTAGAGCTCTGCTTGGTGAGGTCTCCCTGCTCATTAGTGTGCAGAGAAGATTTAGGCAGGGGAGGACCAGTGGATATACGGTTATTTAGCTCAACCAGTCTTTTCCCTGCCTTGGAGGAGGGACATAGCAGTTATGGAGACTACTTCAGCCCGTAGTCCATAGTAGCTATTGCTTAGCTGCAAGTGAACAGAATTTCTGAGCACAAGTCATAGCCTGATTACTCAAGACAGTGCTGCAAACAGTATTTGACCAGTGGACTGACTTCTTGAAGACCAAAACATAGTGAAGAGATCAAATTCTATAGGCCAGATGTGTAAATCTGTCTGATGTGGTGTAAACTGGTGCAGTATCATTGACTTTGATGACACCAGCTGAGGCTCTGACCTTAGAAGTCTTAAGGCTGGAAATAAAATACTAAATCTCAAGGCTAATCTTCAGCCACTAATTTTATTTAAATCCACTTTCCCCCACAAAAATAAAGGCGTTTTAAAGTGATATGTAACATTTTAAAATGTGGTGTTATCCCAGCTGAAGTTATCATCCATTATTTATATCACACTGACCCAGATAATCAAGAACTGCAATTTAACTAGTTAGAAAAAAAAAAAGCAACTAAGCTACTTTGAAATGCCTCACACTAATGCAACTGCATGTGGGTTTGCATGCATTGTTTTTTTAAATTGCCTCCTCTTTTCCATGGTTGTGGGGACGACAATGTTTGTGTATACTGTTCCCTAGGAGTTTTATATCTGTGACATAACCTTTCCCAAATTAACCTATCAAATTCAAGTCATATTGCAGCTTCAATTTAATATATACTATTTATTGTGCTAGGTCTCTGAAGTCCCCTTCCAAAAAACATTACCTTCCACCTCATTTAGCTTTTATTCAAACACGGTGCCATTTCCCTTTGCTATGGCTCCTCTTCTCCCTCCACAAACCCTCTCTTGTTCTGATTGATTTGTGCCGTTTTGCTTCTTTCACTAAGGAGGAACAAGCCTATTTCTTTCTCCTGCATTTGCTATATAATTCAGATTGGATGGCAGAAAAGTAGGTCAGGCTATCATCAGCTACAGGCACCTGGGAGCAACATTCTGGTCCTTGTATAACAGCAGTTTTTGTTTATTGCTACAATGGAGCGCTCTCTCCTTAGCTGGTGAACTGCAAAGCACTTTGCTACCATGAGCAGGATCAGGGGATTTTTTCCAAGCCTTATTTGGGTCCAAATATATAGATAAAGCAAGCTTTCTGGGATAATGAACTTTAAACATTTTTTATTAGCAAAGTGGGGAAAAAACTTCAAAGTCTGCTGGAGCATTAAAAAAATAGGAAGGGGGCTGTTTTGTAGTTTTCAACTATTTTAAGTATTCACACTTATCCAACTGCTTTAAAGGCAGAGTGCATTTGTATAAAGCGCATGTGTGTGAACTTTGAGTGCAGTCCAATGACACTAAGGCCCAAATCCTTAAAGGTACCTAGGTGCCCAACTCCCACTGATTTCAATAGGGTGGGAGTTAAATGCCTAAATATCTTTGAGGATCTGGGCTTAAGTCACTAGAAGATGAAGATGGCTCAATGTCCAACCTTTCCGTTGTTAAAAATTAAAGCTGGTTGAAGAGTAACAAACATTCAGCTCTTCTCAGTAATAAAAGTATTAAGTTAGTTGCACTACAATTTGTGGAGTCACAAAACACCCAACTATTTGAATGTGTGCTCTGTGACTGGGAAAAAGTTCATAGGTTATGACATTTGTTATGAATTTAAACATTAAATATGTATTCATCCAAAAAAATTGCACCAGCAATTCTCAAGTTCTTTGTGATATTTCTGTTCAAAATCTTTGCCATCCAATTGGGATAGAGAAACAATACCATATGAATTAGGTAACTAATCAGAAAAAAAATATGAAAAATGAATAGTCAACATGAGCAGTTTGCAAACAGCCCAATGCCCGAAAATTATTCATCAATACTATTAGTCAACTAAATATAATAGAGAGACAAGCTGGGTGAGGTAATATCTTTTATTGGGCCAACTTCTGTTGGTGAAGGAGACAAACAATTAATGAATATTGTTTTAAACATTAGCTCCACTAGCTTTATTCAAATCTTTATTTTGAGAATTCCTTAAAAATGAGACCAGAGTTACTGTTGTGGTTTTTTAAAGCAGAGTGCAAGAAATTGGCTCTTTACAACATGCCTGCTTTAGTGGGGCCTCTATTGAGAGGAGCAGAGTAAAGAATCTACTTCCGCTGAAAGGATCAGCCCAGCAGATAGGCCCTCACTCCACGCAAGCCTCTCCTGACACAGGCAAAACTGCTGACACAAAATTTAAATCTAGAAATATAACCCTGATCAAAGCTAGGCAAGCACTACTGACAAACAAAAGAGCTGAAAGAGTTCAAGTGACCAAATTTTAGTTTAAAAAATATGGGATATATTAAATTAACCCTGGTTAGCTAAGCTACCTCATTATTATGAGAGTGAATTGTTATCTATAGACGTTTGTTGACAGCAACTTTTAATTCCAAAAAAACAAGTCTCCTTCAAGACAAACTGAGGACATTTTAACATTTAAATGCTGCTTTAATGCAAATACACCAAGCTAGAGCTTCTCTCTCTCTCTCATTTCCAATAGTGTGTAACACACAAATTTATCAATTTATATGTAGGAGACAGGAGCATGTATCTCTGTATAGAACACAGCAAGAGCACAGGGAGAGGACCCCCACAAGCCAGTGTACTAGGAAAATCATTTCAGTGGGGAAATGTAAAAGGTCTAGGGTCACCTCAGCCCTCATTTGTCAGGCAGACAGATGCTCAGCTGGAGGAGTCCAAGTGAGGGAAAGAGACAGGAGGATGAAGGCAAAACTAGGAGAAAAAAAAATCTCGTATGACCCACAAGCCAACTAGGGACCACAGCCGGCTAGTCACATATGACCAGCACTGGACAAGAATATGTATGGAAGATCATGTCTTCTACTTTCCACCATCCTAGTGGAAGGAAGGTGGAGACTTTTGCATTCCCCTCCCCCACACACATACTTTTGCCATAATTTATCCATATAACTTTTACGAACATAATTTATTCCTAAATAATTTTATTTAGAAGATTTGTGTTTAAGTGTTTTCTCTCTAAACCACACGTATTGTGAAATTAGTTTATTTGGGAGTAATTCTGCACTGTCGTTCTCTTTTCCTATTAAATTTTTATTTTGTTTGGAAGTGCAACGATTAAATCAGGGAATGCTGCTGGATTAAAAAAGCATGTGTGCCATGTTGATTTTGTATTGTTCTAGTTCAGGTCTGCACAACATACGGCCCCGGGGCTGCATGTGGCCTGCATGGGCTCACTGTGCGGCCCGGGGGGGTGGGGGGGCGTGAGTAGGCAAGTGGCGGGATGGGGCAAGCCAACGGCCGGCTGGCCGGTGCGTGGGCGGGGTGGTGAAGAGGCCAGTGGCAGGCTGGGGAGTGAGGGTGAGCCAGCAGCAGGGGGCGGGGGCAGTGGCAGAAGGTAAGAGGTCAGCGGCGGGGGGGGAGCAGGTGAGGTGGCGGGGCTGAGGAGGCGAGCGGGCGGCAGGGGGTGAGTAGGCAAGCTGGGAGGGTGGGGGGATGATGAGCCAAGCGGGCGAGCAATGGTGGGGGGGAGAAGGTGAGCCAGTGGGGGGGGGGGGGAAGGTGAGCCAGCAGTAGACAGGCGGGTGAGCTGGCGACAGCAGCGGTGGGGGGGGGGGGGCCTGAGGTGAGCTGGGAGGTGGGGGGATGATGAGCCGAGCGGGCGGGCAGTGGCGGGGGGCAGGTGAGCCGGCAGCGGACAGGCACGTGAGCTGGCGGCAGCGAGGGGGGGCTGAGATGAGCGGGTGGTGGGAGGTGAGTAGGCGAGCTGGGAGGGTGGGGGGATGATGAGCCAAGTGGGCAAGCAGTGGCGGGGGGGCAGGTGAGTCGGCAGCGGGGGTGGTGCTGAGGAGGCGAGCGGGCGGGCAGTGGCAGCGAGGCTTTATACTTGCGGGGGGGGTGAGGAGGCGAGCGGCAAGTCGGTGGCTGGAGGGGGGCAAATCTCCCAGATTTTGAATCTGGGACTGTGTCCGTTGGTCCTTTTTGCTGCTTGTCTCTGGGCTGGGGGTTGTCCCAATGCTCCAAAGAGGGTGTTCCCAAAGGAAGGTGCTTGCTTCTAACCCCCGAGGCCGTCAGTATGTCTGCTCTTGTCTAGTCAGCCCACTTGACAAGTTTGATTGTCCTTGGTCTGGTTCCCATCCCCTCTCCAAGGGTTGCAGCTGTCTGGAGGTGCCTGCCTTCCATGCCTTCCTCATTCACACCTCATTCATTCAACAGGGCAATTGATTACAGAGTGGGGGGGGGAAGATCTTATTCTACTTTTAGCAAAAAGACATTTTTCTTTTACCTTAATTATACTACTTTAGGGGCCCGCTATAACATATTACCAAGGTTCAATACAAAGTCATATAAATGTTATACAAAAATGCATAATGCAGAGATTTATCTACAACTGCATTGATTGACTGTGTGCAGTAAGATAGTGACCCCTGTGGGGGTGAGTCCTATTTTACTGCTGTGATCCGGTCACCCTATGCACACCGTTTCCTTCCCCCTCTACAGGCTTCCACACTGGGGGAGGAGAGGCCACTTTACGAATTGTGCAGGCCTGTTCTAGTTTCTTAATCAAAATACCATGGGGTACCAATCAAATGCCTTATGGAAGTCTAAGGCCTGGTCCACACTAGGGGGCGGGATCGATCTAAGATATGCAACTTCAGCTACGTGAATCGCATAGCTGAAGTCGAAGCATCTTAGATCGAATTACAATGTACTTACCTCGGGTCCACGCGGCGCAGGCAGGTAGGCTCCCCCGTCGACTCTGCTTACTCCTTGCGCCGAGCTGGAGTTCCGGAGTCGACGGGGAGCGCTTCTGGGATCGATTTATCGTGTCTACATGAGACGCGATAAATCGATCCCAGAACATCGATCGCTACCCGCCGAATCGGGCGGGTAGTGTGGATGTACCCTAAGTGTATTATATTAGCATTATTACCATTATCAATAGAATATCATATCATAAAAAATATGTATCAAGTTAGTTTGACAAGATTTATTTTTCATAAACCTATGTTGATTAGCATTAATTACATTAACCACCTTACATTGTTTATGTTAAATGTCCTTAGTCAGTCATTCCACTGTTTTGCTCAGGATTGATGTCAGACTGAGAGACTTATAATTTCCTGGGTCATCTCATTTAACCTTGTAAAATATTGATACAACATTAGCTTTCTTCCAGTTCTATGGAACTTCCCCAGTGTTCCAAGATTTATTTAAAACCAACATTAACAATCTAAACAGATTGGCCAGCTCTTTTAAAACTGTTGGCTACTAGTTCTCTGGTCCTGCTGATTTAAAATATCTAACTTTAGTAGTTGCTGTTTAATATCCTTCTGAGTTACTGTTGGAATGGAAAGTATTTTGTCATCATCATATGATATGGTTACCTGATCTGTCTTTTTCCCCAAATACAGATTAGAAATATTTATTGAACATTTTTGCCTTTTCTGCATTATTATTGACCATTCTATCATTTCCATCCACTAACGGATGAATGGATCATTGTTAAGATTTCTTTTGTTTTTAATATACTTTAAAACTTCTTATTATGCTTAAATTGCTGGCCAGAGATTTCTCAGTGTCCAGTTGCCGTTTTGCTTCCCATATCAACTTTCTACAATTCCTAGCTTCTAATTTATATCTAGTGCTATCAACTTCCCTTTCCCTCTCTTCCCCCCATTGTTATACATATTTAATAGCTGCTTTCACTTCCCTTCTAACTCATGCTGTTTAAAAACAAACAAAAATAAACTAGAGTTGCTGTCTCTCTCAGTTGTGCTTTTCTCCACAAGGATTTTTATACATGTAGTAAAATGTTCTTAACAGTTCTCAGTCATCATTCATAGTCTGTTTAAATTATTTCCTCCAGCTGATTTGGCTTATAGTTGTTGAGCTTTGTAAAGTTGGCCCTTTTAAAACACTATTTGTATATATTATTAGTTTGGACTTTATTCGGTTTGCTCATAATAAATGTCGGTAAGAATGATCACTTTCACCTAAGCAACCACTAATTTTTAGTTTTGTGATCTATTCGTCTTGATCTATGGAGACCAGAATGCAGAATTCCCACCATGTTGGATACACCACTTGTTAAGATAGGAAATTATAATCTATAATTTTTAAAAATTCAAAGGATGTTTCAGTACTGGCAGCATGAGACCTCCCTTATATGCAACACAGACCAAATTACATTAACCCCCTATGATATTTTCTCCCCCTCACTTTGACATTGCACTTTTATTCCTACACATGATTGGTACTTAGGGAGCTAGTCATTCTGGTTCCTATTATGGTTTGATGGCCTGTAGCAGACAAAATCTAGTACTCCATCTTGTACTTTATGTGTTAGAGGTAAGTGGAAAACAGAAAGTCTGTTTTGAGGAGGATTTTGAGATTTGTAAATTTGTTTTCATTCTGATTCCAAATGAAACCTGAAAATTTTGAAATTCTCTACGATTAAAAATCCTGAAAAAATTAATTTCAAATCAGTTGAGAAGTTTAGACAAAATCAAAAGTGCACCTAGGCCTGTTGGGTTGTTCCATTTGGATTTAAACTTTTTAAAAATTGTATATGATAGAATATTATACAATTAAAAAAAATAATTGCAATGAAAAGTTGTTTCAAAGCGACATCTAAACATCTTATTCCAAAAATGTTGAAATGTTCTTTCCCTCTCTCCCTCCCCCAGAAACAAAATTGGAATCACACATGATTTTGCAAAGCATTTCAATTTTGATGAAACTGCCTCTGATGGGAAATTGTTCTGCTGAAGTTTTCCCAACTGGCTCTACTTAGTGGAGTAGTCAAAAGGCCCTACTTTGGACAGGCTGCTAGAAAGTAATCTGCTTCATTTGAGTTGTGGCGAAATTTATGAAATTTAATTTGCTAAGATGAGAAGGATAACTTTCCTCTTTGACCATTCATATGCTATTAACAGAGAACTCTCACATGAAATACTGTGCCAGCACACCCACGCCCCGCCCCCAAGAAGTTCAACAGTCAGTGTTTCCAAGCCCATTTTTCCAGTCTTAAGGCGGGGTCTTGCAAGGTGCTAAGCACCTTTAACTGAAGTCAGTGGGAACTAAGGCTATGCAGTATCTTGCATGATGAGCCCTTAATTGAGTACTATGTTCTAAAAATGATTACATAGATACTATTCAAAGTGTTTACTTCAGAATTTTTGTTCACAATGTTTTAAGATTAAAAAAAGTAATAATTGTAGTAATGGAACAATTTTGTGTATTTTTTAAAATCTGTATGTCAATCTTTAAGAATTCTCAATAACTTTGTCAGAAGTCCTGTAAGTCACAACTGGTAAAAAAAAGTCTGAACAAACTGAAAAATCGCCTGTGTTAACAAGTTTCAATTACTTTTTTTGAAGTGAACCTTTTTTCCTTGATATTACATTCTGAACTATGAAACTGCACACATAAGTGAAATCTAAAACCACCTAAACACTGCATGTGACATTTCCCAAATGTCAGTGTTTCAGCAGCAGTAAAACACGGTTACTCACCGTAGTAACTAGTGTTCTTCGAGATGTGTTGCTCATATGTATTCCAGTTAGGTGTGCGCGCGCGGCGTGCACGATCGTCGGAAGATTTTTACCCTAGCAACACTCGGTGGGCCGGCTGGCGCCCCCTGGAGTGGCGCCGTTAGGTGCCCCGATATATACTGCAGCCGGCCCATCGCCCCCTCAGTTCCTTCTTGCCGGCTATTCCGACAGTGGGGAAGGAGGGCGGGTTTGGAATACATATGAGCAACACATCTCGAAGAACACTAGTTACTACGGTGAGTAACCGTGTTTTCTTCTTCGAGTGCTTGCTCATATGTATTCCAGTTAGGTGACTCCCAAGCCATTCCTAGGAGGCGGGGTCGGATTGTGATACAGCAGAGTTTAGGACCGCCGAACCAAAAGCGTCGTCGTCTCTAGAATGTTGCACTATGGCATAGTGCGAGGCAAAAGTGTGTACTGACGACCATGTCGCGGCCCTACAAATGTCTTGTATAGGTATGCGTGCCAGGAAGGCAGACGACGAGGCCTGAGCTCGGGTAGAGTGGGCCGTAGTGTGCATGGTGGGGACACCTGCCAAGTCATAGCATGTGCGGATGCACGACGTGATCCATGACGAGATGCGCTGGGAAGAGACGGGAAGGCCTTTCATCCGGTCCGCCACGGCGATGAACAGCTGGGTCGATTTCCGGAACGGCTTTGTCCTCTCGATGTAGAAGGCGAGGGCTCTCCGGACATCCAGGGAATGGAGTTGCTGCTCCTTCCTGGAGGCATGGGGCTTAGGATAAAAGACAGGTAGAAAAATGTCTTGGTTAATATGGAAGGCCGACACTACCTTGGGCAGGAAAGCCGGGTGTGGCCTGAGCTGTACTTTATCCTTATGGAACACCGTATAAGGTGGTTCCGAAGTAAGCGCTCTGAGCTCAGAGACGCGTCTAGCCGAGGTGATGGCTACTAGAAAGGCCGTTTTCCATGAGAGATACAGCATGGAGCAAGTGGCCATGGGCTCGAATGGGGCACCCATGAGCCTGGTAATGACTAGGTTGAGGTCCCATGTAGGGACCGGGCGGCGCACCAGCGGGTGCAGCCGTTCTAACCCCTTAAGGAACCTGGTGACCATGGGGTTGGAGAAAACAGAACCCGCCCCGTCCCGGGGGTGAAAAGCTGAAATTGCCGCTAGGTGGACTTTTAGCGACGAGAGAGCCAGACCCTGCTCCTTTAGTAAGAGGAGGTAGTCCAGTATGGTGTGAATCAGCACCTGCAAGGGGTTAAGGCCCCGAGTGCCACAACACAGGGAAAAACGTTTCCACTTAGCTGAGTAGGTGGACCTGGTGGAGGGTTTCCTACTGCTCAGCAGAACGTGCTGGACCGGGCTGGAACATTGTAGCTCCGACGGGTTCAGCCATGCAGCAGCCACGCCGTGAGGTGAAGGGACTGCAGGTCGGGATGATGGAGCCTGCCGTGCTGCTGCGTGATCAGGTCCGGCCATCGCGGAAGAGGGATCGGGTCTGTCACGGACAGCTCCAGGAGCGTGGTATACCAGTGTTGCCTGGGCCACGCTGGAGCAATCAGGATCATCCTGGCCTTGTCCCTGCGTAGTTTGAGCAGGACTCTGTGGACCAGTGGAACTGGTGGGAAGGCATAGGCCAGGTTGTCTGTCCAAGGATGGAGAAAAGCGTCTGTCAGGGAGCCTGGGGAGCGACCCTGAAATGAGCAGAACACTTGGCATTTCCTGTTCTCGCGAGTCGCGAAGAGATCTATCTGGGGAAACCCCCACTTCTGGAAGACAGAGTGGATGACGTCTGGTCGAATGGACCACTCGTGAGTTTGAAAGAACCTGCTCAGGCGGTCCGCCAAGGTGTTCTGGACTCCTGGGAGAAACGAGGCCACGGGGTGAATGGAACGGGCTATGCAAAAGTCCCAGAGCTGAGTTGCCTCTCGGCAGAGGGGAAGGGAGTGTGCCCCTCCTTGTCTGTTGATGTAATGCATGGCCGTCGTGTTGTCTGTAAGGATGGAGACACAGCGGCCCTGTAAGTGTTGAGCGAAGGCTTGGCAGGCAAGACGTACCGCTCGGAGTTCTCTGACATTGATGTGTAACGTCAGCTCCTGCTCCGACCACAGGCCCTGCGTTTGGAAGTTCTGCAGGTGAGCCCCCCAGCCGAGGGATGACGCATCCGTAGTCAAGGCACGGGAAGGCTGAGGTGGATGAAAGGGAACACCTGACATCACATGTGCGGGGTCCAGCCACCAGTTGAGGGAGGCTAGGACTTGCGGTGGGACCGTCAGAATCATATCGAGGTTGTCCCTGTGTGGCCGGTATGCGGAGGCCAGCTATGCTTGGAGGGGCCGTAGGCGTAACCTGGCGTGAGCTGTCACGAAGGTGCATGATGCCATATGACCCATGAGGCTGAGGCAGCAGCGGGCTGTCGAAGTTGGGAAGGCTTGGAGGCTGCGTATGGCGGCTGCAAGCGTTTGAAAGCGAGCCTCTGGGAGGAATGCCCTGGCGAGGGTAGAGTCCAGTATTGCCCCTATGAAGTCTATTCTCTGTGTTGGGACCAAAGTGGACTTTTCTACGTTTAGTAGGAGGCCCAGACGGTTGAACATGTCCATGGCCTTGCGAATGTGGGACTGGACCTGGTTGGCGGAGTTGCCACGGAGGAGCCAGTCGTCGAGGTAGGGGAATACCTGAACTCTTTGACGCCGAAGGGCGGCTGCTACTACTGCCATGCACTTTGTGAAGACTCTTGGTGCTGTTGAGAGGCCGAATGGCAGGACCGCGAACTGGAAGTGTCTCTGGCCCACTACGAAGCGCAGGAAGCGTCTGTGAGGTGGGTAGATGGCAATATGGAAATACGCGTCCTTCATGTCGAGGGCGGCGTACCAGTCTCCCTGATCCATAGAGGGGATAAGAGTGCCCAGGGAGAGCATACGGAATTTCAACTTTACCATAAACTTGTTGAGACCCCGTAAGTCCAGGATAGGACGTAGCCCCCCCTTTGGCTTTGGGATTAGGAAATAACGGGAGTAGAATCCCTTGCCTCTGAGATCCCTTGGGACCTCCTCCACCGCTCCCACAGTAAGGAGTTCGTGCACCTCCTGGATAAGGAGTTGCTCGTGAGAAGGGTCCCTGAAGAGGGACGGGGTGGGAGGGTGGGACGAAGGCGGGGAGACAAACTGCAGTCGGTATCCCCCCTGGACGGTATGTAAGACCCAGCGGTCCGTGGTGATATTCGACCACGCCGGGGAGAAGGGGGAGAGGCGGTTCAGGAACAGGAGTGCAGGATCGGTATGGACTGGTACTCCGGCCTCGAGCGCCCCTTCAAAAATTTTGTTTGGGCCCCGACGATGGCTTGTGTGGGCCCTGCCTCTGGCCGGTCTGCCGGCCAGGTTGCTGTCTCCTACCCCCTCGACCACGCGGCCTTCTATAAAAGTCTTGACGTGGTGGGGGAGGGAAGTAGGTGCGTCGCACGAACGGCCGGAAGGGCCTGCGCTACGTCGCGGGGGTATGCATCCCCAGCGTGCGGATGATGGTACGACCGTCTTTTAAGGTCTGCAGCTTAGGGTCTGTCTTCTCCGAAAACAGGCCCTGCCCGTCAAAGGGTAGGTCCTGGATAGTGTGCTGGACCTCTGCTGGGAGGGTGGAGGATTGCAACCAGGAGATGCGCCGCATGGCGACCCCGGAGGCGATGGTTCTGGCAGCGGAGTCGGCGATGTCCAAGGAGGCCCGCAGCGACGTCCTGGCCAGCTTTTTGCCCTCCTCCACGAAGGCTTTATACTCCTGTCTGGACTCTGGAGGTATAAGCTCTTTGAATTTCTCCATCGAGACCCAGGTGTTATAACCATAGCGGCTCAGGAGTGCCTGTTGGTTCGCCGCACGAAGCTGTAGGCCCCCTCCTGAGTAGATCTTCCTGCCAAACAAGTCTAGGCGCTTGGCGTCCTTTGACTTTGGGGCCGGGGCTTGTTGGCCGTTCCTCTCCCTCTCGTTGACGGATTGGACCACCAACGAACACGGAGGGGGGTGCGTATAAAGGTACTGAAAATCCCTCGGGGGGGCCATGTACTTTCTCTCTACCCCCCTGGCAGTGGGGGGGTATTGATGCTGGTGTCTGCCAGATGGATGTGGCGTTGGCAAGGATGGTCCGCACAAAAGGTAAGGCAACCCTAGTGGGGGCATCGGTCGTCAGGATGTCCACCACGGGGTCCTCTAGTTCAGGGACCTCTTCGATCTGGAGGTCCATGTTTAGGGCCAACCTGCGGAGCAGGTCTTGATGGTCCCTGAGATCGATGGGAGGTGGGCCGGATGATGATGCTCCAGCCACTGCCTCGTCAGGAGAGGAGGAGGAGGACAGGCCTTGGGCGAGCGGGTCCTCGACGGGTACTTCTTCGGAGCCCAGGGCTGGGGGCTCCGGTTCTGGCTGCTCTACCTCTGGCGGAGGCCTGGAGACTGTAGCCTCTGGAGGTCGGGAGACTGTAGCCTCTGGCGCTCTACGCTCCAACGTGGTTGAGGTAGGAGCTCTTGTTGGTACCCTCTGGGCTTCGTAGTATGCCATGGGGGTCCAAAATGGCCACCGCTCCTGAACCTGCCCGGTCTCTGGCAGGTGACCCTGGTCGCTGATGGTGCGCTCCTCCACATAGAGGTCGCTGCCAGCTCTGGAAGAGTGGGATCCAGAGCGCGAAGGCCAGGGTGGGGCAGAGTAGCCATGCAGTGACGTCTGCGTGGCCAGGGTCTGCCTCCTTGGTGGGGTCCGGTGCCGGGATGGTATCCGGTACCGGGAGCCTGATCGGTGCCGGGATGGCGTCCAGTGCCGTGAGCCGGATCGGTACCGGGATGGTGTCCGGTGCCGGGAGCCGGATCGGCGTCGAGAGCCGGATTGGGGGCGGGACCTGGATCGGTACCTGCGATGATCTCAGTAACGTAACACGGATCGGGACCTGGAACGTCTCGGCAATCTGCGCGTCGACCGGCCGCGGGACCGGGAGCGGCGTCGAGAGTCAGGATACCTCCGTGCGGATGGAGACCTGGAGCGGTACCGCGAGTACGAACGGCGCCGGGATCGAGATCGGTGCCGGGACTGCGAGCGGTACCTTGGAGACGCAGGTGGCTGCTGCTGGCTGGTCTCTGCCTGCGGCACCGGGTGGAAGATGGCCGGTTTGCCGCGTGATGTGATGATCCGTACCGGCGGTACCGTAGGCAGGGTCGGTGCCGGAGCGGTCATCTGGATCAGGTCCCGCGCCGCTGCGAAGGTGTCCGGCGTGGATGGCAGTGGAAGCTCGACCACGGAGCGTGCCGGGGAGCTGGCGGTTACCGAGCTCAACGGCCCTCGCGGGACCGGAGTCGTCGGTACCGGAGCCTGCAGAGGCTGACCTGCACTCAACGGCCTCTCGGGTGCCGGAGTTGGCAGGGCCGGCGCCGGTGTTGACGGCGGCGCCGGACTCAACGGCCTATGGAGGGCCGGAGTAAGTGGCACGGGGACCACTGGCACCGAACTCAACGGTCCTTCCGGTACCGGAGTTGGCGGTGCGGGCGCCTCAACAGACCTAGGCGGGTCTGGAGCTGGCTGCGCATGCAGCGGCGCCTTAGTCGGTCCTCCCGACTTCTTGGCTCTCGGGGACAGAGGGCGGCTCTGTGAGGTCCCGGGTAGAGAGGGACGGTGCCTTGGTTCTTTCCCGGAGCTTGGACGTTCCGGTGCCGCAGATGTTGAGGCCACCGGGGTCGGTGCCGTGGTACGATGCGGCGCCGACATCGGGCTAAGAGACGCCTCTAAAAGGAGCTGCTTCAAACGAAAGTCCCGCTCCTTTTTGGTCCGCGGCTTGAAGGACTTACAAATGCGGCACTTGTCCGGAAGGTGGGACTCCCCGAGGCACTTGAGACAGGAGGCGTGCGGATCTCCTGTAGGCATCGGCTTCTGGCATGCCGAGCAAGGCTTGAATCCCGGTGAGCCAGGCATTGGCCCGGCACCGGGTTGGGGATAAGGGGAGAAGCCCCTTATCTCCAGCTACTATTATCACTGAGTAAGATAACTGCTAACAACAACTATTAACAACTAATTAACGGTACTTAAACTATCTAAAAGATAAACGAGTGCTGTGAAGCTAGGGCTGTGGAGGTCAGCAAGCTGCTCTCCACTGTTCCAACGACCGACACGGGCGGTAAGAAGGAACTGAGGGGGCGATGGGCCGGCTGCAGTATATATCGGGGCACCTAACGGCGCCACTCCAGGGGGCGCCAGCTGGCCCACCGAGTGTTGCTAGGGTAAAAATCTTCCGACGATCGTGCACGCCGCGCGCGCACACCTAACTGGAATACATATGAGCAAGCACTCGAAGAAGAAACCATATTATGATTGTTATAGTAAACATACTGGTACATTTTTCTTCACAGAAAAAGTCAATGATTAGGTAGGTGTCATGTTGGTTTTAAATAAATCTTGGAACACTGGGGAAGTTCCATAGAACTGGAAGAAAGCTAATGTTGTATCAATATTTTACAAGGTTAAATGAGATGACCCAGGAAATTATAAGTCTCTCAGTCTGACATCAATCCTGAGCAAAACAGTGCTTTCCATGGGGCTTTCCATGAGTGGCAGGTCAGAGCATCCAAGTACAGATTGCTGTCCTGAGCGTCCACTGAGTGGTGCACTGTGGGATAGCTCCCGGAGTACTTTTAAAAATAGTATTTTCAAGAGGTAACAAAATGTATACTGTGAAAAGGTATTTTTGCTTGATGAAAACTGCATTTATGCCTGCTTGGACAAATTGTGCAACATCCTCCCTCCTATGTGCTTGCCACTAATGGCACAAGGGTCAATATCTCCAAGTCTTCTAGCATGGCAATATCTCCTCTGCAAATTATAGTTATTCAAGGTCAGCTTCAACTTGTGCACTCAACATTTTAAACTATTTTCTGTTTTATTTTTGCAGTCATACAATCTGTTCACAAGGGATTCTGCTCTATTTTTGATGCATGCACCATTGACATTATAAGGGGAGAGCAGACCTCATTAGATTAGATTCTTCTCTCTCTTTATACAGCCATCTCCACCGTGAACATCCATACCCCTTTCCTTGCCAGTTGCATGCCCCGCTCCTTCCCCAAAAAGGTACCTGCATGCTAGTGATCATTAATACTATAGGAGAGCTGCATTTAAGCACTTGTTTTTTGTAATATTTTTGCAAAAACGTGACTGGGGAGGTCACGGATGCAGTGTCTAATATTGATTTCTGAAAATAATTACTTCATACAATGTATTCTCACACCAGTTTGTATGAAGGGGACTAACCAGCAGTAAGGATTACATATTCAAACACAGATGGATGGAAGTCAGTCCTCTAACTTGTATACTTAGAAGGGTCCTGACCTTGGTGAGAGCTACAAATGCTCAGCACTTCTGAAAATAAGTGCAGGCATTTATATGTCTAAATATGGATTGAGCTAGCTAATTTTAGGCACTTAAACTTCCAAAGGATGGCCAGAATTTTTAGAGAGCTCCTTGAAGATGAGTGGAAAGCATTTGTGAAATTTTTTGTAAAAGTCTACGATTCTAAACAATTAACAAAATAGATGTAAACTTAATTAGACACATGTTTCTTTTGATGTATTTCCCAAATAATTTGTCAAGAGACATGAGTCTTTGGTAACTAGATGGGCAAAAGATATTTGTATTACAATGAATGCCATACTTTCCCTTCCTCCAGTAAGTATAATTGTAACCATCATACCTGACTATTTTAAATGTAGCCACACTCACTTGATTAGCTTTTTGTAAGTTTTCATCCTTTCAGCAATTGTTTACATCTATATGAGATGCTGGACAAGATATTATGTTGGAGCACACTGCCAGATGTCAACCATCCAATTTGTTTTTCTGGCTACAGATTGTGGAATGGTTTTAAGAGCTGAGGGTCACAGTGTTAATTGAATAACATTTGGTTTTAAGAAAAAAGAACAGGAGTACTTGTGGCACCTTAGAGACTAACACAGAATAGAACATAGAGTAGGAAGATATATATATATATACATACAGAGAAAATGTGAAAATGTGGAAGTTGCCATACCAATTCTAACAGGCTAATTAATTAAGATGAACTATTATCAGCAGGAGAAAAAAAACTTTGGGCTGTAGCCCACGAAAGCTTATGCTTAAATACATTTGTTAGTCTATGCATCCAATGGAGTAGGCTGTAGTCCATGAAAGCTCATACTTAAATAAATTTGTTAGTCTCTCAGGTGCCACAAGTACTCCTGTTCTTTTTGCGGATACAGACTAACACGGCTGCTACTCTGAAACCTGTCATTTGGTTTTATGTAGAACCCATCTAATTGGTTATATTGTTGCTTCAAGGCACTAACAGATGCTAAAGCAGAGAAACCATTTCTAAGAACTGTTGACCTTTGTCTCTTTCACTAACAGAAGTTGGTCCAACAGACAATGATGATATTACCTCGCCCAGCTTGTCTCTCCAATATCCTGGGTTCAACATGGCTACAACACTGCAAACAACAATGTTAATTTTATATTGTTCTAGATTTCAATCAAAATGTCATGCAGTGCCAACTCAAACCCCTTACAGAAGTTTAAGTATACCACATCAACCTTAGTGCCTTTATCAACCAAACTTGTAATATCATCCAAAAAAAGATATCAAGTTAGTTTAAAGTCTCTCAGGATAATTTGATGGTTAAGGAGAAGTGTTTAGGCGCCATCTTGTGGGGCTTTACTGACATCTGAAAAGATCATACATAGACTAAGTTGTCTGCAGAGCTAGCAATATTCATATTAGCCTGAGTAAGTACATTTCATTAAGCCTATGAAAGAAGAAAAATTGAATGGGTTTAACTAGCAGGTTTCAGAAAGATCAAAGTGCATGGACACAGCTCTCATCAGTAAAAAAACACAACATTCTGTACTTTCCCTCTGGTGAAAAATGCCCCCAAATACTCTGCTCTCATCTCTCATTGTCCCCCTCAGAAGTTCTCAAACTGTAGTTATGGAGTACCCTCTTGTGGCCTGTCGTGAGGTAGCTGGTCACATGATCCTAACGCTCCTCCTTGTTTCCACTTACTAAAGTGCCTTAAAAGAAGAGGTTACTCACTGTGTGCTGTAACTGTTTCTTAAAGATGTGTCCCCCATGGGTGATCCACTTCAGGTATGAATGTACCTCTCAAGCCCTTGATTGGAGATTTTTCCAATAGCAGTGTCTGTTTGGCCTGTGCCTGAGCCCCGTGCCTCCCTGTGCTCGATACCAAGGCTATATAGGGGTCTGCAGATGAACCAACCTCAATTCTTTTGCCACAAAAACATCCTCTAAGGAACAGTCTGAAGCAGAGGGGAAGGAGGACACATCTCAAAGAACCGCAGGTACTGCACAAAGTGAATACGTTCTTCTAGTAGCATCCCTATGGTAGTCTCCCAAAGAGGCACGCCCAAGCAGTATCTCCAGATGAAGAAGGGAGCTTTGGAATAGAATCTGAAACTGAAGATAATATTGCAGAACCAAGTGCCACATCGGATGTGATAGCATGGATCAGATAGTTGTAATGTTTCGAGTGGAAAAGGGCAAATATAATGCCCTTCCATAAAAAGGGAAATAAGGACAACCCAGGGAATTACAGACCAGTCAGTTTAATTTCAGTACCCAGAAAAATAATGCAGCAAATAATTAAGCAATCGATTTGCGAATACCTAAAAGAAAATAAGGTGATAAGTAACAGCATGGATTTATCAAGAACAAATCATGTCAAACCGACCTAAATAGCTTTCTTTGACAGGGTAACAAGCATGGATGGTGGGTATAATAGGCCAGAAAAAGCCTTGCCTGACCTGGCACTGCCACCGACCCGCCACCGGACACCTGGGCCACGGTGGCCCCAGCCCTTCCCCGAGACCCTCATCGGCTCCTCCACTCCACACATCCCCATACCCACTGCTCACCGCGTCCCTCCTCCTCGGGTTCTGGTGCTGGCAGCTCGGTGGGTGGGCCAGGCCTTCAGGGGAGGGAGGAGCTGGCGCTAGCGGGCCAGTGACTCGGCCTGGCAGGCACTTGGGGTCGGGGGGGGGGGGGAGAAGGGGGCTGGGGGCTCGGCCTGGCGCTAGGAGAGAACGGGGTCTCAGCCCGGCCCATCACTGGGGCCAGCCTGGTGCTAGGGGAGGCCAGCGGCTCAGCTCAGCGCTCGGGGAGGCGGGCGGCTTGGCCTTGCCCGGTGATGGGAGAAGCCGGCGGCTTGGCCTGGCACTAGGGGAGGCTGGAAACTCGGCCTTGCCCAGCACTGGGAGAGTCCGGCAGCTCGACCCAGTGCTTGGGGAGGCTGGTGGCTCAGCCCGACTCTGGCAGTGGGGGGGAGAGGGCGGTGGCTCGGCCTGGTGATGGGGCTGGCCCGGTGCTCGGGGAAGCTGGTGACTTTGCCAGGTCCGGCACTGGGGCCGACCCGGTGCTCAGGGAGGCTGTCCGTTCAGTCTGCCCGGCACTGGGAGAAGCCAATGGCTCGGCCCAACTCTGGCAGGTTCGGGGGCTGTCAGGGGGTGGCGGCAGTGGCTCAGCCCAATTTGGCTGGGGCAGGCAGGCCAGATCTCCTCTTGTTGCAGAGGCCCCTCAGAGTCAGTTTTACAGGAGGGGAGGGGGGGTCTCAGGGCTCTGGCATGTGGGGGCAGGGCCTTGGGCGGAAGAGGCAGGGCACTGACCACTGTCAAAAACAGTGGGCTAGATGGACTGTTGGTCTGACCAAGTATAGCCAAGTATTTTAAAATAGCAAATATTAGAACTCCCTAAATGAGACATCCTACACACATGCCTTTAATAAATTAAGGCTAAAAAGCTCTAGACTAAGACTTACCAAGACGTCAACTGTCAGTAGAAGCCAGCAGGAGTAGTCCTCTTGGCTCTGTGTTCACTTCCATGGAAGACTTGAGATTTGATATTCTTAACATCTCAACCTTGGACTGCTTTAAAGCAGTAGAAGTACCAGAGTGGTATATTATCCAGATAAAATGCTTAGGATCATGCTGCAGAACAGCAGGGATAGCAGCAAGCTGCCTCCAGCTTGAATTTTGGTCTGATTTAAGTGCATTCCCACAAAGAAGTGAGGTGAGAGTGGATGTTTGGAAGTAGATAATTATTTCACTGTCTGTCTTTAACAGATATGTAAAACATTAGTTAAATTCTAACAGCAATATTATCACTGCTCACATTTTACCAGTGACAGTATCAGAACAAACCCAGCAGACCTTTTTCCACACAGGAAAGTATTACATTCAAATTGCACTATCATAGTCTGTCATGAAGAGAAACCTGAAGCATGTGAGGTTACTGGGTACGCTCTCACACTGTCTTAAAGGAGTCCAAGAGCAGCTGTAAGAGCTCTGGAGTCTCTCTCATTTTGTAAAACCTCTGAAGCATAGAGGAACAAAACAAAAACTAGTTTAAGCACCAACAAGCCTTATTGCTTTACTTAGTATATTTTTCTATTTATTTTTCTTACTATCTATTATGTTTTAAAAGATAATTATTGTATTTTTATTCTTATATTGGAAGCAGAGTTGGCTGAAGATTTTTTCATGAAAACACTTCCATCAAACACTGAGGTTTTAATGACTTTTTTTACAGAAAACTTTCATTTTCATAAACATTTTTCATTTGTTGATAAAAATTTTCTACAAAATCTCTACAAAAAATTCTTTTTTTGTGTTTCAAATTTTTTTAAAAAAATTCCTCATCCTTTTTAAAATAAAAAGACAGGATGTTTTCCCCCACCACAACACAATTGGAAAATTCAACAAATTTTGTTTAGAATTTTTTCTTTGAAAAACAAATGTCAATGAAAAATGCAGTCTCTACAACTGCTGATGTGTGCAATCCCCTCTTGAGGGTTGTACTGACAGCAGCAATACCCACAGTAACAATTTCCAGAAAGAACCATTTTTCATATACTGTCCCAAATATATTGAACAAAACTGATGAACTTTAGCCATAAATATGAAAAGGGTTTAAACATTCAAGTCAGAGGCTGGGAATATGGAATAACATACAGCTGATTAGCTTGACTGTATACAGGTTTGCACTGCTGACCTGAAAGTAAATTGTCATTTTGCCCCCACTGAGCAATGAATTAAATTAAAATCTTTAACGCACACATGTTGCTGTCCTTTTAGTCGAATACTCTTTCACGGTATCATTAGTTATTCACTTTGAAATTTTATATTAAAGAGGAAGAGTGGATTAAATGCTCTTGATCAATCAGCATTTTAACAAAAATATCACATGGCTGAAGTATGAGACATTTCTATCATTTTCTATACATTTGAATCCACAAAGAAATCAAGCATAGAACAATCAAGTAATCCAGCATCTTTTCAATACTACATTTACCTTGCAAATGTTTTTGAAGAAGAGCCATAGGCCCAGTTGATGATTTAATGATAAGCAATCAAACTGTCATTCACAGCAGCATGGCGGCATATGAAATTAAATGTAGTCAAGTGCAAGGTTATGCACAATGGAAGGAACAATTTGAACTAAGAATATGCAGTGCTGAATTCTAAAAATTAACCGTAACCACTCAGAAAAAACCTAGGGCTCATTGCGGACATCTGAATGAAAATACCGGCTGAACGTGCAAAAGAGGTGGGAAAAAGCAAACAAGATGTTAGGTTGTATTAAGAGATGGATAGAAAATGATACTGAAAACACGATACCATTATATATAGATATGTCTGTTGTACCCCCTCTCCTGGTGTATGAGGTCAGATCAGATCTTTGGATGGAGTAATCTGTATAGGGCCATTTACTTCATTTACACCAGCTGATGAAGCCCACTGAGTTCATTTGTGGTTATCTCATCTTGCAAAGTATAGAGCAGAAACAGAAAAAGTCTAGAAAATGAAGATAAAGATGTTTAGAGGTAAGGACACATTTTATGAAGAGGAAGTAGAAGGATTAGGATTATTTGATTTACAACAGAGACAAAAATAAGAGGTGACGGGAAAGAGTTATATAAATTATAAAATGAAAGTTAGAAAAAAGGTCATTTTGCTCCTATTTTCACTCTCATAATAGAAAAGAGCTATCCAATAAAATTAAAAGGCAAAAGATGTGAAGCTAATTGGGGAAAGAAACCAGCCCCAGTGCAGGCAAGATTTGTAAGAGGAATGTATGGGTGAATGCTCTATCCAGTTGAACCTTTAGTTTGATAGTCACAGCCCTGTGTGGCAGGACTCTAGTGTGGTGCATACATTCACACTATACCCTAAAACACTTAAGTCATACATGCTGAGAATGTCTCACGATATCTATTGGATCTGGAAATATTATGAAACAGATTAAAAGCTCTTAAGAGGTTTGATTTATGTTTGAAATATACCTTCTTCGGCACTATGTCTTTGCACTAGATTTTATTTCTAAACAAACAAACAAACAATAAATAAAGACAGAATTAAAAAAGTCATGCAGTAAAATAAGTGTCTCTCACCTTGCTAATTGTTTCCTGACTGTATGATGTAACAACACTAGTATGGTTAAATGGTAAGCCCTCCTCAGTCAGTCAGGGAGTAGCCAATCTAGAAACAGGGTTTTTGCACCGAAGTTCCTCCTCACAGAACACAGGGGAGACTTCCCCAGTTGAGAACTTTGAGAGGTGGAAAAGTTAGATGTAGTCTACACTAGCTGGTCAATGGGCAAGGCCTGATTGTCCACTTGGATGTGTTGGAAGGGTATCCAGAGTGCCCATATTGACAGGAAGGTAAGACAAATTAGATTTTCTGTGATGTGGCTGCCACTAGCATCTATCTAAGGTATTTATATGACCCCCGGCACTGTAGCACCTCAATCTTTCATGTATTTTTAGTCTCAGAACCCACAAGGAAGGGCAGGGCTATTATCCCCTCTTTACAGATAGGAAACTGAGGCACAGAGAGGACTAAGTGACTTGCCCAAGCTCACAAAGAAGTCTATGGCAGAGCAGGGAATTGAACACATGTACAATAATACTTCTTTACTTCACAAGTGTTGTGAGGCTTAATTCATTGGTGTTTAAGAAGTAGTCAGATGCTACAGTGAAGAACACCATAGAAATGCTTATCTAGTGTTCCAATCATCTTAAGTGGAAAGCTTTGGTCAGAAGCAAGTCATTGCTGTAAACCAGATGCTACATATAAGCATAACTCTTCTGGATTAATAGATTTCATTGCCAAAGTACTACCTCAAAGCCAGTGACTCAAAATAGGAATCCTTAAAGCAAAAATATCAGGCCTATAAATTGTCTAGTATTCTTAAAAGAAAGATTAAACAAAGCTAACAACAAAGTAGCATCATGCAAAAGGTGACGACGACCAGGCCCTGTATCTCCACTTTCCTGCATCTGACTTATTTCCAGGCATAATGTTTTCAAACCTCTTAACATTATTTATGCATACAGGATCTTTTTGTTCATTTTTTTCAATATATTCAGTTATACTAAGTATATTTCCACAAACCATTTGGCAGAAGACGACAATTCTCACTGTACAGGGACCAGTACTGTTTAATATATTCATAAATGATCTGGAAAAAGGAGTAAACAGTGAGGTGGCAAAATGTGAAGATGATACAAAACTGTTCAAGATCGTAGCGTGCTTTGGACTGAACTAAGAGCTACTGGGTGACTAGACAACAAAATGGCAGATGTAATTCAATGTTGATAAATGTAAAGTAATGCACATTGGAAAACATAATCCCAACTATACATATACAATTATGGGATCTAAAATAGCTGTTACCACTCAAAAGAGATGTTGGAGTCATTGTGGATAGTTCTCTGAAAACACCCAGTCAATGTGCAGCAGCAGTCAAAAAAGCTAACAGAATGTTGGGAATCATTAAGGGATAGATAAGAAGACAGAAAATATCAATTGCCTCTATATAAATCCACGGTAAGCTCACATCTTGAATACTGCATGCAGAGCTGGCCACCCCATCTCAAAAAAAGATACATTAGAATTGGAAAAGGTTCAGAAAAGGACAACAAAAATGATTAGGGGTATGGAAAGGCTTCCATATGAGGAGAGATTAAAAAAAGACTGGGACTTTTCAGCTTGGAAAAGAGACGACTAAGGGGGAATATGATAGAGGTCTATAAAATCATGACTGGCGTGGAGAAAGTCAATAAGGAAATGTTATTTACTTCTCCTCATAACACAAGAACTAGAGGTCACCAAATTAACTTAATAGGCAGCAGGTTTAAAAAAAAACAAAGGAAATATTTCTTCGCACATCGCATAAACTCTTTGTGGAACTCTTTGCCAGAGGATGTTGTGAAGGCCAAGATTATAACAAGGTTCAAAAAAGAACTAGATAAGTTCATGGAGGATGGGTCCATCAATGGCTATTAGCCCGGATGGGCAGGGATGCAAAACCATGCTCTGAAGTGTCCCTAGTCTGTTTGCCAGAAGCTGGGAATGGGTGATTGGGGAAGGATTACTTGATGATTGCCTGTTCATTCCTTCTGCAGCACCTGGCATTGGTGACTGTCATAAGACAGGATACTGGGCTAGATGGACCATTGGTCTGACCTACTGTGACTGTTCTTAGGTTCCCTTAAGAGTGGCATTCCTGAACCCTTTTAAAAAGACATCAAATTTTAAAACAAGTCACAGATATAAAAACTTTTTTGAACTACATTTCAGCTTTAATGGATTTGCAATTTTATACAGTACTTCTTATGGTTTAAAACAAAAGAAAAACTATAGAGGCAATGGGAGTATAATAAAGGAACTACAGTTCACTATATACAATCAACAGAAAATTATACAATAGAAATATGACCCGATTAAGAATTATATAAACATGCTTCTACATGACCATTTATCTTGCTGTTTGACCGCAGTCGTCGCTTGATGATTAGATGATCACTTTCCTTTTCCTTTTGATCCATAACAATCTAAAAAATGAGACATTTTGAAAGTTGTTGCTTTTCCTCAGCTAAATGTTTAATATGGAATCATATGTCAGTCACTCTATAGATAATTCTAGATATCTGTATACAGATGGCTGCATTCATGCAGTTAGTTGCATAAAACACCTACCACTTTTCTAGTGTCTCCCTGAGCTATATTCATAATAAATTGCACAATATTGCTACTGAATTTTTTTTAAAGGATCCATAGTAGTCTTAGGTCAATGTACAGAGCTCCACATAAATTTCATGAAAAAAAAATCCTAGCAAGAACTAGGATGTGTCAGACTATGTTTGCATAGAAATTAATGTGAGAATAAATTGTAAAACCATAGAAACCATTCTGATTGGAAACAATTTCCAATCCTAAACTTCTAGTACTAACTCACCAAAATAAAAAGTAAAAAAGTAAAAAACAAAAGTGAGACAGGTGAGTGAAGTATTACCAATCACCTTGTCTCGCTAATATCCTGGGACTGACTTGGCTACACCACCACTGCATACAACATATAAAACAAAAACAAAAGTTTAATCTTCCCTTGACCTTCCCTGGCTTGTCCAGCGTCTTGGATCCTATGCAGTCTGGTTTCTGCGTCTCCCCCCTTCAGATTGCTCTCACTAAAGTTAATGGGATTACTCATTTGCATAGGAATTTGTAGGATTGAGGCATAAGAATGAGATCCTCACTCCCTGCTCTGGCCCCTTCACAATGGGAAAAAGGACCAGAGCAGAATAAAGGGTTCTTAAAAGCCCTGCTTCCAGCTGGTGGAGCATTCCTCCAGTGCAAGAACTGCAGAGAGCCATATGGTTCTCCTCCAACAACCCTCTTGCAAGCCCTGGCATATGGGACATGTCAGGACTATGCTAGGAGCAGAGGGACGTGTCGGTGTGGTGCCCTAGCATGCAAGGCTGTGGAGCTTCTAGGTATTGCTCCAAATCATAGGGAAGCTCCAGGAGACTTCCATAGCTTGGACAGGCCTGTAGTCTTAGCGATGCAGCACAGAATCTCATCCTCAGGGTTTAAATCAAGTGTTTTCCTTATTCATTAATTAGTTATAGAGGTATCCATTTCCATTTTCCTTTTACATTTAAATGGATACAGTCAACTGAAAAAAAAAATCACGTCTTGTTAACTACAATAGCTGAAAAAATTTCTGATGTCCCACACTAAAATGATTATGACTAAAGAAAGGAATGGGGCAGTTTGTGCATTTGGCAGCACTTTCACTATATCCCCTGTAGAGCAACTCAGCTTCTCTCATTTATACAGGTCTTGCAAACAGCTGCAAAGACAGGAGAGACAAGAGAAGAAAAAAGAAGACGCGGTTGTAAAACCATGAAGAGTGGAGTGGAGTCAGGGGGAACGGAAGTACATGTCACTATTTTAAACTCATTTTTGTAAACTGACTAGATCTCAAGTTGACTTAACTTATCTCATTGCAGGGTGTGTGTGGAAAGTATGTCACTTACCACATCACCAGTAATGTCTAAAGGAAAGGAAATGTCAGTTGAGTACAGCTTCCGCTTGGTTCGTTTCGGCTTGAGCTCCTTTGCTTTGTGTGTTTCCACTTCTGTAGATTTGGGGGAGCTTATTGTTGCAATTAGCTTCTTTGCTACAAGAACATTTTATTTTAGTCAATATTTTATTATTTTTAAACAAAAAGAGCATTTATTGGAAGGAATCAAGGGTATATTTAAAAAGTTACAATATATTCCTCTAATCACAGCTGAAAAGGTTTTTAAAGAGGAAATAGTTCAAATAAATCTTGCTTTACTATACAGAAACATTTGATTTTTAAAAGAGATTTAGAAAATATGGATCACAGCAAACCTGCATGTGTCAAATAAATTAAGCCATATTAAGAAATTAAATAATTTTTTCACTTCCTAGGAAGGGACAGATTTGGAGTTTGATTCCGCTGTCAATTGTACAGCAATCCCACTGACTTCCTTGAAATTATTCTTACCTATCCAGGTGAAATAAAGATCAGAATCATGCCCTATTATAAACTTAATTAAAAACAGTGAGCATTATTGTTTTGACAAATGTATGCACCTGCAGAATTCTTTTTTTTCCAATGTAGACGGATATCAATTTTTAAAGCACTTTAAAAAAAAAAAAAAGTTTCCTTAGCGAACTCAGACAATAATTTAATGACAGTACACAGAGTACAAAAAGTTAAAAGTTTATAACTGTTCAAACACAAGTTGTCTATTTCATACATCAAAATATAAACAAAGTAAATATCCTTAAATTATACTCTAATAAGTTCTCAAGCTGCATTTTTCTTATTTTGTCTATCTGTAAATTTAGATTATCAACAAAAGAAATATTTTGTCTGTTTGCATGTGTACAGTGAAATCAATGTTTACTGACATTTATTGATAAAAATCTAATCCTTCCAAGCCTAGTTATAATCTTGTCCTCCCACTCCACTGTTTACCTGTTATATTTTTACTGAATCTTAGCCCTGGGCTACACTGGGGGGGGGGGGGGGGGGGGTGTCGGTCTACGATACGCAACTTCAGCTACGTGAATAACGTAGCTGAAGTCGGCGTATCGTAGATCGACTTACCTGGCCGTGAGGACGGCGGCGAGTCGATCGCTGCCACTCTCCTGTCGACTCCGCTTCTGCCTTTCACCGAGGTGGATTTCCGGAGTCGAGAGGAGCGCGTTGGGGGATCGATTAATCGTGTCTAAACGAGACGCAATAAATCGATCCCCGATAGATCGATTGCTACCCGCCGATCCGGCGGGTAGTGAAGACAAGCCCTTAGATTGAGAGCTCCCTGGGGCAGAGACTGTCCTTTTTGTTTGTACAGTGCCTAACAAAATAGGTGCTGATCACAACTACTATAGAAACAAACAATAATAAAGAATGGCAAATACTTTATTCATCTTATAATGTTTTATTGGGCAGTAATTCTGTTTTTAAATTAGAAGAGCTAAAATAAAACAATAGTTGTGCTTTCCATTTATATCCAACACAGCCAAACTTAGGATAGGCTGACAAAGTATGCTCAAGAGAACAGAAAATTTCCTACCAAAAGTTTCCTTTCCGCAAGCAGCGTCTCCCACAATTCTGGATGTCTGGGCTGCTCTCCTTTCTCTGCAATTTACAGAGGCAGATGAGCATTTTGGCACTGCATGATCTGGCCATGCCTTCTCTGCTCCTGTTTGCTGCCAGATGAGTTATTCCCAAACTATAAATTTGCATAACATTAACAAATATTCCAGAAATAAAACAACTATGTACCTTAGACCAAAAAAGATGATCATATGGTAACCCTTCCATATCTCACCCTTGACTTATGAGCCGTCCGGGGGAGGACGGGGGGAGAGGGAGAGTATTGTGGGAGATGCTGCTAGCAGAATGGAAAATCCTCAAGAAGAATTTTTTTAATTTTGCTCCCCAGCATCTCCCACACTTCTGGATGTTTGGGCAGTAGCGAGCAGTGAACAGATGTAAGGAGGGTTATGAAACAAAAGTTGGTAGGAAAGAAATACTCCCCTTTTTGTCAGCTTGTTCAAGAGTCTGTATTATTTTTGGGGCACCACCTGCAGCACCTTCCTGCCAAAGGAAGCCTTTGTAGAAGACAGAAGGTCCACCTTGTAGTTCTTAATGCTGGAGACCAAGTGGCAGCTTTCAAATTTTTGAAGTGACACACTTGCTCATTCTGCTCTTGAGGTTGTTAAGGACATTGTGGAGTGTGCCTTAATCCTTGCTTGGACAGAAGCCTCTGGTGATTTGTAGGCTTCCACAATAGGACTTAGAATCTGAGTCCCTGGCATTTCGGATCGAAAGACACAATAGGGAGCCTGATTTTTTCATGGATTCTGTATACTTCAGACAGACTTTCGACATTCTTCTGACATCTAAGGTGTGCCATGCCCTTTTCAGTTGGATATTGTGGTTTTGGACAGAAGAACGGAAGCACAACTTCTTGAGAAGTGTGTATGGAAGAATTTACCTTAGGAAGAAAGGATTCTGGTGTCAAAAGCACCACTTGTACTCATGGAACATGTGTAAAGTTTTAGTATAGATACGGCTGCCATCTCCAATACTCGCCTGGCAGACAGGACAGCTACTAAGAAACCAGCCTTAATGGATAAATTAAAGGCCTACACTGAAATCAGAAGCTTGAAGGGATGGCTTGTCAGGGCCCTCAAAGCTAGCAGAAGATCCCATTGCAGATGTGGCTACTTTGCTTGAAGGATTCTGGTTACCTGTGGAGTGTTTGCCAGGGAGCCAGAGGATCCTGAAAATAACACACTACAAAGAATAGACATCAGATGCGCAATGGTCCTGGGCTGAAGGCTTCTGTCTATGCCTTCTTGGAGAATGTCCAGAATTCCTGGATTTCTGGGATTTGCATTGTGCTCTTGGCAGCAGTTGTTGAATCTGGACCAGAGAGAAGAGTATGCTTTTAGCGTGGATACTCTCCTAGACTAAAGCAATATTTTAATGACACTGGAGGACAGACTGAGACCTTCTAGTGCTTCCCTCTCAATAGCCAGGCTATTAGCTGAAGCCATTTTGAGTTTGGATGAAAAAGAGGACCTTATGAGAGGACATCTGATCTCCACAGAAGGTGGAGTTTCAGCTCCATCAGGTCTGAGAACCAAGATCTTTGACCAATGAGGAGTTATCAGTATTACCATTGCCTGTTCTTGTTTTAATATTTGGACCTCCTTTCCCAGTAGTGGAAAAGAGTGAAAATGTGTAAAGTGCCCATGGATCTGGGGTCTGCCTCCCTTGTGAAGTATTTTGGCCTCTTTGCATCTCATACAATTTGTGAACAGTTTGGGGAGGCCAAACATCTGTACTATGAAATTGAAAACCTCCTGATTCAGGCACCACTTGAAGCTGTTAATACTGGGCTGGCACAGCCAGTCTGCCTTTTGGTTGAGGTTTCTTTGATGTGGATCACTCTGAGGGAAAGGAGGAACAGCTTCACCCACCCCATTAATTTCCATTGCTTCTGCGTGCAATGCTGGACTCCTTGTTCCTTCTTGGTTGTTTAAATAGGTGACCGTAGTCATATTGCCTGATTTAATCAGGTAATGGTTCCCCGTTAAGGTGTGCTGGAACCTTTGCAGAATTAACTTAATTACTCTCAGCTCTAGGAGTTTTATGTTGTGAGCCTTTTCCTCCTCACTCTAGATGCGCTGGGCTGTTTGGGTCTCCAAATGAGCTCCCCAGCCCTCCAGGCTGGCATTGATTCCAAGGAAAGACGGTTACTCACCGTGGTAACTGTTGTTCTTCGAGATGTGTTGCTCATATCTATTCCAATTAGGTGTACGCGCCGCGCGTGCATGATCGTCGGAAGATTTTTACCCTAGCAACACTCGGTGGGCCGGCTGGCGCCCCCTGGAGTGGCGCCATTGCGGCACCTGATATCTACCTCAGCCGGCCCAGCGCCCTCTCAGTTCCTTCTTGCCGGCTACTCCGACAGTGGGGAAGGAGGGCGGGTTTGGAATAGATATGAGCAACACATCTCGAAGAACAACAGTTACCACGGTGAGTAACCGTCTTTTCTTCTTCGAGTGCTTGCTCATATGTATTCCAATTAGGTGACTCCCAAGCCTTGCCTAGGCGGTGGGGTCGGAGTGAGAAACTGCAGACTGCAGGACTGGTGAACCAAATGCAGCGTCCTCTCTGGGATGCTGGACTATGGTATAATGAATGGCAAAGGTGTGCACCGATGACCAGGTTGTTGCCCTACATATGTACTGTATAGGTACATGTGCCAGGAAGGCGGAGGACGAGGCTTGAGCTCGGGTGGAGTGGGCAGCAAGGTGCGTGGTGGGAACACCAGCCAAGTCATAACACACCCGGATACACGACGTGATCCAGGACGAGCTGCGTTGGGAGGAGACCGGGAGGCCCTTCATCCGGTCTGCCATAGTAACGCACAGTTGAGTCGTTCTGCAAAAGGGCTTTGTCCGCTGGACGTAGGAGGCGAGGGCCCTATGGATGGCCAGGGAGCGAAGATGTCGATCCCTTTGAAGAAGCATGCGGCTTCGGGTAGAAGACCGGCAGAAAATGTCTTGGTTGACATGAAAGGCCGACCCCCTTCAGGGAGGGAGGCCAGGTGTGGTCGCAGCTGTACCTCGTCCTTATGGAACACCGTGTAAGGAGTCCCGAAGTGAGCGCTCTGAGCTCAGATGCATGCCTCGCCGAGGCTACAAGGAAGGCAGTCTTCCAGGAGAGGTACAGGATCGAGCAGGTGATCACAGGCTCGAATGGGGCCCCCATGAGCCTGGTTATCACAATGCTGAGGTCCCATGCAGGGGCCGGATGCTGGACTAGTGTGTACAGCTGTTCCAACCCCTTGAGGAAGCTAGTGGCCATGGGGTTGGAAAAATCGAGTGCCCACTCTCGCCAGAGTGAAAAGGCCAAGATCGCCGCCACCGAGGGGCGATACCCCGAGGGGCGCACCAGCAGGAAAACGTTTTCCTTTTGGCTCAGTAGGTGGACCTGGTAGAGGGCTTTCCGCTACTCAAAAGAACCTGTTGAACCGGGTCGGAACAACATAACTCGGACTGGTTCAGCCATGCCGCAGCCACCCCGTGAGGTGGAGAGGTTGCAGGTCAGGGTGCGAGACCCTGTCATGCTGCTGAGTAATCAGGTCCGGCCACAAAGGGAGAGTGATCTGGGCGGCCATCGAGAGCTCTAGGAGAGCAGTGTACCAGTACTGCCTGGGCCACGCCGGGGCGATTAGGAGTAGGCGGGCCCTGTCCCTGCGCAGCTTGAGCGGGACCCTGCAGATCAGTGGAAATGGGGGAAAGGCATAGGACAGGTGATCCGTCCAAGGCCCAAGAAAGGCGTCCATCAGGGAGCCTGGGGAGCGTCCCGGATCGAGCAGAACACGTGGCACGTGCGATTCTCGCGAGTCGCGAACAGGTGTATGTGGGAAAATCCCAGCCCCGGAAGACAGAGTGAGTAACATCCGGGCAAATGGGCCGCTCTGGAGCCTGGAAGGGTCTGCTGAGGCGGTCCACCAAGGTGTTCTGAACCCTGAGGAGAAAGGAGGTTACCAGGTGGATGGAGTGGGCTATGCAGAACTCCCACGATCATATGACTTCTCGGCAGAGCAGGAACGAACGTGCCCCTGCTTGCCTATTGATATAAAAGCATGGCCGTTGTGTAGCCTATGAGGACTATAGCACAACGATCCTGATGGTGTTTGGAGAAGGCTTGACAGGCAAGACGCACTGCCCGCAGCTCCTGCGTCTGTGGTCAGGACCAGGGAGGGCTGTGGGGTATGGAATGGCACCCCTTATGGCACCTTCTTGGGGTCCAGCCACCAGTCTAGGGAGGCTAGGACCTGCGATGGTACCCTCAGTCCCACAACCATGTTGTCTCTGTGTGGGTGACACGCTGGCAAGAGCCAGGCCAGGAACGAACAGAGCCGTAAGTGGCGTGTCTGATCACGAACGTGCAGGACGCCATGAGACCCAGTAGACCCAGGCAGCTTCATGCTGGTAAGCTGGGAAGCTCTGCAGGAACTGTCGAGTGAGAGTCAAGCTCATGGAAATCTGAACCTGCGACTGGACCTGGCTGTTGGCGCTGCCGCAGATGAGCCAGTCGTCGAGACATGGGAATACTTGGGTTCACCGTTGACGAAGAGAAGCCGTTACAACGGCCATGTACTTCGTGAAAAACCCTCAGAGCCGTGGAGAGGCCGAAGGGAAAGACGGTGGATTGAAAGTGCCTTTGGTCGACTACAGAGCGAAGAAAACGTCTGTGTGTCGGTAAGTAGGTAAGTAGCTATGTGGAAGTACGCATCCTTCATGTCGAGGGCAGCGTACCAGCCTCCAGGATCCCATGAAGGTATAATAAAACCCAGGGAAAAAACATGAGGAACTTCAACTTGCCATGAATTAGTTGAGTTCGCGAAGGTCCAGGATAGGACATAACCCCCGTTTTGATTTGGGGATTAGGAATAACGGGAGTAAACCTCCCACCTTTTTTTTTTTTTTTTTTTTTTTTTTTTTTTTTTTTTTTTTTTTCGAACTCCCTTGGAGCCTCCTCTATTGCCCCTATATTGAGGAGCGTTTGCGCTTCCTGAATTAGGAGTTGCTCATGAGAAGGGTCCCTGAAGAGGGACAGGGAGTGATGCTGCAACTTCAAGCATTTTGTTCGGGCCCCATCGATGGCTTAGGGGGGGGGGCCTGGTTCTGGCCAGCCTGATGACAGGTTGCCTCCTTGTACCACCTGGCCTGGTCTTCTAATGAAGTCCTGCCTAGGCCTGGGCGTAGGGTAGGGGCGATGCTCGAGGGCCCGGAAGGGCCAGCGCTGCGTGGCAGGGGTATGCAGCCCCAGCGACCGTATTATAGTGCGGTCGTCCTTCAGGGTGTGAAGTCTCGAGTCTGTTTTTCAGAGAAGACAAGGGGCTTGCCCATCGAAGGGCAAGACCTGAATCGTGAATTGTGCCCCCGCCAGGAGGTTAGAGGACTGCAGCCACGAGATACGGCATATGGCAACACCCAATGCCGGTGTCCCAGTCGCCGATTCGGAGACATCCAAGAAGGCCTGCAAAGATGTTCTGGCCACCTTTTTGCCTTCCTCAATCAGGGTTGAGTACTTCTGCCTGGATTTCTGGGGGAAATCCCTTTTCCTTAGACTTAGGTGCAGGGGCTGCTGGCTGTGCCTCTCCTTCACAAATTGAACAAGCAAGGAGCACGGTTGGGGGTGAGAGTGTACGTACTCACAGGACCTTGAGGACGCCATATATCTTTTCTCAACCCCCCCGGCAGTGGGGGGAATCGAGCTGGAGATCATCAGATTGAAGTGGCGTTGGTCTGGAACGTACGTGCGAAAGGCAGGGTTAGCCTGTCAAGGGTGTCAGCCAAGAGGATGACCACCACGTGACCCTGGAGCTCCACTATCTGCTGCACCTCCTCTAGGGAAGGGCGGGATACTGTGGCCCCTGTCACTCGGGGTTCCGAGTGGGCCGATTGGGAGGCTGTGGAAGGAACGCCTTGGTCCTGGTAATAAGACCGCAGTGTCCAGGAATACCAATGATGTGGTCTCTGGGCAGAATTCTGTGCGTTCTGCAGCCAGCGTCTAGGACAATCCATCCCGTGGATTTGGTCCATATGGCAACCACTCCCTGTCTGGGGCGGGAGGGGATCTAAATGCGGAGCGGAAGGTCCAGGGTGGAGCGGAGTGCTCCTGCCGGCGGTGCCCTTGACACATGTCTCGGCGCCGAGAGCCCGACCTGGACCCTGAAGGGGGCCATCTCATCGATCGGCTGCGGGACCGGCTTCCCAGGGACCTGCGCTTCGACCGGCACCGGGATCGAAGGCGGTGCCGGGAGCGGCTGTATATAGAGGCCGATCTCAAATGGCACCGCGAGTGCGACCGGCGCCGAGATGGGGATCGGGGGCTGGGACTGCGAGCGGTGCCGGGACTGGGGGTCCGCCTGGAGCTGGATCGGTGTCGGCCAGCTCCGGTGTGCGGTAGCGGGCACAGCATGGCAGACGTGCCTCGCGGCAGCATTAGCTCTACCTCGGTACGTACTGGGGAGCTCACGGCCCCCGAGCTCAACAGACCTTGCGGTGCATCAGTGCCGGGTCTGTTCGCCTACGGTGAGAAACTCAACGGACCTTGCGGTACCGGAGTGGGTCGGTGCCGATGCAGTCAGCGGCATTAGCTCTACCTCAGTGCGAACCGGGGAGCTCAGTGCCACGGACTCGACGGACCTCGCGGTGCCGGAGTCGCCGGTGCCGGAGTCGCCGGTGCCGAATCTTCGTGCACGGCCACTGAGCTCGACGGCCCTCTTGCGGTGCCGGAGTCGCCGGTGCCGGTGCCTCCGTCGGGCACGGAACTCAACGGCCCTAGTGGTGCCGGAGTCGAGGCTGCCGGTGCCGATGCGGGCGCCAGCGTTGGCTCTACCTCGGTGTATACCGGGGAGCTGACGGCTACTGAGCTCAACGGCACTCCTGCGGTGCCGGAGTCGCCGGTGCCGGTGCCTCCGTCGGGCGCGGAACTCGACGGCACCGGCGTTGCCGGAGCTGAGGCTGCCGGTGCCGATGCGGGTGGCAGCGTTGGCTCTACCGCGGTGTATACCGGGGAGCTGACGGCTACCGAGCTCAACGGCCCTCCTGCGGTGCCGGAGGTGACGGTGCCGGTGCCTCAGTCGGGCCCGGAACTCAACGGCCCTGGCAGTGCCGGAGTTGAGGCTGCCGGTGCCGATGCAGGCGGCAGCGTTGGCTCTACCTCGGTGTATACCGGGGAGCTGACGGCTACCAAGCTCAACGGCCCTCCTGCGGTGCCGGAGGCGACGGTGCCGGTGCCTCAGTCGGGCACGGAACTCAACGGCCATGGCGGTGCCGGAGTTGAGGCTGCCTGTGCCGATGCAGGCGCCAGCGTTGGCTCTACCTCGGTGTATACCGGGGAGCAGGCGGCTACCGAGCTCAACGGCCCTCGTACGGTGCCGGAGGTGACGGTGCCGGTGCCTCAGTCGGGCACGGAACTCAACGGCCCTGGCGGTACCGGAGTTGGCGGATGCTGGTGCCCTGATGGTGCTGGCGCCAGGCCGAAAGTCTGGGCCGGTAGGGCTTGTACTTGCAGCTACAGCGGCGTCCGGCGGTGCCAGCCCCAGGGTCTGCTGAGGCACAGTGGGCCCGGCCTCGGGCCAAGTGTCGGTTCTAGTAGGAGCTGCTTTAAGCGAAAGCCCCGCTCCTTCTTGGCTCTAGGCTTAAAAGCCTTGGAGACCTGACACTTATCTGCGAGATGGGATCCCCCAGCGCCTCAAACGGGAGTCGTGGGGGGGGGTCCCCCGTAGGCATTGGCTTGGAGCCAGCCAACGGCTTGAATCCTGGTGAACCAGGCATGAGCCCGGTACCAGAGGCGAGAGAAGGGGAAAAGCCCCTTATCTCGCACTAGTATTTAAACTAAACTTCTTACAACTATCAAAACTATTAACAACTACTTAAAGTACTTAAAACATTAACAATGCTAATCGAGTGCTAACTAAGCTAGGGAGGTGGAGATCAGCTATGCTGCTCCACAGATCCGACCATCACGGGCGGTAAGAAGGAACTGAGAGGGCGCTGGGCCGGCTGAGGTAGATATCAGGTGCCGCAATGGCGCCACTCCAGGGGGCGCCAGCCGGCCCACCGAGTGTTGCTAGGGTAAAAATCTTCCGACGATCATGCACGCGCGGCGCGTACACCTAATTGGAATACATATGAGCAAGCACTCGAAGAAGAACTAAAGGATCTGGAAGACAGATGGGCATGCTTTTGCAGTCACTGCTATAGGGCGACCAACATTATAAGAAGTCGAACATCTGTGTTAGAACCTATACTTGATGTTCTGAGGTGTGGTCCCACATCTTTAGAAGTTTTCAAGCATTCATACTAATGTGTGATTGTGCCCATGGAGTGATCCCTATGCACGACACCAGGAGTCATAGCAGTTGGAGGAATAGTGGTATAGTAGGCCTCCTGCAGCTCGGGAGCAAGAAAACAAATTCCCAGATGGAACCAGAGAACTTCTGTTGGCACTGACGAAGCCATGCTCCTGGAAAATCCTGTGTGCTGCTGGCTGTGATGGAGCTAAGATCACGTAGTCATCGAGGGTATTGGTAAATTCCCTGTAACCCGAGTCTCACTATTGCCACCACCACCCCCACCTTTTTAAAAACCCTGAGGGACGAACACTCCTACTTGGCCTGTACTCGGTACTGATAATGTTTCCTGCTGCAGCCGAATCTCAGAAATCTGTGGTGGCACAGTCTGATGGGGATATGGAGAGATGCGTCAGTTAGATCTACTGAAGTCAAGAAGTGCTCCTGGGACAAGGATGAGACCATAGCCAGAGTCTCCATCTGAAACTTTATTTTGTTCCTCCACTTTAGACTTTTGAGGTTGAGAATGGCTCTGACACCTCCCCACCGCCCGTACTTCTGTACAATGAAGATGGAACCTGGGGAATCTTTCTTCTGAGGGAACACTGTAACTCCCATATCCAGAAGCGGATATATTTTGTTCTGGATCAGATTGTGTTTTACAGCGTCATTGAAGCTGGGTGACTGCAAAAAGGAAAAGATGGAATGGAGCCTGCAGCTTGCTGGAGTATCCCTGGCTCACTATTTCTATGACCCACTTGTCAGTGGTTTATGAAAACCATTTTCATAGGAAATGGGAAATCCTGCCTCTTAGCTTCAGCTCTGGGAGGAAGCCTATGTGATCTGTCAAAGTGGATTTTATGTGTGGCTGACGTTCATCTGGACTTTCCCCTTGGACTGTGATTCCACTGTTGTCCCTTTGGGAATCTATTGCCCCTTTGCTGGCACTTCTGTGTTGCCAAGTGAAGGCGCACCTCTGCTTGAAGGCAGGTCTATAGTGTGTCCCAAGGGCACTTAGTGGGGATGGGGAGAGATTGTCTGGATTTGCTGCATTGTTAACCACCACTGTATCCCAGCTTTTTTCCTAAAGGAGGGAGCCTGTAAACTTGGCCAAGCTTGGGACCCGCTCAGAGTGAATATCCACACTCCAAGTTCGACGCCATAGGTGGCACCTGGCTAACAAGGTGGAAGCCATGGCTCAGGCTGAGAACCTCATTGCATCCATTGAGGCTTCAGCTACAAACGCTATTGTTGCTAGAGAGACTTTCTTTAAAGTGGAGCAGAAGTTAAGGACAAAGATCACCCTAAGGCTTTGAGATCTTCCAGCCAGAAATGAGAAGCTTCTGCAATGAGAAGGTTGCTGCCAGGGACACTCAGGAGGGTGGTGAAGGTGGCTTCAGAGCCCTTTTTGTGAGGGAGCTCCATCTTTCTTTCCATGGGTTCCTTGGGATAGAACTCCCCTTCAGAGGGAATAACCATGTCCCTGGTGAGGGATGCTACGGGAGCATCAACCTTTGGTGTCTCGGCAAGAGAGCTCTTTGGTTCTTGAATTTTATAGAGCCTGAGATTGCTCTTGTTAATAGGCTTGCCCTTATCAGGCTAGTTCTTCGAAGGAGGAGTATCGCAGCCTCAGGGGAGGATTTTGAGGGGCTTCAGAGCCAGATAACTTGCCTTCCTCAGTAAAGGATGAGGAGTCAAAGGATTCCTATCTCTGGATTATTTGGGTTTTTGCTTTCCCTTTTTAGTTTTTTTTTTTTTAAATCTTATTTGCGTGCTTTGGGAATGCAGAAGGTCTCTGTGGCTTTGGCTTACCTTCTTTAGGGCCTAGAGCCCTCTTGAGAGGTCTGTCTCAGAATCCTCCCCTGCTGGGAGGGGGGTGGGAATTCATTATCCAAGCCCTCCTGGCTGACTTAGGAGGGAAGTTGATTAGAAGACCAGTTTCTTTCCCCAGAATGGTCAGGACCCACTTTAAGACTTGAGGAGGGAGGGAGTTATGGCCCCACAAGCCTCCCCTCTTTATTCTGCAGGGGTCCCCTGGGACTTACTTCCTGAGGTAATAGTCAGGGTACTCTTTGCTTCTGGACCTGGAGCCTCTCCTTCCTCTGGACTAGTGTTTCTGGTCCATTTTTCTACAGTTGGACTCGCGGCTGCCTCGGTGTAGGGGACTCCACCTGCCTGTCTGCCTCACAGCCGTGGGACCTAGCGGAGTTAGGGACGGAAGACTGAGTGCAGGCTGGGCACAATTTGGCTTCTGCCAAGCGTGGGAAGGGTTCCTCACATGTAGAGCACCGCTAGGATTTAACCCACTACTTTCTTGGCTGCTCTGCCATGCCTGTGAGAGGCAGAGGAGCCAGAAGGGAGACACTGCAGCAGAGGCTCAGGGAGGGTTAAACCCCTGAAGGGTTAACTGACCCAGGGAGGAGAAGGAGGAATGTCAAGGAGGGAGAACAACTGCTCCCTACTGCCCAAAAATCTGGGCAGAAAGGTTAAATTAGAAGAAGTAAGGGCAGGAGCAAAAGAAATTGCCACTGTCTACTGCTGCGGCGGCAGAGAATCTGGCAACAAGCAGGAGCAGAGGGGCCATGGCCTGACCACGTACCAAAATGTTAATCAACCTTTGTGAGCTGCAGAGAGAGAGAGAAAGAGAGAGAGAGAGAGAGGGGCCCAGATGTCCAGAATTGTGGAAGAACCTGGGCTGCAGAACAAACAGCCATACATTGCATTTGTGAAGCATTTACTATGCCACATTTGCAAGCCAATATATTACTTTAGCCACTTGTCCTCTTTCTACATTTTCTAATAGGAATCACAGAATAAGAGAGGTCTTCTAGTTTGCTCTATACAAACCTTTGGAGTGAATTATTGTAGGAGAACTTTGAAAGAAATCTCCAAGCTTTTGTAGGGTTCCATCTTTTTTCTGAGTTGACTTTGTACTTGAAGTTGATACTTGTTTTCTTAAGGGGTATTCCTTTCTAAATGATTGTGTAGTGGTGATCTAAAGAGAAATACTAGTTAATATTTTAAGTAGAGAACCACAATTTCACTTATCTTTTAGTCCACAAATTAAGGTGGATAATCAGATGGCTCATTTTTACTTTTTAACATTCCATATGGACTGCAGTTATGTATTTATGCCTAACTCTGTTCCCTTCCTTTGAGGGCTAAGGACACTTGTGTATGTACTAATATGCATAGCAAAGTCAATCTGAATATTCAGGCTGCAACAGAGTTTAACAAAACAATGTTTTGCAACTAAAAAATCCACCAAGATATAAATAACATTATAAAAACCAGGGATCCTGGCCTCACTGAAATCAGTGGGAAAATTCCCATTGACTTCAAAGGGGCCAGGATTTCACTCCATGTATTGTGTGCATATTGATATTTACTCTGTGAGAGCTTTATCACCACACAATTTTCTTGCACTTCAGAGGATTTCAAAGTACCTTCCAAACAATTATTGGGACATACATGGATTGTTTCACCCTGATATATGGTGAGAAATGGTGGCAGTTTAATAGCACTCAGCAACATTAAACAATTGTAAGGCAAAACTTAAAAAAACCCAAAAAACTCTCAGCTGGAATTTTTTTACCTGCTCTATCCTTGAAAGATCCTTGAAAGATTCAAGGAAGTTATTTTTCTGCTATTTTACTGTTATTGGGTATTAGGCAGCATTGTGTCTAGATAGTTTCAGGGTTTCCCCTGGACAGAACATTCCCGTTTTCCCATTTGTTGTTTCTTGACTTAATTTAGGATCTGATTCTTCTAAAGGATCCATTTAGGCACACCTTTGTGTCCATGGGGATCCTTTTTGAAATCAGTGGGGCTCTTGCTACGTAGACACAAAGGTTGGTCTACACAAATCCAGGACTAGGTGTGACTGTGTAGAACTATGCCTTTGCACAGCACCTGCCTCAGATGCTCCTAGCTTGACATTATTTGGGCCTGTAGAATGTACTGCATTACAAATACCATTACTAATCTAGCCAACCAGGTTCCTCTGTTTATGAGAGTTCTTAGCACAACAACAGTGGAGAGAAACTCATTTTATAAATAGAAATAAATTTTATAAATATAAATTTTATTTAAAAAATTATAAATTGATAGAAGAATCACAACAATTGTCAGGGGTACTCAGGGGCATGTGGCAGCTGGCTGGAGACAGGCAGGGCAAATTCACCCTCTGTAAAGCCTGTAAGGGCTGCCTCATGTCGGGAGCACTGCTTAGATTTAAGCCAGATGTTTGCAGGACAGCTCTGCCATGTCTCAGTGGTGGCAGAGGAGTCTGAACAGGTGGGTGCTCCAGTTGCAGATCCAAGTGTTTGAAATCATTATGCTGCTATTTACCCAATCCAGGGAAGGAGAAGGAGGAGGAAGATTAACTGCACAAAAATGAATAAAAATAAAGGTTTTAAAAGAAAGTGGCTGGGAGAAACTGAACCACCAACTTGTGCCACCATTGGAGGCAGAAAATCTGGAGGGGCCTGAGCTGAAGGGCAGAGCCTAGCCCTGGAGCCTCTAGCAACAACACTGGACCACCTCCAAGTTCCACAGGTGAGGGGCATTAGCCCATGAGTAATGAATGAGGAGAGAAGCTGTGCAACAGAATCACCTACACCACTACCAGTAGCATCCTTAAAGATGGTATTCCTTAAAGATCTCCCTGCCTAATACAGATTTACCATCTTTGACTCACTTGCAGAATCTAATGGGATGGCACCATAAGATGGTGTGGAGATGCCAGACAAGTATATACATAAAGCGGAAATACTGCTTAGTAAAACCAAAAAGTTTCTTTTCAAAGCCCCTTAATTATTTGCATATATCTACATTCATATAAAAATGTCCAAACCAACTTGAAGAACAGAATAAAACAAACCATTTTCTTCTTGTTGATTTTAGCAGAACCAGACTTTATAGGTGAACTAACATCAGCCGTAGGTGTGGCATTTTTCTTGTTTTCACTCTTGACGAAGTCCTACGAAAATGAAGTATATGCTAAACTTCAACTACAGTTTGCATCTCAGCTTACAAAATTTCTTCTGGGAGAAGTAGCAGTGTTATGCGTATTAAAGAAGCAGCGAACATCTGAAGGGCTATAGTCAGATATTAATGAGCTACTAGCCAGCATTTCCTGAGTGGTACATAATAGAGATACTTATTCACACCTAAATCAAAGTCTAAATCTTTTAAATTAAAGGCAACTGGAAATAATGGCAGTTATCCCATTCTGACATTTGCTATTTTTCTTCTCCACCATTTCATCTATATGAGTATTCTTTTGTCAAATATCTTAAAACTAAAGTTGGAAGTCACTCAATAAATGAATGTAAATTTAGCTTTCTGATGTAAATTCAGGTTGGTAGCATTTTACCATTGTTGAGCTGTCAGGGTAAGGCATCTTCTATTTTGGGATGTGATGTCACTTCCATATATAATAAACTTTTCTTTCAAGAAATGTGTAAAGCAAGATTGCACACTGACAGTTCAGCAAAAAGATATAATCAAATATATTAGTTGAAAATCCTGGCATGGGATTTTGATAACACTTGTGACTGGGATCTTTTAGAAAGACAGAACACACAGGAGTGATTTCAGGTACATCAGCTGTCAAGCAAACCTAATTGTGCAGGGAACGAAGGGCTAATAAGGTGAAGAACAAAGTTGCTGAATTAAACATGGAAGCCTGTCTAAACTGTTAATTTGAAATGTTAAAACTGTTAAATAAGTCTCAACTAAAACCAACCCTCACACATGCACTTTTTAAGTATCTAAGAAGTTGTTTCCTTCTCCTCCTCTAGTCTTAGTGCTGAAAATATGTTACCACTAGTTATGCCGGTCATTTATCCACTAATTTCAACCCTGTGTCTGTAAAATCAAGGTTTGGAAGTTTCAGAAAAATATAAACAAAATAATTCAGTACTTTTAACTCTGATATTCAGGTTTGTTGAAGACTGATTTTTTTTTAGGTTTTCCTATTTGGTCTGTGTACAATTTAGAAAAAAATTGGAAGTATATAAGAATAGAAAATTGTCCAGACTAAAAAAAATAGGTAACAATAAAATTCAGATAAGAAAATAGTCCTAGAAGGTACTAATTTTAGTTCAGTGGTGTTGCAATGTTATTGTGACTTATCTAAACGCTAAATGGGGTATGAAAAGGGACTATTTCAGTATAAAAGGATCTCTAAAGTACTCATCTACAGCACAAACAACTCTATGTTATAGATGAAACCTTCTCATCTATACCAGACAAAGAGGTTCAATACCTGACCAAGGCCTTCAGAAGTATGCTTATTTCTACATCTGCTTTTCCAGCAGCTTGAAAGCATATTGCTCTTGAAGAAAATTGGTTGAAGAAATAGAAGTCATTTTAATAGACAGTTGTGGCTATTCTCTTTCCCAAAATACTTTATAATGCAGAATTCCTGTTCAATGTTCAGTTATATAGTCTTCAACAGTTACTTTTTGCACTTAGGTTTTGAAAACAACAAAATACAGAAATTGTGATTTTTAATACCATTTCCAAGGTCACTGAACTGAAGCCTCTACTTTCCTTATCTACTTCTCAGTGTGCTGAAACAAGCATTTTGAGATTCTTGGATGAACGGTTCTAATGAAGCACAAAGTTTTCCCTTTTTTCAGGAAAAAATCTGCTTCCACCCACAGCCATATTTTATGAGTGGTGCCCCTCCCGCCCACCAGCCAATTCCAGTACTCTTTAGAAGTGCTGAGACAGACCTAAAATCAAACTCACAAGAAAGGGCTGCCATTGGCTGACAGGTACCATGATGTTGCCGAAGGGTTGTGTGGCCTGGCTCTCTTATTACAATCTGGCACTAGCTTTAACAGACGGACTCTTTCATTTTAGCATTATTTCACAATTGCTTCTGACTAAAGTAGGAAAGGAAAAAGGCAGGTTGGTTTCAGGAAATGAAGGCCTGATCAAGCCACCACTCTCAGGTCTTAAGTAAATGAAGACTGAGTCAAATACTTATACAAAATAAAGGATATTTTTGTGTATCTGGTCTGCATAGCTGGAGAACATTTTTATTTTTTGTTCCATCCTAAAAGATAAGCCACCACAAAGGTTGCTCATCCAGAGCACTAGATACCCTTGACATATTTTTAAAGCCACAGTATAGAAACTACAAAAAAATTAAATAAAAAAAAGAATCCAAAGTAGTAGCACCTCTCCTTACCACATATTTAATCATCAATCATGTTTACCATACAGTTTTAAATCACCACTGCACTTCCCCACCAGACAGAAATCCCACCCTCAACTGCCTCAGCATAGCTAATATGAGTTATACGGTACACAAAGATTTTTAACATCATGTTACATGCATTTAAAGTCATGTTTTGGGCTAAATATATCAAAACTTACAATTAGGAATATTTTTAGCTGGTTCTAATATGAATCAGATACACAAGGGACAATGTGTTTCAATTTTAAGATAGGATTCCACTGCCAATACAATAAGGTACACAAAAACCCATTGCAGTAATAGATCTAATTGTGTACTGTAAATTTTAAAAAGCTTGTGTTCAGTTTAGGACTTACCTCATCTAGCTCGTTACTCTTCCTTTTCCTTCTTGTCTTGGGCATTTTAACAGTCACTGGTAAGGCACTGCCCTGGTGTTTCACTTCCATTTTATTGGGATGCAGAGGTGTGAACTGAATCTCCATCTCAGGTTTAGGAAACCTGCTACCTTTCCCATTTTCTGTAGATACTTCAGAAGAATCCAGAACAGTGTCTGAATGGTCCTGCAGGCACTTGGGGTGAATTAAAGAGAACAAAAATATTGTCGAACAAGCTTTAAAATAACTTTGTGATATGAAAAATAAAAAGGTAACATAGCCCTTGAAAAAAATCCACACACTCAGTAGTTATTGGCATTTGAGAAACTTGCCATGGCATGTCAGGGAGCCTGCATCTTCAACTGTTATAAAATGTAAGATTCTTTTTTTTGTTTATTAAACAAACAAAAAAAATAAAGTTTCTAGCCTTCATGGTTGCAAATATAAGTTTCCAAATGTGAACCCAATGCAATGCTTTCTTACCGAGTCATCTCGGGGATACAGACAACTCCAGCTTTGCTCAATAGCTGCTTACTGCTTTCCGAAGCAACAGTAGAGAGCAAATAATATGACTGGAAAGTTTGTGCTGCTGCTGCTCAGAATCCTGTGGGCAGCAGCAGCTCATTAAAATCACATCAGTTTCAGTCTACTGCTACTTGGAAATTAGCCAAGGACAGGAGCTATTCAGGGAGAGGACAAACTGAAAACAGGCTAGAGAAGGGACAGAGTAGCAGACCCTTCCACACCTCTATATTAGCGAAGATGGTAGAGGTGTAGGGTACTGAGACCTTGCTCCCCATTCCAGCAGCGAGAAAGCTCAGAGGTTGAGGAAAAGAAGGAAGAAAGTTATAACTCCTTCTTTCAAACAGCTCCCACTAGGGTTCCTAACTTACAGCTGATATAGAAGATGGAGCACACATCCAGGAACAGTAGTCTAGTGAGAATCCCTGCACCTTTTCATTTCCAAAACTAGGGGTGGATCTATAATTACATCACTCATTATGTAGATGTCATGTTAGTAAAAAGTTGGCAGTTTAAACGGTCAAGTTAAATGAGAGTTGGGACTTTGTCCAGCTTATAAACCTGCACATGATCTGAAGAAGGCGTATCAAACTTGCCTTAAGTTAGCCCATTTAAAGTGCCTTACAAAAAAAGTCTAATCTAAGACTCACTCATTTTGCAAACACAGTTGGCCCTTAATTAGATCCCATGAAGTAGGTATTATACTTCTTTTATAAACATGCAAAGGGGTAACGGGATTCACTAAGTCTGTGGCAGAGCCAGAAGACTGCCAATCACCAATCTCTCCCTCCCTTTAGCATGGCTCTTTTTATTGCTTTTTCCAGTACAGCAACAGGCATTAGTGAAAAGCCTGGGTACCTCTAAAGCAGCTAGAAACAAAGGCTACGTCCACACTACCTGCCCAATTCGGCGGGTAGTGATCGATGTTCTGGGATCGATTTATCGCGTCTCGTCTAGATGCGATAAATCGATCTCAGAACCGCTCCCCGTCGATACCGGAACTCCAGCTCGGTGAGCGGAGGAAGCGCTGTCGACGGGGGAACCTGCCTGCTGCCGTGTGGACCGGGGTAAGTACTTTTAAAAATCGATCTAAGATATTCGACTTCAGCTACGTTATTCACGTAGCTGAAGTTGCGTATCTTAGATCGACACCCTCTTCCCCCATAGTGTGGACCAGCCCAAAGAACCAGCACCAAGTGACCTGTCAGTTCTCCGCAAGCCACAAGGAAGAGGCCTGTGGACTACAGTTTGAGAACTGCTATCTTAAAACATTATACAGATAATTTCTTTAGCTTTACTGTGTCTATTAGACAAAAGCTTTATCACCACATATCACCTAAAAGAAAGTTATATACCAACCTCAGTTTCATCTAATGAAGACACACTGCTTGGACATTGTAATAATAGATTGTCTTTAACTTCATTGCAGCTTATTGGGATACTTTGTCCAGCTATAGGATTATTCTCTCTGTGTTTTTCCTTAAACTGTAAAAGATTTAGAATGAGTCACAACAATGCTAGAGTGTAAGCTTCAAAATGATGTTTGAGCTACCTACATGTTCCAATATAAAAGCTCCATACGTTTACGTTCATGAATGTTTGTGCAGGAAGACAATATTAAACCATTTCAAAAGACCCATGCAGTTAATATCCAAATGTACTTATTTTTGTAAGAAACATTTCACTGTTACTAGATCATGAAAATATTCAGACCTGATAATTTTCTGTTAGCAGCTTCTCTCCTCATTCATAACAAATGGATAATGGACTGCCACCAGGGGAATTTGGAAGTGGTTTTATGTTGTTGTTGGAAGGTCCAGGACTGAGTCCTGCTCTTCGGCTCAGGCCACTAGAAAAGTTCTTCCAAAGGTGCAGATTCACGCCAGCAACCAATTAATAGCAATAAGACAAGAACTTGAAATTACTGAAATTAACGTTAGAGCAACTGTATGTGTGAGTCTCCCTTCAGAGAAAAAAATATTATTTTTACAAGTTGTTTTAAAATCTTTTACCGAATTAACAGATTGGGTTTAATGAACTAGAAGCTGCTAACAGAAAGAAAATAATCAGGTAAGAAATTTCTCATTCTGCTGCCCAGCTTCACTCCTCATTTACACCAAATGGGCAGTAGCAAGCAGCAATGCACAGAAGTAGAGTTAGTGAGTGGAAGGATAAAGCATTATTTAAACTATTGTTATGGTAGGCAGAAATAGGAAGGAACATGAAGTTTCCACAATATAAAGCGAAAGGCTTGTAACTTGAGGAATTTGGGAACAAACCAGTAGCACCTTCGTACCAAAGGATGCAGAGGTATGGAAACCTACTTTGTAAGTCTCCCTCAGGTGAGGCTCAGACGCTTTCTTCCCACAGTGCCACTGGAGAGAACCCTTGATTCCCTTAGTGAATGGTTTCCCAGATGCGTAATGTGCCAACTGGTGCAGGATTTTACCATTTTGTCTCAAAGGCAACTATTAGGTCCTAAGGCATTTTGGATGTAATCATGAAAAGGGTACAAGTGGCATATGTACACTGCATGCCTGAGATATATCATCTTTAGAGCTCTAGGAATACTTTCTTATGCTACAATCTTCCAAAGGGGTATTCAAGATTGGAACAAAATGATGGGTGAACCATTTCCTATGAATTGTGGGAAGAATTAGCTCCAGGCCAAAGATTTCTGGAGCTATCAGAATAACCTTTTCCTTAAGATAGAGTGGTTCTTGTATAGACTGAGGAACTAATTTCAAAATTTGTCTTTTAGAAGTAATGGCAACTAGAAAAGCTGATCCCAGGTTGATCTAATCTGGGAGTTCTGATGAATCTTGGTACCCGAGGGTACTCAGTTGGGAAGTCCAATGTGCCTGCATAAAGGAAAGTTGCTAGGGATGTAATCCACTTTTCTAAAGGTGATTGGTTGTAGGATTCCAGCCATCCTGGAAAAACTCTAGTGTAGCAAAGGTATTTTGTGATTATTATAAATTATTTGTATTGTTGTGGTATCTTGAGGCCCAGGCCCCATTTTGCTGCACGCTGTACAAACATGTGAGGCATTCTCTGACACAAAGAGTTGACGGCTTTCCTTCACACCAGAAATTTGACCAGATCAATGAATGAAAATGTATTGGTTGAGTTCTGTCTGGATACCAAAATGTATCAACAAGAACAACAGAGAATCCCTGCTGAACTACACTTCTTTCGATACCCAGGTGGTCTAGATCTGGAGAGGTATTTTGACCTTAGAAAAAGTGGGTGGAGTTGTATAAGGAGCTCTTTGAGGGAGAAATTATTAGCAGAGCACTGCAGAGGCACCCCAGGCCACAAGTGGGCTCTTGGGTGGTTGCTAAACCTGTTACAAGAATGTAAGAGGAAACTTCCCCTGTGGCCAAGTTATTCTGAAATTCCCACTACTGCATTTCTTGCACATTCTTCTGAAGCAGCTGGTGCTGGCCAACATCAAAGAGAGAATACTGGAATTGATGGACCACTGGTCTGGTCTTTTATAGCCATGCCACTGATAGAGGTGTCAAAGTAAACTAAAAAGGCCTACACTCAGACTCTGAAAAACCATACAGCACAGGGTGTGAACTAGAGATACTTTCCATTTTCCAGATGAGGGTCCATAATCCCAAGGTTGTCATGAAACACTAATGCTCTGCAAGTTGCACACTTGTCCAGTAAATTTTCAGCTGGAATTTAAAGTACTGGTTTTATTCTATAAATCCTGTATGCTTTGGAACCTAGTTATCTGTAGGACCACGCCTCTCCCTGCACCATACTGCTAGAGTTCAGATGGACAGAGGTACTTGTGTTGGAATTCCATTGACACAGACCTACAGAAGCTGCTAGAGGGGGAATTTGGTCTCCTCAGCCCTTGAGTATGGTTCCTTTTTTGGTCCTCCAGAGCTTCTATTAGTTAACTATCTAGGTAGGTTCTGAAGCCCAACTTTTCTCATAGGCATTTACAGAGATTGGGTTTTCATAAGTGGAGAAGTTGATATTTTATTGGCTAGAGAGTGTCTTTGATTTCAGTGGGAGAATCTATGAAGTAAAAGAATTTGTACTTAGAAATTTGGTTAAACAAAGTATATTTGGAAAAAATATATAAAGATTTTCTACCTGTGTTAAATTTCGGGAGGTACCTAGAGCCTTTGGGATGGATACCCGTGAAATTAGAAAATAAACTACTGTAAGTAGTTTCTGATATTTATAGAAAGTGTTTGCTAAACATAAGGTTACCTGTTTACTATGGAGGTATTCATTTACTTTATTTTGTCCTTCTTCAGCTAATGCAGTTACCCTTAAAGATTTAGGATTTTCGTGACAAGAAAGTTGTTTTAGCTTCTTTATAGTATCATCTTTTTCAGCCATCTGTCTCTTTAGCTCTTCTATTGTAGTTCCATAATCCTGTTTAACATGTTACAAATCTAACTATATACATTGAGAAAGGATTGGCAAAATACAAATTTGACAGGCATACTTACAAAAAAAAAGTGTCAAGAAATGGGATAGACCAGGGGTCTCCAAACTTTAGGAGACGAGGGCCACATTAGATTTTTGAAGGGGCTTCGTGGGCCGGCTTTACGGAGTGCGGGGCCCGATTTCGGCAGGGCCCTGCCGCCGAAATACCACCGAGGCGGCAGCAGTGTTTGAGCTGCCGCTGAAGTGCCGCCGAGGCAGCGACAGCAATTGGTTGGGGGCCGGGACAAATTGAAGCCGCGGGCTGGATCCGGCCCTCGGGCCGTAGTTTGGAGACCCCTGGGCTAGACTCTTAGGTTTAACAATTAAACGATTTTCTTAAAAAGGCAACTTAATTCTCTGTATTAACTTGATAATCATAGAAAGTACCTGTGACCAGTGCCAGCTGACAAAGTGGCACAGAGGACATACATAGAGGTTACAGGGATCTCCAAAGCTTGGAATATACATTCTAGTTCACCAAAGAGGGTCATGTAAGATCTCTAACTACAGCTTATGTGATACTAATTATGAATATCATCATCATATGTACTGCTACTATGTAAAGAGTTATGTATATATAAAGAAAATATGTTCTTATAGTTTGCAATTAAGAGGTGAAAAACTGGTTTCCTGTCAGACCAGAAATGTTTATCCATCTGTTGAAATGTAAATTAAGTATTGTCTCATTAACAATCACCGGTCTGAGTTCAATACATATTGTGACATGGCAGGATGCCATGCTCATGCCAAGGCCCCTGGACCTCACTGAACACTGACAAATGCACAGCTGGAAACCAGTCTGATTCACCTGTGCGTTAGTGTTGACAAAATAGATATTAGAGTTATAAGAAAGTGTTTAGTGGTTACACTTTATGAAATGCTCGTAGAATGCTGCATGTATTAATATTTATAATATCTGTATCCATGCTACAAGGTAATATTTGTTTGCTCTGTAACTATAAGTGTTTGCTAAAACTGTAAAACCCCACAGACAGGAAAGAAGCATTACCAGTTTACCACAGAGAGGTGTCATCTCCTCCCCAACAAAAGAAGGCCTATAAACACCAGACAAACCATTGTGGAACATCAGAGGACAAAAGACGGATTGCTTCCCCCTCACCCATGAAAAGGGTATGTGCACAAGCCCTTGTCCCATCACATCTTGAATGCCTGGGGAAGAGCATAAATATCCCTATCAAGAAGTAACTGTGATCACTATGCTGCTTGGAATGTGGCAAGGGCAATATTTCTAAGCATAAGCAAAGTATCTCCAAGCTGTTTAGCTTGGGTTAGCCCCAAAGGACCTATTGTAAAAAAAAAAAAGGAGTACAAAAGGTAACAGACGCTGCTGTACTATGCAATACTTCTGACAGAATTTTTTACTTCTGACAGAATTCTGCGCCCCTGTGGGGGCACAGAATTCATATGGCCCACATATTTCTGTGCTCCCCGTGCAGAAAAATGCAAAAAAAAATCTGCCGGGGACACGCGCCTCTTCCCCAGCAGCACGTCTGTTCCAGCGTGCCTGGAGCAGCCTCCAAGATGTGGGAGGGGAGCTGAGCATGCATGCCTGAGTGGTTGATCACTGTTGGGGGTGTGCGGGGGGATGTGCTGGGCGTACCTGCATGCCAAAAAAGCATAAGAGAGAGAGAGAGAGAGAGAGAGAGAGAGAGGGAGGGACAGACAGAGACAGACAGACAGACACTGTCCCTCTCGCTTGCAACTGCAGCTCGCTGGCGTGGAAGGGTTGGGCTTTTTATTATGCACAAGGCAGGCATGGAGGCAGAAATGTAGCAGCCTGCCTGCTAGTTAATTGCTCTCATTCTCTGAGGCAGAAATGAAGCAGCCTGCCTCCATAGTAACATTGTTAATGTTCCTATTGTTAGTTAACTGTTCCCATCCTGTCAATTCCCCCAGGAGCATAAAACCTGTAAAAGTTTTAAGGCCCCTACATTGCCAGAGTGACATAAAGGAGCCTTATTATAAATGTCAGTAAGGGAATCCTCAGCTAGGAGGATCAATGTGCTTTCTCACTTTTTTCTGAGAGGGTTGGATTACAGCTCAGGATTTACTTTACTTACCCATTAAAAAAAAAAAAAAAAAGACTTTGAGGGCAAATAAAACATTTACCAAGCAGTCAATAAAATGTCAGGACAATCAGAACCAAGCACTTCCCAAAGTACCCAGTCAGGTCCAAGACAATAGTTAGCAAACCTGTATGACTTTCATGTGTGAAAGTCAAAGCAATTTAAAATGTCATTCTACTGTTTTTTAATTTGTATTGTTATTGTAATTTTTTTTTACTGCTTGGTGTTATGTAATGTAATTGAAATGAAAATCCAGGATTATAACTGGAATGCAGGGTATTAGTTGCCAGGTGTTTGTAACTTAATTTTCACATGTTTAGGAAATGCTGAATAGTTATTGTGACTTTTTTCTGTATTGTTTTGGTAATTTATTTAAACTACAATTGAAACTGGTGTGATTATATTGCATTATTTTGACAAATAAAATACATGAAGTTTTGAATATTTTGGCGAAGAATCCCCTCAGGAGTACTTTAACCTAAGACTAACTCATTTGTGTGTGTATGTTTACCTGCTTTAACCTTGTAAATAACTCTTATTTCTTTTTCCTAGTTAATAAATCTTTAGTTAGTTTATTTCAAGGGTTGTCCTTGATAAGAGATTTAAGGTACAATTGACCTGCTGTACTGAGAGTAACCTGAATACTACTGTCTTTTTTGGCATAATAGACAATCTATCACAAAGGCAGGCTTGCTTGGGTGGCAAAATTGGCACTCTGGTCTAAGGGGACTGTCTGACTTCATGTTAAGGCTGTTATAGTGCTTTAGGAGTTCACACTTCTTACTTGGTTAGTGAAATCTAATTATAGAATATACAATCAATCAGTTTGGGGTTTGTACCCTGTTCCTTGACATTCTATCCTGCGGTTAGCACTCACACTTGTGACCTGCTCTAGACAGCTTGACACAGATGAAAGATTGTAAGAATTAACAGGAAGAGAAAAACAGCATGGGCAAAAGAGTGTTCCCTGGGAGTACACTTCAAACATTTACTGGACTATAGTGGGGAGCAAGGAAAGCACCCTGTTATCCTGCACCTAGGAAGTAATTGGGCAGTGTGATTACATTCATGAAAACAGTATCACAACCAGCCTTGGTTGGAAGTGCTGCAAAAAAGGCTTTGAGCAAGATAAGTGCTTTAGACAGGAGGTTAGCTGTTAAGTTTAGTCTCCAGAAAGCAAATGTTGATTTTGTTTATATGTAAGGAGCTGATCCTGAATTGAATCAAACAAGCTGGTGAATACCCTGTTCCGTTGGGAACAGCAGACCTGGCAGTACTGTGAGTGTTCAGCGGATAAAGGGATGAACACTATGAGGGGATGCTTCAAAGGGGTTCAGGAACTGGGGTGCACCTATTATTAACCTGCAAGGCAAAGTAAGGGCTGGCATAGCCCAGAGGAAATTGTTTGGGTGGCTAACAGATTGGAGGTGTGTCAGGGAGCAGACACCCAGTTAAGCACAAGCAAGTCTTCCTCTTGCTGGAGACAGGGGTGGTTAACAAGGTGACTCAGTCCTGGGCACCGAGAACTGTCAAAGTACCAGAAAACACATACAGCATGGGAAGAAGCAGCCTAATCTTCCTCATGCTATTCTGCCTATGCACTTCAGTCCTGATAGAGGTTTCCCCCTCTTGAGGTATAATGAATTTGTAACATGGTTTGTGATAATATAATGGTTTGTGACATGAATACCTGTCCTCAAGAAACTGGACTGAGACCCCATCAATTGATTCAATAAATCACCAAACAGCCATCAAATGTGAACTAATTTAGTTCCCCCATTTCATTTTTAAGATTTACAAGTGCATTGTAACAGGATTTGTCCTGTTTCTGACACTGGCCAAAACAGGAAGTTGAGAAAGTGAAGGAAATAACAAAAATGTTTGAATGTTTTATTTTGAGTTTAATTTGAAAATTGGGTTAACCCTTTCGTTTGTTTGTTTTTTGCTTTTTTTTCTTGTCATGCCACTGTGCCTCCTGGTCTTGGCCTGGACCAGAGATGGAAATGAAAAGCCAACAAAGGCTATTTCTCATGGAATTTTCAGGGTGGCTAGTCCAAGAAAATACTAGAAGTTTCATAAGAAAGCCTGTGAGATTTCCAGTCCAGTTTCTTGATCACAGAGTTCGAATAAAACTTCAAATCCTTTTCTGAACCACTGAACCTTTTGGAAGTTCACCCACTACTAATGCCAGTTCATTTCCAAAGCAAGCTATGGGGCTATTTTTATTTTTAAATTTGCTCTTAAATATTGAAATGTTGAAAATATTTGAAGCTAACACAGCTCTGAAACCAAGAGTGCAACAATATGATAATGTTATGCAGAACTAATAGATAACAAATCAAAATGCACAGAAGGAGAATTAGGCTGACCTTTCCTGAACCCGTTAATGTGGTATGTTTCAGTTCCTCTATTTCTTTATCTTTTTGAATGTTGCTAGAAACCAAAGTACTGAGCTGTACTTCCAAAGCTGCTACTAGCTGATCTCTTTCTTTACGCCACTTTTGCAGGTCATTATCCTTTTCTGACAGCTGTGCAGTAAGCTTCTCCTAAACAGAAAAAAGAAAGTGATTAGAAAAGCCCTGAAACACCTTCAATTTGAACTGTACTGACTACGTGGTTTCAAATGATTAACTATTATATTTATGCTCAAAAAGAAAGACCCTAGTAATCTAGGAAATTAAGCCTATATAAGTATTCTATTTCACAAAGGGAGACAAGTAATTTAGTTTCATTTGACAGTGTATAAAAACAAAAGGGGTTTTAAATAATAAATCTTGTTCCCACATTCTCTATTAAAGAGCAGAATTTCAGTTAAAAAAGCCCCTCAAACTACTGATGTAACTAACCTGACTGTTTTTCATGAATTTTTTTACAAGCCAGCCAACATAAACTTGAAGAGTAAACTAAGGGTTCATCTACATTTGAGCTGGGAGATGCGATTCCCAACCCTGCTCGAGCTAGCTTCTAAAAATAGCAGGTGCGTCCATGCTGCCTGAGTACAATTGCATCTGAACCCCTAAGTACATAGTCAGATGGCTAGCCTGAGCGGCCACCCACGTTGTGGAATAGTATCAGCCTTATCACTAGATCTTATTTATACAATGGGTACCACAGTCCTGCTGTGAAAGTGGTATGGATGGAGAAAACAGTGATGTTTCTCCCTCCTCAACCCCCCACCCCCAATCACAAACTGCATTTTAAATCAAATATTATAGATTTTGATTCAAATCTGGGCTGAAAAATTAGCTTCTTTTCAACCTTCCACAATCTCTCCCCTCATTCCCTTTATAACTGATTTTCTTTTAGAAAAGTTGTTTCCTAAATGGGAGTTCTCCTCAGCTTTGTTGAGGAATCAGTACATTTTCTTAGTAAAGACTCCTTTTGGGACTTAACTCAAGAGGTGCGGCTTTGAGTCTTTGTGTTCCTTGTTCTCAGATATGTAACTGGGGAGGTAATATTATAGGAGGAACCAACATAAATTCATTTTCTGTTATGCCCAAGATGTTTCTTAATATAGTTCTAGTAAGTGTATGATCAGAGTGGATAAAAAACAATGATTAAAAAAAAAAATCAAAATTTTTTTTTTAATTTAAATCGGATTTTTTTATAAAATGCTTTTTGAGGGGGGGAAAAAAAACCCTATCTAAAGATACTTTTAATTAAGATCCATGATGAGATATCTTTGAGTTATAATGTAATAGGGATTATAAATTCTAATTCTATAGTATAAGACAATATATTCATGTAATGTTTAAGAAAAGTTTTGTAAAGGAGTTCCAATAGTTCATGGATTAGGGACCCAATGTTATGAGGTTTCACAGGCTTCTGTATAGATTATTTAGGTTAATCTTTCTATCTACCCAATGGGACTCGGTGCTCAGTCGAGAAGATACCATCAGAGATGCTTAGTTTTGCAGTTCTCAAACTGTGGATTTGTGTCTCCAGAGGTAACATGCTTGTTAACAGCAAAAATGGTTTTAAATAAATAAATAATATATAGAAGTGAGAAATAACTGACCTCAACTCTATTGTCCCTCTGCAAACTTGTGTATACAGAGTCAATCCCTTACCTCTCTCTAAAAGTGCAAAGTTTCAAAAAGTTTGCTGAATAGAAGATTGTTGGGGGCAGAATAGATCTGGACAAGGAGAAGAAGTCTGGAGATAAATGTGAGAAGCGAGGAACATATGCCTGTTTTATTAAAATATTATGTTTGCTGTTGAAGAAAAAAACCCAAAGTACTTAACGTTGTTGTTTTAGTTAAATAAAAATGTAAATGTCTGTCCGGTGATGTTCTCCTCCTAATACAGCATGGCAAGAAAATCCTCCAAATAGTAATGATTAACTTGTTGAATTGGAGATAGTTCACCTCCCAATGACTTCACAAATATCTCCTTGAATTACCTTTGGTAAATGAAATAGCCAATCATTCATTTTCTGATATAGCTGTAAAACTAATCTGAAAAGTTTTCAAAATAAATCACTGTTTAAAAATGTATAGCGTGTACCTTCTAAAAATGAAACCTACATCTATCTCTGAGTTGTGAAGAATATGTATTAAGGTTATATCAACCAACAAGAATGCACTTTTATGTAGAAAACCATGATTAAATCAAGTCTTCCTGATTAGTGATTTAAATCATGATTTAAATCAAATCCACCCTATGTATGATAAAGAACACCACAAACTGAGCACCTCCCATCCTGACTTTCCTGTAAAATGACAAAAGAAGAAAGAAGAACTCAGTCCTCTGAAGTTCTAAATACCCTCAGCTTACAAGGGGAGTTAGGATACCTCACAGGAAGCACTCTGCAGGATCAAGCCCTTTAATCTTCTTTGAAACCTGTTTAAAACATCATGGAAATTAGAACGGATAGTCTATTACTCACCACTTCTGTTTGTTGCTTTACATGACGTTCTCGATCTTCAGCAAATTTTTTCATTTCTCTGTTTCGGTGATTCTCAGCTTCTTTTACTTGAGTTATAAGCCCCATTTTTTCTTCCACCCATTTCTTTCTATCAGTTCTACACTTTTCTTCAATTTCCTGTGTTAAGTAATCAAAAATTTAAAGAGTCAGGTATAAATCTTTTCTTAGCCACGGAGAAAGCTCTCCAAGGTTAGGCGGATGTTAAATTGACAATCTTTGCATATTGTAGGGAGAACACCCAGTTTCATTTTTTTAGGACAATACAGACAAACCTAATAGTAAAACAAAGAAATATCAACCCACCAACTGGATACCAGCATATTCCTGAAATAAACTTTTTCTTTTATTTATAAAAATAGCACAAAGTTTCTAAAAAACGACTTTTGGAATGGTATGATGGGATAAACATTTGTGTTTTATGTACACTGCTGTAGATCAACTTTGGCTAATTATAGAATCATAAAAGACTAGAATTGGAAGAGACCTCAGGAGGTCATCTAGTCTAACCTTCTACTCAAAGCAGGACCAACCCCAACTAAATCATCCCAGCCAGGGCTTTGTCAAGTCGGGCCTTAAAAACCTCTAAGGATGGAGATTCCACCACGTCCCTAGCTAACCCTTTCAGTGCTTCACCACCCTCCTATTGAAATAGTTTTTCCTAATATCCAACCTAGACCTCCCCCACTGCAACTTGAGACCACTGCTCCTTGTTCTGTCATCAGCCATCACTGAGACCAGCCTAACTCCATCCTCTTTGGAACCCCCTTTCAGGTAGTTGAAGGCTGCTATCAAATCCCTCCTCACTCTTCCTTTCTGCAGACTAAATAAGCCCATTTCCCTCAGTTTATGAGGAGAGGCTAAAAGAACTGGGCTTATTTAATCGCAGGTACCAATCAATTTGTGCCAAAAATTTTGCCAGCAAGAACCCTTGTTCCTGTCCCTATCCCTTGAATTCCCTGCTCTGCCAGAGTGAACTGCAGCTGCATACTACTGCTCCCCCAGGGCAGAAGGGCAAAGAACACTATCCCCTATGACTAAAAAGGCAGAGGCACTGAGGGAAACTGACGAACATGTTTCATTTGAAGAATATCACTTCAGCCAACATAAACTTTGCCTCCTTTACCCTCAGAACCAAAATGACTGTCCACAAACCTCTTTGCAAGACATTCTCCCATATAACAGGACAGCAACTGACAGGACTGAACCAGCAACCCAGGAACCTACAGAAACCCAGGTCCACTAATTTCTCAGGAAGTCACATAATGTTATTTCTATCTTTCCTGCCAGATATAATTTTCCTCAGAACTAAGGTATTTGTAGAAACCAGGGTGCAAGTTGGATCCTAGAGCAAGGCAACTGATTGCATTTCTCAAGTATGCAGTATGGTTACTTGGCTGTCACAGCACAGACAGCCTTTGGGGCATGGGAAGCCCAAGGCCCTGGCTCTTTCCTCATCACCCACCTGGTTTTGGCAATGCATTCCTCTCTGTTTTAATTTTTTTTTTTTTAAAGAAGTTTCCTCTCCTGGCTCCTTGTGAAGACAGCACTGAAGATGTAAATCACATGGGCTGGAAGTCTATTACTGATTTTTCCTTATGTCACAGATTTGTGGTCCCATGGTCTGGTATTAAAGAACCTCTGAAATGAGAACTCCCAGTTTTGCAGACAAGCCCAGACCAATTTACAGCTGTGGGAGGTCATGCTGCCTGATCTTCCTCAAGCTCCCTTCCCAGAGAGCTGCCTGGTGCAGAACCAGCTCCTTTACCCAAGGAGTCAAACATAAGTCATCACCATAAGGGGGTGGATTTAAAGGGTCAGAAGACTTAGGCTAGGTCTACACTACCCCCCCCCTATCGAACTAAGATACGCAACTTCAGCTACGTGAATAACGTAGCTGAAGTCAAAGTACCTTAGTTCGAATGAAAAAGCACTTACCCGGGATCCACACGCGGCGCGCAGGCTCCCCCGTCGACTCCGCCTACTCCGTTCGTCGAGCTGGATTACCAGCGTCGACGACGGAGCACTTCCTGGTTCGATTTATCGCGTCTTGACAAGACGCGATAAATCGAACCCAGAACATCGATCGCGCACCTCCGACGGGACGCGTAAGTATAGACCTACCCAAAGTTAATTATTATAAAACAGTCTAATCTGATGGACTAAGCATGGGACAGAGCAGAGGTTCTAACTGCAGGTTTGGCATGGACACCTTCCATGGCCTTAAGCCTTTTTGGACTTGCATCCCTGTTAGAATTGAACATTATTCTGAACATTTCACATATCAAGTGTTAAATATTACCATCTATTAAGAGGATAGATTTTGTACTTTCTAAATAGTTGTGGTTATTAGAAACGTTATGAATAGGATGTGGGCAAATTGATGGAAGAAAATGGCAGGCAGAAAAGTAAAGAAAGTGTTCAAATGATTTAGTGATTTGGCCAGAGCCCAAAGAGAAACTGACTCTTTTGTGGAGACAGGATAAGAACTGGTTAGACATGTCATATATGCCGCACAGTCTTTAGCCGTTATGGAATGGTACTTCATCTTTCAGAAGGAAGTTCCTTTACTAGTGCGACTCAGTTCGCACACATACTTTTATAACATGCCCTACTTCTTTGGTGTAACAAGAAAGAGGTGATATAGCTACTTGTCTGCTTTAAACTGAATGCTCTGTGTTTAAAATTAAGTCACCAAATTTTACCTTAAGTCTTTCTTGCAGACTGATTAGTTCTCCACGAACTGCATCTATGTTTTTGTCCTCGTGTTTTTTTATTTGTTGTTGCCACTCGCTATTACTCTTCTTCAGCTCTTTATGTTTCTGCTTCCATTCTTCCAATTCTAGTCAGAATACAAGAAATAACGTGGTTTGCATCAATTTCAAATTTCTTACCACATTTACACCCTTCTTGTAGCACAGCTCCCATGTTTATCAGTCACAACTACTGCTGGAGCGAAGATATGGCAGAAATGCCACCATTAGGCCAAATCCTGCAGTCTTTAAACAAAACTCCAATGGTGTTTTGGATTTGGTCCAATATAATAGTTGCAAACTCAATGATAAAAACGGAGAATTGTTCCTAAGCATCTAAAAAGTATGCTTTTGCTCCTACTCTAGATAGGTAGTTTACCAGAAACTAATCTCCCAGTCTCTTCTAATTTGGCCTCTAGTACTTGATCTTGTTCCAGCTGAGTCTGTTCCTGTTCTTCTAATGTCAGCCGCATGTCTTCAATTATTTTCTCTTTTGCACGCAGATCTGAAGATTTAAAAATAGATTTAAAAAGGAGGCTCCTTTTTCTCCCCACCATTCTCCCCCAATTTAGTGTGCCCATTAAAAGCTGTTACAAAGTACAAGAACACATTTATGCTCTGATGGCCAGAGTTCTCAAACTTGGGTATCCCCACCACACAAGAGTACCAAAAACTAAAATCCAATCCACCAGCAGCAAAGGGCTTATCTATCCCAAAAGGAGATTTGGAGGAAGAGCATTTAGTTATTTGAAAGTTTCCTTGTGAGTGTCTTTTTCCAATACTATATGAGAGGGTAACCACTGCTCAACTGAGGTACATTCATCAAGGCTGCAACATGTAACTATCATTCAGGCTACGTTTCTGTCACAGATATTTCTAGTAAAAGTCAGGGACAGGTCACGGGCAATAATGAAAAATTCACGGAAGCCCTGACCTGTCCCTGACTTTTACCAAAAATACCCAAGACAAAATAGGTAGGCTGGGCAGCTGGGGAGCAGGAGGGCTGGGAGCTCCAGGGTCCCCCACTGCGGCTGGGAGCTGCCGGGGTTCCCCTGCCACCCACAGCAGCTGGCTGCTCCGGGGGTCCCTCTTCCCTCCCACAATGGCAGGGATCCCCCTTGCAGCCAGGGGCGGCTGGGAGCGGCGAGGGTCCCTCTTGCCACCCGTGGTGCATGGGAGCAGCAGGGATTCCTCCTGCTGCGGGGTCCCCCATGCTTTGCCTGAGGTGGCAGGGAGCGGCATGGGTCCCCACTGCCGCCTGGGGGGCCGTGAGCAGTGGGGACTCCCCCTGCCACGGGGTCCCCCATATCGCCTGCAGTGGCCGGGAGCCGCAGATCCCCCCTGCCTCCCGTGGTGGCCAGGAGCGACAGGGGAGCTGCAGGGCTCCCCCTTGCCCCCCGCAGCTCCCTGCCTCCGCAGGCGGCAGGGGACCCTGCAGCTCCCAGCCAGCGCTGACTGAAGTCACTGAGGTCTTTGGAAGTCACAGATTCCATGACCTCTGTGACTAAATCGCAGCCTTAACTATCATTAACCAGTCAGCATTTTAATCTTTGAGATTTTATTAAAATGGCAGCTCTCACACCTTCTCAGACTTTTAAAACGTTATAAGTGTGAGTATAGCAAACCCACAATTCTTTTTAGTTTTGAAGATAGAGTTTGGGATTTATATCCTTTGCGTCAACTTCTTGCTTTCTAATAGACCAACTGACATGGGCTAAACAAAACTGCAGCTCATTACCTGAATGTTTTAAATACTAGGTTTGGAATTTGTTCTATGGAAACAATATTTTTTAAAATGTGAATATATTAAAATCCTTTAAGAAAATTATTTACACAACAAGAACCCACTATGCTGCCATTTCATGACAGGATATGAACAAAAATGGCTATTGCTTACCTTTACATGCATTCTGGTATTGTTTCGAGATTTCTTCTATCTGCTCATTACCCAACAGTTCCTAAGTAGTACATCAAAAGGAAATTAATACTAATACGTTTGAAAACAAAGATTCACATTGGCATTTGGTAAGAGTCTAGAAAGTCTCACTCAGAGCTTTATTAAATAATGAGCTGATACTTAAAAGTGAAGAAATCTGGAATATGTAGCTTTTCCATCTACCAAAGAGGGGCATTCTCACAGCCAGTCTACTGGTGAAAAAGAGAAGGTGTAAACTGAGGCACTTCAACTATTTATCCAGATGCTTCAAGCCAGAATAAGAACATTTGCAGATCGGTCCTTGCCCATTTATCTTTATGTGTACTGGACACTCAGTTGTATCAAAGGCAATCTGATGAGGGACTATTATGAGGTCTTTTAAAATGTTCTTGTACATTAAGTTAATTTTAGCATAGTTAGTTCTATTTTACCCTATTTCCTGTGACTGCCTTACTGATTAGAAACCTTCTTATATCATTAGAAACTGATAATTAGCAAATGGAGGGCATATCAAGTCGTTTATAAAACTTAAGAACTTTTTAAAATACCTTTTTAAGTTTCTGGATCGTCCGCTGTTTCATATCTAGTTCCTCAGCAAACTGTTTTTTAGTTTTCTCATGTTCATTAACTTTGCTTTTCAGTAATTTCTCCTCTGAACGCATTGTACACACCTGCAAAGCAGTCCACGTTGTAAAAGGATAAGCAAAAGTCCACAATTAATTTTCCTATGTTTGTTTGGTTTTTAGATTTAGATGGCATAAATGAATTGTATTTACTAATAGCATTTAATATGTTTACATGACAATCTTTCAAATAATGAGATAATTCTCCATTATTCTGAAAAATGCAGGTGCAATATACTACATTTTCATCTTAACTAAGAAACGGGTCTGATCACTGAATGGGAAGATTTACTGTATTCAACAGATATCAATGCAGGCACCTTTGTCAAGTAAAAATTGCAGCTATCTGTATAAAACTAAGATGCTAATCTTTTAATTTTAAATGGTAGAGTTTAAAAAAAAGGTTTTGGTTGACATTTGATCTCAGGCCTTTCCTGACCCTTCACAAGTGGTTCAGCATTAAATACTTAGGATGCTGGTTAGATGAAGGACAAGAAGTGCAATTATCCTGGGCAGACAGCAATACATGTAATTAACCACTAGTGCAAGACTCCACACTTTAGCCTCTATTTAAAATCCAAAATGGCTATTGCTTGCAGTAAGCATTCCATTTTAATTATGCTACTGCTTGGTAGTTACATATTAGTCATTAATACAACAAGAAGTTATTCTCTTTCATTTCCTTTCACAGATCAATGGAATTTGTAACCTTCATTTTTAACCACGAGAGAAACAAAATTAGCACGCTCCCGTTTTGCTAAACCTTCACCTCCCCCCAAAAGGTCAATCAATGTGTTATCTTCATAGAGAGTCTGGTCTCCATCAGTCTAAGAAACAGAAAGTCCCAAAGTTAGTCCTGTAAAACAACATATTCCATAGTGACACATGATTAGATTAGTCTGGAAAGTTCTTCTCAGTAACCTGATTCTCCATTATTTTCAAGTCATCTTGAACCCATTGCAAACATACTACTAGCAAGAATATTTTTCCTTTTAACATCTACACATCAAAATATGAGTTACTGTAGTCTTCTCAGTAGTTTATAGGTTTTGTATCAATAATTTTCAGGTTCACTTTTACTCTAGGTTCAGAATTCTAAATCGAAAGACGTTAAAAATATTGTTTTAATATTAAATGCTTTAACAATTCATATAACCAAAGATATTTGAGAGAAAATATTTGATTAGCAGAGCTCTACATTTAATCTGCAAAAGAAACATGTTTCCTCTTATGATTACAGACCTCTTTCTGTACTTGCTCAATTTGTTTCTTAGCATCAGCTAGCTTTTCTTTCAGATCTGTATACTCCTCATCTTTCCTCTGACAATCCATTTCTAGCTGCTGTATGAAGGCAGAACTCTCAGAGAGTTCTTTATTTAACCTGGAGAAGGAAGGTGGGAAAGAGGAGGAAGGATTAAATATCATTAAGGAAGTTAAAAGAAACTATTATAGAGGAAGGAGTTATAAGCTGCAAAGTAATGTTTAAAAAAAACAAAGACACACCGAAGATTTTCAATTAAAGGACACATTTCTATGGTTTTACACTTTTTTTTTTAAACTCAAGAAGCCCTGAACTTTGGAACAAAGCTACCTTAGAGAGTTCCTTTAATGTTCCATAAATATAAATGCAAACAAAAACATATAAAATGGAACTTCTACTCTGTGATTTAATTAGGGAAGAGGCCTTTCAGCATTTTACAAACTTTGGGCTCAATTCTATCATCCTTACATTAAGTAGTACTTTATACTTCATAAGCCCCTTTGATTTAAATGGGACTATTTGATCAGTAAGGTGCTACTTACTCAACATGAGTAGACTCAGACTTGAAGGCCAGATAGGACAATCATGATCACATATTCTGACTTTCAGTACATTGCAGGCCACAGAACCTCACACACCCTCTCCTTTAATAGACCCCTAACCACTGGTTGAGTTACTGAATCCTCAAATCACGATTTAAAGACTTCAAGTTACAGAGAATCCACCATTTACTCTAGTTTAAACCTGCAAGTGACCAGTGCCCATAGTGCAGCGGAAGGTGAAAAATCACCAGGGTCTCTGCCAATCTGACCAAAAGGAAATTCCTTCCCAACCCCAAAAATGGCAGTCAGTTGGACAATGAGCATTTCAGCAAGAACCAATGGCCAAACACCTGGAAAAGAATTTTCTGTAATAACTCAGAGTCCTCCGCATCCAGTGTCTCATCACTGGCTTTTGGGGATATTTTCTATTAGCTGTCGCAGATCAGCTACATGCCACTATAGGCAGTCTCATCATACCATCCCGTCTATACATTTATCAAATTCAAGTCTTGAAGCCAGATAGGTTTTTGCCCCCATTGCTCCCCTTGGAAGGCTGTTCCAGAAATTCATTCCTCTGATGGTTAAAAGCTTTCATCTAATTTCAAGCCTAAACTTGTTGATGGACAGTTTATATCTATTTGTTCTTGGGTCCGCATTGTTGCTTCACTTAAATAACTTCTCTCCCTCCCTGGTATTTCTTCCTCTGATGAGTTTATATCTCCCTTCAACCTTCTTTTGGTGAAGCTAAACAAGCCAAGTTCTTTGAGTCTCCTCTCATAAGATTTTCCATTCCTCAGATTATCCTAGTAGCCCTTTTTTGCATCTGTTCCAGTTTGAATTCATCTGTCTTAAACATGGGAGATCACAGTTGCACACACTGTTCCAGATGAGGTCTCATCAGTGCTTTGTATAATGGTACTGACACTTCCCTGGCTCCATTGGAAATACCTGACCTGATGTGTCCTAGGATTGCATTAGCCTTTTTCACAGTCACATCACATTGACAGCTCATAGTTATCCTGTGATCAACCAATACACCCAGGTCTCTCTCCTCCTCTGGAGCTTCCAACTGGTAAGTCCCAAGCTTATAGCAAAAAATGTTGTTGTTTGCCCTAAGTGTAAGACTCCACACTTTGCACTATTAAATTTAATCCCATTTCTATTACTCCAGTTTTCAAGGTCATCCAGATCTTCTTGTATGATATTCTGGTCCTCCTCCATATTGGCAAGACCTCCCAACTTTGTGTCAACTGCGAATTTTATTAGCACACTCCCATTTTTTGTGCCAAGGTCATTAATAAAACTGTTAAATAAGATTGGTTCCCAAGACTGCTCCCTAAGGAACTTCACTAGTAACCTCCCTCCAGCCTAACAGTTCACCTTTCAGTATGACCTGTTGTAGTCTCCCCTTTACAAGTTTCTTATCCATCTTTCAATTCTCATATTAGTCCCCATCTTTTCCATTTCAATTAATAATTTCCCATGAGGAACTGTATCAAATGCCTTACTGAAATCCAAGTAGACTAGATCTACTGGATTTCCTTTGTCTAAAAAAAATCCAGTTATCTTCTCAAAGAAAGATCCAGTTGGTCTTGCACAATCTATCTTTTGTAAAACCATGTTGTATTTTATCCCAATTACTGTTTATCTCCTTAACTACTTTGTCTTTCAAAATTTGTTCCAAGATCTTGCATACAATTGAGGTCAAACTAACAGGTCTTTAGTTTCCCAGATTACATTTTTTCCACTTTCTTAATAATAGGTACTCTATTAACAATTCTCCAGCCATAGGTTATGACCCCCAAGTTTATGGATTCATTAAAAATCCTTGCTATTGGGTTTTCAATTTCATGTGCCAGTGTCTTTAAAATTCTTGGATGAAGATTATTCAGGCCCCCCAATTTGGTCACATTAAGATGTTTGAGTTTGACTTCCATATCCTCATTTCTATTAGCCACCCTGCCACTCCCCTAAAATCCTCATTACCCTTATTAAAAACTGAGACAAAGTATTTGTTTAGATTTTTGGGCCATGCCTAGATTATCTTTAATCACTGCATCCTCAGTGCTCAGCAGTCCCACTTCTTCTTTCCTTGCTTTCTTTTTATTATTATTAATGTACTTATTACTTATTTTATCTATTAGAACCTTTTACTATTGGTTATAATGTCCTTTGCAAGGTCCAACTCTGCTTGGCTTTTGGCAGTTCTCACTTTTTCCCTACACTGTCTGACCTCCAAGAGGTAGCTTTCCTTGTTGAACTATCCCAACTTCCATTCCTTGTAGGCTTTCTGCTTTCTCTTAATAACCTCTTTAAGATCCCTTCTCATCCAGCTTGGTCTGCAACCCTTCCCTACAAATATTTCCCCCTTGCTTGCGGATGCAGGCTTCAAATAGCTTCTGCAACTTTGACAGAGTAATTCCGAGCCTGCTCCACTTTCAGATCCTTGAGTTCTTCTATTCCAGTCCACTTCCCTAACTAATTCCCTTAATTTTTTAAAGTTTACCCTTTTGAAATCAAGACCCGTTGTAGATCTATTTTTGTTTATCCTTCTATTTAGTTTTAACTGAATTAGCTCATGTTCACTTGAACAAAGGTTGTTCCCTACAACCAGTTCTTCTATGAGGTACTCACTACTCACCAATATCATATCTAAAATGGAATCAACTCTTGTTGGTTTGGCAACTATTTGGTGAAGAAATCTGTCAGCTATCATCAAGGAAAATTTGGGCCCTACTATTAATAGCAGCACTTTTCCTTGAATCTATATCTGGGAGGTTAAAGACTCTCGTAATTCCCAGGAGTATTTATTTCATAAAAATATTTTTTACATGGCTTTACCCATATCCAGATTGGATCCTGGGGGGTCTGTACTATACTCCAAAAACAATCCCAGGTGAGCCTCTGGTAGCCTTCTTCCCCAAAGTCATTTTGATCCAAACAGACTGTTTTATGCATTCCATCACTTCTAATGTTTTTAGTGTACTTAATCATTAATATACAATGCTACTCCACCACCTTTACCATTATTTTGATCTTTCCTGAATAGCACCTACCCTTCAATACCTGTACTCTAGTCATAACTACTATTTTACTATGTTTCTGTTATCTCTATAATATTTGGATTCACTTCCTGCACAAGTAGTTCTAGTTCCTCCATTTTGTTACCCATTTGTTACACAGATGTTGCATTGGTGTACAAAAATCTTAGTTTTGTCTGCTTGGCTTTATCCAGATTCCTCACCCGATTAGGTACAGTCATTCTACTGCCACTATCGCCTACCTGTTAGCTTAATTGGAACTATCTCCTACACACTGCTGTTCCTTTCTCCATTGCTATATTCTCTTTCTTGATTTTCCTCCCAGTCAATATTCGAATCAGGTGTGGAGATTACATGAGCATCTCTCAACCTCCTCCCCCAGATTCCTAGTTTAAAGCTCTTTTAAAATCAGTTATGCTGACCTCCATCCCTGAAGTCCATTTCCCTCCCTACTCAGATGGGAAAGAACAGTCTGTGAAGGCCTCCCAGTGGTCAAACATTCCAAAGCCTTCCTTATAGCACCACTGCCTCAGCCATCTGAGGATTATCATAATTCTGTTTTACCTTTGTTCTCCTCCTCTAGGGTCAGGTAAAGGGGGTGCAATTATGCCTCAGGCTTGTTCCACTCTCCTACACTCATTTCCTTTTTACGTTTTCATACTACATCCATCACCAAGTTATCCAACTGTTTACCAAAAATTGCTGTTATCCTATAACAACTATTAACATTTTAATATTTTAGACCCAGGTCAAGAGTTATCTGCTTTAAAAAATGGCCACATATGAAGCTTCTGCTCCAACATTTCCACCTTCTACTCCAAAAAGGTTATCTGGTATCAGGATTTCTAACAGGTAGGCTTATATAAAAGTTTTTATTGCCTCTGTTTTCCATACGAGAAGTAAATAGTAGATGAATATTAATAGAGCTCCAAATGCAGAGGCCATTTTAACATAGGAACTACTTTAGTTCACTGAAAGATTGCACACAAGTGTAGTAATACAATAATTGGGTATACTCCACTGTACGGCATTAAACAAACTGATGCGGGAGACCCTAAACATACCAGGCTCCCATTATTCATATTCTGAGAGTACCTTAAACACAAGCTCTTTTCTAGAAGATACTTGAATCTGGTGGATAAAATGAATAAAATAAATACTCATGATTGTACCATATTTACTTAGCCTGAAAAATCATTAAGCATCTATGTCCATTTCACTAGTGGAGATATAATTTAGTTAGAAATACATGTGATAATTACGGCAAAAAGATGCATTATCATAAAGTGCAAAAAACCTGATCAGACTACTCTGACTTTTAGAGGGGGGGAAAAAAACCAGCTACCCCAAAAACCTAATTTACTGCATAAGGTAGGTACACTGTAGAAAATTTGGAGAAGTTAGAAATAGTTCCCTATTGAAAACAAGTTAGTACACCTAGTACGAGTATTACCTTGTAAAATGGATTGCTTTTACTGTTAATTACAAGTTTAATTGTAATGTCTACTGTAGTAAGAGGAGGCCCTGAAACATAAACTCTTGTATCAGAGGCCTAGCCTGAGGCCTGAAGCAGAGTACTTCTAAGCATTGCTAAGCAAAAGCTGGGCTGTGAGCCAGAGGCAGGTCCCACTCACAGAAGTTGGCAAGAAAAGGTTGTTAGAAGCACGTGCATATACACGCATAAGGGCTAACGAGAGGAACCTGTGCCAAGGCGGCATCAGAACACTCTGCAGACACAACAAGGAACGGGCAGGTGCATCTTAAAGACAGGGTCAAAAGGACAGCATGATGGATAGATTCGTTTGAACTATGATGAGTAATCTGTCCTGAACGGTATAAAAGTAGGTCCCGGAGCGCACATCTTTGTCCAGCCTAGGGGGCAGTGGAAAGTCCCGCCACTGACTGAGCTGTGTCCATTGCCAGGGAGCACAAATTCGTAGTATGCCCTGTAGAGTCTATAGAGGAACTATTACTGTACTTCGTTTGACAATAAACCTGGCTCTGGTTCCTTCGTATCTTACTAGAGTCTGTGGTCTTTGGGGTTTCTCTCGGGGTCTCCTGTGTTAGCTATCTGCGCAGAGCTGGGGCAGTACACAGAGGGAACACGCACGCAGCCGACTGTTGTCATCATCGAACAAGAGCGGAGCACCATACCGGTAGCTACCGACAACATCTACATTTGTACTTATGTTTCCTTCCATGTACTGATGCTACAGGTAGGAATTTACTTACTGGGTTTTATACATTATCAATATATACAATTAAACAAGTGAAAAAATAGCCAGTAATGTGTACAAATGATTTTCAAAGAGAAATTTTAGTATCTAAGCCACTTCTTAGCAGCTTAATCTGGATAAGTACCTGAGTATTAGTTGGAACTGAGCGAGTGCACATTCAAACTAGTCTCATCTTAGATTTCATCTCAAGTGTCTATTCAATGCTGTACTTACTGTTCTGTAATGTTTTTTAATTCTTCTTCTTCTCTCTCCTTTCCCTGACGTGAATGTTCAATAGTTTTCAAGTTATTCTTCAATTGTATGACATCCTCCTTCAGTTTTGTTTCCTGATCATTTAATTCTTGGATTTTTTTTTCTGAATTCATACATTTCTTTTCCAGGTCTTTCACATCCCTTTCCATCTTTAAAATGATAGATTCTTTTTCCTTAAGTATTTGTTCTAACCTGGCTGCATTGTCATCTTTAGCCCTATAAGCCTCCAAGAGGCTTTCAAGCTCTTTTATTTTCTCCTTGTGGCTGGCACTTTGTTTCTCAAGTTGGATAACTGTGCTTCTATCTTCAGCCACACGTTTTTCAGACTCACAGATTTTTTCCTGTAATTGTTCTTGTAACTGATTAACAAGGTTCTCCTTTTCCTTTATGGACAAATTACCCTGATTTGTAATGTCATCCAATTGTATTTTTAGTTGATTGTTCTCACTCTTAACCTCACTGATGCTCTTTTGTAAATTTTCAACTTGTTGAAGGAGTTCTTGGATCCGATTACTTTTTTGGGAAGAGGCCTTAATAATTTGCTTGCACTCTTTCCAAATGCCTTCAATACTGCAATGGAAAGAGCTCTCTCGCCTGACATCTGCAATATTCGATGTTTGGCATTCTGTGTTTAAGGAATATATTTGAATTTTCTCTGGTTTATCTTTTTGAGAATCTTCCAAAAAATCCTTTAGATTGACCAGATCAACATCTACAGTACAAGATTCTAAATCAAGTTTATGCAACTCATCTATCTTTGTCTGCATTGCTTTTATTTGTGACACTTTGACTATGATATTTTGACTAGACGCTTCTACTTCTTTAGTTAGTTGCTTAATCTTCTCCTCTTGCTCTTTATTTATAGCTTTCTGTGTGTCTAATTCAGAAGCTATTTTCCCATAACTAGTCTGACACTGCTGGAGTTCCTCACTCAAACCAGAAGCCCTTTCTTTTGAAGAAGATAGCTCCCGGCACAAGTTTGCCATCTGTCTACTGAACCCTTCTTTTTCCCTTTTTTCATTTGTAAGTTCTTCTTTGAGTATAGCTAATTGACAGTCTAGGGATTCACTTCTTTCCTGTAATGCGAGTATTACTGCCTCTTTTTCTAAAATGTTTTGTTGCATTTCTTCAATTTTCTTTTGCTCTACTGCATCACCTTTACATGCACTTCTAATGGACCCTATAAAAAGAAAAATAAGTATCACTGTATTGCTCTTGAAAACAAAAATATTAATAAATTATACATACCAAGAAGTAATTTTCAAAACTCTGTGGGAGATTTTGGCTGGTTTAGTAAACCTTCAATCCTCACATTATGCAATATTTTGAAGTTTGGCCTTTAAAAGTGATCCCAAAACCGGGAAGCTACATGTTTGAACAGTACTGCAGATAGTATCTGCCTTAGACTTCCAGACAGGGTGTGCATTGTCTAGACTTTCAGTAAGCCAGAATGTGAATGGCTTGGCACAGATTTGTGCTCTGTTCAGGTTCCAAATCTGCTGCAGTGATGGCAAAACTTTTGAGATGGCTAATGCACAAAAATAACTACCTGACACTCAACCATCCCCCATTTCCCACCTTAGCTGGTCCAACAATCATACATCCTACAGATGCGCCCATCTGCCAGTTGCAGAGAGAAATTAGGAGTTTGCTGGATTGCGTAAACTTTCCACAGCTCTGGCACAAGCAACTGTCTGCTGCATCTTTAAGTGGCACCTAATGCCTTTCCACCTCGTGCTGCAGGTTTCCCTTCCCAAATCTGCTTCTGATTTGACACAATGGCAGCTGAAGGGTTAGTAGAGAAGGTATATTGGGAAGTCAAATTTGTGTGCAGATGGAAGTAGAGAAAGGAAGTCAAAAAGTAAAACAGATTTCTGCACTGCCCTCCACACAAAAGTGTGAAGAAATACCCCTGAAGACCAAGGGTACATCCATACTTACCGGCTGGTTCGGCAGCAAGCAATCGATCTTCTGGGATCGATTTATCGTGTCTTATCTAGACGCGATAAATCGATCCCGGAAGTGCTCGCCATCGACGCCGGTAATCCTGCTCCGCGAGAGTAGGCGGAGTCGACGGGGGAGCCTGCCTGCCGCGTGTGGACCCGCGGTAAGTACCTTTTAGTTCGAACTAAGATACTTCGACTTCAGCTATGTTATTCACGTAGCTGAAGTTGCGTATCTTAGTTTGAACTGGGGGGTTAGTGTGGACCAAGCCAAAGTGTTGAGAGTTTGGAGACTCAAAAAATGTCAAGGGTACACACAGCTCTCAACACACACACAGAGTCTAAACTCCACCTTGAAAAAGTTATTGTTTTTATTACACTAAGGCTGATTAACTCTGAGCAACTGCAACTCCCATTGATATCAGCTAGAATCACTTCTGAAAAATTGGGAAAATTTTCTAGTGCAATCACACACAATGCAGTGTTGGGGAGTAATACCTTGGTCAAATACATATGCTTATTGCAAATGTTAATTTAGACTTAGAAATTGGCAGGGAAAAGTGTGTTTTTACAGCATATAAAATGTGTAGAAAATGGTGCAGTTTGCAAACACAGTAAGTTGTAGGTTTGCACAACTACCATTTGAATACTTTGTAAATTTACAGCAGTACACCTTGAGGAGATACTTCTGAACTAGCAGTGTGTGTAGACACACAGGTGGAAGTAACTTCCATGTGCTAAGTTGAAGCAGCATTGATAAAGTGATGAGTATTGTGCAATTTGTGCATATCTATGGCAAATAATCCATTGACCCAAGACTGGTTTATTATAGAAGCCTTAATAAGTTTAGTTAGCCACCTTTAATAAAAAAAAAAGCTTGCGGGGGGTCCATTTCCTCTTTTCCCCCCATAAATTTAGAATCTACCCCACCAAAAATTACTCCTGCATGAGGGATAGGATAAGCTAGCAAAATCTTTACTAACAGAAGTGTAATGGCTTTAGAGTCAGACCTCACAAGTCAGCAGTGGATAGAAACCAGCATTAGAAACACTGCAAAAGGGAAATAACAGGAAACTGGCTGAGACCCAACACTCTTTCCTTGACTGGGCCCACAAACCAGACTTTTATATAAAAACCATCATGTATTCTCTATATTAAGTTATGTAATAAAATCATGCTGCTGACACAAAGAAAGGTGTATATGGCTTATGTTCTGTGAATGGAATGGATACTAGAAAAGGTGTAGTCTGACACCCACAGTATTACTGTGACAGTTTTGTAGGTTGGAGAAAGACCTAGAATCAATTCCAAATATTTTAGGTGCTTTATAATTGACAGCCAAGAGCATTTGGGGAACTTTGTTTATATTGCTGTGATGGGGTACGACTTCCAATTTAGACAGCCCACCTGGGTTTAGGGAATTTCTTAAGATTTTCTCTTTTACTATAGCAAAGGCTGAAGGATAGTTAAAACTAAAATTTGTTTTTCACCCTAAGTCTTTGTTGCTAAAATTAACATTCTCTCTCTGTGAAAAGGTGATTTCTTTTAAGCAGAGTTTGAAGAAGATACATTTGGTAATTTTTGAGTTATGTGCTTAAGGGGAAGCAAAAATTCTCCAAACACTTTTTCCAGGCAGTCAACCAACTGACCTTCAAGATTTGACTGAGTGCTCTTTAAAGAGAGTACCCAAGACTAAGTTTTATGTTTTGAAAAGTTTGCATTTCCTGACTGCACAACTGTAACAGTAGCATTAATGTATCACTTTGCATTCTATCTAGTTTCCTGTTCAATGCTTAAAAATAGTATTTACAAACTACCATCAGGCATGAATACCAAGATCTGAGCAGGTATCAGATACACTCTGCTTTAGCAAGGGGTTTAATGTCTGCTTAATTTTGTCATCACCGTCTCCCCTGTTGGCATTTACATGAGTTTCTCCATAAGGTGGTTACATGCAGACCCAATATTGGCCCTAACCAACATGTGTCAAAGTCTTCACAGGCATATCAGTTCCTTCTCTTGTTAGAAAAAGCAGCATCAGCAGCTTGCTCACCTGCTATGCCCTAGACCTATGGAACTTGCTATACCACTCCTCCTTTGTTTAACATGGCGCTGAAGGGAGTGCCCTTCAACAGCTGTTACTTCTCAACCCCATGGTGGGGGCTGGGCTACCTGCACCTCCATGTTTTGCTTTCCATTTTACCACCAGATGGCTTTCCTGATCCCAAAGCAGAGGCTAGGTAGCTTTAATCCATCTCCACTTGTTAACTTGGGAAACTTTATCTCCTTATTGAGGGAAGGAGGGAGGAAAAAGCCTCTAGACTGTCCCATTGCCTTCCCTGGATTGTTTGGGTCAACATAGTCCTGGTCAACATATTCCTATCTGCAATCCCCACTCAGGTTGCATAGATGCTACACCTATTATTTGAGGCCCCCTTAGCTTCTGGGGAGGCACCTACATGATCCTTGTCAGTGAGAGGCCAAGCAAGGTCACAGTTCAAGCAAGGGAAGCAGGGAGATTTCAAAGCTGCAGACACTGAACAGCTATATAGATGCATGTCATACAGGACTGGAATGCCTACTTAATGCAGTTTCTACCAGTAAAGAGAGGTTTATGAGAAACACTAGATCTCAAAATGAATTTGAGTTTTACTATTATCAGCTTTGCATATTATATATAGATTTTAGCATGCAGCGTTTACATGTTTCTATACACTGAGCTAATGAAAGACCTTGCACCGCAGTATGTAGGTGCTGTACACTCTGTATGACAGAAAAGATCATAGACCGCATTGACACTTCTTCAGACAGTTTTAAAAAGAGCTTAGGCAAGAAAATGGTAAGAATGTTTAAGAAGGTTAACAGCAAACTTGGCAGAAAAACAGCAGTTAAACATGCCAGTTATAGGCAAAGTCCACTTTAACAGAAATATATTTTCTACATCAGAATTTGCAAATGTATTAGCAGACATAGCAAAGGGGAAGCAAGACATCTAAAAGCAGTTTTTATTTTAAGAATTTAGAGGCCGCACACAAGACAATGAAAATAAACAGTTACTTCCATTTAGCATTTAATGTTGCTGACTTTCTTCTCCTCAGACGATAAAGTTTACGAACTGTGAGTTTTTGCTTTTGTTCTGGCTTTGGAATCAGATTTTTTCGGAAGGCTCCCTGTTCAGCTGTGGTAGAAATGGTACCTTTCTTTGTAGGTGGCTCTTCCTCTTGGGTAGGCTTACTTTCAAAACAGCGTTTTTTTCCTACATCCAACACATGCTTCACACTTTCACTAGACTGAGTGCCTTCTATTTTCTCATTGCTGTTCTCCTTTGCCATTTGTCTTTTAATAGTAGTTACAGTGTTGTCCTAGGTTTAAATACAAATTAGTTACCACCTGCCATTATACAAAACAAGCAGCCAACATGTTACAAGCAATAAATAATCTCAGTTTAATATGAACACAAAAAGTTAGACAAATAGCCATATAACACCTTCCTACAAGGATTTTTGTTGGAAAAAAAAAAAAAAGTCAGCTGTAGACTGCCTTTTCTGTGGACAATAAAGAGGTGTACAATGCTTTGGAGTATAGAACATAGCACAAAGGGAAAGAAAAGAAAAAGCACTATACAGATAATATTCATGAGTCAGAGGGATTATGTATCCCATCGAGAGAACAGTAATATGTGCCAATAGCTACAGAAACTGTTACTTCCTTCAGAAAGCATTTGGGTGACTTCTACAAAAAACATTTATTTATTTTTTTTTACACTTTTTCTCATCTTCTCAAAAGTGAAAGTTCCTAGTAACAGCCTTAACTCTTCCTCCCATCAACACTACTTTATGTACTTGCTAATTAGGTTAGAAGTGCCCATGATAAATATTAAGCCCAAAGGATAGGTTGGCAAATGCTTTAATTTCTGCTATGGACTATAAATTTGACCAAATATTAAGGTTTTTGCATGCACAAGACCAGGCTGGCCAGATAGATAAGGCAGGACAACATGTCTGTCTACTAAAAAACCACCATGTGGTTATAGCACTTCATCTTCACACTATCACAGGGGTCCTCAAACTGGGGGTCGTGAGCCCTCAGGGGTCATGAGGTTATTATGTGGGAGGTCGTGAGCTGTCAGCCTCCACCCTAAACCCCACTTTGCCTCCAGCATTTATAATGGTGTTAAATATATATTAAAAAAGTGTTTTTAATTTATAGGGGGTGGGAAATCACACTCAGAGGCTTGCTATGTGAAAGGGGTCACTAGTACAAAGTTTGAGAATCACTGCACTACCATGTCATTAAATAAGACTGGTAGACCGAGTTAAGGTTTGTTCTTTTGGATTTTTTGTAGTTCTACACCTGTAGATCAGTCAGGTGTGAAAGCAAGGTATGGACAGTTCGCTTCGGGGAAATTAATTGGAGAATGAGGAAATGACAGGAGCCATATCTTGTATAACCCTAAGAAGTTTTGGAGTATCGGTACAGCCCTCAACAGTGGTTGCACTACTGAAAAACTGAAGGGCAGGAATAAGATGAGTTAATGTTAATTTGCATCCCCTAATGTACTGTACGGAATAAATCAGAGTATAGAGCTTGTAGAAAAAGTGGATGCATTTAAATAATATAGCTGCAAACATAAGATCATTTTTACATGCCAATGGTATTTCTCTAGAACATTGTTTCAGGCTTGTTGACACTTACTGGACTTTGATGCACACACTAAGTCACTACCACCAATGTACTTATAGGCCCATACTGTCCCAAAGGTTTTCAGTGGTTACAACCATTGTACATCGCTACTAAGTCAGTCAACCATTTCAAAGGCAGGGAAGAAAAGAAAGAATGGAGGGATGGTGATCAGGATCTCTCTGGAATACCTGCTGTGTCTCCAAATATTTCTGACCTCCTCTACTCCTGCTTCCTCCACCTCCATGCCCCCACTAAAACTTGGTGCACAGTGTAACAATGTCTTTCTCCCCCACACCATAATCAAAAAGAACCACCGTGAAGGTGTTGGGGGGCTGCTGCTTTCCATCTGTCTCCAACTCATTTCCTATTATGTGCTTTTTCCTCTGAATTGCTCACCAAAGTCTCCTTTAAATAATCTACTGCTCCCCCTCCCAAGGCTTTATTTCTTCTTTATTTCAGTCTCCCATTTATTCGGACTTTCATACCATAATTCTAGCCTCCTGCCCACCACTTCTTTCCATCTTCAACTGTAGATTCATTCTCCCAAATAAAATGGCCACTCCGCAGACCTATCCCTCGACCATCTTGGCCAATAGCCATTGATGGACCTATCCTCCATGAACTTCTGTAATTCTTTTTTGAAGCCAGTTATACTTTTGGCCTTCATTGCATCCCCTGGTAACAAAGTTCCACAAGTTGACTGTACGTTGCGTGAAGAAATACTTCCTTTTGTTTTAAACTTACCGCTTATTACTTTCATTGGGTGACGCTTGGTTTGTGTGTTATGTGAAGGGGTAAATAACTTCACTACTCACTTTCTCCACACTATTTGTGATTTTATGGACCTCTACCATATCCCCTCTTATTTGTCTTTTTTCTAAACGGAACAATCCCAATCTTTTTAATCTCTCCTGATTATGAAAGCTCTTCCATACCCCTAATCATTCTTGTTCCCCTTCTCTGTACATTTTCCATTTCTAATACATCTTTTTTAGGATTGGGCAACCAGAACTGCACTCAGTATTCAAGGTGTGGGCGTACTATGGATTTATATAGTGGCATTAGGATATATATTTACCGTCTTATTTAGCCCTTTGCTAATGGTGCCTAAGACTGTCAGCTTTTTTGACTGCCGCTGGACATTGTGGATAGTTCTTTGAAAACATCCGCTCAGCGACTCCAAGATTTCTTTCTTGAGTGGTAACAGCTAATTTAGACCCCATCATTTTGTATGTGTAGTCAGGATTATGTTTTCCAATGTGCATTACTTTGCATTTATCAACACTGAATTTCATCTGCCATTTTGTTGCCCAATCACCCAGTTTTGTGAGATCCTTTTGTAAGTCCAAAGAAGACTGTGAAGAGTTAACTATCTTGAGTAAAAAAAATGTATTGTCTGCAAACATTGCCACCTCACTGTTTGCCCCCCTTTCTCCAGACCCTTTATGAATATGTTGAATAGCACTGGTCCCCCTACAGATCCTTGGGGGACACCGCTATTTACCTCTCTCCATTTTGAGGTCCGATAATTTCTTCCTACCCTGTTTCCCATCTTTTAACCAGTTATTACAAGCACTAAAGTCAATGCAAGTTTTGTACATTTTAAGAAATGAAGAGCCGAAAACTTACGTAGTCTTTTACTGTAGTTTCTAAATGGGATATTAAGGCCTGTAGTCTACTTATAACATTGTCTTTTTGCTCCACAATGTGCATTAGCTCTTGAATCCGCTTATTCTGTGTCGTCATTTTCTTTGAGAAAAGAAAGTTACATTTTTACTAGGTTTTAGATAACAGGAATGCATTGTAACTAGGGCTATGGATTAATCACCGTTAATTCACGTCATTAATTTTTGAGTCAATCATGATTAATTGCAATTTTAAAATCACACTGTTAAACAATAGAATACCAATTGAAATGTATTAAAGATTTTGGATGTTTTTCTACATTTTCATATATATTATTATATTGTATGTTGTAACTGAAATACAAGTATATATTATTTTATTTAAAAAAATTCACTGTAAAAATAAGAAATGCTACTGTTCAATTAACCTCAAACAAGTACCATAGTGCAATCTTTGTCGTGAAAGTGCAATTTACAAATGCAGATTTTTGTGTTTGTTACATAACTGCACTCAAAAACAAAACAATGTAAAACATCAGAGCCTACAAGTTCACTCAGTCCTACTTCTTGTTCAGCCAATCGCAAAGACAAACAAGTTTGTTTAAATTTACAGGAGAATGCTTCCCTCTTCTTATTTACAATGTCACCAGAAATCGAGAACACTTTTTCATGGCACTTTTGTAGCCGGCATTGCAAGGTATTTACGTGTCAGATACGCTAAACATTCGTATGCCCCTTCATGCTTCGGCCACCATTCCAGAGGATATCCTTCGTGATGCTCATTAAAAATATAATGCGTAAATTAAATTTGTGACAGCTCCTTGGGGGAGAATTGTAGGTCTCCGGCTCTGTTCTTTCCTGAATTCTGCCATATATTTCATGTTGCAGCAATCTCGGATGATGACCCAGCACATTGTTCATTTTAAGAACACTACCACTGCGGATTTGACAAAACGCAAAGAAGGTACCAATGTGAGATTTCTAAAGATAGCTACAGCACTCAATCCAAGGTTTAAGAATCTGAATTGCCTTCCAAAATCTAAGAGGGACAAGATGTGGAGCATGCTTTCAGAAGTCTTAAGAGCAACACTCCAATGCAGAAACTACAGAACCTGAACCACCAAAAAAGAAAATCAACCTTCTGCTAGTAGCATCTGACTCAGATAATAAAAATGAACATGCGTCAATCCACACTGCTTTGGATTGTTATTGAGCAGAACCAGTCATCAGCATGGACGCATGTCCCCTGGAATGGTGGTAGAAGAATGAAGGGACATATGAATTTTTAGCGCATCTGTCATGTAAATATCTTGCTATGCTAGCTACAACAGCGCCAAGTGAACGCCTGTCCTCACTTTCAGGTAACATTGTAAACAAGAAGCGGGCAGCATTATCTCTTGCAAATGTAAACAGATTTGTTTGTCTGAGCGATTGCTGATGGAGGGGCTGCCAGGCATGGACAAAAGCAGGCGGCCAAACGACGTTATAGTGGAGTATTACACAACTTTAAACGAGCATGTTCTGGAATGGAGCAGGGATGTAACATCGAAACAACGTTAAGCGACAGGCTGTTAAGTGGGGGAGAGAGATGTTAAGTCTGCAGAAAAGAAGAATATAGGGGGATTTGATAGCTGCTTTCAGCTACTTGAAAGGAGGTTCCCAAAGAGGATGGATCTAGACTGTTCTCGGTGGTTCCAGATGACAGAACAAGGAGCAATGGTCTCAAGTTGCAGTAGGGAAGGGTTAGGTTGGATATTAGGAAACACTATTTCACTGGGAGGGTGAAGCAGCGCTGGAATGGATTACCTAGGGAGGTGGTGGAATCTCCTGCCTTACAGGTTTTTAAGGTCAGGCTTGACAAAGCCCTGGCTGGGATGATTTATTTGGGGATTGGTCCTGCTTTGAGCAGGGGGTTGGACTAGATGACCTGCTGAGGTCCCTTCCAACCCTAATATTCTACGATTCTAAAATAGGACTGAGTGGCCCTGTAGGCTCAAATTTTAAAATGCAGATTTTTTTGTACATAATTCTACATTTGTAAGTTCAACTTTCACGATAAAGAGATTGCACTACAGTCCTTGTATTAGGTGAATTGAAATATATTTTAATTTTTTTTTTTACAGTGCAAATACTTGTTATCCAAAATAAATATAAAGTGAGCACTGTACACTTTGTATTCTGTGTTGTAATTGAAATCAATATATTTGAAAATGTAGAAAACATCCAAAAATATTTATATAAATAGTATTCTATTGTCTAACAGCGCAATTAATTGTGATTAATTTTTTTAATCTCTTGACAGCCCTAATTATAACATGACTTCAAATCGTTTGCACTCAAACACACAATGAGACACAAACCATAATAGTGCTAGGTCTATTCAGTTAATATCACTATGAAATTAGACATTAAGCTATTGTAATTTTGTATGAATAATTAAAGCAGATGTAAGTTTTAGTGAATTTATTTCTCTTAAAAAAAGAGAGTTACCTCAGTAGCTTCTTCAAGTTGTTGAGCAGATTCACTTATTTTAATCACTTGCATTTCAAGCTCTGTAATCAAATAGAGAAACTGGTTTGCATTACATAGATTGCATTTTTATAATCTGAGTCAGATGCCACTAGTTCATTCAGTAAGTTGGGGAAGTCTTTCTATAATAAGGTTTTAGTCATTTGCCAGTATTTGAGATACATTGAGACTATTATCCCCAGTTTGATTTAGCAGTCTAAAATTTTATTTTTAAAGGAATAATTTAAATAGTTTGGAAAAATAAATGCATATATTTCAACCAAAGCGATCCAATAATTGCACTTTAAGCGAAAGAGTGGCTTCTTCCTGTAAGCCTGCTTACAGAGTCCTGCTCAACGCAATAACTTTAATATTAGAGACCTTAATACATTAATGAGGATTGAGATTTTTTTCCACTCCCAATACAGGAAAGCTACCTCTCCACCATACCCACAAGTGGGTAAGTGAAGGAAATCCAGACGCATGTCACACACACCTTTCAGTTCTGGAAATAGGACACAATAATAGAGCCTGGAGTCAGCTTAAATAAGCCCACTACTCATTTAGGTGTGTCCTGAGATACTGATTCACTTGCTTATTTGTTTTTCCAGCCTCTAACCTGTTAGAAAAGTTTCAATTATTCCAAGTGTGCTGGAAATACATGACACATGCTCGTGCAAGCTAGATGGGAACAGAAGTTGTGTCGTCTTCCCTCCACCCCTCCCTTTTTCTTTTTTCTTTTTTTTTTTTATTAATAAGGACCAAGTTATAAATTTCCACAGATTTCCTCTATTTTGATGCAACCAACAGGAACACAAGCTCCTTCACAAGCATAGATTTTAGGACAGATATCTGAATCCACAATTTAAAAAAATGTTGTAAGAGAAAGAACCACCTCAATATTGAAACCAATGTCTTTTCACCCTCTTCCTCACAGCTCAGCTTTTCTATCTTGATTAATCAGGTTGACTAAACAATGGAAAGGTTTTTATAAAACTTCTCCAATCTCCTCCCTCCTTAATGTGGTTCCATTTTTTAAATTAAGTTTACAACATAGCCTTTTCGGTTTTTAACATTTAGTGCCTCTGCAGAGTGAGCCTATTGGAAAAAAATGCTATTCTATGTTGATCAGAGTCCTCTTGGTACTCATTGCAAGATTTAGAATTTACAATAGTTGGATGTAAATGTAGAAAGTCCTCCTGAAAGTTCTGAGTGTTAGTGGGAAGGTAAGTCATATGTAAACCCTGACGTGACGCTCCATATTCTTTACAGAAATGTGCTTATTGTATAAATGTGCCATAAATAAGATATATTTTATGGAAGAGGGCTCATGTAAGGTATCATTGGAAAGGTTATGATTTACTGGATGTGATTATCCAATTTATATGCATGTATCATTTCTGTATCTGGAGTTAGGAATATTGACTATAACAATTACAACTGTGGTTATATTTGGAGATGCCCACTAGACAATAAGCAAACAGCCTTATTAGGCCATTAGGAAAAAGACAGTGAGTCTTTGAAGATGTGGATCCCTCATCTTCCGGAAGTTCCTTCCTGTGGACATTGCAAATAAACCTGGTTTCATGGTTGCTTTGACACTGCAAGGTCAGGTGATAATGTCACTTGATAAAAAGTACCACCTTTGACACTGCTGGTACCTTTCCACTGGAAACAAAGGCTTCTCGCCTTATGTAAATTCTATTTAAGGCTGAGGAGACAAGCAGGACTCTTCTCCATTGCCTTCCTGCACAAGAAAGAAAGAGTTGAAAATACCCAAATAAACAAAAGAACTGAGCTGAGGGAAAGGCAAGGGCTTAGTCCAGACTAAGACAGGAGCCTAGTCTATAAAGAGAAAAAATTGGAACTCTAAGCTACAGAAACTCTGCAACTTGCCTAAAAACATTTAGGGTGAGAAATTACATTTTGTAACCTGTTTCTTGAGTGTATTAAGTCTAGTTTGCGTGTTTTGTTTTATTTGCTCAGTAATCTGCTTTGTTCTGTTTGCTATCCCTTATCACTTAAAATCTACCTTTTATAGTTAATAAACTTGTTTTTATTGGTTATAAAACCCAATTCGTGAAATTTATCACGGGGGAGGAGGCAGGGGGCAAGAAGTTGTGCATATATTCCTCCACATTGAGGGAGGGGGCAAATTTATGAACTTATGCTGTATAGATTTCTCTACAGCACAAGCCAATACTATTTTGGGTGTACTTTCCAGAGGGGAGCTGCACTTGAGTGCTGGGCGATTTCCTAGCTAAATCTTCCCATAAAGCGCTGCTTGCAGACTCTCTGCAATTCTACAACTGGTGCATCCCTACCTGTGAGTGCATGTCCAGAGAGCCTGATTCAGCAAAACAGGGAGAGGGAGCCCAAGCTAGTGGAGCAGGCAGGCTCAGTGAAACCCCAGTACATCAAGTAGCATCCCGGATGGGGGGGGGGGGGTTCATATGGCAACCTCCAGCCAACCAACCAAGAAATTGATTGTTGCATAAAAGGAAAAAAACCTGAAGTTCCAGAAGATGCTTTAGGACTGTGTTAAGTTATTTTAGCAAGTTTTAAATATGGCGCTGAACTGTCATCAGTTTAGGATGGTTGTACCTGTTCTGATTTTTCATTTTAGCTGTCGGAGCAAGTGGCAGAGTACTAAGTACTTACTCTGTATCATGGATAGCATCTTCAGCAACTTGGACATAATATTCTATGGTTTTCTTTTTAGACATAGAATTAATAGGTTGTAGTCTACTTAGTTCTTTTTGTGGCATGCTTGTAGCCATTATTAGACTCTGGGGGGAATTCTGTGCTACTGCGCGTACATAATTAATGAGCCGCACATACTTTGACTGAAATGTTGCTGCAGTTCTGCCTTTTACCCATGAGAGGGCGCTGTTGCGATAGAACAAAGCAGCAGCTCATGGCCAGCAAGGGAAGAGAAAGCCTGCCTTCTTCACAGCGGGCCAGGTCAGGAGCTATGGGGAGACAGACAGCGTGGGATGCTGGGGGGGGCGGGGTCAGACAGAGGCTCATAAGGGCTAGTGGGAGAGGACAGACTGGGGGCAGGGGCTGAATGGGAGTGGCGGCACAGGGCCATGGGGGGAGGGAGAGAGAGAGGGAGGTACAGGGCTACATGATAATGGAGGAGTGGGTGCAGAGCTACATGGGGACAGGGAGGTAGAGAGTCACACGGGGTGGGGGTGTGAGTGGGGGTGGAGGGACACATCAATGGGGGTGCAAGGACACATGGGGGTGCAGGAACACATGGGGACAGGGGCAGATGTGCCTGACTGAATGGGAGAGGCTAGGGGTCAGCCAGGGTCTGCATGGAGATGTTCCCTAACAATCCCTCCTGCCCCCTCAAAAAAATCTGTTCCATACTTTTCCCATCCATACCCAACAACCTTCCAAGTTTGCACTCAGACTCCTTCCCAACCATTTACTTCCCTCTCCCTCAGCTCCTCCATTAACCCTGACTCCACCAAGCCTTTGCACTGCTTCCGAGGGTGCAGGAAATTCGGTTCTGTATTGTAGTTTAAATGAATTATTACTCATGAGTTCTGTATTAATATGCCTAGTAAGGAATCTATTTGTCAAAAAACATTTCCTGAATCTTTTGTTGTCTGTATTGTTACAGACATACTTGCTGACATGTATTTTAAAATAAATGAACAAAAATAATTGAAACTGGTGTGATTATATGGTGTTATTTTGACAAATAAAAAAATGCAGAATTTTCAAATAGTGTGAGCAGAATTTTTAGGCACAGAATTTCCCCAGGAGTAATTATATTCCTCATTTTCAATCAATGTCAATTTAGTTCTTCCTTTAAAATTTTAATTTACTGCTTCCCTTTGCACCAGTCAGCAACAGACCTGCAAGCTCAAATATGTCTGCTTTGGCATATTTGGGGCAAAATGCTCTAAATTGCTCATGATGTGCCACACTGCAGGCGATAGCATAAACAAACAAGCAAACAAAAAAAAGATTACAACTTTAAGTCTTTGCATCCCAACTTTGTGGCAATTCTTGATTGCTCTTGCCATTTTGGGAATGTTGAATGCTGGTGAAAAATATCACATAACTGGGACAGAAAAATCAAACACTACATCAACATTTCAATGATAAATTGTAGCAATGAGAAAATCTCTACCGGGCATATTGATCTTTAATCCAAGGTAATCTCTTTTTCTGTACTTTGTTCAGAGGATTTGTATCGTTTTGGCTAACAGCTATTTGTTTCAATGTTTTATTTTGCATTGTTTAAGGGTAGGTCTATACTTACGCGTCCGGTCGGAGGCGCGCAATCGATGTTCTGGGTTCGATTTATCACGTCTTGTCAAGACGCGATAAATCGAACCAGGAAGTGCTCCGTCGTCGACGCTGGTAATCCAGCTCGACGAACGGAGTAGGCGGAGTCGACGGGGGAGCCTGCGCGCCGCGTGTGGACCCCGGGTAAGTGCTTTTTCATTCGAACTAAGGTACTTCGACTTCAGCTACGTTATTCACGTAGCTGAAGTTGCGTATCTTAGTTCGACAGGGGGGGGTAGTGTAGACCTGGCCTAAGACTATGTAATCACGTGTTTCCAATCACATTCAACTTTAGACATGTTGAATTAGTAGTTCACACACGGATATCTAGTAATCATAAAATATTAATAATTGGTTTCCAGTATATAATCCACAGTTTTCATATTTACTAGTTAGAATGAGAAAGTAGTGAATTCACACTAAGAACTGAGAAGATAAGCTAACCAGATTTATCATTAATATAGGTCCTACATATATTCTAGAAGCTTCTAGAATTTAGCAAATCAATTCCCCAACAGTTTATAAACTCCATGTCTTCAGCATTCAGTGAGTTGATTCCACCCACTAGCCAGTCACTCCACTCATTACTGTTTTTCCTCTAAAACTTTTGTTTCCCAACAGCAGGCATGTGCTCAAGGTGCCTTTTTTGGAGGGTGGGGGTGGGGGAGTGGAGTAATTTTTTTTCCATTCAGACTAAAATTAGAGTCCATTTCAGAGAAGCCAAAAATCCTCTCAAAAATATTGTGGTCAAGTAATTACTTGTAGGAAAAAGGAGAAAAAAAAAAAAAAAAAAAAAAAAAAAAAACCTCAACGTGATAAATTTAAAACCCACTAGGATTTTCTGGAATAAATGTTTACGAAACTGGATTCATACTCTGATAATTCTACTATAGTTCTATTGCAAGGCACTAGTTATCTTGTGAGATCATACTTCATTGAAAGGTTACCTGTAAAATACAGTAATTTCAGTTATTAGAAATTATATGTTGTGCATGCTCTTTAAAAATTGACTTATTGATTTCACATTATATTAAAAAATGCATCCTAAAGTTAGAAGACATTTTAACTTGAATCAGGCTGCATCTTTTCAAATTAAGTAATAACTGAACTGTTCTATAATTTTTAAATACTTTTTTTTAATTGAATAGTTTGGGGGTTTGGTTGAGCTTAAAATAATGTAATAAAAATAAAGGTAACATCCAGTTTGATCAACTAGAAAGATCACATTATGAGCAGATGATAACTAGTTTGTATTAAAGTGTAAATATTAAAAAAACTTAAGCAGGTTAAGATATCCAATCCACTTAATTCATTAGAATTTAACACATTTTCTAAGTCTGCATTAGTTGAGAATCACTCTTATTTTACCCCACTCACCTTTAGTTTTCTGTGTCAGCTCTTCTTTGGTTTTAGTTAGCTCAATAGTAACTTTTCCCAGTTTTTGTTCAAGCCAAGCAATAGCTTCTTGTGGGTCTTCTAGGGATACAATATACCTGTGAGCTTCTTCTGCCTGCTTTTTAATATCAGTGACATCATCTTGCAGAAAATTAATAATTCCCTCAAGATCAATACAGTTCTCAGGAGCTACATTATTGCCTTCTTCCTAGAAAGGAAGTGAAAAGTGCTTTATGGTTATTTAGCAATAGCCTAAATTGCTAAATTAGCTTGTATCAGCTATAATAGAACTCTAGGTTTTCTTGGACAAATCTTAGTATACTTATCTTTCCTATGGACAGTTGAACAACTTCATGAATTTGTCCAAGAAAGGAAAGGTTAAAACCTAGGAATTCCTAAATTTTAAATCCTGACTGATGCCATCTTGCACTATGGGGATATCATCTGCCTTCCTCTTTTTTAACAGAACTTAAAAGCAAGGGTAAAATTATCTCTGTTATACTGATATAAACCCATGTAACAGCAGAATTTTGCCCATAAACCACAAAGAAGTATTGTATCTTGAGTTGGGAGAATGTGGAGTATAAAAGCACCAAGTGAAGAGTCTGTGTCAATTTCTGAATTGTTATTAACCAGTGTCTGGAAATCTTAATATATTTTTGTAAAAGGTAAAATAGAAGAGTTAAAGATGCAGCTTTTTTAAAATTAAGATGAAAAACGAGAAGTATGTTAAAATAATAGGATGACAAAGCTGCAATATCCTGTCTCATGCCAAAAATACGCACCAGGGCCTAAATCATGCCTTAGATGCATATGCTACGCCCATTGCTTGAGATGTGCACACAAATCCTTTTTGAAAAGATGTTTAGGATCCTATAAACATATTCAGTGTGAGGAGTCTAAAGTCACCTGGAACAGGTACACCACTGAAGTTAAACAAAGTTAAATTCATATTCGATTCTACCATAAGCTATAAACGCATCCATCTTTTTAGCACACAAAGCCAAAATTTTAGAACCTGAACTACTTCATTTTATAGTACACATATAAATTTTCATCCTTTGAAAAATGCCCCAAATAGATCTTGTTGAGAGTTCTTTAATGACAAGCTAAAAGGTACCGACATCTAATTTAATAAGAAATAAGGTCTACCCTTCTTGGAACAAGGATTCTTGAAGTTACCACTACATCAATTCCTTGGCATCTGGGGTCAGTTTACATTAATACCCAACCATGAGAAGTGCTCATCCCTTAACAATAGGTTAGGTACGAGTACAAAGCCAGATTCTTCAACAATATATGTGTGTGCGCGTGCGCGGAGGGTGGGGGGGGGGGGGGGGGAGGAAGAGGAGGAGAATTACCAGCATTCCAGCTCTTTCATTACAATGGGAATCCTTTATCTCCTGTTCTTCATGCAGGTTTTTGGCACATTCATTTACCAAATCCTTGTAGATTTCCAAGCGCTGTTCAGAAGTTTTTTCCAGCAACTCTCGTTCATGAGAAAGGCATTGCCTGTATTTAAAGAGTTCTAATGCTAGAAATTACTTTTACAAAAAAATTTTTTTTTTAATAAAAGCAAAGAATATTAGTGCCTCTCTTGGACACTACACTTTGACTGTTAGAATCGGGGTATTCTCCCATGCTTGTTCATTTTGTGAACTGGGTTAATTTTAAGTTACAGCTGCTATTTCTAACAAACTTCACAAGTGTATATTAGCCTTGTGTTCAGAACTACCTATGACAGTTCAGTAACTAAAAATTATGAAAAATATTTATACAGATCAAGGATTTCACAAGGTTTTCTGAATTGTGCATCTTACTAAAGATAAGCTGTACACTAAGTTTGTGTATATGGTTCATCAGGATTCCCATTCAAGTAGCTTTTGAGCCTCACATACCAAAATTACTTACAGCATGGTAGTGCGCTCCCTTTTGCGCGGAACATATCTGCAGTTGATACAGGGGACATCTGTAAATTCCAATCCAAGTCTATCCCAAATCATGTCAAAGTTTTATTATTTATTTCAGGACTTCTAGAATTGAAACATTTTATTGTTCTGGAAAGCATTTTATATTGGACCATCAACTAAAGTAAAATTGCAACAGGTTTTCTTCCTGTAATTTTAGCAGACAGTGCAATAGGCAGCTATAGCTAGAACTTATGCCTAAAGCCACTGAAAACATATGCATCATTTTCCCAACGAGATGACATTCGTTTTTTGCCTTGGTAGCTTGAGAGATCTTGCGACTTCAGAATTGTTATTCAGTGTTCTCACCTTTCAATGGTTTAAATCAGTTACAGAACGCTGGGTTTTTTATTTTTGTTTAATGTAAAAAGTTTATATACAATACATGTTGCTTTCACAGTAAGTGATTAAATGTCACAACTTGGGTACGGGGTTTGAACTACTTTGGCAGGTAAAAGGACTTCAGATTAAGAAAGGTGAGGGGAAAGACCAGAGCAGTCAAAAAGAATTTGCAAGTCCTTTTCCTTTTGCAAAGAGGGAGGTGGGGGGAGGAGAACTCAATTTAAATTTGACCAAATACATCCATTCGATATATTGGAAAAGCAAACAAATTGACCTCATGAAACAGAAAGCTGTTTAGCTTTAAGCCTTTTCTTTTTAAATTAAATGAAGCCTTGTATATACAGGAAAGGTTGTTATAAGCAGAGGTGTGACTATGAACAGATACATAGCGGGCTTATGCTTGTATAAGCACTTATTCTAGTTAAAGGAGTAACTTTTTCAGTTTGACATGTTTTTTGAGAAGGGGTTTAAGCTAAACCAAAAAGATAGTCACTTATATTGGACACTGGAATAAACGTGTCTGCACAGGGCAGAGGTGCGGGGGAAGGGCACGTATGTTAAATTTCCCCAACACTAAGCATTTGGCTTTTACTTTATTACTTAATTTTACCTGCAACTGTAAAGATACAAATATTTACCACCTACAGGTTAAGATTAAAAGATTAAGTTTACACAACAGTGTAAACTACCTACAACTAGAAGAAGACTATAAAGAAACCTAAGCAACAGTTAACTTACCTGAAATCGGTTTCCCGTTGAGCAAAATACTGAGTAAATTCTTGTGTGACTTCTTCACGAATTTTTAATTCCAGGAGTAACTTATCTTTTCTCTCATTGATCAGCTTGCTTTTCAAGTGTTCTATTATATTTAGTAGTCTCTACAATGATCATAAATAGTCTTTTAATGCTTTTATAAAGGAATGTTTTCAGAAAGATTATTTTGTAATCACTGCTCCAAGAATATAAGGTTCTTTAAAGCTGAGAATATTGGTTCAGATTTTTATTTTTTTATTTTTTTAAATGTGAGCAACCATTGCGTCCAATTCTGCTACAATTATAAAAAAACAGGAGGATTGGTAGATAGATTAAATGTTGGTAAACTGTTGTACCAGTGCAAACAATCAATACTGTATACATAGGTACACAGAACAAGCATGTTCAAGAATCCAAAGAACATTACAATGAATTATATCAACTGTTAGAAAAACTTTATTTCTAAGAAAGATTGGAATGATTTATCTATTCAAAACAAGGTTAAAAATCTAGAGTTTTAAACGTATATGTTTTTTAAAAAGACATTGTTTCTCCAGAATTAGTTGCAGAATATATCACAGCAGAATACAACCCAAAGCAAGAGTGGTTTCCAAATCTAGTATTGCCCCAGATTAAATTGATGAGCATGCTGAAGCATAGAAGAAAGTTTGCTTCCCGAGATCTTGCATGCATAGAATATAGGCATAAAAAATCCTTTATATTACTGAAGTCCACAGCTTGCCCATGCTGTGGTCTATTTACATAGACTTTCAGTAATGGGTGCAACCAAACTAAATTATGCCCAAATCCAAATTTAAAAAGCCATTTTTACACATCTTTCCGCAACAGGCAGTATGCTTCAGTCCCCCACAAACACATTATAGGAAGGATACCACCTACCCATCAAAACTTATAAATGTATTAAATCTGAAGGCATTCCAGGTACATACCTGATACTCTTCTTCTCCAATAGTTACTTTATTTTCCTCCTCCTCCTCCTCCTCTGGCATCTCTTTTGCCATATCATACTCCTCCTCCTCATTTGGCATCTCTTTTGCCTTATCATGCTCCTCATGTGCCTCATTGTTATCCACAGTTAAATCATCATCATCATCTTCATCTTCTATCACATCTTCCAGGCTCCTGTCCCAAAGTACAGTGGCTCTTTTTCTTGCTACCTGCATTTTAGTGTCAGCATTATTTATGAGAGACGCATCTCTTGCAGACTTCTGGACAAATGGCTGCTCTTGGGAAGCATTAGAAGAGTCTAGAACACAAATCTATTGAAGGAAAGAGTTTGTTAATTGTTAGACACTGGTTTAGAAAATACTAAGCACTAATGGAGGTAGCCTGCAGCCATGGCTATCACTTAGCATGCAACTGGGGGCTGTACATCATTCTGTTGGCAATGCCCACTTGCAGTTACCGCACCCGAAATTTTCTGCCACACTACAAAACAGGAGTACTTTTGATGTGCAGAGAAGAGCAGGAATCATGCAGAAACTGCACTGTTTTGAGACCCTGAGCTCTCCTGGAATGAAGCACTGGAAATTGGCTAGAGGGACAAAACCACCTCAGGAGTAGGGTTGCTAATTCCTTTGACATAGAAGAACTACTGATATATTATTTTGTCAAGAACAGTGGGAGATTGGCTCCTGAGACAAAGGCAGCTTGTCCCTTTTGCAGATTCAGACTGCAGTTAGTGCTGGAGAGTAAGTAACTCTCCCCAGAGATTGGAGGAATTAAAAGGGGAAGAAAAAGAAAAAAAAAAAGTGATGTACTTCTCACCACATGCTCGCTGAGAACAAATAGCTTATAATCAATAAGAGAACACGGTGAGAGGTTTGCATTAAAAATATGCATGTTTAAAATTTTTGTAGTAGGTCAGATATAGGATGAGCCATGTGTGTAAACTTTGGAATTTCTACGGATTATGGTTCTCTAGCTGGCAGAGCCCAAGAGAGCATTATAATCACAACAGTTTTTTGTAAAAAGACTCATTTTTTAAATGTTTCCTTCCCAAAACTATGAAATATTTCAACCAGGAAAGATTACACAACATTTAATTTTATCATGAGGAGACAAATTTAGAGACAAAATTCAAAAATCACTGAAGTAGAATAGGGATTTGAGAGATTTTAAGTGCAAGTCTAAATTGTACAGATATGGAACAGCTAAATTATCTCCATAATGTGACTCTGTGGCTTTATTTTTAAAATCTTCAAAGTTATAGTGCACTTACTTTTTGGGCAATTGCTGAGAACTTTAGCACATTGAGGGTTTCGTCAAATGCAGCAGCACACTGGCTGATGTTTACTATCATATATACCTTCCCTTTTCCACTGAAAAAGCCTTGAAGGAAGTGAGTTAGTTTACTTTCCCGAAATGGTATGTGCAGCTGCAGCCTAAAAAAATAATACCAAGGTTAGATACATTCTAGTTCAGTAGGGGGAAAAAGCCTCAGTCATAACATTTCAATCTGCAATTCCTGGATTCTTTAACCATATAAAACAGACCACATTAGGTCTTAGAAATTTAAACATTAAAAAGTTGTTAGAATGATAGTAAACTATCACACTGCTAAAGACATTACTTCATACAATTTTTAGTACCTCTCACATTACTGTAAAATTAGAGAAAGACACTTGGTTTGCTGCATGTACTTGACAGCACTTTGTATTTAGCCAATGTCACTGTTTCTCCTGTGTAGTCTGGTTGTGTGGATCTCCCACATAGTAATGGGGGCGAGTGTGCAGAGAAAGAAGAGTGAGATTGTAGAATCACAAGAGCGCAGGATGCTGAGGAGCAGGTGCATCATCTAAAGCTATTTTTTGTCATCATTTTTAAAAAATTGGCTAGATTTCTAATTGATGGTGTCTCCCTAGTTTAATGTCACCCTGTGCAGACCCAGCAGGTGGCATACGTACCACTTACTCCCTAGTTTGAGGGCGTATGAGGCACTTAAGTGGTACACGGGCTTTATGCTAGCCCTTTAGATAAAGAGTCATGGATTGAGGTAAAACCATTGCAGTGTGGTATGGTGTCCACAGATATCCATTAATTATAGCCACAGTTGTCCAAGGGCAGCTGCTCTCTGCACTGTCCTAAGTTTGAAGGCTCCTTTCTATACTTAGAATTTGACCTACTGCTAGATGCAGTCCTCCCACCAATCCACCTTCTCTGCTGAGAACCTCTGGTGCTTCACCAGCCCGGCCTCTACCTTAATGCTGGTCCTGACATCCAATATTCAAGCACCAGCAAATGATGCCTGCTTCACAGAGAAGTGTACAGCTGAGGAAGAATGCAGGGGGGTTTCCTGCCACAAAGCTTGGTTTACAAATAAATCAGTCACTACTCATGGAAGACTAAGCAAGTTTCAAAATATGTAGGAATTTGAATAATCAGAATGAACAGCAAAATGTCTGAAAAGTGTATTAACTGGTGCCTTTTCAAAAAAACTACTCCTTAGTGCGTTTATCAGATTTCCCAGAAATTTTGCACATTTGGGCTAAAGAGTCTGGGAAATTTATCAAACTGCTTTTTCTACCATAACTACAGTTAACATGTGTGATACATGCTGTAGAAAGATACCTTTAGCTGTTCTATAAAGCCACAAAAATTTAACAGTTATAGTAGCACTTACTTTGACTGTTGACTGTTCTTGAGTGCATTGATGCATTTGCCTAGAATCAGTAGAGAAGTGTTAATATTTCCACTCTCTTTCAATCTATCACCTTCATTGCGTGTCTTGGTACATCTTTCTGAGCCAGCAAGATCACAGAGCGCCAATCTGAAAATACAGATTAATAGTTATTTTGCTTTTCAGGTGTTTTGAAGTCAGCAAAATTAGCGTTAGCTTTGAAATAAACACAATCACTTACTCACTGACTCGCGTTACATTAGGTGCTTCAGAATCTTCAATCTTTAACAGTTTAACAGTGAATATGCTGTGACTAAAAGATATAGATACAAGTTTTAAAATACTAGTCTAATTTCAACACTACTTAAATTCAAAATATTTTAGTCTCCATAATGCCTGTGTGAGGAGAATTTCATGATTGAAGATACAGGAACTCCTCACTTAACATTGTAGTTATGTTCCTGAAAAAATGCGACTTTAAGCGAAACGATGTTAAACAAATCCAATTTCCCAATAAGAATTAAATGTAAATGAGGGGGGTTAGGTTCCAGGGAAATGTGGGTTTTTTTGGTCTGGTGGGAAAAAAAAAAAAAAGATTTTATTTTATATTATACACACACACACAAAGTTTTAAACAATTTAATACTGGTACACAGTGATGATGATTGTGAAGTTTGGTTGAGGTGGAGGAGTCAGAGGGTGGGATATTTCCCAGGGAATGCCTTACTGTTAAATGATGAACTAGCACTCCACTGAGCCCTCAAGGGATAACTCTCCTGCTGCCTTGAAGAGTGTGAAAGGAGGGAGGAGAGACAGGGTATCAAGAGTGGGCTCAGAAGTACACTGCCTTGTTAATTAGATCAGCAAGCGAGCAGCTCCCTCCATCGTGTGTCCCCCACCCCCGCTCTATGGAAGATGGGGTAAGCGGGGTGCAGGATCGGGGGAGGGAGACACCCTGACATTAGCCCCCCTCTTTTTCCCCCTCCCTGCCCCCCCCGACCCCCCCACGGAAAGCAGGAGTCTCAGGGAGCAGCTCCAAGGCAGAGGGCAGGAGCAGCACATGGCAGTGGGGGAGGGGGGCGGGGACAGCTGAACTGCCGGCAGTTGATAGCCTGCTGGGCAGCTGATGACATTAGACGGGAGCACTGCACAACTTTAAACAAGCATGTTCCTTAATTGATCAGCAACGTAACAACAACGTTAACCGAAATGACTTTAAATGAGGAGTTCCTGTATACTGTGACATGAAAATTTACCTTAACACCCTGAATGTATGTTTATGAAAATATACACTTGAGACCTAAATGCAGTCTCTTTTTAAATTGCTCAAACAGGCAAAGTAGCAGGACTATCCCCATACCCAACATTCTATTTATTATTAGAAGCCCAAGAACTTTTCAAACCCCAAACGAGACTGGAATATAAAAGCAAACAAAAACTTAACAGCTAAATGCCTTACCTTCCAGGAAGGCATTTCAGCAAAAGGTGTTTAATTCTTACGTAGGTCAATTTTATTGCAAGATTTGAGCAAAAATTGCAGTTTTTGTTCACCATTAAAGTAGGTCAAATCCAGAAACTAAAGGTCTGGACTCTCCCCTCAACACAAGCTCCACATAGATTTTAAAAATTGGCCAGCATGGTTTTTGTTTTCTACTACCCTATGTTGAACAATATCAACAACAGTTATCTCACCTTCTACTGGAATATGTATTCAGTTTTGTGCAAGCAATACTCTGGTGCTTCAACCCGAGCTTCAGAAGTTTAAAAGCTTCTTTTGAATCTGAAATCTGAATCCACTGCAGATCTTGAGAGGAAATACCAAGATTTCATCTTTAATGGGCCATACATTATTTAATACATATATCTTGATTAGCACTAGAATAGACTGCATATCTGCTTTAGCATGCCCTCTTGTGAAAATGGCAATCACACTTGACAACTCTTTGTGAACAATGGAATCAATCTTACTGAGTCTACAAAATAATGAAACCCATACTGATAAATGCAACAGTGTTTGTACCTGAAATCACTACAAGGGAACTTCAAACAATAGTAAGATGGTAACTTTTGTTAACTAAAAACATGGAAAAAAAAACAACAATAAAATTAGCCAGAGACAGCTCTCAAAGTAATGCTGGACTGTGACACCCCCCCCCCCCACCCCCCAAAAAAAAACCCCAACCCAACACACTAAGGTTAGATCAAATTTTGGTTTTGTTTAGTTTATGCAGCCTTGTAATTCTTGAGATTATTTAGTCCTCAATGTAATGACATGTACTAACTAAGACTTTTTAGAGTAAGTCTACACTGCAATTAGACACCTGCAGCTGGCACAGGCCAGCCAACTTGGGCTCGGAGCGCTTGGGCTAAGAGGCTGTTTAACTGCAGTGTAGACATTTGGGCAGACCCTCCTACCTCACAGGGACCTAGAGCCCAGGTTCCAGTCTGAGCCCAAACATCTACACTGTAGTTAAACAGCCCCTTGTCCATATCTGCTGACTCAGGCTTACTCATGGGTTTTTAATTGCAGTATAGACATACTGTTAGGGGCTGAATCTATACTTTGCAAAAGGGATGACAAAAGCTCACACCACCATCATGCCCAACACCCACAAATAAAGCCTTATTGGGCCTTCCAAAATGGACCGGGTTAGGTCTATTTGCCTACATGAGATCTCAAAACTTATGCTGGGGTGGAAGCAGGCAAGTCAGCCCTTGTAGAATTTCCATGAATAATTCAGCCTAGTTGTGACCAGTGTAGCCTGAGAGATTTGAAGACATAGGCTTCCTTCAAGAAGGGAGCCATCATAATTGTGAGGCTGAGCTTTCACCAGAGAAAGAAAGAGACTCTTCCTATACTTATCAAAAAGCAGGACTCTCTCTGGAATTGTTTTTAAAAAACAAAAACAAAAAAGACACAATGTAAAACCAAACCGCTTTCTTCAGTTTTGTTTCCCACATTCATGGTATTAGGAAAAAACATGACTTGGGGAAAATAATTTTCTACAGGGAAAATTGGGGAATGGGATACAGGACCCTAGGAAGTGCACTCTGGAAGTTAGGGGAACATTGGGGAAGACCTCCTAATAAAGTGCATGCATATATGTACACATACCCGAGCACTTTAAATTTGGGGGAGTGAAAACTGGGAAACACAGCCATTTTCAAAATGGATTACTCACGCTTAATACACAAGGTAAAAGACATTCCTATCATATTACAAAGTTAGTTCACATTCTTCAATGCTGGCACCAGGATAAATACACCTGAAATTCAAACAAGTTATCATAACCAGCATAATAAGTGGTATTTCAGTTACCTTTTACATAAGAGCAGCCTTTGATGTCTTGAGCAAGACGTAGTACCCTTCTTTTCTTGTCATTTGACACTGGGAGCAATAAGTCATAAATGCACTCATTGTAAATCTCACAAAAGGAAACCCAAACAGAAAATTTCATGCAGCTTTCCACGCTCATGTTAGGTTGTTCAGGTTCTTTTATGGGTTCTTCCAAGTCTGTCAAAACATTTATTCAGTTACACAAATGCACTGCTCAAATGAAGCCTTTAAAAGCAATATAACTTGAGTTAAAAGTTAATAATAATCAATCATCATCATCATCCAGAAATAACAAATTAGATATTACAAAATATGAACTTGGATTCAGACTACAGTAAGAAGCTTTTGTGATCAATAAGCAAACATTTTTTGGTCAACTGGGAATATCTACAAACCTACATCACATTGATCATGGGAAATCACTGAAGCTCACCAGTAATAATTGTTTTAAAACCAAGTTTTAAACAAGTTTTATTATATACTTGAATTCTCTCAAAAGACTAACATCTTTAGAACATACTTGTCAATTTAATGCTACCTTTTAAATCTTCCCGGTTTAAAAAAAACACATTGAGAATATTATTTGATGTATCTGTGGGGCCTATTTTGGATTCCCCATCCCCCTGCTATAGAATACGTTTATTTAATTATAGCTAAGTGCTCATAAAAGTTGCCAGGATGATAGCACTAGAAATACCACCATCACCGGCAGAGCAAGTTCCCCCTGCCACAGCCACATCCTACTCTGCAGTCCGCCTTAATTCGGACCTAGATGAGTACTGCAGTCTTCATACCAACTTTATCTTTGGCCTCTCTGCCAAGTCTACCAATTGGAGCAGTTTGTGTCATGAGACCCATCCACAAGAAACTATATACAGACCAATTTGTTTCACACAGCCCAACCGCTGTCAAATGACAAAACACTTTCAACTACTAGAAACCTGGGCTTGAAGTGAATCACTGATCTAGAGAATTGCCCTCAACCTCTTAAAAAAAGAAGGGGCGGGGGCAGGAATTAAGTGGTTTTAATATAGAACATACCTTCAGATGATTCTGAAGTTTTGCTGTGATTATTTATGCTGTTTTGAGAGTCTACCTATAAAACAAGGACAAAGGAAGAAACAAAGATTGATTTTAAAATGCAATGTCCTTATTATGTCATGGTCAATATAATATTAGGTATTTAAATCCATCATTTTTGTAACATAGTACTACTGCTCCACTAAAGACCAATCAACTAACAACGATACGCCAACATAAGTTTAATGGCCACATGAAGTTTCCAGTAGCTGTTAATGTCACAAGACTAGAGAACAGCATCTCCAAATTTCTAATGGGCTGCATGTCAAAACTAACAAGCTTGGAACAGCAAAAAAAACTAGAATACTCACTTAAAGAGCTTAGCTAAATGAGTGTATCACCACATATGCAGTTAAGAGACCATGCTAAAGTCTGTTTCAAGCAGAAATAAAAAATGTAAGATTCCAAAGACTATGGAGTACCATTTTTTGCTAAAACTTATGCTTGTAAATCAAAGGAAGAGGAATTCCTACTGCTAATACTTTCAAGTTTATGTATACTTCCAATATCCAGTTTTGTAAAGGTAACACACATAGTATGGCTGCAAATAGCAGAAATGGAATTCATCTACCAAGAACTATAAACGCAAGTACAGTGTACCTTCATAAGAAAATAACATGAATTAAAAGTGAGGTTCTTTATATGGAAACAGTACCCATGATAAGCTGAGATCCCATCAACTGATTCATGCAACAGCCACAGAAGTCAAGTAGTTATATCACTAAAACTTCAAAGAGGATTTTTAACTGTATACACACAAGGCAAAATCCTGGCCCAACTGACATAAACGGGAGTTTTTCCACTAGACGTCAGTGGGGCCATGATTTCAACCACCGAGCATAGGTTACAAGCCATCTCTCCCCAGTCTATTCTACTTTCTCTCCTCCACTAACCTGTGTCTAGTACTTTCCTCTACCCTATTGACTGCTCCTCCACCCAGATTCAAAAACTTAAACAAAAACATACATGTACTTTTCTGACGTCTTTAAAATCTGTTAGGTGCCTATATTTCAGTCGGCACCTATCTCTTTAAAATTCAATTACAGATATCTCTGTATTATAAATTTACCTGATATCTTGAGAGTACCTCTCGTCTCATTAACAGCTCCGAAGCAGTAGATTTTGTTTAAATTATGTAGCTTTTTCACTTACTCTGTAGATGGTCTATTGTATAAACTGTCTTAGTTTATTAGAAACCTACACTTAAATACTGTCTCCAAATTGTAATGGCTACACTCCAGAGAATTTTTATTAATAGATGTAATTTTACATCTCCCTCTACTCTACAATTACAGAGGAACTTTACAATACATCAGATATTGCTGCACATTTCACAAAGGCTCAATAATCATACATAGGGTGGAAAACAGTTGTTTAATTAAACCTGGGAAATTAAATCCACTGCCAGAGCCAAACTGTTTGCTATCCATAGACAGATACCATACTAGCTAACCCAGAAGCCTAGTGGAGGAAACAAATTTCCCTCCCTCCCCCCACATTTGCGTCAAGTTTCCTTGATTGCTAGTCCTCAGAAAAAAGACAGAGAGTTATCTTTTTCCGTAACTGGTGTTCTTCGAGATGTGTTGCTCATGTCTATTCCACAGTGTGCTCGCCACGTGCACTGGTGCCGGAAGTTTTTCCCCTATCAGTACCCATAGGGGGAGCACTGCTGCACCCCCTGGAGTGGCGCCTCTATGGCACGGTATAAGGAGAGATGCGTGCTCCCCCCACCATCGGTTCCTTCTTGCCAGACAACTCCAACAGAGGGGAAGGAGGGCGGGATGTGGAATAGACATGAGCAACACATCTGGAAGAACACCAGTTACGGAAAAAGGTAACTTTCTTTTCTTCGAGTGATTGCTCATGTGTATTCCACAGTAGGTGATTCCAAGCTATATCTGTTGAGGAGTTCACAGATTCCCGGGATGGGGTACAGTCCTACTGAATCCAGCGTCATCCCTGGTTTGGGAGACAATCGCATAGTGCAAGGTGAACATGTGTACAGAGGACCAGGTAGCGGCCCTAGAGATGTCCTGAATTGGTAAGTGGGTCACGAAGGCAGCTAACGAGGCCTGTGCCCGCGTCCGGAGTCTGGCGTGGCGTACTACATACGTGCACGCCAACATGTGACCCAGAAGCTGTAGGCATGCCCTGGCCGTTCTTGGGGAATTTTGAGACCGAGGCAATTAGCCCTTTCAGGGTCTCGAACCTGTCCAGCGGGAGGGAGGCCGTGGCCATCGAGGCGTCCAGGAGCGCCCTGATGAACTCTATGTTGACTTGGCCTTGTTTACTAACAGACCCAGCTTGGAACAAGTGGACAAAAGGAGCGCAACGTGGTCCCGAACCTGCAACCAGAAGCTGCCTTTGACCAGCCAGTCGTCCAGATAGGGGAAGATCTGGACCCCCCGGCACCTGAGGTAGGCCGCCACTACCGACATACACTTCGTGAACACCCTGGGGGCAGTGGATAGGCCAAATGGGAGGACCATGAACGGATAGTGGTTCTGCCCCACCAGGAACCGGAGGAAGCACCTGTGCCCCTCAAATATATGGATATGGAAATACACGTCCTGCATGTCCAGGGCCACGTACCAATCCCTGGGGTCCAGGAAGGGTATGATAGAGGCCAGGGAGACCATGCGGAACCTGAGCTTGACCATGAACTGGTTCACGTCCCGCAGATCCAGGATACGCCCGAGACCCCCTTTCGCCTTGGGGATAAGGAAATAACGGGAGTAACACCCTTTGCCCTTGAACTCCCCAGGCACCATTTCAACAACTCCCAGCCTTAGAAGCCGGCCCACCTCCTGTTCTAGCAGTCTGCATGTGATGGGTCCCCCAGACCAGCCAGGGATGAGGGGTGGTTGGGCGGGGGCAAGACAAACTGCAGTGTGTAGCCCTGAGAGATAGTGTTGAGGACCCATTGGTCCGAGGTTAGTCGCGACCATTCCAAGAAGAAAGCACACAAACGACTGCAGAAGGAAAAAGTTTTATTGAAGGGGGAGTCCCCTCGGGCATTGCCTGAGTACCCTCTGGCACCCCGTCAAAAATGTCTTTTTCCCACCTGCTTGCCCTTAGATGGCCCAGGTTGCGGGGCAGGACGCGACTGCCACTGAGGGTGCCTCTTTTGGTCCTTAGATCTCTTATAGGCGGGCTCATATTTAGGCTGAGAAGCCTGGGCAGAGGCTGCTGCGGCTTGAACTTGGCTTTGGCCGGCGGTACGTAAAAACCCAGGTCATGCGGGAATCCTTCATGCCATGCAGCCTGGCATCCATTTGTTTTGCGAACAGGGCCTTGCCATCAAACGGGAGATCCTGCATAACTGACTGGGACTCCGTGGATAGCCCAGACAGCATGAGCCATGATGCCCTCCGCATGGACACCGCTGAGGCCATGGAGCGAACAGCCGTGTCCGCCACCTCCGACGCTGCATGTAGGGCAGCCTTGGCGGCAGCCGCACCCTCCTCCAGCAGCGCCTTGAACGCTTTCTTGTCGCGCTCCAGGAGGGAGACCTCGGATTTTGGCAGCGAGCCCCACAAGTTAAATTCATATTTGCTCAGGAGAGCTTGGTGGTTAGCCACCCGCAGTTGGAAGCTTGAAGATGAATACAGCTTACTACCAAAAGAGTCCAGTCTCCTTGAGAGTCTTTATTTTTGGGTGTGGGGGCTGGTTGGCCCTGTCTCTCTCTGTGGTTGACAGATTCGACGAGTTGGGCGCTGGGTGGACATAAAAGTATTCATGCCCCTTTGCAGGTACAAAATATTTGCGTTCTGCCTTCTTTAAAATAGGGGCCAGGGAAGACCGTGTTTCCCACAAGACGCTCAAAATGTTTGCCACCCCCTCATGGAGGGGCAAAGCCACCCTGCCCAGTACCAAGGAAGACAGGACATTAAAAAGGGAATCCATCTCCTCTGCCTGGAGGTTAAGGCTCAATACTACCCTTTCCAGGAGCTCCTGGAGTGCCCTGAAGTCCTCCTGCGGGGCGGAGCCGCAACTGTCATCTAGAGCGGACGAGGAGGCCAGCACAGAGCTCTGAGGGTCTGCCGGCACCGGAGAGTCCACCCCTTGGTCGGAGTCCGGGCGCAGTGCCAAGGACATATGTCCCACCGATTTAGCTCCCGGGGGCGCCTGTGCTGTGACCGACTGCGGTAGCCCCCAACAACTCTGTGACCGTCTGCGACACCTTTCTCGGTCACGTCGGTAATCGCTCCACGGTGTGGAGCGATGCCGGGAGCCTTGTTTGGGCAGCACCCAACCAGACAGACAATCTAGGGGGCGTCGACAGCGATGCATGAGGACTGCGTCCCGAATGATCGCTGGGCGGCGAGTGGGGTTGGGAGCAGTCTCCTGACCTAGATCTGCGCTGAGCTGGGGGCGATTGCAGGGAGCCCAGTGGCAGTTTGCCTCTGGAGTATGGGCCCGACACCAGTGGCGCCCCCGGTACCAGCATGGTCATGACGTCTTGAGCCACTTGCAAGGCCTCCGGTGTCAAAGGCATCCAGAGAGGCCTGACTCGACGTGGCCGGGTTACTCCGCTCAACATGAGTCGGAGGCCTCGGGGCCAGAGGGGAACAAGGGCTGCCCGACAGGGTCTAGCCTCTGCCCCTACTTTCTCTTGATGCAGCTGCGATGGGCCTTTCCTCGGCTTCTCGTGTCCCGTAGATGAGGAGTGGTGCCGGCTAGCAGAAGGCACCGAAGGGCCGCCATGCACCGAAGTCGCAATGCCCGGAGCCGAATTGGCACGACGCACCGGAGCCAGCACTGACTCCATAGGAATGGCCCGGAGTCTAATGTCTCTTTCCCTTTTTGTTCGGGGTTTAAAAGATCTACAAATCTTATAGCGGTCGCTGATGTGAGTCTCACCCAAACAGTGTAGGCAATCCGCGTGTGAGTCACTTCTTGGCATAGAACGCCTGCAACTGCCGCACGACTTAAAGCCCGGGGCATGCCCTGGCCCGGGTACTCTACCTAACTGAACTAACAAAGAAATGACTGACAACAGGTACTAGCACTAAGCAAACAGAAAAGTTCTGGGGACGAGCTATAGCTAAGCTGGAGCAGAGTAGTTCCGACGCACCTTCACTGGCAGCAAGAAGGAACTGAGGGTGGGAGGAGCGTGCAGCTCTCCTTATACCATGCCATAGAGGCACCACTCCAGGGGGCGCAGCGGTGCTCCCCCTATGGGTACTGCTAGGGGAAAAACTTCAGGCACCAGTGCACGTGGCGAGCACGCACACCTACTGTGGAATACACATGAGCAATCACTCGAAGAAGCAGCATAGCATCCAAGGGATTGAGGGAGGAATACTTTCTGAAAACGCTTGCTTGACAGTCTCAAATATCATGGCTGAGGAAGTCAGTTTTATCTCCTGTTAAAAATCTAATCTAGTCTTGTAAGGGAAAGGCACCCTGAAGGCTTGGGGCGGGGGGGGGGGGGGGGGGTGTGGAGGAGAATGCAGCATCTGTGGATTCAGGAATTAAAACTCCAACTTACAGCACACAGTTCAGTTAGCCATTCCTGATTTTACTTTTCTGGCTTTGGAAAAACATTTGGCTAAGTTTTACTTATTGCTGTCATCAGGAGAAAAAAAACACAACTCTGCACCTAAATGGTACTGCTTGTTGGTTTACCAAACTGGTCATAGCAGAGAATGCAAGGTTAGATTTTCCCTGCCTGGGCTAAACCAAATTCTTGTGCTTCTTTTTGCCTCCTGTCTAAGATAAGAAGAATTATGAAGGGAACAGGAACCTTTCATTCACAACTTTATAGCCCTGCAAATCTGCAGATATCTGCAGACCATGTTTGTGGATCAGATGCACAGACTCTACACATCTTAGGACAAACTTATGGAAGATGGATCATTGATTCTCTTTTTTCCCTTATCTGTCAGGATCAGGAAAAAGGTGATCCAATGCGGAAACTGTAAATCCTTTAGTCCCAGCATGTGGCGATAACTGTACCCATAATGGTCAATGCAGTGTTGTTGAAGCTCCAATCTGCCTGCCACTATGTAAATTGCCAACTACTCTCGAAAAAGCTGTCTAAAACCGGGTAGCAGCTTTGTACTATTAGAATCGTGTAACCAAAACAAGCTTTTGAGAATCCATATGTTGGAACTCTTTTAATTTAAGATTTTTGCCTGTAATCTCCTAATCAATGTTTAAACTAAAACATCTCATTTTCTGTGCTCTTTACACAAGTTTGTAATCACATTTAAGAGACATTTTACTGCCATCTTTCCTCCCTTTGGAAAACTTTGCTTTTAACTCAGGTTAAAGATCACACAATAGATGTACTCCACCTCACCAAAAGTACCACCGCTAGAATATCCAGAGACAGCCTGGCATTTATTTGGGTTAATTTTCCATCTGCCTTTATAAAGAAAGGGCAACCCTCTCTGCGTAGTCCCAACTTCACACCTCTTGTTCATTTTTATTTGTGAGGCTCCATGCACTTTAGAATTTTGTTTCTGTATCATGATAGATGCCATTTACATTTCAAGTCACTCAGCTATTTGATGTTTATGTTAACAGAAGACTAGGCCACTCTGGAACTTCAGCATTCCAGATAACTATTTTTTCTTACCACAACCCAAGAATACAGTGCTGCTTCACTATACTCCAGGACAGAACAGCAGCAAAGGTAGGAATAATTAGATGAATCTCCATCAGAAAACCCATTTCAATCCACTCCTTATACTTTACTCCGGTTTACCTAAATCCCATCTTCCTGTTCCAAAAGTCTTCATTTCTACAAGTTTCTATATCCAAACATTTAGCCACATCCATGTTGGACTTCTGCCTCACCTTATTTTCATGAAAATAAGATCAACCTTGCAAACTCAGGAAGTCAATATTTTTTTTTAAAAAGTGTGTATACACATATGCTCTGTATGCGCGCGCTATACAAAAAATTCTGCCATACCTCTTTCATTAGACGAAGTATTGAATTTTTAACAGCAACTTCTTCTCTCACTTGTTCTTTAGTCAGCCTTATATAATCTCTACATCGAAGGGGTTTGAAATCCATATCTGGATACAGTTTGCCATGAATGCTTTTAAACAACATATCCATAGTTCTTGGCAGAATACCAATGTCAGCTTCTGTCCCTGTAATCAAAATATAAGAGCTATATCAAGGCCCTGTATGCTCTTGGAAAGCAAGACATTGGTGAAGAAGTTAGAACTCCTCTTTCCCTTCAGGCAGCAAAAAGGAAGTAGGGGTCATCCCCCCTCATATGCCATCATGGTGACAAGGCAAGTTGCACCTTAAATACCTTTATAGTCCCTCAACTGCACCCCTCAGGCGACAGGCTTCAGTTCTGTCAAGGGTAGAAGCCCACAGTTCAACCTTGGGTTGCTGCCCCCCTGGTTTCCAACTGTGTTAACCCAACAGGTCCAATTGTATTTGGCACCTGGAAGAAACTTCTGTCCAGTAGACTGTGACCAGTGACTGATTAAAGCAACTCAAGCAGCTTTTTCCAAGACAAAAAAGTATGTTTATCCATCCAAAGATACATAACAGTCTGAGAATAACAAAAGCTATTACACATCTGGTCTTACCTACACTTTATCCTTTCCTTGCAGGTTTATGAAGGTTCCACTTAACCCAGAGCCTCTCCCTCCTACCCGTAACCCCATCCTTTGCCTCAAGCAGAGACAAACTGCCCTCCTGCATTCTCTGCCTGCATCTCTCACTAGTAGCATCTATGCTCCAACAGCTGCCGGCTTAACTAACTTATGTATCAGAGGGGTAGCCGTGTTAGTCTGGATCTGTAGAAGCGACAAAGGGTCCTGTGGCACCTTATAGACTAACAGAGGTACTGGAGCATAAGCTTTCGTGGGTGAATACCCACTTCGTCGGATGCAAGTTTTCCACTGCATCTATAAGGTGCCACAGGACCCTTTGTCGCTTCTAACTGTTATGCTCCTTTTGATCTCTAGCCTCAGGCACTGATGATACAACTGTGTAACTTTTTGCTGGTGCCTGAAAAGAACCTCTTCCCACTTGGTTGCCCACCCATTATTCCCTAGATGTTGTTTACGCTGAGAGATCTCCTAACTATTGTTTTGTTTCCTGCTTACTCTTCCTAACCATGCCTTTTAAGTCACTGTTTAGTCAGACAGAATCAAGCAGGTAAACTAAATTACATATCAATACAGATATTACCCTTGTTCTCCATCCTTTGGCATGAGTATTCAGTGATTAGAGGGGATGGTCATGTAAGCCAATTAGCAGACCTAGACCAAAAGTGGGAAATTATATTGATAATACTTGAAGGGGGAAAATAAGATCATGCCATTAACTATCAAACTCAGGAGGACAGTTCAGGTCACAGACCTTTTATTTTCTTACTTGCCCAAGGAGGGAGGCTTACCCACTACAACCCCTCTCCTAGTACACTTGGTAAGTGACACATGTAAAAGGTGGAGTGTCCTGCCTCCAGACAGGAAGATATCACTTGTTTAAGTTATGTCTCATTTATCTCTCTGATGGCAATTTGCCTACGTCTCAAAACTGTAACACTTTGTCAGTGTGACTAACAGGGAGTCTTTGCTCAGGAGAGTCTGACTAGAGCAGAATGCAAGAATTCATGTGTACTGGCAAAGCAATCTGGAAGACATTTTACTCCACTTACCTCCACTATGGTTTCGCACCCCCTCATCCACGAGCACCCTGCATTCATGACCAGTGACTAAAAGGCACTCTGTAGCGTTAGAATTCTTTTAACTGTCTGTGACAGGTGCAGCCTGGGACTGTGGGACCGCTGTGCTCCCTTAACTCTCTCCAGCCTGGGCTGTCTCTCACAATGCCTTATTAGTGACTCGCAGCAAGCCCCACACACCCAACTAGATTGCATGAATGCTCCTAGAGCCACTCATGAATCACACAGAGAAAAGGCACCAAAGCCAAATCCCTTCAGCTCCCAGCACTGTACCTCAGGAATATACTTTCTTGCACTGCTCAAGGTGGGCAGTGCAGATTCATTAACTGGTTCACCACTTCAGCAATGGAATGTGGATATACACCGGCCTTTGCAAAACCTGAGCAGATTTGCCACCCACTTCATACAAACTCTCTGGTAAAGATAAACAGTTAAAATCTTTTTATAGTAAATAAATTTGTTTAAGTGATAGGCAAAAAGTCAGAGTTAGTTACCAAAAGAAATAAAACAAGCACGCAGTCAAAACTCTCAACTCTATTAGACTGGGAAACATCTAGATTAAGCAGGTTTTTTTCACCCTACTGGATATTGCAGTCCTTAATACACAGGTTTGGGCCTTAAACCTGGGCCAATCTCCTCTGTTGGAGTCTTGTCTTCTTTTGAGTGTCAATGGGCTAGTTACACTGGCAATGCTAAAGCACTGTTGCGGCAGCGCTTCAATACGGCTTCTGTAGTCACAGCAGAGTGGTACGGTATTTTTTAACATAAAAAATAATGTAAAAAAAACAAAAAAACACAAACCCACCCACCTCCAATAGGGGCATGGCTCCCAGCACTGGTGCACTGTCTACACTGGTGCTTTATAGCACTGAAACTTGCTGCGCTGGGGGGTGGGGGGGGTGGGGTGTTTTTTTACTGTAAATTGCCAGCGTGGACAAGCCCTTAGACATTGGCTACACTTACGAGTTACAGCGCAATAAAACTGCCTGCAGCGCTGTAACTCACTAACTGGCTACACTTGCAAGGCACGTTCTCCTCAGATACAGCGCTGCATGTACTCCACCTCCCCGAGAGGAATAACAACTGTTGCAAAGTGGGTGGAACGTTGGTCTTTCAGTGTAGCCGAGGAACAACACAGTTACTGATCTCCGGAAGCTGCCTTTGTTTTGAAACGGCACCTCCGGGTTGGAGTACAGAGCTCCGTTGTGGAGGTGCTTTACAATAAACCAAACACAGCTACTGTTTGCAGGCGGCGGGGGTGGGGTGGGGGGGCTCCGTTAGGAATGCCGGCAGCAAAGTTGCCTTGGACAGAGACGGGGGGGGGGGGGGGGGGAGGAGAGAAGAACGGCGAGGGGGAGGGGGAAGGCTCCGTTTCCCCAAGTTCTCTTTTATCTGCTCTTTAAAAACAAACAAAGCCCCTGCTGTTTGCTTTCAGTGATTGAGAGAGAGGCAGGGGATGTGGAGGTGTGGAAATAATGAGCTGACACTCTGTGGAGATTCCAAAAATCCACTCTCTCTCCCAAAACGCTCCCTGTCAAAGTCCTCCTCACCTCCCCCCATTTGAAAAGCACGTTGCAGCCACTTGAATGCCATAATGCACCGCTCCCAATACAGCTGCAAATGCCTCAAACGTAGCCACCTTACTGCGCTGGCAGCTGCCAGTGTGGACAGGCTGCAGCGCTTTCCCTACTCAGCTGTACGAAGACGGGTTTAACTCACAGCGCTGTAGATCTGCAAGTGTAGCCAAGGCCTTAGTAGTTTGCAGCGTAGGTAGGGGCAGGAGAAGGGCCCATTATGTATCCACGGTCTGTTTTTTGTGCTTGGAAAACACAAGTCCAGGCATGTCGTGTGGGCATTGCTGAGTCTCCAGGCAAGATTGAGCAATTCCCCTGGTGTCGCCTCATGCAGGTGAGCCATTGAATTATAGCTCCCTTGCTGGACAATTGTTGTTTGAAACTCCACCCGGGTGTTGGTTACTTTCCTTGCTGTTGCCTCTGAGGAGGGTTAATCTCTGTCTGATTCCCCAGTTTACAGCATATTTTAGTGACAACCATAGAACACAATTCTCATAACTTCATATGCATTAATAATATACATATATCGAGAGAAATTACCCTCAGCAGATCATAACCTTTCCCCTGATACTTTACAAGGCATGCCTTGTAAGGTAAGATTACAATTATATAAAAAGTGAGGAATATGGGGGTTACAAGACGCTTCCCCAAGGTATAGTGCTGGCAGCCAAACTAAATATAAAGAAGTAGTGGTGATACCAAGAGGTTATGTTGGGGCTATTGCTCATTGGGATATTGTAAGGGGGTAGTTACCTATAGAGATCAACTTGAAACCTAGCCAGTTTAAAAGAATTTCAATATCATATCTGTCCCCATTCTCCACCCCACCTCCAGCATTGTGTTTTTACAGTTATTTTAACATATACACACACACACATCTATATATCTCTATCTCACACACACATATAATTTAAATAAATTAAATTTGGTGTACTTTTCATATTGTCTGCCAGTATCATACACTTTACTGCTTTGAATTAGAGAGTTTTGCTATATTTCCACAGCTTTTCGGAAACACCACAATACATAAGATAACTTCTGTAGAGAGTTAACACTGCTAAACTTTTTGCAACTTTTAGGTAATCTATTTGAGATTAGAAATCCTGAAATCAATTGTTACATATTTGAACAAGAGCAATTCCTGAGATTAAAGACCATCTGGAAGATTTGCCAGTGCTCATTCACCATAACTTATCTGTTCTTCAGGAAGTAACCCGTAAAAAAAATTACTGCTAATAAAGCAGTTGGTTAATTGTTTCAATAAAAGTCAATTTCACCGAGCACAAGAAGATCAATCAGAATAGTGCTGTCACTCCACCTGGTATTTCTGGATAATTAACACCTAATGCAAAAGCCACACTTGTTTTGTTAATTGATTGAATTCACACAAGACTAGGTATGTCCTATTTTCCTTCCTTTTATAGTTCCCGAAATTTTCCTAAAGGAACAATGACATCTGCTGGTCTGCAATGATTATGATAGTTAACAGTACAAAAATATTCCACTATTGGAACAGCATAGCTTGATATAAATTGAGGAAATTTAAATCAAGTGGAAAGCCTCAATTTAAATAATCAAGTCTAATCAGCTTTTCCATTTGTACTTCAGTTATTTTCTAAAAAAAAGTGCACTCATTGATTATTATAACCATTAAAACATGTTGATTCACAAATAAATTGTGCCTTTACATGAGATTTGGTACATCTTTTTGCTACCTAGGCTGGTAAACTATATACACATTCAAGTAATTATAAAGCCTAATATTTAAAGATTCTTATTAATAGTACATTTTAGTATGTTAGAAAATAGTGAATGATATATTGCTTATTTACCTAATAATTAATGTTTTACTCATTTGTGTCAAGCCACATTAGGATGGCAAATAGAATTTAATTAAACAAAACAGCATATAAATTTTTATTAAACAAAACCTGAAATGTTTTACATACAAACTTCTCTTATCCAGACACATTTATGACTAAATGATGTATTGAAGATTTATCATTAGAAAGATTAACTGTAGTCAGTGAATTAAATTAAGTGTCAGGTGAGCTTTGGAAATTTTTCAAATATGCTTAAGTGAAAATGACTGGAGCTAAAGTTCCTACTTGTCAAGGTCTCTTGAAAATGACCCGTCTAAGTTACTTAGGCTATCTTTCAAATTTTTAAAAACTAATACATCTCATCCCCTCCCTCCTTGTTTTCATTCATGGACTGGAAGAAGAAGACAAGTTTTCCTGCTTTTTCAACTCCCCATCAATATCTCAACTTTGAATGAACTAGTCCAAATAATAAAGATATTCTCTGTGCCTGCAGAAAAGGCTACTGTTTTCAAAAGCTGGATTAGCAATTAAACTCTGGTTCCAGGTGCTTAGCTGGGACTTCCTTCAATTCAGTGGTGTGACTTTGCAAGCATGTACGGCTTGAATGGTTCACCTCCAGTCCTGAAATTTGTTATGGTTGGCATGACCGATGGGGTGATTATTAGATACCCATGTCATAGCAGCAGCATCTTCTTCAGCGGTTAGGCTTCTACCCTAGTATATTGGGTTGAGACTATTAGCAAGAAAATGAGGTAGAGCAAGTTCTTGATACATCTGCTTCTTTACTGCCTACAATTTCCTTTCAGTGTCTCCTTTAGTTCCTTCCATATTTTGACAGCATCAGTGATACAGCAGCTATCTTTCTGCAGTTTGCCCAGAGTTAAGGAAATATACTGAAACCTATCTTCCATTATTCTCTTTAGTCTGATGTTGACTATGTTGGCTGTGATAGTTCCATCTATTTTGTCATGATTTTCTTCACAAATTGTAGTTAGAATAAGCCAGTTCTTAATATATAGCTCAAAATGGTCACTGACTTCCATCATACATCTTGGGGAAAAATTAGTTTGGATTCTCCTTCTCTGGTCAGAGAAGCTGAAGCAAAGCGATTGTTATGGAAGTATTGTGCAGTTTCAACAACAACATTTTCCTTTATTCCCGAGTAGTACTGAAGTCTTTGGCCAAAAAACAACAACAAAAACCAAAACAAAAAAAAACCACACCCCATCAAATAAGCACTGCACTCATGTAATACATTTCAGGTTCCCTTCATTGTCTCTTCGATTTTTTTCCTCATCTTTGCTACATTTGCAGCATTATCTGCAACCAAGCCACACACTTGATTTTCTTTTTGTTATAGCTTTTACTGCTACTTCTTCTAAGTATTCTGCTATATGGGCATTTCCTGATGTATTAATTGTTTCTGTAAGATGGACAACCCCATCTTGTTGTCACACAATCACATATTACTGGATCATTGTGTACATTGCTATACCCATCAAGACTCAGATTAACTAAAATTCCGTCAGTGTTTTCTGCACACTGTTCAGATTTCCTTCTCATACACTGTATCCAGCAACCTTTCAGAAAAGTCTGGTCTTCTGGGTGGAGTGTAGTCTGGTCGCAATGATTGAACAATGTCAATGAAATATTTGTCCTGAACAAGATGAAAGGCAGAATTTGTTGTATACATGAACTGGCAATCTTTTCATCTATGGGGTCTTGCTGGAATTTGCTGGTCTTGATTATGAACTCATCCATGGTTTTACTTGATGAAGAAAGCTTGTTTAAAATAAATAAATAAATGTAGTTACTGTCTCGTATTTTTAGTTGCAGGACTGCTGGTGGTACGAGTAGATGACTCTGAAGTTGTAGTCAGTCTTTACAGATAATGGACGTTCATAACCCCTTATAAATAAGCTGGACCCTGAAACAAAATGATAAAGGAAAAAAAAAGTCACTTTCACTCACTGAGTACTACTCAATGCACTACTTTATTAATTTACTAAGATTGTAAGTGAAACAAACCGCTTTTGAGGAGGAATCACAATTTTAAACCCAATTTTATAGCAAAATTGATAAATAAGGATTATCTAAATCTATTTAAAACCTTATTTCTAGTAACATACCAAACTGCTTAAATTTTTTATTTTAAATGCTAAAATTCATCAATGCCTAATAAAACTTCACTTTTAAACAGGAAATCTTCACTTTGGATGTTTGATTGACCAATTAAAAAAAAAATTCATTTCAGAAGTCCAGCAGTAACGGTTAAAAAAAGGTAACTGATAAAACACACCCATTATATTTTGAACACAAACATTTTGAAATTCATAAGTAATCCACCCAAACTTACATGGTCATAAATTGTGTTTATCATTTACAGTAAGACATGGTAAACAGTTCATAAGAATGGTGCAAAAATATGTTTACTAACCAATTGATCCAGATTGTTCAGATACATCTACATCTTCAAAGTCATTGCCTTCTGAGGAGCAATTTTCATAATGTTCTTTCATTCTGACAACCAGGCTCTGCATCTCCTTGCTGCACTGTTTACATTTGGCACATGTTCCTTTTTTACCCAGCGGTACAGGAATTTCTTGAGAATAATCCCAAAACGGTTGTCGTCTTTTTTTTTTTTTATATGAACTACAGCCGTGGCAGTTTCTCTCTTCCAGTCCCTGGGTGCTGAAAACACTACAAGCTATACTGTGAAGAATCTTGTTCCTCCTTTCCACAATATCCTGCTTCGACACTAGCGTTGCTCCTTTCTGGTTGCACTACACTGCTCATTCTCCCTTGTTACATAACTCTCCGCACCACCCCATTCTCCACCCCCCAAAAAAACCCAACAATCCATGACTTCAGCTAGTATAACCCACTTTTGCACTGCAACATTTCATTTCTTTAGAAACAGAGGTAGGCATTTGAGAAATTAATGGATTTCTATTTGTATTGGTCCGTGAGCACATGCAAAGAGATAGAGCAAGGACATTTCTTGAAGTATCCAGAACCACGGGCTGGTAGTTACTGGCAGATCAACCTTTTTCCATGAGCTGGAGAGTAAGTTTCCATGTTGGGTTGGAATCAAATATTCATATTCAAATGAGCCAATCAGAGCTCAGGTAGGGAGATACTCCTATTTTATAGTAAGAGACCATCCAGATGGGCTCAGTGGATGATCCTTATGAGATAGATGGTGTCTCGGAGTCAGAGGCCAGGTCCCAATGCTTGTGATGACTTTGCCAGTCTCTTGCACTCAGTAGCCCTGGGACCCCACAGGATCAAACCCTTAATATAGAGCATGACCTATTGCAGGGGTGCTGAACCAAACTGTAAGCCATGTATATGACAGAAGCCACTTCAAGCCCGGGTGCAGCAGCACATTCAAACAACTCTAGTTCCAGCATCTAACACCTATTGTGCCTGATTTACAAAACTTCACCTCAAAAGTTAGAATCAAAGCAGGGGAGAGAGAAAATCTTTTTTTATATAGAAAAGCAACCTTTAATTCAAAACTTTGATAGTCTTATAGATTCAGCATATTTATTTAAAATGTATTGGGACAATAAATTTAGGCTTTACATATTTTGTATTAAATTCAGATTTTTAAATATGTTTCTTTAGAAAGAAAAAGCTTATTTAAGTAACAAAATTTAAAAATCCATTTTTTTTTAAATCTATCTTTATCCATTCTGTGTTGGAGGATATTATTGCCAATTATAACCTTAGCAGTTTGTGACAATTTGAATGTTATACACACCCAAAGCAGGTGTGCAAGCAAGTTTCAGAACACATCTATTTTCTGCCCATTATGATCAATTAATACTACTCTATTTGAAACCAATATTCACTTTCAGTAGATAGCGAATATTTCAAGTTTGTTAGCAGATAGGCATTTTGAGTTCTAGTTGCTACTTGACCTTATGAGGTACACCACCCACAGTTTAACTTGTGTATAGTCTGTTTATATTTTGAACTATATACACGTGCTTCTCCACTACAAAGAGGTGTTTTTGTTGGTATTACCAGTTTTTAGTTGTTTTATTGTATATTCAGGGAGAGTAGATCGTGCCAAACCAACTTGATCTCCTTCTTTGAGAAAGTAACAGATTTTTTAGATAAAGGAAACGCAGTGGATCTAATCTACCTCGATTTCAGTAAGGCATTTGATACAGTACCACATGAGGAATTATCGGTTAAATTGGAAAAGATGGGGATCAATATGAAAATTGAGAGGTGGATAAGGAACTGGTTAAAGGGGAGACTACAGCGGGTCATACTGAAAGGTGAACTGTCAGGTTGGAGGGAGGTTACTAGTGGAGTTCCTCAAGGTTCAGTTTTGGGACCAATTTTATTTAATCTGTTTATTACTGACCTCGGCACCAAGAGTGGGAGTGTGCTAATAAAGTTTGCAGATGACACAAAGTTGGGAGGTATTGCCAATTCAGAAAAGGATCGGGATATCCTACAGGAAGATCTGGATGACCTTGTAAACTGGAGTAATAGTAATAGGATGAAATTTAATAGTGAGAAGTGTAAGGTTATGCATTTAGGGATTAATAACAAGAATTTTAGTTATAAGCTGGGAACGCATCAGTTGGAAGTAACGGAAGAGGAGAAGGACCTCGGAGTCCTGGTTGATCACAGGATGACTATGAGTCGCCAATGTGATGTGGCCGTGAAAAACGCTAATGCGGTCTTGGGATGCATTAGGCGAGGTATTTCTAGTAGAGATAAGGAGGTGTTAGTACCGTTATACAAGGCATTGGTGAGACCTCATTTGGAATACTGTGTGCAGTTCTGGTCTCCCATGTTTAAGAAGGATGAATTCAAACTGGAACAGGTACAAAGAAGGGCCACTAGGATGATCCGAGGAATGGAAAACCTGTCGTATGAAAGGAGACTCAAGGAGCTTGGTTTGTTTACCTTAACCAAAAGAAGGCTGAGGGGAGATATGATTGCTCTCTTTAAATATATCAGAGGGATAAATACCAGGGAGGGAGAGGAATTATTTCAGCTCAGTACCAATGTGGACACAAGAACAAATGGATATAAACTGGCCATCAGGAAGTTTAGACTGGAAATTAGACGAAGGTTTCTAACCATCAGAGGAGTGAAGTTCTGGAACAGCCTTCCAAGGGAAGCAGTGGGGGCAAAAGACCTAACTGGCTTCAAGATTAAGCTAGATACGTTTATGGAGGGGATGGTTTGATGGGATAACATGATCTTAGTCAAAGGTCAATTAATTGCCATCAGTGGTAAATAGGACCAATGGTCAATGATGGGATGTTAGAAGTTACTACAGAGAACTTTTTCCTGGGTGTCTGGCTGGTGAGTCTTGCCCACATGCTCGGGGTTCAGCTGATCGCCATATTTGGGGTCGGGAAGGAATTTTCCTCCAGGGTAGATTGGCAGAGGACCTGGAGGTTTTTTTGCCTTCCTCTGCAGCATGGGGCACGGGTCACTTACCGGAGGATTCTCTGCATCTTGAAGTCTTTAGACCATGATTTGAGGACTTCAATGGCTGAGACATAGGTGAGAGGATTATTCCAGGAGTGGGTGGGTGGGATTCTGTGGCCTGCATTGTGCAGGAGGTCAGACTAGATGATCATAATGGTCCCTTCTGACCTAAAAGTCTATGAGTCTATGAGTTGCAAAGTCCAAATAAATGTGTAATGGAGGTAAGCTTATATGCACAAGCCAAAAAACAAACAACTCAGACACTGAATAATATTTGGCTAACTCAGAAGCCTGCACACACAGATTTTTGTAATTTCATGGTTCAAGAAAATGTTAATAGTACCTTGGAATGTGTAGGTTTTCCCAGCATTTGTCACACCGTAAGTGAAAATAAGACGATTGCGTCCCTCCAAGAAGTCTTGTACTGGTTGTTTCACAGTACCATCAAAGAACTCTTCCTGAGTTGTTTCAGGTCCAAATACCTAAGCATTAGCAAGAGGCAGTTTACGACCTTCAGTTGTTTTAAAAAGGACCATTTGGGGGGTGGGGAAGAAAGAGCAGTTTACATCTAGGAACTTTTCATCAGTAAAGTGTACAAAATGTTCCCAGTTTTAAAATAATTAAAAGAAACAAAACATAAGACAAAATAAACTTGTTTAGGGCAATATTTAACAAGTATCCACATTGCAAAATGAAGTTTGTCTCAAGTATCATCTGCTTACGCGTGAAAAAGTGAATCTCTGCACCATCTGCCCTATGTTTTTTTCACTCTGCCGACAGATCATGGAATTCTTAGGGCCTTTCAATATAATGCTAGTTGAGTCTTGAATAGAAACACAGTCCTGTAAAGAAAAAAAAGAATTTTTAAGCTTAGGAGAAAAAATTTATTTGCATCTTAGCTTAAAAAAAGTGTTTTTTAAAAAAAGAACATTTTAAGTAGAAAGAGCCACACCTGAGATTCATTTTCTTTTTCAGATGCTGTGAAAGGCCTAATACGAAGGCAAACTTGTATATGTTCCTTGGAATCCAAACTGTTCCTCTTAAAAAAAATAAAAAATACTTTCAATTAATAGCATTGCTCATATTCTAGTTTGAATTAGCACGGTAAGAGATTAAATTCCAATTATTTCAGGTCCTCCCCCTCCCCCCCCCCCCCCCGCCCATAATTCATTCATCTATCTCTGCAAGTGTTTAGGCCCCTCTAGAAATTCACTTTAATAACTTTATAAAATATTTAAGAATGACTTCTTGTGGCATACAAAAATATGCTATGCAGTTTAGGCCAAGTAGTAATTGAAAATAAAAGCCACCAGCATACCCCATATTATCCTTTGTATCTGGGAATTAATTTCTGCATTACTAGGCAGGACAGGAGGTGACTTGCAGGAAAGGTTGGTAAAATCTACAGTTATTGTTTACATTTATTACTTTTTGTGTTGGTATCAAAAATACCCACCAAAAAGATGCTGTTATCTACATAGAATGTGACAAAGTAGAACTTCACAATAAGACGACGACAAGTAGGCCTGTACATGTATATTGACTAAGAACGTCTCTGCCTCTGATGACAGAAGTTACTCTAATTATAAGAGGCTTTTTTTTTTATGAACACAAAAACTCCAACGATAGGACTATCACGACACAAATACAGAAATTCATTACTATAGCATCTGATTTCAAATGTTTCCCTTTTATTTATACAGAACTATGGATATACTTGTTGCTTTATCATTAAAAGCAGCAGGCCACATAGATGCTTCACAATTTAAGTCATTTCATTTTTAAAATTAAAAGTAGACTGTTTAACACTCTCACCTGGCTTATATCCAAGTTTGAAGAAACCAGGGAAAATTCATCTGAGAGGTCTGCTTTAAGGTCCTCAACATTTACTGGCCCAATTCTTGGAGGTAGCTCAACACTAGCAATATAGGATGGTCTTATAATTGTTGCTTTATCCAAAACTGGCTCCATTCTACAAAAATAAAGCCAACTATTTAGATAGCATGGCATGCCTGAAGACATGAGAAGCCAACATAATACATGTGTATTTTTATATGCATTTTATTTATTTTCAAACCTTACACATAAATACAATTTCCAACAACAGGCTGGGGCAAAAGGAGAAAAAACATCCCAAGAAGTGCATACAAACTTTCAGATGTTCACTAAAGAGGAGCTCCAGCCTAGAAGGATGAAAGGAGAGCATTCAAAAGAATACAGACTCTTGACACAATGCTACCACCCACCATCAAGTATAATTAGGCAGGCGAAAAAAGAATTTAAAGAGCAACTAGCAAAAGACACAAGCTAGCAGCAAAAATAATTTTAAGTACATCTGTTTGGCAGTCTTCCTGCTGCTATCAGTGGACCCACAGGATGATTGAGATAAGACTATTGTGAAGAAGCTAAATTAATTCTTTGCATCACTCTTCACTGCTGAGGATGTGAGGGAGATTCTCACACCTGAGACATTCTTTTTAGGTGACAAATCTGAGGAACTGTCCCAGACTGAGGCATCAAGAGAGGTGATTTTGGAACAAATTGATAAATTAAACAGTAATAAGGCACGGGACCAGATGGGGCTCATTGAAGAGTTCTGAAGGAATTCAAATAAAAGATTGCAGAACTACTAGCTATGGTATGTAATCTATCACTTAAATCAGCTTCTGTACCAGATGACTGGAGGATAGCTAACGTAACATTAATTTAAATAAATAAAAAACCAACAACCAAAAACACTCTCCAGAGGTGATCCTTGCAATTACAAGCCAGTAAGCCTAACTTCAGTACCAGGCAAATTGGCTGAAACTACAGTAAAAACAGAATTACCAGACACACAAATGAACACGATTTGTGAGGGAAGAGTCAACATAGCTTTCGTAAAGGGAAATCACGCCTCACCAATCTATCAGAATTCTTTGAGGATTGGACAAACAAACATGTGGACAAAGGTGATCCAGTGGATAAAGTGTATTTGGACTTTCACAAAGCCTTTAACAAGGTCCCTCAACAAAGGCACTTAAGCAAAGTGAGCAGTCATGGGATAAGAAGGAAGATCCTCTCCTGGATCAATAACTGGTTAAAAAATAGTAAACAAAGGGAAGGAATAGATGGAGACAGGTAAATAGCAGTGGCCCTCAGGGATCTGTACTTGGACCAGTGCAGTTCAACGTATTCATAAATGATCTGGAGAAAGGAGCAAACAGTGAGATGGCAAAATTTGCAGATGATAGCTATCTTGAGTAATTTTGTAAGTCCAAAGCTGACTGCGAATTACCTCATAAAACTGGGTGACTGGGCAACAAAATGGCATATGAAATTCAATGTTGATAAATGCAAAGTAATGCACATTGGAAAACATAACCCCAAATATACATACAAAATGATGGGGTCTAAATGAGCTGTTATCACTCAAGAGAGGTCTTGGAGTCATCATGGCTAGTTCTCTGAAAACACCTGCTCGATGTGCAGCGGCAGTTAAAAAAGCTAACAACATTAGGAACCAGTAGGAAAGGGATAGATACAAAGATAGTAAATATCATGATGCCACTATATAAATTCATGGTACGGCAACACCTTGAATATGGCATGCAGTTCAGATTACCCCATCTCAAAAAAGGTATTAGAATTAGAACATAAGATTGGCCATACTGGGTCAGACCAAAGGTCCACCTAGCCCAGTATCCTGTCTTCGGACAGTGGCCAGTGCAAGGTGCCCCAGAGGGAATGAACAGGTAATCATCAAGTGATCCATTCCCTGCCTCCCATTCCCAATTGGAAAAGGTACAGAGAAGGGCAACAAAAATTATTAGGGGTGTGGAACAGCTTTCAGGTGAGGAGATATTAGAAAGACTGGGATATTAAGCTTAGTCATCGCTTTTCCAAGGGGCGATATCACAGAGGTACTCCTGGAGGAATTCACCAGTGTGCATGCGCAGAATTTATGTCCCCCGCAGATCTTTGCTTCCTTGCAGAAAAATGACTCTCTGACCCTCCCCAGCAATATGTTTTGGGGGCCCAGGGCAGCTGGCAGAGAAGTAAATCACTGTGGGGGATGCGGCGGGACGGGGAAGACCTGGCTGGTGGCTACTAACCTAGTCCCGGCTGGGTTGGGGAGGACGGGACTTCCTCTTCCCTTGCACAGCATCTGGGACCAGGTCAGACCCACTCCCAGATTTCTCCCCCAGCTGAAGGAAGCTCTGCAAACCCCTCCCCCCCCCTTCATGCACCCATCGCTCCCCAGCTGCAGAGGGAGGGACCCCTGTACAGGGAGCTGCTCCCACAGCTGCCCAACCCCTGTGCATCCAGACCCCTTCATACCCAGACCCTCCCACCGAGCCTCACCCCCCTGCACTCAGAAACCCTCCCCCCCAATGAGCCCCCCCCACACACACACACACCTGGGCCTCCCTGACCCAGATCCCCACCTGAGCCCCAACCAGCTGCATCTGGACCCCCACATTGAGCCCCCCCCCCCCACACACACCTATAACCCCTTGCTGAGCTCTGACCACCCCCCCCCCCCCCCACACACACACACACACTGAGCCCCAGCCACCTTCATCTGGACACCCCTGCAGAGTCTCATTACCGTTGCACCCAGAACCCCCCACCCCACCAAGCCTCTGTGCATCCAGATCCCCCCCCACCTGGCTCCCCACTGAGCTGCCTGCATCCAGACTGCCCCACACAGAACCCTCTCAACCCACACCTGGATCCCCCCCACACACACTAAGCCCCTCCACACTGGGATCCTGCATTGCTGAGCCTGCCTGCCCACACCTAGTGCACCTGGCAGAGAGGTGCAGGGCCAGCCCTTGCGCTGTGTCAGGTTTGGGAGCCGCCTCACCACTGAGACTGTGTCCCGGGGTGCGGGGGTGGAGCTGCACAGTGATCTCCCACCTCTGTGCAACCAGTGGCCTGTGCTCCCCAATGCCATGCTGGAGCCTCATTTATTTAACAAATACAATTTGTAGAATATTAAAATATTGTGCACAGAATTTTTATTTTTTTGGCACAGAATGCCCAAGAGTATATAGAGGTTTATGAAATCAAAATGGTGTGGATCAAGTGGGGTAGATAACACTTGCTTATTCTTCACATAACACAAGAACCAGGGGTAATCCAATGAAATTAACAGGCAGCAGGTTTAAAACAAATAAAAGGAAATACTTCACACAACATACAGTCAACCTGTAGAACTCATTTCCAGGGGATGCTGTGAAGGCCAAAAGTATAACTGGGTTCAAAAGAAGAATTAGGTAAGATCATGGAGAATAGGACCATTGATGGCTATTAGCCAAGATGATCAAAGATGCAACCCCATGCTGTGGATGTCCTAAGCCTCTAACTGCCAGAAACTGGGAATGGATCACTTGATAATCGTCTTGTTCTGTTCATTCCCTCTGAAGAACCTCACGTTGGCCACTGTCAGAAGACCGGATACTGGGCTAGATGGACCATTGGTCTGACAAAGTATAGCTGTTCTAATATTATGAAATAGTTAGCAACCCTTTAACGCTTCCAGAATCTCAGAATAACATTGCCCAAAATTCAGACAAGTGTCCCTTCGAGGTGTTTCGGACATTTCAGAGGTCAACCACCAAGTACAAATAAGAGCAGTTTTGACCAGGGTGTACACTAAACTCTAAAGTCAATTGTGGAATCAAGTGGACACAACTTTAGCCTGGTCGACACTTCAAATTCTATCGACCTAGCTATATCACTGAGAGGCATTCAAAATTCACACCTCTGGGCACCATAGTTCTGTTGACCTAGCTGTGTCTACACCAGTGGGTAGGTCGGCTTAAGAATTCTTCCGTTGACCGAGCTACCGATACGCAGTGAGTTGGATTACCACACATCAATGAAAAAACCCCTTTGTGATGGTGTTCAGGGTGCAATCCAGATCAGTGAGGGGTTTCTCAGACATATGTAATACTATTTCACAATTATATTAATCACTAGCATATCATTAGCTTTCAGAAAAGACCTCACTTTATGCACTTTCATAATATAGTAATATTGCATCCTGATTCAAATCACTTAAAGTTCAGCCCCACCATCTTTGTAGATCAGTAAACCTTTAAAATGGATTCTTCTGAGGATTACCCCTCAAAGTAAAGTTTACTGAACCAAAGAGAAAGGCAACATGGAGTCTGGGGATGAAGGAAGCTCCATGTGCTTTTCCCCCGCCACCTGGTGTTTGCTGAAATGCAAATTGTTCTGTTTCCTGCCATCATCTCCCCCTGCTGTCTCGATGGTCCTGTTACAGCTTATATGTAAATTGAGGTAAACTCCCACTTTATTGAGGATAGACCTGTTTAACAACTCCCTCTGACATGCCTGATTTAAACACACTTTAGTCATAATTCTAGCATATCCATAACTCAATACCCACAGTGTACATCAATCACACAAAATTAATAATCAGTGAGTTCATTTTTAAATGATACCGCACATATTCTGTAATAATCTTTGTACAACAGTGTTTAGGGTGTGAATTCAGAGAGATGGATTATCTACATTGAGAGGAAAAACCCTTCCATGCATGTAGGAAGCATCTACATTATGGCACTACAGTGGCAAAGCTGCAGCACTGCCACTGTATTGCTCGTAGCACTGACATAGCCTGTGATTCATCATTATGTTCACCTACAAGACTCAGACTAAGGCCAGAAGGAACCATCATGATCATTTAGTCCAATGGCTCAAACTTTTTTTTAAACTGGTGACTCCTTTCACACAGCAAGCCTCTGAGTGAGACCCCTCCCTTATAAATTTAAAACACTTAATATATTTAACACCATTATAAATGCTGGAGGCAAAGCAGGGTTTGGGGTGGAGGTTGACAGCTCACAACCCCCCATGTAATAACCTTGTGACCCCCTGAGGGGTCCCAACCCCCAGTTTGACCCCTAATTTAGTCTGACCTCCTGCACATAGCAGGTCACAGAACCTCACCTACCTACTTCTACAATAGGCCCAGTAACTCATTCAGAGATTATGAAGTCCTCAGATCTTGATTTAAAGACTTCACTTTATAGAGAATCCACCATTTTCTCTAGTTCATATCAGCAAGTGACCCATGTTTCACACTGCAGAGGAAAGCAAAAAACCCAGATGGTCTCTGCCAATCTGACCCAGGGGAAAATTCCTTCTGGACCCCAAATATGAAAAAAGTTACCCACATGATCAGGATTGAGACCAACCACACACTTGGGAAAGAATTCTCTGTAGCAACTCAGAGCCCTCCCCATCCAGCGTCATCTCCACCCACTGGGGATATCTGCTACTAGCAGTCATAGATATTTCCTACAATGGTATGTGGCCTCTGATCACACCACCCCCTTCATAAACTTATCAAGCTCAGTCTCAGTTAGGTTTTTTGCCTGCACTGCTCCCCTTGGAAAGCTATTCCAGAACTTCACTTTTCTGATGGTTAGAAACTGTCATTCAATTTCAAGCCTAACTTGTTGATGGCCAGTTGGTATCTATTTGTTCTCATGCCAACACTGGTGCTTCACTTAAATAATTCCTCTCCCTCAGAGGTGTTTATCCCACAGATGTATTTATAGAGAGCAATCATATCAGCCTTCATTTGGTGAAGCTAAACAAGTCAAGCTTCTTAAGTTCCCTCTTGCAATGCAGGTTCTCCGTTCCTCAGATCATCCTAGCAACCCTTCTCTGCACTGTTCCAGTATTTACTGTGGTGTTTCATGTTCACACTACCCTCCTTCTGTCAGTCATCCTTACCAGGAGTGCTTCCACTGATTTAAGAAGGGCAGAATGAAGGGCTGAGACCCTAAGCGGCAGCTGGGCTCCCAGCGTGGAACTGAGAGCCCAGATGTGAGCCCTCCTCTGCTCTGGGTTGACAACCTGAGCTGTGAGCCTGGTGCAGAGTTCACCGCATAGAGTCTACCAGCCTTTCTTGTCAATTTCACAGTTGCCTCGGGTCAAGACGGGGCTCACAACTGAATCTGTGAAACTGAAAAGAAAGATAGGCTCCCTGCTGTGGGGTCACCGCTGGGGCGGTCACCCCAGGGTGGGGGGCAGGAGTTCCAGCTGTGAGCCCTATGCCCTGCTGAGAGCTGGGCAGGGGGGGAAGAGCAGGGAGTGGCATGCAACTGTGAGCCAGGTGCTGGCCTCAATTTCATAGTAGGGAGCCTACCAATCTTTCTTGTCAATTTCAAAGCTCCAGTTGTGAGCCTGGTGTGGCAAAGCTATGAAACTGGCTGTTGGCTGTCATTCTTGTCAATGTCAGTAATGCAGTGTCTACATCAGTGGTTCTCAACCTATTTATCATTGCGGGCCATTAGCTGGGCCGCAGGTAGAGAACCACAGAGACCCCTCCCTGACCCTCTAAGCCAAGCACCACCCACAAAGCGGGGCCAGAATCAGACCCCCAGACACCATGGGGTGAGCGGAGCAGCCTTTAGCACACAGCTGGGCTGCAGCTGTGTGCTAGTTGAGCCACATGCGGCCCATCGGTTGAGTACCACTGGTCTACATGGACACTGCATCGCCCTAACTACACCAACATAAGTGCTACGCCTCTCGTGTTTTATGTTGGCGTAGTAGGGCACTTACATCAGCGAGAGCAAGGCTATAGTGTAGACAATGGCATAATCGGGTCGATGTAAGCTGCCTTACGTGGCCCTAACTCTATAGTGTAGACCAAGCCTCAGTCTTCCTCATCCACCAGCCTGTAAAACACAGATGATATTTGGCCAGCTTTATAGCATGTTTCAAGAGCTACAGATGAAGTGAGCTATGCAAGAGTAACGGTCAACTTCTGCCCCAATTTCTACACTACTCAGTCCCACCTATGTAGGAATGGGGTTGCATGGAGTGAAAGTCTGGGCAGAATTTGGCCCAAACTATTATCAGGGCTTCAACAACATACACAACACATACTAACCTGAAAACTAAACCTACTGCCGGAGTGAAATATATCTGTGCTGTGATAGTCTCAAAGCCATGTCCAGCGCAATTAGAAGGATAAAGAGTGCACAACTGTTTTATTAAAGTACTCTATTTAATTGGTAGTTAACTGGTCAATAGGTATTACTGATGAATATCTTATTTGATTTAAATCTTAATTTTAAAAGAGCTTTAGATGTCTCAGAATTATGCTCTCACATCCCCTACATTTGTTAATTAAGACACAAACAAGTGTGCCTTAAATTCAAGTACTAGCTCAAGATAGGAACTCTCTGTGGGCATGGCCATAGGGCAGGGGTTCTCAACCTCTCTCTTTCAGAGCCCCCCCATGCTGTAAAAACTCCACAGCCCCACCCCCATGCCACAACAACTGTTTTTCTGCATATAAAATCCAGGGCCAGCATTAGGGGGTAGCAAGCAGGGCAACTGCCTGTGGCCCCACATCACAGGGAGCCCTGCAAAGCTAAGTTGCTCAGGCTTCAGCCCTGCCATGGCTTTAGCTTTCTGCCCTGGGCCTCAGAGAGTATAATGCCGGCTCTCCTTCCCAGACCCTTCTGAAACCTGCTCACAGCCCCCCTCAGGGAGCCACAGACTCCTGGCTGAGAACCAGTGCTATAGGGGACACTCAGGAGACTTAAGGGAAATCAGTTAAAGATGCAAAGTCAATGACAACAACCCATGACGTGCAAGTCCCTTGCATAGACAAGTAAACTTATAATTAGCACCAGTGACCTTTCCCCTATTTCACCCTAATAAGAACATCTGGTGCATTGCTATTTTTCTCATTGGCACAAGGGTTTCCAATAGAGCAGCCTCACTAATAACTGAAACCAGGCCTAATCCCAAGTATAGAAGAGGCTATGCTTTCTCCCCCGTCCCTTTTCACACTTCGTTGGAAGTTGCCCTTACTAAGCAGGAGGGTTACTTTTTGCAAATACAAGCGTGAAGCCTGCCGAAGGTATGGCACTTAGCCTGTAGATTCCCACTTGCTATGGACAAGTGAGTTTTCCTACTATCGCTTTCCTAAGTTCCCACGGCAATAACCAGCCCGGGCGCACACACACACGAGGAGTCCGTCACCCACCCCCTCCCAGAAGGTTTTGAAATCACTCTTGTCAACAGGTCACTCACACAACCAATCACAAGAAGTCGGCCCTAGATAAGCCTCGTGTAGCTCGGCGGGGCTATTGCCGCCGCCACTCACTATGTTCCTGCTTCAGGAAACGCTGCAGGAGCTGCGCCCCCAGCCCCAGCCATCACCCCTGACGCGGCTATAGGGCCGAGCCCGGCCCGGGACACCAGCTGCGCTCCCGAGCCCGGCATGCCGGAGCCGCAAGGGCGCTGGGAGCCAGGGGCACGACTCCCGGCCGGGACACCTCACGGTGCCCAGCGCACAACCAGGGAGAGGAAGGGAAGCGACCTCTCGGCGCGCAGCTCCGCCCGCAGCCCCCCAGCCCGCGCTCACCTGCGGAGGACGCGAGACCGCTCGGCCGGTTGCAAGCCCGTCAGACTCGCCGCGGTCCCTTTTCAAATCCACCCAATGGCGGCGCGCTGTGCCGCACAGCACCATGGGAGCCGAGGGGCGGGGCGAGGGCGTGCGCGCTGCTGGGGCGTGTTGTGCCGGGGCCAGCCGGGGGTTTGCGGCGGGACAGCGGGCGGGGCAGGAATCTAGCCTGGTTCGCCGCCGGCGGGGCGCTGTCTCGCTTGGGGCAGGGGAAAGGGCAGGGTCCCTTTGCTGGAGGGCGCCGAGCGAGGGAACCGCGGAGACTGGCTCGCTACGCGCTTGGGGAGCGGTGCAGTGCCTGGAGCGGAAGAGAGCCCATTTTGGGGGGGCGGGAGTTATTTGTTTAAGTGTGATGGCCTCGGGGGTGACCATATTTCCCAAAGTGTGGCTGCCTTGCTTCCCCCTATGGGGCAGATTCTGCAAGGTGACTGGTTGCCTGCTGCAGGGAAGGGGGAGTGCTGGATAGGACCGGAAGCCAGGTTGGTTGGAATTAGGGGACCGGTTTTTATATGCATGGTTTCAGTCAGCTGTGTGAGAGGACCTGAGCCACACATGGGAAGCCTGTACCTTGCTACAGAGCAGCTGCCACAAGGCACGCCCGGAGCTACATTGGCTTCTCAGGATGAACCAGCTACTTTGCTGATCAGGTTGTTTCTCTGCCATCTCTTTATCTGGGCTTAAAACAAGCCTGGGCATGTCAAAAAGCAGTTCAAATGAAACTGTGAACCCAGGGTTAGATTGGGGGGGAAAGAGGGTGGTGGCGGCGGTGGTACTCTTCCAAACGCTTACCCACAAAATAAGGTCTGCCCACATGGGATGCTACTCACAGTAGATTGTGCAGATTTTAAGCATATATTAGGGGGTCTCAAACTTCACCCCCTTCTGACAACAAAAATACTGTGCTCTCAAAGGACAGATGTCTAAAAGCAAACTAAAAGTGTACCAAATGCTCCTAGCATTTTCGTAATAGAAATGATGAGAAAGGAAAGATTAAGCCACTGGAATTAAACCACCCTGTTGGGTGAGCGGTGATGAAATTCCATACTCAAATAATTTTTGTAGCTTTTTACCAAGATGTCTCTCTTAAATGGTTTGTTTTAGAGGCAGCCCCTTAAAATGAAATGAGCTGCTGCCACAATCACTAAAGCAAATATTTGGTTGAAATTTGATTTCCTGCTTTTTCAAAATCACCACAGCCTAGGGAACTATATTTATTCATCATGTAAGACAAGACCTACTGACTGGGGTGCACCGCCAAACACTTCTTCCTCCCCTTAAAAATTATGCTGGTTGTATTAGGAGTTGCACTTGTTACTTCTGGCAGGCAGGAGCCACAAAAGTTGTGGATATTCCTATCCATCTGCATCCGATGAAGTGGGTATTAACCCACGAAAGCTTATGCTGAAATAAATTTGTTAGTCTCTAAGGTGCTACAAGTTTTTCTTTCTTATTTTCGTTTTGCTATCCATCTGAGTGAGCAGGAAATGCCTTAGGAGGAGGCATACCCTGGCTACTCTTCACACGGTTCTCAGTCTGGACCCAGTTTTAGCACTATTATAGCTCAGCCCAACCTTCTTCAGCATATGGACCAACCTGAGCTACAGACCACATAGCCAACTGAGGAAGGGCAGATTAGCTACACTTGCAGTGGCACACTTCTCTTTCACCCTTATCTTCCAGGGGACGTTAAGTGCCTTGCCCTCAAAGCTGAAAAGACAAAGAGGGAAGGAAGGAAAAAGGAAGAACTTTCTCCCAGCAAGCAGCTGACCCACCAGGAAATGTCTGTACCTACTGTGGGAGGATCTGTGGTTCCAGGATAGGACTCCTGCATTATCTCAGGACGCATATGTCAATCTGATCATCCTCAAATCAAGGGATCACAGATGATGATGGTGTATAAATAATTAAATGTGCATTGGTCTAGACAGTGTGTGAGAATGACTCCAGAGCCCAGTGATTAGTGGGCTCCCCTTGGAGGTGGGAGACCCAGACTCCAAGCTCCTTGCTTCAATGCATATTTAATTATTTACACACAATGAAGCAGTTCCAAGAGGAGAGACTGAAGAGACCCACACCAGCATCTCCCATAGGCCAGTAGTTAGGGCTCTCTCCCTTCCCCATGTAATTACTGCAGTGCTGCATGTCTACACTACCCTCCTTGGGTTAGTAGTGCGCATCCTCACCAGGAGCGCTTCCACCAACCTGAGGGGCAGTGTGGGAAACTGAGAGCCCCATCTTTCAACTCTGCTGGCAGCTCCCTGCCTGGAGCCTGGCTGCCCCACAGGCTCCTGTGCTCCCAGCAGTCTGTCCCTCCTTCCTCCCCCCACCGTTCCCAGCAGGGAGCAGGAGAAGCTCCCCAGGGCGTCTCTTCTACCCGTTCCCAGCTGGGAGTAGGGGGAACCACCCAAGGCTTTCTTTCCCCTCCTCTCTCGTTCCCTGCTAGTAGTGGCGGGAAGACACCCAGGGCTTCTCGTCTCCCTGTTCCCTGCCAGGAGTGGGGCAGGGGAAGTTGCCCAGGAGGGAGTGGACAGGAAATCTGTCTTTTTCCTCCGGCTTCTCGCCCCGGCTCCCAGCCAGGAGCTGGATCCAGTTGCTTAGCTTTCCAAGGAGTGAGGCTTTCTTGTTCTTGTCAGTTTCACAGTTCTTGGCATGAAATTGACAAGACAGCGGATGTACCGGAGGCAGTGTCTCCACAGACACTGTGTCACCCTAACTATGCAGGCATTAAGTTTTATGGTGTGTGTGTGTGTGTGTGTGTGTGTGTGTGTGTGTGTGTGTGTGTGTGTGTGTGTGTGTGTGTGTGTGTGTGTGTGTAAAAAAACAAAGCAGCAGGCGGGGGAGTGAGAAGGGGAGGGATCCCTGACTACCTTTACACAGTGAAAAAGTCTTCCAGACCAGAAACCTAGGACTTGTCTACACTGGCACTTTGCAGCACTGAAACTTTCTCACTCAGGGGTGTGAACCCCCATCGCCCCATCTAAAAAAAATATTTGAATTGGAAAAGGTTCAGAAAAGGGCAATAAAAATGATTAGGGTCATGGAATGGCTTCTGTATGAGGAGAGGTTAAAAAACAGACTTTTCAGCTTGGAAAAGAGATGACTAAGGGGATATGATAGAGGTATAAAATCATGACTGGTTTTGTATTATTTACTCCTTCTCATAACACAAGAACTAGGGGTCACCAAATGAAATTAATAGGTAGCAGACTGAAAACAAACAAAAGGAAGTATTTCTTCACACAACACACAGTCGTGTGGAACTCTTTGCCAGAGGAGGCTGTGAAAGCCAAAAATATAACAGGGTTTTAAAAAGAACTAGACAAGTTCATGGAGGATAGGTCCATCAATGGCTATTAGCCAGGATGGGCAGGGATGGTGTCCCTAGCCTCTGTGCGCCAGAAGCTGAGAATGGGCGACAGGGGATGGATCACTTGATGATTACCTGTTCTGTTCATTTCCTCTGGGGCACATGGTATTGGCCACTGTCAGAAAACAGGATACTGGGCTCGATGGACCTTTGGTCTGACCCAGTATGGCCATTCTTATGTTCTTATATGGACCTAACTTTTTTTTTAAATGAAAGCCGAGATTCTCACATAGCCACTTAACTCCAGGGGCTGGGGCTTTAAGAAAAAGACCAAATATATTGTGAGACTCACAATAAAATAGGAAGAGTTGGCAATATTGCATCACTATGGCTAACATCTCTCTTTTCATCCCCTTATGCTTCTCTAACTCTCCCTTAATCATGACCTGGGCAGGGAGAAACTCACCTGGACTTCCCCCTCTTTGGGGGGAGAAAGGTAAGGGGGAACAATAGCCGCATGATCTACAATTACATGATTGGTCTGTCCTCAGTTTTTTACACTTTTACACTTTGACAGCAGGGATAGGAGTGGAGGGCTAATACAGCCTTACTGAATAGAATATTGAAGTTAATTCCCGGTGCCTTCTTTATTGTGGGAGCTAATGGGACTGGGACTTCATTTCCCAGGGTCCCCTGGGCAGGAAATCTGTCTTTTTCCTCTGCCGCTGTATTCATAACGCCCTTCCTAGCCCAGGCAGTCCCGGGAAATGGAGTCCAAATGAGCTGCCAACAGAGAAACGAGACAGGGCACTACGAATCCCAGTTGTCTTCACACACCTCCCCTGCGGCTAAGAGCGGGGGCTGAATTCATGTCATGCTAGTGCGACAGAAATCCGGGAGTGCTGAGAACATGCATTTCCTGTGCTCGCTGAGAGCTGTAGCAGCTTCCCTGGCCCATACAAAAGTGCAAGCGAAGTGGGTCTTTTCTGCCAGGAAGGACCCCTCTCCAGCCACGCACCTCTGTGGTGAATGCAGCATGTCACTAGCAGTGATCAGTTAGAGAGCGGTAGGGGTCCCCTGGTTTCTTGGGGCTGCCTGGGCGGAGGGCATAGCCCTGTGGGTTTAGTGGGCAGCATCGGGCTGGGGGGTATCGGGCTGGGGGCTGCCTTGCGGGGAGGATTGAGTGTAGTTGCAGGGGCGATGGCAGGAGGGGTCGTCCTGGTGCAGGGAGCCAGCAGGGGGCTCGGCCTGCACTTCTGCAAACACATTTTATCCGCACGGAAAGAGGCGAGAGTGATCGCTACCTGCAGGAGCCCCGAAGCAGCCAGCGCCTTACAAGCGCTGCATCGGCTGTATCCCCAGACGCTCACTGTGCTGCGGCTGGATGCCACCCGGGATGCAGAGATCCGAGAGGCCGCGGAAGTAGTGGCGAAGGAGCATGGCCGGCTGGATCTACTCATTAACTCTGGGGCAATGTTGCACCCCAGCGCCAGAGGAGAGACGAGCCTGCAGGAGGTCTCGGCAGAGGTGGGCCGGAGTTTCCTTCAGTGGAAGCATCAGTGGGGTCAAAAAAAGCGTAGTTAGTGCAGACCTGCTGTATTTCGCTCCTTAACTGGAAGACCCCTTGTTCTGCCAGTAGCTCTCTGAGCAAGGGCATTCCCTCGGAGCTCAGCTGCTCAGGGTTTTTGTCCAAATTGTGTGTCGGTTTAAGTCTTTGCTAATTAATCTTAGCAGACTAGATTGACGTGGTGTGGAGAGAAGGGGGGGGTGGGGAAATCCTTGTTAATGGAAGGAGGTGTGAAGGAGAGGGTGATTTTGTTATTGAAGGTAGCTTGGTAACTGAAGCCATTGCTTGAGGACATCTGGTTGCCGCTGGTGTATTTCAATAAATATATCAGTAGACACCTGAAAGTGCATAATGGCTTTAAAAGCATGTCCATTTTGAAATAGGTGACTAGCGGCCTGAGAAGGAAAGACATGCCACCTACTGGGCCTCATCCAGTGCCAGGAGAAAGGAGTCTTAATGGCAACAGAAACAAGTCTAGTGGGCTTTTTCTCCAGCCAGTCATTCCCGTTGTTGCATGCTCATCAATGCACAGTGCACTCTGGAGTGCAGAGCTCCAGGATGCATGACTTTTGAACAGAATGTGTTTATGTAATTAAAAATAACAACCACCGAGAAAAGAAAAAGGGGACACACAGCTGGCAAGGTGGCCAAATTTAGAGGGCCTGTTTGGACACATGTTCTTCAGCACGCATGCTTCCAGATAGATGGGGTGTGCCCATCTGGAACTGTGCAGGTATATTTCCCTGATGAAAATGCACCACGTGTGTTCAAAATGTTATTTTTGGGCCTTCAGAACTTTCTTTCAAAACCAGCATGGTCTTAAAGCACATTGAGGAGTAAGTACATTTGCATTATGCAACTGCAAAGAATGTTTGAAAAATATGTTGAATAAAATGTATTTTGGCCAGTTAGCACAACTCAAAAATAACTTAACAGTCTTTGGTGAGGGTAAAAAACGGAAAAATGGCAATAGCACACTTTTCAAAGAGCTATGAACTAACAAAAAGCAATCCCTTCCCTCATCTCCCCAAACATACATCCTTACACCATGTTCCACGATAATGACAGTGGAAGTAAAATTATTTTCCACTGGTTTCTGGTTGCACAGAGCTTTAGGGAGCCTGGGGCAAAATCTGACACGGAGGGCCTCCACTCTTCCAAAGAAATTACCACTGAGGGGGGGCTGCAGGCAGAAGAGTTGGAGGGGAAGCCCACACTGCACTCACCCGATCCTGCAATGGGGCTCAGCTCTAGTGAAGTAGGTCTGGGCCTGGGTCCCTCTCTGGGTGTTGCAACCTGGACCCAGGAGTCACAGTGCAACTCAGCAGCTAGCCAGCATTTCTAATTAAGGATGGGATTTTCAATGGGACTTGTGCTTCACTTTGGTGCTTTTGAAAATCCCACCCTGTCTTCATTGGATCCCTAACCTTAAGTAACAACAATATAACGGTTTGGGGGTTTATGTGTTTGTTTTGTCTCTTTCTGAACGTGAAATGACTTCACTAAGCATAACTGTCTGCTAAGTGGGCTATTCCTATTTCCCTGTTTTTCTTTAGGCTATGTCTACACTACAGACCTTAGAGTGGCACAGTTGTACGGCAAGAGCTACGCCACTGTAAGGTCTCCCGTGTAGCCGCTCTATGCCAGCGGGCGAGAATTCTCCTGTCGGCATAATTAAACCACCCCCAACAAGCAGCGGTAACTAAGTCAGCAGGAGAGAGTCTCCCATCAACACAGCGATGTCCACACTGGCGCTTTTGTCAGTGAAATTATGTCAGTCAGGGGTATGTTTTTTCACACCCCTGACTGACAAAATGTTTTCCCGACAAAAGAGTTAGTGTAGACATAACCTTAGTTACAGCATGTTGCCTGTTCCATCCCTTCATCTTGTATTGTGTGTTAAGTAACTCTTGTTTCTTTTCTTGATTTAACTCATCTTGCTGGTTTCCTGGGCTTAAGATTAAATTTGAGATTTTTTAGGAAAAAAATGTTCAGAAAATTCTTAGAAAAGAAAAACAAATGTATTAGCCCTGATGCTGTAAAGCAGTGGTCCCCAACCTTTCTGTGGCCAAGAGCACATTCATGCCTTCAGAAGAGTGTGGCGGGCAGCAACGCTTCTTGGCGGCATTTCGGTGGCGACAGTTCTCTGGTGGCTGCACTCCTCGGCAGCAGCTTCTCCACCGAAAGCACTCCTCGGTGGCATTTCGGTGGTAGGTTCTCCGGCGGATGCGCTCCTATCCTCTTCGTTCCTTGGTGCCGGCCCTGACGGCGGGTGCATATAAATGCCCCGGCGGGCGCCACGTTGGGGACCACTGCTGTAAAGAACTCAATGGACTCCTCACATGCTTAAAGTTAAGCACATGCTTAAATCTTTGCAGTATTGGAGCCTTAGAATGGAATGGCTGTCGTGACCTTCACTCTAGTATTCCTAGTTAATAATTTAACTCCAAAGTATACATAAATTGACTGTAATTATAGTTTCAAATTCTGATGACCTGAATAGATAATTTGAGCTATGATCTCTTAGTTTAAACCTGTATGCTCTTGTGACTAAACAACATGTTTTAGTACCAGTTGTTTATTTGCAGATACCCTGTGACCAGTATTTCAAAGTTCAAACAATCTCAGCAAAATCAGAAAGAGCTAAAGTAGTTTAATTCTTTGTTTTCAGTGTCAGTGGCCACTAAAAAGAAAAAAAAATATGCTACTTGGTGTTTTAGGTTAAATCATTTTAATTTAACTAGCCCAACAGACTCTTCAATAAGTGCATGTAACAAAATTCCACAAAGCAGCAATGCTCCATATTGACTCTAACTAAACAAAAATGAATTAATAATTTATTTGACAAGGAAGAAGAAATGGAATTAGTAAGGCATGTGCGCATTACTTTGCTTGCATGGTTTCTCCCACCTTTTATCTTTTGTCTTTTTAAAAAAGAATGCTCCTCAGGACAGATAATACCTTCTGATGCATTTGTACTCTGCCTAGCGTAATGGGACTCTGATCCTTACTGGATTTTTGAGCATCACCGCAATGTAAACTATCACAGGCGCGGACTTCCGGTTCCGCCCGTGGGTGCCGTCACTCGGGGGCGGGGCCCCGCCCGACACCGGGCCCCGCCCCTGACACCGGGTGACGTTGCGGGGCCCCGACGCCGACGCGACGTTGCCCAGCGTCGGGGGCGGGGCCCCGCAACGTCTCCCGGTGCCGGTAAATTTGCCGCGGGTCCGGGGCGGGCGGGGAGTTGCCGGTGGGTGCAGAGCACCCACCAATTTTTCTCCATGGGTGCTCCAGCCCCGGAGCACCCACGAAGTCGGCGCCTATGTAAACTATAGTAATATGGATTTGTCAACACTTCTGGAAGGGTACATTACAAATACCATGGCCAGCATTTCAGATGGGCCAAGTCACGGCCAATAATGAGTTATGTTTGTTAGTGATAATGATATCACACTGAGATGATGATGAGATGATTTTATATCTTTTGTTAGCATAAGATGTAACTTTAAAACTGGCATTTGCTGGCTGTAGGCTATCTTTGCAGTTTCTACTTTTTTCTTCTTCTTTTTAATGTTCTAGGGTCTTTCCATAACATTGGCAACAAATACCATAGGGCCCCTAGTGATGGCTAAATATTTTGCCCCTCTGTTGCGGAAAGGAACTGGAGCATTTGGACATCAGTTTGCTGACCAGGCCAAACGGCATAGGGCCATACTGGTGAACCTGACAGCTAAAGTAGGCTCCATAGGAGACAATGGTAAGTACTGTTTGACATGAATGTTAAGCAGTAACCTAATTATTTTTCATATAAGAAGATAAATTATTGATATATTAATGTGTTATAACATCCAGCTGGTGTGGGCCAGCGGAGCTAATAACAATGCAGAAGATCACTATAATTTTCTAAGCATTACTGCGTCTTAATTTATATTTTTTCTGCAAAAATGGTTTGTGCAGTAAAAAGAATAACTCTGCTTAAATTGTACTGATACGTTGTATAACAAATATATATTTAATTATTTTCTTTATCCCTTTTCACTGCTAAAAGTAATTATGGTGGTATATGCAGCAGCAATTTTTTAAATTTTAAAATTTGTATATTCCTGTTCAGGTGCATGTGGTGAATGGCACATTTATTTATCAAACATTCAAGACAGTATGTGCCATATGAATATTCAAGGAGTATTTTAAAAATCCATTCCAAAAAGTTTTTGTAAACATTTCTTATAATTTAAGTAGAGGGTTTCATTTTATCCCTCATAATTTGTAAGATCAGCATTTGGATAGGTAAATCTCTTTTTAATATAAACTTTAGAGACATTAAATGCAATTTCTGGGTCTGTTGTGACTTTTAGCTATACCATTTGGGGATGTGACTTTGTCAAATCTCATAAATTAAGCAGTGTTGGGCTGGGCCAGTCATTGAATTGGAGACCTAGAGAAAGAACTCACAAACTGCAGGACTTGATATTGGTATGGATTCATTGTGTGGCACAGGGGTCGTCAGCCTTTCAGAAATGGTGTGCCGAGTTTTCATTTGTTCACTCTAATTTAAGGTTTAGTGTGCCAGTAATACATTTTAACGTTTTTAGAAGGTCTCTTTCTATGTCTGTAATATATAACTAAACTATTGTTGTATGTAAAGTAAATAAGGTTTTTAAAATGTTTAAAAAGCTTCATTTAAAATTAAATTAAAATGCAGAGCCCCCTGAACTGGTGGCCAGGACCCACGCAGTGTGAGTGCCACTAAAAATCAGCTCGTGTGCCGCCTTTGGCACTCGTGCCATAGGTGGCCTACCCCTGGTGTGGCATTTTTCCCTTTGACTCAATATTGAGCTGATGTCCCAAGCATGATGCAACGGGTCATTCTGCAGCTGGAGATGATGAGCAGGGCCAGCTCTACCTTTTTCGCCGCCCCAAGCGGCGAAGCAAAAAAACCCCCAAAACCTGCCACAGTAGTCCGCCGAATAAAAAAAAATTAAAAAGCTACGGCAGCAGTGACACCAAAGAAGAAGAAGAAGGGGGAAAAAAAAGCCAGAGTGCCCCCCCAAAAACGGCCGGCGTGCCGCCCCTTCAGATTTGCCGCCCCAGGCACTTGCTTCCTTAGCTGGTGTCTAGAGCCGGCACTGATGAAGAGTGAAATCCTGGCTTAATTAAAGTCAATGAAAATGTTGCCAGTGATTTCAACAGAGCCAGGATTTCACATGATGTTTTTTTGTGTGAGATGTGAAACTCAGACTTCAGTCATAAAAGATCAAATAACACTTGTTACAAGAGTTAGGCCTCAGAACTGGTATACACTACACAGTTAGGTCAACATAAGGCAGCTTATGTTGACCTAATTATGTCAGTGTCTACACTTCAGCCTTCCTCCCACTGATATAAGTGCCCTACTACACTGAGGCCTTGTCTACACTGGCAAGTTTCTGCGCAGTAAAGCAGCTTTCTGTGGTGTAACTCCAGAGGTGTACACACTGCCAAGCCACGTGCAGTTGCAGCGCTGTAAAAAAACCACCGCAACGAGAGGCGTACAGCTTTCTGCGTCGGGGCTACAGCGCTGCAGTGCCAGTGTAGATACCCTGGTCGATTACAGTGCTGCGATTGGCCTCTGGGAGGTGTCCCACAATGCCTGTTCTCGCCTCACTAGTCATCGTTTTGAACTCTACTGCCCTGCCCTGAGATGACCAACCGTCATCTCCACCCCTAAATTCCTTGGGAATTTTGAAAGTCCCCTTCCTGTTTGCTCGCTGACGCATGCAGTGGTTTCAGCGAATCTTTCAAGGTGACCATGCCTGCTCCATGCACCAGGCGATCCCCCGCTTGGAGCAATGGTGAGCTGCTAGACCTCATCAGCATTTGGGCAGAGGGGGCTGTCCAGTCCGAGCAGTGCTCCAGCCGTAAGAATTATGATATTTGTCAACACTTCTGGAAGGGTCAGATATGATATGGACAGATTTCACGAGGCATGACAGAAAGGGGCTGTGACCGGGACACACTGCAGTGCAGGGTCACAGTGGAGGAGCTGCGGAACGCCTACCAAAATGCGCGGGAGGCAAACTGCCGCTCCGGTGCTGTGCCTACGAGCTGCCAGTTCTACAAAGAGCTGGACGCAATACTCGGTGGCGATCCCACATCCACTGCAAAGGTCTCTGTGGATACTTCGGTGGCTTACGTGCCAGTCGAGAGTGGACCGAGCCAGGAAGAGGAAATCTTGGACGAGGATGTGGAGGGGAACCCAGAGGCAGAGGACGACTCAGAGGTCAGAGATGCATGCAGCCAGGAGCTCTTCTCTACCCCGGAGTAGGCTAGCCAGTCACAGCTGTCAGAGCTTGGTGAAGCTCAAACAGGAGAGGAGGCCCCTGGTAAGTGGATTTGATTTTTGGAATCGCTGAAGTGAGTTGTTGGGGGAAGGAGGGCTGCAGAAAGCAGGCTTGTGTCTGTGTGATGTGCGTACCACCACATGCCTAGTCTGAGCAGCGGAACAGGGTGTTGATTGACTCCCTCACTTCATGGGAATCAGCCTCAGAGATCTCCAGGAAACTCTCATGGAGGTACTGGGCAATCCACTGCCGCAGGTTCTTTGGCAGAGCTGCTTTGTTTCTTGCCCCATTAAGGGTAACTTTCCCGCACCACTCTGCCATCACTGGGTGGGAGGAACCATTTCTGCACACAGGCGAGCCGCATAAGGGCCAGGACAGAAGCTGCAGTCTTGGAGAAGACCCTCCCTTGATTCCCTGCTCACCCTCAGCAGCGAGATATCTTCCATAATGATCACAGCCTGTGGGAAATGTAGGGACAGGAATGATTATCAGGCCCCCACAACAGTGCTGGCTCTCCCTGAGAGCCATGTGCCCAGTGTACAGTATGGTCCTGGAACACTCATCTCCTCTGTCCCGGCAGTTGCTCACCATATTGGGGGTCTTGTGGCTCGTGTGTGCTTGCCTGGCATCAGCCAGTTAGTGACAGGTATGTGAATACTGGCTGTTTAAATCAGTGCACTTGCTCAGCCTGTTGTTGAACCGCTCTTTGCTGCTGTCAAGGTGCCCCGTGTATGGCTTCATAAGCAGCGGGAAGTCGCCTCTTGTCTCCCCACTCAACAGCTCAGCGGGGAGACAAGCGGCAGCCAGGGTGAGCCGCCCCTTGTCTCCCAGTTCAGCGGGGAGGCAGCGGGCAGCCGCAGCAAGTCTCTCCTTGTCTCCCCACTCAGCCGCTGAGCGGAGAGACAAGGGGCAGCCGCAGCAAGCCGCCCCTTGTCTCCCAGTTCAGCGGGGAGGCAGCGGGCAGCTGCAGCGAGCCGCCCCTTGTCTCTCCGCTCAGCAGCTCAGCGGGGAGACAAGGGGCAGCCGCAGCAAGCCGCCCCTTGTCCCCCCACTCTGCAGCTCAGTGGGGAGACAAGGGGCAGCAGCGGGAAGCCGCCTCTTGTCTCCCCGCTCAACAGCTCAGCGGGGAGACAAGGGGCAGCCAGGGTGAGCCGCCCCTTGTCTCCCAGTTCAGCGGGGAGGCAGCGGGCAGCGGGCAGCCGCAGCAAGCCTCCCCTTGTCTCCCCGCTCAGCCGCTGAGCGGAGAGACAAGGAGCAGCCAGGGCAAGCCGCCCCTTGTCTCTCCGCTCAGCAGCTCAGCCGCTGAGCGGGGAGGCAGCGGGCAGTTGCCCGCCGCCCCCCAAATCTTGGCGCACTAGCGACCGCCTAGGGTCGCCTGGTGGGCGCGCGGGCCCTGCCAGCGGCTCCAGCGGCGGCGCTTTAAAGGGCCGGGGCTCCGCAGTGGACCTTTAAAGCGTTGCAGGATGAGTACAGGGGCAGGGGGAGGCGCCTTTTTATAGCGCCGCCGCTCCCCCTGTGCTCAAGACCTGGCTACGCTACTGGTCTCAAACTCAATTTACCTTAGGGCCAGTGCCAGTCCTCAAATCCTCCCAGCAGTCCAATAATGTCACTCAATGCCGCCCAGAACCTGCCCCCCAAAACTCCGCCCCCCTCCTGCCTAAGGCTCTGGAAGGGAGTTTGGGTGGAGGAGGAGGTCTGGGGTAGGGGACTGGGGTGCAGGCTCTGGGAGGGAGTTTGAGTGGGGGGAGGGGGTCTGGGCCACAGGTCTGGGATGGAGTTTGGGTGCTGGGTGCAGGCTCTGGGAGGGAGTTTGGGGGTTGTGGGGAGAGGGTGCAGGCTCTGGAAGGGAGTTTGGGCGTGGGAAGGGGGTTGGGGAGTGCGGCGCTTACCTGGAGCTCCAAGGCGGGGCGGGCCAGGGGACCTCCGCACACTGCTGCCTCCAGGCACTGCCCCGGCAGCTTCCCATTGGCCGCAGGGGTGCTCGGGGTGGGGGCAGCGCACGAGGCACAGCCCCACCCCGGGTTCCACAGGGAGGGTCCGGCAGACACATGGAGTGAGCAGGCAGATGCTGCTCAGCTCTGCTGTGCTGCCGGGGCCCCGGGCCATTTTAAATTGCCTGCGGGGGCGGGGGCAGCGCCTGGGGGTGGCAAGTGGGGCCAAGGGAGAGACCCGGCTCCAAAACTGCTGGAGGAGCGCCACGGGCCACATTGGGGAGGTTCGCGGGCTGTGAATTTGAGACCCCTGTCCTAAATGCTGAAACCAGTGCCTCAGATCTCCTGGACCTTCCTCTCACTTACACATGCTTCCACTTAGGCTGTGGGCTCTCTGGACTTTTAGTTTAACCCCTTCAGTGACAATGAGAAAGGAAAACAAAGAACACAGGTTTAGCAATGGAATTTCTTAACTATAGTAACTTTTACTCTTAAAAGACTCAAGAGTTACTGTGACACTCCCCAGGGGTACCCACGGTTGTGAGACACCTCACCACCACTTGCCCTTATGCGTGAGGCAGCCTTGTTGGTGCCTGCTGTGAATCAGCTCCCTGAATCCACCAGCCACTGGCAACACACCAAGCACTTCCTTCAGGGCCTGTGCAGGTCTTTGCTCCCTCTGTGCAGGTTAGTGAATGACCCACACCAACCCCTGCACCCTCTCAGCGTATTCCCTGTATTGTCAGCTCCTTATCCACTGAACACCCAAAGGAGGAGGGAGAAAAATTGTGCTTAACCTCTGAGGATAGGACAAGAAGCAACGGGCTTAGATTGCAGCAAGGGCGGTTTAGTTTGGACATTAGGAAAAACTTTCTAACTGTCAGGGTGGTTAAGCACTGGAATTGCCTAGGGATGTTGTGGAATCTCCATCATTGGGATTTTTAAGAGCAGGTTGGACAAACACCTGTCAGGGATGGTCTAGATCAGCAGTGTCTAATACGTTCGTCACTAGCCATATGTGGCAAATAGGCTATTGAATTGTGGCTAATACATGAGCAGTGCATTGGTGTATTGAAGACAGCAGTACTGGAAGACAGGTTGCATGCTTTGATATACAGCTTGTTAATGTAGTTAGGATATAGTAATTTTGTGTTAGTACCTATTAATATTTTTGTTTGTAATATCTACTTATTTTTGATATTTGAAATGTGGTTTGTAGTATGTTTTTAAATCCTTTTTTATAATGTGGTGAATAAGAAAAATTCAAAACCACAAGTGTGGCTAGCATCAATTTTCTATTGGACAGCGCTGGTCTAGATAATACTTAGTCCTGCCTTGAGTGCAGGGGACTGGACTAGATGACCTCTCGAGGTCCCTTCCAGTTCTGTGATTCTATGTTTCTATAGTGAAAACAAGAATAAGTTTACTATCGGGGATCCAAGATTTAGGCAATAACGAGTAAGGATATTGGAAATAAATGGTAACAGATAAAACAAAATCATAACTCACTTTCTAGAGACTAAATATAACAGGTTAACTCATATTTAATGAAGTTTTATGGAAAGGCCTCTTCAGCGTTTTCAACCAATATTCGCTCAGACACTGTTTTCATGAATATAAACATGCTGTCTGTTTACTTCCTAGATGCAGAATCCCAGCGTGTCTTCTTTCTCTTCTAGAAATTCCCCCCAAAGTTCATTGTCTGTACTCTTAGGGTATGTCTACACTACGAGACTAGTTCGATTTTTCTTAAACCGAACTTGTGAAACCGATATTGCAAAGTCGATCTGCGAATCCACAGCAAGGACATTAAATCGAATTTGTGAGTCCACAGTAACGGGGCAAGCGTCGACATTGCAAGCGGTGCACTGTGGGTAGCTATCCCACAGTTCCCGAAGTCCCCGCTGCCCATGGAATTCTGGGTGTAGCCCCCAGTGCCTTCTGGGGCCAAAAATGTGTCGAGGGTGGTTATAGGTAAATGTCGTCATTCGACCCACACTCCCGCCCTCCCTCCGTGAAAGCGCCGGCGGGCAATTAATTCGCGCCCTTTTCCGGTGATTGACAGCTCGGACGCCACAGGACAGCGAGCATGGAGCCCTCCGCGATTATCGCTGCTGTTCTGTCGGTTGTCAACACCTCGCGCCTTATCGTCCACCTTTTCCAGAGGCAGATGCAGATAAATCGGGCGAGGAGGCAACGGAAGCTCCGGGAGGACATGAACTCTGAGAGGGGCACAGACCTCTCGCAAAGCACGGGACCCCAGCCCGTAGACATCATGGTGGCAATGGGGCACGTTGATCCTGTGGAACGGCGATTCTGGGCAAGGGAAACAAGCACTGACTGGTGGGACCGCATAGTGCTGCAGGTCTGGGATGAATCCCAGTGGCTGCGAAACTTTCGGATGCGTAAGGGCACTCTCCTGGAACTTTGTGAGTTGCTGTCCCCTGCCCTGAAGCGCAAAGACACCCGGGTGCGAGCTGCCCTGACTATCCAGAAGCGAGTGGCCATAGCCCTGTGGAAGCTTGCAACTCCTGACAGCTACCGGTCAGTCGCGAATCAATTTGGAGTGGGCAAGTCTACAGTGGGGGTTGCTGTGATGCAGGTAGCCCATGCAATCGTTGACCTGCTGCTCTCAAAGGTAGTGACCCTTGGAGACGTGCAGGTGATCATAGATGGCTTTTCCCGCTATGGGATTCCCAAACTGCGGCGGGGCTATTGATGGGACACACATCCCTATCCTGGGACCGGACCACCAGGGCAGCCAGTACATTAACCGAAAGGGCTATTTTTCTATGGTGCTGCAAGCACTAGTGGACCATAAAGGACGTTTTACCAACATCAATGTCGGATGGCCGGGCAAGGTTCATGATGCTCGTGTTTTCAAAAACTCTGGTCTGTTTAGACGGCTGCAGGAGGGTGTTTATTTCCCGGACCGCAAAATAACTGTTGGGGATGTGGAGATGCCTATAGTGATCCTTGGGGACCCAGCCTACCCGCTAATGCCCTGGCTCATGAAGCCATACACAGGAGCCCTGGACACTGAAAAGGAGCTCTTCAACTACCGGCTGAGCAAGTGCAGAATGGTGGTGGAGTGTGCTTTTGGCCGTCTGAAGGGGAGATGGAGAAGCTTACTTACTCGCTCCGATCTCAGCCAAACAAATATCCCCATTGTGATTGCAGCGTGCTGTGTGCTCCACAATCTCTGTGAGAGCAAGGGGGAGACGTTTATGGCAGGGTGGGAGGTTGAGGCAAATTGCCTGGCTGCTGATTACGCACAGCCAGACACCCGGGCGATTAGAAGATCACAGCGGGACGCGCTGCACATCCGGGAAGCTTTGAAAGCTAGCTTCCAGAGCGAGCAGGGTAACCAGTGACTGTTACGCTTGTTTAAACAGAAGCTGAACCTGCCCCCGTTTCTTTACCCAGTTTCTGTTGCCTATCCTCTCCAATTACCAACCCCCTTCCCCCCCTTCATTCAATGCTTTAAAAGTATAATAAAGGAAACATTGTTTATTAAAACCGTCTTTATTAATGATTTCTCGGTTAAGGGTTTAACCTGGGACGCATACTGCAGTTGGGGAGCGGGTGGAGTGTTGGAAAGGACGCTTCCAAACTCGGGGAATGACAGGCTCCTGCTCCCAGAGCAGTCCGCAGTGCTGGACTGCTTGTTTCAAGGGAGCCTGCAACCCCTCCTATTTGCAACTGTGTGTGGTGGGGCCTGTGTGACTTTTTGGCCATGGATTGCGGCCACAGATCCGCTGCTGCATGGATCTGTCATGCAGGCTATCGCCGGCCGCAAAAGATCTGCAGCCACCCTCCCACACCAGAAAGTCACAGACCGCCCCCCATAGAGAACATGAAAACCCCCTCCCAGAATGACAAGTGTGCCTAGTGCATGCAATGTGAGTGTGACTTTCTGTTGAACCTTTCCCCCTGTCTGTACCCTGGTTCAGGCGCCTGTCGTCTCAAATTACAAACCCCCATACCCCCTCGCCCAAAACCAAACCGTCCTGTGAAAGAAAGTCAGGGAAAGAGCACTGTACAAAACAAACATTTTTATTAAGGGGAGCATAGTTTTGAGATGAAACCTGGGCAGGGAACTGTTGTGGGGTGCGGTTGGAGGGAAGGAAAGGACCCATCTAAAGTTTTGGGAATGAGAGCCTTCTGCTACTGGAGCAGTCTGCAGGGGTGGAGTGATTATTTCCACGGCCCCTGCCTCCCCTCGTTCTAGTGACTTTGGGTGAGGGGGGGATTGGACTTTGTGGCGGGGGAGGGCGGTTGGAAATAACATATAGAGGTGCTCTTTCCTCCTGTCTCCTGTCCTGGAGAACGTCTACCAGGCGCCGGAGCGTGTCAGTTTGCTCCCTCATTAGTCCCAGCAGCGTTTGAGTCGCCTGCTGGTCTTCCTGCCGCCACCTGTCTTCGCGAGCTTCAGCCCTCTGCTCCCGTTCGCTGACTGCTCGCTCGGACGTTGAGACGTCCTCTCTCCGCTGTGCCGCCTCCTTTCGGGAACAGACCATCAATTCTGAGAACATGTCGTCCCGGGTTCTCTTTTTGCGCCGCCTGATCAGCGCAAGCCTCTGGGAGGGTGATCCACGGGTAGGGCGGGAGACACTCGCAGCTGTGGGATGGGAGAAAGGGAGTGAATTCCTCAGAAAGATACTTTTTCCCGAACAATGCCTATACTCTCCCTGTGAATAAGACCAAGCACAGTACCTATCACATGTGCACTTACTACAAGGTCGAATATTATGTCTTTATCCTGAGTGCCTGGGGTCCCGGTGTACAGATCCCACAAGCGGTGCTGGACACTGGAAATCGGCTCTCTGGAGACCATGGTAAGCCGTTGCCTTTGGACTGCTGAGAGTTTACTTCACAGCAGTGCTCTACTCCCATGTTTCAAGCACAGTTCCTGGTGGTGGCCAGTTCCTGCTGCTGCCAAAACCGCTCATCTACAGCGGCTCGCCAACCCTTTCTCCCCTCCGCGTGGCCGGTCCTGGGAACTGTACGTGCCCGCGAACCGCTCTGTTTGAACAGCTCGCCTACCCTTTCCCCCTCTCCGCGTGGCCGGTCCCGGGAACTCTCCCTGCCTGCACACCGCTAAGTTTCATTGGTTAGCCTCCCAGCTCCCGCCCCACCGCGTGGATGGAAACCACCGGGTGTCGTTCTTTAAAGGGAAAATGAAGAAGTCACTATACTAAAAAAACCACTCATTCAAACCAGGGCACCATGACTGATATCACTCTGATGAGGATTACGGAGACAGAGAAAGACCGCATGCTGCGTCAATGCCAGCAAACCCCAGGGCCGTATGCAGCCATGCTATGCAAGGCAATGATACCAGAGTACCTGCAGCTTGCATGGCGCGGGAAAGTATCCTACCATGGAGGAGACAATAAGGCCGCTCTCCCTGGGAACCTGATGCAAAAGCTTTCACTGTACCTCCAGAAGAGCTTCGCGGAGATCTCCGATGGGGATTTCTCCTCTATCCCCATACATATTGACAGACTTTTCAAGTAGTTGCACTGGAAACGACTCAAAACTGAAGCGCCTATGGCCAATTAAGCAATACAAACACATTGCTAACACACCATGCCTATTCTATTCCAAATAAATGTTTAAAACACTGACCTGCTGATCCTTCGCCTGGTTCCTGGTCAGGGATGCTGCCTTGGGAGGGTTCGTAGGGGATCTCAGTGAGGGTGATGAACAGATCCTGGCTGTCGGGGAAATCAGCGGTGAAAGCGCTGTCGACTGCCTCGTCCTCCTCCTTTCCTTCCTCTTCTTCACCATCCGCAAAAACTTCAGACGACGTGGCCGTAGATAAGACCCACGTCGTCGGAGTCCACGGACACTGGTGGGGTAGTGGTGGCAGCACCACCGACCATAGCATGCAGTGCCTCGTAAAAACAGCATGTGTGTGGCTGCGATCCAGAGCGTCCGTTGGACTCTTTGGTCTTCTGGTACGCCTGTCGCAGCTCCTTGATTTTCACGCGGCACTGCGTTGCATCCCGGCTGTATCCTCTCTCCGTCATGGCCTTGGATATTTTTTCATAAATTTTTGCATTCCGTCTTTTGGATCGGAGCTCGGATAGGACGGATTCATCTCCCCACACAGCGATCAGATCCAAGACTTCCCGATCAGTCCATGCTGGAGCCCTCTTTCTATTCTGGGATTGCATGGTAACCTCTGCTGTAGAGCTCTGCATCGTTGCCAGTGCTGCTGAGCTGGCCACGATGTCCAAACAGGAAATGAGATTCAAACTGGCCAGACAGGAAAAGGAATTCAAATTTTCCCGGGGCTTTTCCTGAGTGGCAGGTCAGAGCATCCGAGTACGGATTGCTGTCCTGAGCGTCCACTGAGTGGTGCACTGTGGGATAGCTCCCGGAGCTATTAGCGTCGAATTCCGTCCACAGTAACATGAATTCGACATGGCCATGTCGAATTTAGCGCTACTCCCCTCGTCGGGGAGGAGTACAGAAATCGAATTACAGAGCCATTTATGTCGAAATAAATAGCTTCCTAATGTGGACGGGTGCAGGGTATAATCGAGTTAACGCTGCTAAATTCGACATAAAGTCCTAGTGTAGACCAGGCCTTAGACTGGAAAGAACCTGTGGCTCGTTTTTTTTTTCCAGTGTGCTCTTTCCTTGTTGACTTCACAACTCCTTGTTAACATTTGACTTCATATGTATATGGGCATCCATTGTGTTAACTTGAAATGCTTAATTTACATCCTGTCTGGAGGCAAACCTGTTTTTCACCTTTGCTGGAGACCACTTTATGGCAATGGCTTTTATTCAAGATCACATGTCATTCTTTGGTGAACTAGGATGTATACACAAGACTCATGAGATTTCTATAAACCCTGTACATTCCCTGGCCAGTTGGCATTAAAATGTTCTTGGGTCACAGTTACAGATCTTTTGAAAATAACAAAAGTCCTGAGATGCTCCTAGTCTTAGCTCACCCCTTCTGAGAGTCAGTGGTTCATCAGCATTTCAAGCTGGGCAGTATCTCTCCTGCACATCCTTCTTACGGCTGGCAATGGTCAGGCCCCTGCGCAGAACAGAACCTCCCTCTTAAATAGGGTCTCTGTCTTTGTGATGTGGGCTCCAACTGAGAAGCTCCAGATTCACCAGCCATACTTGTTCATCCTCCCACATTGTGAACCCCTGTGTAGAAAAAACATTGTTCTATGGGGGTAGGGCCAGAAGTTGAGAGACAATCAAAGTCAGTAGCCTCAGATTGCAGTCTTGATGGCTTCTCAGTGATAGCCCTGTGGTGAGGTGCCAAACACCTTTCCCATGCAGGGCAACTGTCTGGATTGCAGCCTAAGAGGCTTTCTCTTGGGCAAGTACTATTTCCCCACACTGTACCATAGAGTTCATAATTTGATCCTGTCATATCCCACTCTGTTGCAACAAATTCCAGTCGGTTTTCCCAATGAAACAGTGATTTTGAAACATACCAGGCTTCCTTGTTCAGACTTTGCTTGCACCCATTATAGAACGAAATTATGAAAGGCATGATACAAAATGACTGTGTTATAAAGCACCAAAGAACCCGACCATTTGTGGTAACTGAAGATTCTAAGGCCCTTTTTTTCAAGAATAGGATGTTAACCCTGGTGTCTTGGCAAAATTCCATTTTGAGTTATTCCTTTTTGTTCTTCTAAACTTCCTCCTGCAGTTTAAATTGGATATATGATATCTTTCACTTCCAGTTGTATTTTCTTGTGTAGTACTGCTGTGCACTAGCTTATACATGCCATGTTTCACCTCATATGTGCGTGCATTTAGGAGGTGCGGAAGTCATTTCTTTATACAACTTTTATATATCATTTGTAAAACACTGTGGATTTTTCTGGATAAACAGCTTTATAAAAAGTTGAGAATTATTCTAACAGTAAATGTTAAAAATCCTTTACATAAAGCTGCATTTCTGAGACTTTGTGAAAAGGATTAATTATATGCCAAAGTAAATGGGTGAAGAAGGAAAAAAACTTGTATTTTATGTATAATATTAGTATAAAATTAGAGAGTGTGACTCATTTCTGACTGGGTGACTCATACTCTCAGGGAATTAATTATCCAACACAAGTAATTCTAAAATAGACACTGATATTTTTTTAAAATCGGATGGCTACTGCTAACATGGCATAGGTAAACATGAACCTTGAGTTCAGTGTTAACTAGTAGATTGAGTACAGAACTGGAGAAAGGACGTCCTGAAAACTTACCTCAATTCTGCCATTGACTTCCTATCTGTCCCTGGGCAAATAAACACGGGGAGATAAATGTAAAAATACTAGGTAACTGAATTTAGAAGGAAACTAAGAGGTAAATAGTAAGAGTCCACTGTTCTTTTTTCTATAATTACTTATTTTGTTATATTTTTCATAGATTTTAAGGCCAGAAAGGACCATTATGATCTATTTTGACTTTTTGCATAACACAGACCACAGAATTTTATGCAGTGGTTCTTGCATCAAATTCATAACATCTGGTTGAGCAAGGAGCTTATATTTTAGAAAGACGAGCAAGACGATGAATCCATTGGTTTTGCTAAATCTTTTTCATGAAAAAAATACAGCCTTCCCCATGGCTAAAAAATATGGGATAATGCTGTATGTACCAGCAAATGACCAAAGGGATATTCACTAATATATTATTATGAAATCTGCCAAATATATTAACATTCTACAATTATGACACAATGCTGCTTGTGGCTTTGCAGAAGTTGCTTACCTGACATATTGTTTTTAGCCTTAGGTGGATGGTATAGCTACAGAATGTCTAAAGCAGCTTTGAACATGGCTACCAAGAATCTCAGCATTGAACTTGGAAGAGGGAAAACTAAAGTGGTGTGTGTTTCTTTGCATCCAGGAACTGTGAATACCAACTTATCAAAGCCTTATCACAGGAATGTTCCCAAGGACAAACTGTTCACCCCAGAATATTCAGTTAATTGTCTAATGAATATTATTGAGAACCTTGATATGGGGAAAACAGGAAAGTTCTTTGCTTGGGATGGCTCTGCACTACCTTGGTAAAGACTTGTTTTAATGGAGGCACTCCGGTACTGTGGAGATGAGAGCAATATAAATACCTAGCTAGATTAATGCTTTAGTAGACCTTTTGTTGTGGCGCATTATGAGGGCATCCGAAAGATATTAGATTTTAATCCCAGTTCTGTCACTTGCAGTATGACTTTGAGCAAATCACTTTAACTTCTCTGTGGCTCTAATTCACTATCTGGTAAATGGGGATAATACTTACCAACCTCAAGGCTCTTGAGGCTAAATTTATTAATGTTTTAAAGGGTTTTGAGAGTCCCTAAGAAAGATGCAATAAAGTATAGAGTATAGTTATGATTTCATTAATGATAATAAAAGCATACTGCTAATGATTTGCTGCAAAGATTTGTGTTTATTTATTCAGATACCATGCCTTGGTTTGTGTAAATTAGGTGAGGTTAGAGAAAAGAGGTATTACATAGCAGTGAGAGACAGGCCATTTCAAAAGGCTGTTACCTTCTCTCTTTGTTTTTTATGCTATCAGTTTGAAAGGTGTTACAACAGTGCAGGACAGATCTGATTAAATCAAATCTAATGGTGACATCTGACTGGTGAAAACAGAACTCAGTGTGCAAAGCTGTGAACATTGGCTCCATTTTGGGCAAGTCTGCTGAAGACCTTCTCTTTCTCCCCCATCTCTCTTTTTTCCCTCTTTTATTGATGGATGCCAGATTTAATGGTTACTGGCTGCAGGGAACCCCTATCCCCTGCATACAAACAGACACACCTCCTCTAAAAACTCAGGTACTAACTGCTTTTTAAGTATTTACCATACAATGAGAGCATGAATAAGATTCTGATTACAATTTTGTCATAGTTGCTCTGACTTATATTCAGATGTTATAAAAAGAAGAAAGATTGGCAAGTTTCAGTGAAATGTTCATGTTGTTCAAATGTAACTCTCAGTATTTGGACTGGGAATGGACAATGATATTACAGGTTCATATTCATTGGAGGCACCGGTACATACTTATTCTAAAAATCAGGCCACTTACAGACTTATGTGAAATTATTGTTGCACAGCACACATGAGATTGAGACTAATGAGACAAGAGAATGACTGACAAAACAGTTATATAGATCACTGAGCAGTACTCTTTACCTTGTGAACTTTGTCCAGCTCCAAGAGATGTACTAGAAAGCAGAAAATCAAACAACTGGTGACGCAGGGGAAGATCACATAAACTATGCCAAGCATACTGTTTACAGTCCTTGTGTTTTGTTGTCCACAACCTGACTACTCAGAACTTTGATCATACTGGTGACAGCTAAATCACATCACACTTGTGTACATGCAAATAAAAATACGAAGATCTTCTTGGGGTATTAAGAACAGGACAACAAAACATTGATGAAAAATTGTGGGGGATTTTCAGTGTGGTAGGCTCAGGGAGTCAGAACAAAAGCAAGTAACACAAATGAGAAATGAGAGCCTGCAGAAATGAGAGGCATACATAAATCCTTGTTTCTGTTATAGAACACGAAAAGGGAGACATTTACAAGGGTCCATGTCATGAACATACTGTATGTGACATGGAAGGTAGCGTGGTCTGAAGAAATTAAAGCATTTGGTTGATAGGAGATCCTGAGCTTTAGGTCCAGCTCTGCCATTGACTTGTTTTGTTCAGTTCACCATTGCTTCATTTTCCCCGTCTGTAACATGAGAATATGTTGATTTTTTATTTTTATAAAATGTTTTGAGATCTATGGACACAAAGTGCTATATCAGTACTAAGCATTATTTATTATAAAGTCAGGAGGATATTACACACTCCTCATATTGCCTGTGAAGGCCACATGTACGCTATGATTGGAACCAAGCTAGTTATAACCAGGTTTACACTTGGTTGGTAGGAAGATTATAGCATGGATTCTCTGAGCAGCAGAAACAAGGATTCTAGCTTGGTTTCTCTGACCGTGGAAAAGCTTTTTTTGAAAATTGTCTTATAAAGCTACACTACATTTCCTAGGAACGTAAAGGATAATGAAAGTGAAAAGTTAGCACTAGACACAGTATGTTCAAGAGAACTTTTGGTTCACAATAGGTTCAGTGATCCCTATTGTATTACGGAATAATTTATATTTTATTCAAGGAGTCTTAGTAAGAAGAGTGTGACTTCAAAATTGATTTTCTCAGAATAAAAATGCAAGTTGCCATATATGCAGGAGAGGTCCTTGAAGTTGTTTTTAGCAGTGTGCCTAGTGATGAAAAAGAAGTCTGTACATGTGTGTCTCTTTTTGTGTGTGTGTCCCCAACACTTAATCAGTGAAACATTAAAGTCTTGGAATGCTCTCGCTCTTTTTTTTTTTTTTTTAAAGAGAAAGAAACTCTTGCTCATTACATAGAGTATATATTGAGCTGTACCATTCCCTAAAATGTTCACTTTATATTAGGGTTGTCAAACGATAAAAAAAAATTGTGATTAATCGTGAGATTTTTAAAAATCACAATTAATTGCAGTTAAAGAATAGAATACAATTTATTTAAATATTTTGGATGTTTTACTACATTTTCAAATATATTGATTTTAATTACAACATAGAATACAAAGTGTACAGTGCTCACTTTATATTATTTTTATTACACATATTTGCACTATAAAAAAGATAAAATAGTATTTTTAAATTAACCTCATACAAGTACTGTAGTGCAATCTCTTTATCCTGAAAGTGCAACTTAACAATGTAGAATTAATTGTTTTTTACATAACTGCACTCAAAACCAACAGGACACTAATGTAATGATTATTTCTAAAAATTTTGCTTCTTTGTTCTACCCACCCTGGTAACCAGATAGTTGGAGCCTTTAGGAAAGAACTTGTTTTCACTGCACAGCCCCTTCATTCTCAGGACTTTTTAGTACTTTGAAAATAAGTTCTTAAAACTGATATTTTTAGAAAGATTAAGCATCTGTTGAGGAGTATTGTATGTGGTTTTAGCCGAGTTTTACAATCAAATTACATGGGTTTTTCAACACCAAAAGTGTAAACAAACCATTTGGGCCATTTAGACACAACCCCATGTTAGCATCGGTGCAGAGACTTACCTCTCTATGGCGGAGGGAGGAAAACATAGAGTGCTGTTTATTTTCCTGCTGCACCGGTCACCGGTCATTTATGGGATGGTGTGATATGGAGCAAAGTAATAGCCCTGCATCCCCCTCTAGGGTGTTGTGTGCACCCTGGAGTAATATAGGAGCAGCGTCTGCACTTTCCAAAGTACAGATATGCCCAGCTCTTGTGCAGGCCACAAAACTGGAAGGAAGCCATCTTGTCTCCCCCCTTCCACAGCTGTATACAGCATAATCTGATCCTCAGTTTTTGTTAGTTTTTCCTTAATCAGGAAAATCTCATTTAAAAACAATGGAAATTTGTCTGATTAAGCATTGAGTAAGGACAACAATAGTTAGCCTCAACGTGAATGTAAAATAATGCAAATCAAAGTGACAACACAGCCAAGCTAATGATAAGCACAGCCGAACTAATGATCTAGCCCTCCTCAAGTCTGCCATAGCTGGTTTCCAAAATGGAGTGGGTAGGAAATGGTCTATCTTAACCATCAATATCATGAAGTTTGCTAGGGTGGTGTTCTCTAAACATATTAATCACTACCAGTTTTATGATAAACTCTGTAAGAACGCTGAATTTAAAAACCGCTAACCATGTTCATCCATTAAAACAAACCTAGAAATGTTGTCTGTGCGCAGTGATGAATGTAATCTTCCTTAAAATAACAACAAGCAAGGAGCAAAGACTATTATTTTCTTTCGTGAATTTGCCAGACTGAAATATTGGGAGGAAGGGGGGGGGGGGAATATAACCCCTTCTAAGACCAAGTGCACTTCACCAAATGCTCTGCTAGCAGTTGCAATGATTTTTCTGATCACTAGTAGCATTTCTCAACCTGTGGATTGTGACATTCATGTGCATCTTCAGTTGCTTTTGAAATATTTCCGTTGGTAGTTACAGAAGATTGGCAGCAGTGCACTGCCACTTCTTCTCATAGACTCAAAGATCAGAAGGGACCATCATGATCATCTAGTCCGGTGGTTCTCAACTGTGGTCAACCGCCGGGCTGGTTTGTTGACCTGCCGCGTCCGCAGGTTCGGCTGGTTGCGGCTCCCACTGGCCACGGTTCGCAGCTCCATTGTTTGGTTTTGAGTGCAGTTACATAAAACAAAATTCTACAATTTGTAAGTTGCACTTTCACGATAAAGAGATTGCACTATAGTGCTTGTATGAGGTGAATTGAAAAATACTTTTTCTTTTATCTTTTTTGAAGTGCAAATGTGTAATAAAAATAATACTATAAAGTGAGCACTGTATTTGTGTTGTAATTGAAATCAATACATTTGAAAACAAATATTTTTGGATGTTTTCCCAATACATTTAAATTGGTATTCTATTATTGTTTAGCAGTGTGATTAAAACTGATTAATTGTGACTAATTTCTTTAATCTAGTTAATTTGTTTTGCATTAATTGCTTGAGTTAACTGCAATTAATTGACAGCCCTATATAAAGCTTAACTCAAAACTGTTTCACACATGAAAAAGTGAGTCTATTCCTCCACACTCTATTAGGCACTTAAATGACATCTATTAATCATATTAATGAGTCAGCTGTATCATCTTTGACATCACACCCTTCTCTTTGTCTCAGGACACTTTCTGCATTTTGGTATAGTATTTTTTGTTTTGTTTACAGTTGTGGTTTTTGTGATCTAGATTCATCTATACTTTAATCGCAAGGATCACATCTTACACAGTTTTTTAAGGACCCATTTCTCATATTCAAAACTACAGAGTCCACCTTCTTTCATGTGCAATTGTGTAGCACTTCTCTGGCACCTGCAGCAATTTATATGGGGAAAATAATATTAGGAAAGTATTTAATGTACCTTAGCTTTCTATAACGTGCATTAGCAGATGGAATCGAGAAGAAAAGCCAGCACACTAAAGAGCCAACTCTCCATGGACCCCACGTGGTCTGATGGTCGCCAAATCACAATTCAGGATGCAGTGGCCTGGCTTTTAGTTTAGATACAATATAGTAAAGCAGGGATTCTCAAATTGTCATAGTGTTGACCAGATCTTAATCCAGGAATTGTTTTACAGACCCCATCCCTTCCCAGCATATTAACAGTAGTCCTGTTTATGACTGCACAACATCCCTATTGCAAGTACAGCAATTGCTTATGTGGTAAAATATCACAAAAGTATGTAGGTACTTTAATCATCTTTAAAATGGTAAGTCCTCAGTGCATTTTCCCCCAAAAGTACTGTCACCTTTTTATCTTAATGTCACACTCTCAATTGTATTGTTCCCTTCTCCTCTACTCTTCCCTGTTGCACATGGTTTGCTGTAGCCTAGTTCTCTATTCCCCTGAACATAATTCCCTGGCCATTCATTCTGGCTTCCGATGGTGCGAGAAAGGAGCTGTGTTGTCTGTTTTCTGTTCTCTGCAGGAGCAAGAACCCCTACTGGAAGCAACTAGTCTCCCTCTCCTTTCTTTCCCACTGCTTTACAAGAGCCTGGAAATCTGTAATAGCAGCTGGATATAGGGAGCCAGCACCAAGTGACCCACCAGCACCCTATGAGACAATCAATAATATATCTGCAGTTTGAAAACCACATTTAGGAAGGAATGAACCAATATCCAGAATATGCTTGTTCTAAAGTGTTTCAGTTATGGTGATTTTCAAGTACCCAATAGTAGGTACCATGCAGTTCACCTAATTTTATATGCATTTCATTATGTTAATGCACTTTATCATTTAATAACATTTTATTCAGTAAATGGGTTTTTGCACTTGGACAGTTTAGAGGCCAGATAAAATATCTGAGTCACAAAAGGGTTGTCAAAGACGTGTAATGAAAGCCAACAAACCGGAAAGGCATGAGGTCACATGCACTGAAGGCCTGAGTAGTCACTGTTGACAATCATGTAACAGAACACTCAAAAATAAAACAGATAATGAATGCATGGAGATACACAACTCTCCATGAAGCACAAAGCATGCACAGAAATCCTGCATTTATAGACATGCAGAGGCCGTGGACGCATCTTCACAGCACTCCATACCCAAGCCACTCACATAGGTGTGTACATATATACGCTACACCAGGGGTCGGCAACCTTTCAGAAGTGGTGTGCCGAGTCTTCATTTATTCACTCTAATTTAAGGTTTCGCGTGCCAGTAATACATTTTAACGTTTTTAGAAGGTCTCTTTCTATAAGTCTATAATATATAACTAAACTATTGTTGTATGTAAAGTAAATAAGGTTTTTAAAATGTTTAAGAAGATTCATTTAAAATTAAAATGCAGAGCCCCCCAAACTGGTGGCCAGGACCTGGGTAGTGTGAGTGCCACTGAAAATCAGCTCGTGTGCCATAGGTTGCCTACCCCTGCGCTACACCATAGGCAGCAAGTTATATAGGCCCATGGTGCCCGTGCTTGACCAATATTTACGAACGTGGGCCCGGCTCCACCAATGTTTGGACTTACTGCACTTTGGGGGGCCCGGCCCTTCAGGGGGACACACAGGGTCCAGGGCTGCCTGGGGGGTTAGCAGCAGCAAACGACCTGGGCCCCAGCCTGCCCCGCTCCTCCCCCATTCCACCAAGCCCCCGACCCTTTCCAGCTTCTGCAGCCTCCCCTGAGCGAAGCCGGGAGGTGGTGCAGTGGAGCGGGCTGGGGCCAGGTCGCTTGCTGCTGCCGCCGCGCCAGGTCGCCCGCTAACCCTCCAGGCCAGCCTGGACCCCACGTCCCCCTGAAGCACAGGGCCCGGGGGTGGTTGCTCCCGTGCATCCTATGGACAGGATGGCTCTGCTTAGACTCCATGTCTCCCTGAAGCACAGGGGGTGGCTGCTATGGACAGGATGGCTCTGCTTGGACTCCACATCTCCCTGAAGTGCGGGGCTGGGCCAGTTGCCCCAATGCATCCTATAGACGGGATAGCTCCGCTAAACCCGTTCTGGGCACCACCAAAATTATACAAACCTGGCGCTCATGCGCTTCACACACCATAGACACTAGGCAGCCCGAGAAACAGCATTGGTGAACAGCGCCAGAACACACGTGCCCATAAGCAAAGCCGGCACGCAGCCCACACACACGTGCACAGGGCAACCAGGCCCGGCCAGCTGAGGGCTCAGACACCCAGCGTACCCCGGAGAGACCGCACAGCCCCGAGGTGGGGGAGCTGCGGAGGCGGCGCTGAACGCTGGGCCGGGCTGTGCGCACAGAGGGCCCCAGCCGCGGCCGCCTCTACCCCGGGAACGCGCACGGCAGCGGCGGCTCAGAGCCCGGGACGCTCCGTCCCCGCAGCGGGCGAGAGGCGGCCGCAGGGCGCCGCCGTGCTGCTGCCGCCCCCTCCGCAGCGGGCAGGACGCCTGCGCCGTGCGCTGCCGGCAGGAGGCCGGGGAGGGGGCTCCGGCAGCGCCGCCGCATCCAGAGCAGGTTGCGGCGGGGACGGGACCAGCATGTGCTGCGGGCGCTGAGGTTCCGCCGCCCAGCCCGGCCCAGCCCGCCCGCTGCGCGGAGACAAAGGCGCGAGGCCGCCGCCGCCGCCATGGGGGAGCGGCCCCGCGCCCAGCCTGCCGCCCCGCCGGCTGCAGCCGCCCCCTCCGGCTCGCTGCTCAACGGGCTGCTGCACAACGGCTTCCACCCACCGCCGCCGCTGCGCCAGGAGCCGCCGGTGCCCGGCCACGGCTCCCCGGCCAAGAAATGCAGGCTGCGGAGACGGCTGGACTCGGGCAAACGGAACAGGCCGCGTAAGTGATGCATGCGCCGGCCGCTGCCCTCCACACACCCTGCAGCGCTGCCTCGCCAGCTCCTTGCTCCACCGGCGCGGGGAGAAGGGCTTGTTACACAGCGCTGCCAGCCCGGACCCGCAAGCCCTAGCCTCACCGACTTCAGTTCCTTTATTGCCTGGCCCCACCGAGGTCCCCAGGCTCCTGAGAGTCTTTTAGGAAAAAGGGGATCCCGTGTGACCTCCTCCTGGAGAACAAGGACTTTGCCTATACACGAGTCCAAGTTCTCTGGATCTGTTTCACAGTTTGAGGTCAGGGATTTTCTAAGGCCAGCTGCGCGGGGGGAGGGATGCCCATTCTTCCCCCTTTCGCCAGCTTGGTGAGCGTGCTAAAAAGCTCAGTAGTGTGACTGACAGCCCCTCCAACACTGCAAAATCAGTTCATTAAATACCATCTTATTTCAGCCAATAAAACTGTGTTTTGGGGACACACCTACTGATACCATGTGGGCTGGGTCCGCGATTGACCAATGAGGAGGCTGGAAGGTGGTGGGTTTGTGGATTGGTTTCTAAATAGCTGTGTGCTGAAAGCTAAAATGAGAGAGTTCCTAGCATAAATGTGACCTTGTTAAAAAGGATTACAGTTCGGAAACCTTGGGATGTAAACTTGTAGATGATATAGCCTTGGATTTTCAGTAGGAGACATCTTGAATCAGTTATTAATTCAGCTGTCTTTGACATGGTCCTCTGTGACTTAGACATTCCAATGAAGCTCATAATTGCTAAGAATCATTGTAAGTAAATGAGACAGACATCTGAATTAAGGTCATTACTAGACTTGTTAATGTTTTGTTGCTATTTTTTCATATTTCATTACTGGAAAAAAATGGAAATGCAAACCACTTTTGCATAGGAATAATATTGTACTTGTATATGTTGTTCTGTAAAGTGAAGAATAGTTCATCCAGAAATTAAATATTTGATTCATCTGCTTTATTGGAAGCATTTTTATTTATACCGCTGATACAAATTTCTGATTGTATATAAAGTGTGTTCTTTGTGATTATTGCCTAGGTTTTTTGGGGTTATTTGGTTTTTTTAAGAACTGGTAGATTGATTACCCACTTAACATATTTCTTTTAAAGCTGCAAGCCCAAATGTATTAAAAATGTTTGTAGTATTTGTGTTTCTTGATTACTGATAACATACTGTATTTGCTTAGTAATGGATGACTTTTAATACTTAGGTTCAAATATGAAAGAAAGCTATTTAATTCCAAAACTTTATATGTAAATCAAGTTGTGAATTGACATTAGGGAACAAACAGCTGTACTCTTTGCAGCATGCTTGCTTTAGTGGTTGGAACTGAGATTTATTGGCATCATTCACTTTCTACTTTGTATAGGGGTTTAAAGTTCAGCATATTCTGAGCAGGTAATCAGAAATAGTTAGAACCATAAATACCCTGTGCCAAAACATCATGACGTTTAAACTAGGTACAAAATAGTTTGTATGTCGATATCTTGGATTTCTTCTGGATTTCATGAGATATATTATTTTGACAGTAGATGACTTCTTCGGTGGAATTTTTTGGTGTTTTTGTTGTTAAAGTTCCCTTCTCACCACATGTGTAAAAAGACTTGTTAGGAGATAAAGCTAAACCAACACTTTCAAATATAACCTTGTTCTTCATTTTAATATAGGCTTAGTGGACTGGAGTTTACTGGTTTTTTTGGTAGGTTAAAAAAACCTGGTAGTTAATAAGCTGCATCAAAAACTTCTTGTTTATATCCTCGGTGATGGTGGCTCACCTTCTTGACCTGCCCAATGATAGTAATAGCTTACAGTGAAAAGATTTAATAACAAGAAAACCCCTTCCTCTCAAACAAACTGTAGGAACAGAGCTGTTTTATTGTTAAAAATAACCTGTGTGTTGAGTTGTAACTTTCATAGGACTACTTATTAACAACCTTTTTTCACATAAATGTTTTATTTTAACTTTAATATCTAAATGTCATCACTCAATATCTTTTTTTAGTATAAACAGTATGTCTGCATTGAATAATCATTTAATCTCTGCAGTACCTGTATACATTCTACTCTGCATTTGGTAGAAGGAAGGTTGAATGATGACAGACTAATTCTTGTTTGCAAAATGATTGTGATATCTACTTTAAAAACTATAAGAATAATAATTAAACCTAGAATGCATATTTGATCTGCAATAAAACAAAACCACAGACTAGCATACTTGCTTGGTAGTTTTGATTATATATTATTAAGCACAGTCTGCATTTTTATGTCAAAGTTTAAAAATATGAAAAAGAAAAGATAAGATTTCTATGGATTCACATAATCTGTTAAATAAGAGGGAATAAGGAATTTAATTCCTTTAACCTTTTTCTGAAAGGGACCAGAAGCATGGTAAACAACCCAGTAGTAAAGATTATAAAATTATTGATGTGCCATGTCCTACCTAAGACACCAGTTGATGGGGAAACAAACACCCAGTAGACTCATTTCAGGGTCAAGTAAGTAGATGAGTTTCTTTAATGACATCTGTAAATTTGGCGGTTTTACATAAGTATATTTACAGCAATGCATTACACTTCCAGGAGAATAGTATATTGTAGCACTTATTTTAACATGTTTTATATTATTCACCAGAGAGTAAAGGTATAGAAAATAGTTTAGCATTGACAGGATCTGAGTAGAGCACAACAATGAACAATCCTGTTTTTCTGGTTTTGTATGATGTTTAACATTGGTGCTTGGAGATGTTTGTGTGTGTTAAAGGGCACATTGCAAAATGCATGTGGTAACTACACTAAGTCTTTTAGTATTGATCACTGTTCTTGCTTTGCATGTTGTGAAAGAAAATTGGTATTTCATAGTATACCAACAAGAAGTTGTCAAATTGCAGGTGTAATTGCATTCTAAATCTACATAAGTGAGACATTTATTATGTGTTGGTATGGTGTCTGCCAGAACATGATGGACAGGTATAAAGACTGGAAATACAGGATTTTAGGAGGGGAAGATTCTCACTTGAAACTAAAACTGTTTGCTAGTGAGGATATGGTATCTGCTTTGGTGAAGCTCTTGAATTGATTCTATAATTGTTTGGGGATCCCCTCTCAGCCACCCCAAAATAGTAGTTTTATTTTAGCTTGCACTGGATGATTTGTTGGTGACCTACTGTATGATTTCCTTTTTTTTGGATCACTTGTGCATATACCTAGCTAGCTTAGGCCCCAGCCTCACAGCTCTTTTCAGAAAGTTTCATTTACATGGAATAACCATGTTAATTTTTTGCAACTATTTTAGCACATCCACGCTATCCCTTGATGAGCCTGTTCAGATGTGCTTTGCAATGCAAGGAATTATGACACCCAGAAAGACGAGATGGTATTAGATGGGGATAGTCTTCATAGTTAACATTCTGTGTCAACCCCCATCAAATAGTGGTGTAGCCACATAGGTCGCCTAGTGTACGCCTCAGCTAGCTAAATCATACTTCAAGGTGTTATACTGCATACACTAGGAAAAAGGTTAAATTAGGTCAAGGTTAACTAGCATGTGCTAAACTTAACCACTTCTAGTCAAGACAAACCTTTTAAGGATACTGATCAGAAACAATACCTGAAAATCAATTGGCAACTACTCTGTGTCACAGAGAATGTGTGCTCCTGGCAAGCAGCATTACTTAATAGGAGGGCACCTGCAATATGCACTATCTGTAATTTCTAAATGTTTCAGGCTGTAGCATCATATAGCATATATTGCTTTTGAGCCAACTTGCAGTTAGATTGTTGCAATCATTCACATACAAGGTACATGTGCACACAGCATAGATTTATATAGCGCTTTTACTCCCAACTGCTTTGCTGCTTGAAAAACACAGGGCTTATTCATCCACAGTGACATGCAGGCATCTGTAGGGTGGAAAGTTGCAACTGTGTTCTTTGCCAGCAATACTAGATAAGTTTGTTTGTCTCCAACTGAAACCGCAGGGAGAACTTAAGCAGGACAGAATTAATCACTGGATGTCACTCAGGACATTAGCATTCCATTCTTTACACAAAAATGCTCTTGGATCTTCTAATGATCAGGACCTCTTTTCTACATCTCATCAGAAGAAAACACCTCTGGCAGCACAGTGTCCCCTAACAGCATGCTGAAGAATTGTTTCAGTATTCAGAGGGAAGAGTGCTGTCTAGCAAATAAGTGTGGCTGTAAGCAAATGCAAAGCATGTGGTGCTTTGGGGCTCTGCATCCTGTGAGTTGAAAAGATGCTGTATCTCAGGCCTGCACAACATACGAGCCTCTCTGTGCAGCCCGCGGGAGGCTGGCTTAAAAACAACTTTCCTTGCATCCGGCCCTCGGCTTTTTTCTTTGGAGTAATGTGGCCCTCACTGCTTTATGAGTTGTGCAGGCCTGCTGTATCTCCTTCTGCAGAAGTAGAATCACACATACTCATGCACGTCTGCAGCAAGACTGGAAAGTTAGAGAAATCGTGACCTGGCTTGATCCTCTTCACTTCCAGAAGCTTGCTCGATCACAAATCCTAAGACTGGGCCTCCTATTAAATCATCATCATCACTTCTTGCAGCATCTGTGTTTTCCATGGAGGTACCTTGCTCAAGAAATAACCCAGTCTAATTCTGCTTATCTTTTTAAAATCACTTTAGGTAATCAGTTTTTTGGAGTAACACACCCAAATAAACATACCTGTCCTCACATTTATGTGAATAAGTGATCATACTAAACATCTGTGTGTGTTCCTCCCCCCCCCCCCCCCCCCCCAGGCAGTAGGCACTGAATAAGCATTTACCATGTTAGTGTCATTTTGTTTATTCTAAGATTATGTAGCAGGATGGACTCAATGTAGTTCTTCAATGAGCCCTGGACACTCTGAACTAAGCAGCATTTGAGAGGCACATTACCGACACCCAGCAGAAATAGGATGTAAGGTTGGGGTCCTGGTGACAGATAAGCAGGTAGGCTTTATTTGACACAAAGGAAAACAAATACTTAACTTTGATTCTGTAATTGTTTAAAATTTAAGCATTTATGAGGTGCTCAAGAAATAATCAGTAAAATAAGAATGATTATTGCATCTAGATTCTTTGTAAGACCCAAGGCAGATATTTTACAGGAAGCATCTTGCAGAAACAAGGAAGGTTATCCACCTTTATTTTCTCTGTTTCCAATTGACAAGGAAGTAGTAATTAGTAGTAAGCGGTAGTTAAACCTCACACGGCTAGTCTACACTAGAAGCGCTCTATACCAATGGGAGAGCGCTCTCCCCTCGGTATAATAAAACCGCCTCTGCAGGAGATGGTAGCTATGTTGGCAGGAGAAGCTCTCCCACCAGCATAGTGCTTTCCATACCGGTGCTTGTCGGTGTAACTTACGTTACCTGGGGAGTGGTTTATTTACACCCCTGAGAGACATAAGTTATACTGACACACGTGGTAGTGTGTAAAAGCCCACAATTAAAGCAGTAGCTTTTCAGCTTGTCAGTCAGCCTAAGCATCTTCAATGAAAAAAGCCAACTGGGAACCAGATTATGTAACATTGACTGGATAATGACTCTTTTAAAGACCATCCCTTTTGTGTCCTGTTGTTACTGTGAGACCATTTAAGATGTTACAGTTGCTCCCAGAGCTATGACAGAACCAATGTGGGATAAATTCTCCCAAGTGCCAGGTGTTAGCTGTATGTCTATTCTATAAAGTCAGTAGGAACCTTGTGGTCCCCTGCCCAAAATTCTGAGTACATGCTACTCCAGAGCCATCCTCCTATATTTGAGGGTTTTTTAACCAGACACCAGCTGGGTGCAAGTGTAAAAGGAGTCACTTAAGGAAGCCATACTACTGTGTCAGACTCTGTGGAGAGGGTATGACCTATGACTGATACACAGAGGTCCATGAGTTTCCCTGCAAATCTTGGGACATTCATGATGATGGAGGGCTGTGCCACCCACTTCTTTTGTGGGCTTTCAGGTCCCTCCTATGAGAGGGCATGTCGAGACAGACACTGAAGGCTTCAAGTCTTGTGGAGTTTTCTTCTTAAATTGTGGCCTTCTATGGATTTTTCCTCATAAGATATGATCTGGCCTCTGGATTTTGTTTTTGATTTTTAAACTTAGTGATGAAGTTGCATGTTCATTAATGTCGTATGTCCAGTTTCCTGAAATGAATGAATAGCTTTGAAACTGAGACTTTAAAAAACCCCACACCTTCCTACTTGCTTATCAAAATGTTAACATTGTTTGTTTTGTTCAGTTTTTAGTAAAGTGCAATAATTCTAGCTGGAAATAATTTGAAAAATGTGAAAAGTACCTTTGTGTTCTAGGTACTCTGTCTAGTGAGTCTGATTGAATTTCTATTCCTAAGGAACACATTATACTTTGAGGTTCTATTTTGTATTCTTGACAACTGCTAATAAAATGCAAGAAAATATTGCTATATTTAACTGCATGGTTTTATCACTTCATAATTCTGCGCAGTAATGTTTATATGGGCTCAAGCATGTATGAATACTGGATAAGATGTACTATATTACCCATGAGTGAACCTTTCCCCTAGATACACACCAACAGCTGGGCTATCAGATTACTTAATTATGTAATCTTTTAGATAGCTTCTGTTTGCTTAGTCACATGCTTTTGCTTTGAAATGTTAAAGAATACTGGATGGATTTTTATATACAGGTAACAATCAAATATGTTCTTGACGCAATATCTAGTGTTACCGTTATATATTTAAAAACTGTGTTAACGTTCACAGGGGGGAAAATGAAATTATCTAAGTGTGCACACCAGCTCAGCACCAGATTGCTGTTCACTGTCATATTAATATTTTTATTCCATTTTCTTAGGTGTGTATGACTCATTGTAGGGATTTCTATGTCAGTGCTATGCTTTCTAGGACTGCATTTCACTTTATTAATGTGTCCTTTGTAACCTACTGTAATGCAGACCTGTAGCAGAGTTGTCTCCTCTCACTCTTCTCCCAAGGAATGTATATTTGGTGATGTGATTCTTTAGGAATGGATTTCCCTCTGCTCAACAGAGTCAAATAGCAGTTTAACTATTCTCATCATGCAGTTTTGTTTAGCTAAGGATAATCCCATTTTTGATAGTTTAAAGAGTATAATGCTCTTACAGAGAATTCAGTGACTTCCTTATTTCTTGTATAATAAATCACACCTATCCAAAATATTGTAGCAGTACTTATTATCAGCAAATAGATTTGTCAGCATTTGCACTGTAAATTATTTTTCAATTTTTGATAACTCAGTCACTCAGTTTAAATTCTGGAGAACCTTTGACACACAGGTTATCAGACAAAATGCTGATTTAAATAATTAATCCATTCATATTTAGTTTAGAGACAGGTGTAAAAATATTAAAATTAAAAGCTGTCTACACTTGTATTTTTCTTCATACTTCTCATTAGTGGTTGCATCAGTGGGAACATTACTATAAATTGGCTGCAGGCATTGTAACCACTAAGTTGTTTAAACCTGCATGTGCAGAAGACACAGTAGATAAAATGCCAGCTCTCTGTCAGCCTTAGTGCTCCTACTCTTGGTACCACTGGATGTAGTGCTATTGTAAGAATTTGAAGCAACATGTGGACATAGTTTTGGCAACTTAATAGTGCCTCATTTTCAGATTTTTTTTTTTTTAATCAACAATACCAGCAAAAGAGCACAGTTTTGTAAAAAAAAAGTTAATTTGTTAATTGCTAAATCCTTTATTCAGAATGCACAGATGCTGCTTATCATTCTTTGCTGCCCTTTTACACAGCACTTATTAGTGTAAAAGTTGATGGATTTTAGTGGGAGTTTTCAGACTCTGGAATTTGGTGCATTCCCTATTGTAGTCTGTTATACATTCACTGTGCTTCTGTCTCTCCACCAGACAACCAGTGCTAGACTCCACCAGAAACAATAAAGTTGTGCTTCTGCACTATTGGAATATCTGTGGCTATGGTGTTAAAAGTGTGTTGTTTTTTGGTTTTTTAAAAAAAGTTTTTACTCTGCCCCAGTGTTGCAGGAACAAACATTTGTTCGTTTTCTTTTACAGGTGTTAGCCTGGCCCATAGCAGAGGGGAAAGAGGAGTGAGATGCATGGAGAGAAATAAAACCAATGACCTAATAAAAGAGAGAGAGAGAGTCCCATTTAGGCTTTTTAAAAATTATTTATTGCCCTCTGTATTATATAAATCCTATAATGTGTTGATAATCATGTTGACTACAATATTTGTTCACCTCAAATAGTACAGTTGTTTTCATTCCACTGTTTAATGATTCTGTGGAGTTCCAAGAAGCTGACCTGATGTTGGGACACCTCATCACATGCACACTAGTCATGCATGAAAATCTTGTCACTAGTGTATTTATTTACTATTGGATTCAAAGCTCTTGTGCACCTGATAAGTGAGTGGCATGATTTCCCCTTGCTTCTGTATTTAAGTACCCTTATGTTGACATTGTAACAGCTTTGAGAGAACTATTTCGGTATACAGGAAATGGGACTTTTAAAGAAACAAAACACTATCTTGCTACAACCTTTTACAACATGTGGAAATAGAGGGAGGGACCACCTGCAGCCTAGTGACCCCAGAATGTGGCTGTACTGAGGTGTCTCCCCTGCACAGTTCTAAATCCAAGGCAGTGCTGGGGAAGGAGTTGCCCCACCTGAGCAAATTTTACCCCTTCTTTTCCTCCAGGGCAGCAGTCCCTTCTTTGGCTGCTAACATGTATATATTTTAGTGTCCATGTACGCCTAGTATGGCCTATAACATTCATACCACAAAGGATAACGGGTGAACCTAACCTTTGAAAAAGTTGTATCATCAGTTTTGTGCAGTAAGTAGAACTCATTAATTTACACAAAATGTCAGTGTAAGTGAGTAGCTCTGCTAGTTGGAATACACTTACCCATAGACCCCGATCCATATTACACAGGTTGACCATGCTGCTGTTACCCAAGTGCTTTAATTTGCTGTTCATGTGCTAGCTATATCACTGGAGGAGTGTGAATTTGTTGTCCTGGGTTATGTAATTCAAGTCGTCTTTGAGTGGTTGCAGAAATGTATTTCACGCAGGTGTGTGTGTGCATCCAGTACACCAAAGTTGGAGAATTTTGCCTAGCAGTACCCATAGAGGTGGTGCTTGTGCCCTTTCCCTTAAAGCCTTTCCTATGGCTATATAAGGATGGCACTGCCCTGACCCTCCCTCAGTTCCTTTTCACTGCCCATGGTTAGAATCAGAGTACTCCATGTGGTGTTTCTTCACACTAATTTTCTTATCATGGCCTTCTGAGATTTTGTTGTAAATAGTTGTAGTTAGTTAGTTAGTTAGTATACCTTAGTTAGAATAGTTAGTTACAGTAGCTGTGTTTTTTCTAGAGGAATGCCTTCACCAGGATTTAAATATTGTCTGTTGTGCGTGGTGACTATTCCCAGGAGTGATCCCTACATGCTATTTGTATTGTGCCTGGGAGGGCGGCACACTAAAGAGAGGTGCACCATTTATAAATCTTTTAAGAAAAGAATTCAAGTGTCAAGGGACTTGAGACTCAAGCAGCACCTGATGGAGCAGGCCATGATGGCTGCGTTGGCACTGGTATCTGCTCCTCAGACATCTTTGGAGCCACAGTGAGCCAGTGTTCCTTGCCCAGATTCTGAGACCTCCCCCTAGGAGGAAGAGGAATTGTTCCCCTTCCCAGGCCCACCGAGAAAAGGACCCATAATACAGACGTAGGTAGCCACTCCAGATCTCAGGGAGAATCATCCTCCTCTGCCACAATCAGTGCAGAGCAGCACTGTGATATGTGACTCTTTGGATATGTACAACTGAATTGAGCCTTCTACCTGCTCTCAGGTACTGAAGCACCATCAACTCGAGTTTGTACCATTGACTCTGGCCCTGTCCATGGGATGTCTGTTGAGATCAGTACTGATGCCGTTGGCACTGATGATGTCCACACCTCAGGCTTATCAGGCAATGTCATATCTGCTATGCCTTTCGGTTCCTGATTCTCAAGTTATCCAGAAACATTCAGCTGCAGCGACTTCCTCAGTACTGACCGCATGGTCTGGGTTAACTACACAGATGTTCCAGCCACCAGCACCATCCTCAGCCCCACACATCACTCTGAGTACTCAGTCAAGACTGCCTGTATTGGTTCTGAGGGGGTTCATTGGCACAGCAGTCATCTTTGGCACCACTGGTGATCATATTGCAGATCGTGTTGGGATCTATACCAGCCCCAATGTGGTGCGTCTTTCAGCGTTGGTACCAAGTGAGTGTGTTGCCTCTGCCAGTCTTCAGAGTCCTGACTTCTTCTTTGGCCCCAGTGCTGATGCTACTAGCTTCCTCACCAATAACTGAGGACTCGTGGCACATCAGGACCTCCTTAGACAATTGGCTTCAGCCTTAGGTTTATAGGCTGTATTTGTGCAGGAGAAAACACGTAAGCTAGTGGACATTCTTCAGTCCTTGATCTCAGGGAGCCAATGAGAGGTCACATCAAAGGAGGTACAAGTCCATGCTTGAGGACAAAGAGGTTGGATCTCATGGGCAGGAAAACTTATTGGACTGCCTCCTTACAAATGCAAATTGCAAACTAGCAGGTATTGCTATCCAAATAAAATAATGTGACCTGGGACTCCGTAGCCTCGTTTAGCCAAGTTTATAGACAAAGTTACCTAAATCCTCTACAGAGGAGTTCAAGGCATTTGTTGTGGAGTTTGGTTGCAAAGATTTATTTGTAATCAGCCCTGAACATAGCTGATATGGCTGCCAGAGTTATGGCTTGGTGGTCACTATGAGTATCGTGGTTGCAGAATTCAGGAATAGCAGCAGCAAGCCAACAATGTGTGGAAGACCTACATTTCAATGGTCAACTTCTATTCTCAGGCAAAATGGATGAGACTTTACATTCTTTTAAGGACTCTCAAGCAAATCTGTGCTCTTTGGGGATTTATAGTCCAGCAACAAGGAGGCATAATTTTGGCAGTCAGCAGCAGTAATGCCCTCAACCATATTTTAGGCAAACACCTTACCAACTAAGACAAGACTACTTCAGAAAGGGGAATAAGTTTCAGAGGAGAAGATCTTTGGGATCTAGTTTTACCCAGCCACTCTGTCCCCCTCCACCTTCAGCCAGGCAGCCTATTTGCCTTGCATATCGAGAGCAGCAGACCAGTTGTGAACATCTCATCCTCATCTCAGTTTGGGGACAGGCTGTTTCACTTCTGCAGTGCTTGGGAAGCAATAACAACTGACAGATGGGTCCTAAGACGTGTGGGATTGAGGTACTGCATTCAATTTTTGTCTTCCTCTCTATCCCGTACCTTTTCAGGGACCTTTCTTAGGCATCAGTGCTGCTTCAGCAGATTCAGACTCTGTGTACAGAGAGCTATATAGGAGGTTCCTCATCAGCATGGTGGAAAGGGATGTTATTCCAGGTGTTTCCTGATCCCCAAGTCCAAGGAAGGAATAAGACCTGTTCTCAATTGCTGCAGTCCCACCAAGTACATCAAATATGTGAGATCTCACTTAGTTACTCTGGCTGCTATTTCTTCACTGAATCACAACAACCAGTTTACTGTTCTCAATCTCCAAGATGCTTATTTTCACGTGTCAATCTTCCCCGGTCTCAGGAAGTTCCTTAGATTCCTTGTAGCAAGCCAATGCTACCAAGACAAAGTTCTTCCTTTTGGCCTGTCTTCAGTCCCACACGTCTTTACCACATACATGGTGGTGGGTAGAAGCCTATCTCAGAAGGAGGGATATTCATGTCTTCCTATTCTTGAATGATTGGTTAGTAAGAAGCAGATCCAGGAAGTGAGTCCTTAGTCATGTCCAATTCACGTTGGACCTTTTCAATCAACTGGGGATGATCCTGCACACAAAAAAATCGACTCTAACCTGGGGCTGTTGCACGATTAAAAAAAAATGAATCGTGCAATTTAAAAAAATATATTAATAGAATACCATTTATTTAAATATTTTTGAATGTTTCCTACATTTTCAGATATATTGATTTCAGTTACCACACAGAATACAAAGTGTACGGTGCTCACTTTATATTATTATTTTTGGTAACAAACATTTGCACAGTAAAAAACAAAAGAAATAGTATTTTTCAATTCACCTCAGAGATTGCACTTCAGTACTTCTATATCATGAAAGTGAAACTTACAAATGTAGATTATTTTTTTGGGGGTACATAACTGCACTCAAAAACAAAACAATGTAAAGCTTTAGAGACTACAAGTCCACACAGTCCTACTTCTTGTTCAGCCAATCTCTCAGTCAAACATGTCTGTTTACATTTGCAGGAGATAATGCTGCCCGCTTCTTATTTACAGTGTCACCTGAAAGTGTTTGCATAGCACTGTTGTAGCCGGCGTCGCAAGATATTTACGTGCCAGATGCGCTAAAGATTCATATGTCCCTTCATTCTTCAACCACCCTTCCAGAGGACCTTCCATACTGATGATGGGTTGTACTCGGTAATGATCCAAAGCAGCGCAGTCCGATGCAGGTTCATTTTCATCATCTTGTTATGCTTATAAAAAGCACATAGGATCTTTTCAGGGGAAAAGGCAATATGTCGCATTTATTGAAAATATAACCGTTAGCATATGCATTCACACACACACACACACACACACACACACACACACACACACACACACACACACACACACACACACACACACACACACACACACACATACACACAGGTCCTGCAGATGGTCTTATAGTTACCAGTCTGTCGTAGCTCGAGTCAGTCTAATGGGCAGTTAGATTGAGCACCAGTGAGGAGCTGGGTTCTGTCGGTCGTGATCCGATGCTCTGAGGCTTTGCAGGACTGAACCCAGAGTTCTATGGCAAAACATCCCACCTTTATACTTGTAAATTCCCACTGTAGTCTATGGATTTTGCAATGTCATTTTGTAGTCATTAGTCCTTAAGTGGTGTTAATCTTGGGGTTTTCTGCTGTTATCTTTTATTTGTTGTCTCGCCTTCGGTGTTGTTTGCCTCCCCTCTGAGGTTGTCAATGCTAGTAACTCGTTTAGCATCAGATACAATGGATGTTTTCTGATTGTTTCCTGCTGTCTCTTCAAGTCTCTCACTTCTTCTTGACCATCTGGACATTTGTGATGGCTTTCACACTCATCCTTTACCATGCACACATCCTTTACTTACACCAAACAATTTTACAGAGAATTTCAGACAGGATTACATTTTAGAAAGGATTATATGGTTACTAAAGGGATTACAAAAGAACCTTACACAACTTTGTTTGAAATGCAGATAAAAAACAAGACCTTATAGCAAATACTGTAATGAAACCTTATCCTAAAACAAAAGGTGACCATAATCAGCCATAAGGACTGTTCTGGTCTGTTTCTGCCTTAACATCAGTTCTGACACAGGCAGCCTGCCTCATGCATTTTTACCAATGGCCCCTTAGGCCATTCCTTTCTGCTATTCAAAAAGGGTGGCTGGCAGGATATGGTCAAATCCTACATCAATACATTTAATACATGCTACATTATTATATTCTTCATTCTAAATTATCCAAAATACAAACAAAATCCTACTACTACGATCTGAGTCAGATGCCACCAGCAGAAGGTTGATTTTCTTTTTTGATGGCTTAGTTCTGTAGTTTTCACATCGGAGTGTTGCTCTTTTAAGACTTCTGAAAGCATGTAGTCTTAAACACCTCATCCCTCTCAGATTTTGGAAGGTACTTCAGATTCTTAAACCGTGGGTCAAGTGCTGTAGCTATCTTTAGAAATCTCACATTGGTACCTTCTTCGTGTTTTGTCAAATCTGTAGTGAAAGTGTTCTTAAAACAAACATGTGCAGGGTCATCATCTGAAATTGCTATAACATTAATTATATGGCAGAATGTGGGTAAAACAGAGCAGGAGACATACATTGCTCCCACAAGGAGTTCAGACACAAATTTAATTAAGGCATTTTTTTTTTAAACAAGTGTTATCAGCATGGAAGCATGTCCTCTGGAATGGTGACCAAAGCGTGAAGGGGCACATAAGTACTTTGCAATTCCAGCTACAAAAGTGCCATGCAAATGCCTGTTCTCACTTTCAGGTGACATTGTAAATAAGAAGCGGGCATCATTGTGTCCCATAAATGTAAACAAACTTGTTTGTCTTAGCGATTGACTGAATAAGAAGTAGGACTGAGTGGACTTGTAGGCTGTAAAGTTTTACATTGTTTTGTTTTTGAGTGCAGTTATGTAACAAAAAAAAATCTACATTTGTAAATTTCACCTTCATGATAAAGAGATTGTACTTCTATGAGGTGAATTGAAAAATACTATTTCTTATAATTTTTACAGTGCAAATATTTGTGATAAAAATAATATAAATTGAGCACTGTACACTTTGTATTCTGTGCTGTAATTGAAATCAATATGTAGAAAATGTAGAAAAACATCCAAACATTTAATAACCAATAGAATACCAATTGAAATTTATCAGTGCAATTAATCGTGATTAATTTTTTTTGAGTTAATCGCTTGAGTTAACTGCGATTAATTGACAACCCTACTCTAAAACCAACCCAAAAAATCAAGTTCATTGGGGCTCTACTAGACTACAAATTCAAGGGCCTTTCTCCCATGTGAACAATTCCAGACATTTCAGTACCTATGTCTGGACTTCCAATCGCATCCTTCCACAACAGCCTGTGAAGGCATACAGTTACTAGGCCATATGGCTGTATGTATTTACATAGTAGAGTGTGCGAGGCTGCATCTTCATACCCATCAGCAATAGCTGAGGTTAGTCTATCATCCAAGTTGCCAGTCATTGGACAGTTTTATATGAGTGCCCCCAGAAATACTGAACTCTGCAATGGTGGATTGAGCAGTGCAGGGGTTGCCAAACTTTAGGAGACGAGGGCCACTTTACATTTTTCAAGGGGCTTCGCGGGCCGGCCCGTTCTCTTGAGCTTACCCTCCGCTGAGTTGCCGCCGAAGCCGCGGGACTGGCGGACCTCCCACAGGCAAGCCACGGCGGCTTCGGAGGAGTGGGAGGACCTCCCGCAGACAAGCTGTGGTGGCTTCGGCGGGTATTCTGGGACTGGCGGGGGCGCCCCTGACTGCTGCCCTCTGCGCCTCGCCGCCGAGGCGGCAGCAGCCTTTAAACTGCTGCTGAAATACTGCCGAGGCGGTGGCAGCGTTTAAGCTGCCGCCAAAATACTCGCTGCTGCTGACGTGCCGAGGCAGCAGCAGCAATTGGTTCGGGGGCCGGACAAATTGAAGCCGTGGGCCATAGTTTGGAGACCCCTGGAGCAGTGTAAGGAATGTTGTGGGGGGGGGGGGAGGCATGGAAGGTGTCCCTTTGTCTGTCCTCCACCAATAAGAACATTAGTTACTGATGCCTGCTCAATAGGTTGGGGGCGGGGGGTGTTAATGTTAATTAATGATTCAGGGCATGTGGGCGGAACAGGAAACAACTAATCATATCAATGTGCTGGAACTTCAGGCAATATACAACACTTTCCAGGACCACATTTAAGGAGCAGCAGTGCATGTACTCCAAGATAGTACTACAGCAATGTGTTATGTGAACAACAGGGAGGAGCCCAGTACAGCAAGCTTGCTCATAAAGCAATGAAAATTTGGAACTTCTGCATAGTGTGTTGAGGTCCATTTTCTGAGAATGGGGTGGTATCCCTTCGATCGACTTATTTGTGACAAAAGACAACAGAAAGTGTCATCAGTTCTGTTCCTGAGCAGAAGTCAGCCTGGAGTCCCTTTCCGATATGTTTCATCTGAATTGGGAAGAGAGCCTGATGTATGCCATCCCTCATATCTCTCCCCATATTCAACGAGGTGCGGCAATGCTCGGAAGTGGTTAGGGAAATTCTGCTTAGTTGTAGAAAACCAGCTACAAGATCCATCTATTTGTCTATGTGAAAATGATTTTTGATTTGGGCAACATCCGAGCAAATTCAGCCCACGTCAGCTTGTATTCAGGACATTTTGGATTATTTGTTGCATTTGAAGTCTTTGGTCCTTGCTCTTAGGTCCCTGAAGGTTCATTTGGCTGCGATTTCAGCTTTACATCATCCCATCCAAGGAGTCTATATTCTAAAACTCCCTATAATGATTTTCAAAAGTATTATTCACCTTTCTCCTCCAGTGAAGGAAATGGTCCTCTTGTGAGACCTTAATGTGGTACTGACGGTGCTGATGGGTCTGCTGTTTGACCCAATAGCAACATGCTTACAGACTGTCTGCTGGGAGAGGAGAGCCATTCTTGTGGCTATAACATCTGCAAGAAGTCAGTGAGATATTAGCCTTAATGGCAGATCCTCCATATGCTCAATTCTTCAAGGACAAGGTGGCTTTAAGATCACATCCAAAATTGTTGTTCCAAGTGGTGTCTGTTTCACCTAAATCTAGTTATTTTCTTACCTATTTTCCCCTCAAACCCACATTCAAGTGCAGAGAAGCAACGTCAACATACCTTAGAAGTCAGCCAGTGCTTAACATTCTATTTGGAAAGGATTAAACCATTTCATACATCATGTCAACTCTTTGTACCCTACGCTGAATGGATGAAAGGACCATTGATCTCCACGGAGACCATTTCTAAGTGGATAACTGCCTGTATTACTTCCTTTTCTGGAATTGTTCAGATGACGCTCCCTAAATAATTACAGCTCATTTGATGAGCGCTCAAACAACTGATGTCGCCTCCATAGGGGTCCCTTAGGGGTCCCTCCATAGGGGTCCCTTTGGCGTCAGGACCCCCAATTTGAGAAACGCTGGTCTCCCACCGTGAAATCCCTATAGTATAGGGTAAAAGTACACAAAAGACCAGATTTCACCGGGGGAGACCCGATTTCACAGTCTGTGATGTGTTTTTCATGGTCTTGGATTTAGTGGGGGCCCTACTTACAGGTGGGAGTACTTTCTTATCCACAAATAGGCCGCTCTGCCAAATTGGCTGCCTGCTGTATGTAACGCTTAATGTTTTTCCTACCTTTGTTATACTTGGCCCATGGTGCATGCTGGAGGTGAAGGGAAGTTGTGCTGCAGTCTGAATAGTATTTTCAGTGCATACAGATCATGAGAAACAAACAGAATCCATGTCCAGAAACGGTGATTTGGTTTAAGGGATGGGCTCATGAGCTTTTAAGCACTAAAATAAAGTATCACTAATTCTTTTACTTTCTGATGATGTCTCGAGATCTTGGAGTTAAAACTACAATGCTGGTGTGTTTTCTTCCTTTCTTTTGTCAGGAAGAACATGTGCCATGCCAGTGTGGTTACTTAGCAAATTTGGAGCAGCTGGCCAGTTTAGGCCTCTTAGCTTCAGCAGTTTTATCTATGTCAAAGATGGGAAGGCAGACACCATTTCTGGAGAGCTTGTTTGCCAAATAAAGAGCAGAGTACGAGAAGGGGGAGAGGAAAGGGAATATAGTTGTCATGCACTGCCAGCGTGACTCAAAACTTCACTTTCCTGTTCCTTTTTCATTCCTCCCCCCCCCAATCCATGTTAATTAGCAATGCTAGGATTCAGAGTTGATGAAATTCAATAAGCATCCTGTTTGAAGATGTGGTGATCATCTCGTGCCAAGTAAGATAGATATTTTCAGTAATATATTTGTTAACATCTGATTATATTTCTCTGAAGAAAAATATGTTTGGGGAAGTGCCTAGAGGTTTGTTTTTCAGTTTCTCTGAAATTTTGTTTTAACCCTGAGGTTTCATGAATGAGCTCTGATCATGTCCAATAACTGCAATTGGTAGGTGCAAGTGTCCAGCAGTCCTTAGGATCAGACTCTGATCTTGTAAACTCTGCTAACCTGAATTTCAGTTCTGTAGATATTTATAGCACCACTCTCTATTTTTTTCCCCTTTCCTAGCATTCCCGTGGTTCGGAATGGATATTGGTGGAACATTGGTTAAACTGGTCTATTTTGAACCAAAAGACATTACAGCAGAAGAGGAACAGGAGGAAGTAGAAAACCTGAAAAGCATTAGGAAATACTTGACTTCCAATACAGCCTATGGTAAAACTGGCATTCGCGATGTCCACCTTGAACTGAAAAACTTGACCATGTGTGGACGCAAAGGGAATTTGCACTTCATCCGCTTTCCCACTTGTGCCATGCATAGGTTCATACAGATGGGTAGTGAAAAGAACTTCTCCAGCCTACACACTACACTTTGTGCCACAGGAGGCGGGGCTTACAAGTTTGAAGAGGACTTCAGAACGGTATGTGGGAAATGCACATAATCTCACTAAGGAGCATCTATCTGTGAGTCCTTCTCCAAAACCAAATATGAGACAACTAACCATTTTCAGTAAAATTACCTCTGTGTCTCTCCTAGACAATCACTTTTTTAATTTAAAGATTTGCTAATTGGGAAGAACTATTTAGAACAATACTTCCTTAGGGTGAGAAACTGGGTGGATTGATTTTAAATAAGCAAGCAGACCTTGATTTAAATAATTAATTTGCAACTATGTATAGCCTTTAACACTGAATTTGGTATTTTTCTTGCTAACCAGGGGGATTTATTTAAGCAAATGCATTTCTTATTTACTAGATGATGATGATGATTTTTTTTACTTGTGATTTGTGTCCGGGTCTGTTTGGATAGAAATTGTAATTCAATTACAAATTGACCCGAAAACACCCAAAAGCATTTTAAAATTATTATTTAATGAGTTAAATAAGGCTACTGTAGATCTGCTGGATACATAAGAAAAAATAAATTTATCAAAACATGTTTTTCATTTAAAACCAAGTGATTTATTACACAAAGGAAATATCTGTTGTTAATGAATTGAACTAATTGTTTCTGGTCACCATGTCCTTCAGGAGTTTAGAGTTAGGTCTCATCATCACACCTAGTTTTCATTCTTAGATTGGAAAAGGAAAACAAGCTTTCCTCCTTTTTTCAAATCCCAGTCAGCTTCTTAACTTTGAATGAACTATAGTCATTGATTTGAAGTAGCTGAATAAACTTTTAAATGAATAAAATTATTCTCTCTGTATCTGAAAAAGGCTGCCAAAAGCCATGTTAGCACTGCAGCAGATGCTAGTTCCAGGTCGTCAGCCAGTGCAAACATAGACTGCTTAATTTTTTTAATTTTTTAAATAATTTTAATAGATTATAGTAAGTTTAGGCCTTTAACAGATGTTATAATTTCAAATTAAATGTTAAATGAGTTTATTTTTAAAAAGAAAAATGTTTAAATTTAAAAAATCCATTTTAAATTTTAAAAATCTGATTTTTTTAAAAAAAATCATTGATTTTTGTTCAACCTGATGAGAAAAGGGGAAGGAGATATTTTGGTCCTGCTCTACCCTTTTGCAATCTCTCGATGATGGATCCATTTGTTTTGATCTCCAGTGAACTGTACTGTGAGTCCGATCATGGTCATCACAGCTCATAAGATTAATATCTAGACAGTAATTGGTCCTGCCATGAGGGCAGGGGGCTGGACTCGATGACCTCTCGAGGTCCCTTCCAGCCCTAGAATCTATGCATCTATGAATGTCTCAAATTTCTAAAACCTACAGGTGCTCATCCTGTGTTCTGGGCACCTATCTTATGCACTAAATTACTAAATAAGCAAAAGACTTCCCATAAATATGTTCATCTTGGCCCACTTTCTTCTCATCAGCCTTACACAAGAGGGGGGAAAAAATAGATAGCCTTTGCAGCCTGCAGGGAAGGCTAACAAATCTGGGCTCTGACAGCTTAAGTGGGTGGTGGAAGTGAGTTTCAAAACAGAAGACCCATCCTAGAGAAGGCCCTGCCAGCAGCTCTCTGTCATTTGTATTGAGATGCCAGTGCCCCTGCTGATCTCAGCTGTAACAGTCTGTCACAGGGGGAGAGCAATTAGGTCCTAAACCAATGAGAGTGTGATAAGTTTAAAAACAACACCTTGAATTCCATCCAGAAGCTTGTTAGAAGCCATGGCATCCCCCAGAACACAGGTCTGAAGTACTTCCAATGAGCAACATCACTTAGTGCAGAATGCTGCAGTCTGCTTATTCAGCTTCTGAATCATCCTGGGTTGTATCCACCTAAACAGTACATCGTGGCAATCTATTTTGAGCTTGGATAATAGTGGCAAGGTATACATCCGAGAGAGAGGGTTGCACAGTGGCTTATTTTGTCATAGACCGCAGTTTAAGAATCTGTGTCCTGAAGCATTGAAATGTCATTCTCTGAGTTTTTTGCACACCTGATACTTTTACATGCGCACTGTAATGAATTGTAATGTATAACCTAACTATGGGGATGTATATAGCAAAAATTTAGATGCATCCTTTCATAGAAATAGTGTTTAATCTGATTGCATGTATGTAAATCCATGGAGTTATGTATATTGGTAAAATACTTTCGGTTTTTTTACCCTTGTAACATTCATTTTTGTATTTCATAACAGTATTTCTACATAACCATGAATTGTACAACCTAGTGTTCTTCAGGACTGCATAGCTCTAGCGGGAAAGTGTCTGCCATATTATTGCAAAATAACACATTCAAATCCAAGTAATAGTGTAACTTTTAGTATTGCTGCTGCTTTCTTTTATTCCCCAAAGAATCACTACTTCTTGCCTGTTTAAGAATCAGGTTCCAAATCTCCCTTCTAGCTTTAAATATTTTAATAATGAGATTTGATCTCAAGTACCCTTATTCCTTCCTATTCTCCATTTCCCAAATATTAACTTTTCAGTTCCCCATTTCATATCTCTCCACAGTGATTGGTCCTGCTGTTCAGCCTACTCCTCCATCAATTGGAATAATGGTTACCACATTCATAAAACAAAACAGGAAGCTGGTGAAGATTTCTTAGGAAGGGGTGATATGTTCTTAATTTCAGGTATAGGTGAAGTGGTGAGTGGATACATATTACTATAATACCCCCCTCCAATCCAGGTGTAGATGTGTAATTAAAACAATACCGGACTAAATATTGCACTGAAAATAAAACGATTCTCTTACCTCAACATCTTCAAAATGTTAGGGGCTAAAACATCATTTAAAAATCAAACTTTATTTTTGCCAAAGTTTATGGGACCATCAGAGAAGTGGTATAGTATAGCTTCTAGGGCCTAGAAACACTTTTCCTGCATTATTGGTCCTTGCCAGAGTGGGTCCAAGTACTCCCCATTGGCTTCCACAAATCAAAAGGGACAAGGGACTGTTGCATATGATCAGCAAACCTCATCCAGAATCTCTGTCTGCAAAACTGGGTGGCACTCATCTGGCAGAAACTACACACTTGCACCTTCTTCCTCAGATACTCGATTCAGAGGACCAGAAAAACTAGAGCTACACTGAAGAAGGTTGCCTGACTGAAAGCAGTCCAGTACCATCACCAAATAGCTCACCATTTGGAGCTGTTCCAATTCTGAGTTGCAATGGCAGATTCTTAGGGGTGCTAAGCACCTGCAGTTCTAAATAGTCAGTGAGAACTGTGAGTTCTCATCACCTCTGAAAATGAAACCTTTAGTCTCAGAAACAGGGAGGCAGGTAAAAATCTCCTATGCCACAGTTAGATGGATTTGCTGTCTAGCCTCCCGCTCTGATGTAGGCAGTTTGTAAACCCTGGTGACTTAGGACAGTGCAGGACAAAGGAGTGCCTGGGCATCGTCCCATGGTCCTGGGCAAAAATGATAGATAATCCACCAGGCCATTGCTGCAGTGCTTCTGGCATTTGAGCATTCTTCTTTGGAGTTCTAGGATCCAGCTGGATCCATTCATCTCTTAAGTGAAGCCACAGAAATAGGCTCATCAGCCAGAGGGCAGTATAGTGAGGAATGCCCAGTGAGGAACATGAACAAGAATGAGTCAGTAATATGGCAGAATTTTCAGCTTGGCCTTTTTCCTTCTTTCCTGAATGATTTTACGGGTTGCATTTACTTGCAGGCATCACTGCTGTTCCTGGGAGCTAGCTGTGCTGGCAGTTTCTCGTTACATAGTTTGTCACTCAGTTCTGACCATTTTTCATTGGTCTGTATTAAGCCAACTTCTTCATGAGCAATAGGTTACAGTGTAGCTGGACCCTGTGAGTAGACCAGGCCCAGCTCCCTGTTGTCAGTGTTTATTGGGCCCAGCTAAGCCAATTAATGCGGGGGAGGGCTGTACCTGGAGCGATAACAGCCTGTAAGAGGGCAGGATGAGGAGGAGTGATTGTGGCCTGGGGAGAGGAACAGCCTAACTCCTATGGTAGCTTCCTGGAACAAGGGGCCAGGTGCCTATGGAAGTCACCCTGGGGGCCAGTGTTCCAGAAGGGAAACATAATTGGCTGAGAGCAGAGTTGGCTATGAGAAGGGAGCTGGCTAGGACTGGGGTGCTGCAAGTGGCAGGATTACCTGGGACCCCACTGGCAGGATAGGTCATGAAATCCTAGGACAAATCCTAGGAGACCTGAGGAACTGTGGGGGGGTTTTTGTGGGGTGCGGGAAGGGTGGTCTGTTACATGCTTAGTTTATTTGTCCAAACATTACTTAAAGGAGACTGGGCATGTCAGAGAGTCCTTGTTAAGCTGTGGAGGAGCCCTGCCGTGTCACCTATGGTGGAAAGCTGAGGTACTTTGGCCCTGGTAAAAGGGAAAAATTAGGTGGCTCTTTGGTGCCCAGTGAAGAGGGGGAAATCAGAGGCCGGGTGCTGCAGAGTGACCCTTGGCTGTGAGGGGGTGCGTAGGTTGCAGGCTTCATATTTCAGGTTATATCTGTAAAGAGGACATGGGATTCTTTGCTTGCTCACCTGCAGTATAAATCCTTTGAAAATTCTTTACCTTCTTCTGGAATATCCTGTCTATCCAAAATGCTTGTTTCTTCCACAATAAAATGCTTTGTAATATAACAAGAAATAACTCACTGTGTTACTTGGCTTATGTTACAGAGTAAGTCTAGATGAAAGACACTTGAGATGTGGGGTGAGAGATGTGCCTCCAAATCTTTGACATTTCTATAAAAAAACTGCCATGTTTCCCTACCATATTTATTTAGCTTGTGAATTATACATCTATCATCAGAACCACTCCCAATTGCAGTTAGTGGCAAAATTCTTACGGATTTCAGTGGGTCTAGATGGGGACCTTGTTCTCTATTCTATAGAGAGTCAATCTAACAGTATATCACGGGAAGCTCTTTAGGCTCTTTACCAAGGTGGGAGTGGGGAAGGTAGTTTCTAAGCTTTTAAAATTGATTTTGTAAACACTTTCTCTTTTAAAACAACCTTAGGCATTTTCAGGCAGATTCTAGGAGTGTGTTGTCAGTCACTGCAATGGAAAGTACTAGGGTTAGACTGATTTCTGACAGATTGTGGATCCTGTTATGTCCTGAAAGCTGAAATATTTCCGTATTTTTTCCGTAAATAAGTAAATTTACACTTAAAGTGTAATGAAAACATGTCCATATAAATTATTTCTAGTCATTTTAAGCTGGAGTGATATTTTTGTGTGTTCATTACAATTATGAACAATTATAAATCAATACATTCAAGCGGTGCGAATTGTCTTGGTGTACGTCTGCTAATTTTATAATGTACATTTACCTACTTTTTAAATAATATGAAACGGTGGAGCAAAAGTACACATAAATGAGAATAGGGAAAGTCTGCTCAGTGATTATTTACTACGTTTGTTATTCCCAAAAGGCTATTCTTTGTTACTGATGGAATCTTGATACAGTAACTCCTCACTTAATGTTGTAGTTATGTTCCTGAAAAATGCGACTTTAAGCGAAACGATGTTAAACGAATCCAATTTCCCCATAAGAATTTAGGTATCAATAGTGGGGTCAGACGTACACTGCCTTGTTAATTAGATCAGCAAGCCTGCAGCTTCTGCCTAAGGCAGCAGCTCCCTTCCTCGTGTGTCCCCCCTGCTCTATGGAAAATGGGATAAGCGAGATGTAGGAACAGGGGGACACTAGCCCCCCTCTTCTTCCCGTCTCCCCCCACACAGCAAGCAGACATCCTGACATTAGCCCCCCTCTTCTTCCCCTCTCCCCCCACACAGCAAGCAGGCATCCTGACATTAGCTCCCCTCTTCTTTCCCTCCCCTCCACCCCCCAGCAAGCAGGCAGGAGTCTCGGAAAGCAGCACATGGCAGCGGAGGAAGGGGCAACTGAACTGCCACGGTTGATAGCCTGCAAAGGACCTTAGAAGGGAGCATTTCACAACTTTAAACGAGCATGTTCCCTAATTGATCAGCAACGTAACAACGAAACAACCTTAACCGGGGCGACTTTAAGTGAGGAGTTACTGTATATACCTTCTATGCAGGGCTTGAAAAATCCACTTGCCCACACCCATTAGGAAGATTCCCCAAAGAGTGCCATCAGCTACTGGAGAATCTGAGCTTTTGTTTTAAAAGCCCTGATGATTGATTGCAAAGATCACCTTCTTGATGTGAATAAATTATTGATGGGTGCCATGCTGACTGCATAAAGGCAGCTCCCTATGTCTCTATTGCTGCCCATAGCTTTCCAAGATACAGAAAAATAGTGTCAGTTTCACCACTGCTATTCAGAATCCTTTGGGCAGCTGTGATACTGGCAACATTCTAATTTGTTTTACTCTTCTGCTTGAGAAGGCTAGACGCTGTCATCTTGGAGCAGAGGAGTCAACAGTGGAATCGTGGGAAAGGTAAAGTAGTGAAAACTCTTATTGTCACCATCACCCTTAGCAGCCAGGAAGCTCTGGTGAGAACAGAAAATGCTCCTTTCTTCGTTCCAGCTTCCAAAGGAGGTTGGGGAAGAGAGGATCTTCAAACTTATCAGATACCTGCTATCTGCAGGCTGATATAAAAGATGGATCCTCCCAAGCGGGGAGGGAGATCGAGAAATAGCACCCTGGTAGGTATCCTAGCCAGCTCCCCTTTCTCAACTGCTTGGAGTGGGACTGCCCTTGAATAGTGGAACCCCACCCTTCATTCATATCAGTCTGTTGCTAGTATGGCTTGTTCTTTGGCTTGTACGTGTATGGACAGATTTGTAGAGGTAAAATAATTGTTCTCTAGTAAGTTGTTTTTTGCTGGGAATATTGTGTGAGAGAGAGCAGGGAAAGGACTTTTTTCAGATGATTGTGCAGCAACTGACTCCGCAGAGACACCAGAGAGCAGGGCAAATTCCCATTTCCCTGTTACCATGGATTGAAACATTTGCATCCCCTGGGTGCCAAGAGCAGATCTGTTAGCTCCTCCTCTACTTCCTCTACATTCCACTTCTCTGTAATGGAGCTCTGGATGGATCCCAAGAGTCGCAGCAATTAGAATTTTGCTGTCAGAATCTTTCTTCTTGATATTGATACTTCAGGTTGTTGTTTCATTCTTAGACTTGTTTTAGTTATACTTTTCATTATTTGAAATTGACTTATAGGAGACACAAAAACATTTACAGATGATTATTCTGGTGCAATGTTGAATGAGATTTTAAGTTCACAAGTTTTTGAAAGTCAGAATAAAGGGTCATATAACCACTAATTGTAGCCCCTTGTTAATACCCATTATATCAGATGTTCATTATGCAGCATGTTCACACAGCACTGAACGATGTGTGATGTGAGTTACAAATAAAGTGTATTGGAAAGTAACTGTATTTCATTCCACTCCTTCAATAATATAGAGAAAAGTGAATTTTCATTTGCTCTTTGTGCATATTGCATCTGTCTACAGATGCATCTACAGTATATAGCATTTTGCCACCTTGCATCTGTGTTGTGTGACTATGTGAGGAAAGACCCTTATCATAATATACGCACATATTGGGAGAAGGTTATGGTTACTGTAGGAAACCTTACTCTGAAATTGGAGCAATTAAAAGTTAACCTCAGGGTTGCATTTAGCAAAACAAGAAAATTATTTCCTCTCTAATTAATGAGGGATGATGGGGGTTCATCTTAAACTGTCTCAGGATGGAACACATCTTTTCTGGTTGTTATTAGATTGCCACTTCTCTAGTTGAATGAACAACTGGGGATTATTCCAAATCAACATGTTTATAAAGTAGCTTTATAAGGGTACTTTTATAAAACTTCTTTAAAATCTTCGTTTTTCCAGCTCCTTTTCATTCTCCTCATTCATCGTGTAAACCGTGTACCCAGTAGACCTGAGCAGGGGATGGTTGTTTTTTTCGCTTTGCATCCTTCCCCCAGATTGTTTACTCCTCTGATATGGACTCAACTCCCGTGTCATTTTGAAGGAGACATTTTCCACAGAGCTGTCCTATTATACAAGCAGGAAGCGACAGTCAGTCTGAGCCTATTAAGTAATATGTTATGACAAGCTTGAGTCCAGTCATGGATGGCTTACAATGGTTTCTTGGAAAAACATCCTTTTTAGACAAAAGTTATTTTATCTCTTCTTGCCCTATTCTTTCATTATCAAGGAATATTTCTGTGCACGTGGGATCAGTTTCTTACATTTAAATCATGGAGATAATGACTTCCACTATGTGTTATGAGACATCCTAAACTGATCCACCTGTATAATTTAAGGAAGGAACAGCTTTTTGAAATCTCTGGATAAAAAGGTGCTGTAGAAATGTAAATCCTTACTAATAATGATTCTGTATTTTGTGATGTGCCACTAGCACATTGTACACATTTACATTTTTCCCTACTTTCTGTTTCATAAAGCATGGACCAGGGGATGGTGGTATTTTAGCTATGAAGTTACTTAAGTTGAGATTTCAATGGAGTGTTTGATTTGAATGTTTGAACAAATAGATAAGTGCATCCGGGGAAATGCTACTGTCTATGCATGTCAGATACTGTTAAACAGCTGCAGAGTAGTTTTCCCTGCAGAGTTTTCTGATTAATCTGAACTCTGACTTGGTGGCAGCAGTTTGCTGTGCAGGTAGTCCAGAAAATCTCTTTAAGGCAAAGGGAACCTGAAGCCTGTACTGCAGTGATTTTCAACCTTTGTTCCCTGGACCCCTAGAGATCCGCAAAAAGTGGTTGTTACCAAAGAACAGTGGTTTTCAACCTGTGGTCCGTGGACCCCTGGGGACCACAGACTAAGATTTCCAAAGAGATCCGCACCTCCATTCAAAAATTTGTAGGGGTCCACAGATGAAAAAAAGGTTGAAAACGACTACTGTACTGTATAGTACTGATTATTTTGTGATATGCCTGTTGTTGGGCAGACAACAATCTATTTTTACTTGACTTCTGGCTTAAATAGAACTTTGGCTACTTTAATGGTGACACATTAAGCAACTCAAACAGTACAAAGTGCTTCATCAGAGCCTTTTGCCCTTCTCTGTGTTGCATGTGCTGAACTAACAAATGTTCATTTATTAACTTCTTGGTCTCTTCCAGATTGCTGATCTGCAGCTCCATAAACTGGATGAGCTGGACTGCTTGATCCAGGGCCTGCTGTATGTTGATTCTGTTGGGTTTAATGGCCAGCCAGAGTGCTATTATTTTGAAAATCCCACTGCTCCTGAACAGTGTCAGAAAAAACCGTACTGCCTTGATAATCCATATCCAATGTTGCTGGTTAACATAGGCTCAGGGGTCAGCATCCTAGCAGTGTATTCCAAGGACAACTATAAAAGAGTTACAGGGACCAGGTAAGGATGCTATATATACAGGGTCAGATTATTGCCACTTCTCTCCCGTCCCTCCATAGAAGACATCTTGGAGATGCATCAATCCATTGCAGCTGCTGGAGAGCCTCTGCCAGGGACCCCAACTGAATTTTTAAGTTGCCCTCTCCTCATGGAGATGCTTGCATTGTCAAAACCAAAATACTACATTGTTTCACTTAGTACAGCAGTGTGTAATTATTTTTTGAATTATATAGAAAAATTGCAAGAATTATACAAAGTATCAGAGGCGTAGCCGTGTTAGTGTGTATCCACAAAAACAAGGACGAATCCGGTGGCACCTTAAAGACTTAGCAGATTTATACAACGTATCAAAGCATAAAATATTATAGCAATTCATATGCTATATGAATTCAATTGAATTCAATTGAATGGCCGAACAAGAAGTAGGACTGAATGTATTTGCAGGAGCTAAAGTTTTATATTGTTTTGGGGGGGGGGGGGGAGGGATAGCTCAGTGGTTTGAGCATTGGCCTGCTAAACCCAGGGTTGTGAGTTCAATCCTTGAGGGGGCCATTTGGGGATCTGGGGCAAAAATTGGGGATTGGTCCTGCTTTGAGCAGGGGGTTGGACTAGATGACCTACTAAGGTCCCTTCCAACCCTGATATTCTATGATTCTATGATACATTAGGGAATGAAAATATTTCTATATGTGATGAATATTGGGGGTAAGATTAAACTAAAAATTTGGTGATGGTGGTTTTAAATTATCGAAGCATTTGCTCACACCCTTTTGATTTTTTTCTATTAATAGCATGAAAAAAATATGAAGTTTGGTACAGTAGTTCACAGCTTGTTTAATCCTCTCTAGCAATGATAATTAGATGTCTCTTTCTTCAATTTTGGGGGATTTGGCAATATTTCTAATTGTATTTGTTGTTTTCTATGACTCCCCCTTCATTGTCAGTCCATCATTCATATTAAAACCTACCAATGCTGCATCTTTTCTCCCACTCTTTTAATGTGTAATCAGTGGCAACGCTCTGTTGCCTTCCCCACTGCTCTTTTTGATTAATATAGAGGACATGTAACTCACTAATGTTCTGTTCTTCCTAAAGCTTGAATGTACATTCAGACCTATGGATAGGTCACTTAAACACTGAAGGCACACTGAAAATTTCGCTGTTTTTCATTACACATAGGCTGAAGTCAAAAACATGTTCTATATCCTATATAAGAGTGTGTGTGTTGCTTTTCTCCCCCATGAGTAATATATTTTCAGTGTGGATGCACAGGAGATCTTTAAAGGCAAAGGAGTTTTCAAGTTAGCATTCTATAGCTTTGAACTATTTGTCTGTTTCCCAGTATACAGTACAAACAAGCAAACTGATAGTAAAGCTGTAGGGCTTGGATGTCCTGTTACACACCATAGCTCCATTGACTTTAGTAGAGTCGTAAGAAGAGAATCATGCCCACAATCCTGTATGTTATGTGGATAATTTTTAACTTATTCAAAAATCTGAATTATAAAAACAATGTGTATATTTCTTAATGCTTTAACATCAAACATGCTGTAGTGGTATTTTGTTGTGAGTATTTAGATCTGAGATTATCTAATTGGTTATATATTGACCTAGGTCAGGAGCAAGTAGCCTTTGTGGAATGAATTAATAGTCCATTTTCTAGTTGAACAACTGTCCACTTCATAGAAATACTGTCCCACCTTGGACTCATTGTCGCTCTTGTTTCAGCAAAGGGGTCAAGGAGTGAATAGGCCAAACTACTCCCTCGTTGCCGTGACTTAGGCATGTTGACAGGAAAGTTTGGAGAAATTTATACATTCAGCTCAGTGATATATATGAGGATTTTCATCTCCAGGGCTATCACCCTACACAAGCAATGAGCTCACATATAAATTCAACTTTAAAAACTGTTGGAGCTCAGATCTGTTAAGGCTGAAGGTTCATAAATCTGGAGTTGTTAAGCAAATATTCAACATCCTAATATGCAAATGATAAATATGCATCACTTTATTTACATAACCAACGAATGTCCTGATTATCTGAGCTGAAGCCTGACAAGGCTGCAGCACGGAACAAGCTTAAGAAACGTAAGAATTGCCATGCTCCTTGCTGGCTTTTGCACTTGTAAGTAACCCTGGCTGCTTCTTGTGGCTTTGCCCAGCTATATCTTGCCCAGAGCTGCAGTTGGTTACTAGGATTGTTACTTGCCCTGGGCTAGAAGAGTATCTGGCTGTTTCCTGTTATCAGCTGAGGGATGCTTTGGCTGGACTGCTGGTCCCTGGCTAGGTGCCCAGTTCTGGCTGTTCCTTCCCCCTTTCTCCCTGGCTTGGGGGTGCTTTGATTGCTGATTACCAGTGATTTCCACTCTGACCCCTATGACCAGGGAGAGATGGCTAGAGCGCTGCCCACAGGTGTTTGAGCTGTAGTTCCAAGTCTATGGCCATGCATGCGTTTGGGGGAGACACAATATGCTGTGGGTTGCATCCCTGTGGTTTGAGTCCTCCCAGATGGATCTTCATAATTAGAATCCCCAGTTCTAATCATGGAGATTCTACCTGGCATGGCTGGTAACCATAGATGCAACCTAGAATGTCTCCCCTCATTGGTCCAGATCAGGAGATGTGAACTTCTAGACAGGAGCCATGCAAAGAGCAAGTAAAATCAGGAGACAGAGAATGTGTGGATGACGCTTCTTAGAGCAGCCTGGTGCCTAAGAACTCTTCTCATTTTAGTCTCGGAGGTGGAACGTTCCTGGGCCTGTGCTGTTTGCTGACTGGCTGCGAGAGTTTTGAAGAAGCACTAGAAATGGCAGCTAAAGGAGATAGCACCAATGTCGATAAACTGGTAAAAGATATTTATGGGGGAGACTATGAACGATTTGGCCTTCAAGGATCTGCTGTAGCATCAAGGTACATATTTAACTGGTTGTTTTCAAAGAGCTTAGTAGAAATTTGCTGTGCACACTAAACTGAGCTCTCAACACCTACCCTATGTCCTCTGTCTGTATATAAAAGCTACCTTGCTGTATTGTGTTGTTCTTATTTAGGATCTCTCTCCTGTTTTTGTTTTCTAATAACGTATAAAAATATTCAAAGTCTAGCAAATACAATCTATTTTAATTTAAAATACAGTAATTTTGAAAGAAACACTCTTACCCATTGTAACTGTATTCACCCATTGTGTTTTATGTAGGGTTGCCAACTCTGACTGAAGCTATTATGGGAGATTTTTTTCCCCCCAACGTGACATCATGTCATTTTCTTAAAATAGCCTATAAAAAAATCTCCTGAATTGCTTTCAGTACTCACTGGAAGATGGATGCTGATTCCAGGAGACCCCAGACCAATTCTGGAGGGTTGGCAACCTTAATCTTTGCGCAGAGTCAACAGCATCAAATCCAAGCAAAGCTGTTTATATTATAACCTTACTAAGGTGTATCTGTGGAAATGTAACCTTTCTGATTAACTTAGAATAAAAAGGACTATGATATTTCCAATACAGCTTTGGCCACATGATGAGTAAAGAAAAAAGAGATTCCATCAGTAAAGAGGACCTGGCCAGAGCTACCTTGGTCACTATCACCAACAACATTGGCTCCATTGCTCGCATGTGTGCACTGAATGAGGTAAGTCTGCAGATTCACTGTCAGTTTTTCATTGAGGCCTCTAGCATTAGTGCAGTATAGATAACAAAAATAGTAAGTGCAAAATGCTTATATACCTATTCTATGACTGCCCCACTAGATTGATGCACACATTTAATTTTGGCTCCTAGCTCTTTTGAAGTCTACTATTAACTCCATTATAAGGTACTCTTTGCTATAAGGTACAGGACATTTGGATTTTTAAAAAATCAACAAAGTTTTATAATAAATGAACACTCCTATAATTAATGAGCCCCAGAGCCATTCAGCTGTTCTCACTCTTTTGATCACAGGGACATTAATATCCGTGCATATAGCCAGTCAATTCTTCTAATTATCTCTTGGTTTAGTAGCTCTTGTTATTATCCCACAAGCCATAAAGTATGACTGCAACATTCTCATTGCATTGGTTTTTGTTTGTGTTTGTTTCATGACCTGGTGGTCAAGAACTATTCATGGAGTTAGTTTTTTAGCTCTAAGTACTCCCCATTTTCTGGAAAGTCATCTTCAGTCATGAGGGTTTTCTACATTCTTTTTGCTTTCAGCTTCTTTACAGTGTTGCCTTGTGGCATGGAGTTCAAGCAGCATTGTACAGGGCTATCAAAGCATCGAGAGTTACAACAAAGATCCACGTGTGTTGCATTAAGAGGAGAAAAAAGATAACTAATGACCCCCTGCAATGTGTTATGCCTGTACAAAGAAATTTTTGACCCATTTGTTTAATGGACAATTTCTTTTAACTGGATGGTCTGTAGAACTACTAGGGAGAATGGACAGATGTGATAAATACCTTGCATTTCATAGACATCTAAATAGATTTTTCCCCACAAGCACTTTGATCTTGTTGGTTATGCTTATTTCAGTTGTATGACACAAAGGAAGAAGTATTGTTCACAATGTGTGATGGGTTAGGAGTACAGAGAAAAATCCTAGGCTGAATAATTAATAAAATAAATAGTTTGCTCCTAAAACAAAAATATTTGCTTTATGTGGTATCACTGGCTGGGATTAATCCAATAACCAGTTCTTCTCAGAGAAAGGCAAAGCTATACCCCAGCAATAATGCACATAGCCTGTTGTGAAGCTTTGTGTGTTGGGTCAGGGCCATGATGATGATTCCTTTGTGACTCGCTGGCGAAACCAGTTTAGGCCCTGAAGCATGACATTTGATGAATCTTATGATTGTAGCTTAAACATATTAATGAAAATGATTAAATATGACGATGAAGAATAAATAAATAAAAGATTCTTCCTCCTGGACTTCAAAGCTGGGATGGCTTGCATAAATCTGGCAATAGTGTGTAAATTCCGTCGCCTGGACATTTTTGGATACATGTCAATGAAACACTGTCCCATAGATTGGCACAAAGGACCCCCCCTCTACTGTTCACAGCTGAGGGAAGTGCTTTACATCTTCCCTAGCTGCAGAGCAGCTAACAAACCATGTAAAGTGTACAGTAGTCCTCCATACTGCACCATCAATACAGATTTTACCATACAGCTAAATTGGCCACACATATATATGCTATGTAGCCTTCTACAGTTGGGCTACAGTTGTTAATAGTTTAATGAAAAACACTACACGGTGTACATCATATGTCATTTTCAGGATGTCATAACTTGATCAGATCAAATCTGAATTTCTTCAGAATGCCTCATTGGTTGAAGGCTGCTATGTTTCAACTTTCATCTTGGCTGAAGAACTGTTAAGAGTAGCAAGAATTTTATATGATAAGAATAGTGTGTTCTCATTCTCCCTGTACTCAAAAGTGGCTGAACTGTCTTTACTTAAACTACCACACAAAATGTATCCCTGGGCAGAAGCCAGGCCTAGAAAGTTTTATACCAAAAGGTGATCATCCCAGAGTTACAAGTGACTGAAAATAGAAGGTTAAAATTGAAATGGTCATGCCAATTTCATTATTGTATCCATATTTCCTTCTGTTAGTCCCTATGGAATCTTTAATGGGATTTTTAATCAGTTGTCCAACCAATTAATTGTTGTTTTTTTAAATAATTTGCCATAAATCTTGCATACTTGTGATAGGATAGTGAACGATATATATGAATAGTTTTCTTTTAGGTTTAGGATCTTCAATAAAAAGTGTGTGTGTCCATGTCAGATACCATTTGTTTTGATTTTCTAATAACTTCATGGTCATATTTGGGGAAAAAAGGAAAGTTTATTAAGAATGAAGTTAAATTTGGTACCTAACCAGCTTGCCAGCGTTTCATTAACAGAACTGTATTGCATATGTGTTTGCCGTCCGTTTGCAAGAAATGTGTTTTACAGAGTAGAAAGCAATGTCTGCTTGGGGAATGCAGAACGCCGCTGCCCATTTTTAACCTTAACCTGTAAAATACTGACTTTTTCCACATCTCCAGCCAAATAAGTTCATAGGAGGATATGTGAATGTATGCTTACGTGGCCGCAGACTCCAGAGGGTCAGTTAAAAGATTTCTATCCTCCATAACTGTAAAACTGCATTATTTAAATAAACCTGTTGCTAAATATAGTCTCATCTGCGCATTTGACTCTTTTTAGCCATGTTAATATAAATAACTAGACCATGATGTACTTCAACACTATCCAATATCTTACACATTTTGAGTGTGACATCCTTTTCAGACGACACCACTGGACAGTGCTAAAGGACATCATGGTCTAGTTATTTATATCAGCATGGGTAAACTACTTGGAAAAGAACAGTCAAATGTGCAGATGAGACTATATTTAGCAACAAAAGCTTTATTTAGATAATGAAGTTTTACAGTTATGGAGGATAGAAATCTTTTAACTGACCCTCTGGAGTCTGTGGCCACATAAGCATATGTCATCATTATCTTTAGAGATTATTCTGTTGATATTCAGCAGAGACTGTTAATGAAATACATCATCATCTAAGCTCCCAACAAGAGTCTTATGAGATTTTTCACGTTCAAATACTCACTTGCTGTTGAATTGTTGACTTGCTGGGTGTGAACTATTTTAAAATGATGAATGCTAGATTCTATTTCTCTTTGTACATCATCACCAGAACTGGATTGAATGGGGTAGCATAGGTGTAACTGAAGGCATAATGGGCTACAGGAACCTTAACTATGGGTGGTGATGTGTGAAAAGGGTGGGATTGACCTTGGTTGGCCCTTAGATTGAAATTGGAGAGGTGGTTTTCTGTTTGTTTTAATTTTTTTTCAAACAAAAACAAACAATGCTTTTTCATATAAACTGAGCACAGTTAACATTGAAACTAGTGAGAGACAATAAATGTGGACCCTCACCCTGCCATTTTACAGTCACTTTTCAGAGTGGAACCACAGTTTGGGAATGATGTTTACATATGTCTTTACCTGTAGATTTAGAGTAATCCTTATCAAATACCCTTCAAAGGTTCCCCTGGAGCCAGGTGGATTTGTTGATTATCTTGACTCTTCAAAGGCTGCTTCACTTAATAAATGAAATATTAATAAAAATTCATATATAATAAATTACATACGAGATAACATGGAAATAACATTGCTAACTAACATTTCAGTTTTACCACATCAGAGAAATATCTCATACTATCATACATCCTGTAAGTGCCATGTGATTATATATATGTAACACATTCATGACATACTTTATCCTGTCCTTCAAATAAAATCTGCCTGCCTGCTGCCACTTGTCTCCTTAGTAAACACAGCTACCTACTGCTTTTGGGGTTTCAGTTGGGAGACTTAGGGATGCATTGCTATGATGTATAAAGCAGGGTGGATTTGATTTAAATGAGATTGATTTAAATAACTAGTTAGGAAGACTTGATTTAATCATGGTTTTCTACATAAAAGTGCATACTTGTTGGTTGTTATTACCTTAATACATATTCTTCACAACTCAGAGATAGATGTAGGTTTCATTTTTAGAAGGTACACACTATACATTTTTAAACAGGGATTTATTTTGAAAACTTTTCAGATTAGTTTTACAGCTATATCGGAAAATGAATGATTGTTTGGTTACTTCATTTACCAAAGGTAATTGAAGCAGATATTTATGAAGTCATTGGGAGGTGAACTATCTCCAGTTCAACAGGTTAATCATTAATATTTGGAGGATTTTCTTGCCATGCTGTATTAGGAGGAGAACATCACCAGACAGACATTTAAATTGTTTTATTTATTTAATTTAATTGTTTTATAAAACAACAACGTTAAGTACTCTGAATTTTTTTCTTCAACCGCAAACATATAATATTTTAACAAAACAAGCATATATCCCCGACTTCTCACATTTATCTCCAGACTTCTTCTCCTTGTCCAGATCTATTCTGACCCCAACAATCTTCTATTCATTGAACTTTTTGAAACTTTTCACTTTTAGAGAGAGGTAAGGGATTGACTCTGTGTACACAAATTTGCAGAGGGACAATAGAGTTGAGGGGGGGAGGGATAGCTCAGTGGTTTGAGCATTGGCCTACTAAACCCAGGGTTGTGAGTTCAATCCTTGAGGGGGCCATTTAGGGATCAGGGAAGGGGAAACAAAATCTGTCAGGGGACAGTACTTGGTCCTGCTAGTGAAGGCAGGGGACTGGACTTGATGACCTTAAAAGGTTCTTCCAGTTCTAGGAGATTGGCATATCTCCATTTATTTTATTTGAGGTCTGTTATTTCTCACCTCTATATATTTATTTATTTATTTGTTTATTTAAAACCATTTTTGCTGTTAACAAGCATGTTACCTCTGGAGACACAAATCCACAGTTTGAGAACTGCAAAACTAAGCATCTCTGATGGTATCTTCTAGACTGAGTACTGAGTCCCATTGGGTAGATAGAAAGATTAACCTAAATAATCTATACAGAAGCCTGTGAAACCCCATAAGATTGTGTCTCTAATCCATGAACTATTGGAACTCCTTTACAAAACTTTTCTTAAACATTACATGAATATATTGTCTCATACTATAGAATTAGAATTTATAATCCTTATTCCATGATGAGATATCTTTGAGCTATAAAGTATCTTAACTAAAACTATCTTTAGATAGGCTTTTTCCTCAAAAAGCATTTTATTTAAAAAATCCGATTTTAAATTAAAAAAATCAGATTTTTTTTTTAAATAATTGATTTTTATCCACCCTGGTATAAAGTTGAAAATTCCCAAGTTTTTTATCTCAATAGAAATAAAATTGCATGTCTAAAGCAGCACATCTACTGAATTTAGTTGTTTTATTCATCTTTCTATTGTTATTTTACAGAACATTGACAGAGTGGTGTTTGTAGGAAACTTTCTCAGAATCAATATGATCTCTATGAAGGTGCTAGCATATGCTATGGATTATTGGTCCAAGGGACAGCTGAAGGCTCTATTTTTGGAACATGAGGTAGGGAAATATATCCATTAAATTCCTTATTAGTTATAGGAAACTATTTCTGTGATGTTTGAGTGTACTGAGTTGCCACAGAGAATGTTTCTCTTAAAAAGCCAAAGGAGGCGAAATAGACTAGGTTCTGTGAAAATGTCCTTTAACTCAGGAGGTGGTTGAAGATGTAAATCCCTGAATTGTAATTAGTTTGGGCACTTATCTTGCTGGATTCACTTTCATTTGATAAACTCATACATCTGCCCGAAACTTTCTCTAGCATAAGACTATGCATGCAAAATTTCAGGCCCAATACTTGTTTTGGTTGGTTGGGATTTTGTTTTTACAAAATGTCAAATGGTGTCAAAATTAAATCAATAAGGTTAGAATGGAAACTGCCTTACCATATGTGTGGAGTCACCACAGTGGTTCCATAACAAGTGCTGTTTTGACCTTTGGTTAGTCACAACAAACTGTGTAAGGCTTATAATGATACCACTGGGCCCTTTTCTTCTCCGTTGAAATCATTTAATTACCATCCACGTGTTGAACACTGGTATGGGATGACTGATCTCACAAGATGTATATCTTTTTAACTGCCTTATCAATGCTGAAAGCATTATGAGTATTGTGCTACTTGGTTGTACTTCAGAATTTCTGATAGTTCTTGTTTCTGTTTTTAAGGGTTATTTTGGAGCTGTTGGGGCGCTTCTGGAATTGCTTAAAATGACAGAAGATCAGTGACGAAGCCAACTGGAAGTAGATACCTGTCAAAGATGCTGCTGGATAGAATGAAAGCCACTATAAGGATGGAAATGAAGCCATTATGGCAGTTCTACCTGCTGGATTTGTAAATAATTTAAAATCGTTTTAGCTGATCTCTAACTTTTGGGTTTTGAGCTTATACTTCAAAATTCATACTGGGAATAAAAAGGTTTTTTCTGTATACTGTATTTTTTAGGGGGGGTGGGGAAACTGTGCAATGTGGCCAAACATGCAGATTTTATGGATTGATTTTAAAAAGTGCATACTGTTTAAAAAAGGACCTATACTATGAGACACCTGCATTTCTTCTGGGGTTTACTGATTAGTGTGGTAATTTTAACTTCATCTAGTAATCACTCTAGGAGATTTTTATCTTATATTTTTCATGACGTTTCATGATTTACTCTTGGTTTCAAATGAAACTACAAAGCTGGCACATTTTACTGTGAACACTAAACTAATTGATTTTGTTGCCTTCACTTTTTTTTATTTAAAAAGATACTCTTCCCTCTCATCCCTCCCACAAAAAGATGCCCTTTCTTTGACTACGTGTGTTTCTATTAACAAAGAGGCACTAGCAGACCCGCTGAGATGGAAATAAGATTTGTGTAGTCACTGGCACCTTTTGAAGTCATGAAAATGAGTTAACTGCTCATTGTGGCACCAAACCCCATTGCATTTTGGTCTATTCCTTTCTGAAATTTTTGATTACTGGGTCAAAACTAAAACAAAATCCTGTTATGGTGAAATTCATCTATGAAAAGAGCTCTACAGTACAGATGTTATTTATACAGTATATACTTAGCATTAGAAAATAACAAGGGAGAATAAATTTCAATATGTCGGAGGACTTTACTGTAGTCATTACAATAACTTTAATTTTGTCTTCATCAAATGTGGTGGTGGTGTTCAAATCTCACTTTCTAAAATTAGAACCAATACTTATTGTATAATATATTGGATTAGGAACTAAAGTTTAATTTTGCCTCCAGGACTTGGTAAAATCTGAGTATTTTTTCCTAAATCATTCTGCTTACAAATCTGTATTTGAAATGCATCCTTTTTGATGTGTCACATGATGTACAGGGTCCATCAGAGGGATGGTATAATTTTAGGGAGCATGTGTTCTCTGATGTATTTTGGTTTTGTTTTTTTGTTTCTGAACACAGTCATTAATTTCCATCTCTCTCAAACCTTGGATAAATTGATACTAATGGAAGTGTTGACTTATCTGCTGGAAATAAAGCCCTTTACTGTGTGATGGTTTTTAATGTATCTGTGGAATTCATTTCTTTAAACCGAACTATATAAAATACATAGTAGTATTAATTTGGTTACATCTTCCTGTTGTTTTTACAATCTGTTTCTGGTACTTGTTTTTCCTACGTTACATCACTTTGGCCTTTCCTACTTTGATTCATCCACTCATTTGAGACTTTGTTGAATTACTTATTATGTGACAGGTTTAAAGTTTTGCCATTTTACATTTTGACTTTTTTCATAGGTTGTATGACTTCTATGAACCACAACAGGTGAAAATCTTTTAACATAATTAACTGTAACATTGTTGAAAGAGTTACAGATGGGATACATTTGGCTGAATGCTTCTAGTCCAATATGAACAAAATAAGTTACATTAAGTTTTTAAGTTTGCTAAAGAGGAGAGTTGCATAATCTTGGATGTTGTGGGTATGATTACACTTCAAGGGCTACTACAGCACAACTGCTGTAGCATTGTAGTGTAGACACTTATACATCAATGGAAGGTGATGTTCCATCACTGTAGTAATTCCACCCCTTCAAGAGGTGATAGACTGTAGACACAGCTCAGTCGATAGAATAATTCTTCCAACGACCGAGCTGTGTCTACAGTATAGGTAGGTTGACCTAGCTACATCGCACAGTGCATGGAATTTTTCCTAGCCCTGAGCAATGTAGCTTTATCAACCAGGTCTTAGTGCTGGCTATTTCAAACATTGCATGCCTCCTCAATTTTTAAAAAGGCAGCAATTATAATGGACATACAAGGTTTATTTTTCAAGCTTCAGTGCAAAGAATGTTCAGAAGGTAAATTTGCACATGCAGAATCACACATGCAACTATTTCAGTATTTCTACAAATACCAGAAAATGGCTGGAGCTGTGAACTTGGACATGTAAGCTGTGCTCAGGAGGGAAGATCTTCCACAGTCATGCCGATTCAGAAGATTTATAGTTTGTATGACAGATAATTTTTTTTGGACCTCTCTAAGCAGCATAAAAAAGTCAAACACTGAAGAGCCATCTTTTATCTGGAGTAGATTCAAAAATACGAACGTATTGTACCTAACCTTTCAGGCAAAAGACTTACTGAACATAGCAAGCACTTAAAGATATTTGTTACTCCCGGGAGAAAAGTCTTAATGTGCTTTTGATTTTAAAGCTATAAGAGTAAGCCCTGTATGCATGGTGACAGGACAACACTCGGTTCTGTGTGCTACAGTGTAGAGCACAACTGTATTTGAGAACTGCAGCAGTTTCTTTCCTTAATGACTTACTTTTAAGGCTGTGAGTCTGTCACACGGGTCACGGAAGTCACGGATTCCTTGACTTTCCGGGTCCTCTGAGACACCCGAGCAGCTGGTCCTAGGGCCAGCCACACTGACCTCTGATTTATTAACTACAGAGACCGATTTTAAGAGATTATAAGTAGCAGGCATAGAGATCACAGTTGGTTACATAAGAAATAAAAATAAATTTGTAGTCTAAATTCTACAACCTAAGCAGGATTTGAATCAAGCAGTTTCTCACCCCACTAGATGTTCCAGACAGTTTACAGCTCTTAATACACAGGATGGATTCCCTTCCCAGCCTGGGACCAATCTCCTCAATTCAAAGTCTTTGTCTTCCAGGTGTTGAGATGGGGGAGGTGACAGGTCCAGTGATGATGTCACTGTACCTCTTTTATATTTTCTTCCAACTGCTAGAAAGGTCCTTGCTGTGATGTGGGGGTTAGGCAGCCCTCATTGGGTATGTGCCCTCTCTGAGGAGTCTCTGGGATAGTGGATTCTTCTTAATGGGCCATCAACACCTGTCTAGTTGTAAATCTGTCTTACTAGGTACTCCTTTGTTGCCACTGAAAGGCTGGCTGTGGGTGTCTTGCAACCTCACAACGTATTTCAGTCTCGCGCACACAGAAATACTTCATAACTTCAGATACAATAGTAACACACAGTTCAACAGGGTAGTAATGTGCAACAAATCAAAACTTAAGTGATACCTCACAAGGCATACTTTGTACAAAACACATAATCACGTCACAGTGGTGAATATGTGGGGGGGTCTAGGGTGCTACTTTGAGGTACAGAATGTCAAAGAAGATTCCCATAGATGTCAGCAGGCTTGAAATCAGACCCTGTGTGTCAATAGAAAGCTAAGCTAATTTCCATTTACAGCAAAAGAAAATTATTTTTCTTTTTAATATTACTTTTGTAGTAATATTTATTTAAAAGCTTGTTTTTTCCATATGTGGGTGTGTCCTGTATATCATCAGTAGTTACCTCCCTAACATTGCTTATTCACAGTATACAAGAGAACCAGCAAGGGGTGTAGAAGCCCCAAATGGTTTTGACATCCGGAGCAATTACATCATATTGACCAAGACCCTCAGTTATTTTTTGCTGGCCACTAGTAGTTCGTTCTGTTACATACAGCTGTCCTCGGAAGCTGGTTGCATGGCTAGGTCAGCCACCCATTGCTTTCACTTAGCTAAACTCCAGGGGGACTGGGCATATGGCACGTCCTTAATGGGCACCAGTGTATAGCAGTTAGTCTAAAGGAGTCGTCTCTTGTTTTCACATGGTGTTTTCTTTCTAAATACCATTTAAAAAACAATAGATTGAGTTAAAGTTGTGATTTAAAGCAACGGAGAGAAAAGAAAAAACCCAATTTGACACCCATCATCCCAAAGAGATGTGTCACTCCCTAGCCTGAACTCTTATGCCTCTTTGCTTGGTTTGTTTCCACGATGGTCTGAGATAAGGATGCTTCCTGACTCTTGTGTCTTTCCAAGTCCACCAAGTCACAATTTTCAAACTTGGAAGCAAATCTGATTTTAGTAATGTGTGTCCTCCTGGAATGTTTACATGGCACTAAAGGGAGTAGTTGTGGCATCCATGCTGCATAACAGGAGAATCTTACAAATATGTATTTGAGTCCGATCTAATGCCCATTGAAGTCAATAGGAGATTTCAGTGGTGCTGGATGAAGCCTTAATTCATAAGATAATTTCCATTTATAGATAAAGTCTTCAAGATAACTTTTTCAGTGACACACACAATTTTGTTTTACACCTTTGGCTGAGTGGAACTTCCCCCCCGGTGGAAATACTGCCTATATCCTATTCATTCCTGTTCTCACAGCAGCAATGGGGATGCTTTGAGCAAAAGAAAAGGGATCCAGCATGTTGGGAAATTCAAAATGCAGATTGGTTAGCATGGGAGTAATTACTTCTGGTGATTGCAATAGTGGCACCAACAATATACATTTAAGCAACAAGCCAAAAAATGGTGTCTTTTGATTGGCTATTGATGCATCGCTGTTATTTTTTAGCATCCACGAATGTGCTAGACTGCACAGAGAACAAATAGATTGGTCCCAGCCCCTAAAACCTCAGAATGCAGATGCCAGACTTGGTAGAAAGTGAGGCTATAAGATACAGTGAAGATAAGGTTTAGTTCATCAAGCCAGTGGAGAACTCTCAGATCTAAACGCTCTCCTCGCTCTCATTCCTATCTTCTTCCAACAGAGGAAATAGCTCAGGACTTTGACCTGAGTTACGGTGTTGTGCCTCCCAACTGGTGGCCAGTCTATAAAGCAGACTTAACTACTCCTCGGTCTCCCCTGCTGCTTGCACTCTTTGCTGGCATTCCAGATGTAGACACATCCTCAAGCTGGCATCTTGCTGTTTCCCCTGTAACTCATTTTATTAAATGTATGAGTGTATTCATAATGGGGCATGGCTGGCCTAGTACTGTTAGAGCAACAGAAACGCTGGGGAAAAAATAGAATAATTTCTCCAAAGGAAAAGGCTGTTTTCTTGCTCTCTCTTTGGGCTCAGTTTGAAAATTAAAGTCTCAGATAAAATGGAAATAAAATTACTGGAGCTGAATGAAAATTGGGGAAATTTTTCACCAGAAAGTCTGTCTCTCTTCCCCCCCCCTCCCCTTTTTATTTGTGGTTGAAAATTTTCAGCCAACTCTAAAATTATTAACTCAAAGAACTGACTTCAAATTGGAGATGGGACCCTCCATCATTGTAACTAGATGGCAAAAGGAGTTTTGATAAAAGGGACATGAATATATTTAACAGAAATGCCAGTATCAGTTACTGGAATCCTGTTAGCTTTTAGAGCAGCCTCAACTCAAGTGTATTTGACTAAGTAAACAAATCTGTGTTATTCTAAGAAGATAAGGCCTTTTGAAAAGGATCATGCTGTTACTCAGCTAGAGTTCAGCATGTTTGCTCTTGGCTACAGCAGACAGCTCAGCATTCAGACAGGTTAAAGTTTAGCTGAAGTCTCCTGAGTTAGTTTACAGTTTTCACCAGAAAAAGGTCACAGTGACTAATAATCCTGAAATATTCATCAGACCCAGAAAACAGAGATGAGGATTCTTGCCTTGATCTCTGTGTTTCTCATCATTTCCTTTTCTATCTCAGCCACCGACTGCAGGTATAAAAGATCCCTCTGTTCCTTCAAGTACTGGAGATAACTGGTATCATTCCTCCAGCAGGCATTGCTGTCTACCCTTGCACAGCATGGACCACTCTGCAATGCATGATCAGCCTCTTTAACGTTTGAGTAGGGAGGGACTATGCTGGGGAGGCTCAGGCTTGTTCTTTGTGAGAGCCCCAGGACCCAGGCATTGACATCATCTCACTTGACAGATTGCATTCCTCATTTTCAGATAGGCAGGAGTTAATGGACATCGATAGTTTCCTGTGGTGTTCTACCATGATTTTTCTCCATTGTCAGAGCTGGAACCATGTTTGGAAAGTAGCCATTTCTCTAAAGACGATCCTTTTGGGTGACTTGGACTTTGATCTGGGTGAAGAAGCATAAATGTAAGTTGACCTTTCTTTCTTTCTTTCTTTCTTTCAGTGAGTATTATTCACCTTTTCCTAGGCAGAGTTTTTGAATTTCTAACATTATTTATTTAACATCTCTGCTCTATTACTAAGTTGTTGAGAAGGTCTAGGTCGTTGAGAAGTAATCTTCGGAACAAAAGTTTGTTACAAAGCAGATATGCAAAGAGATTGTACTTTCCCGGACAAATCTAAACAGCTTTCTCTCCTACAATACAGTGGTGGTGACATTTTAAAAATGTTTATTCTATTTACATCTCACTTGCCTTTTCCCTGTAGTCTATCAACCTCACATCTTGAGTTATTAGATCCTTTACTAGGCTGGGGCAAGAAAGATCCCTCCTGACATCATAGTGTGTGTGTGTGTGGGGGGGGGGTGATTATACAATAAGTGGCTTCATAAGCTGTGAAGTTAGTAAGACTGGGACTTTTCAGCTCGGGAAAGAGATGACTAACAGGATATGGTAGAGATCTATAAAATTGTGACTGGTGTGAAGAAAGTGAGCAAGGAAGTGTTTTTTACCTCTTCATATAACACAAGAACCAGGGGTCACCCAATGAAAGTAATAGGAAGCATATTGAAAACAAACATAAGGAAGTACTTCTTCATACAACGCACAGTCAACCTGTGGAACTGGATGCCAGGAGATGTGAAGGCCAAAACTATAACAGAGTTCAAAAAAGAACTAGATAAGTTCATAGGAGGATAGTCTATCAATGGCTATTAGCCAAGATGGGCAGGTGTGCAACACTATGCTCTGAGTGTTCTGTTTGCTAGAAGCTAGGAATGGAAGACAGTGGATGGATCACTTCCTGATTGCTTGTTCTATTTATTCTCTCTAAGCACCTGGCAGTGGCCACAGTTGGAAGACAGAATACTGGGCTAGATGCTCTGACCCAGTATGGCTGTTCTTATGTTAGTGTTGGAGACAGATCCAGAGGCTGAAACCCCTTTATTCACAAAACAAGTAGGGAAGAGCAAGCTTCCCCTCACCAGCCTGCTCATTTGCCTCAGCCTGCTTTTTGGAGGAAAGAGCCTAGTTTTGTTTCTGTTCCTTTTCAGACCTTGACTTTTCTGCTTAGCCTGCCCACAACATTGCCAGGTGTGGTGGTCAATTTAGTGACGTGGACACTGCCCACTAGGAAATGGACTGAAATCTACCTACTCTTTTTATAAAGCACAATAAACAACCACCACAGAGACATGCTCTTCAGTCCATAACGACCTATTCAGGTTTGGCTTGAACCAGTAACCTATCAATGAAAGGAGCTGTCTGTTACAAGTTTCCAGATCCATCCATTCCCTGCATGCAATGCATGTTCTTACAACAGCTAGAAGATATAGTTCATATACCAGCGGGAGACAAGACAGCACTGAACATTCTTCACCAAGGGAAGGCTTTAGGCTTCAAGTGTGTAGATGGTGACTAGCACATGTCACCCAAGAATTGTGGAGGGCACCTTTCACAGACCCAGATGGGAGCAATTGCAAGTCCTCTTTCACCAAAAGCTGAAAGAAGGGGGGACCCTCTCCAGCAATAAGATTAACATCTCATGTTTTTCAGGGCTGTTTCCAAAATTACGGAGGTGGGTTTGTGTGGAATCCTTCACTTATATGCTTGTGCAGTGGAAAAACTTTGAAAAATTGTTGATACAAATGGAAACATTGATTCATGCTGACCTACTTACTCTTGGTTTTTATAACATTTTTTTTCCACGAACGGAACTATGACACCTAAGCCCTCTTCTTTCTCCTCCTCCTCCACACATAAAACCACGGTGATATGTCTGATGTTCAGCGCTCTGGTTGTGTGCCACTTTTACCACTAGATGGCATCATTACCCCAGATTTTAGTTATTCATGCCTGTAAAATACTGAGTAAAATGCTGAGTAAAGAGAAGGGTGAGTCTGACATAGGCTTCCCCGTCTGTCTTTGCTTTCCCAAAGCTGAGTGAAAAGGTTGTTTAGGAAACAGATTGCCATTTCTTTCATCAGTTCATTTTGTATGATCCCCCCTTCACTTGAAATGTAGATCTTTTATTACTGGGCGGCAGTCTTTTGTGCACACCTCCTCCCACATTGAGCGTGGCAGCTTTGCCCTGTGCAAGCAGGCCAGTTGGTGGGTACTTTTCAGAGGAAGGTTGGTAATTAGTATTATCAGCATTTTACAGACTGAAAACCAGAGACCTAGGGAGTTCAAGAGCCTCGGTTTCCCCATCTGTAAAATGAAATGAATGTACTTCACAACACCGCTAGCTTTGTGAACTGGTGTGGAGTGGGGAGAGGGCCATGGCTTCACCTCCATCACCCCTCTTCCCCGCCCCCCCCCCCCCGAATTGGATACTGCACACCCAGTAGGGAGGAGGGAAGGAACAGGCCTTTTTTGTCCTCAGCAGTGGAACTGCAATTTTGCCTCATGTTTGTAAAGGCCAGATGGAGGGAGAGAGGTCCTTGCCCTCTCCTCCCCAGCCCCCACTCTGTAAGAGCCAGGCAGAATCTTGTCTTGTAGTGTTGTGTTATTTCCTATACGGTATGAACTACTAATTCCATGCAGGGGCGGTGCCAGCTTTTTTGCGGCCCTAGGCGGCAGGAGAGGCTGCTGCCGAAATGCCGCCGAGATCCCCGGTGGCCGAAGAAGCTGCCGCCAGGGACCTCGGCTGCATTTCAGCAGCAGCCTCTCCCACCGGCAGCCGCCGAGGGACCTGAAATGCCGCCCCCCCAAATCCTTGCGCCCTAGGCGATCGACCCTGATTCCATGTGTGTGTAAGAACATGCCAAGCCATGTCACAGACTGCCCCAAGGAAAAGCAAAAAGCAGCGGCAGTGCCCCTGAGGTGGCCAGCTTTCAATAGCACAAAGCAACACCTCAACCTGATCATGGAAATGGGCTCTAGCTAGACTTTAATCTGGGGTTAACTGGTTGGAAACCCATGAACTGGAGTTGTTCTTTAAGGGGCCAGTCTTGAAATGTGATGAGCAGCTCTTGAGCTTACTTCACAGGAGGTGGTCAGCACCTGACATGATTAGGCCCGAAGTATCTAAGAAAAGTGCAATAGTGTCTAACATCACGTTAGTTAACACCGTTTCTAACAAGATGCATTTTCCCAGTGTTGACAATGCCAACAGGATTTTCCCTTTCAGGCTTTTTAGTATTTAGGCTAGCACCAAGTGAAAAGAATAAGAGATCACTTCTGTACTTTCTCATATCCAATTTTAAAGTATGGAAGCTGATAATTACTGAATGGAAATAGATATTTTTGTTAAACTAATATTAAAAATTGATCTGCCTATATTTAGCCTACCCAATCGAAAAGGCTCTAACTGGTAACTCTTTCAGAGATGCAGGAAAGTGGTGCTGAGATGTATGGAAAATGGTCTGAAGAGACATGCAGTGATTTCTAATCCCACAACAGCTATGGGAGGGTAAGTATTAAGCTCTTGTTAATTTCTCATATTTCTTTTTTTCCCCTCCAAACAAGATTTCAGCTAGCACAAATAATTGTCGTCTTAATTCTATACTGTGGACATTTCTTCCTTAAACTTTATTTTTCTAAGTTTTTTTGTTTACAGATCAACCCCTGTACATTTTATCTAAATGTATCTAATGGAACTGGAGATGTGATTGATGCATTTATGTATTTTTGAGGCTGCAGTGTATTCTGGTGTTGGATTTACACTATCTTCTGATTTCCCACTGAAGTCCAATAAATAGCTAAGAAAGACTGCATGATTTGATCATAAGAGCCTTTCCTTACTGGTCTTGAATGTAAGGAGCTAAAAATTACGTGTTCCAAAGGTGTCCATGTTTGGGTTATAGATGCAGATAGGGAATTCTATTTATGGATGCCCACCCTGAGACCTTGGGCCTGACTTTCAGAGATGCTAAGGACCCAAACAACTCCATTTGAAATCAGGGGGTGTGGTGCTTAGCGCCTGTGAAAACTACAGGCAGTCCTCGACTTTACAATGTTTGAGTTACGATGAACGGCACTAATGACATTTATAAATTGACACCCTGTTTCAAGTTTCTGATGTCGGTTTCAAATTTATGACACTCGATCCAATGCAATGCCACACCAGTGAACAAGTTAATATGTTCATACGTGCACATTGACGCTCTGCACCTCCTATCTCCCTGACTCAGGACGCTCAGTTGCTCTTCCAATGCCATTTTTACATGGTGAATCTTTGTGTTTTCAAACTTCTTCTTAAAATTTTGTGTTTCTTTGCCCATAATAATGACAGAAAAGCATAAATCTGATGTTTCTTCTAAGAAACGTAAAACAATTACTACAGAAACAAAAATGGAAATAATTAAGAGGTCTGGAAAAGGTGAGATGCCAACTGAAATCGGTAGAGCTTTGGATATCTCCTTAACTACAGGCACCGACTTTGGCCGGCCCTGGTGGGTGCTCGCACCCCACGCTGCCCCCCAACCCCACCCCAACTCCGCCCCCCAGACATGCCCCCTCCCCTGGGCGCGGCGCAAGCCTGGGAGAAGCGTCGGCGCGCTCAGGAGAGGAGGCAGTGGTGGAGCGGAGGTGAGCTGGGGTGGGGGGGCGTGGGGAGGGCTGCAGGATGTAACCCACAGGGGAGGGGGGACAGAGGAACCACTCCCCTCCCCATCTCACCTCTGCTCCGCCTCCCCTGAGCGCGCCGCCGCCACTCCGCTTCTCCCACTCCCTCCTAGGCTTGCCACCGAACAACTGACTTCCACGGCAAACCTGGGAGGGAGGGGGGAGAATTGGAGCAGCGGCAGCGTGCTCAGGGGAGGCAGAGCAGAGGAGAGCTGGGCAGGGAGGGCGGTGGGGAGCTGCCGGTGGGTGCTCTGCACCCACCAATTTTTCCCCATGTGTGCTCCAGCCCCGGAGCACCCATGGAGTCAGCGCCTATGTCCTGAACGACTATCGTGACCATCCTGAAAGACAAGGAAAGAATTCAAGAACATGTTAAGTGCTCAGTTCCTATGGTATCAACTGTAATAACTAAGCAGCGTATTGGACTTATTGCTCAAGTTGAGAAACTGTTAATCGTTTGGCTGGAGGATCAAAATCAACGCCGTGCTGCTGTGAGTTTAGGCATCATTCAGGAAGAGGCTATGAGTCTTTATGGTGAGCTAAAGACACAACAGGGGGAGAGTTCTAATGCTGAGCCTTTTAATGCAAGCAGGTGGTGGTTTATGTGTTTTAAAGCCAGGGGTAATTTGCGTAACATCAAGGTTTCAGGTGAAGCTGCCAGTGCTGATGAGGTGGCAGCTCGTGCTTTTCCTGAGACATTGGCTGAGATCATTGAAGAAGCGGGGGGTATTGTGCTCGACAAGTTTTTAATGTTGACAAAACTGGGCTCTGTAGGGGAAAAAATGCTGTCAAGAACTTACATGGCCAAAGAAGAGAAATGCATGCCAGGGTACAAAGCTGCTAAAGATAGGCTCACTCTTTTGCTCGGTGCAAATGCTGTAGGTGACTTTAAACTTAAACCTTTGCAGCTTGTATACCATTTGAAAAACCGCAGGGCTTTCGAAGGGTATTCCAAGGCATTTCTCCGAGTGATATGGAAATCCAATCCTAAGGTGTGGGTCAATAAGAACTTTTTTGAGGATTGGTTTAATCATCATTTTGTGCCAAGTGTCAGGGATTATTGCAACAAAAACAGTCTTGCATTTAAAGCATTGTTAATCCTCAACAATGCTTCTGGTCATCCAACCATCCTTGATGACATGCATCCTGATATCAAAGTGGTGTTTCTGTCCCCCTCCACACACACACACCACCTCATTGTTGCAGCCCATGGACCAGGGAGGGGGTAATTACATCCTTCTATCTTAGGAGCACATTTACTCAAGTCATCAGGGCAACTGAGAAGGAAGGTGGACCAACTCAGAAGGAATTCTGGAAGGGCTTCAACATTTACCATACAGTTAAGAACATCGGTGAGGTATGGAATGAAGTTAAACAATCACATTTGAATGGTGTTTGGGGAAAATTGTGTCCCGAGTTTGTGTCTGACTGCCAAGGCTTTACAGACACTGTTGAAGAGGTGACCAAAGATGATGCTGAAATGGGCAAATAACTCAGCTTAGACGTTGCACCAGAGGATGTTGATGCGTTGCTGGCATCACATTCTGAAGAATTAACTAATGAGGACCTCATTGAATTGGAATGGCAAAAAGTGGCAGAGCAAGAAGATGCACCCACTGTTGAAGAGGATCCGCCTCGTAAAGTCTTGACCTCAAAAGTGCTGGCTGAGGCATTTCAATATTTGGAAGCTGCCATGTCCCTGTTTGAAGAACATGACCCCAACATTGAACACAGTGCATCTGTGAACAGGGGCATATCCAACATGTACAGCTGCTACAGAGAAATTTTCAAAGAAAAGAGAACATCTGTCCAAACTTCCTTGGACACTTTCTTTAAGAAAACAGACAAGACTCCAGAAGAACCTGCAGCCAAGACTCCTGAGAAGACTTCAGCCAAGAACCCTTCAAAAAGTCCAGCAAAGTCATCTCAAAAAGGTCCTTCCAAATCACCTCAAAAACCCCTGAAAACTCCACCCAATTAGACCCATCCATGATCTCAGAAGGTGTCCCATCTCCTTCATTCCTTCAGTAGGTTTCTTAACCTACAAATCAAAATGACAAGATCAGCAACACCCAGGAATGATGAAGACAAGGTGTATAGATTTCTTTTTTTAAGGCTTTAAAATTTGTCTATGCTTTTTAGATCATTTGTAGGTAGGGGTAATGTACAGTACTATATTTCTTTATGTATTTTTAGCTTATGTGATTTTTATGTCAGTATAATTGCTTTTTACAATATAAATACATTAATGTAGCTATATTACTCATCTATAATTGATTGAGTACAAAAATCTGGGTACACTATTTTGAGTACAATCGGGCCTTGGTTCAGGAACCAATCCCTGCATTTATAACGTTCCTGTGGGAAAATCGGTTCCGAGTTACGAGGTTTCGACTTAAGACGTGATTTTCAGGAACCAATTGTGTCGGAAGTCTGAGGACTGCCTGTAGTCTCAAGGTGTCACAGGCTGGGCATCCAAAAATCAGTGGCCACTTTTTAAAATGTTGGCCTAAACACACCATTAAAATATATCCCTTAATTCTGGCCTGGGGAGGTTTTATGGGGTGGAGGAAGGGAGATGGTGCTGCGCTGCTTTGAGTTTACCACAAATAATTGCTGTAGGTGAAATATTAACATTCGTGTACACTTATCTGTGTGAGACAGCTAATGATATTATATACTGTGAGCATTTATTGCCTTCCCAAACTTTCCAAAAGCATTCGCCTCACGCATCTGGCAATTTCTAGCATCATGGAGGTGTTGTAAGGATACATTCAGATATGAAGGTGGTATGCACCATAGAAAAACATATCCATAAATAAATACATAACCAAATAAATAAAACAACAACATTGCAGGGATTAGGAATACATGGACATTTTGTAATGCAGCTACAGTCTGCTGCACTGGAAAATGACAATTTAACAAATCATGTAACTTGTTTACATCATGTGTGTATATAGTGATTAGTAATAGTTGGGACTGAGATATGACTGGCTAGAGTAACATACATGACTTCACTGAGTCATTCAGGAACTGGAAGAAATTCTCCACGCCAATAAGAATATTGCTGGATTTTGTCCTACATTCATGTCTTTCTGACAGGTTTCCCCATGTTACTCATGGACATTTTTATTGCCCATGCACATTTCACGTGTTGATGCGTGAGAAGTAGCACTTTGAGATGTTACATGAAGCAGTTTATCAAACAAGAATGGAAATGGAATTCAGTTTGATCCCTTCACTGCCCTCTCTAAAATTTTCCATTCATATCAAAATATCAAAGGAACACATTCATTTACCTGGAATACTTGGCTGTGAAGTGCATTTCCTGGAATATAATTTTTTAGCTCTTGTTTAGTTTTCTATCCATGTGGGATAGAACATGAAACTTTCATGTTTTTCAAACCCCTTCCGAAACCAGTGTGATGCAACAGAAATATTATAGCAAACAGAAATATTATAACCCCTATTGTATGAAGTAGAGAACTGTGTCTTGTCAACACAAATGAAATGGCTAGATCACCACCATTATTGTTGCCATTGAAGATAAAGGCCAGTGCAGGCAGAGGCACGGACTCTGGAGGTACTCCAGAGTTTGAGTATTCACAGAACTAAAATAGTGCATACTCAGCATCCACCAGCAGCCCTTGGATCAGCTTCTCCTCCACCTCCCAGAGCCTCCTGCCCACAGTGATCAGCTGTTCAGTGGCATTCAGGAGGCATGGGGGGCGGGGGAAGGAGGAGGAATGGGATCAGGAAGAGGGAGGGGAAGGGGGTGGAATGGGGCGGGAAGAGATGTGGTGGGGGTGGGGGCTTGGAGGAAGGAGTGGAGTGGGGGTGGGGCCTGGGTTGGAGCAGGGGTCCAGCACCCCCAGGGAAATCACAAAATCAGCTCCTCTGAGTTCAGGCACTGTCTAAATTATATACTGCAAGATACACAGGAAGTGTGTGGTAGAGGCAGGAATAGAACTCATGTCTCTTGAGCTGCAGACTAATCTAAGAAGAGCATCTCTAGCTGTAATCAAGTGTTCATCACAATACAGTATTAAAAAAGCTGGATGCCCAACAGAGGTGCTCTCACACATTGTATTAACTCTACTACTAAGTCATGAGTTCCCTATGCGGAAAGACTTTTAATACTAAGATAACGTTACAGGGTTTTAGTTTAAGACCAGAAACCAGAATAATCTCTGAACCTCACCACAAAATATAACCGTTGTATTTATATATTTTTAAAATGACCCCCTATTGGTTCTGTGCTTGGGACAAATCCAGCCCTGGGCTGAACACCCCTTGGCAGCAGAATCGGAATGATTCCGCAGTACAAGGAAAGAGGTATGCAAGCAGCACTCCCTGTGCAATGCAGACCCCACTCCACAAGAGCACCCTGCATGCCTGGACATAGGGTTCAGGTGAAGGTAGGGCATGTGTTGTCAGGGCTGAAAGACAAATAGGCTACCCTCGCCTTTGGATTGCAGTATCCCTGCAGAATAGCTCCATGACCTGGGGAGAAGAATTTCTCCTGCTGCACACATACTGCAGTTACTTGTGCTGGGTATGGGGCCCAGGATTTGGCCTTTACTCTGAAGAAGTAGTGTAATAAATACACAACATAGCTCTTTTCCCAGGTCCTGCTTCTGCACCACTGAAGTCAATGGGAGCATTGCACTTGCTTTTTGTAAATTACATACAGCACCACTGACAGGTAGCCATGTCTGGGATGGAAGACAGCTACCGAACAACACTCAGCACACTGAATAGCATCAGAGGAGGGAGAATGTTGGCCCTACTTTGCTCATATTCCTATAGTAACTGCCATGGGATTTTTAATGTCCATGTAGAGCTGAGAGGGCCCAGATCTCATCTGAAAAATCCACATGCAGTATTCACCAAGCAATGCAGTTTATCTTCTTTAGATAAATGAAAGGCTGCTCGCATTTAAGCATGTTGTTCCAAGAGTTTGAATCTAGCATCCAAGGCCCATTGAAGTCTATGGGAGTCTTTCCATTGGGTTCAGTGGTTTGAGAGTCAGGCTCTAAGCATTCAGAATCAATGGTAGCAGTCTAACTCATACATGTACACTTACTATGATGTTTAGAGATTTATGCAGTATAGCACATTATCCATGCACATTGAAATAAGGGGGCCTCCTCACATGGGCAATATTATATTATTTATGTATTACAATTAATGGAAATGCTAAAAAGTGGACCTATCCATATGAACTAAGTGTACTTGGTGCAGCTTAAAAATGCATCCTAAAGAAAAATGCATCCATATTCTACCCTGGATCTTTGAGCAGAATATATCAAAATTAACATTTAATTAAATTTAATTGCAAGCAGACACAGAAAAAGGTGACCCTGATAGTCATACATGGGGAAATTACTATTACTTAATCAGCCCAGGTTCTTAACACTAATGAGTCCTATTGAGTGAAGTAGTTGATGTTTTTTTCCTTAAGTGAGTTAAAGGAAAGTCTGAAGTTACTGTTAATAAGAGGTAAGTTCAAAGATTGTCTATAGGCTCTGTCTTGATGGGCAAAAAGGGTATGTTTCTAATTGTATTAGCTCGATTGAATTAACTGAGAAGCCTTCTTAGGGTATGTCTACACTGCATGTGGGAATGAGCCTCCCAGTCCAGGGCCCCACAGACTGCACTAGCACCCTAAAAATAGCTGTGTAGATGTTGCTTTGATCTTGTGACTTGGGCTCTTAAATCCTTCCCTCTCCAGCCCCATGCTTCAGAGCCCGTGCTCCACCCCTAGCATCTATGCAGCTATTTCTGGAGCACTGGCGTGCGTTTGTGGACCTGGGCTGCGAGGGCTTGCTTCCACCTGCAGCATAGACATGCCCTTAATGCTCCTGAAGACCAAAGAGGCTTGTTAATCCTGTTAAACTAATTTGACTGAGCCAAAGTAATTTAAAAAACCACACCTAATTCATCTGTCAAGAGTCAGAAGGCTTAAAAAATTGAGACAGGTACAATGGCCTCCGAGGCTGTGTCTAGATGGACAAATAAGGAGACTCTCTCCCCTCGGGTAGTTTTAGCACCTGGTGTCTTTTTGACCACATTCACTAATGTGGTAACTTCCTAATGTGGACACCTCAGTTTGTAGGTTTTCATACCTTAGCAGGCTGTAGGGTGACCAGACAGCAAAGGTGAAAAATCAGGATGGGGGTGGGGGGTAATAGGAGCCCAAAATTGGGACTGTCCCTATAAAATTGGGACATTTGGTCACCCTAGCAGGCTGAGGTAAACCCTTGGCTCCCTACTGGTATTTATCTCTGACCTGCTAACCCATGTGTAAATTACACTTGCCTTGCCCACACTAGGATTTTATCATGTGTTGTTATCTAGTACACAGTAACCTATTCCCCCCCCCACACACACACACACTTTTTTCCCCTTAGTTTGGATGTGCCTTTAAAGTATTGAGAGCTGGTTGTTAGGCATCAGTGTGACCCAGTTCAAATGAAGAGTGTCTACATGGGTGTTAAAGGATATCTTAATTGAGTTAAACTAACTCATCTGAAGAAATTGGATTGAAAAACACTTTTTTGCCCCAGAAGACAGGACTTTATTGTGCCTAATACAGGCCTTGTTTAGACTAGATTCAATATGTGATGTTGGCATATATAATACGGTTTTGAAGTCTAGCGTAAACAAGGCACGTTGCTTTAACCCATGCTAAAATGGCTGAGATAAAAGCGGTAACATCACTTCATAAATCTTAGCCTAGACAAGTCCTGGACAGCTCAGGCATAATTCACTTCCCCAAATGAATCTCAACTTTGTTTGCTTTCGCTCCCACCTGTCTCTGGCAGCTCCCCTTGACAACAGGTACTATGGCGAGCCTGTTTTAACGCACTCATTTGGGATAATTCTGTGAAGTTCAGTGTTGGGAAAGGTGCTGGGTTTAGCCTACCCTACTGTTTACCCTGTGGCACAGATTGAACTAAATAATTCCCAGAATTCTTTGTCAAATACTGAGTTGAAATAAGGGGTACCTTGCATTTCTGACAGACATTGCCTGTCCCTGCATTAATGCAGTTGACAGTTGTTGTAAAGTGAGGAACGTTATTGTGAATAAAGATATGTCCCGCCAGCTCATCTGGCCAAATTTTCGATCTTAAAATCCACAGCAATTTCTCCGATACTTTACAAGCTGCTTAAAGATACACATTTCCCAACATGTGCGGGCTTTGGTGGTTAATTTTTTAAGATCCGAGTCTTTAATTGAACACATCATGCCGGAAGCAAAACTAACACACTGGCCGCTCGTTCCAAAAAGCGCTCCCCCCCTTCCCACTTGGAGGCAATCCAGATCAGATTTAGCTCTTTTCAGCCCGGTTTGTATAAATCCTTGTGGTTTAAGGTGCCCCATGGAAAGTAAGCAGAGGCCAGGGGAATTGGTGTAATCCGATTCCAGTGAGCTAGGGGCTAGGATCTCATTGGAACTTTGCTGCGGCGGCGGCGGCTTCCCTAGCGCCCGGCGGATCGGCACGAGCAGGACTTGAACGCCCCGGGCAGCCCTAGGAGGAGTCTGTATGGACCCCTGACCCACCCGACCGCCTCTTCCACGCGGGGTCGCGGATCGTGCGGGGCGATTCAGCGCTGCCGCAGCCCGGTCGCCCTGTGGCGGCTCGCACCACACGCGAGGTGAGCGCCAGCGCCTCCGGATCCCGGGTGCCGAGCCTGACCTCGGGTTAGGGTTTGATGGCAGCTCTTCCGAGGCGAGGCGGGGGCGGTGATAGGTGAGTTTGGGTGCGAGGGGACCAGCGGGAGAGCGGAGGAGGAGAGGGTGCGGGTCCCTTGGGCGAGCATCGGGGGGCTGTAGGAGATGCAGAGGGATCCGGGTGTTGAAGGGAGGGAGGCTGCAGCGGAGGAAAGACCTGTGGGGCTAAGGGGGGTGTGCATTATTATTGGTATTGCAATAGCACCTACCCGCCCTAGTCAGGGGCCAGGACTCTACTGGGCAAGAGGCAATGTTAGTGTGTGTCTGTGTGAGAGTGTGGGGGATTATGTGAGCTAACGGGGTGTGCGCTGAGGGTTGTGATGGGGGGACACGGCCGGTATGATGGGGGGTGGGGGAGGTGGAAAGGAGAAGAAGAGGGAAGGGATTCAACGGAATTGTTGCTTGTATATCGACAAGAGAGTTTCTCGCTCTCTTGTCCTGCCACCCCTGTCCATGTTGTCAGGCAGCCAGTCCCTTAGCGGGAGCAGACAGCCAAGGTGCAAAGGCAGAGCCAGTGGCAGGGGCGGCAGGTTTGCATAACTTTTGGTGGTGCCCAGAATGGCGCTTTGTAACCTGTAACCTGCCTTGTAAGCCGATATATATTTTTAAACTAATGTAAACATAGACAGTAAGTGTTGAACAGTTTCCGTAAATACAGTGTGGGGGAAGGAGGGCTCTGGCTGGGGGTGACGGCTCTGGGGATGAGGGATTTGGGCTGTGGGAGGGGGCTCAGGCCTGGGGCAGAGGGTTACAGTGTGGGGGGTGATGAGGGGTGTTGGAGGGGTTCAGGGCTGGGGCAGAGGGTTGCGGTCTGGGGCAGGTGAGGGGTTTGGGAAGGGCTAGGGAAGAGGGTTGAGGTGTGGGGATGAGGGGTTCATGGTGAAGGGGGGGCTCAGGGCTAGGGCAGAGTTGCGGTGTGGGGGGGATGAGGGGTTTGGGGTATGGGAGGGGCTCAGGGCTAGGGAAGAGGGTTGAGGTGTGGGGATGAGGGGTTCATGGTGCAGGAGGGGGCTCAGGGCTGGGGTGTGGGGGGGGTGAGGGCTCTGGGATGGGGCAGGGCTGGGGATGAGGAGTTTGGGGTACAGGCAGGCTGCCCAGGCCTTGGCCCAGAGAGGAGGACTCCACAGTCCCCCGAGCCCTCTCCCTGCAAGCAGCAGTGAGCTCCAGGGGAGGGCTCCCTCTTTTCCCCACGGCAGCACATTCACCCAGCCCCTCATTGCACGTGCTCCTAGGGATCGGGCCTCTCTCAGGTACAGGAAGCCCCCTCACCTCTCCTGTGGTGAGTTCTAGGGGAGGGGATGGAGGGCTGTCATCACGTGTGCACCTCCTCCCTCTGCAGGCAGAGGCTGCGCCACCACCTCAGCCTGCCGCCGGCACTGCTCCCTTTTGTAGCCGGCAGCGGCCAGCAAGGGAGCACAGCGTGGAACGGCAGAGCAGCTGTCCACTGCCCAGAGTGCAGGAACGGACACTTCGGGGGAGGTGCGTGGGATGGCAGGCAGGGCCGGGGGAGAGACCCGGCCCCGAACATTGGTGGAGCCAGGCCCCCGGGCCCTGAATTTGCTGAAGCATAGGCATCATGGGCCCATATAACTCGCTGCCCTGGGCCAATGGCAAGAAGGTTTGCAAATGCTCTGCTAGTTAGATCAGCTAGAAAACTTGGTTGTCATAATAGTCCCAGGAACAAGGATGTGTTGTTGTTACCTGGGCGAAGCGAGGTAAAGAGGTGACTGGAGGGGAAATGGGCAGGGATCTGCCAGAGCAAAGGGCAGCCTTGTTCTCTGCCTGCTTGCAAAGTGCAGGAACCAAAGCAACCCAAAAAGCATTATTTTGAGACCAAGGAATGTCAGGATTTAGATCCGAAGACTTTACCTGCTAGGAAGAGTTTCAACTGTGAAATAGTTTCAAAAATGCACTTTGCAAAACTGTTACAGGGCTTTCTCCCCTTGAGGTCAAAGGCAAAATGCCCAGTGAATTCAGTGGAAAGAGGGCTGCTGCTTTGGCAACACACTTTTATTCCAGCCAGAAACCACTTACAGTGGATTTTGGAAGCTGCCGTGCGCTACTGACTTTTCCGTCTCCTTGAGTGTGCTTCTAAATGAAAACATGGCTAGTTGCATAATATGTATGTAAAACTTTAACAGCACACCCACAGAATACACAAAATGCACACAGAGCAACATTCACATATGTGAGCAGTATACATTCCGACTAGGTAATTTTGCCTACTTTCTGGTATGCTTAGAGGCATCTCAGCATGCTTTACAACAGGGGTAGGCAACCTATGGCATAGGTGCCAAAGGTGGCACGCGAGCTGATTTTCAGTGGCACTCACACTACCTGGGTCCTGGCCACGGGTCTGGGGGGCTTTCCATTTTAATTTAATTTTAAGTGACGCTTCTTAAACATTTTAAAAACCTTATTTTCTTTACATACAACAATAGTTTAGTTATATATTAAAGACTTATAGAAAGAGACCTTCTAAAACTGTTAAAATGTATTACTGGCATGCAAAACCTTAAATTAGAGTGAATAAATGAAGACTCAGCACAACACTTCTGAAAGGTTGCCGACCCCTGCTTTACAAAAAGAGTATTGGCTATTATCTGGACACACTACACTCCTGGAGCCTTACAATTCCACCTGACTGGCAGAATGCATTCCAGTGAATAACTTTCAGTTCCTATCAATACAAAGATCCCTTCCTGCATGACAGGTGGGATTGTAAAGCTCCCATACTGCAAAAAGAATGGTATAGTAAATGTCTCCTGAAATTGATTACAGTTATCACCAACTACCTGTAAATAAAATCAATGAGGACAAACATCTGCCAAATATACATACAATTGCATGCCTTTTTTTGTGTGCGGTCACCATGGCTTCACACACCTATCTGTTAACTGCATGCCCAAATGATCATATGAGGATGTTTGAGCATTCAATTACTTTTTGTTTCATGCAAGTGTAGTAACTACATGCATAACCAAGGAAGGCAGTTCCCTGTGCATACCTAAAATATTTGAAAATCTCTCCCTACAGGCTTGATCTAAAGGATTTCAGCATTGGCCCAGCCGTAACAGTCAGTAAAAGTGTATCTTTTTCAAGCCATTTGTTAGGTAAAGGTATGAGATGAATACTCAACCACAAAAGCTGGACAAATACTCTGTTTTCAAGCTTTTCCTCCCTGAATTTTTGTAACTAAACCAATTTTGACAAAGCTTTGTAAAATAAAAATGCACTCTCTTGCATTGAGATTTTATTTCATGCCATTTCCCAGTCTTAATTTAAAGCAAAAGTTAATGAGTGAGTTTTAAAATGCTTAAAATGGAGGCTTCTAAAGAAAATACTGACATACTCTCAATTAAAATGGTGTTGCCACATGCTCTCCTAGGTAATGACAAAGTAAAAGATAAAATACCCTATTTTTCCTTTCTATTCTATGAAATAAAATTGTGGAGAAAAAGTAATGAATGGATAATACTACGGACTATTTTTGTGAAAGATTGTATAATAATGATTGTTACATTAACAACAACAACATTATCTACAATAAAGGCATAACAGACCTCTTTTGAGCAAAATGTAATCCTGCTACACTTCATTACATTTCATGTTTTCCCTGTAATTTCCCAGCGTTAAAGGAAATGTTATTTTACTGACTCTGCAGGAACAGACATACAACAACAAATAGAATGTGGCCGCTCCAACTAGCTTGTTAATTTGATAAAATCAACGCAGTCAAAAGGTTATCACGCAAACATACTTGAATTCATCCCAAATGTTTCATGAAGAGTCTACATTCTTGGAAATTAAATAAAGTTTAAAAGTAAACTAATGGCAATTAATCAAAAAGCACTAGTTTGGCCAAGGCTCATTATAAGTATTCTCATTTTGCTTTTTTGTTTTTTAGTTGAATTATCAAGCATGTACTAATTATATAGAGATACAAACAAATAATTGTTTAAAAGTTTTATAGTGTAGGTAGGTTTGAAGGTATTTTCATATTTACATTACTTCATACTTATGGGTTGGCTCAGTCCTGCAAGATGCTGAGCACTCAACTACCCCTAGCACTGAAGACCTCCCAGAAGGCACTCAACACAATTGAGCCCTATCTGAGTCACCGTTTTTATTTTTATGGTTTTAATATCCCTGTAAAACAGGCCTGCACAACATGCGGCCCACATGGGCTCACTGTGCGGCCCGCGTGGGCTCACTGTGCGGCCCAAAATCTGGGATTGTGTTTGTTGGTTCTTTTTGCTGCTTGTCTCTGGGCTGGGGGGGTTGTCCCAATGCTCCAAAGAGGGTGTTCCCAAAGGAAGGTGCTTGCTTCTAACCCCCGAGGCCGTCAGCATGTCTGCTCTTCTCTAGTCAGCCCACTTGACAAGTTTGATTGTCCTTGGTCTGGTTCCCATCCCCTCTCCAAGGGTTGCAGCCATAGGCGCCGACTTCGTGGGTGCTCCGGGGCTGGAGCACCCACGGGGAAAAATTGGTGGGTGCTCCGCACCCACCGGCAGCTCCCCACCCGCCCCGGTACCCACGGCCAGCTCCCCGCCAACCCCGGGGCCCGCCGCCATCTTACCTGGGCGACGTGGCGTCGGAGGCGGGGCCCCGCAACGTCACCCGGCGTCGGGGGAGGGGCCCCGCAACGTCACCCGGCGTCGGGGGAGGGGCCCGGGGGCGGGGTCCCGCCCCTGACGCTGGGCGTGAACTCCCACCGGCGCCACAGAAAGTCAGCGCCTGTGGTTGCAGCTGTCTGGAGGTGCATGCCTTCCTCATTCACACCTCATTCATTCAACAGGGCAACTGAATACAAAGTAGGGGGAAGATCTTATTCTACTTTTAGCAAAAAGACATTTTTCTTTTACCTTAATTATACTACCTTAGGGGCCCGCTATAACATATTACCAAGGTTCAATACAAAGTCATATAAAAGTTATACAAAAATGCATAATGCAGAGATTTATCTACAACTGCATTGATTGACTGTTGTGTGCAGTAATATAGTGACCCCTGGGTGGGGGTGAAGAGGGGTGTGATGGTGGGGCTGAGCGGGGAGGGGGCGGGTCCTATTTTACTGCTGTGATCTGGTCACCCTATGCGCAATGTTTCTTTCCCCCTCTACAGGCTTCCACACCCCAGCGCTAGGGAAGAAGGGGTTATTTCTGCAGGGCGGGCGGCGCTGGTGGCGGGTGTTTCCGCGGGCCGGGGGGTTTCGGCCCTCAGCTGTTTTCTTTGGAGTAATATGGATGGCCCTTGCTGCTTTACGAGTTGTGCAGGCCTGCTGTAAAAGAATATGGGCCACATTTAGCAATCCTTCATCACATAATTACTTCAATTGATTTCAATGAGAGTACTTCTGTAAGTAAAGACCATGTGCATCACTAAGGTTTTGCATGATCAAGTCTTAGGTAATGAACTGACAGAAAGACAATTAATTCTCTGTGCACATAAAACATACTAGAAAAGCATAGCTCGTGCTGCAAATGCTCCAATGTTCATTCTTATATTTGAAATAATTATTTCCAAAAAAATTTGGAACTGGTATAGTTGCACAGGTATCCCAAGGAATAAGAGAATGACAGACTGTGATGACATCTGGGAATTTGGACAGTTGAACCATTTTTTGATTGTATCACTCATGGTTAATCATACTGATGCATTGTAAACTGAAAAATTGAAAACAAATCACAGTTCTGTGGTTGGAAACCACAAAAGTAGAGGGAATATGAAGATCATTCACTTAAAATATTGGTTAAGAAACTCATGTGATTCAAACTGTTGGACTACATGACAGAGCTTTTATGTAAGTTTGCCTTTGTATACAATCAGCAACAAAAATGTAAATATTGTAGAACTGGTCAAAAAAATGGGACTCGAATGATTTTTGGGGGGGGGGGGGGGGGTAAAGGTTTCATCCCACTTTTCCTGTTGAAATTTTTAGAATTTTGAAATGTTTCTACTAGCTCCATAGCTAACTAGAAAATGGAATGAATTTTTCACACAATTTTTTATGAAATATATGCCCGTTTTAGTATAAGATTTTCAAAGTTCAAAAGTTTAACGAGCTCTAAAATAGTCACATTTATAATTTTATACTATACTGCAGCAAACTATTTCCATATATGCAGAGCTAAATATAAATCCACCACAACACACAGTCTCTTTAAAATCTCATCTCCAATATACTTACAGGAAGAGTGTTTGATAGACAAGCCCAGAATGCCAGCTTGTGGTACCTCTGACTCTCACACATTGAGTTAGTGCCACTGAAGTTGATAGGGGTGCCTGTGGAGGACAATGCTACTTGATGTGAGTAACTTCTTACTAATTAATTTAAGTTCAAGAGACCGCTTGTTATCCCTGCTGTACTTTTCTAACAGGAACTGCATTTGATACTCATGTGGGTAAAGTTCTGAATTACAGTTACTTACTATTAAAGTCCTGAGACAGTGGTAAAGAACCACTGATTTTCTGTCTTCTAACATGAAATGAGAATTGGTGTTAGAATAAAGAAACCAGTATTTTCCCTAAAGCTACTCTCTCTAGCTCTTCATCGTTGCAGTTTCATCTTAAATCTTCCTGGAACCCACTTGTTTGGAGACCCTGGTACCCATTTAAAGAAACAGTACACATATTTCACATCTCCCTGTTTCCTGTATAAAGAAACTTAAACAAGAATGAATATTTAAAAATAAGTTATAGATCTACAAACCTCATTGGCTTTATCATTCATCCTTGGAGTAAGGTTTTTTCAACTGTTTCACTTGGATTATCCAATCCCAAAGGTGTAGAGCTCTTCTCAAGAGGATGATCTCCCTTTGCTGTGGTGGGAGTCCCATTGCCACTAGGGTCACATATCAGTTCAAACTGGGTTTGGAAGCAGCTGCCAAACTCTTTCTTGATTGCCTACCTTGATCAGTCTCCAGCATGCAGGATCTCGGGCACAGCTGTATGTGGTGAGCCAGCTGGTGTTGGCCAGTATTTATTCCCCTTCAATTTTTATAAGGGCTGTGGTCTCATGATCTAAGGTTTGGTGCATTTCACTGCCCTCTATGTAATACAAGTGACTCCTGCTGGGGATCTTGGGTAAAATTCTGCAGTTCTTACACAGCCTTCGCTATGGCAAAAATTCCCTTGGGCTGGATTGTAGATAGCCACAGCCCTGCATTGTAGATTGGAGTGCAGGAGCATCCAGCCCAGCAGCAACTCTGGGGTGCATTGTGCTGCAAGGAGACATAATACCTCTGGGAGCTCTCAGGAGCACATATGGCTGCTGCACCACTCAGGAAGAGGGGTGGGGGTGCAGCAGCCACTTCTCTCTGCTGCCCCCTCCCCACTTTTTCCTGCCCTCTTTACAAAAGATAGCACTAAGAGCGGCATTAGCAGTAGCCCCTTGACGTCAGTGGAAGTTTTGTTGTAGTGAAGACTAGGTAAGAAATGCAGGCATTGGCCCCTTACCAATAAAACAAAAGAAGCCGCCTAAAATTTCCCTTTGTAGGACCCATGTGACCACACCTAGCGGTCATATTGATCCTTTAGGAGCTGTGCTCTAGTATCAAAGTGATGGGTATAAAAAAAATCCTTGTATTTAAGGTTATTCTTTGTTTTGGAGTAGCAAGACACATCCCAATTTGTATTTCATTGGGAAGGGGTTGATGCTCTGTAGAACAAATTCCTTGCACATTCAGTTACTATATGGTCCCTAGATAACACAGTGATTGATACCTGAGATCAGATTGCTCAGGCTGCATGTTACCGTGCCCTGCAGAACTCAAATATAGCTAGGAAGGACCTCTAATACTCTCTCCTTCAATAGTCGAGGCCAAATCGGGGACTCATTACCTGCAGACTTAGGAGCTGTGCAAACTTCAGAGGCAGTGAATCTTAGCTCAATAGCAAGATAACTTTTTTAGACAAAAGATGAGCCTGCTGTTGAAGTCTCAAAAACCTCTCCCCCAAGCCAGACCTGCACTGCAGCTGAGAGTTGTAGAGCTGTTGTGGAGAATGAGATCACCAGGTGTGTGTGATTTTATTAGAATCAGTTTGCTTATCCCTGTTAAACCTGATCAGTAAACGATGCCATTTAAAAAGTTTACTTTGGCCGCAAAGCCTGTGCACTAAGCTGTCTTGTTTGCAAGGTTCTCTCTAAAGTAGTATACTTCTGCTCCTAAGCACTTGTAACAAACCAAACAAGGCTTTCATTTTTTCCCCTTGTATGAGTCATAATTATTTGTCTGTGCCTCCCTTCTATAGACTCACACATTTAACTACTTGATGCTTTTAGAAGGTGAAATAATCAGTTTAGAGGATGGTAACTGAAGAGTTCGTTAGTGTCATTTTGAGTCAGTGATGTTACCTGTCTTTTACTGTTGGAATATTTCCCTTTTCTTTTCTCCTTTTTCTATCATTTTATTGAGAGGTGATTTTTACTGGTTTTATTATGAACTCCATTTTAATAAGTTATAGAAAAGAAAGAAACAGAGAGATGTACATAAGGAACTGTGTTTTTATTAATCTCTTCATGGGGAAACAGATTTAGTACACTTAGATGAATTAATAGACTAAAGGAAGCTATATTTTTATGGGGGAGAATATGTAAATGTGTATAGAGTGACCAGAGGGCAAGTGTGAAAAGTTGGGACAAGGGGTGGTGTTTTGCTGTGGCATATGCTATATTGCCTCTGGATTTTTAATGTTATGTACAATTAAGTGCTATGGAAAGATCATCCTGACAAAGTGCAGAAATACTGTGAAAGTGCAACTTGGGGCCAGATAGTAGGTATTTTACATCATTTAAATCTTGTTTCAATTCAACCTGCATCCATCCTGAGGAAGGGGAAGCTGGACCAGATCTTAGAGAGTGGTATTGTGACTTGATGCATGAAGTCACAGTGTTGGAGGGGTGGCCAGTCCAAATTTGTATGAGTTGCTTTGTGACCTGGAACACACGGTCACAACACCACTCAATTGTGGCCCAGCCACACCTCTGTTCTGATGGAGGAGTGGCCAGGCCAAATTTCCAGCTCCGGTCAGGGGCCGAGGAGCTGTTGAGCCCCTTGTTGTAATCATGATCTCAGTGGCCACTCTCCTGGCCTGCACCTGTCCTTAAACCCCCTGTGTACTGCTCTGGCATTCCCTGGAATGCTATTCCCCAGCGTGTATTGGAACTCCGCAGGTTTCAGTGCATTGTGTGCCTGCTTGAAGTCTCTCCTTAAACATGCTTCTTCCTAAAGTCCTGTGGCCTTAGCCTGCCCCTCAAGGAATCAGTAACCAAACAGGCGACAGGAAAACTTAAATATTTAGAAAAAAGAAAAAAATCCCAATGCCAAAATGGTTTAACCGTCAAGGCATGTGCCAGTGTCACTACTCAGTCACTTGTTGGCTATTCGATCCCGCCTTTCATATAGTTAGACTGTAACCTCCCTGGGCTAGGAGCTTATATTCAGTCTTGTCTGTGAAGAGCCTAGTGCACTGTGGATAATAAATAAACAATTACAAGTTTTTTAAATGCATTAATAAGGCTTAGATTTAGTCATGGATATTTTTGGTGAAAGTCATGGACAGGTCACAAGCAATAAATAAAAATTCACAGCCTGTGACCTGTCCATGACTTTTATCAAAAATACTGCTGACTAAATCTCTACTTCTGGGTCCCTGCTGCTCCAGGGGAGGTGCGGGGGGGAAGGGGAGCTGCTGAGTGGCTCTGCTCCAGTGTTGGCAGTTGATTGCCCCCCAGCTGCTGCTCCCAGGGACCGCTCTCTGAACAGCCTCTGGGCACCCTGGGGCTGCTGCTCCAGCCACCCAGATCCTGCTGCTGCTCGGGTGGTCCCCAAAGCACCCCAGGACCACTTCTTGGGAGCTCCCCGGAGCCAGCCGCACCAGCCGCTGCTCACACAGTCCCCGGGACCAGCTGCACCAGCTGCTGCTCACACTGGCCACTGCTGGAGCAACCCTGGGCCAGCTGCACCAACCGCTGCTCAGGAAGCCCCTGGGAGCTGCCTAGGGCTGCCCAAGCAGCGGCCGGTGCGGCTGGCTCTGGGGTGGGCCCTGGGACTGCTGCTTGGGTGGTCCGTGGGACCAGCCACACCGGCCACTGCTTGGGCAGTCCCCGGAGCCAGCTCCCAGGGGCTTCCTGAGCAGCGGCTGGTGCAGCTGGCCCAGGATTGCTCCAGCAGTGGCCAGTGTGGCTGGCCCTGGGGCCAGCTGCTCAAGCGGCCCTGAAGTCAGCTGCACGAGCCACTACGAAAGTCACAGAGGTCATGAAGTCATGAATCCATGACTTCCGCGACCTCCGTGAAAGAATCAGAGCCTTATGCATTAACCAATGCTGAGTTTAATGAGACCAAAGAGCTATCTTTTCAATCACAGGGAATAACTTTTCAGTTTGCAGTGTAATGGCTTTTCTCAAAGCTCAGAGAACTGATTCCCTGGGATATTCCAATTTGAGACTGGGCTGATTTTCATTTTCTCTGTTCCTCCTCTGTTCCTCCTCCTCTGCTATCATTTGTGTAGACCAGACCAGTTTGTATTAACACTTCTTTCTGTCTGTAAACATTCTAATTTTCCAGAAGACATGTTTTCATTTGGATGACAGAGCCAGTCTGCCCACTCTCATCTGCCCATCTTTCATCCTGCATCATATGCCTGGAGAACTTTCCCACCAGCTGGCTACCTTGCTCTCATAGAAACCACTTCTTAAAATACATTTCTTCCATAAACCCTTTAAAATGAATCCACCAAAGAAAGGTCATCCTTTCTGAGCTGCCTGATCTACTCAACCAATCCAGTTTGCTCTTTGGGGAAAAGCTTTACTTCCATAAGCAGTATCTTCCAGACACTGCCTACAGCGCTCCTCATTTCAGTTCAGGCTATGTTTTGTCAGTCTCTTCTTGGCTAAGAAGCCTGTGATGTGCCATGTATAGTCATGGCACAATGTAAATAAAAACAAATCACATCAGTATACTGGCTGGCAAAAACACATCTATGTTTTTAAGTGGCAATGGAGGTTTAAATTATTCCTTCTGTGAAGACACATGAAATAAAATGAAAACCAGCTGAGCAAGAGTCTGAGCAGCAATTCTACTCTGCAAGGGCCTGATTCATACAAAAATAAGCAACTTCTGCACATCAGGGACTGATATGAGGTCCCAGGAAGCCCCAGTTTTGGGATGTGAAAAGATATTACTGTTGAACTGGGGCTTAAATTTGTTAATTTCCCTGTCTACATCATTTCAGTCACTTTTCCTCTATTTCATTATGCTTGGGTCACATTCATATTTGCAACCAAAAGGGGAAATGGAGACTCTATGGAATACAATTTGATGAGAGTGATGAATCCGACAAAGTGAAGAATGTACTGTATGCAGCATTGCAGGTTGGAGAAAAAGAACCTTAAAAGAGCAAAAATGTGCACGGTATGTCATCACACCACACAGACACTGTCTTCTACCTTAAAAATGTGAAAATGCTCAGCCTTCAAAACAGGATGTTATTGGAGAACAATTGTGTGGCCTCAGTTTGGTTTTGGTTTTTGCATGTGGCTGAGATGTAAATTGGCAGGGCAACGAAGTTTCACAACAGAGACATCACTGTGCACACCAGTTTCCTGTAGAAACAAGCACTGTGTCCTTGGATGACATTCTTTAATCCAGTAGTGCACAATACAAATCTCCCAGGGTTTGGAAAAATAATCATTCCAGGTTGCTTAGGGATCCAAATGCGGAAACTATACAGGGACACTGTAGGGTGGAGGTGCACGAGAGAACTTCAATTTTAGTGTTATTGTAGGTTGCTGGTCCACCACTAGCCCACTCGCTGCTATTTGGAGTCATTCTCTCATCTTTTACCTGTGGTTGGGTTTTATCCTATTAATTTTAATTTCATTTACCCTGCTGCAGTAGCAAAGTTAAAATGAGCTAACCGCGTTATGCAACACAGCTAGTTGGTTGTTGGAGAAGTTAGTGGATGGATAGTCATTTTTTGGGAGTTGATATAAAGCCACATTGTATAATGCTGCTTTTGTTTGTGCTGCGCTTTAGGCAAAAATACCCAAACACACACAACTGGTGTTGAAATAAAGTCTTCATCCAAATGCTTTCTGGTATAGTTTTCAGGATCTGATTGTCTGCCAGCAAGATATGGATGGTAGCAATAATATGCTTCCCAAGTGAGAGCTTTCACATGGGAAATTCTCAAAGACAGAATCACAGAGGCATTTCCTGAAGGACTTCCTTAGAGGATTGATTTTACTTTCTGATCTGTGCTTTGTTGACAGAGTAAATCCCAGGAGGCACTTCGGATAACCTGGAATATAGGGGCTTCCATTTGGTTAGACTGGTTAAGGAGGAAGAGCTTTTGCAATTACTTATAGAATACAGTAAGCATATGAAGCACTTTGCCAATACATCAAAGAGCAGTTCCCTGCAATCTTCTCTAAGACATTAGTTAAAACTGAAGTACACAAAAGTGCAGACATGATGTCAAGGAGAATAACAGCGGAAGGCTTTGGGCAACACATGGGCAACAAATGGAGTGTAAAACACATGGAGTATATTTTTAAGGATCGATTTTAAGGAGAAAAAGGGAGGTTATTTTTACAGATGAATGTGGCAGTTTACAGCTGGTGAAGTATATCAAATGAAATCTCGCAAAACATGCAGTCCTTGCCCCAAGAAGCTGGTTGTCCAAAGACACAAATACATACTGTATGTACCATACAGACACAAGACAAGGAGTATTGATAGTTGTGCAGTTCTCATGACATTCTATTTATTGCCATGTTTGGGTCAAAAGTCTAGGATGCCCTGAAGCATAGCCTCTTGGGAATGACTCTTCAACTTGTAATTAAACTGTTCACAAATAATCCACATCTCCACAAACAGCATTCAGTAACATAGGTGAAGGTCAATGTACGTGCATAATTGAGAGCAGAATATGGCCCACAGGCTTTTAAAACATGCCTAAAATGTAATGCATAATTCATTTGCAGTTGAACTTTTTAATAATAAATCAGGTGAGGCTTTCAAACTAATAAGAACTTGGTTCAAAAAGAATGTTCATAGCCAGAGATGTCTACAATATTTTTCCACATACAGAAGAAAGGCAGTTAGAAATTGTTGGGGATTAAGGGGGAAGAGGAGAAAGAAACTGAAACTGCACTTAACTGGGCAAGAAATAAGAGCAGAGCTGGATGAACTATTCATTGTGAACAATGTTTTTATTGGATCTGTCCTTGTTTTCTGTCCACAAGCAGATTGGAATTCATACTAACTTGTTTGTTCATAATTTTTTGCCAAACAGTTATGAACATACAATATATGTGTCCATGGCTTATCTGAAAACTGTCCAGAGTGAGTCCTTTTTCAGATATTCAGTATTTAGAATTTAGTCACGTGATTGCTCACGTAAATCACATAGTAGTAGTTTCTCTTCTCTGATAGGATGAATTTATTTTTATAAATAGGAGAATTTCCTAAAGAGATCACTGAGGCATTGCATATTTCAAGGGAAGAATTGAACTAAATCAGACAAAATTGATTTTTAGGGATGCCATCTTACGTTTTTCCAGCTAAACTTTTTTCTGTAAGAATCTCTGTCCTCTGATACTGCATCATTCTTGTTTCTCTTGATGTCTTGTGTAATAATCTGGTTAAGGTTAAATAGATTAACTTAATAAAGGTTATTGGTAATGGAATCTTGTTAACTAGACTGAGTAGAATAATAGGACAAGGGGATGGTTGTTTAGTCCCTGAAGAGCCTGATGCTTCTTATTCTCTATTGTTTCTGTGCTCCTGAGTTCACAGGCTGACGTATATTGACAAATGACTAGACTGGGATTCTCAAAGTTCATTGCACCACAACTCCCTTCTGACAACAAAAATTACTACACAATCCAAGGAGGGGTACCGAAGCCTGAGCCCGCCTGAGCCCTGCCGCCCTGGGTGGAGGAGGAGGGGAGACAAAGACAAAGCCTGCGCCCCACCATCCGGGGTGCGGAGACTGAAGCCCAAGGGCTTCAGCCCCAGACGGAACACCTGTAACCTGAGCCTCGACACCCCGGGCTGAAGTCCTTAGGCTTTGGCACTGGGCGGTGGGGCTTTGGCTTCAGCCCCGGGCCCCAGCAAGTCTAATGACACCCCTGGCAACCCCATTAAAAAGGGTTTGCGACCCACTTTGGGGTCCTGACCCACAGTTTGAGAACCATTGGACTAGACTAACTACCTGGGTTAAAGTTAGCTGTAGGATTCTCATAGACTTATAGATTGTAAGGCCAGAAGGAACATCATGATCATCAAGTCTGATCTCCTGCACATGGCAGGCCACAGAACCTTGCTCATCCACTCCTGTAATAGACCCCTGACCTCTGGCTGAGTTACTGAAGTCTTCAAATCATTGTTTACTCTAGTTCAAAACAGCAAGTGACCTATGTCTCACATTGCAGAGGAAGGTGAACACCCCCCCCCCCACGGGTCGGTGCCGATGTGACCTGGGAGAAAATTCCTTCCTGACCCCAAATATGGTGATTAGTTAGACCCTGAGCATGTGGGTGAGACCCACCAGCCAGACACCTGGGAAAGAATTCTCTGTAGCAACTCAGAGCCCTTCCCATCTAATGTCCCATCTTCAGCTACTGGAGATATTTGCTACTAGCAGTCATGGATGAGCCATATAAAACTCATCGTACCATCCCCGCCATACACTTATCAAGCTTAATCTTGAATGAAGATAGATTTGTTGCTCTCCTTGGAAGGCTGTTCCAGAACTTCAGTCCTTTGATGGTGTGACATTCTATACCTTGGGGGAGCGTGCTGTAACCCCCATATTCCTCATTTTCATATAATTGTGATCTTATGTATAAAGCATGCCTTGTAAGGTATCAGGGGAAAGGTTATGATCTGCTGAAAGTCATTTCTCTGTCCATATGTGTATATCATTAATTTATCTGAAGTTATGAGAATTGTGTAGTATTTTTGTCACTAAAACATGTTGTAAGTTGAGGGAATCAGCCAGATATTAGCTCCCCAGAGGCAACAGCAAGGAAAGTAACCAATGCCCAGGCAGGCTGTCAAACAACCCATCAAAAGCCATTGTCCAGCAAGGGAGCTACAATGCAATGACTCACCTGCATGAGGCCACACCAGAGGAATTGCTCAACCTTGCTTGGAAAGACTCAGTAATGCTCACCTGACTCTGAAGGCGGGGGGGGGGGGGGGGGGGCGCAAAGCCAAGATGGAAGAAAGAACATGATAAAAGGGAGTGACATTTGCCATGCTCTCTCTCTTTTCCACCTCCATCTACAGACACCACACCAAGCGACTGAAGCACTGATCAAAGGGGAGAGCTTGGCTGAAGAGCAACCAGCGAACCTGTGGTGAGAAGCATCTAAGTTTATAAGGGCATTGAAAGTGTTAAGACCAGTTTAGAATGCATTTTGCTTTTATTTCATTTGACCAAATCTAACTTATGTTGTGACTTATAATCATTTAGATCTAATTTATAGTTAATACATTTGTTTGTTTATTCTACCTGAAGTAGAGCGTTTGATTTGAAGTGTGTCAGCGGCTCCCTTTGGGATAACAAGCCTGGTACATATCAATTTCTTTGTTAAATTGATGAACTCATGTAAGCTTGCAGCGTACAGTGGGCATAGCTGGACACTGCAAGACCGAGGTTCCTAGGGTTGTGCCTGGGACTGGAGATATTGGCTAGTGTCATTCGGTTGCAAGTAGGTGGGAGCAGCTTACATGCTAGAGGCTGTGCATGCACAGCCCAGGAGTGGGGGTTCTTTCAGAAGAGCAGGGTAAGGCTGGCTCCCAGAGTCAAGGATTGGAGTGACCTAGCAGATCACCAGTCCAGATAACACCAGAGGGGAACGTCACAGATGGTTAGAAAACTGTCTAATTTCAAACCTAAACTTATTGACGGCCTATTCATATCCCTTTGTTCTTGTGCCAACATCGGCCCTTAATTTAAATAACTCCTCTCCTTCCATGGTGTTTATTTCTCTGATGTATTTATAGAGCGCACTCACATCTCCCCTCAGCCTTCGTTTGGTTCTCCATTCCTTGAATCACCCTAGTAGTTTGAATTCATCCTTTTTAAATATGGGAGACCAGAACTGTGCATAGTATTCCAGATCAGGTCCCACCAATGTCTTGTACAATGGTAATAACATTTCCCTTTCTCTACTGGAAATACCTCGCCTAATGCATCCTAGGATTGCATTGGCCTTTTTCATGGCGGCTTCATGTTGGTGGCTCATAGTCATCCTGTGATCGACTAATACACCAGGTCTTTCTCCTCCTCTGTTGCTTCCAACTGATAAATCCCCATCTTATAGCAAAAATTCTTGTTGTTAATCTCTAAATTTATGACCTTTCATTTCAAATTATTAAATTTAATCCCATTTCTGTTATTCTTTTGTATGCTATTCCAGTCCTCCTCTCTATTGGCAATACCTCCCAACTTTGTCATCTGCAAATTCTATTAACACACTCCCACTTTTTGTTTGCTACAGGTGACAGAGTGGTGGTTTCTTTAGCTGAGGTATGTGCTCAGATGTTCGCTAACAGATAGGCATGTGATTGTGCAGGCTGGCAAGCCAGTGACAGCTTCTCCTTAGAATGGCTTACTGATCAAGTTTAGCCGGGTGTCAGGAAAGAAGATGATGTACTTGCTCCACTTCTGCACGCCCTTGTTATTGTCCCACACCCAGTGGGAGAACAGTACCATTCATATGCTGTCATCTGATACTCAGTTCTATAATCTTTTCTAAAATGCCTGCCTGGTCAAGTATTTTGTCTTGTACATTTTCTAATCCATAGGCAAAATGACTGTGCAAGTAGGGGATTGTTTCATGGGAGGGAGATATAGAAGTTTTTGTGCAGTTTTTCTGTAAGTGGTTCATGGATGAATTCATAGATTGGTTTATAGCTAGTCAGTCTTTGTCTCTCTCTCTCTCTCCCTTTGTCTTTTCAGGCTCTTTAAATGTCATCTTTCACAGGTTCTGTTATTATTAATTCCTTCACTTCTTAAAAGATGATTCTCTAATCTCCAAGATTGATGCCTCACAGTTCATTGACTCACTATCTTCTTCTCTTTGGCTAGCTCAACCTTTCTTTTATGGGTCTCTTTCCTGTTTCAGTGTACTTACTAACGATCAAAGAAAAAATGTGATGCAGTCTTTCTGTTTGCTGTCTCCTGAGTTCTGATGTGACTCAATATTTTTTTTATATACAACCACAAGCTTCCATTTGTACTAGTTAGTTTTAGAATCATGGACACCCTTTAGTTCTTTGTTGTATTTCTTTAGTTCTGTGTATCTCATCTACCTTGCACCTGGTCTAGTGTTTTTTCTGTGTTGGGCTAATCCTGTTTTCATGTGCAGTTAGTTCTTCAAGCATTCCCAGTAGTTATAGATCCATACATTCCCTGATTGTGAAACACTGTCGTGTGACTTCCTGACAGCCAGTCCCAAATGAGCTGCTCAAAGGCCTCCACCTGTCCCACACCAGAAGTAGTGTTCTGTTTGCTGCTCAGTTCTGCCTGTGAAGCTGATGGCTTACCAGCTGAAGAGCTCTATGGGCACACTATAAGAGAGAGATTTTAAAAGAGCAGAATGGAAATGGCAAGTCTCTGCACATGACCAATGTGAACATTTCTATAGTAACTCATTGTGGGGTTTGGAATTGATTGTAAAGGGGATCAGTAGCGTAGCCAGGGGGGGAGCAGGGGGAGCAGCCGCTCCCCCTGTGAGGAGAAGCGGCGCCTTAAAAAGCACTGCCTGAGCCGGGCTCGGGTGGTGATTTAAAAGGCCCGTGGGCAGCTCCTCGCGGCTGCAAGAGCCACGGGCCTTTTAAATCCCCACCCGAGCCCCACTGCCAGAGCCGGGCTGGGGGGCGGGGTGCGCATTTTAAAAGGCCTGCGGCTCCTGCAGCTGCGGAGAGCTGCGGGCCTTTTAAAGTGCTGCCGGAGCCGGGCTCCGGAGGTGCTTAAAAAGGCCCGGGGCTCCTGCCACTGCGGGGAGCCGCGGGCCTTTTAAAGCGCCGCCGGAGCCCCGCTGCCGGAGCTCCGGCGGCGCTTTAAAGGGCCCGGGGCTCCACAGAGGCTGGAGCCCCGGGCCCTTTAAAGCGCCGCCGGGTGAGTATAGGGGGAGTGGGGAGGCACCTTTTTATAGCGCTGCTCCCCCTGTGCTGCAGACCTGCCTACGCTACTGAAGGGGATCGGCGAAACATGTGAAGAATGTAATTCTCCTACCAATCACAAAGTCAACGGTTAAGGGAGATGAATACTGAAACTGTACTCCTGGGTTGCAATAGGCATGGCCTCAAGCAGTACCATGCCTGGAAGTCACTGCAGATTCTCTGTAATCACCCAGCTGTTCCAGGGTTTGCTCTGGAGTGGAAACTAGAGAGACAGTTTTCTTATAGCTTCAAAGATGCCCAAAGAGTAAAAACAAACAAGCTTAATGGGAAACTAGTTTAAACACGAATTATTCAGTAAGACAAACTGGGACATTGAGCATAGGGAATGTGTCTGTTTATTTCAGACATGTCAGCTGTTCTTTGATTCATGATATATAATTTCTTCAAGAAAATAAGCTTTTACTTATGAACAGATCAAAGTTTTTACCTAGTTTCACAATGTGCTTATAGACTAATAGGTTCTTCTTGTTCAGAGGTTGTTTTCTAAGGAAAACAAAAGAGCATTTTCTTTTGATCTCAACCTGTTTCCTTCCATTGTAATGTGTGATGTTTCCTTCCCACATTGTTTGGAAAACTCAGAAAAAAACCAATCTCTATTAAAAGAAATACAAGGTGCCAGAAAGAATGTATTGTAATTGTATTATATGGACAGATATGATTCTACTAAATCCAGAGACTCCAGACTGATAGAGAACTTGGAATTTCCAAGTACTCTATTAAAAGAATGAACAACCATTTATAGGAATCACATGGTTTATGAATCATTTCACCTACCACTGAAATACAGCTACCCTGTAGTGTGGAAGTCTGTAACTTTACCATGGCAGACAGTGACACTAGTGCACTACTGAAAGGGAAGAATACTTTAACCAACTGAAATAAGGGAGATTTTTATGTAAGCAGAATATAAATTACTCAGCTGCAACTGGCCAAGTCACCAGGGCGAATATCTCTACTCTTGTGAAAAATGCCATGGAATCTTCAATGACACAAGTGGTCAAAAATTTGATATCTCATCCAAAATATGACATCTCCATGAGGTCACACTGTGCACTCATCATCTTACTGAGGAATTGATTCAGCACTGTCTTAGAAGGCAGAGTGCAGACTATTGAGTCTCCAACACTGCTTCCTGTAGCATGTGTTTCCTGTGGTCTTCCATACATTTCCTAGCTAGGTTCAACCCATCTTTGTTTGTGAGATCAGACAGGATCGGAGCCTGATGTGCTGCAGGTATAGAAGGAACTATCTGAATCATAACATTATCACGAAGATGGAAAATAAACTATTAGGTGATTTGCATATTCCCCCTCCCAATGTAGGGTTGTTCCAGATAGTCTCCATGGCTTTGTCCAATCTAGTTATAAAGTATGCCAGTGATGAGGCTTCCAGCACTTTCCTAATAAAATGGGATGATTGAAATGAAATACATTTCAGAGTACCTGCTGTAGCTCTCTGAGAGCTACATTTATGGTCACAACTTTTAATATTTTAAATAATATTCAAATTAACTTATTGTTAATTAACCCCATTCTAGGAAATCTTCCTGCTATTGCTCATATTGTAGGAATGACTTTGTGCAATGTAAAATATGTACAAAGGGCCTAAATTTATACCAAGGGATTTACAGATCTGTTGAATTAACACCAACTCTGGGGAACACCTTAAGAATCTACATTGTAAGAGTTATTTGAAAAAGCCGAGTGTACTCAAGGAAAGAAAATGGAAGTGTCCTGAAAGCAGAGAGGTGTGTGTCTTTTATGGAGAGTTTTCAGGGAATCAGAAGAGACACTGTATGCCCTCCAGCTAGGTCTGAGATTTTCTAAGAGTGTTGTGTCAAAGTTATACATTTAGAACTATATATGGAAATATTTGGAGTACGTAGAAAGACATATTATTAGCCAGGGGAATTATGAAGTCAGACTTCAAACTTTCTAAATGCTTGAATGAAGTTTCTGTTGAAGTCCTAAAGGACCAGTATTGGAACTTTGGCTGCTTATTATTAAATGATGCAGGTAATGGTATGGTTGTACTGGAGTTGTAAATAAGTAGTTAGGTCAGGAATGGTTCAGTCAAAGGAAAAAAAAATTGGACCAATTAGCCAAATTCTGTCTTAAAGTACATGGATGCAACTCTGATTGACTTTAATGGGAGTTGTAAACACAAATCTGAAGGCAGAATTTGGCCTATTACAGACATGGTCACATGTGAATGCAGTTTGGTGTTAAGGAACATGGAGTAAGAACAAAGGAAGCGATATTTACTAAACAGAAAGGTGTCTCTGCTATATTGCTTATCACAGCAGGAGTGAGATTGGAAATTATTACAGAAAAATCTCTAAATCCATTAGCTCAATGCAGGAAAAGATAGAGTTATTCTAGTTTTATTAGGCTCTGGTTATAACTCAGATTAGTGATGATATATGTGGGAAAGAAAAGTAATTGTTATTGAAGGAAGTTCAACAAACAGCAATTAAAATAACACTCAGGTTTCAAAGATTTCTCATGAAATGTGGCCTTCTTCATGTTGGAAAGAGGAGCCTTTGATGTGACCTACTAAAAGTTTATGCTGGTTCCTAGTGATGGTAAAGATGCGCACATGCAAAAGTATATTGTCCTGTTGTTTTGGGAAAATATCACAAAGAAATCAGCCTGGTATTGATACAATAATCATAGATTTGTTTCTGTTTGTGCCTTTTATTATAAGAGTGCCTGACATAAGAGTGAGGTTATGTGGAATAACAAAAAGCTGTGGGGATGACAGAGGCAGTGACTTTCCTTTTGTTTGAATAGTTCTTTTTCTCAGATGATGACTTGAGGTGCAACAGTTTAGTCCTACACTCATTTCTTAAAATACAAGGGAAAATTTAGGCTTATACAGATTTTTGGAACAAGGAAAGTCAATCCTGTATTTTATATGTGAATACGCTGTTTGCCTGTCTGTTTCTTCCTTACAATGTTTCTTATTCATAGGGTATTTAATACTTTATCCCTCTGACTCAAAGGGTTTTTATGTTGATTGAAAGTGACTAGCACATCAAAGTATTCTCTTGTACCTAACAGCATGTGTTTCCTAAAATCTTACTTGGTATGGATATGAATGGCATAATTTGTTATTGACTAGTCACCTACACACGTGGTTGGTTTCTTTTAAAGTATTTTAATTACAGGAGAGTGAGAACATTTCTTAAAACAAACTTTAATTATGCATTACTTTTTTCATATAATTTGTAATAGGCAGATAGGTTAAGGATAGATGGGATAGCATCCGCTCAGGGATTTTATTAGATACTGTATAGACTGGTATTGTTGAGAAATAGAGAATTATTGAATGGGAATTTTAAGGTTATGAATGAAAAAGGTTGGCCTGTGGCTTATTGTTTGACACTTCAGGGAAAGACAGCAGCACCCTCCACCTGTCAATATACAGACAAACTTTATTCTGAACAAAGTATATGCTCACCCTTTATTTTAGTTAGGTGGTCAGAATAATGTATGTGAAGGGATGAGATGTGAAACAACGTATTTACCTAGGGAAAACAGAGTTTCATTCAGCATTTTGTGAAATCAGCTCCTCCTGCACTGATACCTTTTATTTCAAAGATTATTTCAGAACAATATTTTATGGCCTTAATGACTCTTAGATGCAGAGGTGACACAGACATATGAACTCTAATAGCATGAATGGCACTGCTATAATCAGGGCTTTGGAGCTGTGCTCCGGCTCTGCTCCAGCTCCAGGCAAAAACCTGCTGCTCCAGAGCTGCTCCATGGGCTCCACTGCAAAGCCCTGGCTATAATAGAGATGCCTTCACTCACTGATGTCATTGGCCACATTTTTTACTCTCTCTTTGAGGTATCTGTGGCTTGTTTGATGACTTTTTGGTGCCTCAGTAATGTCCAGCCCCATCATTATTAAAACAATATTCATCAAAAGCAGCAGTCATTTCAAGAACCAATGGCTTTCATCTTTTTTGGTTTTCCTTTGTGTTGAACTCGTCTCTCTCCTATATTTGGAGATGCTGCTCCATTACTGCCTTAAATCCATCAAAGACCAAGGATGTTTTCTGTTGAGAAAAATCAATAGAGTCTTTTAGCTGATTATGTGGCTATCATAATTTTACAGGGATCATGATTTGAGTGGTATATCTAACAATTGAGACCTTCAGGAAGTGGAAATAATGGTCATAGTGACAGTTTAATATCATCATACGTAATGGATGTTGCCCATTAGAAGAACACATACTATACTGCATTAAACATACTAATTGATTTGTTTGGGTATGTAAGTATGAGCGAACGAGGGGAAACAATCTGTTCTGCCTTTTCATGTCTGATTTTTTGTAAACAAATCTTGCACATTATAACAAACAAAAATGGGTTGAGCTAATTACAGTACTGGAGAATAAGAAAAATATGAAGAAGAAAGCATTGAGAATCTTCCTAAGAATTATTTCTGTATTAAAAGAGACACCTCTTGACTTATTCTAAGAGGGTTATGAAGGGGAGTGCACCCCACACAGGCCTGATGGGGTCAATGTGAGCCTGAGAGGCCAATTAACATACCTGACAGCACCTGCAAGAGAGAAAAAGCCAGACTTAATTGATAATGAAGCCTAGCTGAGGAGGGCCTGGGTGATGACTATAAAGCCATGAAGTTTGTAGTAGAAAGAGGCTGCAGGGAGAGTGTCTGTAGTCATTCGCTGGGGGGTAGAAGAAGTAAGAAGCTGTCCAGAGAGGCAGCAAGGAGTCTGACAGAGTAGACCTTGGCTGCCAGCTACAGGGTCCCTGAGTACAGGGATCACCTAGGCTCCCCTACCAGCCACCAAGGAAGGTGGGGTGAAACACCCTGAAGTAAGGGGTATAAGGACCATTAAGCCCAGAGACCGATGGAAGACACCTGTAAGGTCATTTGACTGTAGTTTGGTTGGACTCTGTTGCCTCAGAAGGGGTGGACTAAAGCATGACTTGTCTGGAGGGCCAAATTGCGAGAAGAGAGATCACTGCAATGAGTGAGCAACCTCGTTAGGGGGCTCCATATGGGGACAGCCGTTATGCTACCCCGGGCCATAGGGAGGTGCGCCTGTGGTGAGTGAACCCCTTTATGGGGGCACTTTTGCATTTTACTAGAACTCAAGAGCATTCTTGACCAACTCAGCCTTTCGTAACTTGAATGAAAACAACTCCACATACAGAAGGGATGAAAAAGCATCAGATGAAAAATGAGAGAAACTCAAAATACAAGTACGTTTTCTAAAAGTACTAGGTGAGGTCATCTCCTTCCTGTACCCTGACTACTGCTTATTTGGCATCCCTATATTTAGGAGTATTTCAGGCATGAGTAACAAAGCTCCCATAAACCTGCAGAACTATTGCTAGCATTTCCCTAAGGTTCTGATCCTACAGTTGTGGGAGAAAGTTTCCATCTGTGTAGATGTCACTTCAGGACTTGGACTTGAGAGAGCTGGCCACTGCTTTTTAGTGGCCTGGGTACTTTTCTTATAAGCCTATCTATATATGATGTAGCATACTCCTTTTTAATCTACATAATGTTGTACTCCCCACACAGCTATGGCTGCCTGGGCACCAAAAATCTTCCTTGAATTAATGGTGAGATGAGCTTCTTCTAGCTCATGTTTCCTCTACAGTTCACATCATTACTAGACCATCCCCAACTAGCACAAAGGAAGAAGAACATTTGGATCATTGTCAGGGTATCTCAGTGATGAAATTGGTTTGCATCAGTGAACAGAAAAAAAGTAATAATTTAGTCACATTAATCACCAAATGCCTTGAGAAAAACATCATATTCCCATGTGTCCTATTGCAGTAGTACAGCAGAATTCTCTCTCATGGTAGTGTTCCTGCAAGATGGAAGAGCATAAGGCTTTACAAAAAGCTTTTACTGTATTTGCAAGCAATTAAATTGAAAAGTTCACATCTGTTTAAAGGCATAATGGGAAATGGATGAAAACCAAATCCAAAGGAGTGAATTTATGATTCCCAGAACAATTAGGGAAATCAAGAAAATGAAAAACTGAAGTACCACTACATTTTTAGATATTCAACTGTAAAAGAGAAGTGTTTTATTGAATGTTTAAAAAGACAAACTTCAGAAGTAACCCCAAAATGAAGTATAACTGCAGAATCAATATATAACTTGCCAGTTCTAAGAAACATTCTTGTAATCTTCCATACTCACTAAAAAGGGAACAGTGAATCAACAATGTATATTAAGTACAAATATTGAGAAAAAAATAGTTAGCAGCGGGGAAGGCATATGACCCCTATGGTAATGACTGCTGAACTCCTGGGCCCAACCGCCTCCTGAATAATAAATGTATAGTTCACCGCTGATTTATTAATTATTAAGAAAAAAATCCAGAATTCTAAAAGTCTCACCACTGAATTACATTTATCATACAATCTAGTGAGTCCTTGCCCTTTAGGGGTGTCTAAAAGTTTTGAATCTTCTGATGGGAAGACCTTCAATTTTTATTAGATTTTTATTTACTGTAGAAATGTAATGGACCATTAGAATGAAAAGACCTTAGGGCCAAATTCTATCCTCAGTCTTCGTGGAGTAAATTTGCAATAGCTCCATTACTATCACTCTGGATTGACACCAGTGTACATGAGAATTTGGCTCAGCGTTCCTAAACCTTTTTCTTTCAAACAGAGACTGGATCCAAATAACTTTCCGAAGTAGTATTGGGTCTTTACTGTTAACATTTTCAGATGTCTATTTCATCTAGTAATTGGGACTGCTATGTTCCAGATCCACAAGAAAAATCTACAAAAACTTACTGTTAAAATGCTGACACTTATAAAAAGTCCATTATTTGCTGGCTTCCAATTAGACTCAGAAGAATTCTCTTTCCAGTCAGTAAGCATATTTTATTGTATGTGATCATAGCGTAATCTTACTGAGAGAATGCACTCTAAAGAGCCAAATTCTCCTCTCTTTTACACCAACGTATTTAAGTGGAGAATTTGGCTCTATATACTGTCATTACAGTGACACTTGATATAGATTAGTTAAAGGTCTGTCAGGGCTACCATCAGAAATCCATATTTCCAGGTGAGTTTAGTATAATTTGGCCATAATTACTGCCTCCAGGCTGAAACTCGGACTAATGCGTCTCAGACAATTACTTATTTTCTGAATACTCCTTCACGCTTGTTACACTCTATCATGTAAATATGTGTAGTGAAACCTGCACTAAATAAGGACTATCAGAGCCAGTCCTTTATCTGAAGAAACCACTTTAAATGACCATAAGGATCATAATTTTGTTTGACCTTTTGCTATAAACCACTTGTGTTAGACTGCTGGCTTTTGCAAGTCCCTTGGATGGTTTCTAAAGTTTTTTTTTCTAAAGTTGACTAATTTCTCTCTGCTGTAACTTTACTCTTGCTTCCCTCCACCTTCCCCCTCTTGCCTTTTCTCCTTCCCTCCCCTATCCATATTGCCATTCCTTCTCCTGTTTCCAAGCTCCTAGTACCTCATGCCTTCCCCCTGCTCACACCGTCTCCCACTACATATAAATGGACAACTAACCAAATGAAGCACATGTTTGCCACCCATCATCCTGATTGCTCTGTTGATATGCTACATCTTTCCCCCTCCCTGCCTTGTCTGTCTTTTTTCTATTTAGACTGAAGCTCTTCAGAGCAGGGGCTGTCTTTTATTATATATTTGTATAATGCCTGAAACAGTGAGACCCCTATCCTGATTTGGGGCCTTCTGGACCTACTAGAATACAAATTCATTTTTATTATCAATCTCTTATGTATGGAAGTCCATCATTACAGGTCAGCAAGCAGATTAAAGATTTACAGACGAGCAGATTAGAAATTGTCTAAATATATTTTTGTTGATAAAGTGAAACAAGTATCAAGGACTTATTGTACCCTATGGGGTGGTGGTGGGGTAAATAACATGTTTTGAAAGGCATGTATGTATGTATGTACCAGGTCTGTCTATGGTAAGAATTCAGTATGCATAGTAAGAGCACGGAATAGTATGCACATAAACCAGGCATTGTAATCTTTTAAAATGGATTTTTTACTCAAATAGCTGCTATGGCTATTGTTGAGCCATATCTTCTTCATCCATAGGGTTGAGTGGCTGCACTGAAAGCTGAATGTGGCCCATAATCTGAGAGCACTGAGATAAATAAGGTATATCTCAAACTCAGGCTGTATCAGTGTAGCGTGTACATGAGCCAAAATATAACGTATTTGTAATTTAGAAAAATAGACATGTGCCTGGATTCACTCTTAACACTTCTTAATAGCAGTATAAACTTGTCTAGTGCACTCATTTCAATTTAAATCTTCTCTACCAATCAGATGGATGCCACCCAGTTAGAAGCAAGGCAATGCATCGTAATGTGGATGAATGTCTGTTAAAGATAAGAGTGATATAGGGCTAAATGTTTCCCAAAGGTACAGTGAGATAAGGAATGTAAGATGGTCAAGAGTAGGTATGTACCATCTCAATGCTGTTGTGGTGATTAATAATCTGTCTGAAATCTTTTTTACGGGCAAAATTCACTAAAGGAATGATAATTTTTAATGACCTTTTGCAACGCTATAAGGGAAGCAGTGAAGTTAGCAAGACCTGCTTAAAAGTTGAACGAACAACCTTGTGCCTTAGTCAGTGTAATCTTCAGAATTAATGGTTCCCAGGAGGACAAATGTTAATTGGGCAACCTGTGTAGGGATGTGTAAACCCCATATGTTATCTCAGAAGAGCATAAACAACTGGTTTTGTCTAAAGATTAGACAGACACATCTCTAAGTGGAGAAGAAATCTGAGACGTTTGGGCAGCAGCACTAAGATTTTCAGGTGAGTTTTATTAAAAACAAGGCAAAGTCATAATCATAGAACTCAGGGGCTATTTATCAAAACAAGCTGTCCTTTTTTGGTTAAATAGCTAATGAAGGTTGCAAAATGGGACAGCTCATTTCTTAATTGGAGAAAATATATTAGAATAAAAAATGCCTTCGAATCCCAGAATTAAAGCGTATTTGTTTCCCATGCATTAAAGAACAAGTTAAAATCTATCTGACTACCAAACTTCTCATTTTAATGCCATTAGAGATATGTAATTGTCATGGAAAAAAGGAAAGGGAGGCCAGAACTGGTTCTATTTCATAATAATTAATTTGACTACACTCCTGTGCCCTTCAACATCTTCTCCCCCTTATTACTTAAAAATGGCTCCTAAAGAGAAAGTTTGCAGATTATTATGTGCACTAATATCTTTAATTATACTTAGAAAATAACTAAAATGGATAGTAAACATCCAAGGACACCAGAGAGTGGGGAAGGGAGATTCTTGATACCATATTTAATATTTACCAATTTAGAGAATCTGATCCCAGCAAAGTAACATGCTATTTCATATCACTAGTACTATCTCATCTTCCTTCAAATGTGCTGCTTGGTTTAGGCTACTCTCTTTGTGGGTTTCTATGCATCCATATGCGGCAGTGAAAAGCCTTCTAGGGCAAACAACTCTTTCAAGGCACTTTCAGGAATCATATGCAGACTTAACCTGTATATAGGTCACATGAGTCAGCTCCGATAGCATTTATCAAATATTTTAATTTTTTCTTTTCTCCCATCCATTTTCTTTTTTCTTTCTCCCATTTCCCTCCTTTTCTTCCATCTTTCGCTCTGCTTCCCCTCTCTGCCCTTTCCCCTTCTTCCATTACTGACAAAATATGCAATATTCAGAGAAGAGAGCACAAAGACCAGAGAGGATCCAAACAAGAGGTTAATGCATTAATATAACATATGCATACCAACAATTTAGACTAAATCTCATAATCTGAACCCCGCATTGAAAATCTTATGGAAAAATGGAAAAAGTAGTTGCTTAGAACTATTAGAACTGGGTGAATATTGCACACACACAAAAAGCTGTGATTAATCACTCCAATTTATAAATTAATTTTTCATTAGCCTTGCTTATACAGCTTGTATTCACTTTCCTTGAACATTCATTCCCAGAAAGTGAATTGCAAATCTATGTACATTCCTATTCACAGGAAACAGATTTTCCATTCACACTTGCAAATTCATTCATTCCAGGAGAATTTGTACCCTCAGCCATTCAGGGCACAGTGGCAGTCATCATATGTACCTTATCTGACCAATCACAGCAGAACACTACAGCTAAAATAGTGAAGTGGATATCAAAAACTGAATATGCACACACAACTTTTTCTCAGAATTTTTCTCCTGACAAAGCACTGTCTAAATCCCTTTGTTACTCATTCTGTGTCTCATGAAAACTACCTTTCCTTCTGTATTATTTGACATATGTAGAAATTATGGTCCAGATTCTGACTGCCATTATACTGCTGTAAATCTGACTAATTTCTTGGGCCTGATTCTCAGTTACACAAAGGCCCTTTTATGCTGTTCTTGCAGTGCAAAGGGGCCTTAATTTACTCCCATTTTAAGGCCCCTTTTAAATTTCCAAGTGGGCTTAGTATAAATGAGAATGAGGGTAACTGACTTTAATAGAGTTACTGCAGCTTTACCCTGGTGGAGCGCAGAATCCAGCCCTATGTCTGTTTCTCCATCATGGATCAAATATCTAACTAGAAGCCCAAAAGTTTGAGAATCATCCAAAATCTGCAGTGGGTGAGGTCGCTATTTTCTGAAGTATTATTAACCAGAAACTGCACTGGAGATTGAAGAGATGAACTGGAAAAGAAAAAACAAGGGACTCTCTCTAATTTCCACAACTTAGACTAATATTCTCTAACACACAAAAGCTATTGCAATATCACTGTATCACTTAAGTGTACTGTTTAAAAAATGAAATCTTTACGGTGGAAGGACAGATGGACAGAGAGATGCAGTGAGTGCCTCATTGGCTATATGCCATTTTTTAAAAGGTTGGTGGCTCATGTGATGTGCAGAGGCCTGTTGCTAAGTTGCAGTGGATTTTGTTGCCTTCCTACCATTAGGAGAGGGATCTCCTCATGAGGTGAGACACTGAGGCAGTGTCCTTTGAGCAAATTTGCCCTCTTCTTTCTGTTGGCTGAGCAGATACAGCGAGGAAGATGCTGTTACTAACTGTTGTTTCCTATCCAGGGATCTTGAAAACAACTGTAAAAGTAATTGAAAGGCTATTTATTTTGCCAGATTAGAGTCTAACATATTAACTTGAGAACCAGCTCACTAAGCAGTGACTCCTCTTCTGGACAAACAGGGTAGCTGAGAGTTTTCTCATACATCAGCAGAATTTCTGCCACCTTTTCCCCCTGGAGCCTCCTGTGACCTCATTATAAGGCACATTCATTTTAATGCCTAAGTGAAAATGACCCAAGAAAGGTTCCAAAGTGCAAACTCTAGTGATCTCTTCCCTTAACCCTTCCTCCCCTCACCCAAATCTGAGAGCAAGACTCACGATGTATGCGTTCTTTGTATTACTACAGCCCCCAGTGGGACCAGGTGGGATCAGGGTCATATCATGCTACATTCCGTAAAAACACCAGGAAGACACTTCCTGCACCCAAAAGCTTAGTGTCTAGACTAAGCTAAAATGCAATAGATCAGAGCACAAATAGAAGTAGGAATGGTGGAGGGGAGGACAGGGGGTCACACAGCTGCATGCCTCATTAGTGTTTTTCAAGACTTTGCTTGCAGAGTCCACAACCCAAAGAAATTCAGTTGTATGGCATCATTGGAAAAATAACACTGGATTTGTTTAATGACAGATAACATTTTCTAACGAGAATCAAATTGCCATAATGCCAAAATAAATGTGCAGTGGACAGGGGCAGAAACTCCTGGCATAGACATAATTCAAGTTATTTATTAGTTCACTGGATATACTATATGAAGAATTTGCTGGGGGAAAGCTAAGTCAGTGAGAGGAATTTAGCATTTTCTTCTGAAAGTGATTCTATTTTGTTATAGGTAGGAGTGGTAGCACTGCCTATTATAGAGGCTTTTCCAACACGTCCCATTATAAGACCCTGTTTCCAGTTGCTCATAACTTTACAAAACTATTTGTGCTGAATTTTTCCATGCCAGTTGTCAATTTGAGGCTGAATTTTCTTTGACACTTTCAGCCAAATGGTCCACCTGTTTGTGAGAAAGAAGCCAGGGAAATATACATTGTTTAGCCCATGTTAAAAAATTGAGACTTTTTCTGAAATGCTCTAGCACCTCCATGCTTTGGAGCAGGGACTTGAAATGTGACAGGGGGGTTGCCTGTATGTCAAGGACGTACCTATTGCCATCCCCAGGAAAATCCTTCCAAATCTGGTCAAGTTATAATCCTTTGAAAAATTGCAGTTTGCACATGCTCAATAATAATGTCAATATTAACAGCTAAAATCTACAAAGATTCTATCCTCACTGAGCATGCTCCATCGTCTCATAGCCTAGTGCTGACCAGACTGCGCATGGGCCATCCCCACAGGGTGACTGAACATGTTACAGTCCAGGGTTATGGGAGCTCAGAGGCACTTTAGCTGTAATGACTCCTCCCAGCTGTTCCAGGCTGGGGTGGGGACTGCGAGCCACTTGGCTGGAGGGATGACACTGAGGTTGTATGAAGTACTAGGAGGTGGGGGGCAGAAGGAAGACTAGAACTGGCTGGACAAGGGGACTGGGACTAGGAATGGTTGGAGGGAAATGGGCTCAGTGGTAGAGGAGAGAGATCTGACAAGGAGCAGGGTGTGGGGGAAGAACCTGGTTTAGGCAAAATGACTAGGCTAATTAGTCAGCGGGGAGATGGAAGGAAGAAATTGAGGTTGGATAAACCCAGGGAGGGAGACTGGGACTGGAAGCCAATGTGGGGAAGACAGAGATGGATTAGATGAGGATCTGGGAGGCTGGAACTGGAACTGCCTGGGCAAGGAGACTGGGACTGGGTGTGGGGAGGGTGAGAAACTGGGAGCCGGGGGGAGATTGGAAGTGAACCTGGAGGGGAAGACAAGGACTGGCTGGACAAGGAGACTGGCACTGGGATGAGAAGACTGAGGAGTAGAGAATGGGACTGACAAGGAGCAAAGGGTGGTGAAAGAGAGAGTACTGGGTCAGAGACCAGATAGAGGGGATGAGGCAGAAGGGGTCAAGGTTGGAGGAAATGGACAAAAAAGTCTATATTCACTAAAACTCACTCCCCTCCAGACTCTGGAATGGAAGGAAAGATTCCTGAGTCTCACCCTGTGATTATGTAATTAAAGACTGTACCATAATGCATATTCACAATGGGGACAAATTAAGGAAGCACAGGCAACCTTAGTTCTGGCATTTTCTAACTTTTGAGAGCTTGACTTGGCAACCCTTAATGTTCTTTTCTTTTATATATTTTGTGTGTATGTGTGTAATTCTTTATAGATTCTTATACTGCATTCATCACCATAGTATCTGAGCTCCTTCCATGAATGGATAAAGCAACCTGACTAACATTTGTCACATATTTGTTCTCTCACACTTCTCCCCTGGTGGGAGGATATGTAGGGGAGCGTCTTGTTTTGGAACTTCTGAAAATAAGGTGTATAGACATGTTGCTATATGTTTTAGTTAGAAAAGGTAGGTCAAAGAAACACACCTGGCACTCGGACGGTGGTGCGGTTTGTGATGGTCCTTAGTGCCTGGGGGAGTTCATTCCACAGTCTTGGACCAATCCTGGAGAAAGACCTGTCTCCTGAACAGAAGAGATTTACTCTTATTGTAGAGTTCAGAGAAGCACAACTGTCAACCATAGTCTTTATCCCAGAGCTTCAGTTGACCTTTTAGATATCCTGGGCCCATGCTATTCAGTGCCTTGAATATAAGGGCTGAGACCTTGAACTAGATTCAAACTGACAAGGTCTGTGGTCTCTTCTCTTGCAAGAGTGACCTTGTACTTGTACTAGCTTGTACATTTTAAACTCCCATAGGAGCGTTTGTGGTCGAGCTACCTGTTCCTGTGGTTGCTCATAAAAACTCTTGCAATAACAGCGGAGACTTCTTGTTAGATTTTTGTGAGCAAAGGTAACCATTACTATATAACCAAACTGCAGATACTTCAGATGTTCTTTGACACAGGGGCTATTTTTTATGTTGGGGGTAAGGGGCCTGACAATGAGATTGGAAGCCACTGTGAATTGGGAAGGGAAGCTGACCAGGTACAGGGGATGTAATTTCCACCACAACTGGAGCCACTCACAGCCCTATTTTATTTTAATTAATGTGTTGTTAGTATTTGTACTGTGGGAGCACCCAAAGGTGCCACTCAAGAGGCCTATTATGCAAGATGCTATACAAACATGTGGGCTGACATGGTCCATTTCCAATATGATTTAAATGAAAAACCAGTGAGTGTGACAAACCATCAGAGGGAGGAGGGTGTAATAGTATACAAACATGCATTTCCATAGGCTAACAATGTGCATAGCTTGATAGCTCTGAACCATTTAGAAATATTTAAATAGAAATATCAGCTATCCCCCTCAGGCGTGAGAGAGAGAAAACACACATGATACAGTACCTTGGCCTCAAGTAAAGGGAGTGACAGAAAATCAGTGGACCACAAAATAGAAATAACTGGTTTTTCTGGTATCCTTTACATCAAGAATTGGGGCAGATATTTTGTCAATGACCTGGTTTAACTTGTGTCATCGCATGGCAGTGACATTTAGATTTAGCCTGCTCTGTGGATTGTTTTATTCCTTGATACTGTTTTTGGAGTATGCCTTCTAAAACACATTTGCATTAAAATAACAGCCTGAAACTGCAGACAAGCACACGTTTCCATATTGCAATTCCAAATATTTCTCTTCACTATGTAACTCAGGTCACCAGTTCTGGTGCATTGTAATACTGCCCTGTGGATTGAAGCTTCTGCCTTTGGAAAGAGTTTTCTGTTTCAAAATGCACAAACTGAGATGCTACGGTATATAAGAGTGGATTGTGCAAGTTTGAGTGGGAGGACTAATGTTAAGCATGTGCTGTAGTGCTTTGCTGGATTATGGCCATAGTGCTCAATGCCTTTCAGGGTCAAGCCCCTGTGCAGTGTCTGACTGAGGAACTGTGAGATTTGAGCAGACATCTCATCAGAGATTTAATCGCTACCCTGAGTTGCTTATCACTGTGTACCTTTAAAGAGCCCCAAAGCCCTTCTCCAAATGTTATCAGATAACATTTCATGGGACTGCCTGTGATTCTTGTCAGCGTGAATGTTGTATGTTCAGCATCTACAATATTACGCTATAGCTGTGCTATTTTAGGTTTCTCGCCAAGCAAAATTGAAACACATACCAGACCACTTTGCTTGTTTGTTTGAAGTCTTTACTTCATTCAGGAAAAAAAAAACAACCAACAACCCTGCAACAAAGCAACTAGCCCTTAACAGTAATCACCCAAACCATGCAGTCATCCTGCCCAGACCTGGGAATGAGGAACAGCCCAGACAGCCAGTGCTGGAAACTGAGCATAAGTGGGGCTTAGCCTCAGAACGCTCAGCCCTGCCTTGCATTGTAAGTGGTTGGTGAATACCGAATCACAGCTGTGGCAACTGGTCACTATGGGTCCAATCCTGCAAACGTGAGTAACTTGGCCACTCACATGACTTGAGTTGGTTATAGGATTGAGCCCTTTGGGTTGAATTCAGTCTAGTGCAGAGGTCCAGCCCCACTCAAACTGCATTTAAACCCTGTTTTGAGGTTTTAATTGGGATGTAAGTGGTGCACAGATGTTGTGTTGACTGTTTTCATGGGAAAGGATAAAAATTCCTCCCTTTAGGCTTCTCCTTACTCAGAAAAATCATAACGGAAGACAATGGGTTTTGCTTGTGGGGAAGGGGGATTTTTTTTCACTCACCTGTAGTTCAAAAAAGCTCAGACTTCCAAGGATATTCACCATAATGTATAGGTGAAAATTTTAGCCCAAAAGGTGAATTTTTCAGTAAATTATGTGTGAGTGAAAACAGTTGATTATAAGGGAAACTGTTTTACAACTTGAATTAAAATCAGGCCAGAGCATCAGTTAGTGTTAGTCAGTGTAGCTCTGTTGAAGTTAAAGGAGCTACAGGGATTTATACCAGTTGAGGATTTTGCCTGTATATGTGGATCACTGCATTTTGTGGTATTATGTGCTAGGTGTAATTGCGGGAACAAATAATAAAGGTAGAAAATCTCTCAGATATAGGACCAAATTCTGCTCTTGATTATACAATGTAAATTGAAATCAGTAGAGTTCCTCCTGATTTACAGCTGAGTAAATGAGAACAGAATGTGACCAAAGTCATTTGCTTCTCACAATGCACAAAATGTGTGTTACACAATCATTGTAGTTAGAAATATATCACCACATACAATAAAACAATAGCTATATTTTACCCTTTGATAATGTGGTTTCACAGGGGTTGGGTGAAGGGTGATTTAGTCTGATTCTCTCCCTGCTGTTTTTCTGTTTCAGATGGCAAATAATCCTTATACCAGGTAACATTCCATGCATGGTCTGCATGTCAGCTGGAGTCAGTCCCTTACAGTGACTCTGGAAAGAAGAAAAAAGAATCAGTATTACAGCTATGGCAGCACCAAAGAAAATTCTGCTCTCCTCCCCTCCTGATGGAGGCTGGGGATGGATGATTGTTGTTGGCTGCTTCCTCGTTACTATCTGCACTAGGGCTGTAACAAGGTAAAATAGCTTCTTGTCGGGCTGACTTCTTTTCTTTTCTTTTCTTTTCTTTTCTTTTCTTTTCTTTTCTTTTCTTATAAAGAGAAAAATAAGAAAGATCCTTTGTAATGGCTAATAGTTGAAGTTAAAGGAATCCATTCTGTCTGGACTTTTTACTATTCTTCTAACCTGTTTTGTTTTCAAAGGCCTCCTGAAATCTGTATGGGGGCGGGGACAGCTAAGAGATTAAGATTCCTCCAATATTAGTCCCCGATGACAGCTATTATGCCCTGTCCAAGAACTCCTATCACCACCCTTACTATTCTGCACTATCAGAGTTACTTCATGCTGTAGTTGTTCAGTGGGGACTAGAGGAGGCAGTCAGGGTCTTTCCAGGCCCTGTGTCCCTCTCTGAGCTTCCTGTGATTTGTTTTGGCCAGTTCCTGTGGATTTGTTTGACTCTTGGGTATATCCGATCGACCTGTAGTATAATCTCTTTGCTCTCTACAAGCATTTCAGGTGCCATCCTGCATGAGAGCTATGACCTAAAGAGGCCCTTCGCTATGTATACCTCAAGTATCCTAACTATGCAGGGAATATTTGTTGCTGTATTCCTCAAAAATAGGAGGAGAGAAAGTAGGTTAACATACTCTGAAAAGCGCATCTGTACATTTGGGGACAAGAAGGTTCCTTCTGCTGGTGTTGCTGTTTTATTTTTACTATACATGGGATGATGGTCTATGTTGATATGAACGTGTAAACTGTATGAAGGATATCACAGACAGCAGGCAGCACAGTATCTGAGGGGCATTGGAGACAAGGGTCTCATTTGAACTGGCAACATGATACAATTACAACTCTTCTTACCTACATAATGTATTTTTTTTTAAATAAAGCTGCCAGACTTGATGAAGGAATTGTGTGGTAAGTCTCATAAACACTTGTCTATAACCATGTAAATGTTGATCTAGTGCTACTATATTGCTACAGCTACATGAACTACATACTAACACTACAAGTTTTTCTAAAGGCAGTTTTGTCCCCATAATGCTTGCTTTTTTTGCATGTGGAATACATTGCTTTGCATCTAGAACTGATCTAATTGATGTTACATTTTCTAGGACAGATGCATATGAAATCTGGCTTTGAACTGAGAGACAGTTGATTGATTGGGGATAGAGCAGGAAGACCACCCAACAACCCCTTGCTTATTTAGCAAACTTGAAATATTCCTGTTTCTCAATCAGATATTGGGTGTGTGGATATTTTATTTTAAAGCATCATAAAACACCACTAAATAGTGGTATGGTTCCACATGAGCAGTGAAGAAGACCGTGGAATTCCATGGTGAATTTGAGATCAGACATAGATACAGCCAGAAGACCTGATGAAAGGGGCTACTTTACCAGACTATATTTGAGAATTACACTGTACCTCTCATCCTTACTGATGCTTTCATTCAAACAAAACTCTTATTGTTTTTCCTTAGTAACATGCTCCTAGTAGTCCATAGACGCATTTTATCCTAAAGGTCAATTTTGTTCATTCATGTGATATGGAAAGATGGCAGACACACCCTGCACTTTGATGTTGTGGATTCAGGAAAGAAGAAGGTCTGTCTGTATATATTTTATTGCAACTCGGGCTAATGAAATCAGTGGCTCTGTCCACACTGAACTCATTGTGGGGTCAGAGCCTTAGGCCCAATCCTACAGATAGTCATGCACACATTTAACTTTATGCACATGAGTCTCATTGATACTTCATAAGCTTGTCAGAGCAGGGGCTGTGTTATTTGATCTGCAGTGGGAGGTACCTAAATAAATAATACTAAATAAGTCTAACATTAATTGGCATCAGTATAGACATGGTGTGTGTGTGTGCAGGGGGAAAGATTTGCTTACGATTTGTATTTCAACATTCTCCCTTTTGGCCAGATTTTAAACAGATGGCCTCCTGTCTTTGTGTTCACAATGCATCCGTGAGTATTTGCAGCCACAAAAAGGGAGGGCTGGTCTCAGAATCAGTCTCTGTATGTAAAGAGCCATTCAGAGACTGTTAAATCAGCCAACATTTTGGATCCTTTGTTCAGTTACAGTGTATGCTGCTGTCTGCAGGCATATGGGCACAGGATTCCTTGATTTCTGCGAGTTTGTTCCAACCTTTACATAACCGAATGGCATTTTGTGTGTATGTCTGTATATCTATATGTCTCTGTAAACATGAATTTGAATCCTTCTTGTGCCATCAGAAGTCACTTAGGGCACAGGGAAGGCTCTGCCATCCCTGTCTATCATGTTGTTTGTTGTTGTGTTTCTATAACTTCACTTTTTTACACGGATAGGTTGTTGGCTTATTGCTCAACCCCTTCTTCCCACCACCCCCAACAGCCTGGAGGACCAGTAGACTACTTTTCATCTGGTCCCTCCCTACCTGTCCTGCTTGGGTGGCCTTACCAGGAGTTAGAGCTCCCTCTGGCATAGCTCTCAAGGTCATATGCAAACATTCTGACCACATTCAGGTGCGGTCCCCAGGGAAGGAGAAGAGTATCCTTGATGTGGTGGGAAGCGGTGAGAAGGCCTCTGCATTCCAATGACCCCGAGTGCTATGCCGGCAGCAGTTTTAACTTCTGGTGGGGCCACCCAGACTGGACAGGTCAAAGGATAGGGGCCAGACAAAAAAGCAGTCCCTAGCTCCTCCAGGTTGTGGGGGAGAATGACAGGCCAACATCCTATCCTTGAGAAATGTCTTGGTGCCAACTGACTGAGAGCATAAGGGGTGCATAGAATTTTACAGGGATTGCCAGGTCAAATATATGGCTAATAATTCAGTAAAGGTTGGCATATGAAGTCCTTACTGAGAGCCAGTAGCCCACTGATCCATCATAATGACTGCAAAATGTATGCACAGATAATAATTAAGGAGTTGTATGTCTATACTGAAAATGAGATTCTTAAGGCAGATAACCAGGAGGCAACATGTCTTGGATGGCTTCCTTTCAGGAAGGTGGTAACAGATGCTTATCTCCCTGCCTGGTCGTTATATATTGTGTGTGTCTCAATGGAGGCCTATTTGCATACTGAGCCAGATGCTGATTAAGAAATTGCAGAGTCTACAATAAAGTAGTATACAGGCAGAAACAACCCGCAGGTGGTATCCTGTTTATAAATAAGGACAAAGAATTGTTCTGATCTATCTGGGAATGCAAACAGACACCCTGGAGCTTTCACTGAGGAGGCAAGCTGCCAGCATGACTTGTCTGATGAATGGAAGATCACAGCCAAGCCTGGTTGTAAAATAATATACTGGAAGGATTTTGGATAAGTATTGCTTTAAGATATGAAAATAAGTCTAAGTTCTAGAATGCATGCTATGGTTTTAATTTATATGTAACCATTTGTTTCCAATACTTCTACTTATTATCAGTTGAACCTCTATATTTTATTAAATAAACTTTTATTGCTTTCTCTATAAACATACCTAAGTGCCGTGTGTTAAGCAGAGCATTGATCTGAGATGTAATTGGTAAGCTGGGGTGTACTGCTTCCTTGGAAGCAGCAATTCGGTGAATACTGCAAGTGTCTGGTGGACCAGGGGCTGAACATTCCAGGGAGATGCTTGGGGATTGGAATGTGCCTATCGCTAATTTGTAGAGAGAGCAGGGCCTGCATAGGGGAGTTCTTGTGTTGCCCGTGGCTGGTGCAGCCAGGGAGCTGACATATGGCAGACACAGACAAGGCTTCCTCATGCTAAGGGCTGGTGGTAGCAAGGTGCCTTATGGCCCTGGGTATCCCTGTGAAGTATCACAGGATGAATGATAGGCCAACAACCTATCCTAGTGAAAAAGTGAAGTTATAGAAACACAACTAGATAGCCACTCTGGCAAACAGCATGATACACAGGAATGGCAGGGCCTTCTTCGTGCCCTAAGTGGCTTCTTATGGCCCAGAAGTCATCTGACTAATATATATCAGTCCGTAAAGAGAGAAACAACAAGGTAGGAATAGGAAAATAGTTTATGGGAGGTTAAAATAAAAGATGGTAAGATAATTGTCTGCTCTTTTAAAGATTGGCTCTCCTTGTGGAAATAAATATCTTCCTTGTCCTTGCCAGATTAAATTGATCTGTCTAATCCCAGTACTAGGGTCATACGTGGTGACCATTCTGTGACTCATTTGTCATTGTCTCATTTGTTCTTCTCTGACTCAATTAGACAGATATAAGATAGGCACATGAACTATTGTAGGAACTATCCATCCTATGTGCCACATTTTCATTTGTCATTATTTCCTGTGCATCCAGATAGTCTCCATTTTGCAGATGTTTAGTGACCCAATTCATTTCCCTTGGAAGTCAACAGAAATCTTTGCATTGACTTTCACAGAATTTGGAACAGATCCAAACCAGGTACCCTTTATCCCTGAATTTAACAGATCAGTATTCATGTTTTCTTTCCTAGATGCATCTCAATTTTCTTTGTGGAGTTCCAGACATACTTTGCTCAGGATTATGCCCGAACAGCTTGGATCCATTCCATTGCAGACTGTGCCACAATGCTGTGTGGTGGGTATTGCACTCTCTGAATAATAAACTGGTTTGTTCTTTAGTCCTGTGGGACACCTGATATTAGTGTATTCACAAGTCATCAGAGCCAGTGTGGAAAATTTCTGGTTTCAGGCTGGCTAATGACTTTTCTCCAGCACTTCCTGGCTTTGTAGCCAAATGGGTATAGTATGTCCAAGCTGGGTCCTGCAGCACAGTTTGGCAAGGAGGGGGCTTTTCTGTACCATTTTTGTCTGATACTGAAAAGAAACAGAGCATTTTATTGTCATGTGATGTGTGCTTTAAGAAATGTTTTTGTGAAAAGACCTAATGGGAAAGGTCACGGTTTGAGGCATTCCACTAGGACTTGTTATGCCTCTTATATTTCAGACTTGATTGTGTATTTCCTAGTTCCTTTGGTTCAAGTCACAACCATCACATCCCTTCACTGAACTTTTTTGTGAGCAAATGTCCTTTGTGTTTTCTTTATGAAATATCCCCTAGGACAGTGCTTTCAAACTGTGGGTTGTGACTCAATACTGGGTCACAGAACGGAAGGCACTGGGTCGTGGTGGCCTGGCCATTAAAAGTCCCATGGGTGGTGCTGCCCGGCTAAAGCAGACTAGTTTCTATCCGTTCCGACACTGCGCTCTGCCCCAGAAACGGCCAACAGCAGGTCCAGCTCCTAGACGGGGGAGGCCACAGGGCTCCATGCGCTGCCTCTGCCCCAGGCACCGGCTCTGCACTTCCATTGGCTGGAAACCGGTCAATGGGAGCTGGGATGTTGGGGGTGGTGCCTGCGGGCAAGAGCCGTGCGGTGCCGCTTGCGTGCCTCCAGAGCCGTAACTAGGAATTTTGAATTTCCTAGGGGCTCTTACCCTCCGCCGAATTGCTGCCGAAACCACAGCACCGGCGGACATCCCGCAGGCAAGCGGAAGTGGCTTTGGCGGCAGTTCAGCGGAAGCTATTTTTAGCAGCCACCGAAGCCGCCCCAGCTTACCTGCGGGTGGTCCACCGGTGTGTGTGCAGGAGGCCCCCCTCCGCCAAAGCCACGGCACCAGCGGAGTGCTGCTACCTGCCGCCGAAGCCACTTCCGCTTACCTGCGGGAGGTCCACCGTTGCCGGCTTCAGCGGCAATTCGGTAGAGGGGGGCCTCCTGCACGCACACCGGCGGACCACCCGCAGGTAAGCTGGGGTGGCTTCGGCGGCGGGGGAGGACGGGCGCACCCCTGGCAGCAGGCTTTTACGCCCCTGCCAGCAGTGCGCCCCTTCGCCTCGCCCTCGTTATGGCCCTGCGTGCCTCCGCCTAGGAGCTGGACCTGCTGCTGGACACTTCCTGGGCACAGCACAGTCCTCGATGCCAGGACAGGCGGGAAGCCTGCCTTAGCACCCCAGCTGCACTGCTGACTGGGAGCTGCTGGGGTAAGCCCACACCTCAACCCCACGCTCCAATCCCCTGCCCCAGTCCTCAGCCCCTCCCTCAAACCCGGAGCCCGCTCCTGCACCCCAAACCCCTCATCCCCAGCTCAACCCCAGAGCCTGCAACCCCAGCCCAGAACCCTGACCCCCTCCTGCACCCCCAGCCCTGAGCCCCCCAAACCCAGAGCCCCCTCCTGCACTCCAAACCCATCATCCCCGGCCGCACCCCCAGGCCAGAGCCCCCTCCTGCACCCCAACCCCCTGCCCCAGCCCTGAGCCCACCCCAAACCCAGAGCCCCCTCCTGCACTGCAAACTCCTCATCTCCGGCTCCACTCCAGAGGCTGCATCCCTAGCCCAGAGCCCTGACCTCCTCCTGCACCCCTGCCCCAGCCCAGAGCCCCCTCCCACACCCTGAACTCCTCATTCCCAGCCCCACCCCGCAGCCCTCACACCTGCACCCTAACCCTCTGCCCAAGCCCTGAGCCCTTCCACACCCCAAACACCTCATCCCCAGCTCTGTTGGGTCGAGGGCATCAACAATTTTCTTCAACTGGGTCGTCAGAAAACAAGCTTGAAAACCACTGCCCTAGGACACCCATTCTGTTCTGGAGCTGCACTTAACTTCTCATGGCTATCATTTAAAGATCTGCAAAGTACTGTGCAAACTTAAGTTTTGATCCTGCACACATCATATTGCAGGTAGAGTGGTCTGCCCATATTCATTGCATTCCAGGATTGGGGCCTAAAATGTAGCCAGACACCTCTGCCCCAACTACCCCACATCTCATAGGCAAAGATGTGAGGACAAAGTTTTACACCTGAAACTCTAAGGGAATTTTAAGTAGGCAGAGAGAAGAGCACAAAAGTTTCTAGGATTTGTACTTCCCGTGGGTGAAACTGGACTTCGACGCTCCACACTGCGCTTTGTGTGTGCAGGGATTTTAACTTTTAACATTACTGGGTCAGCCTATTCCTACTTGAGAAAGGGATCATTTCTACAACGTATAGGTTCTAAGCTCTTCAGTGATGAGGCAGAAGGGTCATCTTTTCATAGAGTAGCAGTACAAATTCCAGAGGTAGCAGGTTTATTGCTGCTATAATGATAGGGTAATGAACAAAATGCTTCTAACCTAGTCATTGGCTTTGCCTCCTTTGATCCCATTAATTGAAAAACAGCTTTGTCTTATAATGGTATTGCCTGATTTAAAATAGCCATTGACCTGATTTTATGGAAAATAGAAAACAGCCATTTTGAAAGGGTTTTTGAGGAGGTCACAAAGCTATGACGTGACGTATGTGAATCTGAAATGTCACTCCAGTTAGCTGCAGCAGCAAATCAGTGTTTTTCTCTTGTTTGTCTGGTTTTGGTGCTGATTTTTGTTCCCAAGCCTTGACTCTGGTGGAGTGAGTACACACTGCATTCATTCACTAACTGCATTCGTTATTTTTGAAGCCCCACTTGGAAGTTTTATCAGTAACCATCTATCGTGTCAAGTGGGCATCATGCTCGGAGGACTGCTTGCATCTGCTGGGCTGATCCTGAGTTCATTTGCCACAAGCCTGGAACACCTCTACTTTTCATTAGGAGTGCTTACAGGTAGGAGGGATTCATAATGTTTGCCCCAGCTGTCACCTTAACATTAGAGGGACCACCACTATCCCAGAGCCTGCACCCCTCCTGCATCCCAATCCCCTGCCCCAGCCCAGGGCCTACATCCCAGACCTCCGACACGCAAACTTCTTCCCAGAGCTTTGGACAGGTGGGGGGCAGAGTTTGGGGGGGCAGAATTTGGGCAGGGGCAGGTTCTGGGCACCACCAAAATTTCTACAAACATATCACCCCTGCCAGCAAGAGCCGGTGCACCGTACTGGGGCGGACCGGCTTCCCCAGGCATCAGCAGCTGGAGCCCTGGGCCCTTTAAATTGGAGCCCTGAGGTAGCGGCGGTGGGGCTCCGGGGACGATTAAAGGGCCCGGGGCAGTACAGGCAGCGGGAGCCCCAGGCCCTTTAAATAGCCCCCGGAGCCTGCTGGAGCCCTGGGGTAGCAGTGGCAGGGCACCGGCGGCTATTTAAAGGGTCCGGGGCTCCCTCTTCCTCTACCACCCTGGCCCCTTTAAATAGCTGTCAGATCCCTGCCACCGCTACCCCAGAGCTCTGGCAGCAGGGCTCCAGAGACAATTTAAAGCACCCTGGTAGTGGCAGCCGGAGCCCCGGGCCCTGCTACTGGAGCCCTGGGGGTCGCAGTGGCAGCTAGAGCCCCGGGTCCTTTAAATCACCACCTTTAAATTGCCCCCAAACCCCAGGGCTCCCAGCCACCTCTGCAGCTGGGAGCTCGGGGGAGGGGGTGATTTAAAGGGCCTGGTGCTCCCAGCTGCTTCTACCACAGCCCTAGCCCTGGGCCCTTTAAATCCTGATTTAAAGGGCATGGGGATTTAAAGGCCATGCCTCTTCTGGTTGAGGCCACGCCCTCTCATCAGTACTGGCAAGTCCTTTAAGTTACTTTCACCCCTGGGCTGAAGGTAAACTTCCCAGATGATAAGAGGGTGGGAAAGAGGATTGTTTGTTTGTTGGTGGGTTACTGGCTGATAGGGTTGCTTTCGGTTTAATGCTTTTGAGGTTTTGTTGTAATATAAATTATACGTCAAGAAACACAAAGCTTGCATTGGTGATTTTTTAAATTATTTAAATCAAGGTAAATGATTAATAAATAAACGAGAGAGTCACTGTATCAGTTTCTTAAATCACCATTGCACGGCTTATTTCTGCCTGCTCTACATTCAGCTTAGAAGCACAAATCCTCTGTTGAATGCATTATCCTAATGCATCCTCCTTTTGAGTTCAGCCACTGTGTTAAAAGAATACCCTCAGTCTGTCCTGTTTTTTTATATAGTTGCTTGTACACTAAAGCGAGGGAGAGGCTGCAATAGTTATTCCTGCCTCATTAAAACTGCCACGGTAGCCACGGTGATATAAGCCTTGTACTTGGTCCCCTGCCGTTGAGTAGCAAGTTGGTAGAATTACTTTACTTTGAGTGCTGCCAACGGCTTATTTGCTAAGAAAAAAAAATTCCTTGTTACAGTGTGTGTTGCTCCTGCATTACAATGTTAATCTTTGTCCAATGTGTTCATAACAAATAAAAAGGTCCCTTGTAACACACAGCACCATGTCACATACCCTCCTACTGCCACTGAGGCTTCCTTTATGAGAGCTGTTATGAATATTAAGGAAGAGAAGCAATGAAGTAGTGTACATTAAGCTGTAGACAGTCCATTTCACAAGCAGTGAATTTAGTCTGCAGGGAGAGAGTAGGGAAGAAATGAACTAAATAGTAAAAGGCTGGTAGTACAGATGCAGTGAGCCGACCTGTAATCTAGAGGGCAGTTGAGAACAACACTAGCTTTGTAGTGTCAAAATTCACTGCCCTTCCTAGGGTTTGGCTTTATTCACAAAGAAATAAACAATAAGAGAACATAAAGTTCAATTTAAACCTTCCCCCGAAAAGCCACAGGTCCTGCCTCAAGACACCCTAGATACTCTTCATCTTTTTTGTGTCTGGGTGAGGTAACAAGCTGCTGGTCTCAGTGTGTCAATTTCTCTCAGCAGAGTCAGCACCTGTTAGCACATCCGATGAAGTGGGCTATAGCCTATGAAAGCTTATGCTGAAATAAATTTGTTAGTCTCTAAGGTGCCACAAGTACTCCTGTGCTTTTTACTCATAGCCTGCTACATCCTGAGACTCTCCCAAGCTTGTGCTTTCTGCCACAGGCAATGGGAGAGGAACCTGTGTAACTGCGGGTGCAATTTATTTCAAAAGGCCAGCCTGGAATAAGTTTCTGTGTCTGATTCAGAAATCCCTGCAGAAATGCCAGCACTGATGCTAATGTTTGATTCTTGTGCATCTGTCCTTGAAGCTCTGTAGCAAAATCCATGAAATTGTTCCTTGCCCAGATGAATCTAATTAATCTACTAAATAGGAATGGCATCTTGTTCTGAGCCTTTTTAACCTGGGTTCTGAAAGTGGTCACAGCACCTTGAATAAGGACTTTCCCAGGGAATTTAAAACTGCACAGAACTCCAGCCAGTTGAAGTGCAGAATTTCTTCATCTTGTGAAAGGAAGTTTCTTGTAGAACATTTTACAGTAGAGAGAAATTATCTATGCCACCCGTCAGAGATCTACAAACACACAAATCTGCCCTGAAAATAAATATATGGGTTTGTAGCTGAGTGTAACACCGAGCAATGATCGTAGGACCAATGTGCCTGTTGCAATGATCCCACAATCTAAACGGGAGGTCCCTCCGTCCCCTGGCACTCCGTGATGCCTGGGTACAGGGCCAGGCTACTAATAACTGGCCAATGATGCTGTGCTCTTATCTAGCCTGAGTACATGTTCATACACAAAGCTTGTCAATCCTCACTGAGCCTTTGCATTGGTACAGATTAGTGAGGTTCAACTATATTTGTTTGACTCTGTATCCCTGTTTTTTTCTTCATGTTTTTATCCCATATTCACTGAATTGCAAAATGTGATAATCCACAAAGGGCCTCTTGATTATTAGTGCTGATGGGAGTGGGTTACTTGGTTTAATTTAATGTATCCTGTTACTTGTATTCAGTATTAAGCAACCTTCATTCTGCTTTTTTTCCCTAGGACTTGGATTTGCCCTTTGTTATTCTCCAGCCATAGCAATGGTGGGCAAATATTTCAACAAAAAGAAAGCACTGGCTTATGGAATAGCCATGTCAGGGAGCGGAATCGGTACCTTCATTCTGGCACCTGTGGTCCAACTCTTGATTGAACAATTTTCCTGGCGTGGAGCCTTACTCATCCTGGGCGGTTTTGTTTTAAATCTCTGTGTCTGTGGTGCCCTGATGAGGCCTATTACTCTTAAGGAGGACCATAAACACCCTCCTGAGTTTCTTGAACAGGAGTATGTCTCAGAAGCACAGAAGCAAGACTTAAAGCAATTGTCCATCTGTTCACCTTTAATCAAAGCATGGTCCCATGAAGGTCTATGCTGCTGCTCCTGGCAAGAATACAACTTCTTACTGATGCCAGACTTCATGGTGCTAGCAGTGTCTGTTTTATTTATGGCATATGGCTGTAGCCCTCTTTTTGTCTACCTAGTGCCTTATGCTTTGAGTGTTGGTGTGAGTCATCAGCAGGCTGCCTTCCTTATGTCCATACTTGGTGTCATCGATATCGTTGGTAATATCACCTTTGGATGGTTGACAGACAGAAGGTAATGATAGACCGCAAACTAGTTATAAGCCTTTGCATGTGGGATAGCCAGGTGTAATGCTTGCTGACGTACATTTTGAAGCCATTACAATGGCTTGCATTATTTTTCCAATAGATCAGCTCAATTTATGGTATTTATACAACTTTCAGAAATGCTCATTTTTTACCTTAGCTTTCATCTTTGAGTTAACTTCTACGTTTAATTTTCATTTTTAGAAAGGAATACCATTTGTCCAAAGTTGCCATTTTCTATAGTGTAAATGTAGCTCACTATTTATTCAGTGTTTAGTAAGCGTTAACCTCTGTGCCTGATCTGTAGAGGCTGTGAGTCTACTACTTCTGCCTTTCTGTCTCATTTCTGCTGCTGTCGTGGCACAAAAGGGATGAAGGATCTGGCACTGTATTGTAATGCATAAACACAAAAGGTCAGAGTTAAGGTTGTATGTGACTCCTAACTTCTGCATTTCCTGACGTTTTAGTGCTTAGCCGTGTTTTGCTACCTTTACTCCATTTTGTTGTATGCAATGTCTATAATACGGTGGCGAAGATCAGGTGAGTGTGACAGTAGGCTATTCTAAAGGTCGTCATACTTATTCTTTCAGTTGTCATACTTATTCGGTGCACTGGATATTTGAGTCAATGCGAATTGTGGATTTGATTCTTCTCTCACTTACACCACTTTTAATTCCATTGCATCAGTCCTGATTTACACCAGAAAAAGTGAGAAGAGGGAATAAGGCCATTGTCTTATTTCTGCAAAATATTAGGAACAGTCGTAGTGATCTTAGATATAAATACAGAAGAGTACGTGTTATTCAGACAAAGTTTTAAAACTGAGACTAAGGGTTGAATGGGCCTGGAGGTTGAACTATCCTCTCCCCACCAAGGGTGGTCCCCAAGAAAACTGAGGCACATGCATAGTGTAGGGAAGCTTGCACTGCTGTCCCTAATGTGTGTTCTATGGATAGATAGAGAACTTCACTCTCCAGGTTTGTCAGTCCAGCAGTGTTCGAGCCATCACTGGCTGGGTTTTGCACTTGGAAAGCTCTGTGTGTTAAGCTGGACATTAAAACTGCGCAGCATCGAAAAGACAGGAAACAGGTTAAAACAGAAAATATCCCAGAACACAACCATAGGTTAATTGCATATGGTAAACTAATAGGTCTGGAAGTGAACAGAAACAAAGAGGAAGTACACATGATTGACTTATCCTTCCTCTTTTTAAAATCCACAGGTGTCTGAAGAAGTACCACTACATTTGCTACCTTTTTGCTGTGGGAATGGATGGCCTCTGTTATCTCTTCCTTCCTGTTCTCCAAAGTTTCCCAATGCTTGTGCCATTCTCATTTACATTTGGGTATTTTGATGGAGCCTACGTTACACTGATCCCTGTCGTGACAGCAGATGTAGTGGGAACTGCTTCCTTATCATCAGCCCTAGGCGTAGTGTATTTTCTTCATGCACTCCCTTATCTAGTGAGTCCACCCATTGCAGGTCAGTTCACAGATGACTCTATTGTGCTGTTCATACTGTTACTCCAGATTTACCTTATTACGAAAGCAAAATGATTTATTATTTATCTAGAGCTTGTCAGACATGGGAAGTAATTTTGTGCGAAAATTATGTTCCATATGTTTCATAGAAATTTCAAACACTGACGTAAAATGTCATTGAAAAATCAAGTCCTGGAAAATGTTGTCCATCTCTAACTTATAGCCATCAAAATGATCCACTTTTGTGGAAAAACACTTTAAAGGGTGAAAATACAGAGCCTAAAATCATAGAAATGTAGGTTTGGAAGGGAGCTCCCGAGGTCATCTAGTCCAGCCCCCTTAAACCTAGATCATCCCTGACAGATGTTTGACCAACCTGTTCTTAAAACCTCCAATCATGGGGATTCCACAACCTCCCTTGGAAGCCTTTTCCAGTGCTTAACTATCCATATAGTTTGAAATTTTTTCTTGATCTCTAACCTAAATCTCCTTTGCTGCAGATTAAGCCCATTACTTTTGGTCCTACCCTCAGTGGACATGGAGAACTATTGATCACTTTCCTCTATAAAGGCCCTTCACATATTTGAGGACTGGTATCAGGACCACTCCCCTTCTTCCCCCCCCCCCCTCGAAACTAAACATGCCCAGTTTTTTTAACCTTTCCTCGGAGGTCTGGTTTTTTAAAACTTTTATCATTTTTGTTGCTCACCTCTGGACTCACTCCAATTTCTCCACATTTTTCTTAAAGTGTGGCACCCGGCTGAGCTCAGTACTCCAGCTGAGGGCTTACCAGTGCTCAATAGAGCAGGACATTTACCTTTTGTGTCTTACATACAACACTCCTGTTAATACACCCCAGGATCAGATTAGCCCTTTTCACAAATGCAAAACATTGTTGACTCTCATTCAGTTTGTCATCCACTGTAACCCTCAGATCCTTTTCAGCAGTATTAGTGTCTAGCCGGTTATTCCCTTGTTTGTAGCTGTGCCTTTGATTTTGCCTTCTTAAGTGTAGTACTTTGCACTTGTCTTTATTGACTTTAATCTTGTTGAAATCAGACCAATTCTCCAATTTGTCAAAGTAGTTTCAAATTCTAGTCCTGTCCATGCTTGCAACCCTTTCCAGCTTGCTGTCAGCTGCAAATTGTATAAGCATACTCTCCACTCTATTATCCATGTCATTTAATGAAAATATTTAATAGTACTGGACACAGGACAAGGACCCCACTAGTTTGACAAGAACCATTTATAACTACTCTTTGAGTATGGTCTTTCAATCATTTTTGTACCCACTTTATACTGATTTAATCTAGACCACATATCCCTAGTTTGCTTATGAGAATGTCATGTGGGACTATGTCAAAAGCTGTGCTAAAATCAACATATATCACACCTACAGCTTCCCCCCATCCACTAGGTCATTAGCCCCATCAAAGAAGGAAATCAGGTTGATTTGGCATGATTTATTCTTGGCAATTCATGTTGGCTATTCCTTATAATCCTGTTATCCTCTAGGTGCTTGCAAATTGATTGTTTCATAATTTGTTCTAGTGTGTTTCTGGGTACCTGTAATCCCCCAGGTCCTCTTTGTTCCCCTTTCTAAAAGCTAGGTACTATGTTTGCCCTTCTCCAGTCTTCTTTGACCTCACCCATCCTCCATGTGTTCTTAAAGATAATTGCTAATGGTTCTGAGATTGTTTCAGATGGTTCCTTAAGTACCCTAGGATGAATTTCACCAGGACCTGCTGACTTGAACATATCTAATTTATCTAGATTCATAGATTCCAAGGCCAGAAGGGACCATTATAATTATCTAGTCTGACCTCGTGTATAACACAAACCATAGATTTTCCTCAAAATAATTCCTAGATCATATCTTTTAGAAAAAAACATCCAATCTTGTTTCCACTTTTAGTAGGATACCTATTTGATATTCAGGTCACTGAAGAGCTCCTCATAGAGCCATATTGGCCTCTTGCTGTCTTTCCTTCACATTGGGGTAGTTAGCTGTTGTGCCTGAAATATTAACTCTTTGAGAAACAGCCAGCTTTCCTGAACTCCTTTTCCTCTTAGATTTTCTTCCCATGGGACCTTACCTACCAGTTCTCTGAGTTTGTTAAAGTCTGCTTTTGTGAAGTCCATTGTCCTTATTCTGCTGCTCTCCCTCCTTCCTTTCCTTAGAATCATGTAATCTATCATTTCATGATCACATTCACCCAAATGGCGTGAAGAGCCACAGACAATCCTGTGGAGGTCAGGACATCCATGCAGGGTGCATCCCCTCCTCAGCCCTGGCAACATAGCCCTCTACACTGCAATTAAAAACCCGCGGCTGTCCCATGCCAGCCGATTTGGGCTTGAGGGACTCAGAGTAAGGGACTGTTTAATTGCTGTGTAGATGTTTAGACTCAGGCTGCAGCCCAAGCTCCGGGACCCTCCCACCATACAGATGCCCATGACAAATTTTGGTGAGAAAAGAAAACACTTGGAGCAGAGGAAAGCATCTGGCCCATATTAAAAACAAAAGTGCTCCTCCAATATTGGTAAGGAGGTAAGGTAACAAAGCCAGAAGAGAACAGGGGAGCTTAGTAGTTAACATGGGCGGTGGGTGAGCCATGGGTTCAGGGAGGCTAGTCCCTGGCCCAGCCCACCTGTTCTGTCTGGGGCCCTGCCCTCCTACCCCCGCCAAAGCCCAGAACCTCCCCGCAGCCCCAGCCGCCTGAGCGTCTCCAGCCCCAGAGCACTGGGTGGGTAGCATATGCTCCCCCTCTGCCCGGAGCACCGACAAGCACCCCCAGCCCTGGAGCGCCAGGCAGTGCAGCTCCAGAGCTGGGGGTCCCCCCATGCTGGGTGGCCCCAGCCACCCCGAATCCTGGCCGCAGGTTGGCTGCCCTAGCCACAGCCACAGCCGGCTTCCCGGAAGAGGAGCAGCCTGCCTGGGCTAGGGCCAACTAGTGGCAAGCAGAAGGGGGCCTGAGGGCAGAGCATGGGCAGGACCACGCAGGGCTGTTTGGGGAGGCATAGCCTTCCCCAGCCTATGATAGGCGCCGCCCATGGTAGTTAAGAGCAGATACCTTAGTGTGACTTTGCTTTTCAGTTTGTGTATTTTTATAACATTTTCAAATATTATTAACAGTCCCAATGTGTTCTTCCCTTGTGACTGATCAAAGTAACCTCTCTCTGATGTTTTCATTGTGTTGGTGAGGAAAAGATCCCTGTGGATTAGTTGTTTTCTAAATTCTATGTAAAATTCATGTGGGCCTTACCACTAAGTGATGGAAAAGAGAAAGGAAAATAAACAAACAGCATTTGAGTCCACTTGAGCCCTGAGCAGAGGGCCAATGCATGACCTACACACCACTTGGGTCCCACTTAAGCCCTATTTTGATGGAATGAATTCTGCACACTAAAAACAAACTGAAATTCAGGGGCATACAATGAAATAATGCAGCACATTGTTATTTAATTGTTTCATGTAGTTCAGCAATATAAAAAGTGCAAAAATGTATCTTTTGCTGTGAAATTAAATAACCCTTGAGTTTTAATCAAAGGATGTTCTTTTATAGACTTTAGGATCCAGAGAGCTTTACCCATGAATTTCAGATACGTGTCATGGATCAGGCAGTGGGGTTTACTGTTGAATTTCTTTAGTGTGGGCTGGCAATAGTCTATTCAGTTCTATTCAGGTTCTTAAGTAGCCATCATCATCACCATGATATCTGAACACCATATCTCTTGCCAGTTTAGTTTAAATTTCTGGCTTGAAAAATGAAGTAGTGATTAGGACAATGATGTCCTGATCATTCCACAGAAAGGATTTATATCTGGAGGATTCTCTGCACCTTGAAGTCTTTAAACCATGATTTGAGGACTTCAATAGCTCAGACATAGGTTAGGGGTTTATTACAGGAGTGGGTGGGTGAGATTCTGTGGCCTGCGTTGTGCAGGAGGTCAGGCTAGATGATCATAATGGTCCCTTCTGACCTTAAAGTCTATGAGTGATATGGGAAGATCAGCGATTCATATTACCTTTCTTGAATAGCCATAGTACAGTATATATATGTCTTTCATTTTGTATTTGCTGTTCACTCAAAGTTCAACTTCACCTCTGCTTTTGATGCTTTTTCATTTGATTTGTCACAGCAAAAATATTAATTGAACATTTCAAGTGATACACAAGCCCAGGCAAAGTTTCTGGGTGGGGAACTCATGCACAGAATACCAGTTACTCCCATGATGGCTCTGAGCACATTTTCAGACTGTCAGCTAAATCAATGCTTTTAGAGGATGTTTATATAGGATTGTAGGGAAAACGACAGTGTCCTTTTGTGATGGGGTTATGTTCTGAACAAAAGCTTCTAAAAACTTGAGCTAAGTATGATGAGATCATTATGTAAGATATTTGTTTTCTTTCCCTGGAGGCAAAATGTATTTTAACTGATGTGTCAGCTATATATGCCTGTCACTTAATCACTGTTGTATGCGATAGATCTGCAGTACGAATGCTGTACTGTACTAGGAGTTTGTAAAGTATTAAATACCTTAAAATTATTTGTTTTCCAATAGGTTGGCTGGTGGATACAACCCGCAGCTACACTGCATCATTCATTCTGTGTGGATTTTCTATGATGTTCAGTTCAACATTACTGTGCTTTGCTAGACTAGCAAAGAAAATCAAAAGGACACAGCTGAGATCTCTTACCAGAGATACTGACACAAAACAGCAGATCTGGACAAATGGAGCAACAGCTTATTCTGTGTCTGGAGATTTAGACCAAAAGGATGTAGAAATATTGGCCACTGAGGCAAATAGATGACAAGTGCCATCAAGTTTTGATATGCAGCACAGCCATGGCTAAGCCCTGGTCTACACTACGAGTTTAGGTCGAATTTAGCAGCGTTAGATCAATTTAACCCTGCACCCGTCCACACGACGAAGCCATATTTTTTGGCTAAAAGGGCTCTTAAAGTTGATTTCTGTACTCCTCCCTGATGAGGGGATTAGTGCTGAAATTGACATCGCTGTGTCGAGTCTTGGGTAGTGTGGATGTAATTCGACGGTATTGGCCTCTAGGAGCTATTCCAGAGTGCACCATTGTGACCGCTCTGGACAGCACTTTCAACTCAGATGCACTAGTCAGGTACACAGGAAGACCCCCAGGAGCTTTTGAATTTCATTTCCTGTTTGACCAGCGTGGCGAGCTCATCAGCAGAGGTGACCACACAGTCCCAGAATCACAAAAGAGCTCCAGCATGGACCGAATGGGAGATACTGGAACTGATCACTGTATGGGGGGATGAATCAGTGCTATCAGAACTCCGTTGCAAAAGACGCAATGCCAATATATATGCCAAAATCTCCAAGGGCAAATGCGAGCTGTTTATTTACAATGCTCACAACTGCAGCCATGATCTGAGCGGACTCCCTCTTGCAGAGCTATGGCGCATGCGTGGGCACTCCAGGAAAAAAGCTGCGAAATGATTGGCTGCCATTGCTTTCATGGAGGGAGGCAGGAAGGAAGGGACGACCTACGACATTTACCCAAAATCACCTGCGACAAATTTTTTACCCCATCAGGCATTGGGCGCTCACCCCAGAATTCCAGTGGGCAGTGGGGATTTTAGGAACTGTGGGATAGCTACCCACAGTGCACTGCTCCGAAAGTCAACGCTAGCCATGGGTACTGTGGACGCACTCCACCGACTTAATGTGCTTAGTGAGGACACATGCGTTCGACTTTATTCAATCTGTTTCCAAAAATCGACCTAATTTTGTAGTGTAGACATAGCCTAAGAGAGATGTGACTGCACATGCCACACTCTTGAAGATCTATTTTCCCAATACAATGAGAGAAACAAGGCATCTTTCAACTAGATTTTTCTCTCATATTTTATTAGGGTGAAAACTGTGGTTTATACAGCTCTAAAGCAAAGTTAGATACAAATGAGGAAAGTTCTTCAGTTAATATTTGCAGGATATTTTCTGAGTCAGTAATGCTGGCTCCAGAGATAATAGGATGAATCTACTGAGGTAATTGATTATAATCAGAGGTAATTTACATGATCATCACAAAGCAAAACTTAACAATAGAACTTAGGTTGAAACTGTTTTAAAAACAGGGCTGATGAAATAAGCTTTTCGATGCTACACTCTGTTTTGTTTATCAGTGGACTGACCAGTAAAAATATGTTCCAAGCTTATTGGTCTTTTGCCAAATGTTTGAAAATCACTGTCACTGAAAATGCCAATGTCATTGTTAAGGAATTCTGCGGGAGAGTTGTGTTTTAGACCATATAGAATATTATTTCAAAGTATCTCTGAAGCAGCTTTAATTTTACAGTGTGCCTAAATTTTGTACAGAACTAGAATTCAGCTTTATGAGAAATACGATTCTTACAGCTCTGTTCCCAAACCTGCTATGAGATGTTTGCCCTCTCCCACTTCAAAGGTCCCTGGAGACTGGATTTCTAGGGGGTAGAGTTCCAGTTCCGGTATTCTCCCCTGTTGCTGATCCCTTTTGTGAGCAGATGGGAAGGAAGTCTGTGGCTGCCATCCCAGCGGGGCTCTGTGTTTGGTTTGTCCTTCCAGGGTTTTTATGCATGGGACCAGGCATACTGAAATGTAAAGCAGCCAAAACAAATTCTCATTGCCTGAAATCCAAACCAGACCCAACCCAGAGAGGTCCTTCTTCTCTCTAGAACTCCAGGGGCCAGATCCTCAGTGGATGTGAATCCGTGATTTACAACAGACGAGGATCTGGCCCTAGTTATTTTTGGCTTGTTTGCACTGGAAGACATTTGCTGCTGATTCAGACTCATTTTGTTGGAAAAAACCCAATACAATTGGGTGCTTCAGAAAAGCTATGGAGTAAATGTGGCTTGTGGGGTACATTACTGATACATTCATCTATTAAATAATGGTACACTTCTACATTTCCAAAATGCTGTTCCAAAATGTAACAGACGGGTGACATCTAAACTCTGAAATGAAGGTTGTTTCTATGTTTTGATACTGTATAAGGTTGTGTTCTCTTTGTTCTCAAATTGATTAGCGTTCAAAGAATTTTCATTAACACTGAACTAGTATTTTCCTTTGTCATTTACAATGTATTCAGTAGTTGCTCATGATTTCCTAGTCCTCTGTAAATGTGAGAAGGGACAGTGACAGTGATCACAGTATATAAAGCTGATTTAGATCATCAGGAGCTGATGGTACATACTTTAGGGGCATAACACTATATTTTTTTACTATTTTTATAAATAGAACATGAGTTGACTAGATTTATTTGTCATGCATATTTCAGTATGAAATATTGAGACATAATTTGACCTCACTGTTAGTGTTCTGAGAAGGTATTTATTATGGGTACCATGTTACATAAAGCTAAAGAGCCTGATTCTGCAGTCCAGTTTAGCTGCACAGAGCATAGTTAAGGGGATTGTATGCAAAGGTAGCTTAAAAGTAACCTTTGCACTTCACTGATACTACAGCAGCTCTGTGAAGGGGTTGGTACTGTACGTCATTCACGGGCTGCAAAAGGCCCAGGGGCTGAAGACACAGCCAGAATCCACATATAGCATAAGGGTGTCCCGACCACATCCCCTTTCTCCTTGCTGCTCTGATAATACAGAGGGAGAATGTAGTTTGCTGACTCTATGCCACTGGAGGATCACTCTTTCAAAGGTGACCCTCTGTGGGCCAGTTATACCAGTAGTGCAACGCAAAGTGGTCATACCACGCCGATGAAGCTGGCCCATGGCTTTAACATGAGCCTTTTCTCTTTAGAAGCCTGTAGTTTTGTACTCTTTCAGTTCTTTGCTGTTTATTCAGTAGTGTATTATATTTGCTGCAGAGGAGCTAGAAAGGCTACTAAAAAGTGTAAAAAAACAAAAATGGGTATTAAGTGGAGGAAATCACACCTGGGATTCTGGGTTAAAATCAATGGAATATTGTCAAACAATAAATTTCAGGCAGGATTCAGGTTGTAAGTATGGTACAGCAGACATACCTTAAGCAAAACGAGCCATTTTTGAATAAGAATGGCCATACTGGGTCAGCCAAAGGTCCATCTTGCTCAGTATCCTGTCTTCTGACAGTGGCCAGTGCCAGATGCTTCAGCAGGGCATGAACAAAACAGGGCATTATTACTGAATGATCCATCCCCTGTTGTCCACTCCCAGTTTCTGGAAGTTTAGCGACATCTGCAGCATAGGGTTGCATCACTGACCATCTTGGCTAATAGCCATTTCTGGACCTATCCTCCATGAATTTATCTAATTCTTTTTTAATCCAGTTATAGTTTTTGCCTTCACAATATTCTCTGGGTACTGTGCGTTGTGTGAAGTACTTCCTTTGTTTTGTTTTAAACCTGATGCCTATTAATTTCATCAGGTGATCCCTAGTACTTATGTTATGTTAAAGGGTAAATAACACTTCCTGATTCTGTCTTCATATTATTTGTAATTGTATAGACCTCTATCATATCCCCCCTTCATCATCTGTTTTCTAAGCTGAACAGTCTCAGTCTTTATAATCTCTCTTCATACAGAAGCTGTTCCATACCCCTAATCATTTTTGTTGCCCTTCTCTGTACCTTTTCCATATCTAATTTGTTTTTGAGAGAGGGCAACAGAACTGCACACGGTACTCAAGGTGTGGGCGTACCATGGTTTTATATAGTGGCATTATAATATTTTCTGTTTTATAATCTATCCCTTTCCTAATGGTTCCTTACATTGTCATCTTTTTTGACTACTGCTGCACATTGACGGGATGTTGTCAGAGAACTATACTGTCATTCAAAACACCTATACATCAAAGAGTTTGGAAAATCTCAGGTAAGATTCTAATTCCTGTCTTCACTCTGTCCCCTTCCATTTGCCCATCTTCTGCTTACTGGAAAGACTCCCACAAGCTGCCATAAAAAAGCAACATTAATGCATTGTTGTGTATGTAAATTGTGCTAGGAAAATAAGTTTGTTGCTGGATGATCTAAATCCACAGTTCTTCTTTCAGACTCTGTCGGGCTGCCCTTTCAGGCAATCCAAATAGGACGACTCACAAGAGTAAGAACTACTTGCCTGAGTAAGGCTTTGCAAGATCAGGCTCCACTTTTTGTATTTTAAGGAAAAAATAAAAGGCATTTGCAGTCACACTTGTTGATTAGTTTTGTTTTGTTTGTACGTTTGGATGGTGGTAGACTGTTAAAATGGCAGTGTGTTCAGGGACTCTAAAATTGGCTGTAGAATACATTGCTATCAACACATTTACCCCGAAATGCTGAATAAAAGTTTGACTATATAACTATTTATGACCAATATAGGTCATATATTCAGCATCTTGGGAAAATGCATTGATAGGAATGAATAAGAGTATTTATTGTATTATAGATCTTCAGTATTTTATAACAATAAGTGAAACTTTTCAAAGACATTTATGTTGAAAAAAGTTCAGTAATGATTATACACCTGCACAAGATTAAAATACACCACAGTCAAAATATCAGTGCTTTGTTTATGTATTGTTAAATTGAAATATATATGTTTATAAATTGTATGCATCTTGTTTACCAGCATCTTGGCAGATAGTGAATGTAGCATGTGTTGGTACCGTTACACCAGAGACTAAATAAAAACACGTATTGCTCACAAGAAGTCAGCTTTTATTCAACATATCTTGTAGTGTCTGATTCTGCTCCTGCTTAAGCCAATGGGGAAAATCCCAGTTATGAGAATGTTATTTAAATAGCACTGTGCAAACACATAGCAAGAAACAGTCCCCCTTCTGAAGAGTTTATGGAGACACAGAGAGGTGAAGTGACTGCCAGTAGCAGAACCAGGAATAGAATCCTGCCCTATTAGGTCCCAGTGATCCTATCCAAAAACTGGGGTATAATGTTGTCCCTGAACAATTCATGTTTTCTCTGTGCTGGAGAAGCTTGAAATCTCTTGATTATTATACCTACAAGACTTTGTAAATGGCAGATAATATATACTTATTTAGTTAAGTAATAATAAATGGAACTGCTCACCAAGTAAGGCACTACTCAATGTGAGTAAGAGTGGCAGAATCTGGTCCTTAATCAGTTGAAAGATGTTGCTATATTTGCAGGCCCTTCCATGTGTTAATTTTGTATTTTCTTTTGTCTTGTGCTTTTGCAACTGTGTGTAGACAAAAATGCATGTTTGTGTATGGCAGCTTTTTATAGCATAATGATTGGCACCTTATACATGCCCAGAGACTGCAATGTAAATCTTGATGGAATAATAACTAGATGGGTTGATCTCTAGGAACACAACTTTTTAGGAGACTGGTTACATGAGGTTAGCTTGCAAAACTAAATGTGTGCTTAGGAACAATTCCTATGTTTGGTAAAGCAGTATTTAATAAAATTAAAGGCCCAGTCCAGTACCCTCTTGTTCACAGGAGGTGTCCTTACTCATGTGAGTAATTCCATTGTCTTCAAGGAAGCCTCTTGTATGAGTAAAAAGTGTTCAGGAATAGTCACTAACTTTGAAAATTTGAATTAAAATTAAGCTTGCTTTTACAATCACCATTGTGTGTGTGTGTGGTGTTAATTCACCATATGTAGAAGGCTTTGTGGTTCTTTCTCACATGCAGAAATAAACAGTAATTGTCAAGTAGTGTAGGCATGAAATGGAAGAGATGTGAAATATGTACCCTATTCCTGTTGCCCTACGCCAGATTGGAATGGCTACATTGCTATCATCCCCAACTGCAGCTTCCCCCCATCCTTAGCCTCCCAGCCACATCCCTACCCTTGTAACTTTCTCCCACTACTCACAGTCCGAGCAAGATCCCTGTCATTCTTTAAATCTCTCCTGAAAATATGCCTCTTTCATTAATCTTTTCAATGTAATTCTCCCTGAAGACATCCCATCAAACTGACTTCTGGCACTTTAGACATGTCTGAAGTGTTTGTCTGCATCTGAAACAGACTGCAAGCTCCTTGAGAAGAGACCCATGAGAAGACCCTCAACTGGTACAAATCAGTGTAGCTCCATCGACTTCAGTGCCACAGCCCAGCAGAGGATCTGGATGCTTGATCATTCAGAGATGACCACACTGGTAGTGCTTTATAAATAATTATAATTTCAGCTGGTTGAAATAGGGGAGAGGAGAACAATAGCCAAAAATGTCAATGTTATTTCCATTCGGTGGGGTTTGAACCTGACCCATTTTTATTTTTTCAATATTTATCACAATTATTTTAATCAATTTGTTTATCAAAATTGAAATAAAAAAACCAGATGAAAATGTCATGAAAAGTTGAGTGAAAAACAAACATTTGAAAAAGTCATTCATTTTGTCAGGAAAAAAATCATTTTCAAGAAAAGGTCATTTTTCGATGAAAAAACTTTGTTTGAAAAATCTCTACCAGCTCTAATAATAATGAATTGTCACTCTGCCTGCCCACAGCTTAGCATAAATACAGAATTATATGGTGAATATACTTTATAGTGACACTTCCTCCGTGTAGACCCAGGGGTTTAGTTTGCCAAACAAATCTAAGAAAACCATTCTATTAATGGGGCATCCTGACTAGCCAAGCTGGTGCCTTATGTGTTCACTCTAGGCTACATAAAAAATAAAATACTCTAAAGACCACTCCACTACACAACCTGCTCTTAAGGGACCACCATAAAGTATTCCCGTGTGATTTCCAATGCAATTTTGTTTTACTTCCAGATAAGGATCACTTCTACTATGCAAGTGATTTTTGTTGATCCCTTGAGCGTGTCCTTAAGATAGGTTTAGGATCCAAGTCCTCACCTGATGTAAACCAGCATGCCTCCACCAAAGCCAGTGGAGCTTCACTAACTGACACCAGCTGAGAATCTGGCTCTCTGTGTCGATGTTCATGCTTACAAACACTGTGTGGTGTTATATAGTGGGTGCCATTAGTAAGTAAACAAATACTTCACTGTGGCATTACCGCCAATATTTCTTGACTTCGAATGTAGGCTATAGTGAGGCATTTATATTGGAGTGTGGTAAATGTTTACTTTTTTACAGCACCCCCTGTGACTGGGGTTCTGCTTCTATCAAGTATATACTAAAAAAGATACAAAATGTAGCCACAACTGAAGCTAAAGCAATTTAGAAAAATATTATGCTACTGATGGTGCTAAACTTATAGTGTGCAAATGAAACCCAGAGCGAGGTGATGCAGCTTCACAAATTGTACTGAAGCTGGCTACTTTTCTTGTATTTTTAGTTCCATTAAAAGGAAACTTCTACCACTTTGTGTTCTTTGTTCATATTCTTCACTCACTGAATTAACATGGTTATCACTTCTACGTTCTGCATATGCTTATTGCCCTAAACAACTGAATGTACATAGCTGGGTTTTCAGAAACCATTCAAAATGCCTGGCCCATTCCTTATAAATCAGTACCCACTGGCAAAAGCATGTTACCTGCAATGGTGCCCAAAAGCCAATCTTAAACTGTTTTAGGATCAGTGGATTTTAGCAGAGGGGGTAGAGGCAATAAAAGCACAACTTCAGGTTAGGATTCCTATTCTGAATTTATTTCACTTGGAGAATGAATACCCAAGAAGAAGTGTTTGAGAAACAGGCAATGGGGCAGACTCTCAGCTGGTAAATCAGCATTGACTTCAAGGGAGCAATGCCAATACACACCAGCTGAGAATTGACCCACTGTCCTAAACAAACAAAAAAGTCAGAACACCCCGTCCCCATTGAACTTGGAGTTATTCATACAAATCCGAAGCCTGGGTGGTAAAAATCAGGCATAGCTTCAGTTTGCCCAGCTTTTCTAAAGCTAGAAGATCTGTTCTCGACATAGTGCAGTTTCTTCAAGCCTTGCCCTATAGAGAAGAAGTAGGTTGTGAAATGCATGGTAGCATTTTTCAGGGATTTTCTATCTGTTTAAAGATGTAAATCTAACAAATGTGCCCTGTTTAAGTATCAGACCCAATACCTAAACAGAGCAGCGTTCACCTCTTTCAGTTATATTTCATTATGAATAATGCCAAAGGCTCAGTCTCTTGACAGCACAAAACTAAGCAACAGAACCACCTGGTGGGGAAGAAAATCACTCTCACACATACAAAACTCTACACTGATACAGATTTGCTGAAATATACAGTACATCCAGTACCTAAACAAGTTAATACACAAGTTATCATAGAATCATAGAATCTCAGGGTTGGAAGGGACCTCAGGAGGTCATCTAGTCCAACCCCCTGCTCAAAGCAGGACCAACCCTGCTATAACTGTTATAACCTTTCCTATGTGAGGCCAGTGTTTTGTTTTATTTTTTTCTTCTACCAACCTTAATGGTCCTTAATGTAATGTATACAATGATAGAAATATATGTAATCTAATACCTGCATGAAGAAATAGAAATAATATATGGCTCAGATTCTGAAATGTTTTCTGAGAGATCTAAAATTTTAAACTATTTTGAATTGGTGACTAGCTATACATAAAACGTATGGCTGTCTATCATATTCAACGATGACATAATGACAACTCGTGTTCTCTTGAGGCCGCATAGTCCTATCTGTGAGGAGCGAGGTTGCAAACAAATGTCACATAGGAATGTGTAGATTCCCACTGAAGACTTGGCATGATGTGTGGCCATTTTTTTCAATTAGTTTTTTGTATCTGTCTTTCTCAAAGTGTTTACAACCTTTATTGATTGCTCTCCATTCAGGTGTGTCGTTGGCTGTGTCTAAGTTATCTATATGTATGCCCCATGCTTTGAGATTCTGTCTTTGAAATATTTAAATTTACTGCCCTTCCTGTGCTTTCTGAGTTTCATCTCATGATAGAGGACTTTTTTCGGGAGTCTACCCTTACCCATTCTGATAATAAGATCTGTCCATCTAAGCTGTGCTTTGGTAATCATAGCCTCAATGCTGGTTATTTTTGCTCTTTCAAGAATGTTAATATTTAATATAATAAAATACCCAGGAATGTGAAGGCTATATACTTTAACATTAGATGCATAAACATAAGATGTATAAGCTTCACATTCATAGATTCATAGAATTTAAGGCCAGAAGTGATCGTTAGATCATCTTAGTCTGACCTCTGGTATATCACAGGCCATTACAGTTAACCCAGCTAGCCCTGTACTGACTCCAATAATTTGTGTTTATCTTTTGGCTAAAGCATAACTTCAAGGCAGCTAGTCTTGATCTGAAGACATCAAGAGATGGGGAATACACCACTCCCTTTGTTCCAATGGTAAATCACCCTCCTTGTTATAAAAATGTGTGCTGTGTTTCTAATTTTCAATTATCTGGTACCAGCTTCTAGCCGTTAGTTCTTGTTATGCCTTTCTCTGCTAAATTTAAGAGGCTTTTGGTGCCTGGTATTTTCTTCCACGGAAAATTTCTGGCCAAGATCTTTCTCCACAAACAGCTGCATTCCTACTCCTTCCTTCCTCAAGGTTCATCTTGAGGCGTTTCCCAGAAACGTTCTCCTCCTCCCATAACAGGGATTTGGGGTGTGTGTGTGTGCAGAGAGGAGTATAGCCCTCCTACACCAAAGGGCCTTCCACAGGGAAGGGAGCCTCCAGATGTACAGAGCCTGATGGAGGACTGGCCCCTCAATGCTACTCTGCTGCCCCCTTCATCCTCCTCCCCGAGCAAGATGGCTCAGGTGGAAGCCATACCGCCATTGTTGCATGGCTACACAGTAGCAGCTGCATAGAAGATTTAACAGAAGATGACGTTACTTGAAACAGCATCAAGTGCAGATGAAATAGCTCACTCTCATATCTGTGAGGCCAGTCAGGGATCATACTCTGGAGAGTCAGTGGTTCCTGGCTTCATCTCCTCTTCTTCCCAGCAGTTCTCAAACTTGGAAAGGGAAAGAGGTGGGGTAGGTATAGACCATTTTGTGGATGTGACATTCTTCCCCTCCCTTCCCCCCACTTTCTCTTCTCCCACAGGGAGTCCCTCCCACACCTCTACCACCCATTTCGGGTCACCTTTGTTTTTGGAAGTGGAAGAGAAAAATCTGAACCTTGGTTATAAAAAGCAAGAAAGGCCTCCTCCCCCACCTTTTCAGAGAGAAGAGGTGGAAGTGTACTTCTCTAACCCTTTTATGACTGTGCATATTTTGTGAGAAATTTTGTCAGGGGGTTTTCATGACCCAGAATCACACTGTAAATTCCCTGTGGCTTCATTTGTGTTTCCTAGAGACCAACCCCACCCGCCAGTAACACAGCTGCCAGTGCAGTGAGTGAGAATTGCACATGTGCCTCTGAAGACAGAATTTTACACCCTTGATGAGTAATATTTATTTCTGGATAACTGACTGACTATGTGAAGCACTTGTAACAACATGAGTGAATTTGCTTGACTAACCTGATTGCCTTCTATGATTAGATAACTGGCTTTGTGGCTGAGGGGAAAGCAGTGGACGTGTTATTCCTTGACTTTAGCAAAGCTTTTGATACGGTCTCCCATAGTATTCTTGCCAGCAAGTTAAAGAAGTATGGGCTGGATGAATGGACTGTAAGGTGGATAGAAAACTGGCTAGATGGTCGGGCTCAACGGGTAGTGATAAATGGCTCCATGTGTAGTTGGCAGCCGGTATCAAGCGGAGTGCCCCAAGGGTCAGTCCTGGGGCCGGCTTTGTTCAATATCTTCATTAATAATCTGGAGGATGGCATGGACTGCACCCTTAGCAAGTTCGCAGATGACACTAAACTGGGAAGAGTGGTAGATACGCTGGAGGGTAGGGATAGGATACAGAGGGACTTAGACAAATTAGAGGATTGGGCCAAAAGAAATCTGATGCGGTTCAACAAGGACAAGTACACTTAGGAAAGAAGAATCCCATGCACTGCTACAGACTAGGGACCAAGTGGCTAGGCAGCAGTTCTGCAGAAAAGGACCTAGGGATTACGGTGGATGCGAAGCTGGATATGAGTCAACAGTGTGCCCTTGTTCCCAAGAAGGCTAACAGCAGTTTGGGCTGTATAAGTAGGAGCATTGCCAGCAGATCGAGGGACGTGATCATTCCCCTCTATTCGGCATTAGTGAGGCATCGTCCAGAGTACTCTGCCCAGTTTTGGGCCCCACGCTACAAGAAGGATATGGAAAAATTGGAAAGAGTCCAGCGGAGGGCAACAAAAATGATTAGGGGGCTGGAGCACATGACTTATGAGGAGAGGCTGCGGGAACTGGGATTATTTAGTCTGCAGAAGAGAAGAAGGATGGGGGGCTTGATATCTGCTTTCAACTACCTGAAAGGGGGTTCCAAAGAGGATGGATCTAGACTTCTCAGTGGTACCAGATGATAGAACAAGGAGTAATGGTCTCAAGTTGCAGTGGGTGAGGTTTAGGTTGGATATTAGGAAAAACTTTGTCACTAGGAGGGTGGTGAAGAACTGGAATGGGTTACCGAGGGAGGTGGTGGAATCGCCTTCCTTGAAGGTTTCAAAGGTCAGGCTTGAGAAAGCCCTGGCTGGGATGATTTAGTTGGGGATTAGGTCCTGCTTTGAGCAGGGGGTTGGATTAGATGACCTCCTGAGGTCCCTTCCAACCATGATATTCTATGATTTGGGAGCTTAATAATGTGACCGCTGGATGGCATGACTTGGAGGGTTATTGCATTTCCTGGTGCCTGCTGTCTAATAGAAATGTACAATAGTGAAGATATAATTGGTCCTGAAAAATAGCTCTTACTTTTTTCACCACATAAAGTCTTAAAGGGGCTTCCTTTGGAAATGTAGTATGTTATCTACATGGAGCATTGCATGCCATCCCAACGGCCAAGATACAGTAGTGGAATGTAAAAGTGTCGCACTGCCCTTTGGCCATCAGTCTGAAAACTATTAGATTCTTCTTAGCAATTCACAAGATGGAATAAATTCTCCACACCTTCCTCTTTTTTAAAAAAAATAACCTGTCTTCTGTTACTCCTCTCCCCCTGGTGCACATCCCCTGTGTTCTGTCACTGCTCTTCTCATGCAACTATGCCCTGTCATCCCCTCCCCATGTGCCTGGTCCCTGTGCTCTGTCACTCCCCTCCCGCATGCCCTGTCAAACTTCTTCCCTTGTGCCCTATGCTCTGTCACCTCCTCCCGCATGCACCCCTTATGTCCTCTAGCCCCTCTACCCATGTGCACGTGCCCAAGATTGTGGGGTGTACTTGAACTAGGAAGATGCTCTCTATGAACAGCTCAATGGTTCAATGCAAAACTACTAAAACTAGCTTTGCAGGCAGTCCAGGAAATCAAGTGGGACTTTTCCTCTGGCTCCTTAACATCTGATCAGAATTTTATTGCTATGCTTTAAACGCCCATTTTAGTAGCTTTTACCTAGAGACATGAGGGTTGGTCTGCAGACAGATTCCCAAAGCAAAATGTAATTGACTCAGTGCAGTTTAATAATTTACAAAAATACAGCAAAGTGCAAATAGTACATGGTTTATAAGATTCTCACTGGAAAAAAGATACAAGCAGGGCTCTTTTTTCTTCATAGTTAAACAATTACTGCAAACACAGTCAATTATGCAAGCCTACAGACTCCCAAACTCACAAAAACCCATGACCCATACTGAATTCTGAATATATCTCCAAAGTGTGCATCCTAGTAACAATATAAATCCACCCTGTCCAAAATTATAAAACCCATCAGTAGTATCCAATTCATATCATTATTATTTCTTGCCCTCATAGGAGGATGTACTCAATTATCTGATGTCTTGAAAGAGTATGAACTAACAGACTCTTGATAAATTTTAACCCTCATCTTTTCCCAGTGTACTGCATGTTTTGAAGATTCATGTTGAAGCTATGTATCTAAGAGCAGAAATTAACACAAACACAGATATTTACAAAGATCTTAAATTGAGCCAAAAGATAGATTAACTATTATATGTTTTCTCCAATCATACTCTTTGCGATATGCAAGTTAGAAAACATCATTTTCCAGGTTTTACATGATCACCAGCAGGTGGTACTACCTACTTCCACATGTTACACTTTTTCTCTTCAAGCACTGCAGAATAAGTGTTCTTTGTTATCAACATAAACATAGCTATTTTACAGGGGGGAGAGAACGCAAGAGCTCAATAATTGCTAGGATTACAAATTCTGCACTACATGCCAATAAGTAGCGTCCAAACTATAGGCCTAATCCCAACTCAAGTTTTGCCTAAATGAGGAATTCAGGCTATCATACAAATAATGCAGGAGGTTGACAAACTTTTCATCATACACTGTTTTGAAAAGAAAAATATTGGGTGGTTACAGGGATGGATTCTCTGCCGGCTGTTAGAAGCTTTAGATTTTTAAAGAAAGCCGTATCTCATAGAGAGCACTCAAGTATTCTTCATTATCAGGCTCCAATGCCAGGGCTTTCTCATAACACTCAATTGCTTGAGGCTTCTCCCCATTCAGTTGATGAATAAGTCCAAGAATACCCAAATTTTTAGCATCTGCAGAGCCTCTCTGAATTCTCCTTTCTATTAATTTCTTCAGAGCATATTTACACAGGTTTCTTTCATGAGAGTTTTTCTCAATTTTCAGCCCTTTTGTGTATTGATTAATGGCCTCAGATTCGGACTTTTTGTGATATTCCTGAAAGCATCCATAGCGGTAATGGAGTTGTTGCTTCTCATCACAGGTGAGTCTCTCCATCTCAAATACTTTTTGAAAGGTGTCTTCTGCTTCTTGATATTGATTTCCTTCTGCATACATGCTTGCTAAGTCAATATAGGCATATATAAACTTTGATTTTTGCTCCACCACCATTTTAAAATGAAAAATACTAAATCGAATCAGTTCCTCCATCTGCTCTCTAGGTGGATATTTTGTAGCCTTTTTCATTTTGTATAATTGTGCTCTGTAGCAAAGACCTATCTGATGATGCAGGAAACCAGACGTTGGTGTAAATTCCAATGCCTTTTTCAAAAACCCCAGTGATTTCTCCACTAGCCCTTTTTTTCTGTAAAACTTTGCAGCATATCGTAATAAATAGGGAAGATCTGGGGTTTTTTGCAATGCTTCTTTGATGTACTTTTCTCCTTCTTTGACTTGATCTATGTCCTGAAGTTTCAGTGCAAGGAGTGCCATAACAAAAGTGTCATTTGGATTCAGTCTTACTGAACGCCTTAAAGGTTCCAGCGATGAGTCCTCACCAGAAGAGCCTTTTGTAAGAAAATCTTCTAGGCGATATATGGTAATTGCATAGCCAGAATTAAATTCTGGATTGTTGGGTTCCTCTTCCAGAGCCTTTTCAAAGCATTTCTTTGCTCTTTCGTAATACTTCATTCCAAACTTTAATAGTGCCCACCCTTGTTCACAGTAGATCTCAGGGAGCTGAATCTTATAGCGAGATGCACTTGAGAGCTTTTTGCAGCTGCTTTCTACCTTGTGTATGTAGGATTGAGCTTCTTGAAGTTTGTTCATATGGTAATAGACCCAAGCATAGTTCCCCCAGGTAACAAGACTTTTCCTGTCAACCGCATCTGCATGATTTGTTTGAACTTCTTCTTCAGCTTTTTGTAGACTTTCCAGAGCTTCCTCACTGTTGCCTTTCATGTGTTTCACATAGGCTAGCAGATTATAATTAGTGATTTTGGATTTTGTGATTAGAAACTCAATCTGATCACAAATTGTTTCCTCTAAGTTATCAAGATCAACATCATCCTTCAGCAAAGTCCATGTAAAATGGCATTCAAGTTGCAGCAAGACAGTTTTTAGCGAATTCTTGGAAATGTTGCTAGAGAAAAAAATAGAAGAATGTTTAAGCCTTTGTGAAGAAGAGATTCAAATAAAAACGTTATTTACCCCAGAGGACAATTATCTATCTTCTATTTTACTTTTCTGTACCTCCGTTTTTAATTTACAATATTGTCATTCTTAACTAGTGAGATAGCAATAATGTCACCTTTACAGATGCTTCAGAGAGAGGGTGCATCACAAGTGGCACTAACCAGAGAACAATACATTGAGAAACCAAAGATATGGAGCCCATAGGTCTCTGTTACTCTGATAACTACAGGTATCAAAGATGTAGTGAGTTCATGAAAGTGTCAGATTATACAAAAAAAGCCAACATAATATTGGAGCTTGTAAACGAATGCTAATGTTTGCCTAAAAAAGACAGTCAAACAAAGGCTTACAAAAAAAAATTACGGCAAGTGAGTTTGGGTACCTAAATGTATATTTCCATATTTTAACAAGTTTGGATTTCTTCTATGATAACTTAACTCTGAATTTCCTGGGTTTGCAATGCTTCTTTGGGGAACCATTACATCATTCTGTAATGTTCTCTACACTTAAGTTCTCTCTACTTTATCTCCAGTTTCACATTACTTTTATCTGGGAATATAATATTAATTTCTTTTTTCCTGTGTTGATATTCTGTTCTATAGTGTTTCTTCTTTTGGATTATTTTTTTTTGTCCATGTTGGATCATTTTTACTCTATACGATTAAATTATCTTGTATTATGTTACCCTAGTAGAGTGTTCTGTGTAGTTAAAGGATAGAAAAGTGGCATGAGGCCTAAATTGGTTTGCGCTTCATCTGGGCTATGTTATACCAGGTCTGCACACTTCCACTGATTTGTCTGGGGCTAGGATGTTGTTCAAGCCTGATCTCCACCTAAAACGAAGGTCAACCTACCTACATCGCTTAGGTGAATTTTTCAACCCCTGAGAGACATAGTTAAGATGACCTAAGTGCCAAAGTTGATAATGCTAGGTCAACATCAGAAGCAGGAAGCAGGGGGCTACTGGACTATCATATCGAAATGCTAAAGGAGCACTCAAGGAAGGTAAGGCCATAGCAGAGAAACTAAATTAATTCTTTACATCTGTCTTCACCAATACAGAGGATGTGAGGGAAATTCCCAAACCTGAGCCATTCTTTTTAGGTGACAATTGAGGAACTGTCCCAGACTGAGGTGTCTTTAGAGGAGGTTTTAGAACAAATTAAATTACACAATAATAAATCACCAGGACCAGATGGTATTCACCCAAGAGTTCTGAAGGAACTCAAATGTGAAATTGCAAAACTAATTGTGTTATGTAAGCTATCATTTAAATCAGCTTCTGTACCAGATGACTGGAAGATCGCTAATGTGATGCCAATTTTTTTAAAAGGCTCCAGAGGTGATCTCAGCAATTACAGGCCAGTAAGCCTAACTTCAGTACCAGGCAAATTGGTTGAAACTATAGTAAAGAACAGGATTATCAGACACATAGTTGAACATGATTTGTTAGGAAGGAGTCAACATGGTTTTTGTAAAGGGGAATCATTACCTCACCAATCTACTAGAATTCTTTGAGGAGGTCAAAAAGCATGTGGACAATGGTAATCCAGTGGACACAGTGTACTTAGATTTTTCACAAAGTTTTTGACAAGGTCCCTCACCAAAGGCTCTTAAGCAAAGTAAGCTGTAATGGGACAAGAGGGAAGGTCCTCTCATGGATCAGTAACTGGTTAAAAGATAGGAAACAAAGGGTAGAAATAAATGGTCAGTTTTCAGAATGGAGAGAGGTAAATAGTGGTGTCTCCAGCGGTCTGTACAGGGACCAGTACTGTTCAACATATTCATAAATGATCTGGAAAAAGGGGTAAACCATAGGCACCAACTTCTGCTCACGCCAGTTGGTGCCCAACCCCCTTCGGCCCCCGGCCCTGCCCCGTCCCCTCCCGCTCCTTCGCCACCCCCATTCCAACCACTGCCCCAAAGTCCCTGCCCCTATTCCAATTCCTTCCCCACATCCCCACGCTGGCCCTGCCTCCCTCACTGAGAACGCCACATTCCCACTCCTCCACCCTCCCTCCTGGAGCTTGCTACACCGCCAAACAGCTGTTTGGAGGTGGTAAGCACTGGGAGGTAGGTGAAGGAGCGGGGAACCAGTGCACTCAGGGGAGGAGGCAGAGGTGAGGTGAGTGCAGAGCACCCACTAATTTTTCCCCATGGGTGCTCCAGCCCCCGAGCACCCACGGAGTTGGCGCCTATGGGGTAAACAGTGAGGTGGCAAAATTTGCAGATTATACAAAACTACTCAAGATAGTTAAGTCCAAAGAAGACTGTGAAGATTTGCAAAGGGACCTCATAAAACTGGGCAACTGGACAACAAAAAGGCAGATGAAATTCAATGTTGATAAATGCAAAGTAATGCACATTGGAAAACATAGTCCCAACTATACATATAAAATGATGGGGTCTAAATTAACTGTTACCACTCAAGAAAGAGATCTTGGAGTCATTGTGGATAGTTCTCTGAAAACATCCACTCAGTGTTACACATGAGGGAAATCTGCACCACTGCGCATGCGCGGGATTTCTTTGTTTCCCCACAGAAAAATTACTTTCTGACAGGGAAGCAAAGAGAAGCCACATGAGCGGTCCTGCAGCCCTCCCCAACAGTATGTTTTGGGTGCCCAGGGCAGCCGGCAGAGAGGTAAATCACTGTGGGGTGGGACTGGGGAAGACACAGCTGGTGGCTCCTACCCTGCACCAGGCTCAGCTGCTAGTTCCGTCTGGACTGTGGAGGATGGGACTTCCTCTTCCCCTGCACAGCATCCGGGGCTGGGTCAGACCCACCCCCAGATTTCTATCCCAGCTGTAGGAAGCTCTGCAAACTCTCCCACCTACCCCGTGCTTCCTGAACCCATCGCTCCTCAGCTGCAGTGGTATGGATCACTGTACAGAGCAGTGGCAGTCACAAAAGCTAACTGAATGTTGGGAATCATTAGGAAAAGGATAGATAAGACAGAAAATATCATATTGCCTCTATATAACTCGATGGTACACCCACATCTCAAATACCTTTTGTGTAGATCAGCTCACACTATCTCAAAAAAGATACACTGGAATTGGAAAAGGTACAGCAAAGGGCAAAAAAAATTATTAGGGATTTGGAACAGCTTCCATATGAGGAGAGATTAAAAGGACTGGGACTTTTCAGCTTTGAAAAGAGAAGACTAAAGGGGATATGATAGAGGTCTATAAAATCATGACTGGTGTGGAGAAAGTAAATAAGGAATTGTTGTTTACTCCTTCTCATAACGCAAGAACAAATGAAATTAATAGGGAGCAGGTTTAAAACAAGCAAAAGGAAGTATTTCTTCAAACAACACAGTCAACCTGTGGAATTTCTTGCCAGCGGATGTTGTGAAGACCATGACTATAACAGGGTTCAAAAAGGAACTCCTATTCATGGAGGATAGGTCCATCAATGGCTATTACCCAGGATGGACAGGGATGGTGTCCCTAGCCTCTGTTTGCCAGAAGCAGGTAATGGGTGACATGGGATGGATCACTTGATGATTCCCTGTTCTGTTCATTGCCTCTACTGGGTTAGATGGACCTTTGGTCTGACCCAGTATGGCTGTTCTTATGTTCTTAACAGAAGAACACTTCCGTCAACCTAGCTACTGCCTCTTGGAGAGGTAGAGTTATTACAGTGAGGGGCACTGGAACAATTTTTATAGTGGGGGTGCTGAGAGCCATTGAACCAAACTGTAAACCCTGTGTATAATGGAAACCACTTCAAGCCAGGGGGTGCGGCAACAATGGACCATGGGAGACGCCCATCTACACTAAGTGGACTGTCATGTAAATGTACTGTCTGGAGTGTAGGTAATGGCTTCCTGCAATGACTGAGGGAAACTGGGCATGAACATGTGACTTGCCCATGGGACTCCAAACTTCATCTTGTTGCTGTGATTTTCAACAGTAAGAACAATGGGATGCCCTCCACATGGCAAAAGCTATAAAAGGCCCTGGAAACACCTCCATTTTGTCTTCCATCCTGCTTCTTACCTCTGGAGGAACCTTGCTACAAACTGAAGTTCTGAACAAAGGATTGAATGACCCATCCAAGTTGTGGATGTACTCCAGAGACTTGACTTAAGCCAGCAGTTTATGCCATCTCTGCTACAAGCCTGAACCAAGAACTTTTCCATTACTGTATGTAATTGATCCCTTTAACCATAGGCGCCGACTCCGTGGGTGCTCTGGGGCTGGAGCACCCATGGGGAAAAATTGGTGGGTGCTCTGCACCCACCGGCAGCTCCCCGCCCGCCCCAGGGCCCGCGCCTAGCTTACCGCAGCACCGGGCGATGTTGTGTTGCCCCGCCCCCGACGCCGGGCGACGTTGCGTTGGCATCGGGGGTGGGGCCTCGCGACATCACCTGGCGTCGGGGGCGGGGCCCGGCGTCGGGGGCAGGGCACCGCAGCGTTGTTGTTTGTTGTTAGCCAGTGTGGTGAAACAGGAGTTTACTTTTTTGGCTGGTTTGGTATATCTTATAAAAGAATAACCAACAGTTTTGGAAATAATAAAGAAAAACTTGTAGCACCTTAGAGACTAACAAATTTATTTCAGCATAAGCTTTCGTGGGTTAGAACAACGCTTCCTCAGCTCTCGTCGCCTAACACCCCTACTCTACTTGCGCTACATTGATGATATCTTCATCATTTGGACCCATGGAAAAGAAGCCCTTGAGGAATTCCACCATGATTTCAACAATTTCCATCCCACCATCAACCTCAGCCTAGACCAGTCCACACAAGCGGTCCATTTCCTAGACACCACTGTGCTAATAAGTGATGGTCACATTAACACCACCCTATACCGGAAACCTACTGACCGCTATACTTACCTACATGCTTCCAGCTTCCATCCTGGACACACCACACGATCCATTGTTTACAGCCAAGCTCTAAGATACAACCGCATTTGCTCCAATCCCTCAGACAGAGACAAACACCTACAAGATCTCTATCAAGCATTCTTACAACTACAATACCCACCTGCTGAAGGAAAAAGCAGATCAACAGGGCCAAAAGAGTACCCAGGAGTCACCTACTACAAGACAGGCCCAAAAAAGAAAATAACAGAACACCACTAGCCGTCACCTTTAGCCCCCAACTAAAACCTCTCCAGCGCATCATCAAAGATCTACAACCTATCCTAAAAGATGATCCCTCACTCTCACAGATCTTGGGGGACAGACCAATCCTTGCTTACAGACAGCCCCCCCAACCTGAAGCAATTACTCACCAGCAACCACACACCATACAACAAAAACACTAACCCAGGAACCTATCCTTGCAACAAAGCCCGATGCCAACTCTGTCAACATATCGATTCAAGTGATACCATCACAGGGCCTAATCACATCCGCCACGCCATCAGGGGCTCATTCACCTGCACATCTACCAATGTGATATATGCCATCATGTGCCAGCAATGCCCCTCTGCCATGTACATTGGCCAAACCGGACAGTCTCTACGCAAAAGAATAAATGGACATAAATCTGACATCAGGAATCATAACATTCAAAAACCAGTAGGTGAACACTTCAACCTCCCTGATCACTCAATGACAGATTTGAGGACAGCAGTGTTGCGACAGATTAACTCCAAAAGCAGACTTCAAAGAGAAACTATTGAACTCGAATTGATATGCAAACTAGATTGCGTTGCCTCCGGATTAAATCGAGATTTGGAATGGCTCGGCCATTATGTTAATTGAATCTATTTCCCTTAAGTTAACGATCCTCATTCACACCTGTGTGACCATCTTGTTTATCACTTCAAAAGCTTTTTCTTCCCCTGCTGTCATGTTTCCTCTCAACTAATTAGCCTCTTAAGATTGGTCTATACACCTGGACCATCATGTTTCTCTGACTGTATAAATGTCTGTCTGAAGTGTATTTCATCCATGCATCCGATGAAGTGAGTATTAACCCACGAAAGCTTATGCTGAAATAAATTTGTTAGTCTCTAAGGTGCTACAAGTTTTTCTTTCTTATTTTCATTTTGCTGACACAGACTAACACGGCTACTACACTTAAACCCAACAGTTTTGGGTTGTTTGCCCTATTTCTCAGCAGTTCGTCCTGAATTTGGCATCCTCATTTGTGACCCACTAAGGCACCGTTGTAACGATACTGGTTTTTTCGGGACCTAACTGAGAGTGCCAGTTCAGGACAAATTTCTTCAAACAGGGCAACTACAGCCCAAGGCTGGGGTTTTTCCACCTCTAAGGCAAACCAAGCCAGACAGACAGAGGAGACTTTGGTTTTACCCCACTGGCTAACCACAAGTCATCCCAAGTGATCCCCTTAGACACTCCAGTTTCCCAGTCTCACCACCAGAGCCACTCGTTATGGGGACAACTGGTCATGAAAACCAATGCCCCAGTAAAAGAAAAAAGGTCCTCCCGATCCCAATGGACCAAGCCCCCAGATCCAGGTCAATATACAAATCAGATCTTACCCACAAATCACGCTGTTGCCAAACCTTTAGAATCTAAAATCTAAAGGTTTATTCATAAAAGGAAAAAGGTATAGGTGAGAGCTAGAATTGGTTAAAAGGAATCAATTACATACAGTAATGGCAAAGTTCTTGGTTCAGGCTTGCAGAGATGGAATAAACTGCAGGTTTAAATTCAAATTAAGTCTCTGGAGTACGTCCACAGCTGGGATGGGTCCTTCGGTCCTTTGTTCAAAGCTTCCATTTGTAGAAAGGTTTTTCCAGAGGTAAGAAGCAGGAATGAAGACAAAATGGAGATGAGGCAGCTGCCTTTTATAGTTTCTTCCAGGTGTAAAGATACCTCTTTGTCCTTACTGTGGAAAATCACAGCAAAATGGAGTCTGGAGTTACATGGGCAAGTTCCTGCACAATTTGCTGAGTCACAGGCGTGTCTGCCTTCTCTCAATGGATCCATTGTATTGCTGATGGCTCTTAATGGGCCATCCAGCAGGCCTAGCAGAGCTGATAGCTTGTCCGGGGTCCCAGAAGCATGGCTCCAGTTGAAATACAGACAGTATAGAGCTAATATTCGTAACTTCAACTACATAACTGATACATACATATAATCATAACCAGCCAAGCATAACCTGGTCTTAGACACCTCATTTGACCCCCTTTATATAAGATTTGGTGCCACTACAGTACCTCGGTTGTAACAATGATCTATATGGTCCCAATTATTGTCAATAACGTCACAACCGTTACAGCAGGTTAAACATCTTTTAGCTTAATTCAGCACAGAAGCATTAAATGATGTTACTTTTAGAATCATCATAAGTCTAGAGTTTGCTTCTTTAAAATATTAGTGAAAAAAGCTCTGAGACTCCCTAAACCCCCCAGATATCCAGAAGTTGGTCTCCTTTTCTGTGGTATCAGTTTGCGGCACAAAATTCGTACTCACATTTTCTGGTTCCACCCACAATAGTAGCAATTAAAAGGTTAGTTTCTTGATTTGAGAGCACTAATCAGCTACTTATCCATCCACTTGACCCTACAGTACTTGTGGTAATAGTGAACTGTGGGCACAAGCTTTGTGGGTGTAAATTTCACCCATGAAAATGGAGAGGGATTTGAGGCTTGAACACCTGGAACTGACAGAATTAAATTTCCAACAATATCATCACTTTAATCTAGTCCTCATTTTAATGAACACGTAAAACAATGACTTACATTTGGTACCGTACCTGCTTAACTATTTAAATTCAAGTAAATTAAAGTTTAGAATTTTCATATGAAAGAAAAACACAAATCCTCAGCACAGGGGGATGGACTAGATCAGTGGCTCTCATGCTTTCCAGACTGCTGTACCCCTTTCAGGAGCCTGATTTGTCTTGTGTACCCCAGTTTCACCTCACTTAAAAACTACTTGCTTACAAAATCAGATCTAAAAATCCAAAAGTGTCACAGCACACTTACTGAAAAATTGCTTACTTCTCATTTTAATTGATATATAAAAAATTATAATACATGTATATAATTATATACATATAATTATAAAATAAATAAATATTGTACTTATCTGTGTATGGTATATAGGACCATATAAATAAGTCATTGTCTGTATGAAATTGTAGTTTGTACTGACTTCACTAGTGCTTTTTATGTAGCCTGTTTTAAAACTAGGCAAATACCTAGATCAGTTGATGTGCTCCTGGAAGACTTCTGTGTACCCCCAGGGGTACGCGTATGTCTAGTTGAGAACCACTGAACTAGATGACTGGCAAACCTCTTAAGGTCCTTTCCAGCTCTACATTTCTATGAAATAGGCACAGTTCAGAGTTGCTATTGTTTACTTACCTCATGGCTTTGCTTTGCTAATCAGCTGTTGTAATGCAGCTTGTCCTCTTTTCTTGCTAACTTGGGATGTTGAGGCTGGCTGCTGTTCCCCTACGCCCTTATATATGCATTCCAGCATCATGTGACATGGGCTGTTCCTCGGCAGTTTAGTGAAGTAAATGGAAACTAGAAAGTGAAACCTATGCACAGCTCTCCAACCGCACAATAGAAAAGCTGAACTAGCTGCTGCTAGGGAAACTGAAACTTAAGGGACTTGGATCTGTTTCTTCTGTTTGCATTTGGCTTTATGCCATTGATTTAACTGTACTGCAGAGACTAAGGCAATAATAGCCCAGAGTGTTCAGGTAGATCTTCCTAATATAAAAGAATTTAAGGCTCCACTTTGTTTAAAATATAAAGATTTGTGGAAATAGAGGAAAGATGTGTGGCTAGTGGATTGAACAGAAACATGGTTCAGTGGGAAGGACTGGGAGGCAGTTTCTACTCCTGGTTTGTCCACTGAATCATGTAACGTTCGACAAGACACTTGGGTCCAGATTTTAAAAGAATTTACGTGTTGCTCTGCTCGGTGTTGGAAGTCCTAAGTGATGTAGGTGGCTAAATCCTATTTTCACAGGTGACTGAGGTACTTAGGGTAGGATTCACAAAGATATTTAGGTACTTAACGCCTTTTGATTTCAATGGAAGTTAGGTGCCTACATAAATTTGTGAATCCCACCCTTAGGAGTCTAAGTGTGATTGAAAGTCAATGGGACTGGGGCTTTGGCTACACTTGCAGATGTATAGCGCTGTGAGTTAAACCCGCCTTCGTACAGCTGAGTAGGGAAAGCGCTGCAGTCTGTACACACTGGCAGCAGCCAGCACACTGTTGTGGCCACATTTGCGGCACTTTCAGCGGCGTTGGGAGCGGTGCATTATGGGCAGGTATCCCACAGAAACCTCTTCCCATTCTGGCGCCGTGGGTTGTGGGAAGGGGGCGTGGTGTGCGAGGCATTCTGGGTCCTGTCCCAACGCCCCGTGATGCATCGCTTCGCATCCTAGCAATCCCTGTGTTTCCGTCCACATTTGGCCCCATCTTTTAACGGTTTCTGTGCAGCGCAATCTGTGTTCCATTTCGGTCTGCGGGAATGGAGCCCGAACTGCTGAGGAGCATACTGACGAGTCTTGCCAGCACGTCACGTTTGGCAGTCAAACTATTCCTTAAGATCCAAAGTGACGGTGAGGAGTCTGACAATGATATCGAGTCACGTAACACGTACGACAGGAGATTGCTTGTGGCATTCATGGACATGCTCAGCACCGTGGAAAGCCGCTTTTGGGCTCAGGAAATAAGTACTGAGTGGTGGAATCACATCGTCATGCAAGTCTGGGATGATGAGCAATGGCTGCAGAACTTTCAGATGAGAAAAGCCACTTTCATGGGACTGTGTGAGGAGCTCGCCCCCACCCTGCGACGCAAGGACACGAGATTGAGAGCTGCCCTGACGGTGGAGAAGCGGGTGGCTATTGCAATCTGGAAGCTGGCAACTCCAGACAGCTACCGATTGGTCACGAACCAGTTTGGAGTGGGAAAGTCGACCGTTGGAATCGTGTTGATGCAAGTTTGCAGGGCCATTAATCGCATCCTGCTCAGAAGAACCATGACTCTGGGTAACGTGCAGGACATGGTGGCTGGCTTTGAACAAATGGGTTTCCCTAACTGTGGAGGAGCGATAGATGGGACGCATATTCCAATTCTGGCACCACCCCACCTAGCATCTGAGTACATTAATCAGAAGTGGTATTTCTCCATTGTTCTTCAGGCGCTTGTGGATCACCGTGAGCATTTCATTGACATTAACGCAGGCTGGCCCGGAAAGGTGCATGATGCACGCATCTTTCGGAACACTGGCCTGTTCAGGAAGCTGCAAGCCGGGACTTTTTTCACAGAGTGGAAGATCACAGTAGGGGAAGTCGAAATGCCCATTGCGATCCTTGGAGACCCTGCTTACCCTTTAATAGTGTGGCTCATGAAACCATACACAGGGAGCCTTGACAGCAGCAAGGAACGGTTCAACTACAGACTGAGCCAGTGCCGAATGACTGTGGAGTGTGCTTTTGGCCGTTTAAAGGGCCACTGGCAATCTCTGTATGGGAAGCTGGACATGGCCGAACACAGTATCCCCGTGGTTATATCCGCGTGCTGTACCCTCCATAATATTTGTGAAGGGAAGGGTGAAATCTTCACTCAGGCATGGACAGGGCCGGCTCTAGGCACCAGCCTAGGAAGCACATGCTTGGGGCGGCACATTGTAAGGGGCGGCATTCAGGACAATGTTAGGGTGGCAAATTTGCTTTGGCGGCACTCCGGCGGTTTCTTGGTTGTTTTTTTTGGTGGGGGGGAGGGTGGTTGCTTCTGCGGCGCTCCGGGTGTTTTTTGTTTTTGTTTTGCCTGGGGGCAGCAAAAAAGCCAGAGCTGGCCCTGGGCATGGACCTCCGAGGTTTAAAACTTGGAGGCTGAATTTGCACAGCCAGAGAGCAGGACTATTAGAGGGGCCCAGCGTGGGGCTGCAAGGATTAGGGATGCCTTGAGGGAACAATTTGAGGGTGAAAACCACCAGTAATGTCTGGTGCCCTGCACGGGAGTGAAGTGCAGTGGTTCCAATGTTAGTAGGAATCTGTGTTTGCTAAGCTGACTTGCAGTGTTTGTTGCTTTCCTGGGCTAAGGTATCTTTTACTTTATGCAATAATAAAGAATGTTTTCAAAGCCAAAAAATCCATTTATGAAAATTCATTTATTGAAAGAAATACAACTGCTTGGGAAACAGAAAGGGTGGTGGCGGGGGGGCGGGGGATGGTACAATCACAGATTTGCGTATGTCCTGTTATAATACTCAGCCTTCCTGTCTGGAGTGCTGTGCAAAGAGTGCGCCACTTCAGGATGGCTATAATGCATGGTGATGGGGGTTGAGTGCAGTGAGTAAGGGTCATAGTTTTCAGGGCTGGGTGGTGAAGCTACAGGTGAAGGCAGCTGGTGGCGATAAGAACCCAGATGTTGGGGAAAGTGGGTTGGAGGTGACATGGGGGCACAAGGGAAAGAGTTTTGGGACAATGGCTGCGGGGGGGGGGGCGCGGTAGTGCTCTGCGTGCATGGCTACAAGCGCCTGGATCGAGTCCGCTTGGCGCTCCATGATGCTTATCAGCTGATCCGTACTTTGCTGCCGGAGCTCCGTGCTTTGCCGTGTTCCTGGCGGATCCTGCTTTCCCTCTCCCTCCACTCCTGAGCTTTTTGATTCTCTTTAAGAGATTGATGCATAACTTCTTGCAGCATGTCTTCTTTGGTTTTTCGGGGCCTCTTCCTGATTCTTTGCAGTCTCTCAGCCGGTGATAACACGGACGGCTGAGATCTCAAGGTTGCATCTGTAAAGGCAAAATGCAACACTTAACAGAGGCAGCATTGTTTATACCAGACAGAGCAATGATTCCCCCACACTTAAGGAGGGCACACAGTCTACACAATAGCATAATTTTCCCATCCCAAAGAGAGCGCACATAACCCACGGGAGCCCCAAAATGGTGAGTAAGCACAGAGTCAAGGGGGCTGATTGTTTCACGGCTGCACTGTCCTCCGGGTTTCTGTGCCTTGGGGAGAGCTAAAAGCTGCAGGGGGCACCTACACTGAACACTGTCCCCACATTTTCCACAGGAGTTCGTCCTGGAAGATATCTCGCTGCGGAGGGTGACCTGGGAAGCAAGGGACGGTCTTCTACTACAATGCGGCTTCCGCCCTGGCCCATACGCAGCTTGCCTGTGTGCAGCAATGGTCCCCCCGGCCCTTAAGGCACAGTGGCGCGGACATGTTAGCCTGACTGGGACAAGGACCACGGTGACTCTCCCAATAAACCTGCGCAAGCACATTGCCCACGTTCTGGATGAGACTTTCGAAGAGATTACTGAGGCTGATTACCGCGATGTGATAGACCACATCAATGCGCTATTCTGCATCTAGGCATGCATGCAGCCCAAACCCTCCTCACCCAAAGAGCCCGCACCGAAAAAGTCCCTGAGTGCTGCCCCGCCGCTCCAAGATTGGCCGCCCCTTAGAAGGTGCCACCCCAAGCACATGCTTGGTCGGCTGGTGCCTGGAGCTGGCCCTGTCCCTTTGACTGGCAGGGGAAGAGGTGGGATGTAAGCCTTTCATTGGAATGGTTACTGCTAGTAAATAGGATTTTATTTTTATTGATTTTTACCATCTTTAAATACCAGATGCCAGTCTTTAAATGTGTTCACATACTATTTCTCGGTACAATATTATTAGTTATTATTTATATTGCAATATTGCCTATAAGCCCCAGACAGGGATTGGGATCCCATTGTGCTAGGCACTGCATAGACATTAAATGTCTATATGTGTATACAGTAAAGATAGTCGTATACTGTACATGCATACGGTAATGAAAAGATTAACCTTGCCCCAAAGAGCTTGCAGTCTAGAATATAATGTAGTTCTTCAGCCTTTGATGCATGTTACAGTACCTGCCTCTTTGATGAAGCTTTACCACCATAAGCAGAATGACATTTACATCAACTTCCTTCTCCTTTCCCACAAAAAGAATGCACCAGGGAAGGGAGAAGAACTGACCGCTCAGTGAAGTCCACTAAGAACCTTAATATTCTAGTCAGTTAACCCGGAAGGTACTCCGATGAGTGCCAGTATAAAGCTCTTCGGTAGGCAGGATGACACAGTAGTACAAGATCGCCTGGCCAGAGCACATCCTGGCACCCGTGGGGAAGGTTGCCGTAAACTCCGCCATCCCCGGAACTGACAGCCAACTGCGACCGGACATCGTCATCACCAACGATTACAGGAAGAAGATCATCATGGTGGATGTCACAGTGCCATTTGAGAACAGGACCCTGGCCTTCCACGATGCCCGAGCTCGAAAGGTAGAGAAATGTGCCCCTCTGGCCGAAACCTTCAGAACTAAGGGTTATCAGGTCCAGACACACGCACTGATCGTCGGAGCCTTAGGTGTATGGGACCCCAGTAATGAGAGAGTGCTGAGAGAATGCGGAATCAGTCAACGCTACGCTCGGCTGATGCGGCAACTCATGGTGTCAGATGCCATCAGGTGGTCGAGGGACATCTACATAGAACACATCAATGGACATCGGCAATGCCAGAGGGGATGAGCTGGAGTGCCAATGGGAAGTGCAGTCAGGAAAGTAATAAATACTTTCCACATGGATTGTATTTTCTAAATGGCCAACCAACCTAATTCTCAATTACTGAGGGACAATCTCCACTCATTGATACGTTTTGCATTCCGCAACCAAATCTCTGTACAACTTTTCATAAGTGATGTACCCGAGTATTCAGATTCTAAAATCTAAACTGTATTGTTAAATCTCTTCACCTAAATTTGAGTTATTGCTGACTATGTATGCTATGTATCATATAACTTTTAAAAACTAACTTTATATCTGTGGATAATCTAAGCACTATGCCCAGATGTACAGACACTCTTTTCCCAACCTATGTATTATAATTTTTTTAACATTAGCTTTAATAAAAAATTTAAATCTGTCCTTATCAGGCAGTACAAATGTGTATTTAAAGATGGGACAAAATTGTTCTGCGGTTTTTTGCTAATGCTTAAAACCCAGTAAAAATGACTCGTTTATTTTCATTGTCCAAACTGCATTGAATGCAAATCATAGACAAACAGCATTACAGATGAAAAGTAAATCCAGAGTCAGAAGATTCTGTGGTGCGTTTGTGGGGGAGAGAGGGAGACTGAAGGAGATGCACTCATATCTGATCATCATCTGCAAATGAGGAGTAAGTGGCACAACTCGGTGGAGGGGGTGCAACGGTGGCTTTAGGCCACTGCTTTCCGTAAGACTTGCTTCAGTTTTTGACAGGCACCATATAACCTATTCTTCAATTTTAATGTCCTTTCAAAGATTGTCATTAACATCATTTGTAAAAAAAATATGTGTTTTTTAAACATTTACAATGTCCCTTCAAAACTCATTCTGCAGGAATTTATGTACCCAGTGTATTTTTAGGAAAGGACTGTCCCCAAAAGTATACACCATTGTACCTTGAGAGCTGTTACATCTCCAGCATAGATCAGTGTCAGCTTCCCCCATTTCTTGAAGTTTTAAAAGGTGTATAGGAAAGGCTGTGAAAAAGATGCAGATGGGAATGGAAGAGCTTTTAGAGAAAATATCTATTAATTATCTTCATCAAAGTAATCTAAGTGGTAACAATTTAACAACTGGAACAGGTTCAGAAGTGTTGGATATTTTAGGAAGGTTTTCTTGCAAGACTTTGTAGTCCCATGCTGTGAACTTATCAAGAATTCAGATTTCTTTCTATAGAGGCAGAGGGTTGAAAGAAAAAGGTGGCAATTAGCCAATGTCTAATTTGCAAAGCTGATGCTGTTCGTTGCTTGCAGTGATGGTGCATATTTTGCTTTTTATTTACCTGGGTTATTTAAGAGTATTGTCTGTTAGTACTCACCATATAAATATAAAGTATCCTGTGGTTTCCAGGTTGGGGATTTTGATATTTGAAAAATAGCTCAGTGGTTTGAGCATTGGCCTGCTAAACCCAAGGTTGTGAGTTCAATCCTTGAGGGGGCCATTAAGGGATCTGGGGCAAAAATTGGGGATTGGTCCTGCTTTGAACAGGGGGTTGGACTAGAAGACCTCCTAAGGTCCCTTCCAACCCTGATATTCTATGATTCTATGATTGGGTCTGTCCTGAGTTGTCACGCAAAGTAACCTTGCTAAAAGTGAGCATACGATAATCAGAAGACTGTCAAAACTGGAACTCATTAAAAGGACCATTCTGTGGAATGGTACAAAGGACTAAGGGTGGAATTCACCCTGTGCTGGCCCTCTGCATAAAGTGGGATTTCACCCTAGTAGGGACCAAGGAAACAGACCAAAATATAGTACCAACTACAGTATAGGCCAGTGGTCCCCAACGTTTTTGTGGCCAAGAGCACATTCATGTTTTCAGAAGAGTGTGGCGGGCGCCAACAATTTTTCAAGACTTATTGTGTATTTGTACATTAAATAATATGAAAACCATCATATTTAATATTACATAATATATGAATTATTCGGCAATTATTCTTTCACCTTACCATGTGAATTTGCTCTTTTTTATTTACCTTTTTTGGGGGGGAGGGGGGCGCAGTTCTGGCCAGCGGAGAGGTAAGCCGCAGCCCCGTGCCTGCCGGGGACAGAGAACACCCGCGCCCGCAGCCTGCAGCCCTGGAGTTCTCTGTCTCTGGCAGGCGTGGGGCCATGGGGCAGCGCCGAGGGAAGCCGCGGCCCCGCGCCTGCCGGGGACAGAGAACACCGGCGCCTACAGCCTGCAGCCCCGGAGTTCTCTGTCTCTGGCAGGCGTGGGGCCATGGGGCAGCGCCGAGGGAAGCCGCGGCCCTGTGCCTGCCGGGGACAGAGAACACCGGCGCCCGCAGCCCGGCCTGCCGGGGACAGAGAACTCTGGGGCTGCGGGCGCCTGTGTTCTCTGTCCCCGGCAGGTGCGGGGCTGCGGCTTCTCTCTGCGCTGCCCCGTCCTGCCGGGGACAGAGAACACCCGCGCCCGCACCCCGGCCTGCCGGGGACAGAGAACTCTGGGGCTGTGGCAGTGGCATAGCCAGGTTTAGAGCACAGGGGGAGCGGCGCTATAAAAAGGTGCCTCCCCGCTCCCCCTGTACTCACCCGGCGGCGCTTTAAAGGGCCCGGGGCTCCAGCCGCTGCGGAGCCCCCGGGCCTTTTAAATCCCCACCCAGCCCAGCTCCGGCAGCGGGGCTGGGGGGACGCGCTTTAAAGGGCCAGCAGCTCCCCGCAGCGGCAGGAGCCGCCGGCCTTTTAAAGCGCCCCCCCCAGCCCCGCTGCCGGAGCTAGGCTGGGGGGGGGGTACTTTAAAGGGCCAGCGGCTCCCCGCAGCGGCAGGAGCTCCTGGACTTTTAAAGCGCCCCCCCCCCAAGCCCTGCTGCCGGAGCTAGGCTGGGGGGGGGGCACATTAAAGGGCCAGCGGCTCCCCGCAGCGGCAGGAGCCGCCGGCCTTTTAAAGCGCCCCCCCTCCCAGCCCCGCTACCAGAGCTAGGCTGGGGGGGCGCTTTAAAGGACCAGCGGCTCCCCGCAGAGGCAGGAGCCGCCGGCCTTTTAAAGCGCCTCCCCCCAGCCCCACTGCTGGAGCTAGGCTGGGGTGGGGGGTGCTTTAAAAGGCTGGTGGCTCCTGCCGCTGCGGGGAGCCGCTGGCCCTTTAGAGCGCCCCCCGAGCCCGGCTCGTGCAGCTGGGCTTGGGCGGCGCCTTAGCGCCGCTTTTCCTCACAGGGGGAGCGGCCGCTCCCCCTGCTCCCCCCTGGCTACGCTACTGGGCTGCGGGCGCCGGAGTTCTCTGTCCCCGGCAGGCGCGGGGCTGCGGCTTGTCTCCACGCTGCCCTGGCCTGCCGGGGACAGAGAACACCGGCGCCCGCAGCCCCAGAGTTCTCTGTCCCCGGTGGGCCGGGGCAGCAGCTTCTCTCCCCTTCTGGGCACTAGTTGGTGGGCGGGCGCCCATAAATGTCCCGGCGGGCGCCATGGCGAGGACCACTGGTATAGGCTTAGTAACAAATCAGGCTCTGAATCCTGAGGAAAGAATGCCAGTTTAAGTTGGAATTATATTGCCAGAGGTTTCTGCATGACTTTTGTTTTTTATTTCAAAAGATTAATCTGAGTTTAAAAAAATCCAGATAGTTTTTTACCTAAACATTTTCCCACAGCAATCACGGCGAGTACTGTGGAAGCCCACCGCAATTAGGCATTTGATAGACAGAGGGAAGAAGCAGTAGGATGAGAATGAAGCGGGAGAGTAGAGGTCTGAATGGATCCAGGTATGATAAGAACATTTAAAATACAGGCAACGGTAATAGCGGGGAGAATACTTAGAAAGATTCACCTGATATCACAGTCAACTGTGGACTTCATCCTCGTGGTGTACGACGTTACCAAACATGTCAGTTATTTATTTCCTTGTATTACGTTGTTGCTTGGCATTTAGTGTACATTGATTCACAAAATCCCTTTTTAGCAGCAGTGAAAAAGGTTGGCTCCAAGTCATACCTTACCTATTTATCAGGTAAACTGTTGAGTGCTTTGGCTGGGATCTTTATCTAATCTTTATTTAATGAGATCATCCATCGTGCAGGTATGATGACTAATATCTGACTATTGCTTTTGGCACTTATTTGACTTCCTACTTACGGTAACAGAGTATGTGTGTCAAGCAGAATGATGAACTGTGTCCCCTCAAGCATATTTGGATGGGGAAATTAAAGAGTTTCCCATCTGAAATACAGCAATTTATGTCAACAACTACAGTTAGGTAAATTTAGCCCCAGATATGTGCCTAGATGCAACAGTGATGGGCACAGTAGATATGCATAAAACAGATCAAATGCAGGAAAGAGAAGGATTTTGAATGCCCTCCAATGGCAGGTCCACAACACGTGCTGCACGGTGATGTATTGACTTTTGAAACAGCTGGCAGTAACCTGGCAGTAAGATCAAGTGCTTACTGGGGTTGAGAGAGAAGTGAGCACAAGAAGTCTGGAGAAAGTAGCACCAAAAGGCAGATTTTAAACACCAAAGTACTCAGCGACACATTTTTTTTTAAACAAAGAAGAAGAATGGAAATGGCAGAAAAGGGAGAATAGAGGAAAAGGGGATGAGAACAAGAAAGATAATATGCATATAGTTGGTATTTTAGCCAGGAGGGTTTACTTCCTGACTAATCCTCTTACTTGTGTGTGTAGCAAAAATCTCTGCTCTCTCCTCCCCTACCATATTCAGGTGACATTTCAAAGGCCTCTAAACATTTGCAAGATAAAGCTTACATCTGTATTGTACTTGAGAGCTGAAACTGATATCTGCTGACAATGAATTTTTCCTATGGCATCATCTGCTCAGAGATACCTACTTGAAATGTAGTTCAAATTCTTTCCCATATTTGGAATCACTCCAATAAAATATTTAGCCTGTCAGGATCATTTATCTATAGCTTTTGGTTTAACTTTTTTTAAAGTCCTATCTCGTAGTGC